>CM076456.1:21832500-24232500 GCA_038419695.1 Scomberomorus guttatus | reverse complement strand
ATGTAAATACAATGTTGTATATGAAAAAAAAATCTTTAAAATAAAAGGGAAAATCATTTGTGAGCAGAAATATTTCTGTTTTTATTTTTATTTTTTTCCTCCTTTGGATGATTCAAATGTGACACAAATGGTGTGTATTTCAAGACTGCTATTTCAAAATTTTGTTTTTATTTGAAACGTTATCTATAACAGCGAGTGTATATATAATGAAACACAAAATAATAAGAAATGTTTTACCTTATATACCCTTGGTTAACTCCTACCTGTGTCATAAAAAAAACAAACTTTTGTTCTCAGTTGCTTGTTTCTTTCTGGTATCATGGTTTTACAGTGCTTTGGACATGTCTATAAGCTTGATTGTGAACAATTAAAGCTTGTCTGTCGAAGCATGGAGACGTGGCTTCAGATCACCTTGCTTTTCCACACTGTAAAAGTGAGGTTGGGCAATGTTAGAATGACCAGAATCACTTATTTTAACATTTCTAGTTGTTGTTTTTTTTAAATTTGTGAGATTTAACTGTTAAGTGAAGCGAGGTGGCCAAAGTGCTAAATCTCTGCAATATCAAACTCCAAATAAAATAACATAAACATTTTTTTATCCTACAGTGGCTGTCCAAAAAGAAAAGAGACTGTGAAAATAGGGTTTTCTATGAAAATAAATGGCTTGACAGACAACTTCCCGCTGTCTTGCAATAAGCCAACCTTAAAGATTTATGATAATATCAGATGATGTGATGGATAAGGCACTTTGGATCTAACATCTCCTTTTATAATAGTATTTTAAGCCAGAGATTTATAGATATTTATAGATGGAGTACTTGCAGAGGCCACAGTGCTGGCTATTACTGTGCATTAAAAGCCCCCAAAGCAGATAAAAGATGCATGCTACTGTACTTTCTGTAAGAAAGATCACAGGCACACAGTTGTAACACTACTGTAAATGCAGCCCACACAATTTCAAAGTACTCCATACTGTACTTTCCATAATATCTTGCAGTACAGTTGTGTTGTATACCCACTATATGGTAGGTTTACTTCATTAGGATGAGATTACTAATATAGTGTTTTTTGTAGGCACTTCAAAGAGAAAATGGCCAAACATGGATGCATACATTTTAGTATCCCATTCTTCTATAGACACTATAAAGATTCAGGTTTAGGGATTTATTGGCGGCAAAGCTTCCAACTCGCACAACTACGAACTCATGTGCTTCAGACTGTGAGAATGGAAACAAGCTGAGAGAGGTCAGGATACACTTCAAAGCAGTGTCCATGTTCAGTATCCTGCAAAAAGACAAAACAATTTAAAAAATACTTGCTGGCAGGAGGCAGGATCTTTAAAACACTGCCTCTGTACACACTTTGCTACTCTGCTGCACTAAATGCTTAATGACCCCTGAAACCTAAATGCACCACATGTATAACAGCTCTTCTGGTTGCACATATATACACTTTTTTTTTTAAATTCCCAAAGTATCCAGAAGGGGGTGCCTTTGTCAAATGGAAGTGGCAGACTATAATGCATGTTTGAAATCCAGAAAATGAATGAGAAGGCCAATTTTCTACTACTGGAGGTTTGAAACAGCATCACTACAACTATTTTATGTATGTATGGTTATTTATATATACTATATAACAGTATAGCAGTTTGTTTCCTCTGGCCTCGTTTTAAAACATTACACAATATAACTGAAAACCTTGAAAACAAACTACCAAATGTAAGTGTGACTAAGTGTGTTTTTTTTAGGTGAGAACATAATACCATGTATGAAAAGCTTAATTAAACCACAACAGTTCAAACACGTTTGTCGCTTTAAAAATGCTAATCAAGTTTTTTGTTAGGGATTTATCCTGACGTCACATCCTGAGGAGAGCTTTGCCTCCTACTTTTTGTTGGGACCTGAGAGAGAAAATTATCCCGCAGTAGGAAATCAAGAAGGAAAAGAAGAACAATTTAACAAACCGTGGAAATGTACGAGGTTGCCGTTTAGTCGTCTGCAATGCAAGCGGACGTGCTTTCGTGGTGAATTCCCCCATACGAGGAGGTTTCTGTAAGTATCCCCTCATCCAGACCTCCTTCTCGGATCCACAAGTGCCTGTTGTTGCGCGGAGCAAGTGTTTGTCGGATCCAGCTTGTATTAGAGCTAGAGGCGGCGTTTGTTTTGCTGTCCGGGACTCGCTTGTACGGTCGGAGTCTAACGTATTCTACGCGAGCATTGCTAACGGTTAGCTCGTGCGTTTAAATCGAGCGCACACCTGTTGCTTCTGCTTTACACCAGGTACTCCGGGCCGTAGCTGGGTACAAGTGAAGCGAGGGATTAAATTGATTGTTTTGCTTTGTTGATATATTTCCAGCAAATGTCCTCCCTGTTTTCTGTTATATTTGAGGTTTTCTTGGAGCTAAGCTAGTCCATCTTAGCGGTTTCCTCTCCTGGCTGACCTGAAACCACAATTAACCACCGAGCAAACATCCTTGAAGTAACCGTTAAACTAGCTAACTATTAGCTAACTTTTTCAGTCATTTAGCTTTAGTTAGTGTAACGTTATTAACGACCTCTCACATTTTTTATCCTTACTTTGTTTTGGTTTAGTTTTTTGTGCGTGTATTTTGTTAATTAGCGTTTAATATAATTATTTTTAAATAACGTCGCCAGGCAGGTATTTTTACCCTTGCTATATTAACGTTAGCTGTGTTTTAGTAACATTTTAACAATGAAAATATAGTATATTCAACCGTATAAGGTTACTGTTGATGATATATGAACCATTAACCTGTGAGATAGCGACAAACATGCGTTAGGGTTACTGGTCAACCCGATATATTGATTCTTCATCTACCCAGCCGATACTAATTGATATCCATTGATGTTTATCAGGTTTTTGACTTGCTAAGTTAACAAAAGTTGGATAGTCAGTCCTGTGGGTCTCAAAGTGGGGTCCTTGAGGGGTTTCTAGGAGGTCCCTGGCAAAAAGGGGAATGCTTTATTTTCACCATAACTTCATTCATAAGTAACACAATGACACATTGTATGACTATTTTGGTCTTGGGTTTCATTTCTGTAATAAAACAACTAAAAGCAAAAATTTTACCAGATGGGGGACCCTGGGACAAAATCAAATGGGGGTCCGTGGTCTGATTTGTCAGTTTCGGGGTCCTTGACATGGAAAAGTTTGAGATCCACTGTCTTAGTCACCTCTGGTTTTGTTGTCATAAAATATTCCGAAAACCACCAAATATTCACTCAGAAAACAAACAAAAAGACTCACTTCTGATGTCAACTGTCAGTTAACAGCCAGAAGCAAAACTGACATAATCAAATTAGGCAAATTAATAGAGGTTAGTTTTGACATCTGAACCCAAAATATTAAATAAGAACCTAATTTTGACAATATATATGATTTTAATATGAACCAAAAATGGTGCACCTGCCAGTTTGAGTCAGATATTCATGGTGGATAATTTTCTACTTGTCAGCTGAAATAATAACAACCTACAATCTGATAGAGCAACAATTTAAATTTAAAACAGTTGGTACTAGTATACATCTGTTGTCCACATGACCTTCCCTCCCCTCATGTTTCATAGTAGACCTTGTTTTAAATATGTAACATTTCTGAAGGCCTGTAAAGTTTACAAATAAAAAAAAATTACTTCTCATATGTTTGTATCTCTTCCCCGTCCCCTCACAGGTGTGGTAGTTTGACCCTCCCTCTCCCCCATCATGCTGAGTTTCCTGCGCAGGACGCTGGGGCGACGCTCCATTCGGAAACATGCCGAGAAAGCCCGGTTACGGGAGGCCCAGCGTGCCACGACGCACATCCCTGCTGCTGGGGATGCAAAGTCTATCATCACCTGCCGTGTATCCTTGTTGGACGGGACGGACGTCAGCGTTGACCTGCCGGTAAGGAGGACTCCCTGAGTTTGAGCCTGTCAGGTTGTGCTTGTTTATTTCACTTTAGTGGGGATGTTGCCAGTGATCGCCAGCTAGATCATTCGCACATTCTTCTATACTTATGAACAGCAGGGTGCCACAACATTTGGACTGACATTTGGACTTTTAACTAGAGCTGCAACGATTAGTTGATTGATCGATTAGTTTCCACCTATTTTGATTATTGATTAAATCATTTGGAGGCATTCTTTGCTTTACTTTCTATGATAGTAAACTGAGTATGTTTGGGTTGTGGACTGTTGGTCGGAACAAAACAAGACTTGGGCTTGTGGAAAAGGTGTTCAACATTTTTCACCATTTTCTGACATTTTATAGACTGCACAACTGATCGATAAGATAAGAAAATAATCAACAGATTAATGGATAATGAAAATAATCGTTAGTTGCAGCCCTACTTTTGAATTGCATAGATATTGCAAAAAAATTAGTTTGAGAGTAAACAAGCAGCTGGTTATAACAGGATAGTGCTGTAATGACTATTGGAATAACATTGGTATTTTCAACACATTAGCAACCCTCAGAAAAGTTCCAGTGCAACTTTTTGTATCTGTACAAGGAGGTTGGGCTTATAAAAACAGTCTAGAAGTAGTAACTATTCGCTGTCTGGGGTTATTTCTTGTTAGGTTTCTGTCTGCTAAAAGAGAAAGTGCAAGAGCTGCTCTAGTGACCATTGTGTGGCTGTGTCAGTAGAGCAGTCTTTCAAGCTTACGTATATATGTGGGGGCATGTGTGGTAGTGTTGCTGATTACCTGTAATTCCATGATCCTCTCTAGAGAACGCGCTTAATCACATGACAGCATCACATGACATATAGGCCTCATCACCAAGTGGACACAGAGTGGACTCCTCTTTTGTCCCTCTTTCTCCCCTTCGGGCACCAAATCTTTTTCTTCTCTCTTGCATCCCTCTTTCTCATGTTATTCTATTTGTTTCTCAGTCTCTGACTTCTTATAGCGACACACACACACACACCCCCCGAGCTACTCCTGAGGAGAAAAAACGTGCTGTAGTTTTAAACTTGAGTAAACTGGATGTTTACGCCACGTGATTTGTATTCTTTCTGGATGTTTAGTTTGTGTTTCTTGTGCGTTCCATGTTTCAAACCTGCAGCATTCCAGCGAGGCTAGTCGGGTACCTAAGCATCCTGTACGACTTAGTCTTGTCTTGAAATCAAGCCGTCTGGCATCAATTCTAAACATGTGCTGAAGAGATTGTTTATGTTATTGTCTCCAGATTTACTTTTACACAAAAAACTCTCTTCCTTTTTTGTTTATTTTCCTAAAAGTGAAAGGAGCTCATTCCTTACATGTAGGTGTTTGTTTATGTCTGAGACCAAGCTAAGACTTGATAAATGAGAACAAATCAAAGAGCATTTCAGCATTCCTTACCGGCTCAGTAAACAAGAATGCGTAAACATATTTTATTCAGCACGTCTCACAAGTGATGTCACACATTTTTGAGCTTAGAGTCTAAATGTAAGATCTGAAAGTCATTTTCATATAATCCTTCCTGTCAGATCAGTGTTGTGTGCTTACAGAGGTTGTTCAGTGTTTATTTTAGTGCAGTGTTATCTAGCTTGGACTGCTTTCTCTCTCTCTCCCTTGCTCTCGCTCTCTTGGTTATAGTTTGGCAGAAACGACTCTTTTGTTTTTATTCCTTATTTTATTGATGGAGTCTATTGTTTTAGCTTTAGCCCAAGTTTACTTTCATGCCTTAAAAACTCTCAGGCATTTGCTGCGCACGACTGAGGGAAGCCTGCCTGCAGGACCCTGGCTTTGTGTTAGGTTTCATTATTAGCTTTGTGTGTTTCCCCTTCTATCTTATCATCTAGGTAGCTCTTAAGTGATATGACAATAACAAAAACACTACCATTTGGCACATCGCTCTGTTTGAATGCTTTGCCTTTTAGACAGCCATCTCACTATTGACATCACTAACAGTATTTCAACACAAAGACATCAATTAAAAGACAATTCATTTTAGTTAAAGATGATTATGAAATTATTTTAGAAAATAAACACAGATGCAGTCCGCCTTGCTGGATATGAGCACACTATATTCCTTAACATGCCTCGTTTAGCTCAGCTCTTCCTTTACTGCAGCTTCCCTAACATTTTAAAAGTAGGCAGTCCTGCTTGGATGTCTTAAGTCTTCAAAGTTAATCAGATGTAATCAAAGGTTTTTCCTCTGCTATCGCCTGCCTGTGTTGACAGATACTGTAGTGCCTACTGAAACTGGGAGGGAAAACTTTAAGGCAGCACATTTGCATCACCATTCAAAAAATGTAATGCTCAGCTTTTTGGCTTCCCTGAAGTCGTGGGTGAGGGTCTGCCACATTGGCTAGGAGCAGTACAGAAAAATAAGAATAAATAAAATAACAATTTAGGCTTGAGTGTTTGGTCATCGAAGCCTTGTTGTTTGATTTTTGTTTATGTGTGTGTGACTTGGAGTTTCTAATTTAGAAGTACTAATTTCAAGTTGTTGTTAATCTTTGCTGTGCTAGAAAAACAACAGCCACTGTTCCTAACCTCTGCTAGCTGGGTAACATGAAGAACTGAACTTTTATTGGAGGGCCAGTGTGAACATGGACATACAGAATAAATCTTCTGATAGTAGAGAGGAAAGCTGAGCAATTTTCCAGGGAAACATTGCAGCTTCCCCTTATCTGCCTTTCTGCCAGACTTATCATTTAGTTACACAGACTCTGGGGAGGTGAAAACTTAGCACACGTGGCACATAACAGCCTTTTGCTGACAGTCTTTTCTTTGTGTTATGTATAGCATACGTCTGTAGGGATTGTGGAGTAGGAGTGATTATAACTATTTATTTAAAGACTGTAGCTTCTTTTGTTGTAGTTTGAATTCATGTTGTATTGTTCTGCAGAAGACAACCTGAATGTAGAGCGTGCACATCCAAAAAACTTTTACAGGCAGGTGCTGGATTAAAAAGCAAACTTAAGATAAAAGTCAGACAAAAGATGTCCACATTTTACTTCCCAGCAAATTTAAATGAACAGAGCAACGTTTCGCTCTATCAGGACAGTGTGCAGATCTTTTGTCTGTCGTCACATTGTTCTGCAAAATACATAAAATGTTTTTGCCTCTTTTTGGGTAAATAAGACTTTTGTTACACGGTTAAGCATTTGGTTCCATCAAATGGTTCCTATACTGCCGGGTGTCAGTTAAATAGTCAAGTCAACTCCAGCTGGCAGAAATCTGAGGGACCCCTGCAGTTTGTCTTTCTTTCAAGATGTTCAAGTGGTTGTAAATAAAAAGGCATAATCTAAAACTGAATAGGGCCCATTCAAATGCTTTACTGGCTTTCCAGCTGTGTGTATACGTGTCACTAATATGTAAGGCCACCCAAAGTTGTCTCCTAGGATACCTCTGTTTGTCCGCGTCCATGACCAATGACCATACATAAATCCACAAAGCCTTACGATTCACATTCCTTCCATTTCATTTCTATACCTCTCTGCTTTTGTTTTTATCTTTCACCCCTTATTCTCCATTTTAGTTTATTTTAGTTACACTATCGAAAAGATCTAGAATCTACAAAAACTGCTATTTTGTAGGGTAGTATAGGTTTAAAAAAACAATCACCAAAATACTGTATATAGGTCTTGAGCAACTTTCATGGGGGTTAACGTGCAGCCATATTTAGAAACCTCATCCATTTTTTAACATTTCCATGGTTGAACCATGCTTTTTTATTTCTTGCTAAATGTGGTATTATTGTAGTGTAGTGCAGTCATGATGGAGTCAGGACTCTCTGGAGAACATTTAAAACTTGTGGCCAGTCTGCGATAATTCAAAGCAACCTCATGTCCCTGTACTGTACTGGATGAGTTTGTGGTATCTGCAGAGTCACACAAAGTACTTGGGATGTGGGATGTGAATAGATGCATCATTGAGGTGAGGCAGAAGGTTTCTTTAACTTATTGTTTATAGTGTAATGGGTAATGGGCCTAAAATTATAGGTTATGGTTGTTATTCCCTTTTTTTCCATTTTAAAAGTGTGTTTAAAGTACAGTTAAGTGCGTAAAAACATCCACCAAACAGGATGATTGTCCTTATTATAATCCACTAGACTCTGCATTGTGGTTTGGCTCTTCAAAGTTGATGCATTACCGCACTTCTTCTTGGTTTAATGCACTTTTACACTGCAGTAGATCAGGACATCAGCTAACTTAAACATTGTGACTCAGTGGCTGAGAGACAGAACTGTATGCTTGCAGGCAGAAAGACTGCAAACAGCTGAACAATACTGCAGGCACTATAACAAGGCCTTGCGCGCACACACACACACACACACACAGAGACATGCACACACACACATTCACAATGAGTCCTTTGTACTCTCACTCCCAGGGTACTGTAGGGGTGCGGTATGCCTTGTCAGCTATGCCAACTAGCATGGGGCCAGCCCCCCTGAGCTGCCCAGGAGCTCTCTTGGGCTGTGTGTGTGTGTGCGCATGTAGGAGATGCAGGGAAACCTCTATGGCACCCACGGTCCCCTATCCTTTACTCATTCATAGTTTAAGCCTTTAGTCTTTTTAACCACTGTGATGTGCCGCGATTTTCTGTAACATTTTGGACATACTTTGAAAAAATGTACCTTTTTAGAAGTCAAAGAAGTAAACTACAAGCAGTCGGAGCTCGAGCTGCAGACATTAAAGCATGAAGTCCACTGTTACAACCTGGTGGACTGAGTTGTGTTATTTGCATACAGTATGCATCAAATATGTATTTTATAGGGGAAGAAACAGCCTTCATTCATGTTAATTTGAAAAAAAGAGCTGTACAGAGGCTGTGTAGTTGTGTGTTGTTCACCTGGTGGCACGGCATATGCAGGAGTAGTTGTTGCAGTGGTTAGTGCAACTTTTCAACAAAAAACAAAAAATCCTTAGTTTTTTTTTTATGTTGCTCTGATACCCCGTTATATCACTGAAGCACTACCACTAGCAACCCTGTACTTTTTCTAGCATGATTTAGCAGGATTTTGATATAAAGCCTTTTCTGTAACCTTCTCCTCCTGTAGCCTCAGCCCGTGACCTGTTACTTGATTGATTTACAACATTATTTATTTATTTTTTGATAGATCGATTGGTTTAATCATTCAGAGTGACATTAACAGAGTTAGACTCGGGAGACTGGGAATATTTATTGGAGTGCTTTTAAATAGTATAATGTGACTGGGTAATTAAAGTTGCCCCCCCCCCTTTTTTTTTCTTTTTTTCATTCTCTCTGAATCTATATTTACATTTTGTTATTTGGTCATTCAAATGTTTAAAAATGTTTTGAAAAAAAATATTGGGGCATTCTTGGGATATATATTTTTGTGAGAACTGTGACCTTTTTTGTGACTTTCTTCAGGCATTGTTAATGAGCTGATCATGTGTCGATGGTTGCCAGAAATTGCCTTTGTGATGACGTCGGCATGATGTAACTAATTTGGTGTCTATATGCCTTTCTTTTTGTCATGTTGGCCAGTTGCCTGATGAAGATCCTGTAGG
Source organism: Scomberomorus guttatus (assembly GCA_038419695.1). Taxonomy (NCBI): domain Eukaryota; kingdom Metazoa; phylum Chordata; class Actinopteri; order Scombriformes; family Scombridae; genus Scomberomorus; species Scomberomorus guttatus. The sequence continues at coordinate 24,223,032 of CM076456.1, read as the reverse complement.
GTCGAAACGTTGCCCTTTTCAGTCAATAATAAAAAGACTTTGGGAGCTATAATCCAGTGTGTGGACTCTACTTTTTCCTGACTTGTTTCATATGATGGCTTAAAGAGGCAATAAATTATGGATGTTGTGGTTGTCTAATATCCTTTTGATGCTCGGGAAGATTGATGAAAATGTTTTACAACTGTAGTTCCTGTTAGAAAAAAAGAGTTAAATCTTATTTTGGTGCGTGAGCAAAGATGGATAAAGAAATTATTGATCAAAGAGAAAAGAAAAAATTAAGAAATGCAGCTGCAGGTGTCTTTTCCTAACAGAGTCAGATGATCACATTTTGTGTCCAGCTACCCCACTTCCCTCAGCTCCTGGGCGTCTGGGGCACTGCAGCCCCCATTACCATGGCAACCCTGTTGCTGTGCCTCATGTTGGGGTTTGGAAGACGGATGCCTGTGTGTGAGTGTGTGTGAGTGTGTGTGTGTGTGAGTGTGAGGGCACATGTGAGGTAGAGATCTCCCAGTCCCAGGCAGAACACAGGCAGTAACTGGTACGGCCTCGTTAGAAAGGACAGCACCTATTCAAACTGTTTGTACTCACAGTAATATTTTGTCAGATCTGTTTTCAAATTCATAAAACACAACTCGGAACATGTAAACTTAAACCAAACCAGAAAACTGCACTCAAAGCAACATTTTAGAAAAGAAGAAACAGCTCAACATTTTAAGTGCTTCCTCAGACAAATCAAATGTAAACTTAAAAAATGTGTGTATGTGTGTGATTTTTATTAACCCTGCTTTAGTTCTTTCAGAAGGCTTCGTTTATGATGGAAGAAAAAATGTCAACAGGAGCAGCAAAATCATATTGCATATTCCTAATGTAACCTGAGGTTTTGAATTGCATTTTCTTCAGGACTCTTTTGATACATTAACATTCCTGAAATTTCCTGAAACACAATCACTAGATTACAACTTTGTAGTTTTTAACATCTTTGTTGCCCAAAAAAATGGTCACTCAGATATTTAAGTCCTCTATTTGTTTGTTTGTGTGCTTCCCTGATCAGAAAAAAGCCAAAGGTGAGGAGCTGTTTGACCAGATCATGTACCATCTGGACATTGTAGAGAAAGACTACTTTGGACTGCGCTTCATGGACTCGGCACAAGTGCCGGTAAGAAAAGAGATCCTTGCTTCTTTGTTTGTTTTTTTTGTTTTCATGCCATACTGCGGGTAGCCTCATTTGTTGGGTTGCACAGAATTTTTGTTTTGTTTCCGCAATTAATGATCGAGAAAATTGGCTTCTCGACAATATTGAAACATAAATAAATATGATCAGAAATACCCTGCATTGCACTTATATTCCTGTGATTGTTGATACTGGTAATTAATTCAGCACAATATTTACTGTAGTGAAATAATCAAAATTTTATCCATGTCATCAGTACTATTGCTTGAAGTGTTTCAGGCAGTCTTCTCATCAGATTTCAGTCCAAATCACTACTACATTTAAAGGACGGCTTGAGGCAGGGACGTTTCCCTTTCAGTGAATGGGCTAAAGGGATTGGTTATGGGACTCTTGTCAGCTCTGGGAGTCAGGCTGTGCTCTGAGACAAACTGTTTTAAGTCATTGGTCTGCCAGTGATCCCGCTCCTTCACACTGATACTCTGTGAAGGCCATGGAAGGAGGGAGAACTGGTGGGAGGAATGATGTAGCAGAAGTGAGAGACACATAGGAGAGGAGAGGGGTGGAGGTGGAGAGTCAAAAAGATTGGGAGAGGGAGCTGAAGTTGAGAGGGAGGGAGGGAGGGAGGGAGAGTGAGGGAGGGCTGTAAGCAGGAATGTGGGGGAGAGGAGACTAGAGTTCCTCTGTTATCTCTCTCACTCTGTCTAATTTACACACACACACCACCAACCCTGCTTGACATTGTTCATGCCTCACAGAGCCTGAACTTCCAAGAAGAATTACAGCACAGAACAGAAGACTGACTTTAGTGTGTATGTTTGTGCGCATGCGTGCGTACATCTTGACAAAAGACCTCCTGGACTTAGTTTTTGTTCATTCATTCAGTTGAAAACAACTTAATGACATAAATGTTTGTTAGGGCTTGACCGATACTGGATTTTTGGGGCCGATATTTGGAGTAAAGACCTTCCCTCAAATGTGGTTATCAGACACTTGTGACAAAGATATATAATGGAGTCATGATATTTTATAGTATAATAATAAACTTTATTGTATAAAATGACATCAGTGCACTGAAACAGTAAACTTCACTGGGAATTTAATAACTGTAATGTATAAGTTAAACTTGAATTAAGAAATAGGATCAAATATATATGTATGTATATGTATAGGCGTATGTTGGATAACATATACACCGATCCTGATATCTTTGATAGGCCAATATCAGTCAAGTGACCGATACATCGGTCGGGCTCTAATATTTGTAACACTTTAATCCTTGTGGAGAAATAGACAATCCCTGAAAGCTCAAATGTGAAAGCAATATTCCTGTCGGCTTTGATTTTTTTTTTTTTTTTTTTTTTGTGTAACTTAACTTTGTCTCTGCACTGTTGGAACTGTTTTTTAAGTTGTCTTCATCTTTTATTTTGTTTCAGCATTGGATTGACGTGACAAAAAGTATCAAAAAGCAAGTGAAAAGTAAGTATGCAGAGGTTCTACATACTTCTCTCACACTTTACATATTTCATACTGTAAAGTACCTTTCTCTGTACAAAAGGGGAGTTTTTCCTAGCTGCTGTCGCCAAGTACTTGCTCATGGGGGAATGTTGGGTCCCTGTACAGTCTAGACCTGCTCTATGTGAGAAGTGCCCTGAGATAACTTATGATTTTGCGCTATATAAACTGAATTGAATTGTACACTTCTGTATATTTAGACAATGAGCACACTTTTATATATATTTTTGTGAATAACAAATCACAGTGTGTGTGTGTGTGCTTGTTTGTCTGTGTAAGTGCATGTGGTGCATCTGGTCTTTTAAGACAAATTTACTACATTTTTTTTTTTTTTTTTACCCGTTCTCAGCTACTTTGGTTATTACAGTTGTATATGATTGTCAAGCTTGATAACATTCACACTCAACTGTCATTTTGAAATCTCTATTAGTTGGCCCACCATACTGCCTTCACATGAGAGTTAAGTTCTACTCTTCAGAACCGAACAACCTGCACGAGGAGCTTACCAGGTGAGTTCAGACGTACACCTGAACTTTTTTAGTTAATCTTATGTTCACATTTTAAAAGCCCTGTGTAATGTGGTTTATTACTTTGTTTATTTTGTAAATCTGCTAAAGAGATTTGCAATACAAGTAGGTTGTTCCTTTGGTGTGTGTGAGTAAATCTAAATAAAGTGAATGACGTGAGTGTACTGAGTAAATGCAGGGCTCCAGCTTATTTAAAGTCACTCAGATGAATCAGCTACTACTTAAATAATGTAGCAAGTATTTTGTTGGATATTTGTCCTTTGATCCTGTCTTCCTTGCTACCAGTTTGGTGTAGATGGTTGTTTCTGTCATTATATTTCATGAAAGTTCACCATCATCACCACATTTAACAGTATCATTTTGTTCTTTCAGATACCTATTTGTGTTACAGTTAAAGCAAGACATCCTCAGTGGAAAGTAAGTAATTTTCCTGCATTTCAATTTAAATACCATCCACCTCAGTACTGTATACTGGAAGTGTCATGGTACTCCGAATAAATGTTCAGTAATAAAGACAGACAGATCCATTAAATTAAGGCTGATGTATCTCTATTATCTTACTTGCCGTAACATTAAAGAGACCTGACAGGGGGTCACAAGCTACATATGCATTTATGCTTTAGATGCTGCCAGCAATTGTAGCAATTACTTTATAAAATGGATAGGGGGGATAAAATTAAGAAAGGAGGAAGCCCCTTAGCTGTTCTAAAATCACTGTAAACCACGGCCTCTTGGGGCTTATTGCTTTAATAGAATTTTATATCTGTGAAACAAATTAAAAACAAATATTAAACATTTTTAATATAGGTTACTTATCTCCTAGAATATTTTCTCCCAGGGTAATTATGACGTATCAGGTGATCGAAGCTGTTACTGAGCACGCTTGGATGATCGGTTATTAGACGTATTGTTGCACAGATCTTGCCCGGGTCACCACCTAGACTAGAGCCGACACTCAGTGAATATCAGAGCAGACAAGAACGCAAAATAATCTTATCACAGGGTGAGAAACACTAACAATTCAACTTTTTTTCAACCACTGGCCCAAGTTACCTCATACTCATCGCTGGCCTGAACTTTTTACTGGCCACTTGACATTGATATTGTTTAACCTATTATTTCATAAAAATAACTTGTAAATCCCTTGACCAAGACAAGACTTTCTTTATCAGGTGTTTTTCTTGTTTGTGTATTAATTCACATTGTGTCATACATGAATTCAGTTGTTGACTCAGTAGTCATAGTCATGTTATGGTAACAGACTTACAGGATTGCATTTCGGTGAACAGTAGTCAGTAAGTAGACTGGGACTATTAGTTAGTTTTTACCACCAAGTAGATTAAAATTGTTTGCATTGTTTGGCTAAATACTAATAGGAAGTTGTAGAGGCCGTTAGGTCTCTGTGAGAGTCATAGAGACATTCGGGTTTTAGCTTCATTAAATTTGCTGTGGCTAACTCTTATCGTGTCTGTATTTTCAGGCTAGAATGTCCATTTGAAACAGCGGTGGAGTTGGCTGCCTTCTCACTACAAGGTAAGCTCAGCAGGTCTCCAGGATTCTCTCACACCATGTTTTTGATAATGGGATCACCTCTGTAACAGCTGCCATTGTTTGTCCATTGTGGGTGCGGGGGGGGTGCACACTGCTTGGTTGTACAGAGCCCCAGAAGGCCTGTGTAGCACACATAGTTAGTTAGTTAGTTAGCTGCAGTGACTAAATTCTTATTTAGCAGCTCATTTCTCACATATCACATATCTTAAATATTTTCCAATCCTCCCATATTCCCAACAGGCATTGCTGCCAACCTCCACAATTACTTTAAAACTGGTGAGCCCATAAAATAATGTCCCCACTTCTCATTTGAGCTGTGTCTCACCTGACAGCACCATGCACTCACTGTCCTGGCTGCAGGAGTGGAACCTTCTGTTCCCTGGTCCACAGAAGTTTTCCTTGATCTTTTTTGAACCAGTCATGGCTGTCTTTGTGAATCACCATCTGCTCCGAGTGACCCTACACTCTGGGCAACGTGGTCACAGAGGCACATTAACCCCTCCACTCCAATAAGATTGCAAATCAGGGAGTAGTGTAGCTTTGACTAATGACAGTGTGAGACTGCAGACACGTGACTGAGATGTGATTTTTCCCATACTACATTAAGAACCGTTGCTCCTCTGCATTCAAGGTACCCTCTGAGGTTTTCTTGTAAACAAAGTTTATGTTTACATGCAGTGTGAGCCACCAAAATAAATAGTGTGTATTCTTGAGGCCTAACAAACTTGTTGAATGCACTTCCTTCCTCGTGAAACATTATCAAAGCTGTTTTTTTGGCTTGCAGCCTTCTTTTTTCCCCTGTCTTTGCTGGTGCAATGATACGTTTAGGCCTGCAACTAAGGTTTATTTTCATTATCACTTTATGTGTTGATTATTTTCCCAATTAATCGATTGAAAATAGTGAAAAATATCAATTAGTTTAGCCCAAGGTGCAACCTCAAATGTCTTGTTTTGTCCCAGCCAATTGATGTTTCAGTAGTTTCATACAGTACATTTAGAAGTGCACTAGTGGAGCAGAAATTGATTGGGCTGTCTCTACCACCAAATGTTGAGTAGCAAAGAGCCCGTACCTCTCAGACTACACATATTTACGGTTAATGGTTTTAATGGTTAAATCGACAGCATTTACCTGCAGTATAAAGAATGCTGCTTCAGAGGAACAAAGATTGAATTGGCGGAGATGTCTATGGAATGGGATTGCGTGCACAAACTCTTGGACACACACACACACACACACACACACACACATGGAGTCACTGTGGGGTAAATGCCAGCTCATTAGTGCTCCATCCTCTTTAGAGGCCCCCTAATCCAGCTCCCTTTCTGTCTGCTCTCTCTCTCTACCTCAGTTGAGCTTTCTCTCTTTATCTTCCTTTTTTTCAGAATTATGTTGTTGGTCCACAGACATTTACCAGGATAAAGAGAGGATGAAATTATATTTTTTCTCCTCTAAATCCTGAGGCTTTGCTCACAGCTGGACTGGCTAAACATTAGGTGGATTTCCATCCACCCTTTTTTTAATGTGCAGTGAGTGGAAATGCTGGAAATTTGAAAAAAGTCAAAATATCACAAAAAAAGTTTTTAGACTTGGATCAGGTGGAAAAGTTGATGTATCGTTAAAAGCAAAATGCGACAAAGTGCAATGGAAACGCATTTAGTGAATTGATGATGACGTACAGGAGGCATGTGACGTAAATGTCCCTAAGCTCTTCTTCGTCTCTGGGCAACTGACACAGGGCTGTCAAAACGTTTCCAAAAGCAAGAAGCTGTGATGTTGGCTCTTCTCTCCATTTCTACTGTCCATTATTTTCTCCATCACCAGGATTTGCATCATGTTTTCCATCACTTCAGCTTTGACTGTCACTCTTTTAATTATGTCATTGTGTTGCGCCATCTTCTTCTGCTGCACTTGATAGGAGAATCAGCGCCACAAACTGTTTAATTCGATGCACTCTATTAATATTTGCAAAACATTTGTTCTTGGAAATGATTTCTATCGATTTTCTGAAATTGTGGTTAAAATTTGAGCTGGATTTGGATGGAAACCTGACTGCAGTTCCAGAGATAAGATTTTTTCACACTGTCTTGTTCTCAAAACACTATTTTCTTTTTCATCTAGTGATGATTTATGTTTTTCCTGCCTCAGCCTCCTTTTTTCTCTTTTTCCACCTGATAAAATCTATGACTTCTTGTCCAGAGATAGATGAGATACCCATCAGTCCCTGACCTGATGCTACTCAAGGTTTTGTGTGTTGTGACTTTGGGGAGCGGTTGTTTATTTTGTTATTAGGATTCCCTTTACCTACTACCACAGTATTAGGTACTCCTTGTAGGGTGCTGTTCCAGGGGCAGAAGTTCAGGGTCTTGGTGAACACAAAAGTATTAATAATAGTGTTTTTTGTAAGTTCTGTATGAGTCTCTGAACTGTTGGTGACTTTATAAGCAGCTCAGACTGCGAACTGATAAGTATGTGTGTGTCTGTGTGTTTTCAGCTGAGCTGGGTGATTGTGACCCATTAGAACATAGTCTGGACCTGGTGTCAGAATTTCGCTTCATCCCCAACCAGACAGAAGATGTGGAGCTGGCTATATACAACGCATGGAAAGAGTGCAGGTGAGCAATTCACTATAACTAAACAACTGTGCCTTTGAGCAGTCAGTTACACTAAATATTAATGACAAGGAATGTATTTACAAAATTACCACGCATAGCTTCTTTCTGTAGTCTGTGTGCTGTATGGGCTGGGACAGTTACCAGCAACACTGCAGTAATATTATTATACTATGATTATAGATTATTGCCACTTTTTTCCCTCTAACTGTAACCAAGTGCCTCCTAATCTACAATAATACTGGTTAGCAAACTGTTTTTCATCCACTCAGCTTGGTGCTGAAGTTGATTGTGTTCATGCTAACATACTGTAACACTTCTCATCACTGCCTCACAATTAAACCTTTCCATTGGCCAACCATTGTAAGGCTTTTATTGCAATGTAGCTAGAGCCTCCTGTAGCCTTAGTCATACCTGTTAATAACTGCTAACCTAATAGTGGCATTTGCTTGAAAGAATGTCATTGTCAATTTTCCCTCTTCTTCTTCAGGGGTCAGACACCTGCACAAGCTGAGATCAACTACCTGAATAAAGCAAAGTGGTTAGAAATGTATGGGGTGGACATGCATATGGTCAAGGTAACTGGCACACACACACACACACACAAACACACAAACGCACATTGCACACCAATATTCTAGCTGGGATTTTAAACAGAAAGTGTACTTAATGGAAGACAGGGAGTGAAAGTGCATAAGAACATAAATATGTGACACGGTCATAATGTTGTCTTATTTGGTGTCTCCTTTTCTTTTCTTTTCTTTTCTTTATCCGTCATTGTTTCCATTTCTGCCCTGAAGGCACGAGATGGAAATGAGTACAGTCTGGGTTTGACACCCACTGGAGTTCTGGTGTTTGAAGGAGAAACCAAGATCGGGCTCTTCTTCTGGTATGTTGGTTATGACCTCATGTTACTGTTTACTTAAATGCCTTATAGACACACCTTTGAATTCTCATTCCTTCCTGTGTGTATGTTTTTTCTTTTTTTTTTTCTTTTTACTGTTGTAGGCCCAAGATCACTCGTCTGGATTTCAAGAAGAGCAAACTGACTCTTGTGGTAGTGGAGGATGATGAACAGGTGAACATGAGCACACACACTCAGATACTTGCCATATGGTGGAATGTTAAAAATGCAGAACATACATTCAAACTCATAGTAATCACTCTTGAAATCAGTATATTAATGACCCAATCTCAGTGCTCCGTATATACAGTATAATAATTATAATGGATGTACTGTACTTGCCACACTTTGTTTTTATGGTGAGGACCATAAAAATGAATACCACACCGCAGTGTATTACCATTTCCTTGCAGTTAATTATGGTTTGTATCATAAGCACTGTGGTAGTGTCTATGCTGGTGTGGGCTTGTGAAGGAATTTGAAAGAGCACCTAACCGTCTTATGCAGGTATCAAACATTTATCAGACTCAAATAGTTTGTGCAGTGTGGCTGGTTTAGTCAGGTTGGATTTGTCATTCCAGCGGATTCCAATATTGACACAGTTTCATGACAAAAAAGTGCATGAAATGTGCATGGGGACTTCTCAAATCATTCCTATAGCAGTATCAACTTTTCTGTTGTCCACCTGTATGCTCAGTACGTTCCAGTTACTCAAACGTTTGTGAATATATGTTTGTCGAATGTGCACTGAGCTGTTCACATCTACCATTCCTCCACATCATTTACAACTTTAAACAAATAGATGTAGTCTGATCTTCATGAGTTCCTTCTCTTGCTTTCTAAACTCAGACCATGCAAGTCATTTTTGAGAGCACTTGTCTCATGTAAAAAACATACAGAGCTTTATTTTGTTTGTTTCTTTAATAAAAGGAATATTCCTCTGAAAACCTTTGTTTGAAGTTGTGCCCGAGGCCTAAAAGAGGCTTATTCCAAATCAAAATGAAACAAGACTTGGTATTGTAGTACCCAGAGGCTAGTGTATATGAGAGAGCAGGAGAGGTTGTTTTTGTCCATCCCGGAGGTCTGTGTGTGAGGTTAATAAAGAAGCCTGCCCCCTCTGGTATTTCTGGTATGCACCAGTCTCCTACACACACACTCGCACACAGTTCTAGCCTCCTAACTCTGTCCTCAACTGTTATATACTGTATGCCAGTCTTGTCACCACAGGAATTTACTGTACATACCTGGATTCTCTAACAAGATGCTTGTCTGTCACACAGTGGCTTCATTGACGAAACCAGCAGAGCGAGAGCTGGTTATGAATCTTGTCAGAGGGTCATTGCAGTGACAATTGTTGCATATTTAGAGAGTAAATCTTGTCTGCTCTATATAACATTGGATGGAGGAAGTGAAACGGTCACGTCCAACAGCCCAGAACTCAAAAAATATATATTTACTGTCATAAATGACAAAGAACAGCAGCAAATCTTCACATTTGAGAAGCTTGATTAGAGAATTTTTGGCATTTTTGCTTGGCTAAAGAGATTAATCCATGATCAAAATAGTCGGCGATTTATTTAAATGGACTAATCGATTACTTGCTCTAACTGGAAGTCTTGGTTTCAATAAATTGAAGGCTGTGCATCAGCAAACTGTGAGTGATTTGTGGACATGGTACTCTGTACAAATCTTGGTTTGTCATTTTAATTTGTGTAAAAGTCCTGGGGTTTTTTTCCAGCTTCGTGGGAGATGGTCAGGGAAGGGTCTCTTTTTGGTAGGATGTAGTTTAATCCCTGTGTTTTGGTGTATCTGTGGAAGACAGGACATATACCTGAAAACCAATGAAAAGAGGGAAACAAAAAAAAGAACCGTGCAAAAAAAAAATATGACTGACACTGGAATGGCTCCAGCGCTAGTTTCATTACTGGCTGTGGTGCCGGGGAGGCTTTTATCTAGGCCACAATGAGAAATCAGATTAATGAGTCAGCACCTGCACACTGTAGAGCAGCCATTCATTCTTCACATATCAGCCTCCTACCACAAGTAGGTGCTAGCACATTAGTTTTGTTTTACTGAAAAGGATTTTCAAATGACAGTTAAGTTTTATCTTTTATACCTGAGTGGAGCATGGTACAAACACTGTGCCACCGTTGAGGTCGAGTATTAAAAGTATATGTTGTATGTTACTGTACTGAGACATTATCCTCTCCTCTGTACCACTCAAATCTAACCCCACACCAATCCTCTCCAGGGCAAAGAACAGGAGCACACCTTTGTCTTCAGGATGGACCATCCCAAGGCCTGTAAGCACCTCTGGAAGTGTGCTGTGGAACATCATGCTTTCTTTAGGCTGAGAGGCCCTGTACAAAAGAACTCCGCACGCTCTGGTTTTATACGTATGGGATCACGCTTCAGATACAGGTAACGGATGGCTGCACTGAAAGATCAGGCTCTTTTGTTTTTAGGCAGACTGGGTTGGTACATAAGTGTTCCAATATCCTTTGATATCAAATATTTTTTCTGGCAATTTTAGATTTACAAAATAAACTCTGCATGCCCATGGCAACAGTAACAACACAAGTTTTTGTTGGGAATGAGTTTTGCCTAATAATGTTCAGCCCTGCAGCACAGCATTTCAGTATGTCGTACAGGTGAGAGTGCTTACAGTACCTATAAAATAGAATTCACCAGTCTCAGCTTTACGGTGGTGTAGCAAAGAGAAAGCTGCTGTTGAAAAAAAGCTTACATTATGTCTTGGCTAAAGTTTGCTAGGAGGAATATGGAAAAATTGAGAAGGGGGAAAAAGGTTCCTTTACTGATGAGATGTAGGTTTAAAAGTAAGCCTGACGGTGTGTATGAATTCATTGAAGCAAACCTTTTAAGAAATTATTGAGGAAAACATGCTGCAGTCTGCAAGTAGAGTGAAGGAGTTTTCAAATGTGGAAAGATGATAAAGGCCTATGTAGTGGCCATTCGTCAAAAATCAAACTTAGAATCAAAGGGCCACTGATGCACCATGGGCATGTGGTGTATGCAGGCAAAAGAAGTCCATTGTCCATGCAAAGTTTTTGCATTTCTTAAGGTATTCCTCAAAAGCAAGCAAGCAAACAAATGAACAAAGAGATGGTGGTCCTGCTGCCCGCCCGGGCACATGCTGGTCCACTACCTGCCTGCCTGCTTACTGTATATAACCTCAAGTGCCTGTAGTATTACCCAATTCACAAAACAAAATAAAAATTAAACAAAATACTAGTTTACAAAAACTGAATATGCTAAACAAGCAAATAATTAAGCTCAACAAATAACTAGCAAAAGAAAATACTATCAAAATCTAATTTAAATAAAGCAAATATCTAGAATAATCAAATACAAATTATTATTATTATTGTTGTTGTTAATAAAGCAATAGCCAAACTAATAAAAAGCTCCTACAACTTATCCATTTAAAGCTGTAACTGCTACCACAGGTGCTGCTTCTAAATATTGACTTGAAAGGAAATGAAATGCAATCATTTATCATTTTGCATCTGCTGTGTTGTGGGCTGCACATCCTGAGCACTGGTGACTTTTAGGGACAATAGAAATGCAGATAAAATTGGTGTAAGGCACAAGTGCAGTTGGGTTTGTATAAAAGAAGAGGGGGAAGGGGACAAGTTAAGGCCCACAAATTTAGAGCCGTGTCTTTGTTTCTTGCACCGTGTGTTTGAACGTACCAACAGATAATCTCAGGCTGACGTACAGTATCATTCCTTGTACATACAAAAAAACCCACATGTGTACACACAGATACTTGCAATGGTACCGGACAGGCACTCAGTGTCAACATACTGCAGTAGCCAAGTAGTTCTCCTCTGTGTGTGTTTAAACATTACCCAGTTGGATAAGCATTGGCAGTAATGTTGGTTTAACACAGGGGTTACAGAGTTTGTTGTTAGTAGAAGGTTATCGCCTGGATGGTTCCAGAGTTCAGCAGGGGTCATCCCTGTGCCTGCTGTTTCTGAGCCAAATGTATCCAGAAATCATTAGGAAAAGTTATTTTATATTTAATGGTTTGGTCTGCACAGTTACCATGTCGAAGGCCTTACAAGTGTAAAATATTTTTTTTTTTGGTGTTTGTGTGGCCAGTGGAAATACAGAGTATCAGACAACCAAGGCCAATAAAGCCCGGCGGTCAGCCTCCTTTGAGAGAAGGCCCAGTCGACGTTACTCCAGAAGAACCATGCATAACAGAGGTGAGCACAACAGTCAAACACTGCACAGCACTTGGAATATACTAACTATATACATGTACATAACAATAAACATTATATAGCAACAAATATACACATATTCTCAACTCAACTTTATTTATATAGCACCAACCAACCACGAGTGATGCAGACGAGTATTCCAGAGTCTTGGAGAGATACGACCCGGCGAAAGTCTGTCTTGGAGCACTAGTTAGCTACTTTGGCTAAAAACAAGCCGGTTTCCGCTAGCAGTACAAATGCAGGAATCAGTGATAGTGAGCAAAGCCAGGAAAGCCCAGCCTGAGTGTTGGTTAGCCACAGTTGAGCAACAGTAGAATCCATTCATGAATTAAACAATAATGTTTTTCCAGAAATCAGACAAAAAGAATAAATAAAGTATAAACAAACTGCCAATCGCACACCGGACGTGACGTCTGTGGCCTTGTGATTTTCACCTCTTCTCAAGCACAGGACTAACATAGCTCATGTATACACAGTATACATTATACACACACTGCATGCAAATGTTTGTCATGTTTTTATATTTTAGTATCAATCTGATTCAATCTGACAAAACACTCACTGTCTGTTCTTTTTTTTTTTTTTTTTTTTGCAGGACCATTCAATCCCCAGGAGTAAGTACACTGATATCTTGATATTTAAACAATGTGGTTGTGCCACTGACTGATAAAAGGACTTTATCTTTCCTCTCCTTGTTGTTCAGCTTAAATTTTAGGGTGACTAGTGTTTACATCCACATTAGTTGCTGCTGTGTAATCCAGCGGAAATTGCTTAGTTAAATCACAAAATATGAATGTGTTTATATGTGCTGTATCAAGTACTGTTGCCTAGAGTGCTGTGACTCACACATTGCTTGGCTATAATCTTGTTACAGAGGTAGCCTTTTGTTACAGGGATATGTGTGTGGGCTAAAGACATGATGTCAGTTGTACTTTTAAGCAGTCATGGGATCAGTTGAGTCAAAGCATTTTGACAATAAATGGGAGCATTCCTGTGACGTTTCATTAAATCTGATTGAACAGACCTTCACAGTGAGAGTGCGGGTCCTTTTTAAAACAACAAAACGTTCACAATATTTAATGCCATGTAGAAAATGTCTAGCAGTGGTGTCTTAAATAAAGACGGGGGAAATGCAAATTGGCTCATGGGTAATCTGGTAGACCATAAACAAAAAAAGCATCGGTATAATAATGAATTTAGGAAAGTTGTCCACTTGCATCAGCCTAAAATGTAGCTAATTTATTATGGCCTTAATGCTGGACACAGTGTACACACTTCTCATGGTGGGAGACTTAAAGAGGTTAATTTTATGTGTGGTCAAAAATCTGGGTGACAGTCAAAGCCAGTGTAGTTATTTCTAATATAAATCCATATACAGCATTAAGAATTATTCATAGGTGTTGGCCCATTTGCTCTTTGAATAAAATCTCACCGTCTTTCTTTCCTCAGGGTTCTTTCCTCAGGCAATGGAGTCAGCACCAGCAAAGACAACAAGGTAAGGGAGACCAACTGCTGTTTTCAAATCCCTCCTCCAGTGCACAAAACAGAACAGCGCAACGAACTAAAGCAGGGTTTGAACCCACAGCTGAAACCCAGAGTGTCAAGTGAGAATCAGCCTACAGGCTAGAGTAAAAATTGTAGATGTTTACACGTATAGTAGAAAGGGGTAGAGTATGACTGAGACAGACTGTTACAGTACTACAAAATTATCTTACAGTGAGAGTGAAGTATAATGACTAGAAGATTCCATCCATGTATTATTTTATGTTATTATTTCCTTCCTTTCCTAAATACTTTGCAGTCTCATCCTTCTTAATGTGTCCCTACTCTCCCAATTTGTAAGCTCAGTTTCATATATTTCCTCTCTTTCACTCCCCCCTCCAGGTTTCTCCCAGTAGAGGTGCCTGGTCAGGCGTGCCTGTGGTCAGCCCGGTACCTGCTGCTGCCTGTGGAACGATGGAAATAGAAGCTCTGCCCAGGAGCCCTGGAGGAGAAAAGAGGAGGTGGGTAGCTGGATAATTTTAGTCTTCCCCTCTGGTTAGTTCTTGTGAATGGCTATACATTTTATTTTAATTTAATTTAAGATCTCCTTTCACCCAAAGCAGCTTACAACTGCTCAATAATGATGAGTAAAACAACATCAGATTAGGAAAAGCTAGGGTGGGCCGACTAATACTTGTTGGGTGCTGTAGGAAGGCTGATAGGTGTATTTTTCATGGTCTGATGCCAGGACAGTGGCTTAATATGGCTTATCCACTGATCCTGCCTTGTTGTGACCACGGAAGGCAGGCAGGCAGGAAGAAAGGAGGGAGAGGGAGAGAGAGAGAAGTGTGCCTTTTTATGCATATTTCTATTTGTATCTGCATATCTCTTCCATGTTTGGCTGTTATATTTCCTCTTTCATATTCCTGCTCTGTTTTGGGAGTGACACAGGCTATGTACTTTTAATGTGTATGTGGAGGTGTTCTCAGAAACACGAAGGCCCGAGGAGGGAGTTACTTCTGTGTCTGCATGGCACGCATGTGTCTTAATATACTGCAGCATACCAGAATACTGTAACACAGCAGCGCAGTAAACAAACACAAGAAAAATGGACTGCAGTTGGACAGATAGCTGACAGATACAGAGGCAGATAGACCGGTAGTGAAGGGCCAACAGAGACAGGCAGTAAGCAGATATACAGATACAGATTTTTACAGATTTTCTGCCTTTCATTGGATACAAAAACAATCATAATTCTCAGCTTACTTCTCCTCAGTACCACCTGTATTAGCTATTTATTGTTTTTTTTTGTTTGTTTTTTTTTTTTAGATTTCTATCTCATAGCTCATTGTTTGCTCTTTTCTGCTGTATTGTTTTTCCTCTCGGTTGTCAGTCCCCTCAGTCAAAAAACGTTGCCATGTTCGAACAGTGTGTGTAAGTACCATATTTCTGTTTTGTTTTTTTGTTTTGTTTTGTTTTTTTAATGTGAGCAAGTTTATGGAAGTTTTTTGGTTGTTTTTTTTTTTTTTACATGTGCTGAGGGGGATTGAAACAGTTAATATCCTTTCTCTTAACAAGCCAGTACATACATACATGTACAAAAGCATACTGGTGTGTATGCATCTTCTCCTGTTATAAACCTACAATGTTCCCCTGTGTGTTCCAGTATTAACATGTACTGAAGAAATGGAGGCAGGCCAGGTAGGTACGATCAAACATCGAGCCTTGCCATAGCTCTTGCTTTAACAAATCAATCTCTGTGCAGTGGCGGGCTTTATGATTTCAGCTTTGGAAAAGGGCTCTCTTGCGGTGGAATTGTCTCCTGTCTGTCCACTTTTGATCAGCATGAAATGCCAACCTAATCGGTGGAAGAAATTATCTGATGATTTTGCTATGTGGGGGATCTTGTGTTTGGCATCATGAATCAGTGATGTGATATGATTTCAGCTTTGGATCTGTTCCGTTTAAGACTTTGGTGCATTCCAGCGTGCCTTTTCTTTTAGTCATCTAAGGTCCAGCTGTGCATCCTGTGAACCACTTCCTCCTTTTTAAAACCCTATCGATACTCCAAACTGGAAACTGGTGTACAGCAGACTGTAACAAAATTCAAAAATGAGTTTATTTGCCAGTCATTTTATTGTCAAAATATTATTGATACTATAGCCTTAACAAAGAAAATGTCAGGTTTCTGGTTTCTGGATGGTAAGAAGACCTTACTCCCCTACGTGCCTTTTTCCTTTTTCCAGCGTAGATTAAGTATTCTTATTTCCTGTTCAGACTACTCTGGCTTCTAGGAAAAAAAGCTCATTCAGATTTACAGCTCAGACTGATCCTGCTTCTAGTAAAGTAAATTTCTGGTCAGTTGAAATAAGAGGATTGCCTGTCATCGCTGTAGAGCAGAGGCGTTTTTTTTCTTCTTTGTTTATTACACTTAAAAGCAGGATGCACAGGCATGACCTTGGATAAGACCGCTGCATACACAGAGTGATGAATTATCACTAATGATGCTGTATCCTCCTCTTTCAGTCTTTGTTGTTCAAAGGGTAACAGTTAATCCTAAAGGTTGCAAATACTGATCATCCCATAAAACACATTTCTTAGGCTTTTCAAGACGTTTTTTTTTTTTTCTTTTAATGCAGTATGCACGCATGCTACTGTTTTGAGAAGACAGGTAGAGGCCCATAATGCTCTGAGGTCGTGATCCAGTGTTCTCAAGGCAATGCTGTCGAGCCCTCAGAAACTTCTCCAAGGATAAAAAGAATACTTTTTACTTTCAACACTGTATCAGCATTACCGTGAGATGACCTCTTCAGTTCTTGTTTATCCATGTCAACCCATGGCAACAGTTTACAACTGACTCACTTGACATGAGGAGGATGCATTGAAAGAGACATTGCTATGTCTTCAGACTAATCCCTGGTGCTCGTCCTTTTCTCCTCCTACGCCTTTCTCCCTCGCTTTTAGTACAATTTCACAGTTGATTTTTGCATGGAGCACTTCAACCTTAAGCTATTCTCCTGATAATGTGAGCAAACGTATCCATACAGCTGTTGCACATATATTTAAAGTTGTGATATGATGCCTTAATGCTAACAATATGATCCAGTGGTAAATATATACTACTTTACCATTATACCACTGACAAATTATTCATAGAAATAGTCCAAATCAGAGCCTTGTGAGGGTTCACTGCATTTTTTAAGTAACACATGTTCTATTTGACCAAATACTTCTCTGTAACATTATCATAACCTAGATTAGTTAGCTAGTAGATCAATGCCATTGGAATAAATGAATATTTTTTCTTTATTGTTATCTATAGTATAATACAAAAGGTCAGTGGAAGTTCATCTGCTGACCATCTAGCCAAAGATCATGAAGTTAGTCATTGTTTTACATTGGCAATGGGAAACTGTATGCTACCTACACTCCCAGTAAATCTGTCATCATGAATAAAAGCTTCCAACTTGGGGCCCTTCAGTGCTGAATATATAAACACAGATTTGACACAAGCCACCAGACCTCAGCCTGTAGAGGTGCAAAGCCAGGTCAGTGACGCTCCAGAGACATCCCGTCCACTTCACTTAACTCAAGTGCTCATGTCACAACACTTGTCACAGCACACTTAAAATGCACACTAGTGTACAGTGTAGCAGAGGCCGTGTACTATAAGTTGCATGGCTTATTCATTAGCCTGACATTGCTGGGCCGTTATTTATTCATGTTGTTTCTTGTCCACTAAAATAACATTTTTGTGATTATCATTGGCAAAGCCCCTGCCTGGCTGTAGTTTAAACACATGATGTCCTATGACAAAGTAAAAGGGAGCCCTTGTTCTTGACACAACTGTAGAAAACTCTCAACATACAAGGGCAGACTACAGTCAACCTGCATGTCAATCAATGTGCAATTAATGACACGTCAAAGAATTAAGCTCTTTCTTTCACATTCATGTTATCAGCTGCCTCAAATTCTCCTCTGCTGCTTTTGCTTCCCCCTTATTTCCTTACATTGCTTCATGTTAAACAAACCATTTCTCTATATTATCCTCCTCTCCCTCATTCATTTGCATACAATCTCCCTCTCCTTTTTGCTGTTTTCATTCATTGCTACCCTCCAATCTCGCTTTTGTTTTACCTCCCGTCTCTCATCATTCCCCTCCCGCTTGTCCTTCTCTCTCCCCTCCACCTCGTTCTCCTCAGGTCCCCTCTTCCCTCCATCCTCCTTGCTCATGCCTCATCAAAGCTCCCCACAAGGAGCTAGGCAGATCCGAGCAACTGGCAACGGTCTCACCTTCTGTACTGACATGAATTGGACAACACAGTAATAAATGGGAAAGGCTCAGCAGCAGTGACTCACCCATGAAAAAACATCTTGTGTTTGTGGTTGTGACTTGTACCACATGGAAGGACACGCTTGCTGTGAATGCACATACTGTATGCCTTTTTAAGTGAAACATTCCTCAACACAATCCGCTCAAAGTGTCACACTTTCAGTCTGGTAACAACCCTCACAGACAGACAACTCCCCGAACTTGCCATCAAACTTGATATTACTCTTTTCTTCTGAGTATCTCAGTCCATCTCTGCATCTCCTGCCTCTTCCTATACTCCTCAATTCTAAAAAGTTTCCTCTCTCCACTCCTCCCTTTTCTTACCCTCCACTCTTTCTGTGCCTCTTGTTCATTCTGTCCTTCACCTGCCCTTGACACCTGACGTCATATGGTGAAACTGACTGGTGGGGGTGAGATGGTATCAATGTGAGTCTTAGGAATTCAGCTGCGCTCTCGACTCAACAAATTGGTCACATAGTTCCTCGAGGATTCGACCAAGTCCTGTTCTGCTCCCTATTTCCATTCTCCAAAAAATAGTTTGTTTTTTGTCATATTTCTAACACTTTTTCTGTATTCGTTTAGTTTGAATTTCATCAAATGATTTTTATATAAGAAAATAATGTGATTTTCTTTATTTTGTATTTAATCTGTTCTGCGAATTTCACGGATCTGCTGCTCTCTGTTTAAAAGGGAGTTGGACAACAATATTGATATATTTCTCATCTCTGTCTATTTTGTAAAGAGGTTCATCCAGTATGTTCTTTGCTAGCTCAGCACAAAGACTGGAAGCAAGGAGAAAGAGCTACCTTAGATCTGTCAAAATGAACATTTAGCTTACACATCGTAGCTGATTTGATCAACAACCTCTGGGCCTAATGGCTGCATGCAGCATCTCAGACATCCTATCCTCATCTGCCAGGTTTGCACTGTGTTATAATTATATTTGGACCAAACCCACCTGACTCTTGGATGTATTGGTAAATTGTTTGCTAAGTAACAAGATATGTGTAAATAGAACAATTTTAGAAATGCTGGCAGACTTTTTTTTTCCTTTTGTTATGATTAACTCTTAGTTTCTCCCTGCTTCCGGTATTAAGCTAGCTTAAACACATGCTGGACTCTGTGCTGATCTCACAGAAATGAGATTTATACTGACCTTCTTATCCAACTTCTGTTCAAAACTGAATCGAATTTTAATGGCAATGTATTATCTATTTTATAGTACACTGTAACTTTATATATTTTTTAACACAACTGCAGTGGTGCAGTCACAGTTGAAAGGGTTATTATGCAGTGACACAGCCATCCAGTGTAAGTTAATGATATGTTCGGCTGATGAATATGTGGAGCAATGTGTAGAGGTGAAAATTCACTGAATGCTTAGCTACACTTTAACTACCCCATTATATAATTGTTTCTTGCACAGCTCAACCAATGAAGATGATATCATAAAATGATTAATTAGTTGAATGTTTACAACATAAGTGTGACCAAAGGATGTATATCTTTCTGAACTGTATGTTAAAAATCATTTCAGAGAATAAAGACTGGATTACTCTTGACATATGAGTGTTTCACCTGCACGCTATGCTACAGTATGTGTTGTGACATTATATTTACAGATTTTTGAATGTAGGAGGTGGGTAGTGTACCTGGTCTAAAACAACACTCATCTGCTCATGAACTCTGGATGTTTGTGTGTGAGGACTGTGTGGCTATTTAGTATCTGGTTGGCAGGAGGCCGTACATCCTTGGTATGTGTCTTTATGCTTTTTTATCCTTCCTGTTTTTGTTTCTTGCCCACACGGGGGTCGGATTCAGCCTCACTGTCCATTCTCAGTTTCCTTCGTGGATTACTTTTAACATGTGGGAGTGTTTATATACATTTTGGTTTGTGCGTCCTCAGGCGAAGCATTGTACATTTCTTTACATCTTTGTTGTGTGTTGAACTTAAGCTGCTGGTCTCTCCAGGCACTATGTATATATATACTTCTCATGTTTCACTTTGTCTTTAGGCTACAGAAATATGAAGTAGTTACCAGTCTGTTGGAAGAGCTTCCACCAAAATCCATGTATCAGATGTTTTGCTTCAGGTCGCCTTAATATTCTGAGAATATTGCACCACATCATTTCCCACACAAATTATTACTTTGTTTGAAGACTTATTGTCATGGGTTGAATTATGCTTCTTTAAACCCTGTTTCTTTATTTAGTGGACAAACAACTCCTGCATATTACTGATACAGTAGAAAGTAATAACTGTGTTTTGTTCATGTTTGTAATTCTTTTCTGTAACGCTTAATACATTGGAGCACCTGTGAACCTGCACAATTTGCTTTTGCCAGAGGCTTTTTTAAAGAGTTATTGTTTCAGATATGTTTGCCTTGTTGCTTGTTCATGGGAGCATCAGGTTTTTTTTGTATACTGGTTCAGTATGTTACTCTAAAATGTCTCCTAACTTACTACATGGGCCAGATTTGCCATCTTTGCAGCGTCCATTCATATTTTATGGGTAAGTTATACAGCTGTATAATCCTGATTCCTTTTGGTGTCATTTTGGTTAAGCACTGACATTATCTCTTCCATTGTATTTGTTTGTGTTTATATTTTAAATGTAATCATCACCATCTTGATCTGCCATCCCTTTTATATTTTCCTCCCTTTTTTTCTTTCCTTCCTCTTCCTCCCACTCTTTCTGACTCCAGTTTGTCCGTGGTTGCTGACCTGATGGAGACGTGCATTGATGATGTCCTCAGGGCTCAGGTTGTCCCCGCGGTGACTGCTGCAGAGGAGCCGGGACCAAGTAACGCCTATTCTGCTGCCAGTGTCGCCGGGGAAGATTCGCTCAGCTTCACTGGTCAGGCTACATAAAAACTAGCAAACATACCACAAAATAGATATGGTGTGAGAATGAAAAGATTATCTTTAAAATAAGCCACCAAAGTCCTCTAAATCGCCCCTGTATGTATGATAATGTGTTTGGTGACAGTGGTTGATGATATCCTGCTATATTTTTAAGAGAAGGATGTTATCTACCTAATAACCATCACTCACTCACTCACTTGTGATTTATACACATCTCATGTTCTCACATCATTTCCAACAATCATCTTAATAAAATTAAGTCTGTTAATAACAAACCCCAAACCTGCTTTACTTACCTAACAACATTAACATGCTGTTAGTTAAGGCGGGTGAAATGTTTTTTAATGTAATAAATACCACTTGTAATATTGCTGTAGTAATAATGTTAGATATGGGTGCATGTATACCATCATAACATCATCATGATGGGTTGAAATTATGGAAGCTGAGTGATGAGCAACATGAATAATTAAAATGCATTTTGTTGGGGCGTGTATCTGACTTTATCTGTGTGTCTCTTCAGAAACAGCAGCTCGTCTGAAGCAGCTAGAGTTGGAGAGCAGTCCGCTTCTTGCTACTCAAAGAAATAACGTCAATATCAATATGGCTATGAATAATCAGGTGGGTACTTGTTCATGTAGTGTTTGTGTTAATCTTCTGCTTCTACCCCAGGACCTAAAACTGTAAACCTTATTTCTCTCTCTCCCTCTTTTTGTATGACATGTTTATCCCATTCAACTGTTTTCCAACAGGAGGATATTGTGAAGCTCACAGAGAAATGTGGTCTGACCAGTACAGGCAGTAGTCCAGTTGTCACTCCACTGCGCACCCCAGAGGATCTGAAGAGCAACATCCTGAAAGCACAAGCTGAGGCCGCTGCCCTCAAGGTGAGGAACAAACTCCACACAACTGGACAAAAAAAGAGAAAGAAGAGAAAAGACATTTAAGATAGTACAGTTATGTGTTAATTATCCAAGTATGTTCACTTTGCAATGCACTAACCATTGAGATTCAGTGGCTTCAGTGTCTGTGTCTCAGCACAGTTAAATGATCACAGATATAATATACATTTCAAACTTGTTGGTGTCCTAGTTATTCTGCTATCAAGTGGAATGTATCTATCCATTCATCTGTCTCTCTGTTCCTCTCTGTAGGGATCTGTGGAGGAACATGTTGCAATGATTGGAGATAAAAACTGTAATTTGCAGGAGGCTTCCACCAGGTATGAACACATAGTAATTACAAAGTTCACAGCTCTGTAATAATGATAATAAATGAAAAAAAACAAAACAAAAAACAAGATTTCTTAAAATTCTAAAGAAAATGTCGAAAATGTTTCTGCTCCGGCTCCCAAATCGTATTCAGAAATGCAAAATCTTTATAGGTCTTTGCAGCATTCTACCCCTTTTATATCTTTTTTCATATGTTTTGTCTTAAAGGTAATTTTTAAGCACCCAGCACAGTACAGTCTGTCAGTCCAGAGCACATATGGACAGGAGAAAAGCCAGTGTCGCTCATGCTTCATTGTCTTAAAATTGGGCCTCTCCTCTCCTCCTCCTCCATCTTCCTGAGTCATGCCAACTGTCAAGGCATTGTCTCCGCCAATCACAGCGCTCCCTGCTCCTAGAGCTGATTAACTTCTTGAATATTCATGAGTATTGTTAGCATAGCTCACAACATTACATCACCTGCAGCTCATCTTTACAGGCGAGGCTCCACAGATTGACGAGCAAGTCCCTGCCCCCGTCTGGTATGAAAGGCAGTAAATGGCTCAGGAGGATAACTGGAGAACGAGCCACATTAAATTTCATAAATTCTGTTATTTTTAGGCATATTACCCTTTTTATAGCCTCAGGATACTGTTTGAAAATAGAAAGGATTTACTGAATCCGTTATGTTTAGAAATGAATGAACTTACAATAAAACCTGGATAAGATAAATCAGTACTACATCATACTGTCTAAACCATATTTTCTTGTTGTAAAAAATCTGATTTAAAAAAAAAAAAACCAAAAAAAAAAACAACCTTTTGTTTCCTTATTTCCCCTGGACCCCATTCCAATCTCGTGATGCGATTGCGATCATGTTTTGTATTACTTTGGGGAGATTTTACTCAGTGTATTTGTATTGATTCGATTGGCACAAATAACAATATGTACCGTCTGTTGCCAGGCTGAAGGTGCGTACCGGCCGAATGGGCAGCAACTCGTCTTTGACTGTCAGCAGTCGCCCTGACATACAAGAATCCTGGGACCTGCTCAAACCAGCCTCACTGGTGTCATCAGCAGGAGCCAGGTCAGTGTGTGTGTGTGTGTGTGTGTGTGTCTATATGTATATACAAAATACTTCTTCTGTGTGCACTTTCTAAATGGAAAATTCTGTATGTATCGTATTGTGTGCTTATTGAGAACATGAGAAAGAAACGGGGAGAACAGATTAGCGGAGGAGGGAATCTCTGACTGTAGCTGCTGATTTTTAATCCTTCTGAGATGACTGAGAAACTCGAGTTATTGTTTTTCTCCTCTCATAACTAACCATAAGTTTAAATGATGAATTTAGTGAACGTTTTCGCAAATATTTTACAACAGTAACAGTTTTTCTTCATTAAAGCCTGTAGATATTATTATATAAGTTATTATGAGTTTGGTCATTGATTAATTAGAAAATGGATGTATTTCTGTCCTGATCACATTTACTTTACCTACCTCAGCTGTTAGGGATTGAAAGTAGGAAGAAAAAAAAGAGGCTTTGACCATGTAAATCTAAAGATGGAAAAACAAAAACTAAAGGAAGGCAGAAAATAGGATATAAGGATGTTTACACAGTAAAAAAGACAAAACATAAATAATACACAGAAGTGATGCTTTTTCTTTTCATAGTCTTTGCTGACATCTGTTGGTATATTTGAGTAGTGCGTGCGTGTGTCTGGGTGTGTTGAGTCACATGACTTGAGTTCTGCCTGGATACTGCCAGCGTCTGTGCTCAATAAGTGTTTACAGTAAGATGACACAAAAAAACAGGCCGACACTTGACCAGGCAGTTCACAAGAGCTGCATGTCTGAAGGCTCACTGAAGCAGAAAAAGCTCATACAATCCAGACTGATCTCCTACTACAGTCTGGAGACTGAGACAGTAAATTCATTTATCAATTAGTCAGCCACAGAAAATCAGTCATCAACCATTTTTGATAATTAATCATGGGCTTGGATAATGATTAGCTCTTGAATCACCTGAACAAGAAAAACAGATACCTCTCTATCTCAAGGATGAGGAACTTTAAAATACATTTCTATTACTTTTTTCTAGCAAATGTAACAGAAATCTGAAATTTTCTGTCCTTTTTTTCTCCTCTTCTTCCGTTCATCAGTGCCGAGAGGTTAGCTGAAGATTCAAACCCCCTTCTTCCCAAGATGCCCTCTGAGTGCACCAGCGAGAGCATGGCACTGAAGGTAACATGATTATCCACTGTTAGCTAAATTAGCTATTGTGGTGCATTTTTATTGGTTACCATGGAAATAAATGACATTAATCCCTTTGCACAAATTTAAAGTGGTGTAAGAAGGCATGAGAATAAATGTACTATTGAATGTGAGGGTATCATCTGATCTGATTCACATGAAAGTTACACTTTAATATTTAAGATGGCCTAAAAAGGCGACCAGATGATCTTCATTACTGACTTTACTGTGTGAGGAACTCCACTGTCTTACTTTGTCAGCTCTTTACCCAGAGGGTATTTCTGTCTGATGATGTCCTCTATGCAGGCTGCTTGTATGTCTCCACTGATTTATTTGTATGTCGTTTTAAAGAGTGTTTGTGTCGCTCTGCAGGTTAAAGCAGAGGAGGTTGACCTGCCAAACACCGCCCCGCTGTCTGACAACCTGATCGACTTCACTGATCCAACTCCTGTGGTAGGTCTAAGCCTTCTGTATGTGCAACAATATTGAATTTCCCGTTAATGTGTGAGCCACCTCTGCAGTAGGAGAGGCTTACAATAAGTGGCCAAGAGCTCGAGGACGGACATATTGAGTGAAAGAGAGTGTGTGTGTGTGTGTGTGTGTGTGTGTGTGTGTGTGTGTGTGGGAGAAACCAAACTGAAAATGAAATTTAATTTGGTGCTTTTATGTAATATAGCTGTGTATATAACTAGGTTTGCAGTCACAAGTCTCTTTCTGTGACTCAGCCCTATAAATTAGTACCTTCAATAAAGTGTAACAACATTTTTCTGGTTGGCTTCCAGCTACCACCAGTGCAGCAGCCCAAACCTCTCATCACACCTCGCTGGATCATTCCTACATCTGCTGTGAGTGATCAATATTAACTTCTGCTCAACTCTACCTGTCTATCTGGCTTTTTTTTGTGAAATGTTTTAGAAGGTTTTGATGTTCAGTTAAATATTTTTGTTTCTTTCCTGGAGCTAATGAACTTTTTTTTTTTTTTCCATGTGCACTTGCATAGCTGCTGCACACTGATGTAGAAGCTAATGTAGAGACTGACCACCCTCCTTCTCCCTCATCCCCTTCTAATGCAGCCTCCTGGCGTTTTTACTAACGGCCTGCTCGACCTTGACCCCCCTGCTAAGGTCACCCCTCTTCTCCCTGCAGATGGGGGAGCAGCTCTCACCCCAGCCCTCCCCCACCACCCCGCTCACACACGTAACACCATCTCCACCAGGTAAAATTCTTTGCAAATGTACCTTTTGCTGGAAGAGATTTGAGCAGTGTTCTTAAAGCGAGCTTGGTAGCATGCTGACCCCTGCTGACTGAGCAGCGAAGAGTCTCAGGTGGGCAGCAGGTGAAATAGAATTGGCTTGTAATTCTTGCGCCTAACCCCGCAGATCTAAGAGGCCTTTTAGGACAGTAAGAAGTTAGATGTTGATGTCGATGTTATATGTATCGTCCTCTAATGCAGTGACTTTCTTGTGTCCCGCAGCACTGTGGGTCAGCAGCCAGCCTCGGAGGATGGAGCCAAACCCAGAGGTCTCCTCACCACTGAGCTCTGATGGAGAAATGAGGAGCAGCCACCACGACATTAGTCTCCCTGACAGCTCTCCCACCTTCACCCATTCACACAACACCACTGTGGGCTAAAGAGGAACGTAAAACCAGGGAAGAGGCAGCTTACAAGCACCACAACCACACTCTTAATTGCATCCACACTGACAAACTGGAATATGAGTATAGTTTTTCATGTTAACATGGCACCTGTTTCAGTCAGCTCCAGTGTTGACCTCTTAAGAGCGCCTAATCGACCTGCCGCTTACTGAATCCATCCAGCCTACCAAAACCTCGGTCTCTACCACCAGCACCGTCTCTTTGAAGCTGTTATCCAACTCGTTTGCTGCAGAGGTCAAGTTGGGGCTCACACACTAAAATGTCTGATTTTATGATGCTGTAACGTACAGTGCATCCACCAGCAGTTTATGATTTAAATGGTAGATTGTCTCTCTTAGTGCTGCTTTCCTCGCCCTTTTTTTTTTTGGGTTGTAAGTTTTATCACTAGTAATGCATACCACTGGATATCTGCTACTCTGAGCTTTTTTTGTACATTCACAGATCACACACAGTATGTAGAGCTGCTGAGACACGGACTGAAAAAAAGTCTATAAAGAAAGAGACCTAAAAAGACAATGACTTTTTAAAGTGTCGGTTCTAAGAGATAAAAACACCTGGACTCTTAATATAACGTGGATATGATACTCTACTGTCCTTGTAGCACACTACAAACATTTTTTAAACCCCAGTGGGTACTACATGTGAAACTCGTCTGTTTGCAGCCACTGGATATGAAAACTTTGTTTCCTTCGTCTCCCAAGAATCACTGGATTATCTTTGTAACACTGGACCATTTTTTTTTTTTTTTTTTAATTATTTCCGATGGATGACGATAGAAATGACCACTTCAACTGATTTTATTATCCCGCTCTTACTGTTTTTGTCTTTTTTTTTAAAAAAATGTTTTTATTTTGCCCATCGCAGTACTTTGTGAATTCACACCATTTTGGTACCAGCACCATGAGTTAATTCTGTGTCTGTCTTAAGACCATCTACTGTATGTTCAACATGAAGTTTGAACTTCTTGCCTAAACTGTGATCCTACACTTTGAATCCACTTGAAACCACTGCTTCCATGTGTGGCAGCTTTCATCCACGTTAACTATGAAATTACTGTAGGAATGTAAATTGCACAAGTGAACGCTGGTCAATTTTTTTCGACTGTTGAAAAACCATCAAGTTAACTGTGATCACTGGAGTACACAACGGTGTGTGTGTGTGTGTGCAGGTTTATCTAACTGGATATCTGAATTAATTTTACGCTGTAATTTGACCCTATTATAGAAAACATGCTGTAGCTACTACCCTGCCTTATGGAAATGAATGTATTCAAATAGTCTCACCTGAGAATGCTGGAGATGCCACAGTACGTCGTTTTACAACTGTTGATGTTAAACCCACAATTAATGATATAGTTTTTGACTTGTGAAATATCTTAAAAGCTTCTTTTGTACTTGAGAAATTGAGGCCTAATTCTACATTTTCTGAGTATATTAATAAAGTATACTGTATCACATTGACTCTTAAAAGGTAGAGTTGTAGATTTCATGCATTTAAAAAAAAAAAAAAAAAACACATCCATTGTGATCACTAAATCTGGACCCTCATTCAAGTTTTTTCATTATGATGTGTCTTTCATCTGTCTTGAACAAGGGAAGCTGACTGTTTTACGTCTTCTTATCAGTGACCGTTAGTTATGTTACCACTCAGTGTAATTTCTCAGATATTACATGTTGTCCAAACGTGTTTTAGCTTTCAGTTATAATGTATTGTCAGTATGATGGCGTCAGCTGGCTGTAGATATGAAGTAGATTTATATATATTTTTCTTTTTTGAAAATGATGTCGGCAGTATTGTTACTACACACAGATTTTCAGCATTGAGGTGTTTTCTAATTACAAAAGAAGTAGTATTACTGATCAAACTGACGGGAAAAACGTTGAGATTGTGACGTCTCAAATGCAATTTTGTACAAACTTTTCTTTTTTTTTTTTTTTTTCCTGGAATACCTGATCATGATTCAGTAAAGCTTTGCTAGGAGTCAATTGTTTTTCATTTGTTTTTACTGTTTGGGTAATGTTGAGGTTATCACTGATTACAGTTGGATTTATGCAAGACAAGACAATTTGATGTGCGACTCTCTTTGCTACTGTGGACCAGATGTGATTTTTGCCTTGTTCAACCAGCTATGAAAGGTTTTAAATCCATCTTCTCTGTGATAAGTAAAGCTCTTGTGTCTGTATCAGAAATGTAGCAATAATAACTGAATCAAACAGTTTTTTTTAAGTGATCGCCTGTATCTGAGTTGTCACCTTGTGTTATCCAATGAAGTATGTTACTTAAGTAACAAAGAGGGTTTTTTTTGTTTCTTTTTCCCATAGCAGCCCTCAGAAGGTTTAAATATATTTCTTTCAGAGCATCATTCATCCACTGAAGTATAAAGGAAAACCTCAGCTTTCAATATGAATCACATAGTTTTCTTAGATCTTGTTAGTTAACAGTTCAATCTGAGGTGATCAGTAACTCATTGATAGTAAATGGGACGCTGACGGGACCCACCACATATTCAGCTTTCCATCAGTTATTAATTATTGTTTTAACCCCGAAAACTACATGAACACTTAATTGTTTTGGGCTGGATTTCCCTTTTGGTACCATCACAAAACAGATTTTTGCTTACATACTGTATACACATCTACTATCCAGAAATGTGAGATTTTGTACAATGCAAGTTGTATAAAAATCCTTGCGGAAATGACAGAAGTACGTGAGTTGTTTTCACCAGACTAACACACCATGTAGAGGTGCAAACTGATGCTCAGCAGGTGTCTGAATCTGGTGTTTGTTAAGCGAGTGTGGCAGCAAAACTACCCAAACTAAGAAAAGGGTGTAGAGTCTTTACAAGGTTGTTTTATTCAGACTGTTTTCCACAACAGACAGTACAGGTGTTACTTATAACATTAATGATGGTTCTGTTCATTCGCTTTATTATTTCCACCTGTGCTTGTCTTACAGTAACATGTCATCCATGAAAAGGCCCTTTTATGCTACCATAGCACTAAGAAGTGAGGAGGCATAAAACGTGTCAATACACACTTTGTAATACACAAGTTAAAAGATGGAAAACATGAGTCTGCAGAAACGTTGTGAATTGCAGGAAAGCTTACTGGAGAAGAAATCAATTCTGCCCTTTAAGACCTTTGTAGACCAGAATTTTCAAAATTGATTTATTTCATGTAAAGTAGATGAAAGAACGTTACTCTCACAGACACACTGTTGACTTTTTTGAGACATTCAGTCTCAGCAGGGTGAAGAGATTTTAATTACACTAAAAAAAAATAATACTGTAGAGAGTGTTGGTCTCTGTGCTGTAAAGAAACAAAAGTGTCAAAGTAAGTCAAGTTACACCAAGCTGATTCAGTCTTTACTGTATGTTAACCAACTTACCACAAGATGGCAGCACAGTAATATTTTTCACCTCTGGTAGAGACGAGCTGAGCAAAGGATTTTTAGTGCCATCAACACTCGAATGAAGAATTTCACCTTCCTAAAAACTACATGTGCTTTATGTGATGCCGCTAATATCAAAGTTGTGAAGCATTAAAAAAGAATAGCTGAATAACAAGCTATAAAAAAGCACTGCTGAGTGCTTAATTTGTATGTAACAGATGTAATTATGGTGCAGTATCACCCATACTATTTCAATACTGCAACACATTGTGACATGGTGACAAACAAAATGTTTGTTTTTAACAGTCAGAGGGAGCGTTTGACCCGCCTGCTCATTCGTTTAGTTACAGATATTGTTTATTTGAAAGTCCTGAAACAGGCCAGGAGCTGAAGCAGCATACAGTTTATCTTCTGGTGAGGTCAAGTACAGACATCACTACTGTAACAGCAGCACCTGCTGACTGCACGGTGCGTGTCTTAACCTCTAGGGTGTAGTGTAGCTCCGGAGTGAGCGAGCCGGCTCAGTACAAGTGGATTTTTTTTTTTTTTATTTAATTTTATCCACATATGGAATTATCATTGTCTTATCTGATTCATTATTAAACATCTACACAAACCTGATCACAGATTTCAGTGGATATTTCCCCCTGGATATACTTTGCCATGTCTATAAATCACAGTCTAATATCTCCAGGTTCTAGATTAGTGTCTCATTTGCTCAAGAAAATCTGTTAATCAGATTTGATGTCGGTGATCTGCAGCAGGGACGCGGGAGTTATTTGTGAGAGTGGATTGGTATTTGAGGGTCTCTGCCTCTAAGTAGTTTAGGCTACTTTTAACAAATTAACTGCCCGTCATCTTTTCAGTTGCTTCGTCAAGAAAAAAACATAATCTAACCTTCAGGGGAAGATAAATAAACGACTAACTCTGCTGGTATTTGTGAATTACCATACTGGTTTACATTTGGAATGAAGAGGTTTGAAATTGATTGAGTCCGACTGGTCCATGCAACAGAGCGATACATAGCTGCACCGTTATTAAACAGCAGAACAGCCTACAGCTCAATAACTCAGCCAGGACTGCTCCCCTCAGCAGATGGGCCGCCTTTCCCCCGCCTTCCAAATGAATAATTGATTACGTACATGGACCTTATGCCAGGTCATGATTGCTTAAGCATGCTCAAAGCTCTGGGTGGATTCATGGATATTTTGGCGCGGGGCCCATGCCCTGATGTCACCAGCTCAGATTCATCTGAAAGATAACATTATGTGTCCTCTCTTAGATTTTTATTATTTGAGGTTGGGGTGAAACAAAAATGTATGTTTCCTCTAAACCACCAGCCTTTTTTATAGCTTGTTGACCAGCTGTCCAGTGTTAGAGATTCATTAAACCAAAGTTTAAAGAATAGCAGAGCTTATAAAACTGTTATCTAAATCTAAAAGAAACAGTAAAATGTCAGTTCTGCATCAACTTAAGTGCATCTGTTTTTCAGTAATAACACTCCTAAGGCGTTTGTGGGAAGTTATTTGTTATTATTTGTTATCATTACAGGATGTTGGGCACTTTAATGTGTTTCATGAGAAGAGGCCATTAGAAAAAATTCACTGACGTGGTATTCAAGAATTTGTAACTACAAATTTTCTGAAAGCATCCCCAAATTGTGACTTGACATTTTTAAAAAAATATCGTAGCTCGTGGAAGGTACAGTTTGTTTTCTGTTTCTCATTTGTAATACCCCAAAATTGCTCGCCACTTTCGAAAATGGAACGACGCAGTGACCATTTTTGTTCTCACAACAACACCAAGGATAATGTGTACTGCTCGACTTTCAATGTTGAAAATACAATTTTCTTTTGAGGACATGCATTACACAGACTTAATTAGAAACAAAAGTACAGCCACCAGCACCGCTAACCTGAACAGACCTCGACAGCAACTGAGAGAAATTAAACAGAAACTAGAGAACAGTTATTGCATTGATTAGTAACCTAAATGTTTGTTTAGCCTACAGACAGCAATTTAATATCTTCTGTGGTTAATGTTATTGATGTTGCTAGCAAAAGTGAGATGCTAACAGTGGTTTTGTTGTTTTATTGGAGCCTTCTTCTTATTCTTGGACCAGTTTTTTGGTTGCTGTGTGTTTTAAAGGAACATGTTGTGTTGTGTTAGATGTTTTGTGGTTGACCATAACTCTGCAAAGTGACGATTCGGGCACAGTGTTTTGTCCAACGTACCCCCTCACCCATACCTCTTCAATAGGTGGGGTGGCTTCCGTGGTTGTGGTTGATACTACCACTTGGAGTGGCAGAAGCTGGACGTTTTAAACAATCATCCAGAACTTTTAGCTACACATTTTGACTTTGCTGGTGGTTCGCTAGTTTTTCACGCACTCTGTTCAGGTGTTACAACCGATGGTGGGAGACTGTGCAGACGGGCTATCGGAGCTGAAGCTATATGAGGCGTCAGCAGTCATATCAAGTGGATATCTGCCACATTTACAGTCATTTTAGCATAAAATTCCCTCTTTGTGTTTCCTCAGACAGTGTTTCCCTGTTGACCTGCAGTGGAAGTATAGTTACAAAAAGAGCAACTTTGGCACTGAAGCTTAGCTTCAGATAAACTTTTAAATACATTTTTGCACAGAAGTAGGACTGTAGATTTTGGCCCTCATCACTTCCATTGTAAGTGCATTATAAAGGGATCTTCTGAAGGTCAGTATGAACAGGAGGAATAATTATGTCAAGAAAAACCTGTCACAATGCTCATTTGAGCACCTGAGTATTGTTTTAAGACACTGGAAAAATTGTGAACCCATCCTTTAACTTTATTTTTTTACAGGTAATTGAAGATCGGTGAAGAAAAGTAGAAGTGAAGTTTTCTCTGTTAAAGGAAACGCTTTTCCATCTGTTGAGCCTACAGTAGTGAAAATTCTGGATCAAGCAGGTTGTTCCTGTTCCTTTGTAGCACACTAGTCACATTAATTAAAACATGTTTTCACATTCTGGGTGAAATCCAGATGCTGATGAAACATACTCTACTCCTGCCCTTGCAATCTGTCTCTATCGCTCGCTCTGTTCTGGCTGTCAGATCCTGATGAAGATCCCTGTTTCTGCAGAATAAACTGACCTTGATGAAAAGTTTCATGCTGCAAATGATGAACAAATGGTGGAATATCTGGAGCGGAAGAGAGAGCGAGAGCTAAATAGACTGGTGTGTGTGTGTGTGCGTGTGTGTGCGCGTGTGCATTTTTGTTTTATCATTCCTCAAGAGAGCTGGTCTCAGGTGTATCCAGAGGTCCTGAAAATTAAATTCAACAGGTAAACTCTGATATGAGGGAAAGCCAGTCTCAGGCGCGCACACACACACACACACACACACACACACACACACACACAAATGGGATTCTCTCTGTCAGTCAATACAATAAAGGCTATTGTGTTGTTTGGCTAGCTGTTGCAGGAGATAGCATTCTCTGACAGTGCATTTTGAAAAGAAGCTTATACATCTCAACTATCAAAATGGGTTTATATCCTTGGCGTGTGTGTGTGTGTGTGTGTGTAAGCAAGCGTGTAAGAAAGAGTGTGATTTCTGGTCGGTGTGGGGAGGTATTCATAGTCAAAGCTTTGAGATGATAAAGATGTGAGTGAGCGGTAATTGATCCCTAAAGGGCTGCATTGTGCCAGTAAGTGTGTACTATATATCCACATTTGTGTGTGTGTGTGTGTGTGTGTGTGTGTGTGTGCCAGGTGAGATGGTGATGTGCCAGATTCAGTAAAAAGCCTCATTATTTATAGGAGAACTGACACACTCACACACACACACACTGCAGTCTTTTAATTGGCAATTTTCATGTCAGCATTGTGTCTGTCTTTAGGAATAGCTCATTATTTATCTGTCATATATTGAGCATTGTGTTATTGTGTATTATGGAGCAGCCAGACTTAAGCAGCGACTTATGCAACCACACACATATTCGGAGATGGTTGTACACACACAAACGTAATACACAAACAGTCTCACCGCTCTCATCAACTCTGTTTCCTGCAGGCAGCTGTTTCCAGGGAAAGATAAACCCACTCTACCTGCTCAGCACTAAACGGCTGACAAAGTTAGCAGCGAGCTGGTGAACGTGGAGGAGCATGTAGCTGCTAAAGAGCCGATATTTCCCTCTGGAGTTGG
The DNA here is from genome assembly GCA_038419695.1 of Scomberomorus guttatus. Taxonomy (NCBI): domain Eukaryota; kingdom Metazoa; phylum Chordata; class Actinopteri; order Scombriformes; family Scombridae; genus Scomberomorus; species Scomberomorus guttatus. The sequence goes on along the minus strand of CM076456.1, from coordinate 24,189,144 downwards.
TGGAGACCAAAGCAGAGCTAAAAGAAAGGTAAACATTGAACTTATTACTATCATATTTCAAATGAATGCTAATGTCACTCCATGTCTGCTGGACAGGTACAGAGTCAACTGTTTGCTAACAAGTTCAGTACTTTTATATACATTTTAAATACATTTTATGAGGTGATAATACATATATATATATATATATATATATATATATATATATATATAATATGTCTGTGTGTTTCGTTGTGTTTTTAAAATATCAGCTTTTATATGTATATTTGTTTTACCTTTTCTCATTTGATGGCAAACATTGCACAGGCTTAATTAGAAACAAAATTACAAGTCAAACCAGCAGCATCAGAGCCCGATGTGGCATTCATGTGGTGTCGGAATAATTTAAAAAATTAGTTCCCAACTAAGAAAATTTCACGTGAACGCCCCCTCAAGTCGGAACAACAACTCGGAAAGTTGGCAAAAATTTGGTACACGACTAGAAACATGGTGGACGAAAAGTAAATGTTTGGTTGATGGCGGGAAACTTTCTACTAATTCACGTATTGCATATCAATTATTTGCTCACATGTAATTTGTAATATGTTATTAGGTTGTAACCATTAGTTGCTGTCCACATAGAGTGACGTAGATTAGTTAGAAAAGTTATTTATTAGCATTAACCCTGATAAAAAGTCAGGTAAATCATTATTTTAGTGGTTTTAGGGAATGTACTGGTGCAGCAACAAATCTGGGACAAAATACAACACATTTTCTTTGTAGTGTCCATGTTGTTTCCACTTTATGATTTAAAAGCTCATGAACACACCGAACTCAGGAAAGGAGCACCTGAATGCAGCATGAGTTATAGCTACCAGCACCACTAACCTAAAAAGTAAAAACAGACAGCGACTGACAGAAAATACCAAATTACCAACAGAAACAAGGGGACAGTTTGACCAGTATTGAGGAACTGTCACACTACTTCTGTCTTTGCCTCAGACAACACGACCACAGGAGGTCGCTTATAAGGAAAATGCAAACGTAGCTCAACCAGTGCTGTGGTTTTTCTGTCTCATTTCACTTTCAGCACAGAGGATACTATTACCCCGTCTATCAGTTTCCCTCTTACAGTTACAGTTTGATAACAAAAGACGTGACCAACAGGGCCGGAGAGCGTCACAGATGCAATTCTCCCGCTTTAGACCAAAACTCCACCACAGACAATACGGTATTAACATGGATGCCAGTGTATTGAAACAGCACTTCCCTTTGCCTTGTCTCAATAGCTGTATTGAAATATACCCCTCCAAATGTCAGCCTGGTCTTTTCAAACTGCCCACAGTGACAAACAAGTGACAGAGATTCCCCAGCACATCAAAAGATACATATGAATGAGACTGTCTCTCCCTGCAGAGGAGAGGGCTGTTGTTGCTGTTATCAGTAGGCCAGGTTCAATGGCAGGCAGGGCTGGCTGACAGGCTGTGTGTGTGTGTGTGTGTGTGTGTGTGTGTGTGTGTGTGTGTGTGTGTGTGTGTGTGTGTGTGTGTGTGTGTGTGTGTGTGTGTGCATGTATAGAGGATACAGAGAGGGGATTCTAGGCATGTGAGTGTGTATTTCAGTGTTAAACACAAATAAGAGTCAGTGCAAAAGTCACTTGCAAAGAAATTGAGATGTAGGTGTGTGTGTGTGTGTGTGTGTGTGTGTGTGTGTGTGTGTGTGAGAGAGTACAGGAATATGTGTGGGTGTCTGACAGGCAGACAGCTTGACAGAGCTCATGTGTGGCAGTCGCCCTCCTGTGTGTTATCAACGACGCCCAAATGGGCGCTGCCAATCATCCCACATGCCGACGGGACCGCACATCTACCCACCAAGACCAGACACAAACACGCACGTACAAACACCTGGCAGCGAATCCTGCACGCACACGCTGGAATACACACACATACAGTAGGTGATGTTGCACGCTCGTTCCCATTGCTGTCTGCTGCTGTCTGTTTCTTTCCGTCTGACTGTGTTTCTCTCTCTCTCTCTCGCACACACACACACACACACACACACACACACACACACTGAGAGCAGGTGTCACTCACACAGAAAGACAGAAATGGGAGACCCCCTCCATCTACAAACAAACACTCTCTCTCTCTCGCTCTCTCACACACACACCAGAATAAAAACAACTGGCAAAAAGGCCAACACTTTCAGGAGCCTTCCTCTGTGTGCTGTCACACTTTCTCCTCGCTTTATAATACCCACTCGCTCGACCTCAAGCACCGGCCAATAAGCTTTTCGCCTGCCTGGGTCCAAGACCTTTGAATCCGCCCACTCCACCAAGTCAAGTCGACTGATCGTGTTGGTCTGGCATCATGACATGAAACAACAGTTTCTTGGTTGAAAAGGCGATCGAACCAATGAGCACCGTGGGGGGTGGGGGGGGACTAACAATTAGCCAATCAGCGCCACAGGCAGGACTAACGCCGTTGTCAAGTTGTCGTCAAGCTGTGCGCCGGAACCGTTGATAACAATGTAACAACAAGTAACAACAATGGCGACCGCTATAGGCAAGATAGATGCTGCTATTGAGGCTGTTCTAAATCGATTAAAAGTACCAATTACTTTGAAATCCGAACAGCACTCTGCTTCGAAGGCATTTATTCAAAGGGGAGATGTTTTTTGTGTTCTCCCGTCTCCCTCAGGTACTTGAAGAAATGGGTCAGGAGAAGCAAATAGTGATTGTTATTTCTCCATTACTTGCACTAATGGAAGACCAAATCAAGGAAGCTGCAAAGCTTGATTTGGCGGCGATGCAGCTCGGTGTACACAGCACCTCCAACGCATGGCTACTGAACGACAACTGTAAGTCTCATCCTCTAATATGGTGGAATAATAATGCAGATTGACATATTTTGAACAATATTATGAACAACCAGTTTGTTGGCATTTAATAATCCCTTTTCATTTTATGAATGTGTTCATTCACTGTGTCCATTGTGATGAATTTGTATTGTGTTTTTATTCTTTTGTGTTGTTCAGCTATCTATTTGCCAGCACTTCATCCAAATCCATGTGTGTCCCTCGTGGTTTGCCGTATCCTGATTGCCACAAATGCATCTGTCACACCAAACATCGTTTCCATGACGACCATTATTGAGACAGTCAACTGCAGCCTGTGCAGAGTGTCAATTAAACTCAAAAGGGAAAGATGCACAGGCCTATGGACACACATACTGTCCATGCAAATGTTGCAAACACACACACACACACACACACACACACACACACACACACACACACACATAAATATTTCAATGACAGCATGGGTCACATTTGCTTAACTGAAGATGTTATTATTCCACCAATTAAAACAGAAAACAATGATTAGTTACTTATTATCATGTCTTTTCTGTCACTCTTTTCATCTCTCTCACACACACACACACACACACACACACACACACTAATAGCAGTGCATCACTTTCTGGATAGAGTGTCAAGCTGCTTTATTCAAGTTAATTAGCGAAGTGCAGATCTGTCAGTCTGCAGGCCTAAAGAGAGGGTCTCTCTCTGTGAATGTGCCTTAGAGACACCATCTGCTGTAACAACAGCAAAGTAGGAAAATATATTGTTTATATATATTTTTTATATTAAAGGACCAGTGTGTAGGTTTTAGTGGCATCTAGTGGTGAGGTTGCAACAAACTGATAGCCTCTCACCCTCCTCTTACAAGCGTGTAGGAGAACTTGCGGTGGCTGCAAAACTCACGAAAAACATGAAAGGCCCTCTCTACAGCCAGTGTTTGGTTTGTAGAAATATGGTGCTGCAACATGGCGGGCTCCATGGAAGAGGACCCGCTCCCTATGTAGATATAAAGGGCTCATTCTAAGGTAACAAAAACACAACAATTCTTATTTTCAGGTTATTATACACTAATTAAAACATACTTATGAATATTATATTTCATTTCTGCCAACAGATCCCCTTAAATCTCACACACTGGTCCTTTAAGTTTTATCTTTAAAAATAACACAACAACAGCTCAATAAAAGACAAAAAAGTGTTTGTTCACAAAGAGCATCAGTGGTTCAGATGAAGTGTAAAGTTGAATGATGTAATGAAACAAAAAAAAACAGGTACTGACTCAAGCAGGTGTGTTAGCTTCATAAGTTCTGTTCATTTCTACGAGCATCTTCATCAAAGTACCTTTTGGAAACAATCTGCAAATGTAAGAAGAAGTGTTTTAATGATAAGCATGATTAGCATTAAGTGAGGGGTATTTTCCTTAAGTTGTATGTCAACTGCACTGTGTGTTAGCATAGTGAGGCTGGAGGGATGGCAATGTCAGGTGGTCCACAACTTTGATCCAGACTCAAATATCTTGAGTCAAATTTTGGATGAATTCAATCATGTGAAACTGTTGCTCGTCTCACACACACGCCCGCCCGCTGCCAGAGTTGTATTGTCTTGAACTTTTTTCTATGTGACACACAGTGCAAATCAATGGACGAGAGACTGATCTTTGCCGTTTGTGAGTTCCCTGACATATATAACTGCTTTCTAAACAGTTATCGGGACATAGTCAGGATAGGATGTACCCACAATGACCTTCGCTGCTTTCTCTTGTTCATTAAAAATAATCTAATGACTTGACACAGCTGGAGCGGCGCTCTTTGATGCTGGTCCATGGCTAAACTAAACACTAGGCCTACTCACAGAGAACTAGCTAGCCTACTCAACTAGCTAAACTAAACTCAGCTCACTAGTAAACTTACTAACTTAACTAATTTGAAAGTTAGTAGTAATGTTATTTAGTTATAGATTCTTTCTTTCAATATATCTAGAAGATATATTTCAACATGTTACTATAGCCTATAAATAAAATACAGTTGTACCTGCAGGGATACAGTAGTGCACAGAAGCCGTTTCCATGGTTACCACGCATCGAGCTCCTGGCATTTTACTCACGGAGCGCTTGTCTGCCTTTCTATTCACATGAGGAGACCCTGCAGCAATTTTTATTTATAGACTTTAGTTTTAACGGGTAATATCACCTGATTAGACCTCTTCTCAGGACTATGAGGAAGTGTACAAGTGTACAACAATACTGAAGACATCAAAACTATAAAATGACATATATGGAATTATGTAGTAATCAAAAAAGTGCTAAACAAACCAAAATATGTTTCATATTTTAAATTCCTCAAAATAGCCTCATTCGACTACTGTAGTAATCCATATTATGGTGAGAATCGCTCAACTAAGTAAAGAGAAACGACAGCCCATCATTACTTTAAGACATGAAGGTCAGTCAATCAAAAGAAAAACCCTTGACTGAGGAGGTGTGTCTAAACCTTTGACTGGTACCATCTCCTGTAATTCCCGGTTCAACTCTGCAGTCTAATCAGTGAGAGTGTTCAGGGCCTTTTAACAATAGACCTTTTTCACGGAAGACATTTTCACATGTCATAGTAGGAAAAGCACAGGTGTAAATAATTCAATTAGTGACGGCTGAATTACATTTGGCTGCTTGGGTTTCAGGGTCTTCATATTGTGCACGCTGGCTCGCCGTCAGGGCTTAATGGGAACCTTAAAATGTTATTAGTAACACCTGCGCTTTTCAGGTCAAAATGGCTGCTGTGAAAAAGGGTCTATAATAAAGTGATTAGGCATGGTAGCTCATGAATGACATGAATTCAAACTAAACTGGACATTGTATTTTTATAAATAAGTCTAAAAATATAGCAAAACATTTATAAAAAATAAAAAAAACACTAAAATTGAAATGGAACATTGTATTTGGTATGAAAGCAAACCAACTAAGTGCATGGAAAATTGACTTTTGTGAGACACTGACTTTGAGAGAGAGACAGAAAGTTGGAACAGGAAATGGAGGTTCAATCAAACGGATAATGGTCCACTCAACCTTACACACACACACACACACACACACACGCTTACACACAAGTTTGCATTGTCACCAAACATTTCTTTTGTATTTCAATGGAAGGCTTTTACAAAAGAAGGAAAAGAGGAGCAGAGGATATGAATCATTAGATCCAGAAAGAGAAATACAGACTGATAAGGATGAGTCAGTCTGAACTTGGTTTATTGTCATTTGTGTGTGTGTGTGTGTGTGTGTGTGTGTGTGTGCTTTGATGGTTCAGCACAAAAGAGGAAGCAGATGTGCAGAGTTTTGCTTGTTGTTTGAAGACAGTGTTGTTGTCCTTGTCACGTGTTTGTTTGTGTGTTTAGATGCCCCAGTTAAAACTCCACGCTTTGCTCCTCAAACTACTATGAGCCTGCGCGAGTCTCAAAACAACACTCGTACATACAAATTTTACATATGCAAATGTGGTTTCATACACAGCATTAGTCGGGGATTTCAGAAGTACTTTAATCACCAAGGGCAATACATACAGAGGACTTTGTGAAACTGGTGCATAAATTTACAGCTACAGCAAAGCACACACAGTGCAACCACAGAACAGGGATAAAAGTCATAATGTGGACAACAAACTGAATGTGCAGCTGAGAAAAAAAGAGTCCTACCACTCAGATTCTCCACTCTTAAGGTCAAAAATATAACGTACTTTGTGTCATGGCTTCTAAAAAAGCTGATCTTGATAATAATAAGTCACCTTTTCAGGAAATCAGGAATGGTGCAGTGCGGTGGAGTGTGGGGCAAATTGCTAGTTCTACGCAAACTTCCTGTAGGTATTGAGTTCACTATTTGGATTCATTATACATCTAATTTGATCAATGAAAATCAAATAGCGGTGCAGTACAGTTACAAGGTACACCCTGCACTGAATAAAATGTAGTAGCGGCTGGTGATTATTTACCTGGGTGGTGCTAACAGGCACTGAGGGGCTTTTGCTTACACACTAACAATGTTGTTGTCTGGCTTAATGCTCTAAACTTTAACTCCAACTATAGAAGATTGTTTCATTTCAACAATTGAATCAGAAGGCAAACTCCATCTAACAGCTCTGTGTCAGCAGAGAGATCCTCTACAAAACAAAACAGACAATGCTGGAAGTACATTAATTTCCTGTTTTTCATGATAGGGGACAAAATCCACAGCTCTCGTTTTAAGCAAAAATGTATTTAAAAGTTTATCTGAAGATAATATGAGGCTTCATATTAGCTTCAGATAAACTTTTAAATACATTTGTACACAGAAGGAGGACTGTGGATTTTGTCCCCTGTCACTTACATTGAAAGTACATTATGAAGAGATCTCTTAATGGCCAGTATGATGAATGATTACAGCAAAAAAAAACAGTGTTCAGTGTGTCAGTGTTCATTTAGGCACCTGAGTGTTGTTTTACAGACTTGAAAGATTGTGAACTTATCCTTTAAAGACCTTCTGCTTCTCCGATAGTTACAGCAATGCCAATATTTAATAGGGCATATAAAAAGTGGCAGCAGCCTACAGTTTAGCCGTCTGTGTCATCTCACTATTGACTGCTGCTTTTTGGTTGTGTTGCCAACATCTGCTGGACTGGACCAGTGGAGCTGGCAATGATTAATATTAGAGCTAATTAAATACTTTATGTCTTAAAAGAGTGGCTAAAATTCTGTGCTTCTCTATCAATAAGCTTTTTTGGGGGGGGAGTTTTTCCTCATTGAATTTGAGAGTCCAATGATTGGGGATGTCGTATGCTGTACAGATTGTAAAGCCCCTTGAGACAAATCTGTCATTTGTTATATTGGGCTATCTAAGTTAAATTGACTTGATAGTAACAGCCCTCCTTCTGTGCCATTTATACACCAATTTACTTGAATTACATGGAGGTGGGATCAGAAAGAGGCTAGTGTTGAATTAGTGTGCATTGCACAGCTGGAACAGCGCCAATGAGACAAGGGAATACAAAATAGATTCATGTTTTTTGTTTTTGTTTTGTTTTTTAGGTTAATTTTATACTGTATAACTTGAAGTAATATTAATGCTTAAAAAGTAAAAACTCATTTATATGCTCATTAAAAAATAATTTCTTAAGCTCGCTGACTCTGAATTGAGCTACACGTGTGCTTCCTTTGGCCAGCCGCCACTGCTTAAATTATAACCTCCATTCAGTGATCATCTCTGGAAATCAGAACCAACAATAAAGTAAAAAAAAAGTCTTTATCAACTAACTGATAAAAAAAGACACAATTTTCATTCCGCTTTCTTTGGTTTGATAGTCTGCACTACGGTGAGCATTATGATTTTATAAAAAATAAAGATTTGCATCTGGCAAAAAATTGGTTATCTATGATCAAACATCTTTTATCAGGCCAGCTGTCAATTACTCTAAGAGACAGCAAAACAAACAAAAATAAACAAGATAGACAAGGTTTCTGTTGGATGCAGACATTATCATTTTCATGAACTGTGACTGTGATGGTTCCAGCTGTGAAAAGGAACACTGAAATAGTCAAAAGTGAATAATCTTTTTAATTTAGTCAGTGTGTGTGTAATGGTGAGGAACACACTGAATAGGGCAGAATCAGTGGCATGAATACATGAATACATCACTACATTTCCAGTACAATATACTGTGATATAAGGCATCATATTTCAGTGACATTTAAAACTATTACTATTGCACACACACACACACACACACACACATATATATATAGATATATATATATATAAATATATGCATATATATGCATGGTCAGAGCTGAGATCTAAACTAGAAAATGTATTTGGAGGCATTACACTTTGAATCTGCAGTAACATATATAATATAATATAATAATATAGAGTAAAATATTTACTCTTAGTCCATCTGAATATGGCCTTTTACTATTTAGATAGAGACCAGGAAAGTGTTATTTGAGGGTTTCTTGCTTCTCCTTCAGTGTTTACTATTTTCTTTCCTTTTTCGAATTTTGACATTGTTCAAAACAAGCTTAAATCTCTCTCAAAATGTCACCGCACAATAGGTATCACAACAGTCACATCCAACACAACAAAATAGGATCTGAAAAATATGCCAGAGATAAAAACTTGACTATTAAAAACAATTACATTCCTCACAAAACATTTTTTAATGTGATGCTTGAATGCCTGATATGAAGGCTGTGTTTTCAGATCTTGTATATGTGTCCAAACCCCAGAGTGAATAATATGAAAATGCAGTTTTTGCTTTATTCTTTATCCTTGCTCTATGACTAATATAGATTTCAGGTCCATTTCTGTGGTTTTAGCAAAGTGTGGGTGTAAAATAAATGTATGAGGGTTTCTGTGAGGCCGACACCAAATGGTGAACCAGTGGCAGTAGTTCACTAAATCCTCCTCTTATCTTGTGCACACATAAACATACACACCCACACACACACACATGCCATCCACCTATTCATGCGGTCAGGGTTGTGATCCGAGAAAGGCCAAGCAGCTTTGTGAATAATATCAATTCTCCATGGGAAACTAATGAGTGGTGGACATGCCCACCGGCCACAAGGGACACAAGCCATTCCTTCACACTGGGCGTCTGTCGGAGTCTATGATGTGTCTCCATGTCTGAGTGTGTGGAGCTGCTCGCTCTGTGCTCTGCCATATGGCCACTGTGTCAGACCCCTGCAGGATTTTTTGGAGAGTCACCCTGTAGTCCTGGCTCCGTGTGCCCAGACGTGACCCACTCATGCTGGGCCAACACGGACAGACAGTGATACGGCGAAAAGGGGGGAGGGTGGAAATAGAAAGAGTGGTCTGTAAAGGGAAGAAAAACAAAGAATATGAGTTAGAACAAGAAAGATAATCTTTGATGCTGTAAAAGGAAAAGATGCAGGGAGGAGAAGGGGGTCGCCAAAAGAGCCAAAAGTAGAGACGGATGGGAGAGAAGAAACAGCTTGAGGAAGACACACAGAAGAGAAAGGACTATTCAGTTGCAAGGGTAAGATGGGGCGAAGTGAAAAGAAAGAGAAATGATGAAAGGAGAGGGAAAAAAAACAGAGTAAAAGAGGAGGAAATGGAGTGAGAGAAAGTGAAGAGGCCAGGTGCAGTGGCAGAGCAGATGGAGAGAAGGAAAGAGGGAGGGAGGAAAAGAGTGATGGCGGGCGGGAAAACAGAGGAGCAGAGAAGTTAATGTCTCGACTGTTGTGTGATGGGGCGTGTCTGTTCCAATGCCAGACTGCTTTTCTACACACTCATTTAAAAGCCCTGCTCTCCACAGTCTTCTCCTCTTTCTCTTTTCAAGCTTCCTCTTTCTTCGCTCGTTGTCTCAATTTCTTGCGCTTTCTCTTGCGGATTTTAATTCAGTTACTTCACTGGTATGGCCGTATGTCACAAAAAAGCCCGTTAAACTGTTTGCCAGAGTGTAACTTTCAAACACAATAGTACGTCGTCACCAATATCTGTAATAACCGTTAAGAATATTAACTTATTTGGTTTAAAAAAAACGTGTTTACTTGCATCTCATTAAAACCTGAGGACATACAATAGTTCAACATTTTGAGAAATGCTTTCACTTTCTGTTGGAGAGTTAGACCACTCTCATGTCTGTACGTTGTATATAAGCCTATACAGCAGGCGGGCGGTTAGCTTAGCTTAGCATTAAGACTGCAAACAGGGGGAAACAGCTAGCCTGGCTCTGTCCAAAAGTAACAAAATCGGCCTACCAGCACCTCCAAAGCTCACTAATCAACATGTATCTTGTTTGTTTAATTTGTACAAAAACCGAAGTGTAAAAAAGACCAGCTGGGGTCTTACCAATGGATTTTGTGCCGGACTATTTCTTGGCTGGGCGCAGTAACTTCCCGGGATTACCGATCATCTCATCTAACTCTCAGCAAGAAAGCAAATAAGCGTATTTCCCAAAATGTTGAACTATTGCTTGAAGTGTCTGTGCTTGTGTGTATTTGATGTTTTAATCTTTCCTCTATCTCTATGTCTACACACACACACGCACACACACACACACACACACACACACACACACACACACAACCGTCTGACATTGAAGTCCTGGAGACGGCTTGCCGTCCCAGAAAGCAGGATGGAAATAGCATGAACAATCTCTCTTCTATTCTGTCACAGGGTCACCGGAGCAGCGCAGACATAAACATAATAATCCCTTTGAGCACCATGGGGGGACAGGATGCCCATATATGGAAGCGAGGAGAAAGGGAGGCGTGGCAGGCCCTACAGGGCCGCGATGGAGAACTTGACATGGCGGAACGGCTGAATTATATTGGAAAGCCTGAGAACAGTCAAGCATCCAGACTGTTAGAGTGGAGTGGAGTGACTGTCTGTCTGGGGCAAGAACACACACACACACCCACACACACCGTACAGTCTGCTAGCCTGTCTCCCCTTCCTCTTTCCGTTCTCCCCTCTCCACGCCTCTCTCCTTCATGCCTTTTTTCCCTGAAACACTTGTTTTTTCCTAACCCATCTGTCATCCACGGCAACTTTTACTTCCTTTATTCTCCCTTTATTATTTGTGACTTCTCCTCTGCCCCCAGTCCTCCCACTGTTTCCACCTCTGTGTCCCACACCTGTCAGCTTTCTCTGTAGCGTCCAGTGTTTTCCACCAGTGTTGGCTAAACACTCGATGATCAAATTTCTCCTCCAACAACAGTTTCACCACCCTTGCAGTGCATGAAAACAGCTTCTAGTCCATTATGGTGTCCAAGCAATCCAAAACTCCACTAAAAATGTACATTTTTCCACTTAGTGGTATCTTCAGAACAAGTGGTCCCAATGGAAACTGTAGAGGGTCTTAGGATTATCCTTCATCACTGGGTTTCTTTTTCTAGAAAGACATCTTCACAGATCCATCTTCTTCATAAATATTTGCATCTATCTACTTAATATTGTCATTTAGTTTCATCATATTGTAATTTTACTATTATCATTTAGTAAAATTTGATTGCATGTCTGTCCGTCCTGTGTGAGGGAACATGTGAGGGAAGATGCAGTTGCAGCTGTTGGCCATTTACTGTAAACTCAGGGTTTATATCGACCCCTCTGCTATGTGAGGGGGTTTGTAGTTAGTTCAGCTGATCTAAACACTGACTTTATGTTTCTTTCTTGCCAATCTCCAATATTCACTCTCCTTTTAGCTCTGTTTTTGGTTTCCGCTAACTTCTGAAGGAAATATCCAGCTCTTTAGCTGCTAAATGCTCCAGTATGTTCACCTGCTAGTTGCTAACTTTTCTCTGTGCTATTTGGTGCTAGGCAGGTAGTGTTCAGTGAGTTTATCAGAGCTTTTTTCCCACAGAAAATTGCTGCCTGTTATGTCTGGAAATGACACTAATGAGGGCAGTCAGACCGAATCAAAAAGTAATGTTGCATGCCGGAAAACAAGACTCAGAATTATATGGCAGCATGAAGCTAGTTTTCCTTTCTTACACTCTAAATCGCTCAAACTGGCTTTGATTAGAGCTTTTCCTACTATGAAATGTGGTGAGTCATTAGCAAAATATAACACTTTAAAAGCAAAGTCAGGATGTTACATGTGGGACTTTTCAGCTTTTACAGGTCAGGATTGTGAGCAGAGCTTGAGAAGAAAGCTTTGACAGCGATGGTGTTGATGTGTATTTTTTGCTGATGTAAGACTAAATTGAATCATTAACACCCCTCTGCTCTCCCCATCGTTCTTTTCACATCTTTTCTTCATCATTCTCCTCTTTCCCTTCCTACTCCTCTGTCCTGAAAGATTTTAAATGTTTAAACAGCGACTGTGGTCAACCACCAATCACACTGACACAGATGATTACTGAAGGCACACACACACACACACACACACACACACAACCTCAGTCATTATTAAACACCTAATGGACACACAGCCAGGCACTGGCCTTTAAGCACTACGTCTATCATGTACACACACACACACACACATTATACTCTCAATCACTCAAGCTCATTAGCCTTATCTTTCACTTCATCAATCTTTCTCTTCCTCTCACATTCATTCTCTTTGCTTCCGTCTCTTTCTTGCACTGTCTCCAAAAAAAAAAAACACCTTTCCTTCCTTTGTCACCTCTTTCTGTTGACCAGTATTCATGTTTGTTTTCATCTGTATGCTTCTCTCTGCCACATTTCACTCTTCATTTCTGTCCATCTGCATCTCCATCTCCCTTTGTCTCTCCTCCCACCACCAATGCAGGGCGTCGTCCTCTGTAGTAAATTTTGTTTCCCGTCCGCTGAGGCTGATGCCGCCTGCAGCTCCGCACAGAGTGATAGATGATACAATATTGAGCCTCTGTAAAGCAGCGACTGAGATCTAGGGTTCTCATAAGAAAAGGGCCTCTGTAGCCTATAGGGAGAGTAAGACGGAGAGGACAAAAAGTATGTGAGGGAAAAAGAAAAAGAGGAGCAGAGACTGCAAAGAGAGGAGAAATTTATACAGAGCTTGAGGAAGGGAAAAAAAATCAAGGGTGAGTGGCAGAAATAAGGCACCCGGGTAAGTGTGTGGTCATGAATAATGCAGATGTCTTGGCAAATGAAAAAATGTCTGATAATTTATCTTTGCTACAATGCAAAACTATATATATTTAATAATACAAGGCCTATCGCAGGAATGATTCATTTCCAACAAAACTAAAACAAGTAATATGGAAACCATAAACAATCCTTTGTTTTTAAAAGACATGGCTTACACTTACATAAACCAAGGGAAGGCCGTGGAGAAGGATAAAAAGCTTTAAATTAGTATTTAATTTTAAATTTAAAACATGAAGGTCTAGACCAAAAAGCCATCCATAAATTAACCTAACATTTCATATGCTCAGTTTTTTCTCTGAGCTTGAATCCGCCCTGCATGATAAAATTCAATCAGGGCACGTTTTCAGACTGTCTTAATCCACTGGGAGTCTGCTTGATGGCAAAATTTAACTGTTGCTTCTAATATCAGTGAAGTTCTTCTCAAAGTTTAATTCAAAGTTCAAATTGATTATTTAATAAGAGAACTGCAACAGGGAAATAAAGGTATAAAACCATGACAGGATCTATTATACTGTTGTGACAGAGAATTCAGAATTCATCACTTTTACAGATTGTTGAGGACTTCAGTGACTTTAATCCATATTTAAATGGTAACTAGACATGTAATCTTGAATGGAGATGAAAGATATGGTTTGAAAGATGTAAGTCTGTGGAACGTCTGGCCTCACCTATCATCAGGGTTGTCATCAGGTGACAGGTAGACTGGGGACAGATACTCATTAAGAGCCTGTGCAAAGGTATTTTTGGGGCATTTTCATGCCTTTATTAGACAGCTGACAGTGGAGAGATGACAGGAAATGTAGGGAAGGGAGTTGGGGTATGATATGCAATAAAGATCCCTGGTCAAATGTGAACTGGGGATGTTGCCACCAAGGCGATCAGGGCCTGTGTAAAGTTAACTGAGCAAACAATGAAACATGTAATAAAATTAACACTATACACTAACAAACACAAGGAAAGAGAAAACTCCTTTTCCTGCAGGGCTGCTGCCTTTGATTGTTGTCTTTGGTTGTGCTGTGTTTGGTTTCTCCTTTGGTAATGCAACATGTAACAGCAGGTATTTAGCTGTTTCATGCTGTTTTCATAGCGTGCAACATCACACATCCCACGGTTGGGTCTTATTTGAGTTATCTTTAATAAATCTTTTGTTTGACTGATGGCTACTGTGCGGACCGCCTTTGCTTGCCTTCACCTGATCGAGCCGGTCGCGACACGGTGTGTTTTAAAAGGTGGATTAGCAACACCTGGAAACACAGTGAAAGAATTTAAAAATTTAAATAAGATCCTAAAATTTTCATTAAGACATCATTCTACAAGGACGTAGTAAGAGACTTCTGGTGGGTAAAAATATGCAGTATCAAGAATTAGACAGATCAATGTCTTTGATCTATGTGGACAAGAAGAGAAGTTTGGACGATACGTTCAAGGCGAGAGAAACAAAATCATAAAGTTTTATAGAGTGTCGGTCTTTTCTTAGACATTAGCAGCTTAGTTTGGATAAAATGATGTATTCAGCATGTGCGCTCTCCATCTCTGTTTTTCTGATTCTCTCTCTCACACACAGGACCAGTCAAAGGTTTGGACACACATTGGGACACACTTTCTCATTCAAGGGAATTAGAAAGTGTGTCCAAATGTTTTTCTGGTACTGTACACACACACATGTACATACATTCGGTGCTGGCAGTGTGTGTCACAGTTAGCTGAAGTGTTTAGACTGGTTAATAGAGCCATCTGTGGCTCTATTAAGGATAATGACATTTATCTGACACACACAAAGAAAAAGCATTTGGACAAGCAAGAATCTACACACACATACATGTTTGTGCTTCTATACTTGTGAGGACCTTCATTCACATAATGCATTCCCTAGCCCCTTACCCTAATCTTAACCATCACAAATAAACCCCTAAACCCAACCCTCACCATAGACTGAACCTAGTCTCACCTTAAAACCAAATCTTAACCCTCAAACAGCCGTTTAAAGGTCTGTCCAAAAAATGTCCTCACTTTCCAAAAATGTCCTCACTCCCAAAGTCTAAAACTCAAATTGGTCTTCACAGAGATGGATGTGCAAGTACACACACACACACACACACGCACACACACACACACACACACACACACACACACACGCACAAAGAGACCTTCTGAGCCAAAAAAACGATGTATTGTTCAAATATTTCAAAACTACCTATGTTTAAGTTTTCTTGACAAGCAAGCTCTAATCCAATATCTCAGGGAGGAGGTCAGAGTGGATGTTTGGGTATACAGACTGTCAGACGTTTTAGGTTTTTTAAACAATGACCATGATTTTTTCCCAACTTTGGCCATTTAGTTTTAGTTGTTTGATCTACAAACCAAACCTTACCTGAAATGGCAGATTGAAAAATGGTAATGTTAAGCACTGGTCCTAAGGGTTGTTTTAGAAGCCACTGACAGGAAGTTTGTAGTTTAGGTGTGTACCCATACCATCACACACACATACACACATATACACACATAAACATACACACATATACACTGTTAATCATGGCATGTAATGCCATGATTAATAGAGGTTTGAGCTTTGCCCAAATGGCAGTACGCTTTTGTTGCCTGTTGTTCATTGTGGCTGTGTTAACTTTTACTCTTCCTGTGAATGTGAAGCAACAGCAGTATCAGTAAAGGAGAGAAATCGGTAATTATGTCTTATAATTCAGGTTCTATGAACACAGACGAGGCCCTGTAAGGTCTGAGTGATATACTACTTAAAGTCTCCCTTTATTTGTGACATCACAACTAGTTTGGAGCCAATCATGGCCCAGAATAGAACTTACATGAGTGTGATGTGGAAACTTGAAGCCTGCAGTGCACAAACACTGAGAATGGACTGCAGCAGTAACAGTTTTGAAATGAAGCATATTTGCATACTGTATAGTCTGGATTAGATAGTTTAATGAGGGAGAAGCAGTAGATGTCATTTTAAGGATTTTTAATGAGGTAACTGAACATTTTCTTGTGGCCAAAACATGTCAGACACAATTTATTATTCCAAGCAGGGGATTTTTATATTTCCTAAAAGATGTCTGGAGGGGATCTTTAAACAAACAAAAAGAAATTAGAACCACACACGACTGAGACAAAGTGCAGCTGAATAAAAAGATGAGTTGTCAAAAAGCATGAAGTTGTTTGTTCATGTCAACTCTTCCTGCTGGTGTTCCTCAGTAAAAGTCATCCAGCAAATTTAGCAAAATAGAAATTTGCATTTTCATTTCCCACGTTTCTTAGCTTATTCTGACAGTTGTATGTGCGGTGTGTATTTGTTTGTATTTTCACCTGTTGGTAGTTTGTGTGTGTGTGTGCAACCCCAGGTGGTGTGTCTGTCGGATGTATCCAGTCTAATTATAGTCAGGTGCAACAATTATTAGCCAACAACTGCCTGGGCTGTTGCAGTTTTGGACTAGCCTTCATGTTATAATTATATGTGTGACTTTTTAAAAATATCAATACCAAGATTTTACAGAATACGTAGCTGCGTATTGGTTTCCATCAACTACTGGGGGGAATATCTGCTAATGCTTGACTATGTTCACAAGTTAGTTGCTAACTTTGTCTGCCTGCCCGTTTGGTGCAGACAGGTAGGACATAGTGGGCTTTTAGAGCTTTTACGCTGGAAACAGCTGCCCGCTGAGTAGTCGCAGGACATAAAGTATCAAGGCCAAATTGGTTTAGAGCCACTGTTTTAATCAGAATGAGCTTTTATTTACAGCGGCACACTGGGGTTCCTCAGGTCTGAACAGTTGCTGCTCAAAATCACCAGCTGCCACTCACTATTACATGCTGAGAGGAGACAAGAGAAGGACACAAATAGACACACACACACACACCCACTCATAAAAACCCACAGAAATGCACCATGGAGCAGAGCTTACACATCACACACACACACACACACACCATGCTGTGCAGGAGGTGCTCAGGGTCTAATAACCTTCTCTTAACTCAGCAGGCAATGGAGGAACCCCCAGTCTAGCAGATAGAGGTGATTTACTAGACTTGTGCTGGTGCTGAGTTTAAACTGTTAAGGGATCCATGTTATACAGTGAGTGTGGTAGAAACTTTCAAGGTTTTGAATGGATATAGTCAGAAGAGTTGTATCTTATCTGTAAGACGACATCCTTTTTCTGTGCTTAGATAGATGCCAAAAAGGGACTTAGCTGCAGGAGACCGCTGTTGACTTCCCGTTTCCAACCGTGACACGATTGTCGTGGTATTTACTGTTGCCATGATGACGAAGTAGTAACTTTAACCCACACCACGTATCAAGTGATAATTTTAACCCAAACCATGATATTTCACGTGTCGTGCTTTGTGCCTAAACCTAACCAGACCTTAACTACAGTGTTCATCATTATTTTTTTAACAGTGATTTGTAACAGTTTTGGAAAGCTGCTGATAGAGGCGGCATATTAGAAAATGCTCCTATGGTTCGTTCTGGAGTTCATGGTACGACCTATTTGGTCATTTAATTATGAGGATGTATTGGTTTCTATGATGTGGAAATGCTATGATTAAAGTCTGGTTAGATTAAGGCACAAAAACAACTTGGTAAGGTTTTGGGAAAGATCATGGTTTGGGTTTAAATAAATACTTTGTTATGGTTAGGAAACCTTAGTCATCATGGTTAAAAAAACATTATGATCATGTTTTTTTTTAAAAAACAATGTTGCCTGGCCTTTGGAAACAGGAAATGAACAGTGATATCCCATCTTAATGTCAGATTTTTTTGTTGACCCATCCATCCATTCTTTTCTTCTGTATAATTTGATGTTCTCTTTTGTTCCCGTCATAATTACATTGGCTGCTGGAGGGCTTCTGTCACTTGAACATAAATGCACTTGCTTAAATGACATTTTTTTTGTCTTGTCAGAGAAACCAACGTTTCCTCATTATATTGACATAAAACATCCAAGTATCACAAATTTGTACAATAATTGAGTGAATGCACTTGGTTACCACTGATAGTCACATACAGACAGGAAACACATTTTTACTCTCTTTCTCTTTATGGCTTTTAATTGGGTCCCATTGTTTTTCTACAATGGAACACACACATACTTCTTTGACTCTGCCTTCCACACAGATAAAGTACACAGAGGTACACATAAGAACGTAACAGCTAAAACAAAAACACATCCACGCCACCTTCTCTTTATCAATTGTTAAAGTAAACACGTCGATACACATGCATGCACTCGCAAAGAGAGTCATCTGTCATTCTCCATCAGGTGATGAATAATACACCACTCTGTCACCGATCCAATAAGCACACACTGCCCCGAGCCCCGACCTGGAAAATACACAACATTGGAAAAACACTCCCAGACACGCACAGAAGAACACGCAAATAACACACAAGTAACACACACGTAACACACACGTAACACCCCTCCACGTGCAGAAACAAGAGAGCGAGAGCACATACTGAACACTCACACACTGAGCTGTGATTGATTCTTTCGGGCTCTGTTCACATGTGAAGCCATGGGGCATTATTAGAAAATTAATGATAGTGGACTTTCATCCCTTAGAGAGGTAAAGAGTGCAACACACACACACACATACACAGGAAAAGAGAGGCATTATTAGAAACCTCATGATGACAGGGCCGGCTTACATCATTACTTATTTTTTTCTTCTGTTTCATTATTTTGACATTTTTCAACAAAATATCACAGTCCACCAGAAGCCTCTTTGCTGCTTTTAATAATGCCACAAAGAGAACAAAGGACATTATTACAGCAAATTGTCGCTGTTAGGTGGCAACAGTCACCTTTTCAAGAAAATGAGCCTTGTATGCAGATTGACCACACTGCATTTTAGAGTTCATCAGGTGCGAGTTTTAAAGGGTTTTGTATGACTAGTCTGTAATCAAACAGCCTGAAAAAATAGTCCAACCTGACTTATATTCTTCTGGCAGAATATTCAGGGCTCCTCAATCACAATATGTGTGTAAATGTTGGATAGAGTTATGTACATTATGTGCTTTTTTACTGTGTGTTGTAGGAGTTTGAGGAGTTTGATCAGCATTTCTTCTGCTCTTCATTATCTTCCTCCTGATTGGTTGCTTATGTGGCTTCAGAGTAATTTGTAATTATTGCAGGCTGTCAGTGGTGTGAGCCTTTCCCTATGAGGACAGTCATGTAAATCAAATCAAATCAAATCAAATCAAGCAGTAGTAGAAAGCTCTGAACTTTCATCATTTGATGACGTTACTGAGTTACTGTAGGGTTACTCAGCCTTTTCTTGTCCATGTCACCCATTTTTACATCCTAAAATGATCACGACCCTCAAAAGAACTCTCTAGTTTACATGTGAAATTTGCATTTTGTTGTTTTGTTTTGTCTGTTTGTCCATGGAGAAAATTCTGAAATTATTTTATAGAAATGTCATATCAGTTCAATTTAGTTCAGATCAGATCCTTATTGTCCCAAAAGAGGAAGTTATTTTTGCAGCAAGGCAGTAAAAAAACACAAAAACATGAACCATAAACACAATAAAAACACAAGGTTGGGTTATGATTGCTGGTGTCTCTACACACTCTTTTGTATAATCAACGAGCAACGTACAAAACATTCATGCAGGCAGCTTAGACACCACTGACCGTTGTTTTTGCAATTCTCAATTTGCAGTTTATAACTGATGTTGCTAATTAACATTAATGTCTAAGGTAACTTGCCAAAGTGAAACATGGCTAATGTCTCGTTAATGTGCCCTCTTTAACCTGGTGTTCTCAGCCAAAGATTGTGTAACACTGCGTGATCACGAGTGGACTTTCTGTTTCAGGACCTTCTTCCTGTGTTTATGTTCTTGCTCCTGTTCTCACGTGGCTTGTGGTGCTTATGACTCATTTGGATTTTTCTCTGTGTGAAAAGAAACTGAACCAAGGGGAACATCAACTCATCAACTGATTCTGACCAGAGCAAACAAACTATAGGTGTGAAAACGCCCTAAGGGGTGGGGAGGTCAGAGAACTTCCCCTAACATTAACCAAGTGTTTTAGTTGCCTAACCATGTTGCCATGCACAGATACTGTAGAAAGAAAAAAAGAAGCTGACAGTAGAACGTAATGCCAAGTTTTGGAGAATCAAATAGTCAAATATCGACATTCCTGTTTTATGATAGGGTTGGTCTTTACAGTTCAATAAGACCAACAAAGTGATGCATCTTCACTAGTGAAACGATCTCACCGAGTCGTGTTTCAGCTTTTTTAGCTGACAAAAGCTGATTACAGATCTCAACTGACTCTTTGAGTTTTTGAAGTTATTTTTAACTTTGAGAGCTAAACTTAAGTAGATTCAATAAGGAGATTTGATACTGAATTCAAATTTGACAGAGGGAGAGGTTGCTCAGTAGGGAGGTAGGGTTTGATCCAACTCATATTGACAGGTATGTGTGAGTCTTTGCAGTAAGTTAAAGTTGGCTGTGTGGGTGAGGACAGTACTAAACACTGGCATTTTGCTGTGCCAGCACCCCCCTGCAACACATAAACATACACACACACACACATTCATGCCACCTACCTAGATGAAAGTGTTAGCTCTGTGGCAGACCACTCTGCGGCTCCCTTAGAGGGCCTGTCGAGGGCTATTGTTGCTATTTATGGGATAAGGAGTCAGCAGTCATGCCAGTGTGTGCTTTTCAGTATGTGGTGTATGTTTTTGTGTCTGTTTCTGCAAGACACACACTCTGATGTTTATGTTTACTTACTGAGGAGGATGTGTGTGTGTGCGCCTATGTGAAGGTTTTCAATACCTGCTACATTTTCACTGTGGCTGGATCTTTATTGGGCTTCTTTCCTATCTTTATTCAAGAGTGTGGTCTTTCAGTTTGAGAGGATGATTTATTGATTTCACATTCAGATTTTGTAATTCTGTATGCTGGCACTCAGATGTATTGTTGCTTGTACAGATTTTCTGCTCCACCTTCAGCCCTTCTCCTCGCACTCAGGTTGCTTCTGTGCACTCGCGAAACGTCTGCTCTCAGATTTCTGCTCTGCTTTCTGATTTTTTGTGCAACAGCCCTGTCAAAATTCCCCCACCAATGAAATGATCCCTGCCTCCTTGCAGGCACCTTCACTTTACTTCTTAGAGCGTCCCGTATGGGTGTTTAGTCTTTAACTGGGGTCATCCACTCCTGCCCTCCAGGGCTTTATTAAATGTACTTTCCTTGCTTTCTTGTATGACTTTTAGAATAAAAGGACAGTGTATACAGTATATATATCAGCACCCGCACTTTTTCTTTTACTATAGTAGCCATAGAGCACACCAGCCTCCTGTTTGTGTGTTAGAGGAGAAAACAAAGTGACCTTCATGACTCGGGAGCAGGAGTCTAGCGGATCGCTGGTCAACATGTAGCGCCAAAGTCAAGGAACTCAAATAAGTTTTTTATTTTAATGGTGCTATTACTTCCTTCAACTTGAATGGGTTAAGTTATATTTGCGACACGAGAGTACATCCATGATAATATGCTTGGCTTTTAAGTGTTGTACGTTACGTAAATACTGTTGCTAGGTAACTAACAAAATGGATGCTGTCGTGTTTCTTTTTTTTTTTAATCTGTATTTCATTGTTTAGGAATTGGGAAAAGTATCAACAACAAAAGTAACCAGCTAACACATTAAGACTGTAGAAAAGAAAAGTAACTTCAGTGAGCTACTACATTTTTAAAACGCAATTGTTGAGGCTGTGAATTGTAGTTATATCGAAGTGTCTTCCTTCTCTTCTAATGCTCTTTACTGTTATTGAAAGTTACTTTTGTTCTCTGTCTTAATATGTTAGCTGGTTACTTTTGCTGTTGGTACTTTTCTCAATTCCTAAACACTAAAATACAGATTAAAAAAAAGAAACATGGTGGTGTCCGTTCTTGTTAGTTGCCTAGCAACAGTGTTCACATAACGTACAACACTTGAAAACCAAGCATATTATCATGTCACGTTTATTCCTGTGCCACAAATATGACTTAACCAATTCAATTTGAAGGAAGTACCATTAAAATCACCACCAACAGGAGGCCAGTGTGCTATACAGCTACTATAGTAAAAGAATAAGTACAGGTGCTGATATATATATTAACTGTCCTTTTAATCCAAAAGTCATACAAGAAAGCAAGGGAAGTACATTTAATGAAGCCCTGGAGGGCTGGAGTGGATGAACTCGGTTAAAGAGTAACCGCCTATACGGGACGCTCTAAGAAGTAAAGCGAACACGCCCGCAAGGAGGCAGGGATCATTTCATTGGTCAACACTACACCTGGCCTTCTGTTGGTTGAATTTTGACAGAGCAGAGCAGAAATCTGAGAGCAGGCATTTCACGAGCGCACAGAAGCAGCCTGAGTGCGAGGAGAAGGGCTGAAGCTGGAGCAGGAGATCTGTGCAAGCAACAATACAATATGTGAGTGCAAGCGTACAGTTCGAGCAGGAACAGAGCAAATGTGCGCGCAGGCAGGCACTATTTGAGTGCGAGGGAAGGGTTTTGAGGGAAAGAATTACAAAATCTGAACATGAAATCAATAAATCATGCTCTCAAATTGAAAGAGCACACTCTTGAATAAAGATAGTAAAAAAAAACATAGATCTTCATAACTCAGTACACACACATACACACACACAGACACTCACTCACAATTCACTGGGGCGGGGGAGGACTCGCAGCCTTGGATGGTTTAAGAGTCTTAATGTCAACAACCACCTCTAAAAGCACAAGTGTTTGTAGCTGAGCAGCCGTTTAAGATAAGCCAAAAGCTACTGAATGGAAAGTCTGATATCATCGTAACAGAATGTACTCGCTGTAATGATGAGTGATGAAATGTTTTACATATGAATCTAGGGGGGTGAAAAACAGGAAAAGAAGGAAGCAGGCATGGATGACAGTGCTTCTAATGTATAATGATAAAAAAATTTCATAACGGAGCAAGCAATAGAGGAGAGAAGAGGGAAAGAAGATGAGATGACTGAGGAGAGTAGCACAGGGGGGAAGAAATATGAAATAAAGTAAAGGATTAATGGAGAAAGGGAAGGAAAGTGGGAAAGAAAAAAGTAAGGCAGAACAATGGATGATGAAAAGATAGTCAGGATGGATGAAGAAGAGAGACAAGGAAAGACAAGATGCCAATAAAAAGTTAATTATAAGATAAACTAGTTTTTCAGGTGAGCCTTGCAGCTTTACTGTAACTTTTTAATTTGGCAAAAATTCAGGGACAGTTGCCAGCACCTGGCAAACAGCCAAAAGAATGAAAACACAGAAATCAGAAAGCAATAAACCTTATGCTGTGATTAGATTTACAACAATCTTATTTGTACTGGTGTAGTGAGAAGAAAAGCTTTTGTCTGATGAAATGTAATTTGATTTAGCAGCATGCAACCAGTGAGTTCGGGACATTAGGAGAGCAGGGCGCTGGAAGCTGCCAAGACCACGAGCGGCTCTCTCACCCAGACGTCCACCCAGGTGGGGGAGATTAAAAAACAACAACCAAGAAAAAAAACATTTAATGGATTTTATACAGTCTGTGAAGGAGATATTTTGCAGTTAGCTCACTTATGTTTTCTACAAAGACACTGCACAGCAAGCAAATTAAATTTGTACAGTGGCTTAATGTTTTAAAAATGCTTTTCAGTCTCATCCCCTCTTTGATAATATCAGTGCTGCTTTGTACATTCAAAATAATATTCAAATAGGTAAAGTTTATCAATTTGAGGGAATTAGCTGGAAATAAAGACAGCAACGGAAAAATGTGGAACAGGTGCAAAGATGGAGTAAAAGGCAGGCAGAAAGGGAGGAAAAATTAAACAAATAATTGACCAAATTGTTTGCTACACAAACAATTATTTCAGTAAATGAAAAATAATTTGGAGGGCTGGAAGTATAAAGGAAACAGGTGCAAAAAATAAGCAATGTAGGGAAGGAAGGATGAAAGGAATTGCGCTATGTGCATTAATTTGCTCCAGTAGATTCAATCTGAGCTGAAGGCAGTTCAGGTGGCAATAATGCAGATAAACAAATCAACTGTGCTCCTGCAAACTTAACAGTGTGGCTCTGCACACACAACCCATGTAAGTCCACATGAATTTGAACACAGGTACACAAACACACAGAAACATTCTTCAGCATGTTGTGCGGAGCCTCAGTGAGGCCAAAATGTTGATGCATTTACAGGAAGTTTTTACTTATTAGATTTTGTTTATTTGGGCTGGTGATGCCCATTATGCAAATTCCATATTTGTAGTTGACATTATATTAGGAGTAATGGTTTGTAATAGATGGTTGGCACAGTGGCTCAGTGCTTAATGCTCTTGCCTAACAGCCAGAAGGTCCTGGATTTTAATCCAACAGCTCTCTGAGGCCTTTCTGTCGGAGTTGCCTCGTGCCTATTGTGTGCTGGAATAGGCTCCATCCCCCGTCACACTAAGCTGGAATAGAAAATGGATGGATGTATGGATTCATAAGGAGCACACACATACTGTACATAGAAATAATTCGAGCCTCTACAGCTGGAACAGCTTTGTGCAGCACAGAATTTCTTCACCTTGATGCTGCATGCTGCTGAGTCTTACTGCACATATATATGAGCCTGATTTTGGTTTATGTGGGAGCTGTGTATGTTTGGTTATGGGAATTTAGGAGAGACAGACAGGGTGCAATGGAAGAAAGAATAAGTGGAGGGGAGGCTGAGAGAGAAGCAGTGATATAACAGTTTGCAGGGCATTAACCCTCTTAAGCTGTAAATTGATCCTTGGCAAAGCTAAATATGTTCATTGTGACTGTGAAAGTGATTCTGGCATTGCAAGACTGGCAAGTGCTAATTAGTCTAAAATCAATTAGTTTGAAATGATTTTTCATATATTTTTTTACAGATTTTTATTGAAATAAGCTGTCCAATATCCAAAATTATGTCTTATATGTTTATCTTCAAGAAAAGCTGCAATTTTTTAATATATATGTGCACGTGGGTGTGTGTGCGATCAGTGATTTGTGCCTCTAAGCAGAGAGTTAAAATCTGTGTTAGTAGGTTACACTCTCAGCAAAGGCCAACCACTAGAGACCTGTCTGAAGTGTGTGTGTGCGCATCTACAGGCTAACATTCACGCTGACGTGCTTGAGATCATATGAGCCTGCGTTTTCACCACATTTTACATGAACTCAAGTGTGCGTGTGTTTGTGCGTGTTCAACATTTTGATGAATTTGTTCATGTATGTGTACAGTTGTCTGTTTTTATGTCGGAGGAAGCGTGAGAACCGGGTCAGTAACAGTGAGATGAAGAAGCAACGGATAAATGAGAGCAGGGGGTGATGAGAAAAAGAAGAAGAAGAAAGAGGTGAAGAAATGCTGATGCAGAGAGATCAGTGGTAATGGCTCTCTAAGCTAATTAAGGGGGCTAAAACCAAACTTTAACATTATACTGTGTACAGTTGCAGCCAATTAAGAAACATTGTAAAGTGGGGCAGATGATTGGGGATGTGGGACAGTCTATAATGCATTTTATTGGGGGCCAGTGGAAAAAAAAGAAAAATCACCTCTCTTGATTGTAACTCTTTTTACGGTGGTTACACACGCGCTACCTCCTAATCTGTGTTGCATAATTTTAGGCCTACTGTACTTCTTAAATGTGTTGATTCACACACACACACACACACACACACACACACATATTCTCAAAATTGCTCACAATGTGTGTCATGCTCAACAGTAATCTAGTTATCCCAAAATGT
Source organism: Scomberomorus guttatus (assembly GCA_038419695.1). Classification (NCBI taxonomy): domain Eukaryota; kingdom Metazoa; phylum Chordata; class Actinopteri; order Scombriformes; family Scombridae; genus Scomberomorus; species Scomberomorus guttatus. The sequence continues at coordinate 24,162,969 of CM076456.1, read as the reverse complement.
CATAATTTTTGTTCCATCATTACTCCCGCACTTTTAAGGTAAATTAGTTGAGTGGGCGACAAATTTCCTATTGTGATCTTCCAGCTAATCTCCACCAGGCCCGGTGCTTTGGTTTGTGTGTTTTCATGGGTATGTGTATGTGAGCAAAGCTTTCACGGCTCGATTAAATGAAGAGAATCTTTGATCCTTCATGCTTTGGCCTCTCATGGGCACAAATGCCAGAACACCCCTGAGACAGAGAGAGTGAGACTGAATGTGTGTGAGAGAGAGAGAGAGGAGGCGAGGGAGAAAAGTAAAAGTTAAGGAAGGGTAGAAAGTGAGCAAGTGAGAGATGGAGTAAAACAAAGTTAAATAACAGTCAGGCTCATTAATTTTGTTTTTTATTTTTACAAAAACAACTTTATGGATTAGTTTTGAATGTTAAAATAGTGCAAATTGTATGTAAAAACCCAATACAAAAATATGGGTGAAAATCAGATAAAATATAATATGCAACTCATTCATGTTTTTTCCACATTTTTCTCTTTACTCTGTGCAGTATAACCAAGCAGGTAGTTCTGGGTCTGAAAAGTGAAGCCAATGTGGAAGTGACTTAAATCTGCATTCTTTTTAATGGCCATCAGGGGGCGACTCCACTGGCTCCAAAAAAAAGTCAGATTGTATAGAAATCTATACGTAAATGACCCTACTTCTCACTTGAATTATTACTCCTAGTAAACAGTTTTTTTCTGAGTTTATGGTCTCAGTCACTAGTTTGAAGTCTTCTTCAATGCATCATGTTGTTCATTTAGTAAATTATGGCCCCATTTAGAGTAAAATAGATGATAAAGCAGCGTAGGCTTTAGGGCGTGGTTATGTTGTGATTGACAGGTCGCTACCACAGCGACAACGTTGATTATGTAACGTGCGTAACCCCAGATTCACAGAGTAGGCGTAGCCGTAGCCGTCACTATTTCAGTATATTTTCAGTTCATGAAAGTTAATTATAACATTTTGGTTGCCTAAAAAAGTCTTGTTCAGAGTTTGGTTCTGATAAAAGACCCTCTAAGGAGCTGGATGTTCAGTTTTTTCCGGTAAGTAAATTTTGTTTTAATGATTTTAAGCCTGCTTTTCGCTAGCAAAAATTAGCATTAGCATTAGCACTATCACAGTTAACCATAGACTGTAAATGCACTGTGCTAACCAAGCTAGCAGCTAGCATAAGGTTCAGCTCCACCCTCTTGTCCATATATGCTCACTTCCGGTGCCAAAAATCCAAGATGGCGACGGTCAAAATGCACACTCGAGGCTTAAAAACAGGAGTCCACAAACCAATGGATGATGTCACAGTGGCTATGTCCATTATATTTTTACAGTCTATGAGTATAACTGAGGGCATGTTCCAACGGTCAACATTTCTGGACAAACTTGTTTACTCTAAACTACTGTAATGAGTGTCTTCCTGCAGTATGCAAGCAGTATGACACAAAACAACACTTTTGGATGTGTGAAGATGTAAAATCCAGGTAAAAGTCCAGTTAACCCTACATTTATTGCTCTCCTGTTAGAAAGTATTTTTCAGTCAAAAACTGGTTGAAAATATAAAATGATGAACCTTTAATAAAGCCCCATAGTTGCTTTGGAGGACTTTTAATGTACTGAGGGACTATTGGGAGTCAATTATTAGTAGTTAGTTAGTCATGGCTCTAACTAATCACTTCAGACAAAAACACACTCAAGATACAAACACCCACAACCAAATCACTTGTTATTTAGCCTTTATTAAATAATAATAATAACATTAAAAAAGAAATTTTTCTGTACAAAGTCTACAAACAACAGTTTGAGTTATCTGGCCAGTGCCGTAGGTATGTGTATGTTTTAATGTAGTGTGCATGTGTGTATGTTTGTATCCATCAAGATAGAAGAGGTAATACTATCTGGACTTCCAGAAAGAAAGAATTAGCAAAGTCAAGCAGGAGAGAGAGAGAGAGAGACATATATGTGTGTGTTTGTGTGTTCTCACAATGTACATTTTCAGTCATCAGTGCTTACTGTTCTGTGTGTGCGTGTGAGAGAGAAAAAGAGAGGAAAGTAGAAGTAAAGAGAGAAAAGAGTGAGAGAGAGATCGAGAGAAATAATAAGAGAGCTCCAAGGCACTTGGAAAACAGTCCAATGAAAACACAGTTAGATGGACAGAAAACCCTCCATCTCTCTCTCTCCATTGTGCCCTCTTTCCATCTTTCAGGACTTTTTCACCTTTTCCCTTATTTCCTTTGTTTACTTCATCAAAATAGGCCTCCTGGCTACATGCCCTTTAAAGCGGAGAAATGAGAGAGAAAGACAAAAAGCAACTTTAAGTTCCAGACAAAGATGCAACAAGTGTGACATGTTTGACTTCCCTCTCCTTCCTCTTTTTTTTCTCTTTCAATTTACCCCCAGAGGACGACAACTTGACCTGGATATTTCAAAGATTCAGAAAACCAAGAAAAAACTTTCTGGGATTGACCTTTATCTGCTGCAGCAGAGCAGAGTAAAAAAGAAAAATATAAAGAAGACAGAGAGAGGTCAGTGACTCGCCCTCCAATATTATTTTTAAAAAAGATTTTTGTCTGGGTCACTGACCCCCCCTCACTGTATGTCTTTTGTTTTGTTGTCTCTTTGCTTGTCGTTGATTGTGTCTCTCTCTCTCACCCTTCACCTGTCTGGTTGACAGTCTTGTTTTTTGTTTATTTTTGTTTATCTTTCTGTCTTCATCTTATTGGATATGTTTACATGCACAGAATCACCTGGCTATTAGCCATACTCCAATTGTTTAGATTCACCTTTACATATGAACCTTTCATTGACTTTGTAAAAGAAAGTAACTTTTTAAACTGCAGATGCTTTACTTCAAATGCAAGGAAAATAAAGATGCATTACCGCTTGCTGCCATGTTTTATGTTGCCATTAAAATGTACCCATAATGCAACAAAAAAAAAAATGCAATAGTTATTACCTTCATCTACTTGCAATCAGGTGGTACAGTACAGTAGTGTGATATTGGTAAAGCACAGGCGAACGTAATGGTGTGGTGGTCAGGTTGGACGCCAAGCATACAAAGTACAAGAGGCACAATGTCAAGTCAGTGTTGACTTCTTCATTTTTTTAACCAGGAAAACATGAAAAATGTGCCGATATGTTTAACATAAACCTTTTATTGATATGTTAATTTAAAAAAAGGTATTGTGGGAGGCATTAAAGGTACCCTGTGGAGTTTTCTTGTAAACAAAGTTGTATTAACAGTCAGTGTTTCTCACCAAAAGTCATCATATCTTTGATAGAATTTCCTTATTTATAAAAGATTTGCAAACCCTTTTTTTTTTAAAACCAGTTTTAAATTGGTAATTGTTTACGTCTACATTTGTTTGCTCGCAGTCTTTGTTGCCCTTGCCTTTGCTGCAACATTGCTACATTTCTTGGCCCATTACTGCAGCTAAGTGTCAATCAATGGAACAGTGTGAAACCAAATGGGAACCCACTCATAAAAACATTGCTCCAATCTGTAGTGCTACTAGTGGCCAAGAAGTCCACAGGGTACCTTTAATTTTTCACCAAAATGTATTTAGCTAAAGCCAAATAGTAGCATATGAAATGTAATTCTTTGGAGAAATAGTTGCATAATGTTAGCCAAAAATGTTCACGTGCAACCTGGTTATTTGAGAAGGTCCAGTATCCTCACCAGATTTTTGAGTTGAGATGCTCAGACATGACCGGGTTATTTGAATAACTGGACTCATAATGGGACTTTTCCTGCATGTAAACATAACCATCATCTCTCTCTCTCTCTTTCTCCCTGTCCGTCTATCTTTCTTTGTGTGTACAGTATATATATGTGTGTGTCCTCCTGTTCATCAGTCTGTTCAGCAGCACTGGCCCTCCTCGATGGCTGTCCTCCGATACGGCGTATACTGTAGTTAGCTTAAGGCTCGATTGTGTGTCCAAGAAAGTCGACGGTACAATTTCCATTCTCCTCTTTAATAATTCCTTCTCCTTCCATTTTTGAGCGTCCTTCATTCAGGGGGCGAAGTTAAGAGCGGTGGATAAAAGGCAGGTTGATTCATCACTCTCAGTCTGTTTTCCACCCCAACTCCTTTAACACTTGTTCAGACCCCCCTGTGTACAGACACAGCTCTTTGGCAATCCATAGGTTGCAATAAAACAATCATTGACATTTTGTTCACACAGTGTCTGTCCATCATTTGGGCATCATACAGTCTGAAAAGCAAAAATATATATATATATACCAAAGACAAACTCTAGAATACTGAATCTAAAGCACGACTCCATAACAGCATGTTAGATTTAGATAAACCTCTGATTTTCTGTCTTCCATCTTCCTTTACCTTTCTTCTACTCTTTTTAAAGACTGATAATCTGTAATGGAAAATGTGCCAAAATAGAAAAGGACTGAAATAACAGTTAAGACCATGGAGTCCAACACAACGCTAAAGAAAGTCTAAAAATGGCGTAAGAGCTCTACAGGGCGTCTACAAACTGAAGCTGGCTTTTCTTTACCTTTTTTTTCCCAACAGACACAAGTCTAAAACAGAACAAAAACAGTCACCGTTACTCTTCTATGCCACTGGTTTCACAAAGCGCAGACCAAGGGCGGACAAAGGAGCGAGCGAGCGCCATATGGCAGGCGTTGGACGTTTGAAACTCACAGAACTCATATTGAAAACTCTCAGAAACAAACAAAAAGAAAATGTCCTTTTTCATCCTCTTTTCTTTCTTTGCCTTTAGAAAATCTAGATTCATTTGAGTTGCGTGGTTTGATATCTTTTAAACTTCTTTAGGGGGGAATAGGCATTCGCTTGATATGTGTTGATTTCAGTCAGAAGTACCCACATTAAATGGTCCACTGGTGTTGAAGTCTTCACAACATGTCTGCATGCCGTCTCTATTGGCCACATTCAAATTTAAGGTCAAATTTGACATTGTCCTTCTGCAAAGTACCAGTCATGGGTACATGTTAATGAAATTCTCATCTTCATGAAGAATCCCATCACCAACATTTTAACCAAACATCCCAGACAGCGCTGTCATTTGTGGTCCAAATGTCCAGATTGTCACGGGTGCTCTAGTCCATCTCCTTCCTAGCTTCATTCCAGTGGCTGGTGGGTTATATTCTATGGTAGATCTGTCATTCATATTCATTTATTCATTCCTTCATTCATTCACAGGCTTTTATAATCAAGCAGGTTCTCTCCTGCAGGCGGAGGAGATATGGTACTGTAGGTAGGGGAGACTAAGATCAGGTGTTCCCCCAGTTTAGGCCTCATAGCATGTAGGGTAGATCAAGGTCACAAGTTCCCACTGGCACATGAATAGGCGGGGAACTCTGGGTTGAATGTTACCCCTTTAGACATCAGAGCAAGGGAGTAGCAGGGTACTAGGGAGGGGATACTGGGCATTGAACAACAGATAGTGCTTCTTTTTCCTGTTTTCTCTGTCCAAAGGGAGAACAAAATTACTTTCGAAGGGGATCACAGGACATGTCTTTCCCCATGGTTCTCCCTCTCCTCCTCTTCATGCCTCCGAGCAGCACCTCTGTTGGTTTATCTTCACTTTATGCTTGATCCCGTCGTACAGCTCAAAGTTGTAGTTCTCCAGCGTCGTAGAGGAGCGCGAGGAGAGCCCGCTGTAAGAGCACGTGCAGTAGAGGAGCAGTCCGGCGCACACCGCGCCCAGCAGGACGCCGAGAGAGCTCATCACGATGATGGTGAGAAGGATGGGGTCCAGGGAGTACAGCCAGGCGTTGTCCTTGTCTTTCTCTGACACTAGGGTGACGGAGGGGGGGTCCACATCAGAGGAGGAGGGGGTGGAGAAGGAGGACGGCCATCCCGGGAAAACATACTCTGGAGAGAAAAGAAAAGACGATGATTAAAATTAAAGGAACAAACAAGAACAGCGGTTTTGCACGTCTTAGCATATTTACTAGAAATCACAACAAACCACGCTGATGTATTTTCATACTATTCTAAGCAGTCATTGGCATAATTAAACAAACTTTGTAATACTGCTGTTGTTACTACCATTGCATATTGTACTGCAAGACTGGACAGTTTGGGAGAACAAGAGTGCAATATGTTGTCAATGAACATTTCACTCATGCTGCCACTTTTACTTGCCAGATACAATAATTACCAACATTTTCTCATTATGTTGACAGAAAACGTAACTTGGCCAGAATTTCGTTTTTTTCCCGCAAAACGTGTTCACTGTTGCAATTGAGTGGTATATAAACATAATTCCTAGGAGACAGGGTTGGTGAGAGGCAAATGCCCCACATCATGGCTGACATTTTGCAGAACAGCTAATTCTCTTACCCCACAGCCCCTGCTGTCACTGACTTCAATAAATGGGGAAACATAACGAAATTAATTACTGTAAAGGTGCTCTGTTGTATGTCTTGTGTGTTGAAGGGTGCGCATCTACTTGGTATAAGCAGTCGTGCTAATCCACTTAATGAATGTATACACATGAACAAGCCAATCCGCAATTAAGTACTGCATTTAGAGTGTTTTATAGAGGAAAAACACTGAAACAGACACACAAACACGCACAGACACGGAGAAGCAGTAAACAGACTTGTTTAGTGAGGTAAGATGCTGAGTACTCTTCTTGTATCTGCCAAGGGGCTGGGAGAAACAAGGGATGGTAACAGTAACGCATGTAGGCACACACACACACACACACACACACACACACAGTAAAGTAAACTGTGATTGTTACAGACAGATGTTGTTCTGGTTGCCCAGGAGGAAGCTGTCGGTCTCACTTTGCCTGCCACAGAACATGAAAGAGGAGGAGAGGAAACACACACCAACATGCTCGCCTGTACACACAGAAATACACTTCTCAACGCTCTCTCACACTCTTACACACTCACACGTACGCCAGAGGTTGTCAGTCACTGTTGCCACAGGCTTTTTTCTTGAGGAATCACAAGTAAAAAAGAAGAGCCATGGGCATGCCTGTGCTTGTAATTTCACTATTCTTTGAGTGAAACTTGTAAAACAGCCAGCATAGCCTCAGGTGGAGAGGAGGAAGAGAGGAGGAAGAGAGGAGGAGGAGAGGAAAGGAGAGGATTTTAAACCTCACCTTCATTGAGAGAGGGCTTGTTGAAAACAGGATCTTTTCCGAAATCAATAGGTCTGGGATCTGTTTAAAAAAGACAGAAAGAATAACAGTATTAATCTCAACCATCCAGTCAAACTAGAGCTATTCTGGAGTCCACATCATGTTATGATAACATCACTCCATCTCTTATGTTGTCAGCACACAAACTACATTTGTGGATAGAAATCAAACTACACAAGCAGCTCGAACAGTGAGTGATCTTGTTTAAACTTTCTGAAGAGATCAATGAAGAGATCTCCTATAAACCGTTCTGTTCTGTGCTCTGTCTATCAAGGGAAAACAACATCCAGGGTTACTAAACATTTCCCAGAGACTGCCTGCATGAAGCCGGTAAGTTTCATCACGAGATGAGCATCATTACTCTTTTTTTTTTATTATTTGTTTAGAAACGGAAGCAGAGCCAGGAGATTTAGAGAATGACTAGAGAGATAGAGGAGAGAGAGGGAAGGGGAGGCTGAACTCTGAAAAAAAGACACACAAAACTGTCTCATAGAAAAATATTACTTTTATTACCTTTACATTCCCCGCAATATATTTTCTTTTTATTCCAAGACCATGAAATTCAACAAGCTAAAATACCACTTCATATTTCTGAGGCAGACCGAAGTGCAAGGCTTTGAATGGTTTGGAAAGCTCAATTCTGCTTCAATTCACTTTTATTCAAGGAAATTGATATTACAAATCCTAAGAAAAAAAATAGAGCAATATCTGTGCAGCTGATAATCATTTATTGCTGGGGCCAGGGAACCAAAAACACATTATGAAGTGAAAGCGTAAAAGGTATTCAAAAGATAAGAGGTGAAAACTTATGTAGATATAAAAAAAGATACAGAGCCTCATTTCCTCAGTAAGATAAGGTCATTTTTCAATAAGACAATTTTAATGTGAGGCATCCCCAGATGAAACCTTCTACTTTACAAACTTCCAATACCCCTTACTATATCAATCTCTAAATAATAGTCAGAATACTTTCAAGTGAGACCTGCTATATGTTAAATAAAAATAAAGATATTTGCTCGAGGATTAAATATGAGGTAATTTCCTTGAAATCAAAGAAGTGAATAAATCACATCTTTGTTTGAATTGACCCAAAATTGACTTCCAAACCCAATTAGAGCATAAAAGAAAGACTCAAAAGTTTCATTTCAATTCAAATATTACCGCAAACAACAAATCCTATGCTAATTCATTTTCAGGAGTTTGGTTGTTGAGAATTTCTTCATTTAATTATTTGATTGTGATTTCGGGTGCCTTTAGTGGCTTAATCTTTTTCTTGGTATAGTTCAATATTTGATTTGCTTGAAGTGCAAAACAGTGACATCGAGCGCTGCTAAACAATAAGTCAAAAAGACAATTATAAAGTTGAGGTGTTTCCTTCACAGAGGCGGAGAAAGTGCACAAGAGTAAATGTAACAGTGCGGTGCCTGAAGCCAGGGATGATCCCAAGGTTGGTTTTATTCAGTCTGGGTGAGTCCAAAGCTAATCGTAGTTTCAATGAGAGCTAATTTAAGTTCATCCCTTGCTGAGGCCACATTTCAGAATGATCAGTCTTTTCTGCTTTCAACATTTCAAGAAAAACCTCTCTGATTGATAAAAAACTCTATTATTAAAACAAGAAATCAACAAGAACAATAACAACATCACCTATTTGATAAAAATGACATCATCAATGTAGATTCTCTCAACATGTGGTTGTACTTTTACCCCTAAAATCTGTGATTTCACATCACTGAAATCGAAGGTGAAAAGAACAAAAAGTAAGAAGGAGAAAGGAGTGAAATACAGGTGATCAAAAAATATCTGGCCAACCAGACAGACATCTCCAAGTAGGGGTGTGCGATATGACGATATTAGATCGTGAACAATTAAATTGTCTCCACAATCTTCCTTTACAGAGAGATTATTAGTATCATGCTACAGTGCACATTGTATTAGTTCAGCTCTGTGACGTCTGCTAGCAGGAGGCTAATGTGTAACAGCAACGACATGGCGAGCGCCTCGTACCACATCGCCAATCTGCAGGAGAAAATGACCTCCAGCAACAAGGACTGTCACTACTTTTTAATGCAGCTTTGTACACCTGCTCTTATTTATTTATGGAATTGTTTGTATTTTAATGCAAATAAGGACAATATACAAATAGACAATAAAGTTTTTGAATCTTGATCGTGATCTTGCCTGAAGAAAATCTTGATATGCTATTTTTGCCATATCGCCCACCCCCATCTCCAAGCGTGCAAGCTCAGAAAACTCAAAGTGGCCTGCAGATTATAAACATGACTTCAAATAATGTTGGCAGTCATCTTAACCATCCCACTAAATAAAATAATACGTTCATGTTATTCAGTGCAAAAAAAAAAAAATGAAATAAACATGGTTATTCTGCATCAGACAGTTTGCCAAGAGTAAACAGTTACCTTCTAGGCTAAACATGGTTGATTTCATCTCACTGAAATCTACTTTTAATGTAATACTCAACTTAGTACATGACCATGAAAGCATCCAATCAGTCTTCTGATAATATAAATGTAGTTTCACAACAGACCCTCCAGGCTCTAAATTCTCCTTTCTCACAGTCAACTGAAATCACTGCAGGCCTTGACAAAACATTAAATCACTAACGGAGAGATACTAAAAGAATCTGGATAAAAAAGAAAGATGCCCAGACACTCTTTTGACGACCGTTGAACACTTTCTAATGATCCTGGCTTAAAACCCTCAGGCTAGGAGCCTGAGAAGAATCATCACGCGGATCTGAGGGGAGATTAAAACTCCCTGTAGCCCCATTTTATCTCGACTCTCCAATTAGTAAAGAGAAGAATAAAAAGGCGGCTTTTTTATTCAGGCAAAGACATGGATGGCTCTTTGGCACCATACACTGTTCCAGTGGGGGCCCGAGGACCTGTTAGAGTGCTTTCACCCGTAATATTTCTCCAGGAAACAGAGGAAGAGAAGGAGGAGGAGGAAGAGAGAGAAAAAATAGAGATGGCCTGAGGGGTAGAAATGCTTACCGCATGGTTTTATGAATGCAATCAGCTCCATTAACTAATTAGAAATATTAAAGGGCTTCAAAGTAGTCTGTGATGGAGACGGGAGAGGAAAGTGAGGGATGGTTGATTTAAAAGCACTGAAAAGACGCCAACACATTTTCCAAATCTTGCAAAAAGTTTGATAGAGAGAGGGAGAGAGAGCGAGATGTTGGAGAAAACTGCATGGGTAGCACAACATAAATACAGTCATATATCATTCCTCTGTTTGATTTTTAGACCTACATTGATTGGGTTATGGCACAGGGCTGCTACAATGAGTCATATAATGTGTAAATCATACACTAGTCGATTGAAATGGAAGGAAGAGAGGGGCTAGCAAGGTAGAAAATGGATATGCAAGCACAAAATAACTAAAATATGTGTTGACTACAGCACAAAACAGCATTTTATGAGACACAACATGATGAAATTGGTCAATATGGATCTGCAGAGTGAATAGACAATTTGAAAATGCATGAAACAATGATTTAACTGACCGAATTTAATAGCTTAGTGGAAATCTGGATTATTTGCTAACACGGATCTGTGTTTGTTAGATGGTGTGTGTATGTGTGCAGTGCGAATAATGTGTGCCTCCATCACGCTGTCTATTCTGCCAAAAGACTTCTTTCATCTGCTTTTGTGTTTGAAACAACCTGCCCTCCTCCTTCAATTCTCTCCCTCTTTCAATCCAAACCCCAACCTGCCTCCCTGTTAGCCTTCCTCTCAGAGTAAAAGAAGAAATCTATCTTTAGAAAGTATAGAGAGCAGTTTTTTTTTCTTTTACTTCTTTCATCTCCCTCCATCTCTGGGAGCATTCTTTGGAGGAAAAAGGGGCTCGCTTAATGGGCTCTTCTCCTCTGAGAGATTTTGCTCTCCTCCATTTCTGCCTCTCATTTTCTCTCCTGTGTTTTTTTACTGGAAGGATTTGCGATGAAGGGAAGGAGTGGAATAGAAACGAGCGGGTTTTGATAAAAGGGCTGGGGGATTTGAGCAGGAACAAAATGATGTAGGGGGCGCACACCACACAAGATGGCGAGCAGCTGAAAAGTTCAGAAAACAAGTATGCCCAATTTCACAGGTTGTAGATAAGAATAGAGATTAATAGTGGGCTTCACAATCTAAGTAAAAGTAAATGAGCACTCTGCTTTTTAACATCATCAGTCTTTACACATAACATGAAGATTTGCGTCAGTTTTTGCGTCACTATCTGAAAAAACTGGATGCTTTCAGTGAGGGACAAACATTTGCTGTTTTCATGTCAAAGTCAAGAAAAGTTAAGTATTTTTTGTTAAGATCATCTCAGTGAGCACAATAAACATAACTGTTACTTTGAAACAAAACTCAGTCAGTATAAAAAATAAACATTGTATAACTATTATACAGCATAGGCACACTCGAACACGTAATTACAAAGAAAAAAAAAAGGCATTCGATTAATAACAAGTATTGATACCCAACTCAAATTTTGATTTTAATTTCTATCTTAAGATTCACAGTAAAAGTAAGAAATTATCATAAATCATCAGAACCTTCAATAAATGATTATTAAGGAGCAAAAAAGTGCTGAGGTTACTATAACGTGTAACAGAAAGGATCAGAAATACATCATGTGACACTTGTCGAGTTCTATACTCTGTCAACTCAGGAAAAATATGTAATAATAAATGCCAACATATCCACTGTTTAACAGTTGGTTCAATAAAAATACATCAAAAAAACTTGTGTGAGGTGTGTAACAGTAGCGCTGCACTGGAATCAGTCTGACTTGACAGATTATGGTGAATGAAATGACTAAAAGAACTGACCAATGGTCCTGGATCAGTGCTTTACTTAAAGGCTTCATAATCAAAAAGCTTTTTGTCACCGCATATGCTTGGTCTCACCTGATGAATAGAAGCAAAACAGACAATTTTGTAGCCGTATTTTCAGGTTGCCAGGCCAATATGCCAAAGATTTTAAATCTTAACAATTCTGAATTTGTCATCTAGGAGAACACACAAAGAGATCTAAAAGACAAAGATTTTGACTTGCACAGACGACGAAGAAAAATGTAAATGCAGGTTCAGATACTTGATACATATATGATTTTGGTTTTCTGTTTTGTTTCATTCACCCAGTCTAATGTGTGTAGAACATACAAAGATGCTTAGTTTGAACATTAACAGACACAGGCATTAAGTTATCCATGAGATCCAGGCAAAAAAAAAACTGTATAGAGTCCATTATACTCTAATTTGACACTGAGGCACTGTACCTCGTTCTGGAGGTGAAGAGGGTTTTTTTTTTTTTTTAAAAAAAGGCATATCCAGAATGTATTTAGTTGTGTAAATGACAAGTGCACTCAGGGCACACATGAGACTCAATCACGAGCCCGTAAAAAGTCTTGATGTGTCCGTGCATATGTATGTGTTTGTGTATTTTGATGGCATGTGTTTGTTTCTAGGTGTGCGGGATGAGACATAAGCTGTCTCATCCCATGTTTCCCTTGTGTAAACCAGGCAGAGGACAGCACGACAATAATTCCTCATTCACAGACCAAAGGAGCAACACACAGTGGATGTGTAGCTGTCTATCTTTCATGGCTGGACAGGCAGCACTAATTCCTCCTATACCTCTCCTATTTCTTTATCTGTCTCTTTCACTCTCAGTCTCTCAAAAGCTAGCGGACAAATAAATACCAGCTTCGCTCAGACCCAAAGAAATAGCCTTCTATCGTTATGTAGCACACAAGGACACTGTGGGTTGTGTAAATTCCTTCTGTCGGAGGCATGCAGTGTCCAAACTGCAGACCAGAGTGGGGCACACAGACAGATCCTGCTCTGACATTTAGTGAAGAAGAAAATATGCTGTTATAACACAGGTGTCTCATTTGTTTGACAGTTGCAGTCTGTCTACCTGTGATCTTCTTGATATTCTGATCATAATCCAGTCCATCTAATTCTCAGGTTGTGGTGCAGCTGTAGAAGCCGGTATGCTCTTAAGAGCATCCAAAATGTTGTTGACATCAACCGTCAGAATTGGCAACTGAAGTTCTGACATCTACTCTCATCAGAGAGGGATGTTGCTAAAGTTTAACACCGGGAATTGTACTTCTCTCATTAATCTGCCATTTGCAGCCAACAAGGAAGTTTAGTGAAGGTGCATCCAGATCAGTCAATTAGATCATTCATCAGCAACAGGAACTGCAGTGTCTTGCCTGTGTGGATTCTCATCAGTGAAGAGTGGTGATTATGCTGAATACTGCTCCTTCATTTCAAGGAGTTTTCACACCCTTTGATCACTTTATCTGAACAAAATATTCAAATGAAATTGTATAATTCACGTGTAGTCCAGGTTTCAACACTGGGAATCATAGTCATCTTTCTCCAGTCTGATGGTGAGCATGGGCTCAGGGCTTGGCCTGCTACCTGGGCACAGGGGGGTTTGGTTGGGGTTGTGGATCAGATTATAGCTGGCGTTTTGGCTGTGGCAGGAGTTTTGGTGACCTTGCTGATTTGGGTGTTGGCTGTTGTGATACATCACTGAATGATGATGGCTAACGCTGGTCTTCTTGGTCGCCCCGTGGTAACGATGGCAGCACAGTATCACCACCACAGTTACAGTAACGAGCAGCAAGAGGGCACCTCCTCCCGCCAACAGATAGTACCAATAGGCAGGGACGGGCTTCACTGCCACTGTGTCTACTGTGGGCTCCATCCCAGACATGGCGCCCCCTGGAGGGCAGGAGGAAACATTACTGGTTGGCTCAGTGGACGAGGGAGGCAGGCATGCAGACTGCACTGGAGAGTTAAAAAGCTATTAATTGTGAAATTGACCGTTTGCTAAGCCCTTCTCAATTGTCATATCATAGCTTAGGAACCATAACTAGGCTGTCAAGCTTTGGATTTCTCAACATGTTGAAGCTGTGTGCATAGGGCTATAGTAAGAGCGATGGCATTCAAAGTGAGGAAGGTGGTGCTTTTTCTCTTTTTTCAAAACTAAAAAAACAAAAGCGAAAGTGTAAGGAATGTATAGAACCGCGCTTATCTGCTCTAACGTTAGCTGTAACGGTTGACTAGCCTAGCCTACTACCTACAAAAGTTATTTCCAAGGCCAAGGACACATAATTAACTATATACAATGTGAAATCACAGCTTACATTAAGTTCATCCATGGTGTAGTAATCTTACACTGTGTGGTATTCGATCTGGGATGCTATGATATGCAAGTGTTACCCGAGATAGCATTACATTTGCTAAACACATTGGTTAGTCCTCATCCTAAAAGCCTTTTCTCGTGTCACGCTAAAAGTAAAAACATAGCCTGCTGTGTGAAAATATTAAGTATGTACAGTAACAGTCTGATTTTAAATTTGGTCATATCATACTTATAATAGGCTACTAGGACTTCTACATGGTGAGGATCCGGGGCAAAAGGTCAGTTTTTCAGCACAATTTCATGTATGTAGTCAAAAAGTCAGCTGGAGACAGTGTTTTCAACCAATTCATGTTGCTAACATTAGCTTATCTAGCTAGCCAGCTAAAGTTGTCATTTTATCCTGCAAAATCAATGGTAGCTGACTGAGAAGCTGGCTTTTGTCTACCTGTCAAAAATCAAGGATCCATTATTTCACAAATTACTAAGACTTTTAAGTGGTAAATCTGCCTGTTATAATTATAAACTTCATGTTGCATGCTAGAGTGGAGAGCTTGACAGACGTAGCAACAGTAACTAAGGCGGATGGGGCTTAGCGAACGGTCAATTACTGGAACAGTGAGCTGAAATTATTGCGCATTGCTGGTATTCAACTGAACATAATATCAAAGATCCACAGCACGCAAGCTCACTGTCTCAATATATAAACAACCATATGCATGAGCATATTCCAAATCACTTAAAGTCTTCATTCCACAGAAAAGATGCTGATACATAAATTGTTTTGATTATGTTGATTTTACTCATCAAAGTATTTTTGGTTGATGCAAACATCACAAGCATTAGCTGCACATTGACACGCGAAGGCTCATGCCATGCGTTCGGATTCGATCACAGAATAGCAAAGCCTTGATTATGCAGTGACTCGCTGATTTGGACAAAGGGTGGGGGAGTGTTAAGTGGTTGTATTTGAAAGGACGCAGCTTTTATCGGGGCAAGATCACATTGAAGGGAGTCGAGGAGAGAGAGAGAGAGAGAGAGAGAGAAAGAGATGGAGGAGGAAATGAGGGAGGAATTACAGGAGTAGAGAGAGGATAAGAGAGAAGGCATTATTAGAAGAAAGAATGAAGTGAAATAGAGAGGGGTGGTAGAAAGTGAGAGGGGAGAGGGTGGGAGGGTGGGGAAGGGAAGGGAGAGAGTTAATCCTGCCATGATATCTTTAATCCTGCATTAAAGGGTTTGTCTGAAACTTCAATACTCTGTCAACTCACTGTGAAAGAAACCCGCTAAGAGGGAGAGGTTGTAGAAGAGAGAGAGAGACAGGGAAAGAAAGAAAAGAAAGGCCGAACTTGAGCAAGAAAGAAAGAAGAAATAGAGCCAGAGCAAGCAAGAACTGGATGGACACGAGAGAGAAGAGAAAATATAATGAAAGGACACAGGAGGGGGAGATGAGCAATGAGAGAGAGAAATACAGAACCTCAAGGAAACTAGTGAGCTTACTATTTTCTTTTTTTAAGTTCGTACTCTTTAAGGGTTTAAAATTGGCTTTGATTGTAAAGCTGCTCTCTATGCAGCCTGCACAGAGAGCCTTCCCACCAGTGGATTAAGAGACAGATGATTTCCAGGGCTGCAAAAACTGATCTTACTTTTTTAGGGATCTAAAGGGAAGAAAAATGAAAAAAAGTTTCTCAAGAGCACAATTCCTGAAATGAGCTAATGAGTGTGGCTTTCAAGGAAGCCGGTTGCTAGTTTCTGAATTAGCTCAACTATCTTTCTCATTCTCAATTCATCAAATCACACATCTACAACCTTCTCTGTAGTCAAATTAAAAGCAGAAGTTTGCCTGTGTGTGTGTGTGTGTTTGTGTGTTTGTGTGATCGGCCAGTGTGTGGCCAGTCATCTCTTGCCAAAAGCCAAATGCCTCCTTGGTTGCCATGGATACAAAAACCCAACAGTGTGGCACACCGGTTCATGTCACAATGAAGCTGGCCTTGTAATGTTTCCTAAGGATCAGGTTATCAGGTTCTCATTTAGGAGATATACATTTTATCTTCAATTGTCATCAGACTTATTCAGTATATTTTCATTACTTTTTCTTGGCCATGTTATGATAGAAGAAGGTATTAAGTAGGCTATAATTAAAATTAAAAATGCAAAGGGATCAGCTGAGACATTATTCACTCTGTCACGTCCAATTCAGCTACTGTACTCCTCACATTTTCCTTATTTTAGATGTCACTTCCATTTTTTTTATTCAAATACTATTTAGTTGATCGTTTAATTAATTTCAAGTTTATGAATTTATCTCTGAAAATCCAGTTTCAAATCCCTTTTCAGTTAAATAACCAGTGATGAAGTGCTAATTCTCCATTTCTTAATCATAGACCGTGGTGGATTTTAACATTTTCAAGAAAAACCTGCTCTCCACAACCACAATTATCTCATCACCCTCCCACACGCACTCACTCTCCAATTCTCTGCATCAAGACACTGACAAAACATTTCATAAAAGCTGAGGAGCAACTGCATCCACTTATCCAAAGAGAAGGACTTTTGTTCTTTTCTATTTTCAAATCTAATCCTTTATCCCGGGGCTCAGTCTCATGAAAATGAGCTGTATGTTAGGAATGACACTGTTGTCTTTCTGGGAGTCACATGATACCTGTTTAAGACCCTGAGCCACAGTCTAATCAGCATTAGGTCAAATACTTGAAGTAAATTAGGGTATGAGTCAGGTGACTTGAGTTTTCTGAGTGAGTTTGGCTCTTGGCTTTTACTATTTTTGGGAATGGCATTTTATGCGAACAAAACCGTGTGCTGCTCAAGTATCTGACAGTATTCAAAGAATGTTTTTGATCTATTCACACACACATGCACGCACACACACACGCACACACACACAGTTACATAGTAATCTCATAGTAATCTGAATGAAATTATAGTAATCATACTCATACAACAAGTATGTGCTTTAAAAAAGTCATTAAAGAAAATGCTGTGTGTTTCAACCTGGGGGCTCAACCACCCGTGAACTGTGATCTACATTCATGTGGACACAAATCACCAAAAGAAAACCCCTCTACAAATCAATAAAGTCTTGACATACTTTTAAGAGTGGTCAAATATGTTGTGGGCCCAAGTTTGACAAAATTCAATGTGTATATTCAGACTCTTAATACCGGAATTCATATTTTGTGGGTCCCTAAGCAAAAGCAGTCCTACAGCCAGCATTTTAGGTCCCAACCCAGATTCTGAAAACAAGAGATCCAGTAGCATAATCTGCCTAAGCCCTTTTATCTGCTTTCAGACTGGCCTATTTGAGGATGCAGGAGCAAAAAAGAAAGAAAGGAAAAAGAGAAAAGAGAAGTTGGATGGTGATCAGCTCTGCATTTCATTCAGGTGGGATCAGCAGCTTGCTGAGCAGAGTAATGCGGTGAGGAATGGAGGAGAAGGAGAGGAGGTGAAGAAAAAGAAGGAAGAAAAACTTTAAAAGGAAAGACGAGACAGGAAGGAGAGAAGTGGCAAAAGAGAGAGAGATGTTGAGATGAAAGTAGAGAGGCGGAGAAGAGGGCGGAGCAAAATATAGAAAAGGGCAGGAAGGGGAACAGGAAAAAGTGAAGGGAAGAAGGAGAAGAAGAGAGGCTCCTTGTATGGTGTTGAATGCAGAGAGAGAGCTTATAAGGTGACACCAAATCAGGATGGAGGAATGGATGATAAGCACATTTTCTGCTTGCTACAGTAAGAAAGTAGTGAGAGATGAACTGACACAGTGAAGGTCAAGACTTCCCTTACATCATTTCAACCATGACCTCATGATTTCAACCTTTTCTCCTCTGTCACCCTATATGCATTTTACCATATTAAATAGCAATAAAATAATAAACATAATTTTAATTATTCACACTGGGTCTGTGTGACACACTCATACATAGGGATGTGTTGTGTATATATATACCAGTAACGCACAGTATACACACCATTAAAAACCTGAAACCGCACCAGTCTACAGACTCAAACACACCTTGATGTTACCTTAATGCAGTTGCACTTTCTTGTTATTACAGTATTAATCTAAACAGCACATTTTTTTGAAAGTGTTGCCGTCATAATGAATAATCTTGTGTCACTCTTTGGTTCTGAAGTGAAACACGTCGTTTTCTCGCTGAAGAATACACAAGATCAAACTACATAACCAAGAGTATCAGCCCAGCATGCAGGGAGTCATGCTGGAACAATGCAGTGGCTCTATTACATCAAATTTGCAATGTTGCATTAATTACATATATCAAGATACAATACTGGATATACCCTGACAAAGTCAAATTCTGAAATTATAGTTACTGTACGTATACATGTAAGAAACTGTATTTAGATTTGTTTGGAAATTATGTGACAGCTCGAAGGTTGAATTTTCAGTCAGAATAAGTTCTTGTCAATTTAAGTAAGTATAGTATAGGATTGTATGGCAACATACGTATGTTATACACAAACAAGGTTACTCGGGGCCGGTGCAGTGCTGCAAGCTGAGCTTAGCAACAAGCAGGAAGCACAGACATTTGGCACAGGAAATACAAATGAAACGTGAAGTAGAACTTACTGGTTATGCCGGGAGTTAAGGCGGGAAAAGGCTCTGGAAAAGAGAAAAAAAAAAAGGGAATGTTAATGGAGATAGTAAGTGACCGATATGTACGATGAAAAGTGATGAATAACCAGTGGTTTGTCCTGTTAGTAGGAAGTGCTTATACACTGAATATGAAGGGATAAAGACTGATAGAACCACTATAATATAAATCTCATTTGGGGATAAATGTTTAGATGCTTCTTGCTTGGTGTGAGTTCACAAATTCAATCTCATTTTCACTGCAACTGTTCCAGGATGGAGCCTGACACCCAGGTTAACACCCCAGGTTAACACCCTGTTAAATACAATGAATTAATATTATGCTATTTTTCAATCACTTTCATCTTAAGTGTTTCAGTGTAAAATTTGTGCTTACATCATTATATACAGTATATGAGAGGGTAATAAACAACCACTAGCCTCTCTGGTGTCAGACCAATAGTTCTAATAATTGTTAACAGAAAGAGCATTTTAATACAGCTGAATTGTAGAACTGCAACATAGTGCACTTTTTGCACTTGTTAGTCCTGTTTGCGAAAATCAATAAAGATTTGTTGAGTTCCAAGGTGGCAGATGGAGTCCAAAGGCTCATAAATCTTCCAGGATGACAGTTATTTTTACAAAATGGAAAGAAAGCAAAGAGGGGAAGACAAAAGAGTGGGCTGACAGGGTAGAAAGAGAGGAAGTGTGTCTCTCTCTCTCTCTCTCTGTGTGTGTGCCTGTCATGTCTTTTTGCTTTGTCATTCTGTCTCTCTTTCCTGCTGTTGCTCTTTATTTTGTTGTCTCTCTATCCTCATCCTCTTTCTCTCTTCTCCTAAGGTGAGACACAAGGGTTTAATGTCAGCAGACATGCTGCGACAGTAGAAGAAGAAACAAGGGAATGGATGGAAAACGGGGGTGAAAAGAGTAACGGAAGTAAAGGACTTGTACAGAAGGGAAATGGAGGAATGGGAAGGAGGGGTAGAGGTAAGCTAAAGGGTCATGGGAACAGAGACTGAAATTTACTGCTGTTTATTATTTGCTGGGGGGATTGTGACATCTATTATAAAAGTGAGAGGGAGAGAGATGAGGGGAAAAAAATTAAAAAAAAATATATGGAGAGAGAAAATGGCAGCGCAGGAAAGACAGGATGCAGCAGTGTGAAAAAGTTGAGACAAGACGGAGGAAAGAAGAAAAAATGATAATAAAGATAAAGAGGGAGGGAGTGAGGGATGGAATAACAAGAGAAAACAATGAAAAGAGTGTAGTGGAAGCAAATTGACAGGAATGATGGAAGAGGTGAGAGAAGGTCATTGCACATGAAAGATGCTACTGTGCTCATTACCAAACATATGCACCTTGTTTTGACCGTAAACATGGCTGCACACAGGGGCGTGAGTTTGATGAACAAAAACTTTGACATCTGAGATATCTCCCTTGACCCATGACAGAGAAAAAAAACGTATCTGTGTATGTGTGTGTGGGTGGGGACGATGCTAGTCAGACAAGGAAATGTCGATTTAAAATGTAATTCTGTGCATTTTTTCAAAGCAACAATAATGGCTACAACTGGGATGGCGATAGTTATTAATAGTAGTTTGGTTGGTAGGCATGTGTGTGTGTGTTTATGTGCGTGAGTGTCAGAGAGTTGACAGACAGACGATCTCTCTAGCATTATAACCGCAGAAAAACTACATGTTGCTCTCAGACTGAATGGAAAGAGTAAGTGAGAGACTGAGAGGAGAAATGCGAAGAATCAAGAAATGGGGAGGGGGGGGGGGGGCGGGGGTGATATTGGAAAACACTGACGGAGATAGAGAGAGGGAGATACAATGAAAGATAGATTAGAATCCATGCCTAAAGGCCATTTGTGGCCTACTTTCTTTCATTTATATATATTTTTTCTTTTTTTCTATGTGTGTACATGTGTGTGTACATGTGTGTGTAAACGCAAAACATAATCATTTTTTTCCCTTCTCTCTGTGTCTCTCTCTCTCTCTCTCTCTCTCTCTCTCTCTCATCCAGTCTCTGTTGAGAACATGGCTTAAACGGTCTGGTATGAAGGAGTGAGTGAATCAGACAGAAAAAAACAAGACAGACTGGCATTAATAAATGAGCAGACAGGTAGACAGACAGGTTATGAGACTTACGTGTGCACTGCTCCAGCTCGATGCTGTTGCTCATGTGGATGTTATCTATTCTGATGTGGCCTCTGGTCGGGTGCTCAAAAAAACCTTCAAACACCACCTAGACAAGAGAAGGAGAGGCATAGAAACACAGAGATATTACAAAAGCTTCTTTCAGACAAAAAAAAAACAACTCAGTGGGTGATGTAGTGGTAAATAAAAAAGTGGGTTCGTAATGATGAACTGATGCAACCACTAATAGACATAAAACTATATTTTCTTTAAAATGGAGTAGTAAACTGACAGTTTCCCCTTACCTGATACTCCTTGGGGCTTTGGGGCAGAATGGTGCGTCCCTCCTTCCAATGAGGCCCCTGGTCTCCTTTCAGAGCCCATAGCAGTGTCTCCTCCTGGTCGCTGTCCCTCAGCAGGACCCTCAGGCTCCCCTGCGCCTCCCCCTGCAGCTGGTAGTAGAAGAGGAGGCAGAGCGGGCCTCGCTCCGGCCCCACCTCAGGGCTCAGCAGCCGCGCTCGCTTGCGCTGGGTGTGGGCGCCTGCATCAAGGTGGAGGTAGTTCCCTGAGAAGTCTGGGGGGAAAGGATGAGACAGGTGGTGTTACATTATTTTAACAACATTGTTATTATTGATCAGTGATACATTTCAGATTAACGAGGTGTAACAAATGATAAATTACTGGCCTGTAAACTGACACATTATCACACATTAAATATGTTTTTCTCTCTTTTATTTGCATTTCATTAATTTAATGGATTCCGTTTTAATAAAATTTTATGATTTGTGAAAGTGCTGCTCCAGATTCACGTATTGCCAGTGAAACAGGCCCAACGTAGAGTATGATGTAGTAATGTGGCGGGATGTGGTTGTTTAGAGCTTAAGGCATTACCACCATCATTCTGTGGTATGAGGCTTAACCGCGAATGAGACTGCCATTTTATCATGGCTGCTAATGGCTATGGAAACAAATGAACACACACACACACACACACACACACACACACACAACACTGCCAAACAGCCCTAATCATTCTGAATGCTGACACCTCGTTCTGTTGCTCTCCCCATTTTTGCTACTTAGTCAGCACCGCCATCATACCAATAATGCTTGTGCACTTGAAGTGTATCTTTGTGTACGTGCTTTCTCTGCGCACACACGCACTCTATCAATTTTTTTTTAATGTAATCAACTTCCTTTCTCTCCCCTCTCAGCTCAAGGAGCGAAGGGGTGACTGAGAGAAAGAGTGAGCAAACGTGACATACGAGGGAAAGGGGAGAGAGGGGTAGTGCTACAGGGTTTTCTCCAACCCAAACAGGACCATAATCATTAGCGTGCTGCTGTGTTTGGCTGTTTGTCTATTATGTCTATTATGGCCGGAGTGTAAAAGCTTTGCTGGAGCTGCAAATAAGTCTTTTTATCAACAGACAGACACTGTGGTTGACACCTCGTAAGGAGCAAGAGGAAGAGAAGAAAGGGGAGAGGAAAAAAGACAAAAGAAACAGAAAGCAAAATCTATATATCTATATATCTATCTATCCATCTATCTATCTATCTATCCATCTATCTATCTATCCATCTATCCATCTATCCATCTATCTATCCTCTTTTCATCTCTGTTCTCCCTCGCTCGGCTGAGACAGAAAAAAAGAAAACATTCTACCAATTTTGCAGCACATCACACTTAATGAATAATGGATTTGGGTTGAGGTATCTCTGTTTCTTCACTTGGAGGCAATGAAAAAGGGGGACCTAAATTACCGTTGCTCATTAAGTACAGTTAGAGAAAGTTGCAGTGTTTTTCTGTCTCCCTGCGTTTGATCTTGGCGAACGTACAAAGGGAGGGAATTAATTAACAACTCTCCATGGGAGGGATAGGCAGGGATGTAGAATTGGCTCTGAGGGAGGGAGGGAAATGTGTGTATGTGTGTATGTGTGTGTGTGTGTTAGTTCATTTGTAGGTATCTGCTTATGTTTATATCCGTGTGTGTGTGTGAGTTCATCTGTCAGTCATTGTGTGCGTGTGTGAGTTCATCGTTTTGCATACATGTGCGCAGCATCCGTGTGTTTGGATCCTCTCCGTTTTTTAGAGAATTTAATTTGAGTGTAGGGGTTTATTATGTGTCTGTATGTATCCTCACACGAGAGGTGACCACGTACAAAAAGGGGGCACTCAACAAAGTATTACTGTGAATATAATACGTGTCACATTGATTCCTAACATTCTTCATTCGAACCACCACAAACAAGCAAATAGCATCCAGTAGTTTCAACGAACCTATCTACTTGAGCTGAGTAGCCTTCATGGTCATGTTGCATTCATTTGAATGACATTATGAAAATGCACCATGCCTCAAACATGTCTCCTAGAAACAATGTTTATATACTACTGATTTGTTTCCTCAAATATGTTTTGAAGGAAACATAAATGCTGGCTGGATTATGTGTATTGCACCAGACTTTGACATTGGAGACCGAGTTTTGCATCCTGAGTGCTGAATGTGGAAGGTTTAGGGTACTAAAACAGGTTAGGTTACAGGTATAAGGTAAAGGAGAGATCATAGTTTGTGTTAAATATTTAAAAAAACATTATCTTTCCCTTAATCGACCCCTGATCGTTCCCTAAACATAACCATCAAAATGCTAATTATGCTTTAATTGCTATTAGCAGAATACAAATACATTTTATAGAAGTTAAAATTTTGAATTCATCCTAAAGTAAAATATCTACTATTATACCGTCCTGATTGGTCAGAATTTCCTGCACATCACAAAGTTTGCTTGGAAGTAGACTGAGACACACCAGAAACACCAGTTGGATGTGAAAAGACTCTTAAATGATGTCAGAATTAATACAGTTTTACATAGTTAAATGTCAACTTTTGGATCATTATATTTTATCATACCAGTATTACAGCATTTAAAAATCGGACAAAAGCTTTGGTTCAGGTGTGAAAAGGCAGGAAAAGTTTGTGAAACAGGCTCACAGAGAAAGCTGATTGGCACCTTTTTGCATCAAGACAATTCAAAGCAATAGCATCAGGTGTTAGAAACTGATATTATGAAGTCAATTTCAGTGTCTTTTTACCTTCTTTCAACTCTTCCCCATTCTCCTTTCCCTTCCTTATCAATAACTAAACCACTTCCAACACCGTCTGGTGTGAGTTTCTTTCGATGAAAATCTCCACAGGGTAAAGAATTTCAGTCTTGCCCTATCTGAGATCAAAAGAATATCTTATGAGCTCTGTTCAGGTCGGATTTTCTCTTTTAAAACCCTAAAAGTGCTTTCAATGACAAGGGCTGGGGATTTGATCTGCATATTGAGACAGCCTCCAGACAGGGTGCCGCGCTAATGTTGCTGTAGAACAAGACTTAATGTCATGTTGCTGTCTAACACTGAGACAGGGACGCTGCCAAGTCAGTTACACACACATGCACAGACACACACTGATAACGGCGCATACATATACTTTATTTTAGACTTGCGTACACAGAATGGTTTGCAGGCACACACACACACACACACACACACCCATCACAGCCTAGTGTGATGTAGAGCCTCGCCTTATGTCACGGCCCTGTCTGTTTATGAAGGAGCTGCTCAGTCAACCATAAACTGGATGGCTTCAACAGATACAGAGAGAACCTTGGTATACAGTATGGCAAGGTCGTGTGTGTGTGTGTGTGTGTGTGTGTGTGTGAGAAACAAACCCACACACCTTGAGTGTTTAATACATGGGCAGCCCCACCTTGAGTGGTTAAATGTGTGTGTTCGTTTGTGTGTGTGGAGCCTCAGGGAGAGCTGGAAAGCTAAGGCAGCACTTCTGTCAAAGCCATCATCCGACTTATCTGACCGCTCTGGGCTGTGTGTGTGTGTGTGTGAGTGTGTGTGTGCGTGTGTGTGCCTTATGAGTGTGCAAGTACAGTAAGTATGGATGTGATGGATAAAACAGTCTTGGTTTTCCTCTGGCTGTCTTATTAAAGATGGACAGATGTGGAAAAAGGCAAGTACCACTGAGGGAAACGGAAGAGAGGTCAGTGAGGAGAGATCACAGTGATGGAGTGAGACTGTGAAAGTGGAAAGGGACATGAAGATAAATAAAGTACCGCACTATGAATTTGAATGTTAATATGGGAAAGGAGAGGAACTCTAAGAAGTTGTAGATTAAAAAGGAGGAAAAAGAGAAAAACGAGAAAAGAACAGAGAAGAGACTAAAGTAACAAACTAGGTTAGAGAAAGAAACGCTTTTTCAGAAACTCCAATTAAGTCGTTGTACACAGTTTTAGCAGATCAGAGTGAAATCCTTGCATCATAGTTACTGTCAGTAGTTCCTCCCAGCACTGGGAACAGTAATATTCCACCACAGGACAACCACTTGGCTCTTAATTAGCTACAGAAGGCTTTGTTTTTCAGGAAGGTCAAACATCTCCACATGCTTTTTTTGTCTATGTTTAAAAAATGAGAAACGTCTTGAAATCAAAAAATGCCCAGAAAGATGCACGCAAGTCTGAATGAGACCTTCTTTCTTCTGTCCCACTGGCATAACATTAAGCTCAGGAAAGTGCCATATTGGTATGGTAAGTATAGGATGCTATTTTTTGCTTGACATTATGTTTGAAAAAGTGCTGATTGTATTATTTTCATCAGATTGGGGCCAATATAAGACAAATATAAGCCCTTTTTCTTTCACCCACTTTATATCTGCAGTCAATATGGTCAGCCATGATGTAACAAGGCTTTGAGGCAGAGATTTTAAATAAAGAATTTTAATTACTTGAATTACTCGAGTTCGTGGAGGCAGCCCTTTAACAAACTATGTGTTTTTTTTACATGTACATGTGTTCGTACTGTATGAATAATTGTGCACTCACTGTCTGATCCCAGTGCCAGATCCAGCCTCGTTCCATGTGTGCCGTGTCCACTTGAACCGCTGCCGGCGGTGTGCAGGGACCAGCTCACACCTGATTGGGGATCAGCCGACCAGCCGCACAAGCTCTGCTCAAAGTCACATACAGCCGACAGGGACGGAGTGGTGGCTGTGAGAGAGAGAGAGTGAAAGACACAGATGGTGAATAAAGATGTTCGACAGTGACAGTTTTGACTTAAATAATACAGATTATCAACTCGTCTTCTCTTTTTTTATTGCACTTTCAGAATGTTGTTAACACCATGTCAAATTTAAGAGTTTTTCTCAGTTTCTTATCATCCTTTTATGACACGCAGTGAATAATCTGGCTGGCTCTGTCTAATTTTGGTAGTTCTTTTAGAGAGGTCCCCATTGTTTTTAGAGGTTTTGGCAATAGTGTAATATGGCCCCTCAATAAATCATGCTGAATACAAATATTACAGTAAAAGAGAGTAAGAGAGATACACACAGGGAGGAAGATAAACAAGTGGAGGGGATAAAAGAAAGCAAACACAGACAGAAAATGGATAGAAAGATAAAGCAAAGGGGAAGGAGAAATGTAGAAAATGAAATAAAATGCCATGACAACAAACAATAGAGAAAGTATTGCATGATAAAATGTGCTTGGTATTATTGGTACGGTATTCAGTTTAAGTCATTGCATTCAGCTATGTAGCAACAAGCTACATCCCATTACATCAACTCCAGTAAGACTACTTGGCTAACAGTTGCTGACATATAGCTGTAATATCATATTCCCAATATGTGTGTGAGGTGAGGTGTGATCCTTTGTCTGTGAGAGCTTATTTTCACTCAAACAGAGCTTCCTGTGGGACGCTTGAATCTAACAGACTTCAAAGCCCAGAGGCCCCCGTGGTGCACAATGACATCATGAGTTTGACCTTAAGAGTTTGTGTGGAAGTGTGTGTGTGTGGGTGAGAGACAGGGAGAAAAAAAAAATGCATGTGTGCTTGCAGGAAATCTGCATGTGTCTGTGAAAGTACTTGAAGTAGACGTGTGTGTGTGTGTGTGTGTGTGTGTGTGTGTTTACCAGGTCTCATTGCTGCAGTGGTCTGTTCCACTCTGGGCAGGGTGGGGGTCATTGTGTCAGGTACAGTGGTAGTTTCTGTTAACAGGGAAAAATACAATAGGTGAATAAAATAGAATAGAATGAGATTCAAACTTTATTCAACAAGAAACAATACAGAGCACGTCAGGCACAAAACAAATAACACAATACAGGAGTGCTGTTAACATAAAAATAGTACATAAATAGATTTAAAATAATACTAATATGAAAAGAACAATTCATTTGACCTCAGGGTTTGTTTTTTTTACAAATATATTTCTGTAATATTTTAAGAACCTGTTGCTTTTTTATTGTTTGTAAGAACAAGAGAATTAAGCAGTGAATTAAACTCAAACAAGAAAAGAGGAAACGAAGGTTGGAAACCTAAAAAACTTTTGGTTTTGAATAAAGAATTTTCCCAATAATAGTCTCAAGATTAGTTACCTACAGTATATTTTCATAGTAACAAATGATATCTTTAAGATTAAAATGGTGAGTAACATTAGTGGCATTTAAAACATGAGAATTCAGAGTGAGATGACATGGCAGAATAGAGTAGCACATATATTACATCACACTTTACACTATATATTTAGTGCAAGCATTGGCATAAGTTAATCTACTTTAATGATGTTTAATTTCCACTCAAACTGCCTATTGAGTAGAAACAATACTGTACTTCTAATAACCAAATTTAAGCTCTACTTTTTAAATATTCACATTTTGTTCTGCAGCTGCCGCACTAGAAAAAGGTGATGTTTTAACAGTGCAGCAGAGATATTTGAGAAAAAGCCAGATTTAGATGTTAAGGTAAGTAATGCTGTTAGTACACAGTTCACTGCTGTTTTCCAGGACTGTGTATTACTGTGAGGCTGACGGTTGTCACGATCTGGGCAGTGACAGAGCGAGCCGTGGCAGAGAACTGGCACTCCGGCTGAAGACTGTGCCACACAACTCATTTTACCCACTGCAGGTAGGCACACACACATAAACACACACACACAGCGCTAAGATGATAGATGCTGCACTCAAACTGACCTTGGTGCAAAGCAGCATGCGACCAGTGTATGATAGATCAAACAGAGGCACACACACTCACTCACACGTCAGCAGTGGGGTATGTCAGTGCAACCCCAAGACCTTCTGGTCTTAATAAGCAGTTTTCTACTGTTGGTTAAGATTCCTTAAACAGCCCTGAATGCTTTACCAGCTCTCTCTCTCACACTCACACACACACACATTGGTGTAAGCGTGTGTCTATATGTTGACGTAAGGGAACAGAAGTTGGTCTGGCTTTTCGTGGCACAAAGCCGACACCACAAAACCTCTCACCAAATTATTCTCAGAAGCTACTCCTTTCTCTCTCTTCTGCCATTCATTTCGCAGGCTTTCCTTCTTTCATTCCTTCCTTTATCCATTTATCTTCTTCCCCCGTCATTGTATCTTCTCTCTGTCATTTGTCACAATAAATCTGACCACTCTCAGGTCCGCTTTGGAAAACCACCATCAACACCACAAAAAGCCCTTTCTACAGACGTCCACACACACACACACACACAAAGTTGATCTTTCTTTTTCTCTGCCTCTCCAGCATAGAAGTGAAACCGTATCTAGTGTTGTTTCTGTTTTACCACGACCACAATTTTCTTCTCCATAACTATCTCTCTCTCTCTCGTGCGCTCTTTCTGTCATCTCTCCCTCGGGCATATTTTCATTTCCACTTGTCCTCTGCTTTAAAAGAGCCCGCAGCTCTTTCTCTCTCTCTTTGTTAAGATTGCGTCTTTCTTCAGCTCTTTTCCAACGATCTCTTGCTCTCCTTTATTTCAGCACTCCTCTGTGCTGTAACTCTGTCTGGTGTTATTTTATGTCTATTCTAACCACCAGCTCAGTAAATCTGAGACCACTGTTGATTTACTGCTTGTTTGGTTGTTCTAGATGTTTCCACGACTCACTTGGTGATTTGTGTGTGTGTGTGTGTGTGTGTGTCTTGTTCAGTGTGAACCTTTAACCTTTGCCAACCTTTGCTAATAGCCTTGAGTTCACTGCACCGTCCAGGTTCAACCATTTCTCTACTGTGTGTGTGCATAACTTTATTGAGTTGTTTACACAGTCTGCTCACAATGAAGGTATGTAGGGTTATTATGTAAGCCCAAATGTAGTGGCCTCATATCGTCATCCCAACACACACACACACACACACACACACACATACAAACACACATTGGATAAGTAGCTCCCAGCTGCTGACATTAAGCTGTTTTAATTTGGTGCCCTTTAGCAGTGTAATTACAGTGCCCTTTAGCATTGTAATTAGGGAGGGAGGTATTGAGATGAGAGACACAGAGAGAGAGACGGACAGATATGGAGAAGGGAACATAACCCTTCCCACCTCTCAGCACTATTTTCCTAATTAGTGACCACACACAGCTCCTGTCATCCTCCCTTTTCTATCTCCACCCGTCTAATCCAATTTTGCTCTCTATGTCCTGTCCTCTCTTCTCTTGTTCTTTCTCAATTTCCTCATCCTTCCCCCTCATCTTTCCATCCATCAGGTTCCTCTCTGTAGCTACTGTAAAGGTCAGTGAAATAATCTAAATTATTTTTACTATCCAAAAATATATTGTAAAATAATTATTGTTGTTATATTACAATAAACAGCACACTTTTGCAATGTGTTATCTTATATTTGCTTAACTGAACTTGACTGAGAAACAGGTGCAAGACAGCAGTGTGTTTAGTCACTTATGTGGGAATAGAGAGGAAGTCGGTCCGTCATGTTTTAAACATGAGGATTCAAAAATGGATGTAAAGTAAACACCAATCTTGACGTCTGTATTCTGCTGATGGGTCATCTTGACACCACTGAGTTACAGCAACCTGCCATGACCACCGAGAAACAGAAGGTGTTCAGTTCGGTTAACCGCATGTGCTCATACATACACACACACACGCACGCACACACACACACACACACATGCACGCGCACGCACACACACAATGTCTTAGGCCCCAGGACTCATTGTAAAGCTGCTGACTGAGCAGGGCGAGGTGGAAACACAGAGACGGAAACTGTTCAATTATGGAAAGAGCTCTGGGTATAAATCTACCTCTGTCAGCCTAAATAATGACTACTGACACAATATGTGAGTGTGTGTGTGTGTGTCTAAGGAACTAGAGAATGTCGCCGCAACTCAAATTATTGGTGACATGGTGCGTGTGTGTGGGGCGTAGATTTCCTTTACTTAATGACTATATGATTGACAGACTGAATGGCAGACTCTCTCTCTCTCTTTCTCTCTCTCTCTCTGTTCGTTTGTAGCTGGGCAAGTGTCTTCCTGATAACAGGGACATCTATTAATTGTCAGTTAAAGTTAGTTAGCTATGTTACTAGTGGCTAACCTGTCTACAGTATGTAAAATTTCTTGTTTTTCCAAATACTGTTAACTGAAAAGCTCCTTACTTGTTGCTAAAACCATATTCAGTAACTCTGCAGTACAGCACTATGTATGGAAAGATACATTTGCTATGAACTTAATTGCTATAAACAATCCTAAATTGGGAAACAAACAATGTGCTTATATATACTTATGCTAAAATTGTAAACTAGAGATGGAAAGAATAGTGGGAAAGATTTTTTTTATTTTTATGAAAGGAAACTAATAAGAAAAATGATTTAAGTTATGACAATACCAAGAGCTGTTAAAGGGGCTGTTAAATGTTGAAGTATGAAGTATGAGTGTTTTTGTATAAAAATCATTGCCAGTCTTCTGAAAGGCAAATCAGACATCTGTACTTAAGAACCAAAAATGCAGGTTTGATTTGTATGTAGCTTAAAGTGCTAGACTAATTATGACGCCCTTTTCTGAAGATGAGCGGGCGGGAAAATGAGTTTTTTACAGCAGGAAACTCTTTTGAGACTAAAAGCCTAATTAGACTATTGTACAGCAAGCTACCAATAGTATCTGGCTTTACACTAAGTGCTACACTGGACCACAAATTTGAATGTCTAGTAGAAGGTGAAGCCGGAGTTTCTGTAACCCAGGAAAAAGTATGGGTGGTATATAAGCAGATGACTGCAGTTAAAAATCCATCAATAATAGAGCTTAACATGTGGCTAAACGTGCACAGCCATGCGCTGCACAGTTGAGATGCTAAAAATGTTCTTTGTGTCAGGAAACTACTGACAGTGAATTGCTCATTAGCACAATGTGCAACAAAGCACCACAAGGTATGTGATTGTAATTGTTGCCTTAAGTGTTACGTAAGCTAAGTGCAACAACAACTGAGATGATAAAAAGAAGCTTCTGGCAATGAATGGCTAACTACTTCAGTGAACTGTAGTCAGCTACAAAGGAAATGAGTTTAAGTGTGGCAAAAACCATTAAGCTAACATGCCATTTACTGCTCTGGAGAAGAGAAGGACCGCTTTCTGGATCACCAAGCAGTAATATGTTAACAAGGGTATAACTTCCAAGGCCCAATCAGCGTTTTTTTTCGCCACATATACACAGGTACACTGACAAACTGTACACAGTTGTCATATTGTGTGATTCTGTGGAGATACAGGCCTATTATTACCCCGTGGTTTCAAACATCACAGAAGTTATCTATCAGAGAGAGATAGAAAAGGAAACAGAAAAAGCAGTGAGAAAGTATATCTGGGAGACAAAGAGAAGTGAAGTGAGGAGCCAAACCTAAATATTTATGTTGGAAAATCACAGGCTTCCTTGCACATAGACACACATGCACGTACACACAATGAACCTGTACCCATTCCTAAGTGTTTCCATGTGTGATATCTCAAGAAGAGGAACGTAGTTGAATATAGTTTAAAATAACTTCAGAGTGGTTTTGGATGTGTGCTTGATTTTCATGAACCTCTTTGTATTCCATAAGGCATTAAATAAATAAAGCCTCACTGGTGTCCTACCTTCAAACATATTGTGTTGACCTAAAATGTACAACCAAGCCCGGAGCAGTGCTATCATGCCCTCTGAAGTAGTGGCCAAGTGATTTTTTTTTTCACCGCTCAGGCGCCCCCGTGCTTTACTTTGTCAGACACTTGGGAGCGTATTGTCAGGGTCCTGTAAAAATACCAAAATGTTATCCCTGCAAGATTTTAAAAACAGCTTGTGTTTGGAGATTGTACAATCCCTGACCTGTGGTTTGGCTTGGTTCAGGTAAAAAAACTATAAAAGTGAAAGTAATGCTGGTTGCAGGGTTGTTTTGACCCAAATTTGAAAGGCTGAAACTTTTAAATGACGAGTAAAATCGAACAGAAAGATGGATCTGTAAAAACAGTATGAAGAAGAGAGGGCAAAGAGTCCATAAGGGTAATGAGGTCAGGAGTGAAGGGAAGGTGTGGAGTTAGCAATGATGTCTGTGTGGTGGTGGGTGGGGGGGTGTTACAGGAGCCTTGGCAGGAGACGGGAGTGATTACAGTTCTTCTGATGGGGAGAGAGTCAAAGGGGTGGAGACGGAGCGAATACTGCAGAAGCTATAAACATTTGCACACTCGACCTCCCTCACTAACATTATTTTCCGTTCCTTCTCATGTGCCTGTACCTATACCTGTTGGTATAAAAGAGCAGGATCAGCAGGCAGCTTATTACATACTTAAGTCTACATATTTATTAAAGCAAGCCGCTCTGCTGATACCCAGCAATTTATTATAGTGTCTTTAATTTACTTTTAAATGACTACATTTATCAAAATTGAAGTTAAATGATAATTAAAAATAACATTTTCATAACGTCTCTCTATGAATATCATTAGAAATACCTGACACCTGCATTTTTTAGGATGTCTTATGCTTGGATATATAATATAATGCTTTCCATTTACAACATAACTCTGAGCAATGAAATGATCTGTATTCATTACTTTTTAAATGATCTACAAAAATATGGTTGTTGTCACTATTGGTAAATGCAGAGCTTTTATAATCACATTACTACTGTGATCTGTAAGAAAAGACGGGAAAAGGAGGAACAGAGGAGAGAGATGAGTGGGTGTAACTGAGGCCACATCCCACCAATCACATGACAGTATCTGGAATGGAGCTACGGCTCACATGTGAAAGCTATCAACGATGGTGGACCTGGAACATACACACACACACACGCACGCGCGCACACACACACACACACACGCACACACACTTGGCTAAACCTAAATGATTGGCTTGAACACCAAAAATGTTCTTGAACAAGACGGCAAAACAACAGAAACTGCAACTACAGTGTTTGTGTGTGTGCATGTGTGTGCGTGTGTGTTTTCCAGGTCCAACATCATCAACATGAGTTTGACAGTCACAGCGAAGGCTCTTGGCTGCCATTGCATATTACAACATAAGTCTTTTTTTTACACTATCGACATTGAAATTTGAGCCGTGATACTTTTGCAGCAACATCCTCCTTCACATTAATATATAAATCTACATTCACACTGGGATTTTGCAGTACAACAATCTTTTTCCAGAACAGGCCACTGAATGTTTGTTCAAAGACTCACTGACAGTAGATATTTTCCCCGATGGTGCCCTGCCAGCTACAAGGCCAACCTTCATGCTTTCATCGCCCTTACTTCCCAAACCAGGGCCTTGTTTCCCAAAAGGCTAAGATGATCGTAAAATCCATCTTACCAACCTTCTTAAGCTTAAAGTCCCCCTCCAGTCAAAAATATGTTTTTCTTCTTGCAAGCATAATTTCTCTTGGATTTGTCCACATTTGGTTGGCAGTGTCTAATATTGCATGACAAGTGAAGATCCATGATGTGAAGTGCAGCAGCAGCAGGTGAATGAAGACAAAGCTGTTGTAGCCACTCAGAGACTCCGGACACGAAGCCGTTTTCTCTCCCTGCCTGTGTTTTTTCAGCATCTCCCTGTTATTTCCCTCAAGTACCCCACCCATAACACTGCAGTTTTCAATGGAAATGAGAAACTAAGCATGTATTTACACAACTAAGAACAAACCCTCGTCTTTATGCCAAACAGGTGGTGTGTCTGTGTGCGCGCGTGCGTGTGTGTGTGTGTGTACATATGTGCCTGCCTGCCTGCCAACAGCTAGGTGTGGAGTGAAAGAGATGAGAGCATAGCAGATGTTTTGATAGCTCAGTCATTTAAAATATGAACAAAACTGGCAGCTTGGCAGCTCTCAGTTTACTTCCAATAGTCAGGGCTACAAGACCTAAATTACATGTTGCCTCCATAGCTAGCGTGAATGATTAGAATGAGTCCTGCAATAATATTCTGGCTTTTGTTTCTGTTTTCGCACTGAGGGTTTGGCGCAGTAATGAGATGCTAAACTACATTATTGTGTGCCCCCTAAGAACCTGGGATCCATAATTTCAGATTTCTTCATTGTGATTGTGTGCTGAGATTGTCTACCCCATGAGAGGAAATTGTTTTACAGCCCAAGTCCAGGTCAAAGCGCTTCATTGTAAAACATGAAAACAATACAGGGGCAGTAATGGAAAAGCAATTTCTTCCTGAGTTTGTTAAAGCTGATGTTTAGTGGATATGAGGTTTGTGACTGACACCATATCATATTGTCTTTGTTTGTTTTGAACAATGAATAATCTTGTATTTATTGCAACACATCATGCTGCTTCCACACATGTACACATAACACCTTTTTTGGAAACTGTGGATGAGACAAAGATGGCAAAGATGTTTGTGTTCTTATCCTCAGTAAATGATTTATGAGAGCAGATCAGGCTGATGTCCAACATTTGACATGAGTCCAAGTCTGTTATTTATGTCAACAGCAGGAAGTCAACTTGGATACAAGCTGATTGCTTCACAATCCTAATTGTTATACGCTCAATAAAATTCAACGGCTGAGCGTGAATGTGGCTGCCACCAGTAGAGGTCCATGTTCTTCCAGGTGTCCACAGAAAAAGAGAGAGACAGAGAACATAGATCTGAAACAAACTACTGAATAATAAAAGGGCCACTCTGATTGCTGCATCCACTGCAGGCTGGCCGGTGTGTGTTTGTGAGTGTGTCAGTGAACATGTGATTGCCTTATACTGCTGATGTCTGTTTTTATTTATTCATCAATTCATTAATTCACTCCTTTACTTATCCCCTCCTCCTGAGCAGCCTGAGATGGGCACAGTTGAGGCTAGATTGTACCAATTTCAAGACAGAGAAAGGGCGTTCCTTTTTACAGCAAGGTACCCTCATGGATATCCTGCTTGGTGAAAAAAAAAAAAAACAGGCCTTGATCTGTTTTTTAAGGCTGCCTGTTTACACGAATGGGAGAGATTTGAAAGCGGAAGTAAGACAACCTCATAGGATTTAATCTGAATGGAGATGGAAAGGTGCTATTAGGCCTTTTCCTGTATGACTGACTGTATATCCTTCTTCCTGTCTGCACCCCCGTGTGTGTCTGCAGTATGTGTGTGTGTGTGTGTGTGTGTCTGAATTTATAGGAGAGCTCTAGAGCACTAGAGTTGAACGTGTGTCAGTTTTTGGTGTGCTTGTGACTATGTGTAAACAGCTGTGTTCAGTGGACTGAAGTTGATGCACTCTGTTGAATATTTTATCTCCACACATGCTAGCACACAGACACACACAACCATACACACGTCTCTTCTGTCTTCTGTCACATGTCCTTTTCTGTTTTATTTTCACTTACTGTATAGCACTAGCGAAAATGATTGTTACTGCAGGGCTTGGTGAGACCATGTGTTTTTTCAGTGTTATTATCCTAACGTCACCTAGCATGGTGGCAATTAAAAACCAGACAAATTTAATAAAATAAACTTGCTCTAAGCCACTTGGACGTAGAATTATCTCAACGTGTGGTTGTGTGTGGTATTTAGGGTGGTAGCAGGAGCAGTTCATATAAAGCGGGAATGAACTGTTATCTCGTCTAATGCACGGATTACATCCAGAAGGCAAACATCTGGCACGCAGACCTAGACAGCCCGACCAGCAGACAATCACCGCGACTGCAATAGCCGAGAGGTTGATCCGCACGGTGGTCATGGAGATGGTGGCTGCAGATATGATGTGCATGATGTCATTAGGTGAAATAACATGCAGAGTTTATGGACAGAATGAAACATTGCCATTGCAAAAATGACAGAAATGGCTATATTAAGTGAGCCTTATGGTTATGGACAATTATCTTCTATAATACTGCTGTTTTTATAAGGTTGTGCCAATCCTACATGTTCGAATGGTAATGTCAGTTAGAATGGTTGGACATACTAGAATAAATATCTCCATTAGACTGAAATCTTTTGCTGGCATTCGTGATAATGTACAACTTGTGCAAGCTAGATAATCAGCAAAGTAAAAAGTCCAACTTGTTTTTATGTCAAGGCCTATGTTTCACTGTTATGTTATTGTGCCTGAGGGTTTTTTTTTTTATCACATCATGTTTTATGTCAGCATGCATATTTTACACTCTGTTTACGGCCAGTCACCTGAAACTCAGAATGAAAAAAACTACATTTCCACCAGGACGAAAACTTCTGAACATGCCGCCTTTCATGTCCTCTCGGTAAGGATGCTGTTAACTGGGAGAGTCGTAAAATTAGAGCTAAGTTTGAAACCACAACGTTTAATTGGAAAAACTGTAGAATAAATGTAAAGCAAAGTAAATGGACTGTAATTGCAAATAAGAACAGCAGTACTATTCTCCTTTTAATCAAGTAAAGCCATAATTTATAATGGATGAAGCATGTTGCTAAAGTTTTCACTAGATTTTTCTGCTGAGTAAGTAAACTGTTGATTAAAATCAGTTTCATTCACCTTTTGCCGTAGATATACAGTATCTGTGACATGACTGAATTTTATTTTTAATACAGCCACAGTAACCTCTTAAAACGTGTGTTAACGGGAGAGGATGTCCCTTCTCTCCCCATCACCACCAGCCTCATGGCTACTCCTGACACATCTAGGATGTATTGTTCCCTTTGGGCTACCTCTCTCTCTCTCTCTCTCTCTCTCTCTCTCTCTCTCTCTCTCTCTCTCTCTCTCTCTCTCTCTCTCTCTCTCTCTCTCTCACACACACACACACGCGTTCAGAAATACAAAATTCTAGTGGCAGGCAATCAGTCGCAGTGAACAGCCCACTTCAAGTCCACCGGGAACAGGTACGTGTCATTTCCTGTTCTTGTCTTCACCTGTCACATGTCACAATCTGACTAAAGCAGTAAGATCTTATGACACATGGAGGGGAAGGGAGATTGGCCATAACACAGTCGCATTTTTAACAGGCTTTTTGCAGCTATGTATAGAGTTCTAGTTTAAAAAACATATTGCACAGTTACTATTGTTAGGTGTAATTATGATGAATGAATTATAGAGATTGTACTTGTGCTCTGATTATTTTATATCATATATCATATATATATCATATAAATATCACAGCCTCAGTGACAAGCTGTCTATGGTCTGCACTTCACATGCTGGTGAATTTATGCAGCACTTTCATTATTGCTCAAGTTAAGTAATAAATGTGGGAAAATGTGCACAACGGCCTGCTTTATTATTGAAATTATTGTGCAGCTGAGAGTAATTTTCTGGCCACGGCTAACAAGCTGCATACAACAGTAATATATTGTAATAAATGGTACTTACACTGCTCAGTAAACAAACATATAGACCAAGGGTCTACATTTGTAATTCTTTACACTGAATAATCAGGCTTTATCTAAACATCTGTTTACACCAATCCTTAAGTAAAAAACTATATCAAAGGTAATATGTTTGAGAAAGCAATTTCTTTCCAGTTTTAACCGAATACAAACCAAAATTCAACAGACAATGCACTGCACCTAATCCTTCACCACACTTAGCGACATGTTATTAACATAACAGGCTGTGAACACAATATAGTCCAACTACACAGCTGGCCACTATTAGTAAAAGTCCCATGACCTAGACATGTTAATCCCTGTCCAGACATGTTGCAATACCTCCTATAGAGCAAGATGATTAACTTCAGCCACTA
This sequence comes from Scomberomorus guttatus, assembly GCA_038419695.1. Taxonomy (NCBI): domain Eukaryota; kingdom Metazoa; phylum Chordata; class Actinopteri; order Scombriformes; family Scombridae; genus Scomberomorus; species Scomberomorus guttatus. The sequence goes on along the minus strand of CM076456.1, from coordinate 24,124,955 downwards.
TTACATCTGCACAAACATATACTCAGACACACATATATTCTATACATACAGGAGCAGATATTGTTGTGCGCAACGTGGCAGATAAAAAATACAAAAGAAAGAATACACACACGCGCTCTAAATGCTCACAAACATGCACATATAGACACATTCATTACAGAATGTCAAAGAGATTAATGGTGTGATATTCACAGCACATTTCAGTCACTAATGTCTTGTTTGTTATTATGTTATGTTGATGTTAATTATAGATCATATGCATATATGCAGATAATAATTATGCTTTGATTGGTGGATAATTAATTGTACCTTTTCAATGCTGTGTGTTATTTTACTTTTTATGTGTCATAAACAAAGCAGGTTACTGACACTGAATAAGTGTGTTTATCTTTGTCTCATACTATGTACAGTATGTGTGTGCCAAGTGTATATTCCTGTAAGCTTGTAAGTTCATCTGTGTACATGATGTTTCTGTCTGGGAATGCGTGTGGCCTTCTGTTATCTTTCATATGCACGTGTGTGTTCTTACCCGGCAGGTCACAGCCGAGGACCTCCATCCTCATGCCGATGCCAGCGGGCGACCACCTCTCCGGAAAGACTCTGATGTACTGGGTCACTATCTCTTCAAACCTCCGCACCTCCGGAGTGTCGTAGTGGCTGTTCCCCTCGAAAATCTGACGGGATGGAGGCAAAAACGTGAGGGAGAGGCAAACATTTGCAAACAAGATATAATGTAATTAAACACCAAAAGATAACACGTTATAAACAGAAAGACTGTCTTAAAATAAATCATATAAAAATATAGTGTCTGTACTGATTACAAAATCTTACCTTATTGGTTAATAGTGATGTTATTAGGGGTTTTAAATTTTACAATAAGAAAAAGAGTGAGAATAAAACATTTTCTCTCCTGTATAAAAGGTGTTTTTCTGCCAATTTTGACATTACGTTCAGTTCATGAACTTAACAGGAAAATCTAACTATGGCAAAGTTCTGTTGTCTGCTCCACTGCATGACAGCTGCTTTTTTGACTGTAGTCTGTTACAGTAAGATCCTGCTGCTTGCTACTTGAAAACATATTACAAGAATCATTGCTTGCCTTTAGATTCGAAGCAGTTTTGAAAGGAGTTTACGATACGGAACCGTGAGCGATAAGCTTTACTCCTTGTTCGTTATGACTTATGTGACATCTGTCTGAGTGTTGCGCTGGTAAATCATCTTGTAGTGAAAACAGCATTGATAAGAGTTTTCTGAAACAAGATGTAAACGCAGCAGAGGAAGTAAAATTTTGTCATTTCACCACTCCGCCATTCAAGTCTCACGGAAAAACAATAGCAAAATGTTCAGCCTGTCTTTCCAAAGTCATACAACACTAATCAGCATTGTTTCCTAGCACAGTATGACATGTAAAAATAACAACAGAGAGCGCGTTTCCTTTGATTTTCAAATAATTTCTTGAGGTGGCTTGCCAGCCTCTGGCAAAAACAAAAGATTTGATACAAGCTGAACTGCACCAATCTTTTCAAAATGTGGGCTGTGAAAGCTTTAATATTGGTTTCATTAATTGAATTGTATCTTCTATCTTCTCCATTTCTGAAATTTAAAAACGTATGAGCAATTTCCCAGGATACTCATTTAAAAAAACGGGCAGATGAGAGAGGAACAGGATTTTACCATCAGGAGAAAAGCCAGGCACTCAGTACTATTAAAGTGTTTTAAGACATAGCCTCAGAAAGGAGACTAGAGTTTAAAGTGCCCTGTCTCACAGTGTGTTAGACTGCCAGCAGTGTTGAGTGGTGATGCAGGAAAGACATTTTAATTAACACCCATGAGAGACAAATAGGGGATGAGTGAACGAGAGGATGAGAGACGGAGAAAAGCAGAGAGCAAGAGTACACAGGATTTAGAGAGAGGCAAAGACAGGATAGGCAAGAATGTGGAGTAAGGTGATTAAATTGAATTATTATCAGAGCTGAGACTGTAATAAAATGGCTTTTTTCCCCCCGAAAATGACAAAGCTGAGAGAAAGACAGAGGCAAACAGGGAGAGAAAGAAAGGGAGACAGAGGGAGAGCGAAGAGGGATTGAGTTGAAAGACGGCTATAAATAAACTACAAATGAGAGAGAACTGACAGTGACAATCAGAGAGCGGAGAGTACATATGTATATGTCAGACAGAGAGAGATTATGTGTGTGTGTGTGTGTGTGTGCCCTCCTTTTACCTTAGCAAACCCAGTCTTGCTGTCAGTGATGTAGGTCCAGTCTTTGCCGGTCAAGCTGTGCGCCAGTTTGTACTTCCTGACAAACGCTCTGTTCTCAGCGCTGGTGCTACCCTCCAGCCCTCTCGCACCCTGTGTTATGATGCCACGCACCATCTTAGGCACACCAAGGTCCACCTGCAACATAAACAAACATTATTATTGCTGTCAGCTCCCTTTCACCACAGAGGCCGTTCACTTTTTTTGTGTCTGTTATGGCAACTGTGAATTTGTCCAGCCTATAATCAGTCAAATGCTGGTTTTCCATTACTGCAACTTTTAAGAAGTTGCCAAGCTTTAGAACTAGTTTCTTCTTTGCATTTCTATTGTATATCATAAACTGGGTCACTTTGAATATACAGTACAAGCCAGTTTGTGGTTCAAACTGGTGTAGTTTTGCAGTTTGCTCCACTTGGATGCATTGTGATCTATGATTTTTGTATAATCTTGTTTCATTTTCTTAATCATTGTTTTGCAGAGGTGTTCAGGATTTGTATGAATTAATCTTTAACACTGAATCTTCAAACTGAACTGACTGCTCTGAATCACCATTGTCACCACTTGAATCAGTCGCTTTTAGCAGTGGAGCTTCACTCACTGGTGACTGAGAGCGCTTTTGTCATCTCAGCCTTGTTAACAGCTATTTAAAAGCTTACTGAAAGACTGTGAACAGAAATAAATTGTAAAACCCTTTGCAAGGTCTATAGTACTGAACTGAACAAAACAGGCTGAACCAGCAACAGACTGAACACAGAGAGTTATGAATGGTGGTGCGTTCGCTTACACTGCTATTGTGTACTGAAGTGCATCAGAACAATGATGTGATCACTTCATGAAACAATTCAAATCATTACAGTGATTTGTAATTTCTACCTCAACTGTTTTATCACATGGTTAATTTCCAAATTCTTCTAAATGCTGCGCTACCCTCTGGTACACCTTCTTGAGTTGATTCCAGCCCCCATTTCTCCCCAAATGCTTATCAGGACTTGGATGTCCTCATTTCCCCAGCATGTACTTTCCAATGATTTTGTTGGTTTAATGATTGTTGTCAGACGCTGTTGGAATGATTAGGTTTTGAGTTTGTTCTCTTTGTTCTGAAGTTTCACGCAATGACAAATTTCCTTGATCGATCATGGCACTGCTAGGGGGTGAAAATTAGTTCCAGGAATAATAGAAATAGAAGCAGATGCAGTGACAATGGATTCTTGTTCCTGTTGTAAAAAGAGAAATGAAGAGCCTCCCTATTCGCCAGCTATAGTTGGCAACCAGCTGTAATGGCAACCAAGCAACCAGTCATACTATAAAAAACAAGTTCAGTCATACAGTGACATACCTGCAGCCACTCCTCTCCAGCTATGGGTTGTGTCGGGTTGGGAAACCAGCCTGACCGACTGGCCACCAGTCTGGCTGCCCCCATCGAACCGTGGATGTCCCTCATCGAGGATGCAGAAATCTGGGAGTCGGGTAGCAGCCCAGACAGCATGCCCTGCAGCTCTGAGCAGGGAGCATCTGGACAGGAGACAGAGAGAGAAAGTGATAAAAAGACTTTTTTCGACATTTTTCTAAAGCATGAAATAAACTTTTTGTATTGTTTTCTTAAGCTGCAGGTTGGAAAGGTGATTTCGGTTCATTTTACAATGGCAGCAGAAATGATGATGCCTTTTGGATTTTTTGTTTGTTTGTTTTTCAAAGAACTGTTATCATTTCATAGTAATACATGTCCAAGCAGGGACTGTTTGGAAACGTTACTCTTCTCTGTTGATGCTAAGATTTGACGGTCATCTGCCAAAAACTCATGAGATAAGAAAATGTGATTGCTGTGGAAAGAATAATATAAAAATGGCCAAAACATGTTATTGTTATTATCCTTTAAAGGCTATTTAATTTTCACAACAAGAGAGGACACAGTCCAAAATGTTTTTGTTTCCTAAATCCAGTCTGGGTATTGAGTTGATGCTGCATTGCTAAAACATTGTATAATTCAAAAACTCCTCATGAATGAATGTGACTTTTAGGTCAGGAGTAATTTGGTGTTACTGTTTGATCTCATCTTGGAGTGAAACTCTTGTGTGATTGTGACATAAATCGTTAAAACCTACTACTCTGCAGCCCTTCTGAACTGCTTTCCATCAAACCATTTCATTATTTTTCCTTCTTGCTGCTGCAAAGTTGAAGTATAACTTTAACCAGGCTACCGAAGTGGATTCTTCATTGGGAATTGAGCCAAGGAACTCCCATGTGGGAGAACTAAATTAAATCATGTTGCAGATCAAAGGGATGCTGTTTATTAGACTGACAAACATGTCTTAGTCTAACAAGAATCAGAATATGTTATTGTCATGAATATTGATGAAAAACGAAGGGAATCAAAGTGACCATTTGTATTTGGAAATGAACCTGGTGAAAATATGATAAAAAGAAGACAAAACAGGAGATGTGAGGGAGGAAACGAAGGAAGAGTAATGAATGGAAGAGCAGGCAAGAGGTGAGGAGCATAGTAGACGAGGAGGTAAAGGACAAGGGGAAGATAAAGAGAAAATCAAAAGGTCAACGAAAAGATGAAGGGAAGGAGGAGAGGAAGGTAGAAGAGGAGAGGAGAGGAGGCAAGCGAATAGAAAGCGTGAGAAGGATAAAGAGAGACGGGAAAAGAAAAAAAGGAAGCGAGGGAGAGCGGATTGACAGTGAAGGGTGACGATGATTGATGGTGACATTCCCTGGGTCTTTGTGGAGATGAAAGTTTAATGTTGTGACGCTGGCAACCGCGCCTCACTACAGTAAATAATGGATCAACAATAAACAACAACAGCTATACAGCCATGGCGGATGAGCTCTCTCAAGCTCTATAGCAGACATGAAAAGTGATTAGCCAGAAGAAAATCAAATTATAGTATTGTTTATTTTATGTTTCTTATTTTTGCATCTATCTATTCTAGCAGCTACCGCACGCCAGCAGGCTTTTTTAATACGGAAAGTTGGAGTCGATGAGAATATCATCTCTGGAGATCACAGTAACAGAAATAGCTAGATAACGCACACCAGCATGAGAGCACTTAAAGCTCATACACACACACACACACACACACAAAGGGATACATGCACCAACACACAGAAGTTGAATAGTCAAGGTCTCTCACACAGGTTGAAACACACTTCCACTCACACATGCTCTCATGTTTAGTCCACACATGGGCGCTCACACACTCCCGCTGTGCTTTTCCTGATAACGGGGTCTTACAAAAGCTGTAAAGTACACCATTGAGGCTGTACCTGACCCGTACACGCACGCACACGGCTGCAGTCATACGCACACATATGGATTTACAGACATGCACACGAGGCTGGTGAGAAAAATGATAAAGGTGCTAAAAATAAATGATTGATAGACGCAGCAGGGCTGAAATAAAGCGAGATTAAGGAAGGAGAGAAGGAGGGATAAGGGAACCAACACTTGTACGAAGCAGCGACAGGGAAGATTTAAGGGAAGGCCGAGGGAGAGAAAATGAGAGAGGGAGAAAGAAAAAGAGACAAGAGCAGGAAAAGCGGGTAATGGAAGCTGTCAGCAAAGGCAACAGAAGGACAGAGCAAAAGCAGAATGAGAAGGAAGAAAAACAGAGCAGCACCGACGAAGGATAGATAGAAAGTGAGAAAAAAGTAGAGCCAGAGACATAAAAGTGTGATTTAAGTTAATGACATGTCACTGACTGACTGCTTTATGTCCGCCTTTATAGGCCTGTGTAGGGCATTATCGCATTCCCCCTGGCGGTGTGTTCATGTGTGCGTTTGTCAATATGTCTGTGTGGGGAAAGAAACATAAAAGATACTGCATGGCTATTAGCAGGTATCTAAGGTCTTTGCTGCTGGTTATAGACATATTTTACTGCAAGTGCGACAGAACAGTTTGTTTTACCACTGCTTACCTCTAAAGTAACAAACTCTTGCCATCCTTCTCAACAAAAGGAAACTGTCAAGATTTTGCATATCACTGTTCACGATGGATTGCAGACATTACAAAGTAGCAGAGATGGGCAATACACAGGGAAACGGAAATGGCCAAAAGACGTGTTGAATGGGTTCTCACTGCTGAAAGTAGTGAGAAAAGTAGGGTGATATATAATGCAATTGCAGGTGTTAATATAGGGTGAAAAATAGGTGATTTGAAGACAAGAACACAGGCAAATACATGATATATGCAACGTCCCCGTCTCTTTTGCCTGCTCTCTCTCTCTCTGCCACACACACACACACACACACACACAGGCATACACATGCAAGCAGTATCATATTGTTTTGGTGTGATTGTGATTTGTGTGGGTGCTGAAATAGCCCTCCTAGATAAGAGCATATCTATCCCTCTCAATGGCCACTACAATGGCAGCAGAGAGAGGCCCTAACCTAATAATGATACAGTGAAGCAGAGACACACACACACGCGCGCGCACACACACACACACTCAAATGGATTGAAACTCTCTCTTTTACCATTTCTATAACACGCAGACACACACAAACACAGACAGTCTAATTAAGTTTTATCTATTTATAGTATTGAGCTGATTATGCTGGTTGAAATCGTGTTTGTTTGCCAGGGCTGCAGATGAAAGCTGAGAGCCTGTTACTCTCTGATGTTATCACCCACACATCACACTCTAGTATTATTCTATTAGGACTGAGTGTGTTTCTTGTGTGTGCGTGTGTGTGTGTGTGTGTGTGTGTGTGTGTGTGGTGCATGTGTTTAGTGGGAGACAGAGAGGGAGGATATGTATATGAAAGAGCGGGGGCAAGAGTTTGAGAGCACATGAGAGTGGGTGTGTTGTGTGCAATAGATGATAGGAAGGACAGGAAAGTATGAATAGAAGCTTTAGATGGATTGATGGATGGACAAATTACTGAATTATTTAAATTATATAAATGTAGAGCAAAGAACAAACTTTTCTTTCCCATTTGCCTGTTCTTTTCCAGGAAATGAATTCTAAGGGAGTTATTTTTGTTCTGACCCTACCTTCTGACCTCATGTAAAAGCCAGTATATCACTGGTATAAAACTTGGCAGGACCGCTACCATGTTTTTTTTTTTTACAGGAGTGAGTCCCATAAGGAGGTTAGCCAGAAAAAGTCGGAGAAGTTGCAGAGTTAAAAGACGTTTCATCTGCCTTACCCGTAATCTGACAGCCGTAAAGCTCAAACCGCAGAGCAATGCCGTTCTTCCACGTCTGAGGTCTGATTCGTACGAAGCGGGCCAGGACTGGCTGTGGGATCCGATTGAGAACCACCTCTGTGGAGTCAGTATTGGCGTGGAAAACCTACAGAGAGACAGGAACAGAGGAAATTTAATAATACTATATTGGTGGCTGTGGGGACTCTCTGTCTTTCCCTTGTTACCCTCTACAGGAAGGCAGAGAGCATGAGTGAGTAACATAGGAGCTCAGTGTCTGTTTGGGTATATTTCATGACAATGACCAGAGTCTGGACACAAATCTTCTGGGTCAACAGAACAAACCTGATATCACATCAAATCATTTGATTTGCTTCTTAATCTGTGCATAACCATTTTCTGAAGAAAAATTGCTTTAGGTAAAGACATTGGATTAGCATTAATAACCTTGATTTAGTTCCTAAAGAGACATTTTGTTGAGTTTTTCAAATGTAGGCCTAATTTGTGCTTGAAACGAAATGCCATTTGCTTCTATTGTGTTGGGGTTGTGGTAGATGTTTTAGCAGCTCTTATCACAAAACCTCCCCAAACAAAACCTGAAATCATATATAGATACCACTAATATCTGTTGTCTGTGAGTTACACCTGTAATAGAGCAGTAAACATAAACATTAGCATTCGTTTGGAGTCGTGCACTGGCCACCTGATGAATATATGTTCAATATTGACGCTCCTTTTAGCTCTGGTTTTGGTCTTCAGTAACTCCTGAGGGAAATATTTGGCTCTTTAGCTTCTAAAAGCTCCACTGTGTTCACAGTGTTTCTGCCACTTGATGCTGGGGTGGAAGCTTCCAGTAAGTTTTTCAGTGAAAACAACACTGACGAGAGTGAAGCGAGCTGGAAAACCAAAAATTACAAGTTGAAAGAAAGATGCTGCAACAGGGCTCTAGACTTAAGGGATAATTATTTCACGGCAAGTGACCTATACCATACAAGTAGTCATGTGATCCATTTTTAATACAAAAATATAGATGTTTGAAGTACAGAACTGGAGTTAAGACGTGGTTAGCTTAGCTTAGACAGGACATGGGACAGGGGGAAATATGATTTGTGACAGTGTGTGATTTTAGTGGGAGTCACAAGGACAATTCAAACATAACTTAACAGCCAACAGTTTAAACGCTATTCTAAATCAATGCACACAAGATATAGGCGATTAAACAACAGGTAACCATAGCAACACAAATTTATGATTCATGCTGGTCAGTTCAACATGAGTTAAACTGATAACAAACTAATCTCCATCTTCAGTGTACACACATGTATATACAGTATGTAAACACATATACTGAATGTAATGTTTCTGTTCACAAAGGGTGGAATGAGTGCAAAGGTTTACTTAAGCACACACACACACACACACACAGTCTGAGGGCATACAGTGTGTAAATCAAGGGTGTAAGTATGTGGGAGAGCATCCTCTTCTCATGTCCTCTTGACTTATCCACACACACACACACACACACACACACACAGGAACTGCTCTGCACACAGAGAGCAAAGGAAAACACACACGGTCACCCCTCAACGCACAGACATACTCAACATGATATTCACAAACACACTGCTTCCAGACACAACTATCTCACAAAGACACACTGCAAAACACACACTGTCTTTCCACTGTGCACTCTGAGCTCCCACATTCCCTACCATGTGCACACACACACAAAAAAGATTTCCTCTTGAAACGCGCACAAATACAGATAAAAAAGGAAATTGAATGCAAGCACACATGGCCAGAAGCATTCTTTATGTCTCTTGACTCTAAGACTTTATATCTCTGTCTATCTGACAGAGTGTCATGTCTCTTTCTTTGTTTATGACTGTCATCTCTGTTGGGCTCACCATAGGAAAACACAGCTGGGCTTCTGTTCTTCTCCCTATCATTTCAACCTCTTCTTCTTTCTGTATTTCTTTTTTGGCATATTTCCCTCTCTCTCTTGCTGCCGTGCTAATATTTTGCTGTAAATTTAAGGGGAAAAAAAACCCTTCGTGTTGTTTCATTACCGAACCTCAAAGACTGTTTTCCTTCTGTGCCTCTAACACTCTTTCTATTATGTTACATCAGTGCTAAAAACACAACATAGTGTGTTTATTACAGAGAGCAGGAGACCTCATTCAACAGAGTTAAAGGCCTTGCAATTACTTGGTTGGGTACTCATTTATAGACGTTCCCTTTGTTTTAGGTGTGTGTGTCTGTGTGTGTGTGTAAATTCATTTTTCTCCTGTTCCCAATCCATTAAACCAAAGGACCCTTCAGGGTGGCAAAGTGTGGATGAAGGGGGTTTCTGACTTACAGGAAAAGGAGCAGGCTACTGGGCCAGCTGGGAATTGAACCCATGACCCAATGGGTACACAATACAAAGTCAGACCCAGTGAACTCATGCCCTTTCAGTGGCCTTAATACCAGAAACTGTGACCAGTTAAATGATGGAAAAATGCCAAAAGGCCCCCAAAGAGTTAATGGGATTGTGGTAGCTGACTGTAATTACAAGTGTGTGTGTGTGTGTGTGTGTGTGTGCATGCGTGTGTGTAAGTGAGTGTGTCGCTGTGTAAAAGTGTAATTATAAAGTCTCACTCTAAGGATTTGGGGCTGGCGGGTGCTTTCTGATTTCCCTTGGTGTGCACTAAAACATTTCCTTAGCATGTACACACACACACACACACGCACACACACACAAACAAAAAAAAACACACACATACACACACACAGTCTTGTACATGTGTACATAAGAGTGTACACTGATTTTCTGCACACGTGTTTGTGTGAATGTATGCCTTGTTACTACCACCTCTTAAATTTGGTGTGTTTGTATGTCTCTGTGCGTGCTGTCCATGCAAACAATATGCTGAGTGCTGAGTCCCCCCTAAAAAATTTACTTTTATTTTTCTTTATTACATTACAGAAAAAGTACGTTTCAAACCCAAACTGGATCTTCATCACATACAGATGTAACAAAGCAGACATGAATCTGATGTCTGAACAGTTTTGTTCAGGGTCACCAAACAGGGCTGCAACTCTGTTTCAACTGCTGCCAAATGCAAACCTTCCACTGTTAAAAATGTTTCACATTTACATTTACAAATTGTAATTTTGACGCTTTTATCCAAAGCAACTCACAAGCGAAGCAAGACAATCAAGCATTATTTCCTTTTATTATATGATATATTTCTTTATTTTTACAGTATTATTGTCTGCTGATTGGTGAACTTTTCACTTCCTTTTGTGTACTTCTTATTGTAATTCATTTTCTTTGTACTTTGCAAAATCATGTTGCATTCATTAGTTTAGTCTTCTTTTCCTTGTTTTGCTTTTTTGTTGTTGTTGTTTGTTTCCCCGCATATAGAAATAAATAAATAAAATGATACCACAGCACCACCGCCGACACAGAATATCTTTATAATGACTAATGAATAGTCTCTTAAAATATTCTGAATCAATACTAAGCAAACACTACTTTAAAAGTAATCAAAAGCTTTCCTGCCGTGTGAGTAAATATTGAGCTGTTAACACTCTGGTTTATAAATCCATGTTGTCATCACTTAATGTTTAACGTGTGTAACTTATTTGTTTTGGCTTTATAAAGAGTCATATAACTAAATCCATTTTTTTAGATTGTTTTCCCACCTTTTTAGGTCAGATTAAAAAATATGATGTAGGTCAAGAGTGTACATCATAGTAAGTGGTGTCACATTAATGTCAACCTGTGAGTATCAATAGATAATAATGAATTTGATTGATGAACTGACTAAAGGTGAATATAGACAAATAAGTAAACACAACTTGAGAACACTAGTGATCACAAAAAGTTATATGGGTATAACTGAGGGTTTATACACACTTATTAACAAATATATTCTTAAAAACAGAGCCCCACCCCCACAGGTTTTGGCTCTGCAGTGAGAATCCAGAGTGAGGAGGTGTAAGGGGATATGTAGCATCCCGGAGGTCTTAAACTCCTAAATTCACTGTTAACAATCTCTAAAAAGCTTCACTAACAATCAGCTAATGGACTGTGTGTGTGTGTGTTTTGTGCAGGTTTGTTAATGGTCTGATGTTATGAGACGAGGCAAGCTGACACCAGGAACGCTGTGGGGTGAACAAACTTTACACCGCTTCTCTCCCTCTTTCTCACACAAATACGCCGAGCAGAAATATGGTTTAACACCAATGCTACAAAATCAATTCCAATCAAAAGGAATCCTCCCTATTCGAATGTTACTTTCATCTCTCAGTGAAGTTCAAAGGTGACAAATGTGGAATGAATGTTTTCTCCTTTATTTACACTCTCCTACTCTACTGAATAACAATTGTGTGCAGGGCAGAAGGACACAAAATTGTGTAGCTGCTTCTACAGTAGTTTGTTGTCAAAAGGTGACTAACCGGGGCTAGCCTAGCGCTACAGGATAGGAAGGGCATGACGAGGAATATGTTCACCTCGCGGGAAAGGAAAGAACAGGTGTGTGTGTGTGTGTGTGTGTGTGGCCTTGTCGTGAGCCTGCAGGGCCACAGTCAGTCAGCCAGCAAGGACCAGTGCAGACACGCTGAATTATTCAAATGTCCGGGCTGTGAGTGTTTTGTGAGTATGTGTGGATAGAGTTATAAAATAGTAAAACACCCCCATCTCCTCTCATTTCATCACAAAAGGACATATACACATACACTTCAGGGAGGTAACCTGTCTTCGACAGCTGAATCCTATGTGCTGCTGTGTGTGTGTGACAGTACAGTCCACAAATCTTACAAACCAAATGACACATGGCACCCTTATAATATGCCCCTTTGTCCCTTCCCTCTCTTTTTTTCTCAGCTTTTCTTCCTTCATTTGTCACAAACTCTTTTCTCCCTCTCTCCTTTGACCTCACTCTCCCTCCTGCCTTTCCCTCACCTCACAGCCTTCCTCCCTCAACTCTGTCGTTTTATTTTCTTTCCTTTCTCCTGACATCCTCCCAGGCCGCGTTGCTGAGACCTCTGATCTATCCAGAGGGACTTGTGGTCAACACCCTTGTCTGCTATTCTCATTATTCCTCCTCTCCTCCCTGCCTCTGTTCATCTGTCCATCCCTCTTTCTTTTGCTCCCTGGCTCCCCTGTGGACACTTCTTTCCCCCTTTTCTGCCTGTTTCCTTCACTCACTTGTTCCCCTATGAACCTCACTTTTCTCCCTCTGGTTTACAACTCTCTTCCTCCCTCTGCATCGCTCAGTTTCTCCTCTCTCTCAACAGTTCAATACTCGACTGCTCGACCTTTTGCTTTTTTCTTTCCTTTCTTTGCTAATTTCTTTCAACTTTCTTACTCTTTCCATTCATCACGATCTCCCTCCCTCCCTCCCTCCCTCTCATTCCACCAACGTCTCCCTCCTCCACCCCTCTCTCTCCATCCATCCTCCCTCCCACAGATTAAGGTGGGAATAGGAGGTATTGGCCGGGGGCCAGTGTTGTAATGGCCACAGACAGCTCTGCCTGCAGCAATTCAGTAGGGCTATGTAATGACATTTATACCACGTCGAGCTTAAATGCACCTCTACAGCAGAATGTCTCAAAGTCCTCAAAGACTCAAACTGAGACAACATAATTTCTCAAATTGAGACCTCAGTCACGGAAAATCGCTGCTTTTTCTTTTGTCATGTGGGCAGCCTCTCATAACTAAGCCCATGGCTAGTTTTGTTCACTGAATCATACCGTCATTCAGGTTATACAGATATCATCATCATTATCATTATTTTTTTCTCTTCCTATTTAATGCAACTTTACATGAGCAGTCAAATGATCGGACATGACCTCCAGGAAAAGTTAAAAAGTGAAAATTGCCTTTTTTCCAATAGAAACACAATACAACATATTGCTTCTGCAACAATGATTTGTAATATCATCTCGTTCTTGTGTGTCTCTCTGTGACTTTTGCTTTGCTCATCTATCTGTTTCCTTCCCCTCCTTTCTCTGGTGCATGTCTGAAGTCAGTATCTGTCATCTGTGAACCTGACAGTAGAATGTAGGAACAAATATTGTAAGAATATTATTTTCTCCTTTTCTCAAAAAAAAAAAAAAATCTGCACGTTAACATGTATTCCATATGTCCCATCTGGTTCACAACAGGCCTTTAATGACATTATCAAATACATTACAGATCACACAAATCATCATGATGTCGTGTGACAGTTGCGCCGCCCCTATGGGCCGGCTCCCAGATGTTAGAAAGTAGAGTGTGTGCCGAGTGTGTGTCTGTGTGTGTGTGTGTGCACTTTGGCTACGTTATTAGGAGTTACTGATCTGAGACAAATGTTAACACATGGCAAAAAAAAAAAGTTGTAAACATACATCTGTCCACATGCATGCATGTTTTTGTGTGTCTTTCCTTTTATGCACATATATAAATAACTGTGTTGTGCATGAGTGTGTGCTTGCATGAGCGTAGACTTTGTGTTTCTTTCTGTCCATGTGGCTCCCATTAAATTTTGTCCTCCTTCAATGCCTCTTGCTCATAAAACACTAATTCAATAATTCTTCTAGATTAACACGCACACGCACACGCACACACTCACACACACACACACGACACCATCACTGTAGCCAACCAGAAAGTCATTTGTTCAAGCAGCATAAACTATGTATTTCATGATGACTTTCTCAGAAACATATGGGGGGAGGGAGAATGGAGAGAATGATGGAGTGTCAAGGGAGGGAAAAGAGAAGAGATGGAAAAGAGTGGAAGGATAAGGTGAATGAAGATGTGAAGAAAGTAAGAGAGTAGACAAGAAGGGAGGACTTGATGGATGAAGAGATTTTGAGAGGACTAGTGAAGGGGTGAGTGAATGAAAATGTCAAATGAGAGATGGATGGATAGATGGACAGTCCAGAGCAGGTTCAACAAGTTAAACAGAAAGGAGTGGGGGGCACTTTTTACATTGCCGCTGTCTGTAGAAAATCTCCAAAGTATGCAATAAATAAATAATTCTCACGTAACTTCAAGTTCAGACAAAGAAAAATATGACATGCTTACACTTGATCCCCGCATGAAGTGATTCAGGCTCTGCTCTCAATTATAAAAACGATTTCCTTGAATTATCCTGTGAATGCAGACGCAGCATTTCACACACCCTAACGATGAAACAGTCTGCCAAAAGATCTTCTTGGCCACTGCTGTTGAGTGATTTATACATCTTTCTATAATAAAACACACACTCTCACTTACACCCCTAAACGATAACATAGACCGTCGGGGTGGCAAGGCCGATGCTGACTCGCCGTCTGAGGTGTGTCAGCTGAGAAGGGACATCAGGCACCGGGATGCTGACACCATCGTTTCATCATCAGATAAATGACCGTCACCTTCTTTTTTTTTCTTTTTTTTTAGCCCTGTCTGCTCAAACTTCACCCTGCTTCTTCTTTCATGTCCTCCTCATCCGAATAGGACGCACCATAACATAAAAACCAAATTGTAATACAGTATACATGTATATCTAGTTAATGATACACAGCAGTGGATCAAATGACACAAATGATGACCCAGAGCTGAACCATGAGATTACTGCACAGACTGACTCACCAGGGGGCCTAACGGCTCAAAAGACCCTTGCCAGTTGGTTTAAAGTTGTGCACGTGTGTTTATGTGTGTGTATTTGACAGACAAGGGAGGGATATTCTACTAGAAACTGCTGCTGATTTAATCTAAACCAATCTTCCTCAAAGACGCAGACATGCATATGCGCACACACCGCTCTGTGTCTCAGCTCTGAAGTGCCTTTCCAGGGTTATCAGGGAATCAAGGGGGATTATGGGTAATGACACCAACAACTAACCTCAAAACATCATCATTAATCCGTTTTGTATATTGGATTTTTATTGTTTAGCCTGGTGACAGCAGAATATTGCTATTTGACTGACAACACAACTGATTGAATGGTGAACTGAATGATTGATTAGTTGAGCATTTTCTCTTCTAAAAATGGCAAAATGTGTTGATTTGCTCATGCATAGTGCACCACTTAAATGACCATTTAAAATATATTATTTTTCTATTCAACTTAACCTTCAGAAAAACTTACAATAATATCTGTAAAGCTAATTACAAGACTTTCTATTTCTCCTTCCTTTATCATCCCTCAATAAGTCTTTTTTTCCCTAACTGCCTTTCTCTACATCTCCCTATGTTTTATCCATCAATCACTTCTCTGGGAGTTAGCTGCAGCTATAAGCCTTATGGGATCTGCAGTTCACAGAGGAACCCCAGATGGTTAGACTAGATCTCCTGTTTCCCTCTCAGAGTTTGAGAAGCATTTGTGTGTATGCATCTGTGAGTGAGTGTACATGCATTATTGTTCATGAAGGAATAAGGGTTTATAGCAGAAAGCTAGACGTGGCGTTAGACCGCAGGACAAACATGTGTGACCGCTAGAAGGGGAAGAACGGCTGTGATGGAAAAACCAGCCACAACCGCTGGAACAGCGCTGGAACGCTCATCTGCTTTAATTGCAGTTGCAACCATTTTAAAGACCTTCGGTACCATTCGGTACCATCTGCTTTATTTCTACACAGCACCCCCAAACTGCAGCACACTCACTGATGACACATCATGCCTTAACACCTCTGAGAGAAACAGCTTAGAAACCAGTACAATCAGGTCGACAATAGGCAGAACTTTGACCAGTAAATAACCGAAACCAGATGGGATATGAAAAGCAGACTGTGCAGTGTAAATGTAGTTGCATGCAATGATGTAAGGTATCACTTGGAGCTTGGGGATGTGTGCTGATTCTGGCTTGGTCGTAAACCCTTAAATGAAGCCAACTGAACGGTGGTGGAACGGCTGTAATTGCAGACACGGGTTGAATTTTGGGCTTGTGGTCAACTCTTGCTGCATATATTCCGTCTCAGATTTCCCTCTGCCTCTTCCATGTGTGTGCATGTCGAGGCATCTGTGTCACCTAAGAACATCCAGACTTTTTCTAGTTGCCCTAACAACATGGCCCTTCCCATGGCAGGAATATGTGTGCATGTGACTGAGCTTACCTTGTGATTCTTGCCATGTCTGTAGACCATCCAGTCCTCTCCATTGGTGCTGACCTCCAGCTTGAATGCAGTGACATAGTAAGACTTTTGTGTTTCCTTGGAAATGGCGCCCTGCGTGGCGATGCCTGTAAGCACCTTCAAAGTATGGAGGTCCACCTGATGGCAGGAACAGACAGAAAAAGTTTTAATGCAAACGTTAAAGTCACCTGGCACACATCCATGGAAAATTGCACGGGCACACATAGTCTTTTCCAGCCTCATACAAACATTTGTGTGTGTTTCTGAAGGAGCGTCTGGGGTAAAAAAGCTGAAACACACAGTGACCCAGTGGCAGCACAACTAAACTACCAATAAGTGTCAAGTTTAGAGAAATATTTTCTAACTTCATCTAAATCTTATTGAATTCAAATTCTAGCCCAAAACCCAAATCCTAACCCTGCCAAAATATCCTCACGCTGAGCGTCTAAAACCTTAAACTGTGTACGAATAGACATAAACACACAAATATACAGCTTAACTTATCAGCATCTATCTCTCACCTTCCACCCTCTCCTTTCTGCTCCTTCTCATCTCCTTTTTCTTCCCTCTATTCGCTCTCTCTCTCTCTCTGCTCTCTGTGCCTCTCTCCTGGCAGATCGATAGTAATGACCCGGGGCTCATTTTAATTTCCTCCCATACAATAGCTATAATCACCTCCCCATCCTGATTGTGGATGCTGCGCTACGTGTCTGGCATGCTGCTAGCTGTGTTGCATTATACGTGGACAGCATTGTGTTGCTGGATGCAGGCTTCAAACTCCTTCATTCCAAGGTCCCTCAAGTAGATACACATTTGTTTTGCTCCACAGTTGCCAAAATGAAAGGATCAAGTGGAACAGCATAACTGTCCAAAACACAATAGAAAGTAACACAAAAGATACTTTAGTGGATTCTCTCAATTTGTGAGGGAATATGTTTCGACACTGCTAATTAGGAACAGTTGGCAACAAGAACTACTGGGCTTCAATGGACCAAATGCAGGTTTAAAAATACTGTTGGACAAAAGCATTAAGCTACATTGGGGATTATAATCAGCACTGTTAGCAACCAAAAGAAGCCCAACAAAACAGGATATCAATTTCCTGTAACTTTTTGCTGCTGTGAAACTTATTTCTAACACTACTAAGTGGGCTCGACATTGCTGAAAATCTGAAGTGGTTTGTCACTATATGTAGACTACTTTCCTCGCTTTAACATGACTTTGTTGAGAGTTATAGTGGAACAAAACACATCTGCAACTGTTTAACATGAGTATTTCTCATTTTAAGCCCTCAGTTCCAGGCAAAATGTTGGGACAGTGATTACAGATCCAAGCCTGTACTTTACAAAACAAAATTTTAGATGGAAGAGAATAAGGAATGCAGACAAATACAGAGATGAGAAAGGCTGTACTGTATGTTATGACATTTACTCTCCTCCATTGGAGCTGTTGAAACCTGTGGATTAATCAGAACTAGTTGTGTGTGCACTGTGTGTGTGTGTGTGCTGTGCGTCCCACAGGGGTATAGTACAAAACACTGGGGGAGGTAAAATGCTGCGTTTGTTATCTGTCAGAGGGACAGGTGTTTTAGATTACTTCCAACACACAGACACACACACACACACACGCACACACACATACGTCTGTACGCTTAGGGCCAGACACAGATCCACCTAGACAACTAATCGATAGTCCGGCACCGAGGAGAGGAACAGATGAGAAGAAAAGGAGGGGTGAGGAGTAAGGGAGAAAGAGAGAAAGAGAACGAAGAGAAGGAGGTGAAGAACAGATGAGAGAGAGAGAGAGAGAGAGAGAGAGAGAGATGCTAAGTGAGCCTTCCCTGGGAAGGTTCCTCATCAATCACAGAGCTGTTAGAATAATGGAGCCACCACCATTCACATCATCAATCTGCACCAGACCTCACTGGACCACGCCAGAATAGAACAGAATAGAATAGAACAGAATAGAATAGAATAGAATAGAATAGAATAGAATAGAATAGAATAGAATAACCCTCAACATCTGTGAAAGCACCCTAGAGAGAGATTTAAACCACACACGTGGCCCTTGAGCCAACATGGCAACACACACATGCCTGAGCTGCATGGGCACCCATATCCACACCCACACACAAACGCACACAGCCACACACACACACCCAAACACAAATGCATGAACACACACGTACACCCTCAGATATGAGAGAGAGAGAGAGAGAGAGAGAGACCACAGGGTGCAAGATGCAAGAAGGAGAGGCACGTTGGCATTTATGACAGCTGCTTGTCAAGACAGGAGCTGTTTCACAAACACACACACGCACACACACACATGCAGGGGCCTCGCTCTCTGCTAGGTGTTAACGCAGGGGAACAGCTGAGAGCCTCTGTGGAACGCAGCAACCCAACCACAACACCGGTGACCAGAGAGAGACAGAGAGGCAACATGAAAGAGGTACAGTAGAAGCTGCATTTCCAGCCAACTGCTAAGCCAATTTTATGCAAACATCTGATGTGTTGCAAACAATAGAATCCAAATCAAGGGTCCTTCCATGGATTGAGAGGATTATATGGGCAATCTGAATGTAAAAAAAACATTCAAAATATGGAAGGAGTCCTTAGTCCTTAAGAATTTATTCATACTAAGCAAATTCCTTAATGTCAGTTAATTTTGCGAGTGGGCTGGAGAGAGCGAGCCGTCAGCTGCAGGGGAGGAAGTGCAAGACTGATGGGACCTTGGCCTCGTGCTGCCTCATGGCCACAGTCCCTTCCTGTGTTTGCTGGCCCAGAGTTTGGCCACAGTGGAGCTCTGACAATCAGAACTACTGCTTCTAATACAAATCTGTCTCTGGCAATCTGCGATTGTGATATTGTTTTTACACATTTATGGAGGAGGTGCTCTCCATACACAAATTAAAATAAGAGGAGCTGTCCAAAAGCGGACAGTCATGTGCAGATAGCAGCAAAAGTAATTTGTCCCATCAGTGTTAACTGAACATTAGAACTGAAATTATATCTGGAGCTATCGAAATAGACCTTAGCCTCGGTAGGCTAGTCTCAACAAGCCTAAATTTTGCGAGCTCAGTTTTTTTGTGGTGTGATTGTGCAGAGAGATTTGGTCAGGAAAACTGAGAATCAAGCACCTTGCAGCCAGATCAGTCAGCAAACTATAAGGAAAAGTTCAGGTGATGAAGTTGCTCTCGAAACTGATATCTGAATTGTGTATTTTCTCAAACTTTATTCAGATTTATTTACTATTTTGGTCAGTAACTTACAAGACTCTTTACAAAGGTTATAGAACAGCTGTCATGGTTTTCTGTTAAAAATCAATCAAAATTGTACTGTAGGCTGACTTTGCGACGCTACGAGACAGTGACACCCAACAAGATAAGCTGTTGTTTACAGGTGTCTCACTGAGAAGTGCCTTGCTGGCTGCTTTGAATCCATTTCTGTCTCAGAGGTACGTGAACCTCACACTCCCTTTCCCCCACTTACCCAGACAACCTCATAACTCAGGTTTGGCAAGGTGAAGGCACAAAGTTGGCACATTCATAGAATACAGGAAACAATGCCTTACCCAGGCATCTAGCTGCTAAACCTTGATATCACTACACCACCCACTCTCTCTCTCTCTCTCTGTGTCTCTCTCTCTCTCTGCATGTGCCACACATACACTGACACAAATATAGCTGTGGTAGAGTTATTATGTGCGACATGTCAACACAAGGAAAAAGATGCTGTTAAAATAACAGTGCAATCTGTTTTTAATTTAGGCAGAGCTAGCTTCTTTTTTTAAGAGTAAAATTCTGTATTTCGGGATTATGGGCTTCGCATTTGTGGAACAACTCGAAACAGATTAAAAATAAGCCTTTCCTGTTGCACTGTGTGTACCTCACTTCTTGAGTAGTGGGTGTTAGTTTGGTGCTTTTGGAAAGAAATGAAAAGACAATTTAACTTTTTATTTCTTATTTCATGAGGCCATTGTCCACAATCCTACATGGGATTTAACAAACTCTCTTAACTGCCTGAACTTGTAAATTGCTCATTTCAGCCTGATGAATGTCACCTGGTCATGAGGAGGTGCGTGTTCTTGAGATGTGATTATTAGCATAATTCACGCCCTTAAAATTGCCATATAAGGCTCCATGTTTTGCTCCGTTTGTGGGCGAGTTTCATTCACAACAGGTTACCAAAGGGTGAAAACACAAGTCCTGCTTTCATAAATCAACACACATTGTTCGATGTGAAGTTAGATGCTAAAAAGCATCTTTCTAAAGCAGAGTGCTCTGTGATGAGAGGTGGTCATGTGACAGTCACACATATTATTAGAGGAGAATATTATAGTCTACAGGTGTCAGCTGCGACACAAGATACTGGACAGAGACCTGCAGAGACACAGAGAGGCAGCTGTCAGGGTGAGAGAAGTTTCATAGCAGCTACTGAAATGTTGCTGTGCCAAAATATGCCAATAAAAATCTAAAAAACCTTTCAGTAAATTGGCCCTCTTAGCACCCTTATTAAATGAACCATCAGACCACCTGTGAACAGAAGTATTTAACTTAAAGAAAAGTTTGAGGAATCCCACTTTGTTTTCACCCGTTTCTCAACGACACTTGGCAACCAACTCTTACCTGTATGTACTCCCTGTTGCTGTCTTCTTTGGGCGTCCATCCGTTGTCATTGTAGTTGAGTCTGGCCTGGCGCGGCAGCCAGTGTCCGTCATAGAAAGTCGATGAAGCTGTGATCTGGTCATCTGTGATCTTTGCTGACTCCATACCGAATTGATTACTACAATGGAAAGCTACAAGAAGAGAGGAGAGGAGATTCAGATTTAATATTCTAGCATGTTTTTATTTAAAAGAAAACGCAAACAGGCAGATTTAACTTATACTTACTCTCACTGACTTCCTTGTGTGTCATGTTGTACCGAGCTGAGAAGCCGTCTTTAGCTACAGCCATGTCGGTGTGGAAAGACAGAGAAAGAATCCCGGTAGATGATTGGATCTCAGGAGGTACCTTGGTCCCACAGTATCGACCAATCAGAGGGCCCACTGTCAAACAGACAAGATGTGATGGACTAGCTGTCATTTAAAATTCTACCAGAATGATACAGTATATGTCATCATTTGCTGTTTTTTTTACACATTGCTTTATCTGTACATGAGAAGTTAGAGGTGTCGAGGAATTTTTCACTCGTTCATCAATCCCTTCATCCCTTAATTCTCCCATTTGTTTGTCGATATCCTTTGCTACTTGAGTTGTTTTTTCCTCTCTTCCTTTATCTCTATCATTCCCTCCTCTGCTGATATCTGCTCATTACTCCACCTCCTCATGTCATCACCATCATATATCAACGCTATCTCTTGACTGGACATGGTTTTACATTGTGTACTATATATATATGTGTGTGTTTGTGTGTGTGTGTGTGTAAATCCAAGGATCTAAGTGATTCCTCTAATACAGCAACTTGTATGTGTCAATACAAACTGATGAGTGTGATCTAGAGCCTTAGGGTGTGTGTGGGTGTGTGTGTGTGTGTGTGTGTGAGAAGGGGTGGGAGCAAAGATAGTAGATTCATCCTGCTACTCCCTAAATACTCTCTTACACACACACACCACACAGATATACACATGAGGAGGCCTGTGGAGGAGGACGAGGAGGTGGAAGATGAGAAAAAAGCCAGCAATCGATCAGTGCTATTGATTTTTTTTCCTTTCCTTTTGGATTGGGTGGATATTTGAAATAGGGCTCTTGAGTAAATAACAGTAATCACTTTTTTTTTTCTAGTGGTGGGGAAAGAAGAGAAGAGAAGATCTAAAATCCAAATGATTTCTATAAACAAATGACCCATGTTTGCATACAATTCTGGTTAGACAAATTTCACCTTTTTTTCTAGTTTTTCTATTAAATATGTCTGGTTTACGGGCTAATATTGTCTCATTTCTCTGTTTCACTCTGTGTTTATGAATGTAATTTCAGCAGCATATAAAGCAGACAGAAGGCACATTTGTCCCTTGTCTGACCCCTGTAAACCCATGTGTGGTAACACACACGGACACACAATGATACGAATGTCATCGCCCCCCTTAATAGTTTCATAATGTGGTATGTGGATGAGTGAACTCCCGTTTGGAGGGATGTGATTGAAAGCAAGCAATTAAGTTGCCCTTTTATCACCAAGGGTAAAAATAGGCTGGGATACAACAATAGGATTTAACCCCTGTCTGGTGGAGAACACCAAACATGCAGACACAAACTCTTCCTATTCTAGTTTTCTATCTTTCTTTGCTTAATTGATTTCTTTCTGTCACTCATCAAGTCAGAACTGAGATATCTGGCTCTTCTCTTCCTTTTCCTGCTCGTCTTTTTTTGTCCTCTCTTCCTGCTTATGACCCTACACTCCTGCAAAGGGTGAAACTAAACTAAAAGTCCTTCACCTCTGGATCTCATCCTGTACATTTCCTTCCCTTTTAAACCTCCTCCCACTTCATTTCACTTTCCTTTCCTTTCATCCCGCTATCCTTCTTGTAGTCTCTCCTCATCACTCAGAGCAGAAGCCTTTCATCCTCTCTTTCTCTTCCACCCCTCTATTTTTGCCTTTCTGGTCATCTTCATTTTCCACTTTCAACTTTGCTTAACCTCTCCTGTCTTATATTAAATCCCCTGAAAAAAGAAGTGAAGATGTCCTGATCTGACTTTTCTTTCCCCTAGGGACTAAATTCAAAGCTACATTAAAGTTATATAGGAAGAAAAGGACCATTGTTTTCACTCTTCTTCTACTGACACTATTCAGTCTTTGCTGTGTAATTTGTAAGTACCTTACAAAATCTGAGAATTTAGCATGGACAACATCAGTTTGTAAGAGCGGTATTTTTACTGGTGGCAGAAAAAAGGGAAGAAAAATGTATCATGTAGCAAAGTATGAAATAAAATGTTTAAAAACTAAACTAAAGTAATGTGAAATACTACAGCAAATATCTGTTTTCCAAAGACAAATAGCTTCTTCTTCTTGAAGGAAAGTCTTCTGGTCGTCTCTCTCTTCTTTCAATCCCACTTGCTGAACTCTCTTTAAATCCTCCTATTTCTCTTCTCTCCCAACTCTCTTCTTGAAGGCAGACCAGAGGTCTTCTGGCCTTTATTTATTTATCTCCTGCCTTTGTTCAGTCTTCCCAGCAGTGGAGGTCTCTTCGTAGCTCTTCCACTGCACCCCTCTTTCTCTCTCTAGCTCTTCCATCTCTTGAAACTGGATCCAAGGTCTTTGTGCCTTAGATTTGTCCTTCTAAACTCTTCCAGTCCTTCTAGCAACTAGACCAGAAATATCCTAACGCTCTCACCTCCCCTCTTTTCTCCCTCCTCTCAGCAATTCCTATTTTATTTTCCCCATGAAAAGTTATTCTCCACAGTAGGCGCCAACATTCTGCCTGTAAGCTTAGCTTTCATCTACCAACGCATAGCTACTAAAATAGTTGCTACTCCACCTCAGTCAATAATGATGTAGGCAGGGCAGAGTATACACCATTTTCACTTTGCTCGGTGCATTGCCTCATGAAATGGCTGAATTATTGTTTAAAAACTCCATCAAGATCATCATCATTAACACACTTTTACCAGAACTATTGCCAACATCACTGCCATCTTCAGAAGATTACATGATCCAAAACCAATACACAACAATCTGATCAGTGCTTTACCTCCCGCAAGCCCGTCCCACACTTCCAGCCAGTCGTACTTGCAGTCCCCCTCCCCACCTGGCAGGGGGTCGTTCTCCAGGTCAAAGGTGAGGAAGGTAAGGCTTACATCCATGCTGGGGGGGACGATGATGATGAAGGAGCACTCCAGGTTGTGAGGGTATTTGTCAGGGAAGCCTGGGGACTCAATAAGACCTGAGGGACTTGTAAAGTTACGGGAACAGTCCGAACCTGGGATGAAGACACACAGAGAGAAAATCATATATTAAGAGACATGTATTGCTGCAAATAGGCATTAATAGTTTGTGTTGACCTCCTCTGGGTCAAATTTACTGAAGTCTGGAAAAATGTAAAAACACAATTTCTTTAGAAAACAGAGTAGACTCATTATACTTCAAACTAATGAAATAATTCTGGGAAGACACCCAATGGTGCTGTTTCCAGAGGAGAGTGCTTTCAAAAAAAAAAAGCCAACATAATTTCATAATTCCCAGTCTTGTTATGTCTGGCTTTATGCAATTAACTCTGACTCCACATTATGTACTTTAAATGCAGTTAATGTGGTTGGTGGGAAACATCTAGAAGGTGAACATGCAGTATTATGAGTACAGTTAGGTCTGCAAGTTTTGTGGAAAGACCCAAACCCGAGAGTAATTTAAGTTCAAGATGGCCACAAGGGTAATAAGAATAATTGATATTCATTTAATGTGGGTGTTTTCAGCTTAAAAAAAACACACACACACAATTTAACCAGCAGATCTTTGAAGTGGCAAATCAGTAAGCTTTTCACACTGTGCCATCGGTAAAAGCAAAGACACAGCAGAGTACAGGAGACAGAGAACAAGACTGAGAAGCAGAAAGTCAGAGTTTGAGAGTCTGTAACAGAAAAAAGCATCTGCTTGTGTGTCGAACGTGCTTTTGAGCAAGATGCTGCATCCTTTCCCATTTCTGGAAAAATGTGGGAGCAACCTCAACGCCACTCTAATCTTTAATCAGGGAGAAAAGTAAAGAAATGTAGTAGAGAGAAGGAGAGGTGTAGAATTTGTTGACAGCATCATGGTTGGTTGGTCTATGAGGAGCTTCGACTATTATCATACATGCACACACACACACACATGCACACACAATGATCTGGGGGTAATCTGAGGCTCTCCATTTCTAAATAACCGTAATACCCTCTCTAATAATACTCACACACACATTATGGATTGAATGTGGTTGCACCAACTGGACCATTATTCCAGTCCAGCCAGCCATGTATGACCAAACACCCAGACAGACACACACACACACACACACACACACACACACACACACACTGTCTAAGCCTCTTATGGTAACCCATTTCTCTCCAGTCTGTCTGGGGGTCTGCAATTGTGCTTGCATGCTTGCATGAGTAAATAAAGAGAAAGTAGGTAAGAAACACATTAAGAGAGTGTGTATTCTGGCATGAAAGTACATTTAAACATGTGTGTGTGTGTCCATGTACAGTTATTTGTGTTTGTAACAACCTGTACACCGGACCTGTTTTCCAGTCATCCGTCTTTAATCAATATAATTGCCTACATCGATTGCTTAACAGCTCGTGCTTTATGTTTGTAACTGCGACCTGTAGTGTGTTTTTAGGCTTTAAATCTATTTCCTTTTGACTTACACACAAAGCTACATTGATTGTGTATTGGGCTGTGTTATCAAGACACTTGCACTAGCAGTGAGTGTGGCTGATGGAAGGCTGCAGCTGTTGCTTAT
Source organism: Scomberomorus guttatus (assembly GCA_038419695.1). Classification (NCBI taxonomy): domain Eukaryota; kingdom Metazoa; phylum Chordata; class Actinopteri; order Scombriformes; family Scombridae; genus Scomberomorus; species Scomberomorus guttatus. The sequence continues at coordinate 24,099,024 of CM076456.1, read as the reverse complement.
GTGCTGCTTTGGCCATTGTAGACAAGGTATAAATCAGAGAGTCAGGTTCAAACTTAAATAAAAAAAATGGTCTAAAACTAAAAGTAAAAACTAGTTTCATTGGAGAGCTCCATGGAAACTAGGCTGTAACACCAGGGGCCAGTTGCATAAAAGTAGACTGTCTTTGACTTAAATATAACTTTAAGTCAGACTTGCTATAGACACTTTAGCTGTTGCATAAAGCTGCCCTATGAGTGACTAATGTAAGACTGACTTAGATAGCCTGTCAATGCATTATGGGTGAAATAAGACACTTCACAGGAGGAGAAAAAATGGCGGATGCAGCAGCAACATTTAGCAGCAGAAGACTGACACATTTTACACCTGCAGTTAGCAGACTGGAAGACGCTGTCAGAGGCGAACAGAATGACTACATATGTCTGTGTGAGATGCTGCACAATTTATTTCTGTTAAGTTTTTGACATTCATAATCAAACAAACTTCTGTAAGCGTGACCAGGAATATTGATCTCTACCTTTTCTTTCTCTTACTTTCATTTTAAATCAGCTCAAGTATATTCTGAAATGTCACTGATCCTTCACAGCAGCAGTTTGGGGAAATATGTGTCAAAATCTTCCCGGTCATTTGACTGACTGCTCTGGTAGCTCTGTAACAATAGAGCTTCCTCCAAATACTCTTTCCCCATTCTACTTTATTTGATAATGTACATGAATGTCTCCCACACGTATGCGATCATCCATTTTCCACTACAGCATCTATTTTCAGTGCGATAGAGATTGTCTGTCCGTCTTGATATACGCCTGTTTGTCTGTTTTTTATGTCCCACTTTTCAATCTGATTTGCTCATTATCGTGACCTGCTCTCTCATGTAATGCATCAGACGCAAGCAAACACACACAGACACACACACACACACACACACACACACACACACACACACACACACACACACACACACACACACACACACACACACACACACAGACTCTCTCCCTGGTCCCCTCGCGTCTGGCCCCCCTGCAGAGTCCGTCGCTGGATAACATGGGTCTGCGTGACTATCAGCATGTGTGTGTGTGTGTGTGTGTGTGAGTGAGTGGAGTGAACGCTTGACCAGTTCTCTTGCCAGCAGCGATTTTATTCCCTTCTCATTACTTCATGTTTATGAACATCTCAAAAACACTTGTGCCCTTCTTTCTCCTTTGGTATGTCCCTTCATCACACACTCCTCCCCCTGTGACGCCTGCCAACACCTCGTCCCTCTTCTTTGATATATCTTAATTAATATTAAATGCAAGCAAGAAAGAACTGAAAATCTTGTTTATCTTGTAAGTTGCACTGCCACATTTCTTATTCTTTTCTCCTCACTTCCCATCTGTTTGAAAGAGTGTGAAAGAAACACGTGTTAGAAGTATGTCTTACCAAGGCGGTAAGGTTAGGGGAAGTGTGTGTGTGTGTGTGTGTGTGTGTGCCTGCGTATGTGTTGCTGGGTAGATCTGGCGATGGGGTTCATTGCTCACTGATCTCTGGAAGACGGGACAAGTTTCTCCCAGTGTGTTTGTTTGTAGACTTTCATTCATGTAAATTTTGAGCGTATATTTCTATATAAACGTGTATGTGTTTGCTTGCATGTGTCTGGTAAGCTGGCATGTAGGCATCTACTTTTATTCAACCCGTCTTTCATGCCAATGGGCTATTAGTCGGATCAAACCCACGATTATTCTCCTCTCTCTCTCTCCCTCCCTCCACCAATCTCTTACACAGACACACACCGCAGGCCCACACACACACACGCAGCTCAACAGTTCCTGCAAAACCACAGCTTGGGTTTTCCATATGTAAGGTTTATTTCTACCTCAGTGTCATTTAACTTTTAGGCTCTTGGTGCTGAAACACTGACTCTAAATTTCAGCCTCTGTCACTGATTCACAGCAGGGATTTCCCTCCATAATAAACTTGCTATTTAACCAAATTACCACTGACATATGAAGTCAAACTGGCACAAGACAGCCACCCCGTTAGCTAGGGCAATTTGCTAAAAGCTTTAACCGAGCATTACTTTGATGATGTAATTGAGGGAAACATGTTTTGATTTATTCTTCAGGTTTGACATGCAGAAGAAATGGAGGCATCTTGGAAAACTCTGTCTGTCACGACTCAAAACACTGTCTGCTTTATTCTCATATTTACAAACAAACCAATACTAGCAATTTTTTTTTTCCACTGGAAAAACATCTGAAAATTCTACATTCATCTGTCACATTATGCCCATTATAAAATCTCCATGGGTAGGTGGTAGAGTGCAAAATAGCTCTTAGTCCTATAAACGTAAGCCAAACCACTATATGAGTGAACTCCTCAGTGGGTCAGATCTGGATCCACTTTCCTCAATGAAAGCCAGAGGAGGGAGGAGCGAGCAATGTGATTGGTCAGACGGTGTAATAAACTGACTTGATGGGTAGTCAGACAGAGTAAGAGAGGAAGTGCCTAAAGGCATTGGATAGAATGTAAACAACACCAGTTATTGGAAGGACTAGTGCAGAACCCGTTCAAAATGTGCCTGTTCGAAACGGGCCGATTGCTTGGCCTCCGGTATTACTGCTTGCAGCTTTCTCGGGAACCGCTCATCCAAATAACTTCACACTCGCCACTGCACTGAGCGGTTGCCCAATAATGATTTTTGGTGCATACAAGCTGTATGCACATTTCTTATTGTGTATAAGTTGGATAGATTCAGAAAAATGTTCTTAATTCAATAATGAAAAGTTCAGCTGATAAGAGTGTCGTTAACATGTAGGAGTTAGCGTATTTATTTTTGGTAAATGGTGGAAGTAGCTCAGTCCACGTTTGCGGAAGCAGTCGGAGATGTGACGGAAGCATTTACGCAGAGTTCAGATATATTACTGAGTTTTTGCAGTAAGTTAATGTCTGAATACATGAAACTAAGAGTATTATAACATGTAAAACATTATGGTGTTGCTGTTTCTGTATAGATACAGAAACGACACCTGATTGGCTGCTGTATGTTGCAGCTATGCGTCTGCGCGGCTGAAATTCAGTTTTACAATGTTTACGATAGCTTCCACATAACACCGCCTGAGGAGTGTGTGTGTGTTGACTTGTATTACTCACAGAAATTTGGCCACACAGTCACACTATGGGGACTCACTTCCCGTTTAGGTCGAAAGCTGGTCCCACAAGGTAAACCCTTACATTTAAGGGGAAAGACTTGGTTTGTGGTTAAGGTTTAGGGCGTGGCATGTAGTAGTTTTGGTTATGGTTAGGGTACGTCTCCAGGGAAAGAATGTAGGTCAATGCAATGTCCTCCTGAGTGACAAAAAATTGTTATGTGTGTGTGTGTGTGTGTGTGTGTGTGTGTGTGAGTTAACATTTCCGTGCAGACATGCAAGCTGTCCTGCATTTGTGATTAACCTTCCAGCCTGCATCAGTGCATTCATATATGTGTGTGTGTCTGGTGAGTTCTGGGTCACAATAACAGCTGGGGGCACTCTGCCTAGACAGTGAGATTTGATTGGCTGCCACATTCTGGTGGTGTGCACATTCAGCACGTTCACTACAGTATCCATAGCAACAGAGCTGTAAACAAAAACAAGCGTGGCAGGTGTGTTTGTTTTTGTGTTCTAGTAGCTTTTGTGTTGATTTGTGTTGAGCTGATGTGTTACTAGTATGCATGCATGAGTCTTTGTTCTCGTGTATGTAGCAATTAATTTTATGTCCCTATGTTTACAACCTGTATATGTGCACTACATGTTCTGCATAATGTGAGTGTTAAATGGAGACAAAACCAGGCATGTGTAGCCAGTAATGAGATGTCCCTCCTAAGCTACCTTAGGGCAAGACAGGCCTTAGCATCTCCTACTTCCATGTTTCCAATTTGTTTGGTTTAATATATAAGCTGTACTGATGAGCCCTCCGTATGCTGCTTTTCCTCTCTGGTCCCTGGTGCGACAGGTTGTGACTGTTATGTGCAATGCTCTTCTGTTTGATATACTCTAGGTCCCGCTCCATAGCGATCCCCACTTCCACGTGTTGAGCCTTCTGTATGGGTATTGCGCAATAATCAGGCAGGAGAGGTAAATGTCAGCGTTATGTTTGTTTATATTATGCATTTGTTTGGCAGTGTGTTAATTTATTTAACCTTTTTTTTTTCTTGTAGACACTGACTGCCACTGCTGTTTTGTTTTGTTGTTGATACAGTTGCTTTGTTTTCGCTTTATTTCTGTTCTATTCTCGTCTGCATTATTTAGCCTTTAGTTCCATCAGGTGCTTTCTATTAGGTCAGTTAGTGTTAGTTTCTTTTGTTACATTCTATGCCAGCCCTTCGCGGCACTCATTGCTTTCCCCCAAGAGGTTAATAACATAGATCATTGTAGCTGACACGCGGCGCTAATGTTGTGGATTTAACACGTGTTCTCTGCTTTTGTACAAGTGCTATAGGACCGGTGGCGAGTGTGGCGGTCCAGACGGTGGGGGTTTGGTGAGAGAGTTCCTCAACTGTGCTTCACACCACCATAGTTGTGTATTTGGTGGTAATTTTAGCACTTCCTTCCCAATTTGCATTCTTCTCCCTTTTTTTGCTTTGCTGTGTGTGTGTGTGTGTGTGTGTGTGTGTGTGTGTAGGGCACGGGAGCGTGGTGAGTACTCTGTCCCAGTATGAATTTTCTCCCCTCACTGTCCACAGCCATCCTTAAGCACTCCCTTTCTTATTGGAATTTGTATTATAAAGTATTTTTATATTGTTGACACACTAAACTAATTAGATTTAATAAAATTCCTGTTTTAAATATCTTGTTTAATTGTTTAATTAATGGTAGCACAGATGCAGTAGGTACAGTAACAGTCAAAAGTTTGGATGCACTTTCTCATTCAAGTGAATGGGAAGATGTGTCCAAACTTTTGACGTATGAATAACACATACACATACACCCCGACACGCGCACACGCACGCACATACAAAATCCAACCACCCACGCAACCAGACGTTCAGCTGCACCTTCCAGGATAACAAGATCTTGTTAGCAGTATGGCAACAGCTTGAATGTTCCAAATGGCTCCATCATTACTGCCAGGGAAGGCTGGACACAAAGATACACACATACACACACACACACACACACACAGTTACACAGGCAAACTAGAAGAAGTCCTGTACATGCTGTTGTGTTGCTCATCAATTTTATGGAAGCCGCCGCGCTAAGAAACTGTGATCTTCTCCGTCATAGTTTGATGGTAACCTGGTTTTAATTTTATATAATATATTTTACAAATTTAAACAAAAAAGCAAACTGCAGCACCACACATGTGTGCACCACTCGGCTCATACCTACATCCAAAATAGCAAGCTAGTAAGTAAGTAATACGTGGCCTCGATTAGCATGTGAAAAAACTCCAGCAGTGGCAATGATAATCTCTTAATGTCATTTGAAGGACTGTGTGCTTGTTTTTGTGTAGAGAAAAATTGTCTGTGGTCTGTCAAAACTGCATATATATATTCCTGTGGAAAAATTCTAAATGTTTTTCTTCATTCTTAAAAAGGTTACAAGGGACTTAAAGGATAATTACGGTTTATTTCAACCTGATTCATGTATATCCTTAGCCATAATGCCCGTTCCAGGCGGCTGGTTTCTGTGTTTACATTCAGTAAACACAGAAACTCTGCTGCTTATGCTCAGGTGCTTCTACTCCTCAAGTATGGAACAGACTGCCAGCTGATTTGCAGTTTGCACCAACACTCTCCTGTTTTAAGAATAAACTGAAGACATTTTTGTTTTGTTTAGTGTTTAACTAAGTCTCTGTGCATGCATGTGTGTGTGTGTGTGTGTATAATGTCTGCCTGTATCAAACCAAATTTTTACTGTTTTACCATTTTATCACTCTGTAAATAACTTTGATTGCTTCTGTATGATACTGTGCTCTGCAAATAAACTTGACTCGACTTGACTCCGAGACAAACAATTTAAATGATTCATGTAAAAATCTTGTTTATTTGGAAAGCTGTAGAAGGCTCACGCAGCTTTCACCGAGTTCTCGTTTCCCCCGAATCTCTACAACAGAGCTGGTGAGTGCAAAGTTAGCACGACCTAGAGCCATCAGGTTGAAGTAAACCAGAATTATCCTTTAACTGATTAATTACCAAACAAAAGTAATATACTCAATTGTAAATTGAATGCACTTCATGTTTACAATGAAATGTGAAAGACTGGACAACAAAATAGTGTGCCTTTAATAACAACTGTGAGCATTGTGCAGATAAAATCAGAATTTCATCCAGATGCTTTCTATGAAACTGTGAGTGTTTAAAAAAAAAATTAAACTAAGAAGTCAAGAATCTACAGTCTTTCTCTCTCTCTCTTTCTCTCTCTCTCTTTCTCTCTCTCTCGCTCTCTCTCTTTCTCTCTCTCTCGCTCTCTCTCTTTCTCTCTCTCTTGCTCTCTTGCTCTCTCTCTCTTGCTCTCTCTCTCTTGCTCTCTCTCTCTCTCTCTCTCTCTCTCTCTCTCTCTCTCTCTCTCTCTCTCTCTCTCTCTCTCTCTCTCTCTCTCGGGTGCTTGGGTGTGAACACTGACACCCCTGTTGTTTTAAAGTCCATTGGGTGGACTCAAGCGCAAAAGGCACACACACTGAAGAAATCCCAACAGGCTGGTGCCAGAAAGTGAGAAACACCGACAACCACACGTGTTGTGTTAGTAACCTCAGCCCTCTGTGTGTGTGTGTGTGTGTGTGTGTGTGTCTGTGTCTCAGGACTCAGGACTCAATTAAGCAAGCATGTGTGGAATGCTTTCAGGGGGAACGGAACAAGATGGCTGTGGGGCCGACACTATGTGCCCCTCTGTCTCACTCGCCCTTGATCTCAATTGGTCTCGCTTTGGCTGACCCACGGCAGCGTGAAGGGGAGCCATATCACGCACACACATACACAACTCACACACAAAGTGCCATGAGGGGGAGAGATGTCTCGCCTGGACAGTCTAAAGGGGTCTCAAGGGTCCCATGCTGTCTCTACTCTCTTTCTCTCTGTCTCCCATGACACCAGCGAGATAAACGAGGCTTGGTCACCTAATGAAGCATGTTGAGTCCTCTATGAGTAGCTTGTAATACCGCTACTAATAGCCTGTTTGTAAAGCAGTCCTTATAAAGTCCTTTTTGTATTTTTGGATCTTTTGTTAATTAGTTTGAAGGTCATTTACGGAGATAATGTCACTCTTGTAAGTGTTGAATACTCATAATACAGACTTTGGGTAGAGTATCACTTCAATTAGGTCCAAAAGAAGAAAACCTTTCCAAACTGGGCTTCCTTCGCTGCGAAAAATGATGTATGTGCAGAGTTTGATACTAAAGGGTGGTTTTCAAAATCATCTGTTGAATGTGGGAAGTTCCTTAAATCTGAGTTTAAGGCATGTATGTACAAGCAACATTTATGACATCACAACTAGTATGGAGCCAATCGTGGATTTTTCAATGAGGGAGAAAGAGGAGAAGTTATTTTAAGGATTTTATAAAAGGTTAAAAAACTCCACCTATCTGACATAAATTATTATCCAAGCTAAGTATACAATATATACAATATACAATATATAATAAAAAGACACAGATGCCAAAAACATATATGATTAAAAGACAACATTGTCCGTCACTTCAGCATGTTATACAGTACAGAATCTTAGGAATCCTAAAACTTTGAATTTGTAAACTTATGTTTTCCACCCTGCTAATATCACCTTGTCTGGTTACCCAGATTGAGTTTAATGTAATTTTCTTAGCCAACGTGCAAAGTGTAAAAAACATGAAAAATAGCGACAGTAGCATCCACTTACCGGTTTTAAAGATTTCGTAGCGCAGCGAGAAGCCTGCCCCCTGGTGGGCGTAGTCAGATACAAACTTGATGTGGAGTGAGGGGCCTGATGATATGATTGGCGCAGGGGCGATGTTGCTGCAGTGCTTTCCTAGTAGGTCAGCTGCCTCTGAGTTCCCATCATGGATTTCTACATAGTCATACCTGCAGAGGACAAACAAATATTTATAAATACCTTCCCTCCTACCTACATATATATTTTGATTGACTACATTTAATTGAAATTCTACAACTTTTTTTAGTTCTAGATTTATGGTGTGTGGAAACTGTGCAGTGAAAGCAAACATTCATTCATCACTTTCAGCAAAATGCAACACCACAGGGACAATAACAAGCTACAAGTATCTACACTGATGAACAGACATTTAATGAATGTACTGATGATGTGTTTTGTGAGAGAAGGGAACGGATTTGAATTTAGATCCTTCCAAGCTGCTTTGACTCCGCCGTTATTAGATCATCTTTTTTTCTTTATCGGTTCTTTCATCTGGCAGGAATCACACTGGATTTGGCTACAAAAGGAACCAATGAGCAAATTGTTTGCATCTATCAGTGGCTAGAGGGACTTCTGGAAGCATGGGTGTCATTACGATTCAAATGAATGCAGCAGAAGACACTGGTAGTTCACAGATGGTGGAGGAGGAAAAGAACCCCCTGCATGAGGCAAAATAGGAAGAGAAACCTTTTTAAAATTCTAAAACTGCACTGTAATCAAGTGATTATATACTCCAACTGCCACAGGTTTCATGGTCTAGAGAACACCATTTTATGGATTATAACTACATTATAATGCAAACAAAAAGGAGACTGTTAATGTAAGCTGATGTGCTCCCTCTCAGCTTGCACAGGGAAACAGTAGCATCACATGTGTACTACAGACTTTAAAAATTCAAAAGAAAACTGATTCCCACTCTCACACAACTAATTTCTCCTCATTTTCTACTTGTTATTCTCAAAGTAAATAACGAGCCTGATGATATTTTTAAAGCAACGGAATGTGATGCTTTCAAAAGAAGTTAGAGCTGAAACAAGTCTTCAATTGTGCAAGAAAATCGACATAAAACAAGAAAATGTACCTCACATGTCTTCTGCTTCATATTACACAAGGGCTAAAGTCAAGAGTGTATGTGTATGTCAAGCTCTTTGAACTAGTGATGAACCCTTCAGATCCTTTGATGCAAGGGAAGGTTCAATATGGGACAAATGACTCTAGTTTACATCTTTGCCCAGGTCTAATTTAATAATGTTTGTAACTCTGCTGGTCTTCAATCCGCAGAGAAATTCACATTTTCCACGTTTTAGAATGGATTTAGGTCACTTCAGCATTTTTCTGGTCGCTCTTTCCTTAGAAAGATCTCACACTTCATGCTGACTATTATATAAGGGGGCTGTGTTGAATCATAATGGATCATGTTGGTGATGAATGCTGAAATAGGCAGATTATTATTAGCCAGGATTGCTCCATACACAAAGACTGAACACACATTTGACATGTCATATCATGTCAAGTGCAGTGAATTATTTATATATTTTTATGTCTTTTTTTCTAGTTTTTATAGGGAATTAGCTCCATGATGTCACAGTTTTTGTATATTTAGCTATATTAATGCATTCACTTCATGGTGGAAAAGCTCTGTACTTCTATACAAAAAGCCATGAAAGATTCACATTAAAATCCGAATTTACCCAAAAATCAAATGTATATTTATTATTGCTGTCAGCAGAAAGTCTACCTAGGACTCTTTTCCACCCATAAAGGGAAGCCTGGCTTTAAATCTATTTTTATTCCCATTTCTTTGATGTTTTCTGACCACAAATGTTTGGACCTATCTCCAGACCCACAGCAGGAGTGTTGCCTCTGTGTCTGGATACCAATGACACACCTGCCTGGTCTCTAAAATAGCTTCCTGGAAAGAAATTCCTTGAGCAACTTGTCATGACAGAAGACATTAAGTGTGATTCCTTTTTAAGTGAATTCAATTTTCAATTAGAGACTTTCGAACAGAAAGGCGTAAGTATGGCTGGACTCTATTTGCATGTCTTCATCCATTATATTGATCAGTTCTGACCACAGTCACGTTAATTGTTCTACTAGTGAGTGTTTTACATCTCTCTAGTGAAATACAATGGACACTTTACAATCAATCTCACAAGGAACCCTCAAAGTATCTCTACGATTATGCCATTATGCAGTCATGAGGTTGAGGAAAATGCAGAAGACCGCTGTTCTTTTGCCATTTCCAACCGCTAGTGTCACGTTTCAGAGTCGGGACAGTTATTTAAAAACCGTAAGTACGATTATCGTGGTGTTTACTGTTGCCATGATGACGAAGGTTGCTTAACTTTAAGGAAGTAGTAACTTTAACCCACACCACATTTCAAGTGATCATTGTAACCCAAACTATGATCTTTCCCTAACCCTAAGTGGTTTTTGTGCCTAAACCCAACCAGAACTTAACCACAGCGTTGTCACACCATAAAACATCATTATTTTTTAACAGTGATTGGTAACAGTTTTAGAAAGCACAGACAGAGGTGGCATATTAGAAAACACTCCTATGGGTCATTCTGGAGTGCATGGTACAATCGACCTATGTGGTCGTTTGGTTATGAGGATGTGTTGCACCAGAGAGTGTGTGTTTTTTGCTCTGCAGTCTCTGGAGTGTGTGGTTGCTGACAGGTGAGCAAGCTCCCGACATAATAAGGGTCATGCACCTCCCACTCTCCCATCATGCTTTGTGTCTACTTTGCGTGGAACACCACAATCATGATGCAAGCTGTCACTGTACTGTAAGCATGTGTGTGTGTGTGTGTGCATCTATGGGCGTACGTGTCACTGTGCTTGTCATATTTTCCCAAGAAAAATGCCTCATCCCGGCGACAGTTTCTTCCTCCTCTTTTTTATGCAAACAAGATCTCTTTTTCTTTCTCTTCCTGGCTCCCTCTTTCCACAATTATTTTTCAGTGTTTCACCTTTCAACGCTTTCTTTTTTTTTTCTATCTTTTCTTTGCGTTTCCCTATTCTCTGTCACCTTTTCTTCTCTAGCTTTGTCTAATGTGCTGTCGGGCACATAACCAGTGGCCAAGAGCCAATGTGTGGGAGACACAGGGGAGGCAGAGATGGGGGAGCAAGAATATTAGAATATTTTAATATTTGAATTTAAAACTCCTCTTCAACAGTGCTGATCTAGATAGATAGATAGATAGATAGATAGACAGAGAGGGTCCTCTTTCCACTGGCATAAATATCGACGGTGCAACCAGTGCAGCTGCACCAGGGCCCTGAAGCTGTCGGGGGCCCATGTAGGAAGCCAATTTTTTGCCGCTTTACTATTGTAGGTGGGCCCTCTCATGCACTGACCCTCTCACACAGTCCTCAAAGTAACCATTTAACGATAACACTAAAATTACTTTTAACTGTGTTAGCTATATATACCACCTTCCCATTTTTATTTGTCCTAATTGAAATGTTCCAAAACTACACATTTTATTAAATATATATATATATATATATGTGTGTGTGTATATATTATTTCTACCCACCACTTATTTAATATGGTTGCTTTCTTCTCAGAAGTTACAAAGGAAAAAGGTTTGCTGGGAAATGCTAATTTGTCCAATGACCTTGCTAATGAGTTGCTGTGCTTTCCTTGATGACTATTGTGACTACTGTTCTATGCGTATCGACATACTGTGTAAGCTACCTTTGTGTTGATTTGTTAGTGTAGGCTGGTTAAAGCTATTTCAGATGTTTGATAGTTGGAGAAATCATGCTGTGGTAGTTTGAGTCCAGGACAGGCCGTTAGATTAGCGTTGATTAATTTGGCGCTTTCGACCGCTGTCCGTGGTGCTGATCAAAGGCTGGTTTGTGTTTGGGGCGGGTGTAGGGGGTCAAAATAATCATTAGTTGCAGCTAAATACAGCCAAACTTATGTTGTTTTCATTTACATACTTTTCTGTTTCTGTCATTAGAGACTTGAACAAGTATAAAACTGTAATTTGATCATCAAAAACTCCTCTGCTGCGGCTCTGAGACATCAATCAAATCACTATTTTATGATCGCGATGTTTCACAAAACAAACATAAATACAGAGTAATGACAACTGTTTTACTGTGTATTGACATTTAAAATGAGTGATCACAGACTGGGCTAGAGCTGCTTAAATTTACAGCTGCATATCCACCAACCACATCTGAGCAGGGACACGTTATAGTTATATATATATATAGTTATAAGCTCCGTTTTCCTCACCCACACGAAACACAAAGCCAGCATTTTGAGAATAATCCGCTCTGGAGAACATTTAGGGAAAGCTCTGTTTTCAGGTGTGGACGAAGGGTCAAAAACGGAGAGAAAAAGATTTCAAATTTAGCCGGCACCGTGTGGATGTAGTCAGAGAGAGAACATGACACTGCATTCACGCTGCCAACTCCTCCCATCAGACAGACAGAGACAGGTGTCCCTCCATCCCTTCCTCCCTCCCCTTATCTCTGCGCCTTTAGTAGAGAGCAGAAAGACATACACAGCTACATCTAAGTCAGCACACACATACACAAGAGACCTACGCATACACACTTTCTGTCTCACACATAAACACAGTGATACACACACAGAGCCTGTAGCCATGCTCTCAGGTGGATCTATAGATGGGTTTGAGGTTTCCTACAATCTGTCCCTGTGTGGGAGGTACATAGCTTTGAACAAGCTGTTTAATCCCATCATCTCTCCCCTTCTCTCTCTCCTCTCCCCCAATATATTTCACTGCAGCCAATCGGTGATTTGCTGAGACTTGCCATAGGGAATGACAAGAAGTAGGAATTTGTTTCTCTGAAATTTGCTTGTTAACAACAGGTGTACAAGATTTTTTTTTACTTGCTTACATGAAGGAAATGATGATTGACTTGTTGACTTGCAAGATTTACGTGTGCTTGTTTGTGTGTGTGTGTGTTTGGGGGGAAGGGGTGTTTCAGGGGTGAGAAAGCTCTCCAAAGCCTGTCTGACGTGAACCTAAGAAAAGGTTTGGGTACAGATGCACTTCTACCCCTCCCTCCTCCTCCTCCTCCTCCTCCTCCTCCCCTCTGCCTTGGTTTTAATTGCCTTTCACACGTTTTTTCTGTCTCTCTTTAGGTCAGGAGTTGTCTTCTTACACCTGCACATTTCTTTCATCTAACATCAGGGGTGCCCTTAGCAGTAGACAGAGCGTCTGCACCGCAGACACACACACAGATGGACACACACACTCTAAAAGGAGCTGAAAACAGGCCGCAATTGCAGAAATTTCCAATTTCTTCTATGCGTTGTTTTTATTTTTTATGTTTCATGTTGCTATTTGATTGCTTTGGCTCAAGCATAAAGGGAAAATCTAACCATAATTTTAACTTAATTAAATTAAACTGAATTGACTACATACTCGAGAACTTTGAGAATCAGTTCACACACTATAAAGTTAATTATGAAATAAAGTGCGGTTCAAGCCATTTACTGGAAAATGAAATTCATATTTTTACAAACTGTTACTGCATGTTTTTTCCTAACAAATATGGAAGATTGCCACTATTATGTTTTAATCTTGTTGCTGTTTATGTACTGTTTTTTTCTCTTGATGTTGCCAGTTTCTTGCGCTCGTTTTGTAGAAAGGGAACTGAAATAATCGGTGGCCTCATACAAACATTATTAGAGGAACTGAAACTGTCAGCTATGAGTAGATTCTCACACACACACACACACACACACACACACACACACTTACTTTCTGGTTCCAGTCATATGAATGACATGACATGTTTTAAGCTAAATTCTTAAGAGGTAGCTTAAAGTAGCTCAAAGGAAGTAAAACTGAACTGTAAGGCTCTCTGTCAGGACAAAGAAAAAATAGCAATTGTGAATGTTTCCATTTCCGCAAACCACAAACTGGCTTCATTTGCACGAGTGAGCAAAAAAACCCCAAAACATTTAAACATTTCTTCTGACTGGTCAGAGATTCCTCTAGCAGCACTGATAACTTGCATGAGGCATGCCAGGCTGTAGTTCAGCAGCTGCTACTGATCTTCCTTTCTTTCTTTCTTGCTTCTTATTCTGATGTATGTCCATCCTTGGAGATCCCAAAAAAGATACATTACATATTCAGCACATATATTCTCAAGCTTTGTTCATACTTCGATACAAACTACAATCGGGGGTCAACCACGTTCAACACGTGCACTGCAAAACAAGCTGACAACCTCATGACAGTAATATGTGTTACGGCTTATCTGCTTATATGTGTTACGGCTCTTGGTATCATTTGGTTCCTGATGCAAAACCTGTTAAAGCAGGAGTCTATATGTATTATATCCATTACCTTTATCTATAAAATGGTTTCTCAAACTTTTAGCAACAACTCAAAAATATCACAAATTCTCACCAAACTTTAAAAAATACTGCCGTCTCAGTCAGTCACAGTTAAATGTTATATACACGGACCTGTGGATAAGACATTGGGTCCCATGCGACACTTAAGTTGTGTGTTTTAATTTGGTGTGTATTAGTTCAAGTCTATGAGCATGACCTACACACTCACCTCGTGTATATACAGTCTATCCATATACCTGAAGCGTTAAAGCAGCCTTAGTGAGTCTGTCACTGAAGCAGTTAATAGAGAGTGAGGAGGATGACTGACTTCACTGTTATCAAGTAATAGGCCTATTACTGAAGACAGATGGACAGAGTGTGTGGTTGTCTGTGTGTGTGGTTGTCTGTGTGTGTGTGCGTGTGTGTGTGTGTGTGTGTGTGTGTGTGTGTGTGTGTGTATGTGTGTCCAGCAGTAGTCTCCAGGACAACTAATCGATTCCTCATTATGGTTTTAACACACATTGATCAGGGTCAGTCCTTCAAAGATAGACACACACACACACACACACACACACACACACACACACACACACACACACACACACAGTCATTACAGTAACAAGACATCGATCAGACAGACCTTCAGGGCCTCAGGGAGTGTCTGTATATCAGAGCACTGATATTATCATTATTACCTGCATTACCTGTGCGTGTGTATGTGTGTGTATGTGTGTGTGTGTGTGTGCGTGTGTGTGTGTGTGTGTGTGGATTCATTAAAATTATCACCTTGAGCTTAACACATCTTCTAATTTCAGACCTTTTTTCTGTAAACATCAAATCTCTTGATAAACAGGGTAAGGTGTCAATCACACTGGATTTCAGTGGAGGGCGACTTATTCTAACTTCCAGTGGGGTTGAAGGATCTGGAGTTTATGCACTTTTGCAACAAACTGCATCTCAAGTTGATAAAAGCAAGACTCTCCCAAATAAACACTGCACATGCTTTTTCTCTGCTGTTGAATCAGAAGAGCACGAGTCAACTATCAACCACAAAAATGGAGTAGTTCAGTTTTTTCCCAGCTGTATAAGGGGTGAAAGCACGGTTAGGCAACTAGTGCGATTACTTCCTTAAAGTTTGCCTCGTGAGGAATTTTGATTTATCAAATGCAGGTAAATAAACCTCCAGCTGTGTTGTACCTCATGTCTGGGCTCCAAGGTGTTCTCGTATCTGTAGCTTTCTAACAACATTGTCTTTCAGCTTTGTGTCGGGATGCTTGTCTGGATGCATGACCCTCCTGCCAGCAGAGTGACTATGATGTTAATTCAAACATGCGGGCAGCAGCTAAATGCCCACAGATGGTAACTGAACATCCTCTGTCACATCAAATGCTGTTCCTCTCGCTTCCTCTTGCTGTCATATAGTCTCTTCAACTCTCATTCTGCCTTTCTCTTTTTTCCTTTTGCCCTGAGGACAGCGTCACATCAAATCATTCTCCTTTTGCACCTTGTGTCCCCAGGACTTTTGCCTGCCACTCAGGTGAGATCAAACATTTCTAAATTTCCACCAAATCTAGTTTCAAAGTACAGTGTGTTTTTTAACAGTTGGTTCAGACACCTGTGCAAAGTAATGCTAATAAGTTGGGTCAATACTTATAGAGAAGAAGAGAAGAGAGGAGAAGAGGACAGAACAGAAAAGAGATCGAGCGTGAAGTTAAATGATTGATTGAGGCAGAGTACAATGACAAGGTCTAAATCATTAGTGGAACTATTAGCGTTGACTGCAGCTTCTCTCTTATATAAATCACTTCTTAACTCACTCACTGCTTTACAGATGCCATACAAATGTGAAACTGCCTACGTGCCTGTCTGCTTATTGTGCTTACACTGTATATGAGTCTATTTGAGAGCCCAAAAATGCTTGCACCTCCGTGTGCGCATTTGTAATCTTGTTTATGCAGGCGTACTGTATGGGAGTCTGTGAGTGCGTGTATGTCTGTATGTGTGTTTCCCTCAGATAGCATCTGTCTGGGGTGTGATCTGAGGTAAAGGAGGACTGGAGGAGGATGGAGAATGAGGAGAGGATGAGAAAAGGAGAGACATATAGAGAGGGGGACTTAAGAGACGGATAGATATAATCTGCGGGATGAGAGAGGATGAAGGCAGATATAGGCTGAGGAAAAGTCTATAGATGATGAAGACCGAAGAATAGATGCATTTTAAAGAGGGAGACATGTGAAGGAGAATGAGAAGGAAATGAGAAAATGCAAGAGGAAGACAGAGAGAAAGGGAGAAGGGGTGTGTGGCATTTGGCTTGCTGCCTGTGTTTTCTCATATGCAATGCTGAATAATTATTTGGCCTATAAAAGACTGGACCACTACAGAAGGAAGAGGAGAGGAGAAGGAGGAAAGGGAAGGAAATTAGATGGAAGGAAAGAGGGGTGGAAGAAGGAGATGTGATGAAGAAAGAGGCATGGAGGGAAGGCGCAGGAGCAGATGAAAGATGATAGATGGGGCCCATTGGACAGCGGTGAGGGGGCGGGAGGGGTGAGGATGAATGGAGGGGAGAGAGAGAGAGAGAGAGAGCCAGGAGGAAAGAGGAGAGGAGGGAGAGAGAAGGGAAGCTGTCAGGATGATTTGAGCCTGCCCTCAACGGACCCTGACGCTGCATTTTTCCCTAAGCAGCTGTGTGTATCTGTGCGAGTGTTTGTGTGTGTGAGTGTGTGAGCGCACACACATTCTTTCCAAACACTCCAAATAGAGATCTTGCTTTCACAGACAGAGCAGTGCAGTAAGCTAAGAGGAAAATGTGAAATAGACAACCAACTGCTGTCTCGAAAAGCTACAATTTAGAAAAATATAATTTTGTAGTAGTTTTACCTTAACTATCTTAGGGGATCGCTTTCTGTCAAATACATTTACATCATAAATATTCATATCAGTGTAGAAAGAGTACAAATACAAGTAGATTAAGTGGCTTTTCTCTGCAGTACGTTTGTGAAAAACACATAAAACAAAAGGAATGCATCTAAGAAAACTGTCAAAGAGTTGGACTTGTTGCTTTGTAGAGACTTAGCTTTAAAATTTGGATGTCTGTGTCTCACTTGAAGAGGTTATGTTGCATATTAAACTTCATGTTTACAGTGATGAAGTGAAAATTATAGTTGAAAATAGCTTCAGAGAGGAGATCTGACCTTAAGTGAGAGACACTATAGTCTGAGCACGACAAATTTCTCTCTCTGATGTAGTTCTCATCAGATCGCACTGAAGCTGAGGCTGAAAGTGACACCAAACTTAAGGCTCTCTGATATAATTTTTTTAAAAAAGCAGGCATGTCTTAAACAATTGCACACCATATGTAAAATATCTTTCATCAACTGTAACGGCAAATCAAAGCGGATGCAATATATATATATATATATATATATATATATATATATATATATATATATATACAGTCACACACAGTCTCCTTTGTGCATGTACTAGTCCATCATGTGCTTTTGGTCTTTTCCATGAAACACACACAAACCCTATCAGATACAGCTGTTAGCAGCTAACTGCAACCTGTCCCCAGTGATGGACTGATGTGACACTGTGGTGCCTGTCATGTGACGGGAAAAGGGAAGTCACGCTGAGTCATGATTGGCTATGGCTATACTGATTTTAACAAGGGTACAGACTTTTTTTTTTTTTTTTTTCATCTATCAGTCTTGCTGTTCGTGTCTCTCACTCCCTCCAGCTGACTCCTTAATTTGCTACTGTATATGAATCTTAATGAAAACATTGCTCTCTCTCTCTCTGACCACCTCTCCATCGATTTTGGCTGCAAAGCCAGTGAAGTGCTCAGCAAAATGTGATGCATTATGGATTACTGATTACCATCTTTAAATTGCAATCAGGACCGTAATAGATTAGATTGCTTCAACATAGTGACATAATAAAACAACCCTTCTCTGACCGGGGCATAGATATTCATAACAAAGCTGTTTGTGCGAGTGTGTGTGCGTGTGTGTGTGCGTGTGTGTGTGTGAGATGATACATACTTTTGTGAGAGACAGATGCAACTGTATCATGCGTTTTTTTTTTATGTGATAAAGAGAGACAGAGAGGAACCATATTGCCTGTTCACAATGCAGTCTTTGTCCAGAAACAGAGACAGAGACAGATGACTCCTTTGTCCCAACAACACGAGTGTGTGTATCTGTGTGTGTGTATTCTCTTCTCCATAAACTGAAGATTAACAGCAGTTTACTGTCTCCCAACGCTGTTATCTACAAGCTTGAGAAGAGGAACATATGGACCACGCTCTCATGGCAATATTACGTGAATCTGGTGAGACGAGACAATTGTCATATATGACTTTTAGAGGCAAAAAGAGAGACGGACAGATTGTGTTTCAGAGAAAGACAACATTTGACAGACACGGAGACAGACGCTGGTATGTGCGTGTTGTTGCTGACAATCACTGGGTGACTACGTATGTCTGCCCCCCACAGACACACACACATACACACACACACACCCTCTGCTCCTTCTCCTTGGCCTCTTTGCCCTCTGAACCTAACAGATCAATTTCAGCCTTCCCCTGCACACACACACACATACACAGACGCACACACGACGGGCGTTGGGCGCCTGTAGACTTAAATAGCTCTGCACTGTAGGACACTTGTAAATAACAGCCTATTAGGCTTGAGATGTTACCACCAACACTGCAAATATCTCACTCTTACTGGACAATTACTATAATTTGTCATTACTGGAAGCAAACTGGAAGGAAAACTTACAAAATGCTGAGACACAGAACACTTACAATTTAAGACAACCACACATACTGTACTGTATGCACCGTAATAAATAAATCAGTCTGCTGTTTTTACAGTTCAACCAGAATGTATGTAAGAAATCCAAAGAGAAAGAGGAAAGAAGGGCAGGGGGAGTGAATGGGAGGTAAAACCAAGCGGGAGAGGGAGAAGTAGACAGAAAGGAAGAGAGCATGTAATGCATCAAAGTGATCCAAGGATAAGAACTGTAGGGTAAAACTGAAAAATGACGAGGACGGGGAGACCGACAGAGAAGTGTGTTTTTCATTTCCACAGTACAGCGTGAAAGTAGAGCAAAACAGCAAAGCACAGCAGGCCTTTTCAACCTTTCAGCCTTTCAACAAACAGCCAGCCGGTGAAATATTGATGCTTCAATTCCAACAAAGAGATGTCTGAATGATTTTGGTACATCTGAGTGGGGAAATTTGCCTATCTATAATTGATATGGCTGAAATGTTAATAACTCGATGAGAAAGAACAGGAACAGAGACATAACGGGAGAAGGGGGGAAAAGTGTAAGTGTGTGTGTTCGTGAGTTTGTCTGCCCTCTTGCTTGTGTCAGTGGGTTTGTATTTGCGGCCCCTTTTACACACATAGTACTCATAAAACCCCTGAGAGCCAGTGGTCTCTGCTCTACTGCAGTCCCACAGAGGTGAGGGAAGGCCAGTAGTTTCATTTAAAGCCCATGAATTGACTGTTATAGAAAAACGGCATTCACGTTTGTGTTTTATGTCTATATGTTTTTGCTCAGGTGACTAATAAGTAGCTCTGTTGTCCCATTATCTTTCCTATTTCTATTTACTTTATCAATATTGGACTTATTGTAATCCTGTTGTTACTTAAAACTGCTGTTTTTCCAGCTGTAGCTCCTACTGCGTGATGTTATATGTTTTTTGGAAGAGGTTTTTTTACAGTGCTTGGACTGGCCCAGAAACCATTGTTGATGTTGGCCCATAATGTTTAACTTAGATTACTTGAAAAATTGCATTATCCTATTAAATGTTTTTGGCTTTTTGCACCATTCTCATCCCGGTCGTTGTCCTGTTATGTTTTTCTTGTAGTGTGCAATGTTTCCTCATATTTCTCTTTAAAACACCTTGTTTTGAAAGGTGCTGTACAAATCTATGTCACTGTTGTTAAAAATGTATGTTTTCTAACCTGTGTGACTGCTTCACTATCATTCCCTCTGTGTAGTAAGCTTAAATGTCTGTTAACCAGTCTCATACCAGTCTGCTAGCATTTTTCCATTATTTCCCAGCATGCCTGTTTGCCTGTCTGTCTGCCTTTATCTCTCCGTCCTGTATTTTAATTTCATGCCGCCGAACTGCCTGCATTTCTTTCAGTCTCACCATGCAACAAGAGCAAACAGCCAAAAACGATGATGGACAACAAATCCTCTAATCTGTGTTCTGTATTCTGTATTATTTCGAAGTGTGAAAACCATCCTGGAACAGTAAATGTGTTGTAATTAGACTTTGATAATTAGAGATGAGGGACCAAGGGAGGTCCCAAAGTGATTATTATGGGCTAGCTAAAGCCAGACAAACAGGAGGAGAGTGGGTTGACCAAATATACCCAACAACTCTCACACAGAGAAAGGCTGCTGGAGACAGAAACTACAGCAAGAAATTTTTTTTTTTAACAATATTGTGGTCAAAAGTCACTTCCCAACATTCCTTAGTTGCAAACCTCTCAAGCAACTTTAAATCTTCACATTTCTTTTTCTCCAAATCCTTTTTTTGCCTTTAAAATCCACCTATTCATCCTCACCTGCAGTCCAGTTTCTCTATCTCAAAGTGTGGGTTGAAGTTGAGGACGATGCGTTGTGAAGGTTCAGGGGCTGTGATGACCCAGCGGCAGTTCTGATGAGGTGGGTACTCAAGTGGGTAACCGGGGGTGGTGATGTAGCCGGCATCGCTGGCATCTAAATAGCCACCGCATGGTTCAGACGCTGCATGGGGGGGAGACACAGGGGGAAGAAGTATTAGAGGTGAAATAAAGTTAGAGGAAAGTCAAGTAGATGCAGTAACATGACGCTTTTCAGTGGCCTTTATCCACTTCATCACCCTGTGTAATGAGCTATGGAAATCTTCCTATACAAGTATTGAAAAAAATATGAACTGTGATGAAATTGTGTGCGTTTTAATATTTGTTTACATATTTCATGGAATGAGGTCATTGATAAGTGTTACAAAATGTGATTAAAAAACAACTCAAGACAAAATAAGGGGAGAAATAAGAGGGCAGGGGTTGAGTGAACCATCAGGAAAGGTGAGAAAACAAATTATTATTGAAAGAAAGAGAATATTTTACTGCAGAAAAAAAAAGAAAATGACAACTGATCAGATAAGCCTTTAACAACTGTAGTACTTCCCTCACAGCAGCATATGCAAGTCAAAAATACCATCAGGGTCAGTGTTGCTTATCGTGACTGACCAGGAGGATGTCAACACACTAATACATATTAATTTAATGTATATTGGTTTATTAACCACGATTTCATAATAAGGAAACGAGGCAAAACAGATAAAATGAAGATAAGAGCTGTGTTTGCAGAGACAGGATATGAAAAACAAAGAAGTGTGTGTACATGTGTCTGTGTGAATGATGTGTCAAAGGTCAACGCGGCATCATGATGTACAAAGACTCCATTCTGACCCAGCACGACTGACACACACACACACACACACGGTGAACGAGCCCTCCAGATGCCACAGTTACTGTCACAGAGCGGATCCACTTGTCAGCAGTCATACGTCTGTTGTGTGTCATAAACAATGCCATTCATTCACTGCTGCAGATGTACCCCGACATAGATGGGTAACTCATATATATCTGTGACACCCAACGGCATAACATGTCTGTTACAAACAACTCAGCTGTATTAGATGTATGGCATCTATTGTGCACCATACTGGCTGCCTCGTTTGATGGACTGTACAGACTATTTATGTGAGCTGAACTTCTTCATTGTTTAACATCCGGAAAATGTAAGTTAAACATCCCAGTGGATACACTATGAGTGCAATCTTTGTTAAGTCCAAGCCTTTCCAGTCTAACAGCACACTCTGAGCCACAATCTGCTAAAAGAGACTCAAGGACCAGGGTTGTTATTTTCTTTGTGCACCACCTCTGACTCCACCAGTCTAATATTCAGTAATTAAACTTATAACATGACTTATTTTTGCATTTGTCTTATGTGTGTGTTTTTGGTTAAAAGTGAAAATTGAAAATCTTTTTGTTAAATAGATGATTGTTTTGAAAGAAATATTCTTTTAGAACAAAAATGAATTAAGACAGTACAAAGTGGACCAAATTTTGAGCAAATATTTCGGGCAAAATGATGGACCAGGTCTAGCTAATAGAGATGTAGTTGGGCCCCTTAGACAATATCCTGTTCATGACAGAAAAAGGAAAACAAACAACCTCCTGACAGTCTGCATTAGTGTTTCAATCATGGCTAAATGTTCCTCAAGAAACCTGCCTCACAAACTCACTAAAAAAAAACTGTGTGAATCTGTGTGTTTAAGTTGTGTAACTTCTTGGTCTGGGCCACCGTCAGGCCCGCTCTGCTATGACGTTTTAGTTATTGCCACTGTGCTGAGTGGGGTGACATAGCCAAGTCAAACTACTCAGCAGAATACAACATGTTTTAATACTATTAATAGACCGGCTACTGTAAACCTACTCTGAGAGGAGGCACACATGCAAACATTAACACATATACGCACGGCATAAACACTTTATCGGACTCCATCTTCAACATAAATTCACAAGAAGCTAAACAGAAAGAAAAACAAACACGCAGCATCTAAAATCTGACTTTTTCATCATGGCTGAAAATATGTACGTGGGGTGATGGTGTATGATCTCAGAACGCAGCACACTAAGTGATTGACGCTTTGGCATCTATATCTGGTGTCCACCTCACACTGTCTGTAAACAATTAGTGATCGCCTCTCTGTGCCTCCCTCTATCGCTCTGTCTCTGTCTGTCTCTCCCTCCTCTCCCATGTTGCGAGCCAACTAATCTTGTCTATCTCCTCCTATCTGTTTCCAATCTCCCTGGTGACATACAGTAATACAGGAGTAGAGTTACAAGGCCTATGTAACCCAGCCAGACGTATTCATCTCAGCACCACCTGGATTAGTGTTTAACCAGTCAGGAATCTCACAGCAGCATCAGCCAAACACCACTTTTAGCACACTGCTTGGCTAACTGTATCCCATGAAATATCTGGGATATGCAGAGGCGATGCAAGGGGGAGAAAATCTAGATTGTTAGAGAAATCGGATTCATAAGTGAACGATTGCTTGGGAATCATAATGCATACTTAGTAGCTTGTAAAAGCTTATTCTCTTTCATAGACGACTATACTACTCTTTACTTACTTCAGTAGAGGAGCAAACACAATAACGTGAACACCTGTGCAATCTAAGTCAATCCAGTACAATAAAACATACCTTTATAAAGCGTGTGTTTAGTTTATTTTACCGTTCCGTCTACATCATTCTCATATTTACTGTTCATGTAATGTGAGTTTCTGTTGGTAGCATCTTTGTCTGTTTATCCATTTTTAACAACTCCCCTCCTCTCCCTTTTCTCTCCTCACTTCTGGCGTGCAGCCGATAAAGATGGCACCTCCAAGTGTCTGATGAATAAGGTTGGTGTGATAGAGAGGCAGGCGCTGTGTGCGCCCCAAGTATTGTGTCTGCTCTACTTCAAGGGTCTATCGATCTCCGGACAGACACAAAGTCATTCAACGATCATCACATCCAAACAGGGCAGGACACAATTTGAGGTTATGAGTGCATGGATGACGTCACCTCTTGCATGTGGTGCGACTGAACATATTTCAGGTGAATCGGATAGTTTGTTTATTCAGTGTGCTAGATATACACATGTTAAAGTTACGCTGAGACTGAGCTTATCAGTCCATATAATGTGTGTGAGTTCTTGAAGTGATATACCAATACACAGGGGGGGTGAAACATTTTTCTTTTGGGGAAGGACAACTAACTGCCATCTTAAGAAGTTATGTAAATACAGCCTCCAACAGTAAATGTATAGTGATGCTAATTTGTATTCCGCACTACATTATTCTGACCTGCAATATCTGTGTGTGTGTGTGTGTCAGAACAGAGGAGATGCTGAGTTGGGAAAAAGCCTGAGTTCATGTCAAGAATTATCAAACAGGTACGAGCAAGGAAGTGAAGAGATCTAAGGCAAGAAAAACATATAACTGAGGGTTGTGAAAAGAGGAAGAAGGAGAGAAAAGAAGAACGTTGCAGCTTCTTTGACTCTTTTAAAGATAATTTGACCCTTTGGACTTCTTTCCAGCAATGTCACCATGTTCCCAGGTCTCAGCAAACCTTCTGTGACTACAGATGCACTCACAAAATGAGATACAAGTTGTAATAAAACCAGAATAATCCTTTAACTGTCCTGTGCGACATCATACCCCATTATGCAGCATCTTCAACAGCTCTGTTTCAGTTTGTCTGTCCCTCACAGAAAACACAACCACTTTCCTCCTCTTGACCCCAGACTTCACACAAGACAGCTTTTCTCTCAACCACATCAGCATGTGTGATCTTCAGGGAGAGGCTGTATTTAGACCACATATTCACAACAAATGCACAAACACAAAACCGCTGAACATCGCTTATCCCCCTCTGGCTTAGACATCACTGAATTCAGACCACACACACACACACATACACACAAACACTCACACACACAGGATAAGCAGCAGTAAACGTTGCTAAGCAGTCAAGCAGGAATATAAGACAGGTCACTGCATTATTTATGGTTCTCTGCCACGTTTAGTATTGCATCTAGATAACACCTATTCAGCAACTTTTCCCCACATGCGCATAACCCAACACACACACACACATGCACCCATACAGAAATGCATGCACAGGGATGTGCACACAAACTAACGCACAAAGTCCCAAACAATTACGAAGACACACACACGCACTTCCACATGGAGCTGCTTTGCAAAATTGAACTAGATCCTTGTTTGTTGGCCCCAAATGCAAATTTTGTGACCTTGTTTCTAAGCTCTCTTACAGATTCATTTTTCCTCTGAGTATGGAGTCTGATTTCACTCTTTTCAGAAACACTTTTAAGCCTGTGTGTGTGTGTGTGTGTGTGTGTGTGTGTGTGTGTGTGTGTGTGAGAGAGAGAGAGAAGAGTGAGAAAGTGTGTCTGACCCTGCTAAGCAGAAGACTTGTTAAGAGCAAGGCTTTTATTTGGCAGATCAACTTATTATCCACCATCACTGGCCCAAATACTTAAAACAGTGCAGTGAGTCTAGTATTCTCATTACTGTGACCTTACTGGAAACAGGTCCCTGAATTTAACAAATCAATAAAATCTGCATCAAAGCCTGAGGGGGAAAAAATACAGATTTTCCCATTGATTTGTGTGCATTTTTTTGTTTACTATTTACACTGCAATTTCAGTAGTCTGGCTCAGTTCCAGCCTCACAAAGTATTCACAAAATGCTTTAGGCATTGTTACCTTAAACGGTAGAAATACAGATACATTTGTTGTAAAATATGAGAAAATAACAGGCTGAAATGTCTTCTTTGGATCAAAACCAAGGAGCTTTTAGTCATTGAAACCTGGGAAACCTCAGGAATGGACAGAAAGAGAGAGGAGAGAGAAAGAAAGGGAGAAGGACGCAGAGTAGAACGAAAGAGAGAGAGAGAGAGAGAGAGAGAGAGAGAGAGAGAGCAATGCCAGAACATCTGTCTCTCATCATCTGAAAGGAGAAAGTCAGCAGCTCAGAAAAGCTCACTGGACAGAAAATACACCATACACACACACACACACACACACACACACACACACACACACACACACACACACACACACACACACACACACACACACACACACACACACACACACACACACACACACACACACACACACACACACAACAGGTGGGGTTGTGCTTTTCTCCAGGTGCCACAGTGGAAAACTACAGAGAGAACAGAGAGAGAGAGAGAGAGAGAGAGAGAGAGAGGGAGAGTGTGTGTGTGTGTGTGTGTAAGAGAGCGAGAGAGAGAGAGTGGGGGGAGATAGCGGAGGACTACAAAGTATCTGAGATGAAAAAAGAGTGATGGGAAAATGGAGAGAAGAGAGACAAGGAGTTATGAACAAAGAAGGATGAGTGTGTGATACAGAAAAAAAAACTGACATGAGAACAAGCTTCTCAACTCAAGAGCAAAGACACTACCTGATCTATGGGGCTTCAGACAGAAGAAAGAGAAAGGACCATGGACAAAGGAAGATAGAGAGAAAGATTTAAGAACAAAAGCAAGGCAGAGTAGCAATGAGAAATTGAAAGACAGACTGAAGGAGAACAGTATGAGAAAGAGGAAGAGAAGCAGTGTAAGGGAGAGAGGTAGATATAATGTTCAAGAATGACTGGAGATAAAGAGTTTTGGTTAAATTAATTTGTTTGGGACAAATCATGATCCGATGGAGCGCAGCCAAAGTGCTGTGGGGTAATCAGAATAAATAGAAATGTGTGTACATTATGCAGCATTTATGTACAATCTCAGCTAAAATAATAAGCCCATTTGAAGACACATAGCATCAGTGTCTGGATTTGATGTTCTGTAGAGCAAAAGGGCCCCGTGATACTATCTGGTTCCTTTAACTTTAACTGACATCGTGTTTGCATGATGCATTCCTACGCAAGTTTACATTTAATCATATAACAGAACACAGGGTCAAGAACTGCACTCAAACCCATATACGATAATACAGATGACAAAGCCAGGACTTTTAGTTTACAACTCTACTTACTGTTACCGCACAGTGTGCTCAGCCAATCTGCTCTGTCCAAATAAAGGTTTAATAACTTACTGGTAGGATCCTGAAATCCCCTCAAAAAGTAATTTGGGCCATAATAAGTAATGGCAACAAAGTTACTCACTAAAAGAGAAGATATGCTCAATGTGAAAGCAATGAGACATGCTGTTTAACAATTATGTCCAAAATAAATCTGCATACAGACTTTTTATTAGTCTTCTCTGGATAATTTATGATGCAATCATCCTAAATTACCAAAGAGGTGATTATTTAAATGATTTTGTGTTGATCAATGGATCCCAAATTTGGTGTATCCCTTTAAGTAATGGTAAAAAAGGAGTAAAAGCAGCCCACTTGATGCTATTTATCAACCTATTTGTCAAGATGTGTATGAATGGAGTCCCTCTAACAAGCCATATGAATGGATTTCCAACCGTTAAAGTTCATTATTTTCCAGGCAGACAGAACAAAGATGAGAAAACATAGATTGACAGAGTTACAGAGAAAAGACAGTGAGTGGATGAAACAGTAAAGAGATTTCCCACCGTAGCGGAGAGGGGCGAAAAGAAGGTGAGGGAGGTTTCTTAATCGGAGCGAGGGAAAACACTGACAGAGGGAGGTGTGGAGAAAGAGACAGGGTGCGCAATTAAAGGAGAGGTGAAGTGCCATGAAAAGAGGAAAACAACAAGATGATTCAGCGTGAAGGGAGAGAGAAAAAGGAAAACAACCTCTGGCCTTGCACGGCACTGCTCTGGAGGGACTACTGAGGACACAGAAGGCTTAGCTTGTACACAAACACACACACATTCTTCTTTGGACGTGTGAACGCTTTACTAAAAGAAGCGAGGAGAGGCAAATGTCCTCATCTGAAGCATTTCCATGATCTCCCCATCCCTCCTCTGAGGACATTTGTTCTGCCCGCAAGTATACAAAAACAAGAACACACACACATACACACACGCACTGATCTCCCCATCCTCTCTAATTACTCCAGTCATTACCAATGGCCAATGAAGACACTAGAATACTAACAGTTTACTAATGACATGATAACTGTAATTAGAACATCCTGCTGGACCCAATAATTGTCCTTTCTCTTTTACTGATGAAAGAGAGGGAGAGAGCGAGACAAAGAGAGAAAATAATGTGCTGAAGGTTAATTGGCTTAATGCTTATTCGCTCACTGCAAACTAGGTTGTTGATGTCAGTGGACCAGGACCTCTGTTGTTAAGCCACTGTCACTCCAATGATTGAAAGACTTATGTCCAAATCTTCTTTGTATGGCTAATCCATATGTAATTTATTGGGATTTATTACTACCTAGATGTGTCTCAAAAAGGAAAAAAAGAAGAAAAAAAAACAGCCGCCTGAATCACTTGAAGGTTCAGGATAACCCTTCATCCCAAAAACCTGGTGGAAAACACCTGCTGCCTGAAAATGAAATCAGTTTTGAAGAGAGTCTTCTAACCAAAGTGACACCTGCTACAGATTAGCGTCAGATGTTAGATTGTCACATACAATCAATCATTGAAATCGAACCATCACCGTAAAGGCGCTGATTGAAATGTTCTCGTTTGAGTTGGCTACTACTCTTGACGGCACTTCATGGCCTCGTTGTGAGGACAATTGATTTACGTTTGTCCAGTGTTTCAATACAAAGGTCTTCAGCCATGTTAGAATGGATCAAAACCACTTCATTTGACCAGTGGAAACTAAAAAAATGATCTGCAATACACTACATATAAGTTAATTCAATCAAATACAGAAAAACTAAGTCTTTTGCCTATATAATAATCAGAATATATACTAATAATAGGCTTTGCTTTCTGTGCTCCACAGAGAGGAAAGGAATAAATCTGGGTCGGTTTACTGCAGGTGGCTCCACTCAACTACTGCTTCACACTCTGCTGCTTTCCTCTTATTCCACTAATGCCCTCTCATGCTCGCTCCCTCCCTCTTGCTCCCTTTCTCTCGCTCTCTTTTTTTGGACTCTCAGGATCCCTTTCTCCCCCCATTTCTTTCTCTTGCTCTCCATCTCCGCTCGCTCTTTCCTCATCTTTCTCTTTTTATTGCTTCATTGTTTCGGCATGCTTTACTAACATGAAACTTCACAGGCCGTTTTGATAAAGCATCAAATAGCAGCAAATAGACTTTACATTATCATTTCCTTCCCTCAGTATCAGTGAATCATTTAACACATCTGACAGTGCAGTAGTAATAAAGGACGACTAACATGGGGGAAAAAAACAATCATAGAAAATTACAAGAAAATTATGGGAATTGCGCAGACAAACATGGATAGATGAGCTAATTGCCCCTTCCTTTTATAGCCAGCTGCAATATATTTTGCTGCTAATATTGAGCATTATTAATTCAACCACTTTTTTTTAACTCTCTTATTTGTCTCACCATAATATGCTGGTGTATTTCTAGCCTTTCACAAGTATTCTTGTCAATCTTCATATGCACTGAGTAATTATCCATGGAAACACAAAATTACAAAGAAGGGAACAAATACAGTTTAATTCATATTTATAGAATATAATATCTGTAATATTTCAGGCTAATAACTGATCTTCTCTAAAGCAAAGTAATTACATAGAATGACTGTGTCAGTAGCAGTGAGTCAATTCATTTTGGAGAGAGCAAAAACAGGGTATAACCCCATTGTGTGAATGAATGACATGGATGGTTCGTTTTATTGATGGCCAGTTGAAGCTTGCAAAACATTTTGACCCAGACCAATGTAACGTTTAGGTATTACGAGCAGGTCCCACAGGGCAACACAGCACCTGGTTATGTTAGGCATGGGGCTATGGTAAAGCGCGAGGCTGGAAAATAACAAATGCATTAGGGAGCCCAGTCACACTCACACAAGGTCTGCATTAAGGTATGGAGCAAAACATCTTTTGATTCAGCAATACAATGACCTAATGCTTTCTCTTCAACTTAATAATACTAAAAGCATGAAAAGGTCAGTTCAGTATCACACCACAGCGTGTAATACACCTGCCGATCCACTAGAGGACACTGTGTCAGTGTCACATTTTGCCTCACCTCGGCGTGAAAAGTACACCCGTGTTCCAATCCCCATACTACCATACTAGTACGACCAAGGTGCAATGTTATGACGAAGTAGTATATCCCAGTTGTATGCATACTGTATGCACACTGCATGCAACAGTTCGTACGTTGTAAGGGCCGCTGCAGTACGTACTAAAAGTAAAAAGTAGAAGTACGAGATTCGGAACACAGCATATGTTTTTTCAAAGATCCTGTCAAGTGGCACAGTTCAGATGACGTCTGCATAAGGTTTCCATCGTCAGAGGTGGCGGTTTGGGTGGATTGATAGATCCTAACTTGTGAAAAGTGGACTTAGTGAACTTAGTGGAATTTGCTTCCAACCGCGAGTGTTGGGACAGTCTTTTAAAAAACTTAACTACGATTGTCGTGGTGTTTATTGTTGCCATGACAACGAAGGTTGCATAAATTTAAGGTAAGTAGTAACTTTAACTTACACCACGTTTCAAGTGATCATTTTAACCCAAACCATGATCTTTCCCTTATGCTAACCAAGTGGTTTTTGTGACTAAACCTAACCAGACATTAAACCACGGCGTTGTCACACTATAAACCCGTCGCCCCCTGCTGGTCCTGCACCTTCATACATGCGTACACTTTTCACACGACATCAACAACCACGGTGGATCGGCGGGTGTATTACATGCTTTGGCGTGATACCAGGTTGAAGCATACTGCTGCCGTTTGGTTAATACAGCCACATAAAAACCTGCTTATCCAAAATGCATAATTTGGAAGAATTAGTGACCGAAACTATGCCTGACTCATTTATTTAGCTATATGTGGGTGGAAGTGTTGACTTTTTCCCAAAAGGTGGAGAAAAAATGTTTCCCCCTCGTGAAATCACATTGGATTGGTTGGAGCCACCAAAAAAAAAACAGTTAGTGCATACCTGTGGGCAATTCCCCCCACTGCTAGCATACTTCTCGCACTCTGTATCATAGTGAGCCAGTTCCATCATCAAGCATATTTCAGCAGAGACACTATAGAGGCAGACAGCTAGTCTTGAGTGGCCAATTATGTCCGTTTATCTCCCTTCCAGGCACAGCTGTGATCAAACGGAATGGAGAAACAGGATAAAACAGCAAGGCTAAAAATCATTCTTCCGTTTCGTTCACTTCTTTTTGCAGCTTCCCTCTGCCTGTTTCTGTCTCTCTTACTTCCTCCCCCTGTACTTCCATCCCTCCCTCCCTCCTGTCTCCCTCTATATACTGTATATACACTTCTTGGTCACACTATGCTCTCCTTGCTCATATCTCTGGAGACAACAGAGCAGAAGCATCTGTAAAAGTTTACTACTGAGGAAACTTCCCCCTCACACAGTATGAGCGTGTGTGATCCGGTGGTTCTCGATGTACAAGCACAAAGATTTCCAGGGAAGTTTGAGGGAGTTCCCAGAAAAATTAAGGTTGATGTATTGTTAAAAGATGCTCTGTTATCAGGAAAATAATTGAATCTCAACAAGTCCTCATATCGTCAGAACAAATAGGCTGTTTGTAGGTTCCTTTCAAAATTACAGTGTTTTACAGAGGTGAGATGTTTTGTAATTTTAGAGGAAAAAAGAACTACTTGGTAACATCCGGGAAAGGTTTGGTCATTGTTTGGTCATCATTAAAAAATGATGACTACTACAGTAGACAGAACAGAAACCCGGTGTCCATCCACCCTGAGCTGCACAACTTCCCTGGGAGTTTTTGCTGTGTTATAAGAACCTTTCTCTATACTTCCTGCTTTCACACTGAGTGTAAAGAAGTCATTTTAAACTGTTTGATCAGATAACCATGCTGTTGTTTTCTGGAGAGGATATAGTCTCATAAAAAGAGATGACAACTTGGATCATACTAAAGGTTTTACATACAGTGTCTATAGCTATGGCATTATGTGATAAACTATTTAAACAATGTAAATCTTGGCATAAAAAGGCCTCTGGAGTGAAATCACCCCGACCGGGGAGTTCCCAGTGGCCTAAAACTTGCTTAAAATTTTAGCCAACAAGCAAAGCTCCACATACAGCACTTAGTTCCATGGAACATATCATCTAACATCAGAGGTGCAATGTGATGTAAATAATGCCTCCACTGTGCTCTCTGTACACTGTTTCTCCAAAACAACATTTGGCAGACAGGCCACTCAATCCAAGTCATGAGATCTGCAAAAGCCCCAGCTAGTTTCCTGAATAAGCCCTTAATCAATTCAGCCAGCTTCTCCACAGCTACCTCCTAAATTCCCTCTTTTGCCTCATTTTAAGTAAAGTATTTCAAAGCAAACTGTACAGTGAGTTTAAATAAAAAAAACAAACAAACCAGCCAAATTCACAGTCACTTGTGCAGAAACCATTAAAGACAGTGAGAGTGTCAAAAACAAAAAAAAAATCCGTTTATTTTGAACGTTTTTGCTTCTAAAATCATGAAAGGGAGTGGAGCACCACAATAAAATATGATGTAAACTGTCACTTTCTAAAAGTTTGGTTTATGAAACAACAAGTCACGGTTGTCCAGCTCAGTGGCTGACACTTCAATTTACTCATAAACGCACACCCGTGGCCACATAAAAGAGAATTTAAGTATTGATGCCTTGACCTAGAATCACCATAGGCAGGTTTGTACACTTAACGAGTGCGTAAAAGTGGATTATTTGGATACGCACACAAAGACCTGCGTTAAACGCTTTAGACCTTGCCATCTTAACAGAGTGTAAAGCGCACGGCTTGTACTGTCTCTCACTTCAGAGCCTGTGCGCACACGCTCTGAGGTAAACTGTTGATGGGTGTAAATGCAGTTGCAAACACTATCGCGCACACGGACCGGAGGACTGGTGACAGATCTCCGCACCCTCGGTCGTTGGAAGCAGAATGAAGTCGGACCTCCGTGCGTCTGCAGCGCCGGTGCTGGCCTCCGGCAGACGGAGACAGTAGCCCGGTCAGATTCGCCGCCACCTCTCCGCACAAACCGCTGTAACATTTAACAGGGCAAACCTGTACAGACAAAGCTTTAACATGCATGCAGCTGCCAGCTTTTAAGTTAAAAAAGGTATTTCAAGCAAGACTATATTATAATGACGCGTTATGGGATTAAAAAGTGCGATATGGTCGCAATTAATTCTATTGAGCAGCTGACACGGATATTAGTCCCGTTAGGAATATTGTGGGAACATTATAGCGGTTTTTCATTACTGAACAGTCTCCTGAGAACAGTCGTTGATGAAGCTGCAGATAAACATCTACAGCATGTGGTTAAAATGTTCTTCAAGACGACAAAAATCTATATTGATACCAAGCCAACATCCTTCAGTCATTATAGGACGGAGTGAAAACAGCAGCGATGAAAATGTTATTGGTGGTAGTCTGACTTTATCTGTAACATCGCCCAGTTTAAGTTGCCCGCGTATATAAACAGGTGATTTTGTAAATCGCCACAAAAGCACTGACGCCAAACATGAACCTTTACGCACATTTCTAACGGAGAACAGAGAATTTAGGGTTTTGTTTGAGAGAAAAAAAAAACATAATTGATCTGTGTTAATATTTGTGGCCGGTTGCTTTCACATTGATCACGCATTACAGGTTGTTTAGCCTACTGAGTGTTTTCATTTCTGGTGTAAACGCCGACACGAGTGAAATGGGTCGACGCTGCAAAGTTAAAAGAAGACAGGGCATCCTGTAACAGGTATCTCCCTCCTAATTGTGAATCTGAAACTGATCTAATCAATGTCACTCAGTACAGTAATAATGAACGATTTATTTGAACGGGGATTGAGGCTGGAGTAGCTCCTGTAGCCACAAAATGCGTAATGATTTTGGTTTCGATAAAATGTTATGTTTTACATTTTTTTTTACGTGTTTTAATATGACCATTTTCCCTTAATGATATGCCCTATACCATTTTATAGACTCTGCTTTCGGCATGGGTGAGAAAAAAGTTCTCTCAATTCTATCTAACACCTACGTGTGACACTGGGATTTTAGCGGGTAGCAAATGTGTCAAACTTACCTCCTTCCTCTGCTTTGACTGATGAAGGCAAAAGAAAAGCCAGTAAACATCCACAAAGCCACATGAATAAATCCATCTTTTTCCCTCGGGTGTGGAGAAAAATCACCTCTTCTCCTCCTCTTTGTTTTATTATGTTTATCTAAAACAAAGCTGCAGTCCAAAGTCCCCTTTCCCCTCTTCTTGGCCACAGTTTCTTTCAAGCGCAACACGAGTAGTGTCCAAAATCCACTACAAATGCCGGGTTGCAGTATGAGTTATGTCCGTGTGTGCCACTGCTTCTTCTCTCGGGGAACCTGAACGCGGCAGTCTGTGAAAATAAGATCTGAAACCAGCGCTGTTTCTACTCGAGACACATTTTTAAAGCCTCAAAATCCATTTCGGTGCGCACATACAGCAGCACTGTGTCCCTCTGTCAGTCACAAAGCGCATGGGAATATAGACCTCGTCAACACCGATGACAGACACAATCAGAAAACAAATAAGAAATCACTGTTTGGAACCATCAGCAACCAACAGAAACATCTGCCAAGAACCATTAAGTTTGACAAAACCTGAAAAAAGTCTCAAGGGACTCTCCTCGTTTCGATAAAATATCCCCCAACCTTTTGCCCTGTCTCTCTTTCCCTTTGGCGCATTCACTCAGCAAAAGCACAAGTGATTAACAGAATATACATATATATGTATTCCCATCGATTTTCCTCTTAAGATACTGTCCCGATAACAGTCTGTTCTTGCGCAAAAGAAATCAGAGGATCTTCTGGAAGAGGCAGCTCCGGCGTGCGTGCGTAAAACTGATCGGGAGAAAATAAACATGCAGCCTGTGAGCTCTCCTCCTACAAACTGTGCGTTTCTTCACTTAAACACGCTCTTCTATGCCCTCTCTCTCTCTCTCTCTCTCCCTCACCCTCTCTCTCTCTCTCTCTCTCGCTCTCTCTCCCGGCAGCTCCGGCAGTGCGCTCCTTCCCGTCCGATCTCTGCCGGGTTTGTGGCAGCGAGCAGGACTGCTCACTCAGTCCCCTGTCTCGCTGTGCGTGCACGCCGCACGCGTGCGCGTGTATCGGATTACAGTAGGCACCTCGGCCCGCCTCCATATAGCCCCTCACTGATTAAAGAGCAGTTTCATCTCTCTCTCTCTCTCTCTCTCTCTCTCTCTCTCTCTTTGCCTCACCCTCTCTTACCTTCTATATTTCCCACCATCTCCCTCTTTCATTTATACCACATTTCTCCCTGCCCTCCTTGCCTCTCTATCTAGATACACCCTCATTTGCTCTTTTTATTCCCTCCCCATCTCTCTCCTTTCTTCCTCCATCTCTCTCTCTATTAAAGAGAATAGAGGGAGAAGAAAGGCAGGAGGGAGAAAGGAGGCCCACAGCACAGTTTTATGAGCTTTGCAGTATGCTGCTGGATTAGGGCATTACAGGGGGAAACACATACAATTTGCGTGTGTAAAGTAATCAGAAGGGAAATAAATCTGATGAGTAACTCAGTAATATGTTAACAAGAAGACATTAGTGTACCACTGATAAATGATGAGTTCTATCAAAATGAATAACATTTAGTTTTCTATGCAACAATCATATTGACTTGTCATGCAGAGCAGCCTATTTAGTAATAATGGTTGAGCTCCGGGATGCAAAAGACACACACACACACACACACACACACACACACACACACAATTGTCTGCAGGCCAGGGCAAAAAGCTGTTTACCAAGGGCACATGGGTCAGTGGCGAACAGAATCTAAACAAGGGGAGGAGTAGACAGCAGTATCATGCTGACACACACACACACACACACACACACACACACACACACACACACATACAAATACATGTTCATAGGCATGGACGTGCACTGACACACACACAGATAGGGGGTTGAATAGCAAATAGCCAGAGGATACATCACGGGAAAATTATTGAAGGTGATTGAACTTCTGCACATTTAGTGAATAGACATCTGCAGTTTAAAAGCATGCTGCTGTTTAACTCTCTTCCTTTTCTGGCATTCGCTCTCTCACAGTAGTATCATACAGGGAAGATATCAGTGGGAGGTGTGTTTCAGGGCCAGTAGCAACACCAAAGCTTGTGGTCTGAAAAACTAACCAAATCTGGCTCTTGCACTTGCTTCCCAGGACACACCCTGCACACATTCACACACACAGATGCACGCACACACACACATGACCATAATGACACAGCTGAACTCAGCATTGAGTTAAAATCACGTTGTGCACTGGAGTTATCTCGTGGGAAGAAAACCCCATTTCAACCTCTTTAATACAGACAAAAAATAATATGAGATGCTGTTTTTTTTAACATGTGACAATTATTTATAGCACTTTGAACCTGACATGAGGCTCTCCGAGAACAAGGAAATCTTAAACAGTGATATATAATTATTTATTTCACCGATCGCAGTCCTGAGCAAAATAGATAAAAGGTGAATCGACTATTTTCTCATTTCCTGGCTTATTGCTTCTTTGACTGTAATAGGCCTACGATTAACAGTAGACAGGTGAATCATGGTCTCAGGATGGGACAGTGACATGTGACACACACACACACACACACACACACACACACACATAGGCTCACATACACACCATCAAACTGTCAGTCAGACGTTTTCTAACATCTCCGGAGGTCTGAAGGTATTAAGTTCTTTTTCCATGACAGGTCTGGGTGTGTGTATGTGTGTGTATGTAAGAGAGAGAGAGAGAGAGAATTACTGTCACTCTACTCATTCCTTGGGTCCCTCTAGTCGTACGACCCCTGTAACCTGTCCCTCTCTCCCCTTTTGCTCCCCTCCTCCTGTGTCATTCCACTGAAACTAAAGCCACTGGAATCTGTCAAGTGATGAGAGCACAGAGCAATCACATGCTAATATCAACGTAACATTCCAATAAGCTGTCAGAGCCAAAGTTTGTGGAAATTTCTTATTCTGACCAATGGAGAACAGGTAGACATGCTGCCCTGTATCTACCTGACATGATGAACAGCAAATAGCTGCGGTTGCTGTTACCAACCTTTAATCTTAAAACTGTCAAGTTTTCAGGAATGAAAAGTAGCCGTTTTTTAACTTAAGCTTTTGCAGTGGTGCTTAAACATTCTTACTTTTTTTCAATCTGAAGAGAAGCAGTCAACAATTGAATTTGAATGATGAAAATAGTAAAAAAAAATTGGAGTTAGAGTACATAATGAATGCATAAAAGTATCTCCATATATCCATAATTTGACAGGGACAATCTGAGCATGAAAAGTAAGCAATAACCTCTGTGAATCATTCTGAACGCACGCCCAAGCCGTCTGGACTTTCCCTTCACACATTCTTCTGTATAACTTACAACAGTATGTTGTGAAACTAGAATATGCTAATCTCTTCACACCTTTTCTGCTTGCCAAGCAGTGGACTGAGTTTCCCAGAAAGTCACCACTGACATCATTGAGAATCCATTTTAGGGGAACAGACTAGAGGGTTTGTTAATCGATTAGTCAGTCGACAGGAAATAAATTGCCAACTATTTTGGCAATCGATTAATTGTTTCAAGTCATTTTTAAATAAAAAATACTAAAATTATTTTGTTACAGCTTCTTAAATGTGAATATTTTCAGTTTTTTTTAATCTTCTATGATAGTAAACTGAATATCTTTGAGTTGTGGACTGTTGGTTAGGACAAAATAAGACATTTTAGGTTTTGGGCAACAGTGATCAACATTTTTCACCATTTTCTGAGATTTTATAGACAAACAACTAATCAATTAATTGAAAAGAATAATTATTTGCAGCCCTAGAATAGACGGAAATGCTGATTGTGTGCTCACAGCAAAGACAGTCCTGGGGTTTCTACCTCACTGAAAACTACCTGCAGAGATCTTGAATCATAGCACGTTGGATGCCAATTTTGTCAAAAAATCTGAACTGAGGGAGCTACAAACAACCTGGCAGGTATACTGGACATGATCTCGTGTGCAAAAACGCTAAAATTGCTTGTAGATGTATTTGTAATAAATACTTACACCCTCACTTGTTTGTATTCCATCTTGATTACCAATAAGAGTGGTATTAAACACATTTTTTTTACCTGTAACTTTTTCTAACCTGCTGTAAGTGGTCAGATGAACTAGAAATGTCCTTGGCTGGTCCTGGACGGAGCAAATTCACAATTAACTGGATGAATTTGTGGAACTGCTTAGTGTGTATTACTGAAGGAAATTTTGTTGACTACTGTCATTTTTTAATGCCTCCCTCTTTCTCTCCTTGCTGCTGCCACTTATCTTGCAGCAACCCTGCCACTATCGTATTTAACTTAGAAACAAGGGAGGCGGTGGAAGTAACATTTGCTGTCTGAAAGCACCATAATGTTAAAATTTGTAACAAGCTGACATTTTGCTCATACGTGATACTCATCTCTTGATTTATACTGTCTTGTTGGCTAATGTCACTACAAGCAAATCTTTCACATATACCAGGTAAATGTACGTCCAGACATCCAACAATCAATGAAAAGTTTGGTTTAAATGACAATATTTAGTGTCTGTTTTAATTTTTATTATAAGAAAGCTAATTTCAACAGTGCAGCCAGTAATGAGGTGTCTTTCTCCTCTACACTTACTAATTTCTAACTGCTAGATTTTTGAGAAGTTGCCTGCTGTGTTACAAAGTGGATTTTATTTCATCAGTTAAGCCTTACTTGACTCTATTGGGTTCAATCAGCAATAGAGGATAGTAAAACATGAATGCATTTGTATAAAATCATTCTCGTGTGTGTGTGTGTGTGTGTTTCAACAGAACTGTAAAAACCAGCAGAAGGTAAGGTGATCCTTGCTCTGCGTCAGGGGAAGAACTTGTCTGCTGGCCTGTCGACAAGCACTACTGGCCCTGTCCACACCCTGCCATCACACTGCATCCTCTATCACGCTCTCCTGCTCAGTTGATGTGTTGCCTAACTTTATGCGTTAATTTCTTTCTATTTTTGTTTTTATTTCTCACGTTTTTCTTTTCCCACTTTTTCATTTGCTTAATTTTACTTCCTTATTCACTCAAACTTTTATACCCAACTTTCCTTTTTTCCCCCTTCTGCCCTTGAACTGCTCTTCTCTTTTCCTTTCCTGTTCTTTCATCTCCCCAAACATTGACCACTCTCCTGCCCCCCTTTCTGTCCTCCAAGGGGTTAAGTTGGAATTCAACTTGAGCCTGGGAATTAAGTTATGTAGACCAGCTTGGGACCCCCCCCACACACAAAGCAATTTTTTAATCAGCATTATGAGTGATTTTGTAAAGGGGAACCCTAAAGCAAAATCAGCAGTGGCAAATTCAAGAAAACCACAAAATACTTGATTAAAAATCAACCTAAAAAAATTAGTTACTGAAAAAAATGACTTCAAATCAAAGGTGAATATAAAGTAACCTTAAATCTTGACAAATAGAAACAGTACTATTTGGAGTCTGTGCAGTAAGTTACTGGTCTCCACCACATTTATCACCATATCAGTTTCTAAGGATTCTTGGAATTTGATATGGAACAATGGCTCAACAGCCAGCTAGGGATACAATGAAAATGACAGAAAACCTTTATTTGAAATGTGACTTGCAACTCCCACTGCCCTCTGAAAACTTGGGCTCTGTTTTTGTTCACCAGTTTTGGACCGCGCTCCTTCGGTAAGGGGCCGCTCATTTACTCCCTGCACACTTTCTTCTGACGTTAACAGATCGCGCATGTGTGTGTGTATACGCACACATACCTTTATCAGTTCAGGCTGCAGCGAGCCTCACTAATGTTCGAGCATCCAGAGTAATCAGGCCAAAATGTTGCCCGGCACACTGAGATTGCTCCCGATCCTCCTGATTGCCACTCTGCCATTGCTTCCCTCCCTCCATCCATCTTTGAGGTTTAATGGCACATGGAGAATGTTGTGATCTCAGAGGGGCCAGCAGCTCTGTGTCCATCAAGCTCTCCTCACTTCTGTGCATATGTGCCTATGAGTAAATGTTTGTGTATGTGTCTGAATGTCGGAGAGTTAAAAGATGTCTGAGTGCATAGTTGGAAGCTCTCTTCAGTGTATTGAAATTTTTCTACCTGGGTGTGAGCGTGTAGTGTCAACCTGTTGGCACCTTCAGACTCTCTGCAGTGGCTGTATTTTGTCCAGGTGTCCATGATGAACTGTCAAGATCTCTCCCAGCTCACAGATCATGTCTCCTCTCCTGATTGGAAACATCTATTTATTGGGGAAAAAAATAAAATAATAAGTAAGTCTATAATAAGTATGTATAAAATTTAAAAAATCACTAATTTCACTCCTCATCTGTCCCACTGTGACACATTCACGCACAGAAAGTAAATACTGCATTTATGTGTGCATACATCACCTATGGACTGACCACATTTATCTGTAGTGAGGGAGATATTTCATCTCGACTGAGTGCACAAGCACTGAAAACACTCAGTAATGCAAATACACACAACACACACACACACACACACACGTACGTACACACTCCCCGCGGCCTCATCAATAAGCCATATTACTGAGCTGGTCTTACGGGAAGCCACAGTAAATTAGTGTGTCAACAGTTAACATGGGCTGCACTGACATACTCATTTACTGCTGGAGCAGAGCTGAGACATGCTAACACACACACACACACACACACACATAGGAGAGTACAGATATGGACACACAGATCTGTGGAGATTTACACTCCATGAATGCACACTTGAACAGACACAAAAGGCAAATACACACATAGAGCTGATAAGTACAAGGATGAACACACATACACACGTTTTCAGGAAATAAATGTACTCTCCACATTTACCTTTAAATTATATTTACACATATCTAAAAAAACTGAATATACAGTATGTGTATTGTCCTGCTGTGTGTTTATGCGTGTATATGTGTCTGTAGAGTGGTGCATATGTGTATTTCTGTGTGGGTGCACAACTAAGTGGTGATAATCACGCTGCAGCCTGTGGAGACTGCAGGGAGTCCACTCAGCGATTAGCAAGGACACAGAGGTGATAGAGAGAGACAGATATATACACAAGCACACGTGCACACCAACAAGCACAGACATTCACTGACACATACGTAAATACACAGACATAAGCAGTGTCCTGGGATCACAGTAGGCTGAGCAGAGTCTGTGAAAAACGCCTGCTCTCTTTCTAATAACTTTGCTTTTTATGTCCTCTGTCTCTTTTCCTTTTGCTCTCTCTATCATTGATCTACCTGCCTTTTACCCCGTTTCCTCTTCTATTCTTTTCCCCTGTCTCTTACACTTTTTCTGCTTTCCTTTTCTTCATTTTTCTCTCCTCTCCTCCGTCATCCTGTGCTCCTTGTCTCTCCTCTGTCTGACTTTTTCATTTGCTGCTCTCTCTTAGTGTAATTTTTTTCCCTTGCCCCCCTCTATTTCTTCTCTCTCTTTCTCTCTGTGTGGTTGGAGATAAGGATGTCCTCTCTGGATGTT
The DNA here is from genome assembly GCA_038419695.1 of Scomberomorus guttatus. Taxonomy (NCBI): domain Eukaryota; kingdom Metazoa; phylum Chordata; class Actinopteri; order Scombriformes; family Scombridae; genus Scomberomorus; species Scomberomorus guttatus. The sequence goes on along the minus strand of CM076456.1, from coordinate 24,057,621 downwards.
TGACTCAGCTGGTAGCGCCGCAGCAGCAGTTAGCAGCTTAGCGTTCCTTAGTGGGGAAATGACGTGTGTTGCGAAGATGTCAAACTGACTTTGTAACTACTCTTGTAATTGAAATGTTACTGAGTAGGTATCAAATTCATGTCTTTTTCCAATGGACTGCAATTTTAACTGAAAGTTTGGATTGCATGAGTCTTCCTCCTAATTTACTGTGTTATGTTATGTTGAAGACTAGATGTTAATGTAATGTCTTCTCACAACTTTTGTTTGACACATTTAGAAATAAAATGGAGCCCATAATAAATAGGCTTAGAGCTTAGGGATTGGGGTCTGGGGTCTATAAGGGGAACTGTCACTAAAGTTTGTTGTGAGGTTACGTTTCTAAAGATATTTAGTTGTAAATGAATATATATGTGTTTCTATATTCTATATTATGTCTTTTTCAGTGAAATCTATGATGATGAAGCTGAAGTATTGATATAAAGGCATAAAAAGTTCGAAATAGACTGTTCCAAAGCTTCTTCAAACAAAGGGTGTCTGCATTGCCCAATTGATGTAACAGTTCAACAGTGATGCATGCTCTTAGAAGCAATTTTCCAGTTGTGCAGAGGTGTGAAAACAGACAGAGCTCCAAGTGTGCCGCAAATCCTTCTCCACTTTCATCACATTCCTTACTGTCTATGTAAACTGCTGACCCGCACCGGTTGCCTCTGTGACGGCTGTGATCAGAGGATCTTTGCTTTATGGAGTAGAGGAGAGACGGGAGAGTGACGACAACATCGGCCATGAGAGATCTCCGTGTTTTTGAATTGAACTGACACATCAGGTATTTCACATACTGGGAAACCAGTATGTGAAACTGGGAGAGCGATAACGTGTGCGCTAGCAGTAAATACAATACTTTATTTTCTGCAGCCTGTCTACTCATGTCTACTCATGTCTTGTCCTACTAACAGATGTTCTTGTCCAATTTCTTGCCCCACCTATAAAAAAGTATGTACAGTACAACTTGAGTCTTGTAATAACGCGTCCTCCAACCATTTCAAGGTATATCCACCTTAACCCTTGCCTTTTGTTGGCATGTGCTGTCCCACAGACCTGCTGTATTCCTTCTGTCCTTATCAAAACCCCCAATATGTAGAAAAGTATTGAGCCTTCCCTTTGCCACAAACTGAACTTACACATTTCATGAAGGTGAGAATACAGAAATGACCATAAAGCATTGTTATTACACCAAGGAGAGTTATCTTTCATGTTTTACAAGTTACATAGGGAATGTATGAGCAAATATGTATTCCTTTTGTTTGCCAAAAATTCATTCACAGACAAAACACTGTACAGTATGGTATCCTACGTAATGACATTACTTATGTCTGGCGTAAATCAGACCTCAGAGAGGTCTCACTCCCTGTAATGAATTTATGTAACCTTCCAAAACCCGCAGTTCAACAGTGATGCATGCTCTTAGAAGCAATTTTCCAGTTGTGCAGAGGTGTGAAAACAGACAGAGCTCCAAGTGTGCTGCAAATCCTTCTCCACTTTCATCACATTCCTTACTGTCTATGTAAACTGCTGACCCGCACCGATTGCCTCTGTGACGGCTATGATCAGAAGATCTTTGCTTTATGGAGTAGAGAAGAGATGGGAGAGTGACAACATATGAAAATCCATTGTATTTTACCAGGTTTTACAGATGGGGTCTTGGAGACCCCAAATAGAAGAGATGTGTAATTTTCTGTGGTGGACCATTGAAACATGTCATCAGTACAACATTACGTCCTTACGCAATTCTCAAAGTTCGTGAAGAAAAATCATAAAGTGTGAAGGTGATAAAACAATGTTAACCAAACATGGGGTGCTTTGGATTGCACGCATAAGCGCTTTCATGAACTGGTCACTGTTTTATTAACGGTTTAAACGACCCTAGCTTCATTGTGCACTTTGAAAATACACTGTAGCATCAGTCTGATTACACAGATTTGTTTTCCCTGTCCTCCTTTAAAGTTAACAGTTTACACACCGCTGAGGCACTGTGTTTAGCACCATCAGTCACTGTCTGAATTGACAACACAGTTTACAGTGAGGAGAAAGGGGGCGGGGGAGTGGTGATGGGGGGGTGGGCGAACCCCCGTTACACTCTTCTCCTCCCTTTGTATCCATCCAGCCCCGTCCTCCTTTTCCTGCCCCTCTATTGTTTTCTTCACTCTTTTATTATTCTACCTTCAAATCAGTTCATTGGTCACCCCATTCATCTCTCTTTAAGGCAGAATTTCAGTAATTGGAACTAACTGTACTTTAGTGTGTGGGAAACACACACACACACACACACGCAAAGTTTTCACACTTCATTACCTTCCAGTTGCAACGAGTACAGTTATATACGTATGTATGGTGGTATTGTTAAAGAGAAACAAAAGACAGACCTGTTATTGGGCAAGTTGCTCAACTGTAACACTGGGAGCACAGAGAGGCACGGGTCACTGCTCACTAGTATGTAGTACACACACACACACACACACACTTTCAGTTACAGGATGCAGAACATCTTCACATCATTTTCTGTGTAATGACAGAATTTCTGTGTATCAAAAACAACAGCCTTAGGAAGGTGCATGAGTGTGTCAGCGTGTGTGTGGATACCTTGCGCTGTGAAAAGCACAATAACAGTGGTTTTCTTTATGGGGGAATCCCTTGTTGTCTTTGATGACACAAACTGATAGGATTATCAGTAATGGCTTAATCATGAACACACCAACACCAACATACATATACACACACACACACACACACACACACACACACACACATGCAGAGACAGTGTGGTCTCTGATCATTGATAAGATGGGTCAGGAAACCTAACACTGATAAAGTGTCCTTTAAACCCTCAGAGGGCTGATTGCATAGACTGTGTGTGTGTGTGTGTGTGTGTGTGTCATGTTACTGCACGTGGCTTCTTTACTTACTTCTTCTTCTTTGGCTAATTATACTGTAGAAAACCTACCTTCCTTCCTTCCTTCCTTCCTTCCTTCCTTTATTCATTCGAAAAATAAACTCTGTCTTAATTTGTGTTCCCCTTCCTCAGTGCTCTCTGTATGCTAATGCTGACTATAAACCTTGAAGGGATCTGGCTGTTGTCTTAGCTTGTAATTAGGGGAAACAATACACAATTACACACACACTGACACACACACACACACACACAGAGTCAGGTTTACCGCACAGTGGGGTTTCAATAAAGGAATTTAACACAGAGTATGTTAAGCTTGTTTTTTTACTCAGGGAATTGTAGTTGCAAAGATCATGTTTGGGTTAGGGTTAACAACAACCCCATGACAGACAGAAGGGAAGCACTCAGCTACACACACACACACACACACACACACACACACACACACACACACACACACACACACCACGGACTCCTGTTGAGCCTGTAGTGTTCATACAGCTCATTTCTGAGCTTTTCTAAAGCTCATACTGTATGGGTGACATTTCCCTCTCCTATAGGGGACTGAAATGGAAAATATTTTGACCTTTATGCAACCATACTTATAGGATTGGAAGGAAGGAGAGATGGTAGGAGGAATGAACCAGGCGATGGAAGGGTGGCTGCAGGGATGGATGAAGAAATGGCTTGGTCATCGTATCTGCACACAGAAATATAAGGAGGGAAGGGGAGGCAGGGCCCAGGTGAAGGAGACTGAGAGGGATATTAGCTACGCCTGTGTTAATATTGAAAACAATCAGTGGCAGAAGAAGTACTCAGGGCCTTTACTTAATATCACAATTTAGATTGTTAATACTGTTGCATCAGTGTGTATGTAGCATTTTACTGTTACAGCAGCTTGAGGTGCTCAAGATCACATAATAAATCTGGGGGCATCATATTATGATTAATGGGAGAAGAAAGAAGAAAAGCAAAGTTCTGCTACACAAATCTTACTTTATCTTTATGACTAGTCTTTAATCTTTGTTTTTCGTGAAACATTGGAGGGTTTTGGGCCTCAAAACAATTACTGAATTTCTTTCAGGGCTACAATCTCTCAACAAATTTCTCAACAATCAAAAGGTAAACAGTAAAATGCTGTTTATGTCTTTGCATGTATTTGATTGGTTTATTAAGTCCATTGCTGGATTATGTTGCAATGCATTGCAAAAGATATTGAGCAGCTTCATCTTTTTTTGCTGGACTTCCCTGCGTTTTTTTTTTTTTTTTTTTGGCCAGCACCCTCTGCATCGGGACCCCCACTGTTGCAATACAATGGTCTCAAGTTTTTGAACATGGTCTAACAGGAGTGAGAGCAGAAAAAGGTTCTTTAGCTTAGGTGAAGGAGGACAGTTGGCAGGGATTGTTGGATGTATTTCTATGTTACCCAAATGACTGAATAGTAAAATGAATGAAAGTCCATATGGCTTCTTTGATTGTGGTATAATATAATGGTGATTCATGCTTCTGCAAACTGAAAGTGATGTTTGTTTTGAATAAATACAACTAGAAGTGGGAAGTTTGTGTGAGCTGTAATTACAGACACTGGAAATAACTCCACCTACAGAAACCAAAATTAAAAAATGACAAACTTGAGGATTTGCACTTGATGATGTGAATTAAGGAGGGAGTTACCGGGGAACAAATATACAGCAGTAGTTGCGCATCTATTTATAGGAAGGAGGGAGGGAGAGGGAGCGAGGACCAGAAGAGTGATATAATAATTGGAGTTACTTCCAGGGAAAATTCTATTTTTCGCAGTCTGGCAGAGATACAGGAACATGTGAATGGATGGAGGATTGAGGGAAAGGGAGGGATACACAGTTGCTTTCTGGAGGAAATCCTATTTCCTCAGTCTGATTCTGAAAGGAAGGAAATGATAGACAGATGGATGGCTGGATGGCTGGATGGCTGGCTGGCTGGCTGGCTGGATGGATGGATGGTTGGATGGATGGATGAAACTGTGGTATGGGGATGGTTGATGAACACAGAATAAGTGAATAAATGGAAGCCATCAGTGTTGAAAGGGTGAACGGGTGTGTAAAGACAGAAAATCACTGGCTGGGTAAGGATGGATGGATGGGTGGCTGGGTATGGATGGATGGAGGGAAGGGTGAGTGGATGGATGGAGAAATAGAATTGCTTCCAGTAAAATCCTATTTCCTGCAGCTGGTAGATTTAGCACCTGGAGTCCTCAGATTACCATAATAATCTACCATGAGGAAATAACCAGATTCTGGACTCGGGGTGTGTTTGTGTGTGTGACTGCACGTATGTGTGTGTGTGTCTATATGTTTGTGAGTCTGCGTTAGTGAGCAAGTATGTATGCACATGTCTATCTGTATGTCTTCATCCAGCATCCACTGTGTCTGTATGTGTGTGTGTGTGTGTGTGTGTGTGTGTGTGTGTGTGTGTGTACTAAGCAAGGAAAGATGAGAAAGGGAAATGAGGGGTTGCTACTCTGGCCCACAAATTTGATTTGGAGCTGCCACTTCATTGAAATGGTTGACCGCATCCACCCCACCCCCCACCCCCCCCTCCCCGACACACACACACACAGATTGGTGGACTCTAATTGATTGAGGAGTGTTGGCTGATGGACAGCGTCTGAGATGGGTGGATGAGATGAGGGGGGTGGGGGGGTCAACAGCTGTTTCATTTCCCAGACCTACTAAAGTGTGTTAACAGACACACTTCCACACAAAGTGACACTCACACACACACACACACACACAAATACAAAAGTGTGTAATGTTGTCATATGGCACTGAACGGTTTGATGACATGGAAAGAAGACAGATACAGACACACACACACACTCTTATAATGCTATCATGCAAGCCTGACTGAGCACATTATTTGAAAAGAAAACACGTGAACTGTCTCTGAGTGCGTACTAAAAGGCAAACACACATATGCACACTCACACAGTGTGGGAGTGTAGCATGCTGGTGTCAGGTCACCTTTAGATCACTAACAGGGGAAATGAGTGATCACGTCTGATCATTAATCCATCGAGATGAAATTTGGGTCAAAGACTCAAATACAATCAAATATTGCTGACAGGCCACAGACACTCTGACCGAACAATGAAAACATACATGAACAACAACAACGCTATGGTTTTCTTAAAATCATATTTTTTAAAAAGATTTATGAGCTGAAGTACGGGCTAAGGGCTAAATAAGCTTCTTGTCAATAACTATCTGTCCAAATGATTGACTGTCTTTCATTTAGTATGACATTATTTTCTTGTCCATAAGAGTGGTGATGACTCCACAAAAAAGCTACTTTTTTTTGATAAAATACAAAAAAGATTTAAAAACCTTTATTGAGACGACTACATGGTTAAAAAGCAAGACCAACATCTATCGACCGCAAGTTATTAATTTGTCACTGAAGTTGAAATGTTGATGGTATTCTTTTAATAACAGTTATCATAATTGAGTTTTGGACAAATGAGATATCATGTCTGAAAGTGTGTGTTGTGAAATAGGACAACAATATATCAATGCCTTTTGCTAAATAGCAAATAAGCTATGGAGCAACATGCCATACATCTTCCTCTCTCCCTTTTTCTCTCTCACACACACAAACACATACATATTCTTGCTAACTACTCCCTTGGTCCTTCTCCTTCTTTCCTATCATTATTCTATGTGTCTCTTCTGTTTTCATCCTCCTCTTCCTTTACCACCACCTCTTCACCATATTTCTCCATGTTTTACATCCTCCCTTATTTTCTTCTACATCCTTTTAGCCTTTCACTCTTGTAACAGCTAAACACACTGAAAACTGTCTGAAAACACTTCCAATAAAGCATAAATCTCAGCTTTTTGTGGCTTGTCCAGACGGTCCAAACATGAGTTGCGGGTGAAATTGGCTCATCAATGCCCCCTGTGGTCACCGGAGGTAAATCACCTATTGCAGGGGAAGTAACGCGCGCATTCAAGCATGGCGGACCAGAATGAGACGAAAAACACGCTGCACTTGAAAAGATACGTGGACAAACCACAAAGAGATGAGACTTTATTTAAAGTGTTTCAGGCTGTATGTTTAGCTTTTGTAAGAAAAAGCCTCCAAGATGTTCATCCAAAATGGTTTCGCAAAGATATCTGCAGGTTCAAAGTTCAATTCAAAGCTCTGAAATCATAGATATATATATATATATATATATATACATAGACTCCCGTCCTTCAGCCCGTTGCTGCGATACGTCAACGTTCCCGCAATATTGGATCGGACAAGAATGGCCTGTAAACAAATACAGGTAAACAGGGGCGCTGCGGATTTTCTGGATAAAAAGCACAATAACATTTACATTTCTCAACCGATTTCACTGAGTTGTTTTTATATCCAAGGGTTTACGATCTACATAGTGTAAATGTAAACATTATAGTGCTTTATAACACAGCTCCCCTGTTTACTTGTATTTGTTTACATGCCAGTCTTGACCCGGTCCAATATGGCAGCAACTCTTTGGCACCAAGGAAATGGCCAGCCTGTTAGGCAGGACATGATGATTAGCCTTTTAAAGTATATATACATCAATTTCACCATCTGATTTACTGCATCGAAGTGAAATATTTGGACTTCTTATTACTGCGTTACACATTAATGGATCATTTAAAGCATCTATGCAGGTTTTAGTCAGCTCCTGCTGTAAAGTGTCTGTCTCTTAACTCTCTGAAGTTCCCCCTCCCACTTTCAATCCCCTCTTTCCTTTTAGCTTTTTCTATGTCTAACAATCAATGCATTTTTTTCCTGCCAGTAGACAGGGGTGGTGACGGAGGGGCGAAGATGGAGGAAGTCAATGAGAATGGATAAGACCACTGTAACTCAATCTTTTATGTTTTCTTCTTTTCCATCTGCCTTCCTCTCTTTTTTATAGCTCTGGATGGCCTTAAAACAAGGCACAGGATGAAATACAAAGGATTTAATGAAGCATCTCTCTCTCCCATTTTCTCTCTCTCTCACACACACACACACACACACACACACACACACAGAGCTCCTCTATTTCCAGCTCCCTCTTTTTAGGGTTCTTCACTCACTCCAGAGTTTTATGGCAGTGTAATAAAACAGACAAAAGACAAATGGTCAGTGAAGAATTGCCTCTGCAAGGGACGTTTAGTAGTCACTCAGTCATTCAGCTGGTCAGTTAGCCAGTCAATAAGATGACCATATAGTCAAATAGTCAGTGTCCAAACCAGGTGTTCAGGCAGTCAGTAGTGTAATTCAGCTCAGTGAAGGTGCAATTTAAATTGCAAGTCATATATCCAGAACCTCTCTACTTTGTCAACAGATGAAAAATGAGTGAAAGATTAGATGAAGACATGAAGGGGAAAGAGAGAACAAGAGAGAGGTTCTTTCCAGTAAAGTTTAATGCTATTAAACTTTTATTATTGTACATCAGCTTCAATTACAAAAAAAACCTCCTTACTGAAAAATCAGATCTTATTGTGACTTCTGTGACCCTGCGGAGGAGTTTTACCATCACAGCAGTCCTTGCCATTACAGCAAGGACACAAAAACATACATACACAACCATATGCAGAGCTTTTTTCTCCCGCTAAAACAATTGGCTAAACCCAACTCCTCCCAAGCACAGTTGGTCTCTCGGTGTGACCCCCTACTGCTGCCCCACTCCATCAAGACTAATGGGTTGTGACACACACACACACACACACACACAAGCATGCCATTGCAGTGAGAGAACACTAAAACACTGGGCCTATCTATCTGTCTCAACAATCTCTGTGACCCCTATTACCCCTATATTTGGGTGAGCGAAGTCCCAGTCAAAGCAATGGAACAGCAGCACTCAAATAAAGAAAAACATCATCCATCGTCCATCTTGCCATTTGTCCAAGTCAGGTTTGCGGTGGCAATATGGGAAAGCAGCACATCCCGGCAATGATCTCACATACCCTTCTAGGCATGCTGGGAAACCCCCGTCTCATAGAAATTACATAATTCCAACAGCAAATATGTTTTGGAGGAAACGTGATGCCACCTGAATTATGTTTTCTGTTGACATAACGAGGAAATGTTGTTAATTATTGTATATGGCAAGTCTCAAAAATGCTGGTTACAGTTATGGAAAGATTGTGGTTGTGGTTTAATACAAAAAAAAAAACATGTTTATTAACAAACCAAAACTACAATCTTTCCCTAACCTCAACCAAAGTGCTGCCAGTACCTGAACCTAACCACACACTGGACTCAGGATGTCAACCTCGGTCTCTGGTGACCATCCATCCACCCCTAATCCCTCCCTGTGACTTCAGTGCGGTATATAAATGTAGTGCCTGTGAACTGATTCCAAGCAGTAATTATGTTTGCAAATGTAATGTTAGGAAAACAATTTAGTAGTATATAAATGTAATTTCTAGTAGAAAGGGGTTGTACTGGGAGATGTAGTCCCTACACCACATCCTGCATTTATACCCTAACGTGACTTCCTTGTCGGTTGTGCTGCTAAGCCTCCAAAATAGAGGAGATTCATTTGTTGAGCTCTTCTTTTTCTAATGAACAACATTACCTGCATTTTTCTGTTAACTTGTTTCCATAGCTCTATTCTTACATATTCACACTCTATTGAGCTCATGACCATAAAATAAGACAAAATAAACTAACAATTTTGATTGCTTACTCAAATTGCCTATAACTGAAGGAGAAGCACAGAACAAGGATTTGCATCATAAACTGAAAACTTATATTTGTGCTCTTTCTTCACCAACACAGTCCATTACAGCACTTAGATTCCTGCATCTAACAGAAAAATGAACCTTTTTTGCCTTCACCCACAGATGTTTGAATTCCCCTATTTACCACGACTAGAAAGGCCACAACTGATAAGCCCAGAGAAAGGAGGACTCACCAATGACCAATGTGTGTGAGAGAAAGAGAGAGAGAGAGACAGAGTTGTACATTTCATACACATCAATGATAAATCATAGAATTACGGTACTCAGATATACAGTATAAATCTCTGTACTTGCCAGCGTCATATTTGTTTGTTTGTCAATGAAATCGTGACAACACAGTGAAGGCGATCCTCTGGAAAAATAACGATTGCTTTCTTTATTCTGTCACAAGTTTTAAAGTGGTGTTATCAGTGTTCACTGTTGGTGTGGTGAGGCTTCAACCTGCAGCACAAGAGAGCCTCTTATACCCCATTGAGACTGACATATTTACATGGGTCAGACTCATGTTTGGGTCTACCTGAATGGGTCAACTGGCTTCAGCTGACCCTCCATCCTGATGGATTGTTGGTTTTCGGAAAGTTACAGAAATGGCTCTACACAACCACCCCCCTACCATCTGACCATTTGACAAGCACTCATATACCAGCCCCATGTCTTCACCACCACCAGCCCTCACCGGCAAGCAAACGGCCCCCACCCCTCAGAAATGAGAGCATGATACTGGTTTGCTTGGCTAGGCCGGAGCCTCATAATATACAGTACTGTGCAAAAGTGTTAGGCACTTTATATGTTTAGATTCTTATCCATTATGCACGACCATCAGGGAGGCATCCGATCGGTTCCAAATTTATTGTGCAGCATGACAACAACCCCAAACATACATCCAGAGTCATAAAGAACTGTCTTCAGCCAAAATACGAACAAGGAGTCCTGCGACAGATGGTACGCCCCCCCCACAGCCCTGATCTCAACATCTTCGAGTCAGTCTGGGATTACATGAAGAGACAGAAGCAACTGAGACGCCTAAATCCACAGAAGAGCTGTGGCAAGTGAAGATGAAGCTCATCAACACGTGCCCTCATCCTGGGTCTCGCTCCCTGGGTTCCTCGATGTTCCAGACGGATCACGACCCCCATTCATCCTCTTGACCCTCAATCATCCCATCATACATGATCCTCATCCGACTGTCAAACCAAATAAACTATTTTGTGTATACTGTACAGATGGCGTGGTCTTGTAAGTGAAAAACTGAAACAGATAGATATGGGGGGGGGGGGGGGGGGATTACCCAACTTGATGATCTGGCAACTTGAAGCTGTAATTTCAGGTTACAATCCTGTAGAGAAAACCTCAACACACACCAGGGTCAATATATTAAATTTTAAAAATGTTTTTTTTATCCTGATGTTTTGTGGAACGCTGTTTACCATCAGTGCAGCACATTTCCGTGATTTAAACTGAAATGTATTTAACATAATTTAATTGATTTGAGCGGAATTGAATTTAAATTAATTTGGATGAAATGACTGAATTGGGAGAGAGAGGCAAACAAGCCCTCCACAGGTGATGAAAAGCGAGTGTGTGTGTGTGTGTGTGTGTGTGTGTGTGTGTGTGTGTCAGTTAATGCATTGTTAGGCTAATTTCCCAACAGCCTCCTGTAGAGACACATTGTTTCATTTCAATATCAAACGGCTGTGAGGGAAAGCTTTTTAAATGGCACACTAATTGTTGTAATGGTCTGTTCTTCTGCACCTCTCCTGTGCTCACTCTCTCTCTCTCTCTCTCTCTCTCTCTCTCACTCTCTCTCCGCTCCCCTTTTACAACCTCTCTCTTTTCCTTTCACACTGTATTATAATGACCTGCTCCCATCTTTCTGTCTTTCTCTTCTTCCACGCACACATGAATACAGATTTGTGAGTGACAGTTTAATGAGAAGTGCTTTTCCATTAAACAGACAAAAGGAGAGAATGCATCAATTAACACCCACTTACAAACAACACACACACACACACGCACACACACATTTCTAGATGGATAAGATTTTATGTGTTAGGCTCAGACATACAAACACACACAGCAAAGACTGATGTATAGATGCATCAATTAAATCAATCAAAACATTGCATTCATCCCACTCATACACTTTCATGTGGATGAATGAATCTTTCTCTTCCTCTCTCTTTCAAACACATACAGTAGGTATAGAAAAAAAAAAAACGCCTGCAATTCTTTTGTCTTTTTGTCTGGTCTCCTTGCACACAAAAACAATACACACGTGCACTTGTACGCTATGTACATGAGCATTGTATGGATATAAGAAGCTAAAAATCAACATTCAGAGAGACAGACTGGTAAATCAAAAGATACAGTTTGACGTTCAGTGAGTGAGTCTCACAGCCAAGCAGAGAAACCAACCAAAATAGAGTCTGCATTCTGAGAAATTCAGAACATAATTAGATGCAATTCTTTCCAAATATTTAGTGTCCGTCATTTCTAAAAAATTTTACTTTTCTTTTCATTTTTTGAATCTGGTCTGCTTCCTCAGAGCATGTGCAGAAGAATAAGAACAAACAACTTTTCCACATGTATAATGGTCTTTGTGTTTATATCTGGAACACAGTAAATTACTAGGCAACTGCAGGGTTGCAGCAGCATGAGTTACCGTATAAGATAGACTCTAGTATGTATGTGTGGGGGTGTGTGTGTGTTATCAAAACAATGGAAATACATGAATTCGAGTCAAGACTGTGAAGCTTCCTAAGATGCTAAAGATGCCATTCTAAAGAACAGAGTATTTATGAAATTATGCACAACAAGGCATCCAGGGTTTGAATATTTACCGGAAACAGTCATATTATAACCTCAATAATCCTGAAACAAATTGATTAATTGTGTACAGTACATGTCATACTTCTAAACAATATGCTTCTTTTGCTCTTTTTGCATTTTGGGGAATAAAACTCAATTCTGGTTAACCAAATGTGTCAGCCTAAATTCTATAGAGATGTGCAGCGAGAGTGAGAAAAAGACAACACGCCATGGCAAAAATCTAATTGGGGATGTTGGTGACACAAAGCAGACGTGCCAGACTGCTGGCCCAACAGGATGCAGGATAAATGATGCAGCCACAATAGGTTTAAGGTTTTTGAAAAAAGCTTCCGGTTGCCAAGTTTGTATGTACATATACGTGTGCATTCATATGTGCATGTGGTGAGAATAAAGACAGAGAGCAGAGGCAGACAGAAAGAAGTAAAAAAATAAAGTAATCAGAGGCAGTGCAAAAGAGCACCAGCCAAAAAAAAAAGAAAGAAAGAAAGATAGCTCGAAGTTAATTTCCCTCTTCCTCAGAGAGACTGTGTTCCTATATGCCTGCATGCACACAGGAATGACTGGAGTCCACCAGTGGTTTATATCTCAATAAATGCATATAAACAAACAAATGAGCACCGGAGGTCTTTGCTCATGAACTCCATCTTGCTTTTTTTTTATTCTAAAAGGGAGAGAGAAAGAGAGAGTAGAGAGACAGAGAGTCCTTAATAGGAGAGAAATAAGAGAGAAACTAAACAAGAAAACTAAAGAACACCAAAAACCCACAAAAAGACAAAACAGAAGAGAAACAGAAGGAAAACAAAAGAAAAGCAGGAGGATGAAATGAATCAAAGAAGAACCAGAGGAGAAAAACAGAATGATAAAAGGATAGTCTCAAGTCTATCATTATACATTACTCTCACGCCCATATGTGCATTGAAGAAGTTAATTAATTATTTTTCTTGTACATGCTGGCCAAGAAGCAGTTGAGACTATGAAAGAAAATCTACAGTTTTTTTCTGAGCAAAATTACATTCTGAAGTTCAACCACAGCTAAATGAGGCTTCAGCAGCCTGAGCTGGTCAGATGAAGGGTGAAGCTTCTAGTTTTGTGTTACTATCCTTCAATTGCAGTTCAGCAAGAAAACACAAAACTTTTGTACTAACAAAGCAATACATTTGAATAGTGATTTGACAGAGACACAAATGCTACCTGCTAGCCAAGGCTCACATTCATTTCTATGTAGCTGCGTTGTGACCCACAATACCTGTGTAGTCGTCTGACAACAGAAACAAACACAGTGACAAACCTGTAATGTGTGGACGACTATGCTGAAACAAAAATAAGCGATACACACAGAGAAGTGACAGTAAAGACCTCATAAATTCTCATATAGTGGCTGCGGCAATGCAAACTCTAAACGTCCTCCATGTTGACCTGTTGTTTTGATATATTCTGCATAATTTCCATTTCCACAGCACCACTTCCATCAATACACCGAGAGTCATGTCAGGCATTACTCTTTGCCTTTTTCCCCGAACGATGTAAGCTACAGTGAACGAACCTCAACACTTATGGGTAAGCTTTAAATGAGTATGAAAGGGTATGAAACCATTATTTCTGTTAAAAAAGAGCAGGCAGCATAGTGGTGAGTATAACATGACTGTTGTTGTACAAATGAAATTACTGCTGTGGAAATTGACATTACACTGAATTTACCATGTGAGCAGTTGTTGTACGTCACAGGTAATTCCAACCACTATTATTTGAGACTCGACTTTTACTGTATTTGAATATTTACGGTATATCCTGAGAACCAGGCGGAGCAGGCAGGTGTAATCAACCGGCCTTGTGGTGTTGTAACCATTTCATTGTTTTCAAACTGCCGTTGAACTAAAACAGTTAAAAATATAAGAAATTGAAGTGTCCGTCTTTTGCTTTGGTGCTTTTGTGTTGACCACAAACTTTTAATAATCTGAAAAAAGTCCTTTCACATTGTCAATGTCCTTTTTCAACTTTATCCACATCCATGGCATGGCCTCAATTTGGATTCCAGGAAACTTTGTTTTTTTTACTAATTTCTCTCCTTCCTCGCCTTCCTTTTTTTATCATTCCTATATCCTCTTTCTGTTTTGATTGTGAAGCTCTCTGTGTTCAGCTCCCTGTCTTTATCGGGTGTACGCGTCTGCATCAAAAGCAACTAATTCACCTATAATCAGCTTAATAAACAGACACACACAACTGCCACAGAAGACAGAAGAAATTTCCATGACAACACATCAAAGTGTAAAACAGTGGAGCAAACATGCCAAAACAAGATCTGTCGAGGCTGCTCTCACACATACGTACAGTACATGTCCAGATATGTGTGCAAACACAACGAACACAGACACTGGTGTCAGCAGCATGATGCACCACCAATTAACAAGCAGGAGCAGTGGGAAAGAGTAGCAGTACGTGTCATAAGACTCAAGATCACAGTTCAGACTCTCTGTCTCGCCTCAAAAAGCACACGTTTCTCTTTTGGCAATTATAGGACCGCAACTACAGATTATTATTATCATCAATTACAGTAATCTGTTGATTATTTTATCGATGAATTGATTATTAAAATTTCGGAAAAATTGTGAGAAGTGCTAATTTCAATTTCACAGAGCCCAGAGTGGCAAATTGATCAGTTTACAATGATATAAAACACCGGAAACAGAAAATATTCACATTTAGGAAGCTAATATCAGAAAATGTTGCATGAAAAGTGACTGAAATGGTTCATCTGTTATCAAAATGGTTACCAATTAATTTTCTGTCAGTGTTGATTACAGTAATTACGACTAATCATCGAGATGATACAATGCATCATATGATCAGAGTTGACAGCGAGGTCATTTCCCTGGTCATTCACACCTGGCATTAACATGTGATCTGTGACTGGGTACATTATCCAGTTAAGTAAAAACGCATGTTAATGCACTCAGAACACATTGTTATCAGATCTCAGCCAGCAGTAAATGCAATTTGTACAGCGTGACCACATTCATGAGAACAAAAATCGGCCCAGTAAGTTGAAGGTGGAGATGATGTCTACTTTACACCAAATTATTCACTACAGTATGTCATTCACTGCTTTGTGTGTTGTGTGTGTGTGTGAAGGGCGAATACTGTGAGGGTTCTTTCATTGAGCCATTTCAGAGAACAGCCGGTCCATGTTGGTGAATGGTGTGTGTAACTGAGAGGGAAAGAACAAGGCTCTGTGTGTGTGTGTGTGTGTGTGTGTGTGTGTGTGTGTGTGTGTGTGTGTGTGTGTGTACAGGAGGGTGACTGATTCTCAAAGACGACATTCAGACTTCGGGGCAGTTCAGTGTTCTTTTTTTGTGTGTGTTGAGAGGAAGCAAGATATGAGGCGCCACTAAAAGCTTCCTTACTCTCACACACTCTGTTGCTTGTTTATTAAACAGGGTCAGTATTTTTTTGTGTTTGCGGTTTTGTGTGTGTGTGTGTGTGCGTGTGTGTGTGTGTGTGCGTGCTTGAGTGTATGACATCCTGAAACTGAGCGCTATGAGAGAAACAGAAGAGAGTGATGGAGAGGGGAGGTGTTGAAGTCACTTGGGTGTCAGAATGACAGAAGGGAGGAAGGGGATGAGAAGAGAGAGACAGAGAGAGCAGCAGATGAAAAGAAAGATGAACAAAGGTCAAGTATTTAAAAGAAGAGGGAAGTGTGTGTGATAAACAATCCCTGATCTCTCTCTTTATTTCCCAACTTCTCTAAAAAACTGTTTGTTTTCTTTCCTCTGTCACGTTGACTGGAGGAACAGTCCCTGCTCGTCCTGCCCTCTGACCTTTTTATTTGACTTGGAGAGGGACAAAGAACGAGACGGACAGGCACACACAGATTACAACAACCAGTTGAACAAGGCTTTGGGAGGAAGTAGCTTGGTCCAAACACAAAGACAACATACAGGAATTATTTACTCTTGAGCTTTCCTTTTTAAAAAATAAATGGTTTGGAAGGGGAGGAGAGAGTTAATGATGCTGTGGAAGCAGAAAAAGAAGGAGGGCAGGGAAAAAAAGAGAGAAGATGCACATTCCAATATGCGTTTGCGGTATTCAACATTATTTTTACAGATGAGCCATTTAAAACACTAAACAACAACAGTTCAGGCTCAAATACTAGGTACTATTTGTTCTGGCAGAGACAGACCTTAGCTGTGCTTTACAACTGCAGCTGCTGGTTTAACATCTGAAAAAGCCAACAAGTCCTCTAAATAAGACGACCACAGAGGTGGTTTGACGACGCACTCCAGAACGACCCATAGGAGCGTTTTTTAATCAGGCGCCTCTATCAGCAATAATCAGCAGGACAACATCATTCATCAAATCACTGTTATAAATAATAACGATGATTTATGATGTGACAATGCTGTGGTTAAGGTTTGGTTAGGTTTAGGCACAAAAAACACTTGCTTGGATTAAAGCTACTACTTCCTTAAAGTCAGGCAACCTTCATCGTCATGGCAACAGTAAATACCATGGCAATCGTAGTTACAGTTTTTAAAAAAACTGTCCCGACTCGCGCTAGATGGCGTCTGTCACTCAAACGTAATTATAGCTTGTTCTCGGTGTCTGACATTAGGACCCGTTGTGTCGTTTTTCTTGGGAGGACAGACTCGAAAAAGCAGATTTTCTATGTTTCTATGTTTGGGCTCCTTTCAAAATGTGTTTATAGGCTTTGGCAGGAAACCAAACAGATAGGCAGTGGGGTCAATAAAAAAAAACATGTTTCATTCAACTACTATTTTCCTTCCAACATACACATACACACTTTTAAGAGCGCAGTTAAATAGCTATTTTCACCAGTGCTGGACCGATTGAAACACTGTAAATTGTAAGTGCTGCTTCACTGGCTTTTGTCAGTACTGCTCAACTGTCCAAATGAGTTTTATTGACTTCTGTTTTATCACTGTTGTAGAAAACAGTCCTGTAACTTACATTTCTGGGTCAGTTTTGTTAGAGGTGATAGGATGTCTTAAGCAGACATTTTCAGACCATAGTATAATGTACTTACAAAACATATCACAAAAAGGGAGTAAATTCCTGTCTTTTCTCAACATCCCATATAAAAACAGCGAATGGAAAATGTTTTCAGAAGGTTGTCTTCTGGCTTTGTTAAGGGAAGTTGGGAACAATACAAAGGTACATTTTTTCTTTTTGCTTAGCAGATGAAAAGGATGACAGCGGCAGATTTGCAAGGCTGTTCTTCACCTCATTGTCCAGATGGACGAAAATCAAATAAAAGTTTTCCCATTTTTGCCTCCAAACTCTATGTAGTGTATCAAGAGTGACACACACACACAAAAAATCTCTCAAATTTTCAAACCATTGTTCATTTCTGCATTGATTGCAATGATTGTTGTTACCTGAAATGCCTCTTGGCTTCAACCAAAACAGATAATTTTCACCTTTTTCATTGTAACCACAAATCTGCACATTCCTCTAACTGTTCAGATGTTTAGTATTGCACTTCCATAAAGTTTGGGGACTTGCTATGGACAGATTCTTTTTAAAAAAAGGTCAAAATTTAAGATATCCTGACTTTTAGTTCCTAGTATGGGTCTGTAAAACACTGGATCCTACACTTCTCATAATAAATAGTGGTTTGCAAGTTAGTAAATTTGTAAATTTATGTTTGAATTTATTTGTAGTCTCCAAGCCAAAGCCAAGATAACCCTATTGACATCACCATGACATCATCAGGGTCATTTTCTCAGCCTTCACAAAGTTCATCCAGAGCCCCGAAAGACAGAGAGCCGCACATGCTCAGAGGTTGAAACATTGATTTTTTTTTAAGTAAACAAAAAAACTACAGCTCCCATGAAGATGTTCCCGCGCGGCAGGGTGGGTACTTACGTCATTGTAACTTGGCTCTTTATCTATAATCTCTGCTGTCTAAAAAACGCCCACACTGTTCAGTCCTCTCTGTCCTGCTGTTACTACAGACGTGTCTGAACTGATATGACCCCTTTGCTCGCCCATGGTCTCAGCACATCTGTCCAGCTGTGATATTTAACCCGCGATGGTCAAATATGGGAAATACTGTTCGTCAAAGGCTGTGAAAAAACTGAAATATTGAAAAAAAAATTATATGAGATTGTTTTTTAATTTACCATCCTTGTCTAAACATATGGAGTGAACAACATGACATACTGTTCAGAAGTGGATTTTTAGTTAATTACGTTACTACACATGTTAACGGGATTTTAAAAAGGGGGTTTTCTACTTCTGGAACAGATTATAGATAAGTATTAATTACCAAATTGACTCCTGCATACTGTGTCTTAGTTCGAGCACAGGTGGTTAGGACAAAGGAATTTACTGTCAAATAATCTTCACTAAAATAAAAATCATCAACATTTTTTTTTAGTTGTTGTTGAAAACAGTACAGGCACCTTTCTGTTAGCCAGCTTGTTGAGGCTAAAATGTCAAACTAATTTAAAATCGAAATCATCATTTAGCAAAAGTAAACGAATGCTTACTGTAAACTGGATCTCAGTGTAGAGTAGAAACAGCTGAGAGAGATTAACTAGAGTAGCTGGAGAAGAATGGCTCATTACTGTGTGCATGTGTTTGTGTGTGTGTGTGTGTGTGTGCGCGAGTGTGTTTATGATTATTATTCATGTGGAGTTGCTATGATACAACGAAGCCAGCTGGGGAGCAAGCACTGCGCTCAACCTTTGTTGCCCTTCCTCATTTATTAAACACACACAGAAATGCATGCAAGCAAGACTCTAAACACACAAACACGCACAAATCAGACAAATCGGTAATCTACCCAAGCAACACAAACACAAACACACAACCCCTCGTGCCCTCGCTCATGTTAACATTCAGTTTATAGTAGCAGGCTTTGTAAGTGGCTTCCTCTCCACCCACACACTGCTCACGGAGGCTGAGAGCATCTAAAACATTGGTGCACTACGTAAAGCGTTGCCAACTACAAAACAACAGGAAGAAATCCATATGTAATCGTTCATGCCATAACAACACCTTAGTTACCCACAGATGTCTGTACCACAGCTGGCCAATTAAAACAGAGCAACCAGCACACACAAGTCAGCAGTTGGTGTCCAAAGTGAGGGTCATTAACTCTATATCACTATAACGTACTGTAGATGACAGGTGAACTGAGACATGGATGTTCTTGGGGGATTTGGACCATAATATCACAAAAAAAGGGAAAGCACACCAGTGCCTGGCAGTACCTCTCAGTGGTGTTTGGTTTATGTGGGATCTGTTTGATTCTACATAACATCGTGGTCCATTGAAAGCCGTATCTTTGAAACGTACCATGAGAGGTTGCTTGTCAGGAAAAACTAAACATACTGTACATGTAGGTTGTTTTAAGTGAAAGAAGGAAAAGATAAGAAAGTGTGGAAATAAAGAAGTATCAGTATTTCTGTATATACTGTATGTAAAGTTGTATTTGTTTGCCTGCAGCATATGTATTTGGAGGTAACATGTATCCATTTGTGTGTGTGGAAAAAATAAATAGGCTATTCTGGTCAATATGGTAATCAGCGCAATATGGAGCAATCAATACTGTGAATGTGTGTGTGTGTGTATAAAATCCTCTGTGAATCTGTCTTATCTTAAAACAATACTGACATATCTATATGTACATTAAAATGACTGTTGGTTGCTGTAATTGTTCCTCCTGTTCATACTGGCTGCAAAGAGAAGCCTTCTAAAAGCAATTTCAGTGTATGTGATGGAGGACAAAACCCACAGTTCTTGTTCTGTGCAAAATTATTCTAAAGTTCAGCTTAAGCTAACCTGAGGCTCCGGCAGTTTGAGTGAGTCAGTTCAAGCGATCTTCCAAAGTACCACATTTGCTCTTTGGCTTTCTATTCCTCTGCTGCGGTTCAGGGAGTAAACACTGTCTGTGGAAGCAAAAAGAGGGAAATTTTAATACTAAAGATGCTGTAACTTTGAAAGATACCATATCTAACTAGTGCGTTCACGTACTGTACATATTCGGCAATTCATTGCGTTTATCAACATTAATGTGTTTCTTGGTGCAAGTGTAAATATGTGTAAATATGAGACTCTATGATAGGATGATTAGCCAGGAGGCAGCAAGCATGAAGTAGGTCAGTGCAGTGCTGCAGTATCAATGTAAACACAAAGAATTGAATGTCACTTTGTGTCAGTGACAAATCGATTATTGGATTACTCAAACTGTTGTTTGTCCTGCAGCCTACAGATTCTAATGTGCTGAGTATTTCACTGGGGGCCATTTTACATCCCCACCTAAAATAAAGCAAACAGAAGCTACAAAGGGGATGCAAAAAAAGTACAGAGATGTGAACTGTGTTGTATTAGGATGAACATGGATTAAAGGGAAAAAAATACATACAAAACCTTTTTTTTTAAGTATACATTCATAACCTAATTCATGAATTCAGTCCCATCCCCACAGTCAACACCTGCTGTGAGTGTATCTCACTGAATTTTACATAATTTTAGAGGTTATGAATACGAAAAAGAATTACATGCTCAAACACAGACACGCTCAGCAACAGCAGAGAGCAGAGCAAAACAAGAGAGGGAGACAGACTCTCCACAGGTGATGACGGCTGTCCGGGGAGCAGCACGGAGTTCAGCAAAGAGCAACAGTCCGTGACCTGTCTGGACAAACACACACACACATATAAAACCCTGCAGTGACATGGCAGTGCAGTCAACTAGGACCTCATTATCACCTGGCTCTGAAATGCACCGCTGACCATCCAGGAACAACACACACACACACACACACACACCTGGCCCAGACGCTGGTATCGGTTAAGGGTTACTGGGCAGGATTTGAACCACATCTCTAGGGGCGTGAGGTGTGTGGGCTTGTGTGCATATATTTGCAAGCTGTGTTTGCTTGTCCTCGTGGCCGTCAGCGTGCGTGTGCGAGTCTCGGAGGACCGACAAAACCTGCCCCTGCTATCGATACTCTCGGAGTGTCATGCACGCCTGACTGACCAGCTACAGGAAAGAGGAAA
The DNA here is from genome assembly GCA_038419695.1 of Scomberomorus guttatus. Taxonomy (NCBI): domain Eukaryota; kingdom Metazoa; phylum Chordata; class Actinopteri; order Scombriformes; family Scombridae; genus Scomberomorus; species Scomberomorus guttatus. The sequence goes on along the minus strand of CM076456.1, from coordinate 24,036,073 downwards.
TGAGAGGATTTGGAGTGTGACATTTGCGCCTGCTTTTAAAAGAGTGTATGGCTGTGTTTGTGTGCGAGTGTAGGCCGTGTTTCCTCGTCAGTCTGCGAGGTTGCACGGGTCAACGAGCTGGTCAGTGTATACTATGCGCGAGCAATCGAGCATTCGCTTCTGTCTGTTTGCTTCACTGCGGGTGTTTTTGTCAGACAGAGAAGGTTCAGTGTATGTCAGAACAGCAGCGAGTAACTCTAGTAGGTGAAACAAAGTGAGAGGAACTGGAAATGGATATGGGGGAACAAAGGGAAGGAAGGGAAGGGAAGAAGAGGCAGGAAAGGTGGACTGAGTTAAAAAGAGAGGGAGGGAAGATGAGTGCAAAGGAGTCAAGTCAATTTTTATTTGTATAGCCCAATATCACAAGTCACAAAATGGCCTCAGGGAGCTTTACAGTCTGTACAGAAATACATATCCTCTAAAACTGCCAAAAAAAAAACCTGTAACAGAGCAACAGAGGAGGGATCCCTCTCCGTACTGCTCTGTACTGTACAGTATCACCTCTTTGTCCAGAGGCCTCATCATTAACATTTAAAAGCATCCATATCTTGAAAGTCCAGTGGATAGAAGCAACTTTAATACTCTACATGAGGCAAAGCACCACGGGTGGAAATGTCGGTTGGACTTTGCTCCAGACTGAAATATCTCCACAACTATTAGATGGATTTGAGATTAAATTTGATACAGATATCCACAGTGCCCAGAGGATGAACCCCTGTGATTTTGGTGATCCCCTGACTTTTCCCATAGTGCCACTAGGGGGTAAAAGTTATCACTTATCCTGTTAAATAGCTCAATATTAACAAGATGGGTTTGCACAAAAATTTTGTACAGAAATTTATGGTTTCTAGAGGATCCACTGACTTTTCCTCTAGTGCCATCATGAGTTTGACATTTGTGGTTTTGTATGAAATGTCGACTATGGGATGGATTGCCATGACATTTGGTACAAACATTCATGTCCTCCTCAGGATTAATTGTCACTTGGCAATTGACTGACTTCATCTAGTGCCATCATCAGGTCCAAATTTTTATATTGTTTGATACTTTGGGTAACAAAAGTAATTAAAAGTAATTCTTATTCCATCTCTCTAATGACACCTTTATAAATTGGCCTTTGCTATCGTATAACCCTAGCCCAAGTTTGTGTCTCTCATGTAAACACTGTTTTAACATTTCAGATGTAGATATTCTACTCACAGTTTTCCTCAAAGATAAATATAAGGCAAACTGCTTTGAAGGCATGAATTATGTCCACTGCATAGTAAAGTACTTTTAAAAGGTTTTACAAGGTGTGACTCTTTTTCTTTACCCAAACAAGGATGAAATCAAGAAGCAGCAGATCTCTTTGCCTGGCTTTTGTCCGTCTGCTGCATTCAAAGCAGCAGAAAGTGTTGTGGAACAACCTGCAGGGTTTTGGAAAGTGTGTTGCAGCTTATATCTGTGATTCATCAATGCAAAAGTCTAAAAAAAAAAAAAAGCCTAAAAAAGGGTTCTATGAGTGGCACAAACTCAGGGTTACTCAAGACTAGAGAGACGTTTTCTTGCCCTGAACAAAAGTGTTAAAATGATCAGAAAGTATTGGTGCCAAAGAAATATAACCTGCTATATGGAGTTGTGAGTGGGTGCTTTTACAGCCAATTCATGTTGTGTAACTTTGCACTTTTGACTTTTTATGGATAGTTTGTGTAGGCAGGATCTAACAACACAGCCAAATGTTTGAGGTTAACAGAAGTTGGTTATTACATTAGCCATTAGCCATTTACAGGAGTTTTTTTTAGGGAATTTGCCAAATTATACCTGAAGCTGCCTCAGGACAAGCTCAGCTAGTGCTGTAATATTCAGATTTTTGTCCTCAGTGACATGGAAAGAAGGGAGAGAAGACTTTGCAAATTGAGAGAGGCAAGGAGAAGGTGAAATTTTAAAAAAGGCCTGAAAGCAAAATAAAGAGAGGAAGAGAAAGGGAAAGAAAGAAAGAAAGTAAGAGAGAAAGCCTGAGAGAGTGAAGGGTTATTTGATGAATTGGTTTGGAATGAGAGCAGAGTGCTGGAGAGACCAGTGAAAACAAACTGGACTGAAGCATTTATTTACACTCTGCTTCTCAATTAAGTCAAATGGGCCACTTTAACGAGGCTGACATTTCAACAGTATAATGAGATACGGAAAGCTGAGTGTCCTTCTGCAGGATGTACGGTAACCGTGGGTGAGCGTTCTGTGTTTACGTGCCTACGTGTTGGATGTGCACGCACAAAAATGTGCACATGAAAACACACTTTTGGTACACAGACTTTTGTATATTCTGTTTGTGTTAAGATACACATGTTTTTCTTTGAATGTCAGTTCGTGCACGCTCGCACATGTGTGTTTATTCATTTTTTTTTGCCATGTGGTCTCAGTCCTACATCCCCTCACCTCCTCTGTCTCCACCGCTCCTCTGCGGCAGCGTTTGTCTAAACAGCGCAATCTGGAAAGCTTCAGCGGCCGGCCCGGGAATGTTAACAGGCTGCATCGTAACATTACACCTACAGGAGTGTGTGGGTGTCTGCAAGTGTGAGTGAAGGAGTGGAAGTAGCAGAGAGGCATTAAAAAAAAAAAGAGAGAGAGAGGGAGGCAGAGAGAGAAAAGGTGGAGTGTGTTTACTGGTGTAATAGAGCGAAAGAAAGAGATTGGCGTGATGGAGACAGAGGGATGGAAAGTGAAGGTTTGGTTTCCCCCGCGTGTGTGTGTGTGTGTGTGTGCATACTGTGAGGAATGCAGCACTTTGGAGCATAAGGAAACTCCCTCAGTGGTAATGTTTTAAGCAGCTAATAAACTCTCATGGCTGAAAGGATGAAACTCTATCCACGCCAGGTGAAAACCATTTCTCACGCTTTTATGTTTTGATGTGTGTGAATGCACAGATTTTTCCATGTCTGTGTGTGTGTGTGTGTGTGTGTGTGTGTGTGTGTGTGCCCGTCTGTTCAGATGTGTGTTTTGTGCACACGTGTACCGTTTATGTGTCTTTGTGTGTAAAATGCCTGAGTTAAGGTGTCTGGATAAAAGCTTAATTCTCAGGGGATCTTTATGAGCATGTAGATTGTATGTTTTATGTTGTAACACAGAGCAGAACCCCTGTTGAAATGATCCATTAAATATACATCACCACACCTTCACCAAAATATAAGAGGCCATGAGAAATAAGCTTCCATAATTGGACACATGGCATACTTTCTCTCATCCATACAAAGAGTGAGTTCAGTTGTAGTAAGAAGAAGTAAGAAGTTTGTAATATAATCAATTAAAGATTCAGGCTTTCTTGTGTAGAACTGGGAACATGAAAAAGAAATGTGATTACTTTGTGATTACTACCAACAAAATCTATGATTTGTGAGATGTAACAAATACTTTAATGTGGAAAAAACTTTATCATTGTCCACAAGCATGATTCAATAATTATGGGGAGTTGATAGAAAGGGCATTTGTGTCTGTAGCTTCTAAATCAAAAGGCCTTTTGTATGTTCCAACAAGCAAACGCTCTAAAAAATGTTTTTGTTGTGTTTATTCCAGCAATTGCAAAGGTTTCTGTTTCCACAAGCCACAAACTGACTTTATTAGCATGAGTGAGCAAAACATTTTTTTTGTTAAATATGGAGTTACAGATACACTTTTTTTTACTAGTGGACAGAAGTAAGAGTGACATCGGACTGACGTGCAAAGGAGAAAAAGCCATTTACTTTTTACTGAAGAAGTTGTTGTTAGCGTACCTGTCAGGCTCGTTTATGCTTCCCCTGTCTCTCGCTCTCTGGACTTTGTCTTTGCTCTGCGTGTGTGTAAATGCACGTCAAAGTGTTTGTGATGAGAGCGTGCGAGAACTCTAACAAGTGTGTACGTGTACCCACAAACCTGCACGCCCGTGTGCAAGAAGAGGCGATGACTCTCCGTTTAGACCACAGTGGAAACCTTCATTCCTTCCACCCTTTACCTAGACATTTTTGAATAAGCAGGGATGAAGCAACATGAGTCGATCACCAAACACACATACAAGCACAGGAATTAGAAAATACACCCTCAACAAGCACATCCAAAACACAACTCTTCTATTAAAATGTGCAAACTTTAAGTTAAAGGCTGTGTCTCTCTCTAGATTCTGGTCACTCATATTTTTGTCACATTACAGCACTCATTCAAGCGAATAATGAACAAATCATAATCACAACAGAGCTTAAAGAGAAATGAAACACAGAATAATGTCACATTTAGCTTATTTGCATTTCAGAATTGGCTCAGGAAGCACAGCTGCGATGGACGCCACATTCTGGAAAATTAATTAAGTCCCTGTTGACTGTACCTCTCAGTATCATCAGTGCTCTTTAATGCTTGTTGCAAATCTAGCGTTCTTAATTCTCTCGTGGCTATAGTGTGTAAAACGTTTCTTCATGGGGACAATGTTCTGTAAGAGTGTGTGTGTGTGTGTGTGTGTGTGTGTGGTTGAGCACTGATGAATATTATTAAAAAGCTTTCTGGAGCACACTCAATTTCAAAAGTTTATGAGCTCTGTGGATTAGTTCCATATCAGTTTCCATGAGAAAAAGTCATGGCCACTGCCAGCAGCCTCTCATCATAACACCCACCAAAACGTGGTTTGGCACAAGCGGCGAAGCTTTGTCGCTGGTTTTACCTAAATTCACCAAAACCCCCTCGTCACAAAGTCTTTTTAAACCAAAGCACACCCTCAGAGCTTACAGCTGATCCGCATGGAGATTGTCAACAAAAAAGATATCCTAACCCCAAACACACTCTGATCTTTTCTCTGTAACTTGGTTGTTACATTTTTATCCCTCGCTTTTTTTTTCTTAGATAATTAAAGCTGCAACTAGCAATTTCTTTTTATTTCAGTCATTTCCCAGCTATTCTTTTTCACATTTTTGTGTATAAAATGTGACATTTAATCCGACAAGCGGTACAAAAGCCAAATATAGTCCGTTTTTTATCACATACGACAGATAAAAGCAGCTCATCCTCACATTTGAGAAGGTAGAACCAGATAATGATGATTTTGCTTGAAGAAATGATAAAGTATCTAAATAGTTGCCAATTAATTGTTACTAATTGATTAATTGACTCAGCACAGCTAAGATATATACGTACATGTTCCAACCAACAACTAATCTGTCTTTCACTTGCTTATTCAAATGTGCAAACACACACAGACATGTGCCAGAATCTCTTTATCACACCAACACCACTAATCTGGGATTATTTTCTGCTCCCAGTAGTATCTTACCATTGCTATGTTTTCTGTCTATTGGATTAGAATGGAAGTAATTTGATTTCACACCATCCACATTAACTAAACAATATTTTCTCTATAATTTGAGGAATGGTAAACTTACAACTAGTGTGACTGATTTAAACCGAAAATGATTTTTACGCTACAGTATAAAAACTTGGAAACTCTATTTTTAATTTAATGTGATATAAAACTGGAAAAACAGCTGAACAGAAATGAAAGCCTTGTTGTCCGGGTCAAGGTAATTTACGAATCCCTGTTTACAAAACATGCTCTTCACCATGTTTCACAGAGTAACAAAGAGCACGAGGACCTTGCAAGCTCTCAATTTCCCCTTAATTGAGCTGTCCACATCTGTCTCTCTCTCTTCACATCCTGCCACGAAAACACTGAAATTGTAAGAGCTTCACCTTGTCCTCTTTATGGTATCAATACAACAGACACAATGTCATTAACAGAGACAGGCACACTGTCTGAAATGCACAATATAAAATTAAATAAACTATTAAAGTTCAAAAATGACAGAAGTTGACATTTTGGCTCCATGAGCCGTTAGTGCTAACTTCTAACACTACAAGCTTCCCATAACATTAGTCATTAAAGGGGACATGTCATGCACATTTCCAGGAATATCTTTGCTTGATTAACATTTCAAAAAACAAATAATTTATCTTGTACTGGCCCTTTATGCAGCCCCTCAGTTCAGCCTCTGTCTCTTTAAGACTTTTTCTAATTTTTTTTTACTTAAAATGGAAACTTCTCACAGACATCCATATGTGTTCGAGCCTGAATCCAGTCCAAAATATGCGAGTGGACAACGCAAACGACCTGAGGAACAACCTTAACAACAAAGGCTACAGAACAGACGGCCATTTGTGAGTATGTGCAAATAATCTGACGTCATCACGAGGAGGAAGTAGAGGTAACATTGCAAATGAAGCGTTGAAGCCCAGGCTTTTGACTTGCAGGGAACATTTTTACATACATTCACCTAAAGTTTTGGACCTTTGACCATGTTTAACATAGACATCCGACATCATAACAGTATAAAAATATGAGAAAGTCATAAAAAGCATGATACGTCCCCTTTAATGTCTCACACGAACACATCTTATTGTCTGAAACAGCAGTTTGTTTGCAGGTAAACATGCTCGTTCAACAAGTAAGTATGTTTTGGTTCAGTTGTGATTTTTCTCTTTAAGAATTTACCCAGCAGCTATTACCTGAAACTCAGGAGGTTCCTTTTGTATATACAGTATAACAGAAATAACAGGACATCACAAAAATGCATATGTCCCCTTTAATGTGTTTACATCCATGCTTCTGAGGAGTCTCTATGATGCAAAGACCAAACACACTGAGGACACTGAGGCCACCAAAAGGACAGCAGAGTGTGTGTTACGGTGTGTGTGTGTGTCAGCAGAAACATCTGACAATCAAGTTAATGAAGTCAGTGGAGGCAGCAGGACTCTGGACTAACAGTGAGGAAGTAGCCCACATCTCGTTAGTGTGACGGCTGTCCAGCGCCTAATGCGGAACAAAATGCTAATAAATTCCACCAAAATTATGCTGAGGAAAATCTGGTACCAAATCCTGAAATATTGCCGCTATTACTTGTACCTTCATGGATGAATCATTGCATGGCTTTTAAAACAGCTACAAACATCTACAGTATCCAGCAAGACCAACACACACACACACACACACACACACACACGCAGTCTGGGAACAAACCAAATCAGCCATGGAGAAAACAACAGCTAATCCTCATCCTTTCGCACTCTTTATCCTTGTTAACTCCTTTATCCATGTTTAACTCTTCCTTTCATCTTGCACTCGCTCTCACCAAACCATTTCCTGGACAACAATCAAGGCACATGACCCCAATACATGCCAGATATAACACAGATCATCCCAGCGTCTCCAGAACTACAGGTTTCCATCTCAACTGCTACTCATCTCCTTAGATGAACTCTTTACATGCACTTGTGGATTGTTTTGCAAAATGCGTGCTTTTCTGTCGAGAAATGACATGATGGAAAAGTACCTGAACTGACACACAGACTGACAGACAGATGGAGAGAGGAGCGTGGGGGACATTTGGAGGGTTCTGACCTGATAAACCCCCGCTCTCAGTCTCTCCATCTCCTCTTCTCTGCCCTTCTTGCTCCATTCAAGCCTTCCAGAGGATAAAATGGGCTTTAGGAGAGAATCTGTCCACCAGTTCTCCATGCCAGCACATGGCACTTAGTCACAAGAAGATCAACTGACTACCAACAAATTCGCATCAAAAGAATCTTATAGCCAGAGCCGGACTGGCCATCTGGAGTATCGGGAATATTGGAGTGAGTGCTCAGGAGTCTGTTCCAGAAAGCAGGACTCTGATCCTAAACCTGAATTCTGGGTTAAATCACTTCAGAGTTTTTGGTTCATGAACAGGTGATCAGAATCAGTTAAATCATCTATGAGTGAATGGTGAATGTGTGAAGCTATCATCAGTAGAGCTCTGATAATACAAGGCACCATGACAAGTGGTTTATAAAGGGCAGGGCCTTCCTTTCCTTTGATACGCTGTGCTTGTATTGGACAATCTAAACAAAATAATAAGAACATATCTAATTTATTTGGGTGTGCAAACCCCCTTTTTGTGCTTTGGCCTTTGGTTATACACACACCATCCCCCATGTCTTTTGATTGAGCGTGATGTGTGATTGAGCTATAATTATGTGCATATGAGGACTTATGCGCATGTATCTTCTTTTTAAGTAACACAGGATGCACATGTTGCTGTAGAAAGAATTTAAATTGATTTAATTTTCTGACACCTGATGAATTTTGCAAATGTTATAAAGCTTTAAGTTTTAAAGTTTTTGTTCTCTACTTTTGCACCATTTTTAATCCCGTCCATCCCTGCTTATTAATAATGCAGTTATGATTAACTCTAAAACTGATGATGACACCAAAGTAAAATATTTTACCATATTTTCTAACCAGACAGGTGAGCCTATCTGGGGCCTGTATCAGGAAGCGAGGTCAACTTATTCTGGCTCTCTTTGGGCTGCTTCACGAAGTCTAACATTAGTGATCCTGGATAACTAGTATCACAAAGCTGAACATGCTCATGCTAATCATGAGCAAGAGCTCTTAATCCCAATCAGTGGAGTATTTAACATGAGATATAATGAAAACAAGTGGAAACATTTGGTTACTGCAGTTTTTTTAAATACATTTCTATCTTTTATCTACTTGTGTAAAACATGGCCACTTGGTAACTGATACACACTGAAGTAATCTAACTTTCTGGTAAGTTTTGGGATAAGTTACCTTGAGTTAATGAGCTACCAGAGTGCCGGTGTGGAACCACAGCTCTGCTAGCAAATGTACCAGCTGAGTTATGGAGATGCTGTTGGCAAAGATAGAGAGCTCGTGTGAAGGTCAGGAGAAGTATCGACAGACGCGGGAGATTTAATGCTTTCCATCCATTGATCACCGTGGGGAACGTGAGATTGCTCACCAACGAGGTAGATGAGCTGACAGTCAACAGCCAATGCGAACACAACAACACACAGTTTGCTGTTTGACAGAGATATAGCAGTTCACAACTTTCAATTAAAGATGCTAGTAAATAATTTGCCAAGTCAACTATGTGGCAGGAAAGAACATTCATTTCACAAGACTTTTTGGGGTTTGTGTAGCATGTGAAATGGAAGGATTATGAACATGTACTGTACAATATTTACCAGGTCACTGAAACTGTATTATATTGTATATTATTACATTGTTCTGTATATTCAATTTTGCCTCTACTGAAGGCCCCATTGACTCGCACTCAGAGCCTAAAACAGACACATTAAGATAACAGTAACAGTAGTAAATATAATACCTCCAATATATTCATGGTCTTTGCTGGAGGTAAATATGTCAAATTAAATCCAGACTGTGATTTATTACTGCTCGTTGCATGAATTTCTTAATAAAACTAACAAAAACTGAGGAGATAATAGACTGATGGTGCTTCTGCATGACACAGAGAAACATAAACAAGTGTGCAATATCCTTTTCTCGCCACCCACCTTCATATTTCATACTCTTGTCATCTGTGAGCTCCCTGCCTCTGCTCTGTCCTTGCGTGCCCCTCTGCTGAAAAAAAAAACAAAAAAAAAAAAAACAACTCACCATCTCTCCCTCATCCTTTTGTCTCATTTTTCATTCTTATAAAAGTTTCCCTCTGTATCTCTTGAGAGCTTTTTTTTTTTTTTTTATGAAATGTGTGGGCAAAATCATTCCTCCTATTTCACACATATTTATCTGTTTCAGTTTCTTTCTGAAAACAAGACACGGCTGTTAGGCTGCCATTCCTTCTCTAACTCACTGCCCTGCACAGAACAATCTCTATTTAAAGGCTGTCACAGAGTAACAGAGAAATACTTGTGGGACAGACATTGTTTGAGTGTTTTGGCGTTTACTGCAAATCAAAGGCTCAGGCTTCGAAACCAAACAGGCATGTTTTGGTGCATGCACCCCTCCCCACCACCCCACCCCTCCCTTTTTCTCAGTCCCTTCTCCTGCTTCTTCCCCCGAAGCGATTTGCTTCAAACTCTCAACTACAGAGTCTATTAGCTCGGTCAGGGATTGTGTAAAGAGGGAGATGTATTTTGGGAAGATTATAATTGCTCATGTCATGCTGGTCCCATCCCTGTAACTGACTGTGTGATTTGGGTGTGTGTGTATATAGGCTGAAAGCTCCCCAAGGCTGTATATAGTGTGTGTGAGAGAAACAGTGGTGACCTTAAGAGAAGAGCTTTAAATTAAGTTAATAAAAAAGCAGATTCTCCTCGTCCTGGAGTTCTCTCATCCACATAGTTTCAAAGAAGCAAAGCTTGTTTAAATTAGACATTCTTGCCCTGAGTTGAGGCTCTCAGGCTCTACAACTCCTGTCCCTTTGCCAGGATTTGTAATGTCTAACCCAGACCTTTACTAGCTCTAATTTTTTTTTTTTAAGATTTTACCTTTAATGGACAGCTGATGGTGGATAAACAGGCAGGAGGTAAGGGAAGAGGGAGGGGGAAGGCGTGCAGTGAGGGTCCCTAGTCGGAGCCGAACCAGGGATGTTGCAGTTACTGTATGTGGCTACCAGGGCGCTCCCCCACCTCCTTTAATCTAAACATTTGATTGATTTACCTTGTTTGGGGTCTGTAGATTAAGCACCAGCTTAGAGGTTAAACTCAGGGCGAGCAAGTCCTCAAACCTTGTTAAAAAAACACTTTAAAAAAGCTCATCTCTTTTCAAACACACAGTTACTTTTTTATATTAACCACACAGATTTTGTAGTGTACATTTACAGTGGTTACAAAACGAGGAGCCTGACAGTCTATAACAAGCTTTAAGTGTTTATTTCAGAGGTGTTTATGTCATGTAAACATCACATTTAGTTCCGGCTTCTCTGCAAAGTTTCCAGCCTCAGTCAGTGGAGTTTGTTTAGTGGGGACCTGCAGTTAGTGTTGCTGAAAGACAAAATGGTAAAATGTCATAAAAGATTAAAAAAAACAAAAACAAACTTGCATTAAAGGTCTCACAATGTCCGAAATTCTCTACCAGAGATCCAAGGAGAAACTTTTACCTCATCTTAGTGAGGTAAAACAAGTCTGCGGCCATTTGCATAGAAAAATGTGTCTATCTCACAGAAGAGCTTAACAACTATCATGGTAGCAAAGTATTTTAAATTTACAGGCACAAATAATAATAATGATAAGTAATGTTGTTGCATTTTGATTGGTTGACTGAAGATGCAGCATGTGTTATTCAATAGTCAACAGTATATAGATGACAGGAGACAAGGGGAGAGAGAGATGGGAAATGACATAAAACAAAGGTCCTGATGGCCGGCACCTTAAACCCAGAGACCACCAGGCACCGCAACAAACCTGCAAGTTCAACCAAAATTTAGCAGAATTAAGACCTGTGTGACTCAAATCAGAGCAAAGAGAATGCAACAGAAAGTGTGATGGTGGGTTTAATCAGGTCTGTCTTTACAAAATGTCACCTCTGCAGTACAGGGAGCCATAATGGACATAAATGTGAGTTCTAAGGTTATGTTGTAGCTTTTCATTTTGGTGTACATTTAGTATTTTGCACTTTGGTCGACATTTGTTTTTCAGTGTGCTCTAAAGATAAACTTGACTGGTCACATATGTAATTAGCAAGGTTGGTTATTTCTGTATGTTTTGCTTTTCTTTCCAGCTTGACATGCTGTAGTTATTTTTGAAAACTAAATTATCTTCACAAAAAAAAAGACTGACACACTGGTAATGCCATCAAATGCTAAATAACAGCCTCACAACTCCATGTTTTCTTTCTCTGACTGAAATTTCATGTCATCTTTTATGTGCTGAATTTGTTTCCTGACCACAGAGACAATGAAATCCTTTCAGACTCCACTGGAAACTTTCACTTTCTATAATAAATTTTCTTTATTATAGCTTTATTTATATCTATATTTTAAGCTTTATTATATAACAAGGTCAGAAAAAGTTTAGAAAGATGCATGAGTGACTAAAAGCACAACATTAAAGGATGACGGAAAAAATGTAGATAAAAACAGACAAGAGAATCATATTAATGAGAAGATGAGCAAGTTCTGTTTGGTGGTTTGTAACTTTGTTGCCTGGAAAAGGAAAAAGATGAAACAAAAGTAGACAATTACTGGTGAATAAAGCGACTTCATTTCCTTTTCAGAGAGAGAGCAACACCTTTTCCTTCTCTCTCTATCTCAAAAAGATGATGGGTGTCATTTCTCCTTTCATCAGCTGACAAACTAAATGCTGATGCAGTGAAGGATTATGTTTGTGTGTGTTTTTGATGGAGAACAAGCGCAGGTGTTGGATAACGTGTGAAGGTTTTTTTTTTCTTATGAGTAAAAATTAAGTCCTCAGCCCACAAAGGAGTTGGGATTGAGACCTTTTGATAAGACCTCCAGTACAACTTTAGTACAAGTCTTTCTAACTGGAGATAAGTGGCAAAACATAAGTCTTTACTGAACCGAATAAACGGCACAAAACTGATGGCTACAGACACCATGTCCAGGATGTTTTTCTACAGTCTCTGGTACTGAGGTTATTTATTTGGTTTTATTTTAACTAGCCACAAAAATCACTTTTTCAATGTAATTAATATTTATTTGCACATTTTTTACATCCTTAAATAGGACATATCATGTCCGCTCCGTAGCCTTTGCTGCTCAGGTTGTTCCACAGGCTGTTTGTGTTGTCCACTTGCATATTTCCTCAAATTTGTACAGATGTAAGGTTAAGAAGTTTCCATTTCGAGTAAAGAATGAGAACAACAAGTTCTACTTGTATACTATTTGCTTACATAACCTTTGGAGCCGCCGGAAGTCGGCTAAGCCACAGCTCAACCAAGCAGATCAGAGTGGGCTCATCAGGAGGGGGGCCTTAAAAACAGCCTGTTTCAGACAGAGGCTGAACTGAGGGGCTGCATAAAGGAGCAGTATAAGATAAATAAGGAGTTTTTAACTGTAAATCATGCAAAGATATTCCAGTAGAGCCCCAGGATAAAAATATAGACCTGGAAATGTGCATAATATCTTCCTTTAAGATTAAAAATAGGTTTAAGATAAAGAAATACAATGTAAAGGGAATGTAAAAAAGCAGCAGTTTGTAAAATATAACTGAGGTTTTAGTTATGTACGAAGGGAAGGAATCAATGTTTGATGCTACAGTAGCTGCTACTGAAGCATGAAAAAGAGAAAGAGAAAGTAGAGAAGTAAAAGCCAAGAAAACGCTGCTATTGGGGTTTTGTTGTTTCTGTGTTTGTGTGATCACTAAGGAAGCTACATGACGCTGTTCAGGTTCACATTCAGTTTCAGCTACCTTACTTGGAGATAACTAAAACTTTACTGGTCTTAGTGTTTGTTTCTAGGTGAGTAAGATAAATAGCGTTTTAGTGCCCCGTGTGTTTGTTTTGTGTTCACAGTAAAGAGCGTGTGGCCGACTGTGTGTGCGCCTGCTTTCTGTGCATGTTTATAACTCCCGACTGCTCTCCTCTGTCACATACAGAAATCTCATCCAGTGTGGCTCAGTGCCGCGGATCGACAACCGAGACAGTGCGAGTATGTGCGCTAGCAAGATGCCTCAAGGTTACCATCGGGCTGGAGTGTGTGTGTGTGTGTGTGTGTGTGTGTGTGTGTGTGTGTGTGTGTGTGTGTGTGGGATGGGAAAAGGGGAAACAGCTGCCACTGGAGTTTACCACAAGTCATTATAGTGCACAGGGGACAGAGGAAATGTAATTTTTACACACAAACACTTAATGGGACACACTCAGTGTTCTTAATACACTGTCCATGACCCTGTCAGGAAGTGAGTCTTAGGACTGGCACACACACACACACACACACACACATGCACACACACATGCACACGCACACAAGCACAATGTATGTGGTCATTGGCTTGTTCATATATTCCCACAGTTGAGGTGAAGTTGTATCTACATTAGAACAGTGTTTTCCAACCTGTGGTTAAGGACCTCCCAAGGGGTCTCGTGATAAATCTGAGGGGTCATATGATCTTTGACAGAATAGGAAAGCCAAACTTTAAAAAAAAATAAAAAAAAAAAAAAAAAATTCTGGGATTTTCTGGTGAATTACTAGAAAAAAATGTGACCTATTTAGGTCACTACAAATCTTCAAATAAAACTATCTGAGAAGGATTAATCAGTCTTTGGCTGAACTGGTCACAACCCACTGAGCATGAGCATGTATCAAGAAAGAGTTCCCAGTAGACATAGCTTTGGGAACAGGTATAGGTTGGGAACTACTGCACATGTGACATGGATGTTAAAAGTTTCAGCTGAGCCCGGCTCAAACCCACAGAGTTTTATGTCCATAATGTAAGTAAAACACACAGAGTATCAGAAAACGCTGAGCACTAACTCTCTACTTTGTTGTTTTAGTAGTGCTGAGTGGGAAAATCTGATGACTTCACGAAAAAACTGACATTTGGGCTCGTGTATCACTTCTACTTATCAGTGCTGATTTATACAGTATTGAACTGCCATCAGTGATGATTCATAAAAGTTCCAGAGGCAACAAACATGAACACCGTGGTAAATTTATACTGACATGATTGAGATAGATTGCTTTACATGGCTTTCAGATGTGTGTGTGTGTGTTCGCACGCAACTGTGTCTCAAAAAGAGAGAACACTCCTGATGTGATATGTGCCTGACACGCTCGAATCACGAGCGTACAGTCAAAGAGAAAACAAAATCGTAAGATGACAATAATTAATGAGGATTTTTTGGGTGGTCTGGCAGTTCCAAGGACAGCCTTCAAACACAGTGTGTACATGCAAAACAATCAGAAGTCAAGGGAACAAAAAGCAGGCTGCCAAGCTGCTTATAATAGCAACAACTGAACAATACCTTGCCAAGTAGACTCACACACACTCGCACGTCGGCAAACTGGCAGCCACTCATAAAAGGAAATCCTAATTATAATGGCTTCCAATGCTTATTAAAACTACTAATAATAACTGATAATAATTACAGCATGCCAAACCTGCCCTGGGAGGGAAGCTGGAGCAATTACACACCCAGTCAGTCAGTCAGTCAGTCAGTGACTATTTCATACAGTCAGTCGGGGAGTCAATCAGGCCGTTTGACAATCTCTAAAACAAAGCATCAGTCAGAAATTTACCATCACAAGTCCAGTTAGTCAGCTAGTCTGTCAGGAAACCTGGGAAATTACCGCGGGGTTAGTCATTTAACCTCAACACATTACGTGTCAATTACAGCTGCATTAGGTGATTGTTGGCGTCTCCCAGCAACAGAATCTTGAAAAACAAAGTGCTTCTCAGGTTCTTAAAAGAGTCTTTTGCACTGTCTGAAAGTTAAGGGACACACGAGAGGCAATTTCTCCAGAAACCCTGTCTACTACACTACCCACAATGCAAACCACTACCATATATTTCTTAGGTTCATCCACGATTGGAAACATTAATCTTTGACTATGCTTGCGTCCACTTTTTCTGGGATGCAGACAAAGACTGCTCAAGTATTATTGGTTTGGGGGGGAAACATTAGCTGAAGGTAGCTATTGGAGCCATTCAAATGAATGAGAGGGCTGCGTTTTTTTTCACGCTGAGCCTATGTCGGTCTGAACGCAGCCTTAGGAGGAGGATAGGCAAGCGGGATGTATCCATGCTGTAAGGTGAAACAAAACATTGAGCTTAACGCTGCACACAGTTGAAGAACAGGGTGATTATAATTTAGTACAGATTTAAAGGGGCCAGACAACCAGCCAGACAGTCAAAAGGTTATCAGTCAGCCAGCGGACCAGTTGTTTAGTCCTTCCACTCTTTTCATTTGCTTCATTACAGTGACATGTTTGATCCGCACAGCGAGAAGAGTCCAAAGTACACTGCAATTAATCTCTTCAACTAACATAAGTTATGACTTGCATTAACACCAGGACTTTATTAGCCTTTATAATCACAATATCGAATGTTGAAAACACACACACACACTATAGATCCATATTGAACACTGTGCACAAAATGAAACTTGGCAGTGAATACTTCCTCTCTCTCCCTCTCCCCATTGGCAGAGAGGTCTGGGATATGCTAATTAAGCCTTGACTGATAAAACATTCCCTTGGCCTCTATGTCTCATTACTACTAACTTCTCTGATTGCAGCCCAAGTCCTGCACCTACAGTGTCTGATAAATAAGAAAGCACCTTAAGCCACAGACTGTGACTAAATGCTTATTAAGCGGAGGGATATGACCTAGCAGTGCGATGGCAATACGCCAGAAAAACTCAAAAAAACTTCACTGCAATCAGTGTACCTTATCTTCTTTTTCTAATTGATAATTAGTCTTGCATTAATTTGGGCCAACATCTATCTCTTATCACAAAGGTACAATTTATCAGCTGCTTAAATGATGGACTAAATTGGGTTGGCAATGTTAATGATTCACCTTGCAGGGTATGGGGGACATGAGGGAAATAATTTCTCCTGACTCATATTTAATTAACCTTAGCAGATGTGCTGGGCATGCATTGTAGCTTAAAAAAGTATGACATCTTTGGTAAAACATGTTTGAAAATGAATATTTTAATGCAAAAAAGATGTTATATACATAAATATAAAATGTAGGAAAACAATAATAGAAATCATGGTTATCATTGATACATTTGTTTTTGGGATTTTTGAGTACAAGCAGTTTAATAAAAAAATGTTATACTTCTACTACGACAGAGAGGTTATTTAGTTGGTTCCTTCATACGCTGGTCTCTGTGAAAGGGAGATCCAGGAGTACCAGAACTCTTCACATAGAAGACTCTGATTAGTACCTTCAGCTTGTGCAACTCGTATACTGCAAAAAACCAAAAAGCCGTACAGAATGTTTGATATGTTTAACAATGCTCTGCAAAGTGACACAATGTCTTGTTGGTATATTTAGTCAATTTTTTAAAAAAAGTAAATTGCAAATTGCTTTAATAGTTCACTTTTATGTGTTATAACTGTGTATGTAAAACAGAAAAACCAGTATGAACTGAATTTAGGAAAAATGTCAAAAGTATGTGGTGCACCTGCTTCATACAGCAGCATGTAAACAGCAGTCAAACAATCTGTGGCTTACGGCTACTCAACCAGCAACACCAACTGTCATTAAAAAGAAATATATAAAAATAAATGCTTGAGAAGAGTTGCATACATGTAAATGATGTACTAATATCAAACGAGTAACAGTAATATCATAATAACTTCATGTAACGTTTACATCTCAACATACTGTAGCTCAGCGAAGCGTCACCATTCTGTCTCAAAGGAGTGCAATTTTCAGAATGACGACACCAAAATCATCCAGGTGGCCACGGTAGATCATTTTCTCTAGTGCTCCATGCTCGCTCTTTATATACTGTAACACTTTTTTTTCAGTACATGGTTAACAAAGGTAATAAAACTGATCTTCTGGCAATAAACAGAACTCTTTGTTGTTTTGTTTTATTATTATTGGCTACAGATTCACACATTTTCTAACTCAGCAGCACAGTGAGTTCAGAACATGCTTCCTGTTATCATTTTGCATAAACATTTTTACCATTTCCCCCTTCGATCCCATTTTAAAACTGTTACAGTTAGATGCATTTCGCCATTTATCATTGTCACATTTGAGGTAATGCTAAACACACTATAGTATCACTGAACATAGTAGATGCTGAGGTGCTAGACCACGGTTAGCACTGAGCACAGGAGTGAATGACCTAGAAGGGCACGAGGATGATTTTGGCGTTGGTTCTGTACTTTATTATTGTATTTTCAGCAAGAGTCTGAGAGTTTTTGTTGCTAATTTTCCTCCCTGATTTGGAAGTTTGATTTTCATACTGGTGCTGAAAATGGATGGTAGCATGAAAAAGACAAATATTTGTGAATAATACCCAGTCACTACATTCAGTCAATACAAGCCCACTGCTGTAAATTTTATGCACTTCATTTTTTTTCTTCTTTGAAAACTCTCTGAATCAAACAACTCTGAACCACAAGGGCTCTCTCCAACAATCTATTCTTTAGTTTCTTTAATCCCTCTTCATCAATATCCCTCTTCCCTCTCTACATCCTTTTGTTTCATTTTCCTTCCTTGTTTCTGTACCTATCCCTCTTTTCTATTCCTTTGTTCCCTCCTTTCATTGTTTTTCTTTTGTCTAGATTCTTTTAACCCATCCTTCTTTCCTTCGTTCCCCTCTGCCTGCCTTCCTTTCTCTTTTCAATCAAAATGTGTCTACAGTAGCAAACAAGCAAATGAAATGGTCTGTTTCAAAAAATCTGCTTCACTTTTCTTTTTTTTTTGTATGGTTTCAGTCAAATTACTCTCAACATTCACTTTAGTGGGATTTTATCCATGGTATTATTAACAGAAATGCAATTCACCTATTCCTGAAATGTCATTTTAAACATTTAATCCCCATTGAAATTAATACTGCTGAGCTTTGTGGAGTGAAACACAGAAATGAGATAGGAACTAACTCTTAGTCACACTTAATTGATGGTTTAGTAAGTGGCTAAATGGATATACACTATGGTGTAGCACTGAGGAGTGCGCTCTAAAGCTCAATTCATGTTTCAGCAGAACTTGTGTGCACTTCAACACACACCGACGCCCACACCACCAGGTCACAGAGATGTGCCAGGAACATCCTTCACATCCAAACTACAGTACATAGAATACACAGACAACACAGAGAAAAAGAGGCTAAAGTAAGTAATACAGAGTGAAACATATGCCCAAACATAGGCGCAAGGCATAAACGTTTTACTCTGCTCCAACACAATCAGCATGAAAACTGCAAAGTGGTTTGATTAGATTATAATATACAAATTAAAGAACTATTCCAGCATTATTAGACTAATAGATTTCTTATTCCCTACTTATTTTACATATCTATCGATCATGTTCAAGCACCATTACAACATATGTGCTCTTCCTCTATAGTTTGGATGTTACTGTTCTAAACAAATACTGTCTAAATACCAGGAGTTACTCCCAGTAGAGGAGATGGCAGCAATAAAAAGCTGTACCAGTGTCAAATTAATTATTTATTAATTATTTAATTAGGACTGGGCGTTGGAATCATCTTGCTTTGCTCTGCTTATTGCTTAGACTGAGTTTCAATTTGACAGAAAGTCTCAGCGTTATTACAAAATGGTTATCATGTTCTGGATGGAGCTTCTTCCAAAAAATGTAAAAGTCCAAAAGGTTGATATTAACATTCTAATGTTGCAAAAAGTGGTTTTGGGCCTCTTGTTTACAGCTGTGGAGTATTTAAAGAATTTGATGTCTCATCTAACGATAGAAAAGTGAGGAGAAAACTCCAATGACGCAGTAATAATTCAAAATACACAGGTTGACTTTACGGATCACGTACAGATGACTGTGAACATGTAATCCATGCAAGGTTTCGTACATTCAAGTAGATGATTCAAGTAGATTAAAAAAAAAAGAAGAAATCATTCAAAGATAAACTCAAATCCCATAATGTTATTGTGTCCTGAAATGAATATAAATGATTTGAAAACTTGAGATTCAGTACTTCTGAAATGTGGTTTGAAATGTTGTTGTACAGATATAATTTGAATGCAGGAGCAGATTCATTCATAAGTGCTGTAAACCAACAGCGAGGCATGGTTTCAGACTTGTATTATATCTAGTCCTGTACTAAAACAGGTTTTTAAAATCATCCCTATTGAGAGAAATATGCTGGATAAAAATGAAAGGCATATTATTACACAGAAAGATAATTTATACAGTGCTCCACTGTGCTATAATGTACTTCAATTATTCAAAAGTTTCCATAATTCATCGACAAAACAATGTGTGATACATCAGACAAGTCACAACGACAAAATCTGTACTTTCATTAAGATTAGTATAGTGGCGTTCTCCCTGTTTGGCATATAGACATTAGGCCTCAAAATGAGCCCTTAATTTAAAGGAATAGTTCAGTATTTTGGGAAATACTCTTGTTTTCTTTCTGGCTGAGAGTCTCCACTGGTTGCCTGACAACTGATCAGAGCCAAGAAATAAGCAAGAAAGCATATTTTCCAAAATGTTGCTTTAAAAAACTAACTTTTGCCCAAATATTTAATGCCATATGCTAAAACCATGCAAAAAGTTTTTATTCTAAATCTGACATGGATGAATATACTGTCTTGAATGCTGTTTGTAGAATTATGATGATTTTGTTTTGTTTCAGGAGCCATTACTCACACAGCAAAGAACCATATCTTCAGGCTAATTAGTTTCAATCCACACAGTTTTCAGACACAGGAACATTTTGACTTTTTTTAATCGTCTACATCTTAATTCACCCTTAGGAGTAGACTCAAAGCCCAGCAATCACATTTTTCTAAACATGAACTGCTTCAGTTTTGAGAATAAATTTGGCTTTATCGCACAAACAAGACTAAGAGTCTATAGCCACACTAGCGGCGCTGTACTTTGGCACAGCAGAGTCTGATGGAAATGTCATCAGTTGTGCAGTTATTTGGTCATTAACCAAAGATTTGGGCAAATTAAAACTTTGACCTAATGATGGTGGTCAGAGGATCACCAAAGAGATAACAATTCATCCTGATGGGGACCATAATGTTTGTTCCAAATGTCATGGAAATCCACCCCAACAGTTGTTGAGAAAATGCAATTAAAACACCAGACATGGTCGACCTCTTGGTGGCGTTAGTGGAAAAGTCAGAGGATCACTGAAGTCGGTAGGATATATCGTCTGGAAACCATGAATGTCTGCACCAAATTTTGTGCCCATCCACCCAAAAGATGTTAAGATATTTCATAGGATAAGCTGACCTGCTGGTGGCGCTAGAGGAAGAGTCCAGGGTCACCATGGTCATTAGGATTCATCTGCTGGGCACCATCTGTACCAAATTTCATGGAAATCCATCAATAGTTATTTCAGATATTTAAGTTCTAATCAAAGCGTTGGAACGACCGACAGACTGACATCGCCTTGGCCAAAAAACTCACATTGAAAGGTGTCATGTATCCAAGTGAATGGCCACGTAAGTTATAGCTAGCATAATTAGCATGTTACAGTGCTAGTCATTATGTTTCGGAAAATTACTTTTGTCTTGTGGGGGCAGCAGTTGCACTGAAGCCACTGTTTAAAATATGAGACTGTAGAGCTCTATGTATGCCTTTAGTGGCTTCATTTAAATGGATCCAATTACCTTTTTGGCTCCAACTGAATCTTGTTGAAGACTTAATCAGAGTATATAGAAAAGTAAAAACCCTGCTAATTGTATATTCCAGGAAGAAAACTGAGGCAAATTAAATGACTTCAAACAACATGATATTATGCATCACGCCAGCCACTCTACAATTAACCTCCTTTACCTTGCTTGTCTGTGTATTACCATATACTTCAAACAGCATAGACAATGTTTGATAATGATGGTGATTCAAATCACACCATTATGAGGTTTTGACTGAAAGCAGCAGAGCTGCACAATACAAAGCAGTTAGTACTCTGCTTATTTTCGTCTCTGGACCTGATTTGTCTACACAGCTGCAGTCATGGCATTCTTCTGTCTCGGGTTGGTTTGGTGTTGCTGTTGCTGTCTTCCTCCATCTCCAGTATAGCCATATTGGTCTGGACCAGGATCCACCATGTGCCTGTAACAACATTTTCTCTCATTTATGAAGGTCATAGTGATCTCCAAGTGACTTTCTGAGGTCTTATCTATGTGCGTTGCTGTAGAACTCTATTCCAAAAGGCTTTAATCATAGAAAGACATTTACTTTAAACTGTATTTAGCATTTTAGAACAAACAACTTTCTTTTGTAATTTGTAATGTGGCACCCATTTTGTACAATAAGGTGCTGTTTTTCTCCTGTTGGTAAATATCAAGTTTCCTAACACTCTTCAGGTGTTAGAAAGGGTGCAATATGAGTCACTTTTGAAACAAAGGAAGAGACATTTCAGATCTCAGATTTTACTTGGGGGCCATCTTCATCCACAAATTGCACCTACCTGTAACCTCCTCCACCCCCAGCTCCACGGGTCATAGTGTCGTACCGGAGACCACGAAGTGGAGGGGTAGGAGACGGGGGCACATCTTGCCGCAAGGGCCCTCTCTGATGGGAGCTAGGAACACAAAACAAGGAGTGGTCAGGCAGTGTGAGAGAACTAAGAGTAGGAAACAAAGAGAAGTTGAACATTATCACTTTATGAGAAGGAACAGGTAGGGACAGGTAAGGCTGTATCACAACACAAGATAAGAGCTGAATTCCTCCATAAATTTAACATTGATGGATTAAGTTATTGTCACAAAGTCAAGACAGGAACTGAAAAGTCAAGTGCTTTCCAAATACTCATGTTAAAAGATAACCTCTGTGTCAAGTATTATGAATCATGTGATACGAAGCAACTTCCTTGCATTTGATCACCTTGGGTGGGGGTAGTAACCAGGGTCGACTCCCCGAGGATCCCCTGGGCGTGAGTATGGCTGGCCGGGGGGATAGCCGGAGTAAGATGGAGATGACTGGGGGTTGGGGTAGGATGGGGCCTGAGGGTATCCCTGTGGGGCCTGGGGAGGGCCGGTGTAAAGACCGGACCAGGGCTGCATGGGGTAATCAGCCGGATCCAACGGACCTCGTCTGGAGAACAGAACATGACATTTTTGAAACAAACGATGGCTTAAATAAACAGTAAGTTATCATTTAACAAGTGAGTTTCCTATACTTGAAAAACCAGTGTTATCATGCACTGCAAACTGCATCCACCCATCAGTGGCTGAACTCTTTAAAATGCAGATAGACGTCCTTTTGTTAACTGTGCTGAGCTTCCTTTTTGCTATTAACGTGATTTCACCCTAGTGAGTGTAAAATGTACAGTAGTTTTATATTGTAATTTACTTTGTGACGCTCTACTTTTATTTGATAGACCACTGTATTAATACCTTATAAACAATAGTCTGAGGACAGCATGATGCAGCAAAGCTATAAGTCATTATACTGTATGTATTTTCATTTGATGCTTTATAAAAAAAAATGTAATGCAAGGAAACAATACTAGATCAGTGAATAAAACATAATTGCCCAAAATCAAACAAACCACCAACCAGCTGCTGGCACTGTTAACACTGGGTTGGAGTTGTTTGGTTCTTGCTGTTCTTTTCATGTCTTTTAATAAGGGAATATGTGCACATTCTAATGCTGCACTTGTTGCCGTTTCTTTCTTGTAAATCAGTTGACTAAATGGCTAAAATATTCATGAAAATCTGCTAAAAACAATTTGTTTTTGACTGGGGAGAGAGGAGTGAAGTACACACACACACACACACACACACACACACACACACACGCACACACACACAGAGCCAACAGCCCATCCCAGCCAAAGATCACATAGCAACAGAATATAAGTGACATGTGACAGTTTTAAGTGGGCTAAGGCTCAGTTAACACACACACACACACACACACACACACACACACACACACACACACACACACACACAGCTGTGGTAATCCAGTCCAGTCCTGTTAATAGATATCGATGTCTTGTGCCCAGTGGAAAGCAAGTACACAAACACGTGTCGTCCACATAGCTAACATTATGAGGTATTACATTTTATCTCTGTGTCCTTCTGTCTCTTTTTGTTTGTCTACATTTGTTTCTCAGTCTCTCTCTATCTACCCATCTGCTTCACTTTCCTTCTCTTTTTTCTTCTTTCATTTAAACTTTTGCTTCAGTCCTATTTCTTGCATTTCTGTATGTTCATGCTCGCTTGTGTATGTTCATTCGGTCTGCTGCATATTGACTAAAACGTTGGTTTAATACTTAGTACTGAAACGTTCACCTGTGTTAAAATGTGTTCGGAGCACAATCTCGTTACTCTCACCGAGTGTCATATTGACACTTATCATTATGTATAGTTGAGTGGGTGGGGCTCCATAGCCTCCAACCAATCACAGATCTGACCTGCTGCCTGTTGCCTGGAGATAATGTTAATGTGCACACAACCGCAGAGGCTGAATCAGACAGAAATTTGTTCATAAATACTTTCACAGAGCACACACGCACACACACACAGACACATGCACTCACACACAGACACATGCACTCACACACAGAGTGCTGGTGGTCTCCATGCTGACGCCTGTGTATGTCAATTTGGGTGGTCAGCAGTGGAAAGTGTCTAACTAACTACATGCCCATCATGTTTGGGATATCTGCCTCTGCCCCCCCCTGGCTCTGTATCCACTGTGAGTGTGTGTGTGTGTGTGTGTGAGAGAGAGCTCAGGCATTTTTTGCTTCTCTGTCAACTCATCTGTCAACCTATCTGTCATCTGTCTTCTGGTTTTCAACTTATTCTGCTACACTTATTGTAAGTCACTCTGGGTAAGCGTATCAGCTACATGTCTCAAATGTCTCTCTTCTTGATAGCCACAGCGGTTTTGTCTGCTTCTCTTCTGCTGGAAAGCCTACCAACACGTCAGTCTGCCAGCTGCCCCGCCTGTCCATGTGTCTGCCTCTCTCTTGCTCTTTTTAGAAGTTTTATGACCACAAGTCTGCCTGCACGCCGTGGCTTGCTATCCATCTCTTCTTGATAGCCACAGCCTGTATACCTGTGCCCATATCAGTCAGTCAATCTGTCACTCAGCATTTTGCCCCGGGCCGTGATAATGTCACCAAGGCAGAGATAAGAGCGGTGGAGAGGTGACGGGGAGGGGGAGAGGGCAGGATACAGGGGAAAAAGAGAGATATAAGAACCAAAGGAAGGAGGGGCGGAAAGGAAAAGTAAAGGAGGTTTGAAGGAGAGAGGAAGAAGAGGGAAAATAGAGATGAGTTAAAAGCAGGAGTGGGTAGAAAGAAAAAACTCATCTGTAAAAAATTGCAGGACAAACAAAGGCCTGACATTTTCTATTACCTGTTTAAATTGCGCCATGATTTATTGCAATGTTATCTGTTCTGTCACTTCTCCAAATCAGGATACTATATCACTTTCTTCTCGCTGTATTAGTGATTATTAGTGAAAACCTGTTATATAGAAAATGAGATGATGCAGAAAGGGCTAGTAATGACAGAGATAAAAAGACGAGTTAAAGGAAGGTTAGAAGATTATCTTATATGTGGTCAGAGAGGAAGGATTAAGACGAGAAAGAGGTGGGGATGGGAAGCAGGGAGGAGTGAGAGGCCGCGTAAACGATTATCTGCAAAAAACAACAGGCTAATCGAAAATAAAAATAATAATTAGTTGCAGCCCTAGAATCTTCTGAGAGTTGCTGTATTGGGAATGGAGTGGAAATCCAGCGAGAATCTTTAGGGAATCCGTTGTAAATCCGGTGGCAAGTTTGGAATTCTCTCTCCAGGAACCCAGTCAGCACTGCACAGCAGCTGGGGATTATGGGGTAATGAGGATAGAAGCCATTACTGGCACACAGACACACACACACACACACGTACACACACACACACAGATAATCATACAGTATGAGAACTAAAACACATATATGAACATACAGATACAGAAACAAATACGCACACACAACTAAAACACATATAAACACACGCACACAGACACACACACACACACATATAATCATACACTGTGAGAACTAAATAACATGTAAACATACACACACGCAGAAACAAATACACACAGACACAAACACACACAGACACACACACACACTCAAAACCTTAGCCTAAATGCAGCACTAGCCCCTCCCAAACCCCACGTACTCTGGAGGAGGCAAATTGGCACACAGCTGGAGAGGGCCAAATGAGAAAGCTGGTGGTCTCTGTGTGTGTGTGTGTATGTGTGTGTGTGTGAGAGAGAGAGAGAGAGAGAGAGAGAGAGAGAGAGATAGAAACAGATGTAATGAATGAGAACAGTTTCCTGGCACATGTAACAACTAGTTTAACATAATTGAAAGAATAATCAAACCAAAATGAAAGAATTGAAAACATCCCAAGCAGAACAAAAAAAGCCATTGAGGCCTCAGTTTGAGGTGAAATTCAACCTGTAATACCTGTTTAAGGATGACTTCCATAGCATTGGTAGATATGACAGCAGTGTATTGGTTATCTGAAAGGATAATTGGGAGTATTTCCTCTAGGTCTGACAGTTATTTGGAGTAATGTGAGCCTTTCTAATTCCCTGGTATTTAGGAGATTTCTTATGGATTTCAGAGAAAACAAGGAGTTGTTATATGCCCTCTGCACCTGCCTCTCTCCCTCACATACACATACACACACACTTTCACTTACTCTTTCTAAGAGGGCTGGATACAGCTGTTATTCCAGTTGAAACACACATACACACAGACGCACCCACCCGCACAACCATCGATCATCCCGGGCTGTCTCAGAGAGACACAAATACCTTTAAGAAGGAGAGACAAGACGTAGCGTGGTGACACAACACATTAAAGAACTCCTGAGAGTCTATGACAGCCACATTGCAGATGGATTGTCTCAATAAAACCGAATACTAAGACACACACAAACAACACCTCAATATGAGAACAGAGGAAAAGTTTTAGATGCGAGGGAGAGGGTTGTAGAAGGTGAGAAAGAGAGGAGGGGGGGAGAAAGAGGGGGAGGTAAAGAGTGATATTGAAATGATATTGGGTGAAAGGGGAGCGAGAGAAAGAAGAGATAAACTACTGCAGATTTAATTCAGTTACATCTTTATGAGCCTTTATAGAGCTGAGTCCTCACCTTGTGTTGATATCCATCTAAAATAGATTTTAGTTTTGAGGTTAGGAAAATACTTCATATATTCAAATTGCATTCAGCAGTGTCAGATTATTTGTCAATGAGAGTCACGATATTTTGACAGTCTGGTAATAAAACAGATTAATAGCACAAATTGTTCCACAACTGCTGTTGTAATGTCATTTTGTGAGCCGCAGTGAAAATGGAGCCGCTGTGATATAATGTCCCCGCAGTTAAACTAAGTTTAACTTAGTTTCATCTTCCTAATGTGATACTTCATTATGAATCTTTAATCACAGAGGCATCACAGTCCAAACAATGAGGCAATAAAAACCTAAGTGAGAAATAATGAAGGATAGAGAAATATTTTAACCTTCTATCTGAGGTAGGGCAGGAAATCACAGGAAAGTCTATTTGCTGGAAGATTGTACCGGAATAAAAATGAAACCTGGGTCACATCTTGGGTTTTTTTATTACATTAATTATTGGTTTTGAACTGCTCAGCACATCCTATAGACTTTAATGCATCAATAGATATTTTATAATTCATAGCATCGGATTTGTGTAAGAAACAGACTTTCAAATGAAAATCATCTGGTATTGAGGAAATGATAAAACAAGCTTGATCAATGATTGAAAATAAGACAAGACATTAGTCAAAGAGTCTTCACTACAGGCAAATCAGTAAATGTAAATTCTAAAAGAAGCACTGGACTTGCCTTATTTCCTCCCATATTGTAATTTGAATGAAATCGATTACGCATGAACGGTCACGCTAACAAGGTAATGAATAAAGCTAATGGTAATGAATGTGGTCATATGAAAGTGAGTACATGTGCAAAAACACAGTACACAAATTTAAAAATCTAATCAGAAATCATTGGTTTTCAGAGGCATCGGACAGGCAGGCAGTTAACCAAGTCATCATGCAGAGAAGATAGACTTTCAGTGTGATTGGCAGTTGTCTTTGTTTGACTAAGCTAAACCACACTAAGCTGCTGTCTGAACACACTGCTCAGGTACAGTATGTGGCATCTGGAACAGTATTAAGTGTGGGTAGTGAAAAAACAAACTCTTACAGAGGTGAGTCATTACGTCTGACGCCTGAAGCAGCAGTGAGAGGTTTTTTTTTTTCTGTTTTATTGGAGAAGCCCAATAAGTAAGACACTAGGCTGTTTTCCTACTTCTGGTTAAGTGATCACATACTGTGTGTCTGAGTGTATGTGTGTGTCAGAGATGGTATTTTGTTGGTTCAGCTGTCAGTGTGGTTTGTGTTGGTGCTTGTGTGTTAGAGACCCTTAAACCTCCCTTGACTCCTGACCCCTTGAAGTCACATGATACTCCACTTAGATGGGTCAAAGGCTAAGAAAGGGTATTATCAACCAGGAATAGGGAACATACCAAATACATAGACATAACATTCAAACCTTCATTTGGTAAAGCTAACAACTATTTGGTGGAGGACTGGGCCATTGATAATTCAGTGGAAGTCAGGCTAACTTGCCTGAGATAGATGTAAAAAAACTGCTGATTTTCGGGGGCCTACCACAGGCTTGTTAAGGAGAACAGTGTTATATGTTCCTCCCAATATCTGAACTAAAACTTTATATCGTTATAAGTGAACATATAGTAACTTAAAGTCTCTGATTGCCTACTGGATGTTCCCAGAGCTTGACTTAAGATGAACAGAGACTGAGCATTTGCTGGGTTTGCCCCCAAACTTTGGAATAATTTACATCTTATTATGATCCAGTTCAACCGAAACTTTTAAAGAAACTCAAAATTCACTTACACTCCCTCGCCTTTTACAATTGATATTTGCTGTTGTGTAAAACCGATTTTATAGTTTATGTTTGTCTGTTTTGTAAACTCTATTTTATTTTCTATTTTGTAAATATAAATCTTGGAGAGAGAAGTAAGAGGAGGAAGGAAAAGGAAAAGGATAAGACATATACAGAGGGAGAAGGATGGATTGTTTCTAAGGTGTAGAGGAGGAACAGAAGTATCTTCAAAAAGCAGCTTTAGCCAGGGAAAGCATGAAGCTTACAAGAAGCTGAAATGGCTCTGATAGAGAAGTAAAAGAGATGACAAAAAAAGGTTGATGAGGAAGACAAGGAGATGACAATGAGGTGGAAGAAAATGAATAAGGAAAAAACTACTGAAGAAGGGACGATAAATAGGACTACAAGTACCAGAGATTGAATCTCCCAGATGGAAGTCGTGTGGAGCTGAGAAAAAAAAATGAAAGGAGGAGGAAGAAAGGAGCAGAAAATGAGAAGGAAGGAAGAAGAAAGAAAAGAAATTGAGGGGAGGGGGGAAATGAAGAAGAAGAAAAGAAGAAGAAAAAAAAAAGGCAGAGAAACAAGTGCTGCCCTCCAGAGAACTGGCATGCTGAAGGTCAGCATCTGCTGAGAATAATGGGCCCTATTTTAGAGGCACACACACACACACACCCCCCCCCACACACACCCCCCCACACACACACCCAGATGCTTGTTCATACAGTTCACGTTTGAATGAAACTAAACACCTTTCAGGGTCTCCTATCTGTCTTTGTCAATAAAGTTCTGTCAAATATGATTAATCCACCTGGAAATCATGAATTACAAACTGACCAGTCCAGGAAACTAACATGATTACACTCCCATGTGTGTGTATATACACACATGTGGGTGGAAATATGTCATGTATGTATGAGGGTTTAAATGTGTGTTAGGTGCATAATACAGAAAACTGGTATTAAAATACACAGCTGTAGAGAAAACATACAAAGAAAGACAGGGAATGAAATGAAAATGACCCCAGGAGGATAAAAAGGAGGATAGTGGTGAGCAAATCAAAGAGTATGGTAAAGTATGAGAAAAAGCTACAGTTAGAAAGGGGAAACAGGAGAGAGAATTACAATGGAGCACAAAAAAGTAAAAAAAAAAAGATGTTTGTGAGAAGAGAAAGCGAAACAGTACTGAAAGAAAAGGAAAATGAGATGGGAGAAGGACAGAGGACAAACCCATTAGAGGAAAGTGAGAGAAACTGAGGGATGAGGGCCTTCCAGATGGTAGAAGACTGTTGCCTCGGAAACGCAGAGAGGGCAGAACAATGGGGATTTGGAGTGCTGTTTCGCACACCATCATAATACGGCCATGCCATTTGGAAACTGAGTGATGAAGCTACAGCCAAAAATCGCAGAAACTGTCAGTTTACACCAGGCAGCCTCTCAAAAAAAACGAAAAACCCAACAAATTCTGACCAACTACAATATCAGCACGCTAAGAAACATGTCCTGTATTACTACACTATGGGGTCAAATGTCCTTCAAAACCTTTGTTCGTGTCATTGCAACTCATTTTCCGTTGTATTCACTCTCTCATCTTCCCTGTCACACATAAAGTGTGCACACGAATCATCAGTCCTGTGGCATGACGTGATCAGCTATGTTTGCTCTTAGATAGATTTGAAAAAAAAATGATTCAAATGGAAACTGAGGAAAAGAAAATGTTTAAATACACCATATAATATGTTCTCATAGAGACAAAATATAGACTTTACACATTATGAAATATAGATCTATCTTTGTATCTATATGTGTTTCTATTTGTTCCGCATTCAGATTCTAGACAAAATATTGGTGGTGAAATGATTTGTTGTTACATATAGGAGATTTAATTACCACTAAGCCTTGTGGCTATACCATCTGCTAACAGACCACAACATACACTGAATGCCTTTGCCAGCGACAAGAAAGGATGCGGGCCTTAACTGAACCCTGGTGAGCATGACTTGCTTTGCGCCATCTCCCCACTCGTCTCCAGCAGCGCTGCTCACACTCGCCACATGGTTGGGGGCCCAGCACACTCTGGTCATTTTCTTGTGTTGCCAACGGTGCACTCAGCTCAATGTTGGTTTCAGTTCATTTAAATTAACAAAACAGAAACTAAACAAAACTACTTCAGGGATAAAGGATATCATTCATTGTCTGGCACCGTCAAAAAAAAGTCACACTATGATCTGCAGCACGCCAAACTTTCTTGTGTTTGTGTCTCTTTCCTCTTTCAGTCTCCATCATCAGCCTTCTGACAGGCTCATATTTAGTAAGATCTGCCGTCCTGCCCTGTGCAAACCAACCAATAACCTGTGACCATGAGATTACCATACTGAAATTCAGATTTTGTTTATTAAGCACACCTATTGTCATGACAGAGGTAGTACTGGTACAATGTGCTTGGTGTGCAATGAGCTGTCCTTGTACCCGACAGTCTTAACAAAACAGCCACTTGCTATCATCTGCAGCATGCCGCTCTCATGCATCCATATCTTTACTGTCTGTCCCCTGACCTGCTAATATTAGCCAAGTAACACCCTCTTGAACCAATCAAAATGACAAATGACAACCTGTGACTGTGACGCTATAGATAAAATTGTCTCAGGACACCCCAAGTAAAGACATTTTGTATGAATGTCAGCTTTACAAAATATAAATGATTACATCACTTTTAAATTACATGTGTTCACAAGCTGCAAAATCAAAGGAAAGCATAACCTTGTCACAGGGAGACCGTCTAGTTAATGGTAACATCAAACTGAGCCATGAGTGATGTTAAATGGTGCAAACCAAGTTGTTAGCTATGTCAACGTTTAGATATTTGAATCTGTAAGAGCCATAAAGACAGACAGATAACATTGGCAGTGAATTGTCTGCACCTCGTAAGTACCCGAACGGGCCATGTCTATCTACACTGGGTGAAATTATTCAAACTTAAGATGACATTTAGTTATGGTAGTATCATACATACCCACTTATAGGCAGTATAGTGGCTGACTTCCTGAAACATTATGAAATCCATTACTGATAATACCATATCCCATTGAAATAACCTCCATTATTTCACATCTTGAGCCAATAAGGTTCCCCTCAGCAAGTAGTAATAGTTTCAAGCTGGGGACATTTCGCTCAGAGCATGACCACTGGATACAAATTGCAGACGAAATTACTATCCCCCAATAGCCACTAATTTGGTGCATGAAGAGGAGTTTTGAAACAGTACTTCTAACAGGGAGACAGGAGACTGTAAAAATGAGGAACACAAACACACTCAGACAGGGTTCGAACATGTCTTCAGTGTTTGGTTCCTTAAGAAAAGTAACTGTGCAACCGACAGTGTTGCTGCTCTACAGTAACTTGTATATGTATAAATCCATCCACCAATGTGACCTCAGCAGCCTACTTTTACTGCTTTCTTTAAATGTCAAACCCAGGCCTGTTGCAGTAATATGAGCTGCTTCCTGGTTCAACAGAAGTCATCGTAACAACGTTCCATTTTCTATCAAACAATTTCAGTTCAATTTGTGCAGACACTCATTATGTTGCATGTCATAGTTTTTGGGACATAAGACCTTTGCATGCACAAACACATCTATCTATCATTTAACTTTACAATATAAGTTTGAGAATGTCTGTAAAAATGCTTTCAGCAGTGCAGGGATGGCAGATGGTCATTAGACCATTGCCAGATGTTAAAATTTCACAGCTGCAACTGTTAAAATGTATGAAGCACAGTCCATCTACTTATTCTTCAGGAAGAGGTAAATAATAATGTGTAATGTATAACCGCTTGATGTATTTCAAACATATTTGGTGACTGATTAACGGTCATAAAGCAAACCATCATTTGCCTTGAAAATAAAATCAATTCTAAATAGGCACAATAGATGTGATATAGATCATTGTACATGAGCAAAGTATCACTTTTTTTTAAAAATTATTTTTTATTGTTTACCAGAACAAAACAAATCAACACAACCACATAACACAAACATCCTCCGCAACGCTGCACGAACACAGACAAAAACACATTTTAGCTTTAGACCAAACGCTTCCATAATCTGACTTTCTGCAACTACTGTTCTCTGATTTTTTTTCAAAAAGTATCCCATTATAGATTTCCAATCTTGAATTGTTGGAGCCAGATTTGATTTCCAAAATTTTAACAATAATTTTTTGCAAACAAGCAAAATTATTATCCAGCCCAACAGACACCTTATCTGGTTCAGTCATACAGAATACAAAGTGAAGGAGATAAAGAAATATGACCCGAAGTACTGTAGTTAACCACTGCTCCACATCAAGCCATAGCTTTTGAACCTTCCAACAGTCCCAAAAATGCACTTGATGGACACATCTGAAGCCTTGTTTTCAAATTTGTGAATCTTTTCTCTGGTATAGCGAATTCTTGTCATCAGTTTATAAGACGTAAAGCTTCATTTCGGTAACCTCATAAGACATATTCAAGCATTTTTTTCAAATTTTCACCAATATCTGTTCTGCCCAAATCCATGTTTCACTTAACCCAAATGTTCTCAAATAAATTCTTCCTATTGCACGAGTTTTTGAGGAGCAAAGTATTACATCAGTACAACTCCAGGATAACATTCAGCAGCTCCCCCCCACGCAGGGTCCATACTTGTGAAAGCATATCATACTCTTGTCATATGGGGACCCACTGGTTCTGCAACACATTATAGGTTATAACCCAACATTTTAAAGACCGTGATCAAGATCAAAGCTTTGACCAGAACTCTGTAAAGCAGCAATTGGTGAACACATCAGAAACACTAGAAGCTAGGAACAAGACAGGGTCAAGAGAGAAAAAGAGAGAGACCGAGTTGGAAGGGGAGGGGGTGGCGGCGGCGCAGTCTATGAGAGGAAGGGTCTTTCTTGGGATCCCCTTCATGGCTAAACAACCAGAGTCTCGATGAGTCCAGAGACACACAGAAAAACAACTGGACAATGGGGCAGATTGTGCAGCAGTTGTAAAGTGGTCTGGGAAAATCTCAGGCCTGGTTGGGAGGTCTTCTCAAGAGAGATGGAGGGAGAGCGAGACAGAAAGAGAAGTGAGAGACATTCCATTTCCTTTCCCTCCTCAACAGAGTGAAACGATATTCAACAATGTCCTTTTCATCCTGAGTTCAGAAATAATGAGGAGGAGAAGAGGAGGGGCTGAGAAAGATGCAAAGAGGAATGGCAGAAAGAAAAAAGGTAACAAATGAGGAAATGCAACTAAGAGACATACAGAGACAGAGTGCAAGACACAGCGCAACATCTGCTTTCTAATTACTAATAATCTAATTATCATTATAATGAGGAAGTGACAGCATTCCCAGAAACCTGAATGGCAATTCTGATTGGCCCGTTTAATCCAATAAGAGCAATAACGAGGAAACATGGGAAAGGGTGTTTGGCTAATCCAATTGGGTCAAGGCTGTGTTTCGAACAACTGATTGCTGTTATCAACAGAAATCCTCGGAGAGCAGAATCACGTCTTTAATCAAAGTTGACATAGTCCAGCTCTGTGCTTTTGAAACTAACATGCAACTGACAGCTTCAAAAACATGTCATCAACAGAAAGAACAGCGCCACCAAACAGCAGAAAACATGCTGGATGGGTTTAGTTTATTAGTTTCAGTGAGTTACAACATGTAAACCAATTGTCATTATTTCTTATTATAATGCTTAATGTCTTCCCATGTCTTTTTTTGAGGTTATAAAAGTTTCCTTCCTTCTTTCTTTCTAGATTGATGATGTCATTAGGGTCAATATTAATGTCACTTATTTTATTTCTTTTCCACTTTATTGGTTTCAGCTTAGTTTTTTTATATAAAGAATAATATGGGAGAAAACACACACATGTCTATGAGTGTGTGTATAGAGTGAGTGTGTAAACGGGGCAGTAATGGTGCACACATGGTAGGGGCGCGACCTGTTAATGTTGCCCATACACACACTGTGATAGCCATCTACCGACCCCAGAATTACTGAAACGCACACACACACAGGTGCATACACACTCATACACATAATAGGCATGTATGCATACACATACACATCACTGAAGTTGTTTCAAACAGATGGACATTCATGTTCAAACATTAACACAAAATTGGCGAGTGTCAATGACGTATACCATGTAACTGCAGCTTATAGGTTTGATTCCAGTCAGGAATGTTGAACATCATACAGCTCTATATCTTATTACATGCCTGTTCACAAAACACACAAATGTAAATGTAATCTTAATCCTGAACAAACCAGTGTAAAATGTCCTCAAATGTTTAAAATTTCAAACTGGTTCTCGCCTGGATAAAAAGACGCACACTCTCAACAGAGGTCCTTTGTTTCAGTATAATAACAGTACTGAGAAAAAGTGAGAAGGAACGGGAGAAGCATAGGGAAATGGTGAATCCAGAGAGAGGGTGAGATGTGGAGGTTGGGGGTGAAGAGGATGAAGAGGTAATTTCAAGAAAATGGCAGTGAGAGGAGACCTTGGGGGATTTGAAGTGAAAGGACGTGCTCTGCTGTGTCCTCCCCGCCTTCTTTTTCTGTGTTATCAATGTTTCTTTTCCACGAAGTAAAGTAATAGTTATTATTTTATATATACATGGATTTCAAGTTGGCATACATAGCAGCAAAAATTCTGTATCAAAAAAATCATTGTGACATTCAAAATCGTGTTTAATTACTCTAGCCAATAATGATTTTAGTGCTGGAAACCCACTTCGAGTGACTCTAGATGCAGATGTCAGTTTTAGTCTGATCTATTTAATTACCAAAACACTGAATTGCTTTATGAAAAATAGTAATATTATGTATAAATATACAATATACCCTCAACACATTCCTCTCTATGTCATGAAGTGACATTTGCTGACAGTTTGTTAGGTAGTGTTTGAGCTTTAGGGAGGGAAACATCATCCACTGCTGCATCATGTTTTAATTTTAGAGCCATCAAAATCTTGTCTCTCTCTCTCTCACACACACACACACACACACACACACACACACACACACACACACACACACACACACACACACACAGTGCTCCAGTTAACTGATGTTGAGTCAAACATACAGTACCTGACTAAGCACCCCTACAGTTATTTCTGGACTCACTTGGAAATAATAAAAACACATACTTACCAACACGCACAAGCTAATACACAAACATGTCCACACACACACACACACTCACATATAGGTATACAGGCATGTAGACACTAGATACACACAGCCTGCAAGCTATTTCTGGGCCAGCGGCAAAATAATATGTTTTCATAAGGTCAACAGCTTGGATGTGGTTTCCAAACATGATCTCTTTCTATGACTCTCTGGATATTGAAGCTTCTCTGAGTTAATTGACAGCAAGAGAAAGAGTATAGACAGAGATGCAGAGGCAGGGAGAAAGATAAATACAGACAGAAGGAGAAATCTCTGAAAGGGGACACATTTCTGGGTTAATCTATCTATTTAGTCATGGCTTTTTGGCTTTTAGATTGATGTGTTTAACTTCTCATTGACTCACTTCAAATATATTTGGCATCTGCCACGTGAGACTGGACAAAACAAGGCATTACGTATGTATAAGGCTGTTTACTGCAACATACTGCTGATCTGTCTTGTTATCTTGCCCATGGAAGCAAAGCAGTTCTCTAATGTAGAGGTCGGAACAATTTCCTGCCATTTTTACAGAAGTGTAGCTCGTGTTGCTTAGGAAAGTCTCTTTTCAGAGTCAAATTTGCTGCTTAAAGGCTACAACATGTAAAGCGTCACTTACTAGTCTTGGTTTGTATGCTATACAGGAAAATGTCATATGTAAGAAAGCTGCACTATTAGCAGTGTGGCTGCTTTAAATTGCACTTGAGCCATGTAGAAAATGTTTTGGATGTGTTACCAGGTTGTAAGACGACAAAATGCCACAGTGGCTTTTAAGGAAAAATGACTCAGGGCCCTTTTCAAACATGATGCATGAATGTAAAATTGGCACAGCATCTACAGATTACAGTGCATGTCTCAAAGTGGAAACCGAGACATGGTGTACTGTATGTGAGTGTGTGTGTGTCCAATTTCCCAAGGCTCTTCAGATACCACAGCCAGACCTCAAAACTATCATCACTGTTCTCGCTCCCATCTGCCAAAGTCATCACCCACACACAGACACTCTCCCTCTCTCTCTCTCTCTCTCTCTCTCTCTCTCTCTCTCTCTCACACACACATGCACACACACACACATGCACACACACACACACACACACGAAAGAGGTGTGAAAAAGCCATCCCTCATCATTTTAACAGGGGTGGGAAGCTGGCTATAAACTTTCTAATGTTCAAAACTTCTGTCTGTCATTCCACTCACTGACTTCTTCTCTTCTCACAAACATTTGTTGTTGTCTCCTTTGTCTGCTGAGGTGTTCGGTCTTAGAAGCAAAATAAAATGAGATGAGAAGCAGCTAGTGGCTCAGTGGTTAGCACTGTTGCTTCACAGCAAGAAGGTCCTGGGTTCAAACCCCACCTGTCCTGTTCTTTCCGTGTTGAGTTTGCATGTTCTCCCCGTGTTTGTGCTCTGGTTTCCTCCCACCATCAAAGGCAAGAGGATAAATCTCCCCACGCAGATCAATAAAGTAATAGTACTTCTTCTTCTTACTGTTTCAGTTTACACTTCTCACTTTAATGACTTTTTTTTTTAGACACGAGTTTACAGCGCAGTCATATCAGACTTCTTCAGGGACTTTATTTAAGTACACAAGTACTGTTCATCTCTGTAAAGTCATGAAAAAATGGGATATGGAGAAGAGTAAGATATCACAGGGGTAAGAGGAAAGGGGAGAGAGAGAATAGAAGGAATTAAGGAACAGCAAAAAAGAAAAGAGAAAATGTGGAGATGAAGAGATAAGGAAAGAGTGAAGAAAGATAAGAGGATTAAAGCTGAGGCATTTCAGCCAGTGAAAGTGGCAATGTTGCGAATGAAAAATGAGACGCTGAAAGACGGGGAGTGACTGATGATGGTTGGAGAATATAATATGTCTGCGACTGTGTTTCACATTAAGAGTAACATGTTTAAATGGTCAGTGAGCAGCTGTGGTTCCACAAATGTTCAAAAAGGAATTTTAAACAAACTTCTAAGCAACTATAGTCACTCAGGGTGCAAATACTTATCTGACTACATCAGAAAACACACCATGAGGAAAATGGAAATAATTCATCAATTGTTTAGTATACTCAGTTAGTTGTTGTTGTTCCTGTGTTGGCTAATGTTGGTGATATTTCATTCTTTCAAGAGGAAAACTACTAAATGCACTGAGCAACAGGCTAAAGCATGGTGCACAGAGATAGGTGATATGACCAGAGCTGGACCCTCATGGCCACACAGGGCCTCATGCATACAACATTTGTGAGAGAGTGTAGTTTTTCTTAAGCTAATACATTTTTTTTTTTTTTAAAACAGTCGCCAGAATTTTTAAATGAAATTTTGGGGAATTATGAGTCAAAACAACATGCAGACACCAGCTGATGTTTGAAGTTAGAGAGTTAACCACACCAGAGAATACACTCATGATGACTCTGAAAACTACTGATAAGCCAAAGTAAGTTTTGGTGGGGGAGCAGATCGAGGAGTCAGGTATCGGTTTTCAACCGCTGTCTGACTGTGTGTTCCCCAGAGAGAAGATAAGGTGAGTTCCTGGCTGAGACTGAGGCCTCCAGAGACATTCACAAAGAAGACTATGAAGATTTAATTAGAGGGTTCAAAGAGAAGAGAAGAGAAGAGAAGAGAAGAGAAGAGAAGAGAAGAGAAGAGAAGAGAAGAGAAGAGAAGAGAAGAGAACAGAACAGAACAGAACAGAACAGAACAGAACAGAACAGAACAGAACAGAACAGAACAGAACAGACCAACAGAAAGCAGCACATCACATAGAAGGGAAAGAATAGAGTACAGTGTATCAGAGAAAGTAAAAGGATGGACAAAAAATGAGTACCTTGGTAAGGAGGCATACTGACGCTCCACCTCTTCATACCGTGGTGCCAATCGATGATCTGCTCCTCTGCCTGGCATCTGGTAAAGAGAGACAGTTGGTAAGTGTTGAGCTTGTGTGTGTATCTGAATAACAAAATCTTCACGTAAAATGGCGAAAAAACTATAATCCTCTGCCCAAAGTTCTAAAGTTCTTAACTGCAAAACTGCGAGCAGAAGTTCATAATCATAAGCCCCTATATTTCCTTGTGTGTGAGTGAGTGATACAGAGGTAATTTAGGATTGACAAAGGCTAGTTATTAGGGATAGAGTTTTGGGCTTCTGAGGGGTTTTTTTTTTTGGGGGGGGGGTCCATCCTAGATTAGGTTACTTCAAAACAGGATGGAGTACACACACACACACACACACACACACACACGTCTCATCTCCATCTCGAGAAAAAAAAAAAAGATTAAGTCAAGCTGCTGACAGTCCAATCTCTCCTTCTTCCTCTCTTACTCTTGATCTCACTGCTTCTCTCTCACCCTCTCTCGCTCTCTCTGTTACTCCCATTCCTCTCTCTCTTTCTCTCTCATTCCTCACACACACACACACACACACACTCTCTCTTTCAGAGATTATCCCAGTCTATTCAGTAGGGATATTCCAGCTGCTGCAGCGCTCCTTAAAGAAGCCGACTAAACCCCAAACGTCAACAAGCTCCATTAACTGACACACACACACACACACACACACACACACACACACACACACACACACACAGACATACACACAAGCCCTTCTCTCTGTAAGACACACTGAATATTGCAAATGAGCCTCATTTCTATATACCGTAGGGTGAGAGAGTGAGATACGATTCAAGTGATTTAGTGTTGTGACTACGCATCCGTGCTGAAAATCCCTTCCCTTGCCACTGTAAAAAGGTGATTTTGTTGATAATACACATTTCAATCTGATAACATTGACAGAACTTTTTCTTAAAGTACACTGTTGCACCTCAGGCAGGACATTAGTGTATGTCATCTGCAAATTTAGAAACCACAATGTCCTGTAAAAGTAGGGTGTACACCCTGTTCCTACATAGTGAAAGAAAGAGTAAAACTGTGCCATTATATCCAAAAGAAGAGAAGGAAGGTGAGGAGTATGTGTGAGTCCCAAGTGATGAAGACAAAAGGTTGAAGGTTTTACAGAAAACTAGCTGCTTCGTCTCTCCTTGACTGAAGGTAATATCGTCAACGTAAAAGGTGCTGAGAATTAGATATTACAGACCACAGCTTCTTCTTCTCTCCCTGCCTCTTTTCTTCTCTCTGCATTCCAGGGAATGATGCCAGGAGGCATATAAAACACATTTTCTGGTCCTACTTTCTTTTTCTACCTGTTTTTATAGCTTCAATATCTCAGGTAGAGCGACAGTGGGATATTAGGAGGGAATAGAGAGGTGGAGCGAAAGAATGAAAAGGCATTAGATGGTGGAGAAAAGGAGGAAAGAGAGATAGAGCGAATGAGGAGTAAATGAGTTAGAGAGAGTGGGTGAGAGAGATAGGAGGAGGGATGTTATGAAACCATTGAGATTTGACAGGGGGAGAGAAGGGATGAGAGGTGAAATATAAAACAAGAGAGTGAATGGGGTGAAGACGGGGACGATTTAAACAAGATGTTAAAAGAGGGAACGAGAGATAGTGAGAGGGGTGAGAAATGAGAGGGGGAGTAACAGCAACATCTGGCAGAGAGGGGAGAGAGAAGAGTAGAGCTACAACGGTCAGTTGTTTAATCACTTAGTATCGCCAGAAAATTAAATCGGCAACTATTCTGATAATCTTTTTAGTCATTTAAGCAAAAATGGCAAAGATGAAATGGTTGCAGCTTCTCAAATGTGAGAGTTTGAAGCTTTTCTCTGTCGTACATTATAGTAAACTGAATATCTTTGGATTTTGGACTGTTGATCGGACAAGGCGAGACGTT
Source organism: Scomberomorus guttatus (assembly GCA_038419695.1). Classification (NCBI taxonomy): domain Eukaryota; kingdom Metazoa; phylum Chordata; class Actinopteri; order Scombriformes; family Scombridae; genus Scomberomorus; species Scomberomorus guttatus. The sequence continues at coordinate 23,995,744 of CM076456.1, read as the reverse complement.
TGAAGACGTCACCTTGAGCTTTAAGAAATTATAAAGGGTATTATTCTCTATTTTCTGACATCCCCAGTGAAAAGAATGCATGAAGCCATAAAGGGAGAAGTGAAAAGAGAAAATGAAGGAAAGAGAGGGTCAAGTGTCAGTGAGATGCAGGAAGGAAAGCAGCTGATAGTTTTGATAGATTGTTCTTGAAGGATAAGACTGGGATTATTCTGTAATTTTCATGTCAAGAAATCCCATGGAAACAAAAAAAAAACCCAACAATTTCCCATCCCTGTCAGTGGCACTCAGCCAAAATTTTTTCCTACTGAAGACAGAAATCTTTAAAAATTATTTCTGAAATAGGCGGAGTAATTTCTGGAAACAACTGGATACTATAGTTTCTGCAAACATTACTTCACAATGGGGTGCACTTGTTCAGGGGCTATTTTCAGCTGCAGATTAAGACTGTATACATTTGGTGCGCTAGTGAGTATTTATGGCACCGGGAAGGTGTATGTGAGATTGATGAATAAACTACAGCACCCATATTCATTGTATTGTAGAAACATTTGTTTTTAATAGTTTTTGGACAACAATGGAGGTATATAGAAGAGAAGAATGAGCTTTTTTTATGGGATTTGTTGAAAAATATAGAATATTACAAGCCTTGTCCTTTAAAAGGCACTAGATTATCGTGGACATTTTTGCATCGTTGCTCAAGAACCACACAGAGACACAAAGAAAGCATTAAACATGGTTACTTGTTGAAGCAGTCGTAGACACTGAACAATCCATTACACAATCACTAACAATGACACAAATGTCCAAACACAAAAACACAAAACAAAAATCCAATTATCTTGTATTTTGGGAGAGAAAACATATTGTTTAGCCGGCCCTTTCTCTAAAGATTGCAACGCAAACCAGACAGCTTTATACCTCTACAGAAGCAAAGTTAAAAACAGGTCAGGTCCCTAAATGGATACTTCCACAAACTGTTACACCTTCTTACAAACAAGTATGGTCATACGATGATCCCACAGAGACCTAATGGTTAGTCAATAACTTCAAACAAGGACATCCTATAAATTTAGCTCATCTAGGTACCTCATGATCCGCACAGGTTCTAAAACAATAGGCTTAAAGCAAAGATATCTCTAGCTAACCCCAGAGGTCAGCAAACACCCCTCAGATAGAAACAAGTTCAAGAGTTCAACTAGCCGAGGATTTCTTATACCGCAGTGTCACAGTGACATTACTATCAAATTGAACTGAGAACAAACTTTGACCCCTTAGTTTGAAAACATAATTTGTAACATATATAATATATACAAGAAATACATCAAATGATAACCACTATTTAAATGTCTCTCACAGGATCCAGAACCTGAGTACTGTATATGGTTTGGTGCTTGTCTTTGTGTGTTTCCACACACATGGATCAAGAGCAGATTACTGTGTGGTGCCACAGGCTGAGTAAACACAAACAGATGAGTTTGTAATGAATGCGCGCGCGTGTGTGTGTGTGTGTGTGTATGAAGTTCGGACGCGTATAGAGTGTAAACAGATCTCTATCTGACCACTAATCACACACACACATGCACAAACACAGTGTTTTGTAGTGAGGGTGTTTGATGCATAAATGTTACTTAATAACAACAAATAGGCGCATTCATGAAGAACACTTTCACCCTATAAAGCAGCAAACGATGTGATGTGAGTGTGACTTTGTGACACGGCTGTTATACAGTTATGTTTATAGAAGTTTAGCATTATTCAAAATAATGCATTTGTGTAAAACTTCACTGTTGTGTGTGACACATGAAAATACATATGGTTCTACTGAAAGATGCTGTCAGCTAAAAAAAAAAAAAAAAAAAAAATGACAATCTCCAAAACAACTCAGCCAGAGCTAGAAGATCTGGTTTGTTTATGAGCTGAATGACTCACTAGATTTAACTATAGCTGCCTGTATGTCAGTAGCTGTGTGTGAAAGTGTGTGTGTGTGTGTGTGTGTGTGTGAATGAAAGAGGAAAAAAAAAGAGATGTTAGATGTTAGTAGACTCTCAGCACTCACAACAGTGACAGGAGTACAGTGCAGGGCAAACACTGTGACAGCTGAGCTTGTGTGGGACATACTGTACACACCCTCTCTCTCACTCTCTCGCACACACACACACACACACACAGTGTGACAGCTGAGCTTGCGTGGGACACACTGTACACACCCTCTCTCTCACTCTCTCGCACACACACACACACACACACAGTTACACGCACACGCGTACCAACATGTGCACACAATCCATCTTGCCCACATATAATGAAAACATGCACGATCTTTCTATTTCAAGTGCAGCTACTGTATTCACATTCACATGCATATCCACACCCAAACACACACTCCTCTCTCTGTCTCTCCAAGTGCACACACACACACACACACACGCTTTCACTCACAGAGGGCTGTGGCGGTAGCGTAGTGCACTGGTTGGGGTAATGGTCTAGTGAAAAACCATTTCATGGCATAGCGAGCAGAGGAGGGGCAGAGAGGGGAGTGTGGAAATCAAGCAGACACACACACACACACACACACACACACTGTAAGAGGGGCTCATCTCTCTCCTTTCAACAGACCCTTCAATTTACACACAGAACACACTGCCCCATCACTCTCAGCAATGACACACACACACACACACACACACACACACACCCTCACACAGTCTTTCACCCTCCATCTTACAGTTTTTTCTCTATCTGTCTATCTTACACACACAGACACACACATAATAGCTCAAATGTCCCTTCCTTTTCACTCAAGCTGTTTCAAGGATTTCAAAGGGATTTAGACCGACGTGGAGTATTTGGTAGACGCATACTGCCTCAATGAGAACACTTAGCCCAAATGTGAAGCATCTCTTTTTCTTTCTTCCTCCTCTCTCTAATCCTTTCCGTGCTCTTCTTCATCACTCCTTCATCATCTCCCTCTCCGCCGCCACTTCTTCATCCTCCTGTTGGGACTCTTTCTCGTCCTCTCTTTGTCCACACCTCATCTTTACCCTACTTTGCTTAAGTGAAATGCAGGGTTCCCCCTCCCTAAATCTTACTTAAGATCTATTTTTTTTCTCCTATCCTTCATGCTGTTGTCCTAAGGCACCTCCCTTTCTAATTTCCATCCATCTGTCACTTATCCCTGAACATACAACTTTATCTTCCTGCTCCCTTCCCATTTACTTCCATTTTTCTCTTATATTCATTGTCTTTCACTACCCCCGTCTCTTCCTAAAATCAATGATAACAAAAAGGAATGGCATAATCTCCATCAGTCACTTCTTCTTCCTTCGGTGCTATCCTCCCTTCCAAACCCCCACCTGTTCTTCTTTTGTCCTCTGTATGACTAATAGAGAGGGGGAGGGTTCCATCTTTTACAATCCCATACCTTCCTCCTCCTTCCATATGTTTATTTTACTCTGTCCATCTGTCTTTCTCTCACTCCCGGAGTCCTTTTCTCCTTCCGGAAATCGATAGAAAAAGATTTTGATCCCTTTCGGTCCTCCCTCCATTGCGTCCCCCCCACCCTGCCTTCCTCCTCTGTAGAAATCGATGAATAAGGGAAGGCTGGTTCTAATCCGTATCAGTCATAATGTTCTGCTCAGCCAGCACTTTAAGGTTGACTCAATTAAAACATAGCTCTGAAGTAGCTGAGGTTTCTCTCTGTGTGTGTATGTGTGTGTGTGTGTGTGTGTATAAGAATGTGTGTGTTGCAAACGATACCTGTGATATACCTAATGCCTAAAGCCTGTGCATGTTAGTGTGTGCAGCCAGGGAAAGTAGTAGATGTGGGTGTGTTTGGAGGAGGGCCACCTGAAGAGGCTCGTCTGTGAAAGCATACAGCCAAAGACAACCAGTAACCGTTCTAATAGTAATGTGCATTTTACGATGGTGTCTCTGGTGAGTTCACACATTATAAAACTCTGCTTTCAAAATGAATTTATGTCTCAAGTTTGGCACGCTTTTTAAATGTTTTTTTTTAAAGATTATGCAGATATATAATGCTGAACTTGCCAATAGAGCTTATTTCACTCTAACCTGTCGATACAGAATGAAACAAATCGAAATACAGTAGATCAATGTCTGAATCCCCTGTGTTCAGAAGACTTTCTGCATATATTTTAGTACAGTACATCTGTAAATAAGCGCTGGGGGTATGTCACTGACACTGCGAAACAGGGCCCAAAATGCCTATCTCTTTAGTTTTTGGGTGTCAAACCCAAAGTAACATCAGGAGCTGGTCAGGCCCCCCTGATACCATTGCATAAAACTTGCCTGTTGTTTTTTATCAATAGCTGTGCAATGAAGTCAATGGTGCGAAACTTAATACAAACTGTATTTTGTTTATATAACCCAATTTGCCTCAAGGGGCTTTACAATCTGTATAGCATACAGCACCCTCTATCCTCAGACCTCAATCTGGGTCAGGTAAAACTCCTTTAATGAAGCAAAAACCTTTAATGAGGAAAAAAATGGATGTTGTGTGTCCAGAATAAATAACAAAATAGTATATACGAACCAGATGTTGTACCTTCTTCTAACTAATGCTGGATTTTGCCCCAGTATTAACAGTATTTTTTATGTGGCCTTCTGTTTTATTTCTAAATGGCTGGAGGACATAATATTTGTATGCTATGTGGCACTTTGTATTTAGTGTCAACTACATAATTGGCACTCAGTGTTGAATGTGGCCATTGATCTATGGTGCAACTAGCTACTACAGCCTGCTTGATTTTCTTTTTCTTCTTGTCCATTACCACCCATTCACACAATGTATTTGAGCAATGTAACTTTGTGTCATTGTCGATCAAGTTCTTATGAAATGTAATAAAAGTTGTTAACAAAAAAGAAAAATAATTATTGAACCAAATGGAGTTGATATAGTACCAAAATCCTCATAAAACATCAGCCCCCATTTGTCTTACTGTTCTTTTTTTATTGGAAAAACTTTCCAGCTTCCACTCAGGTATGACACACGTGGTGTAAAAACTGTCTCAGGTTTTTTAGAAAATTACAATACACATTAGCTGGATTTTGTCACCTGTTCATATTGAAGGCCCTTCTTTGTCATTACTTCACTCCGGGCATGCTCTTAATATTTCACAGGGGAAAAAAAGAAAGATTTAGATACCACCTACCTTATCGCTCTCTTGCACACCCACATGCTAGGTGTGTCTGATTAATTAATGCACCTTAATCAAAAATAATACTAGTAATACATCATCTAGCGACCGAGAAAAAACATATTACACCTGTCGCTGTGTGAGCATGTCTGTGTGTGCGTGTGTGAAGTGAGCTATGGTCCAGATACAGAAATCTAACACCTGTCCAGATGTCAATTTGTAATTTATTCTCCGTTTACTTTCCAAACTCACACCACATTTAGCTTATAACTTTCGTCACCTGTATGTCATTCATGACAACATGCAATGAGTTATGATACCATCCCATGTCTCTCAAGTAGTAAAAAAAAAAGAGATGAGAATGTAAACCAAGCTCATTCATCCTCTTCTACCTCACACACTCCATCTTTCTAACCCCCCACTTCTCTCCATCCATGCATACTTCCTTCCGTTAATTCATCCCCGCCACCCCTCCCAGCACCCCAGTCTTTCTCTCTACAACTACAAATCCATTAATTTACTACTGTATACCATCCCTCTGTCCATCCATCCATTCATTCTAGAGAAAGTAGTAATTGCAGCTGCTGGTGAAAAGCCATCCATTTTCTCAGGCTAATTACTACAGCCTCTTAACAAAGTAGCACTAAAGGAGAGAGCGAGTAGACAAGCACACTCACGAGCACATGCTTCTTCACATTCAAATGCAAGTTCAACCCTGCACACACACACAGCTATTCAAATTAGGCCTTTCCATAGTTCATCATTCTGCTAATGAGACTGTGTTGACCACACAGGAGACAGTCACTCTCCCAAACTCAACCACAGTATGTCCTGGTTATCCCTCCATTTGGAGTGAAATATGAGAAACATGGGCTGGTGCCTTCATAGGATTTGTGGGTTTGTGAAAATAATCATTGGTCATGTTGGAAGAAATCTTTTTTTTTCAAGAGTATAACATGACTTTTATATAATTAACCAGTCTTTTCAGCTTTATGATATAACAATGAATATATAGTATAAAGCAGGGGTACTCAAATACAAGTCTTATTGCTCCAGTAAGGGTGCCTTACATGATGATACTTCAGTACAAAAATCTCCAGAACAGCATTTCTGTAATAATAGGAGAAGTAACACCTTTGTTGTATAACCATGTCCTTAAACACAAAAGGTGTGATGGCCAAGTGGAGACACTGGTGTAAGTGTTCATTTGTGAGGGCTTCACTGTATCGTTGAAAACGCCATCGATTTTACAATTACTCTGCTGGAGGCTTGATATGACTTCAACTGGTTCAGTTTTGTGGTTCTTACCTCTGTTCTAACCGTGTTCTGGGGATAGTTGTGTTTAAATGGGGCATGTTTAGTGTCGTAGTGGTGTTTTACTTTAACACTCTACAGTATAGCCACTGTTTCCACAAATACACACAATGTTCTTGTGCTTCCTTCGGGCAAAATGAACATGTATTTCTCAGTCCACTCATCCTTAAATGCACATTTTCACTGTCAACCTTTCGTTTTTGTATTGGCTAGTTGTGAACAAGCCATTTTACTTTTTCAACTTGAGCTCCGACATCAGACAACAACCTTGTTAACTGTGGCAGCTAGTGGGCGGCTGAATGAAGACAGGTGAGCTGACATGATAGTGATGTGTCACTCAAAAGTGGGCCAAGTAAGGCTGCAGTGAAATTTTATTGCCAGTCTGGATTTAAGTGTTTTTTTGGTGCGGATCTGGACCGGAGTCCACCAATTGAGTATGTATGGTATAAAGGGAGGACATGAAATCAAGTGCACTGTCACAAAATTGAAAATGTATTTTATATTATTTTTTATATAAACTACATGAGTAAGCTAGCTCAGATTTAACCAGAAATGATAAGAAAACTCTTTACAAATCAGCAAAAATAATAATGCTTTGTGTTCTCTTCTCTTGGCTTTAAAGTCTTGACAGTTGTGCACTTACTTGTAGCATTGTGATCCATCTTTGACCAAAAAAAAGGGTCTAAGTGGGTGGTATTTCTGTGTGTGTGTTTACAAAACACAGTAAAGGCTGTGGGCTGGAGAGTGAAGATACAAAACCAGAAATCTCAGCACCTGGCAAAGTAATCGCTGAGTCATTGCTATTATCTGCAACCCCACCAAGCCTCTGCAGACGTATACCATTATGGTCACTTTGTGCTATTGGGCTGTAAAATCTCACTCAGAGAGACCTGGGGAGTGGCAGCCCCAAAGAGCGTACGTGATAGACAACAAAACTGTAAGAGAGGCACAGAAAGATAGTGACAGAATAAATAACCATGGGCAAATTTGCTTATTTGTTTACAACACCAAAGGAGCACCAAGCATCTTTATTCACAAACCTCTTCTCACTGAAATGTCAGCAAAGCACTAGAATAAAGGGCTAAGAATTAAGACTGGAGCACAGTTAAATGTCACAGCGCTGTTGAGCCTCTGGTACAATTAAGACTACAGAAGGTCAATTTTCCCCAAAGCACGCAGCTTAGAGCGTCTCCCATGAATACAGTGATTAATACTACCTAATGCAAAGCATATCCTGTTTATTTAGTGTAGGTTTGTGAGGGAGTGGAAGCGACTTCATATTAGGTTTGTGTGTGTGTTTGTATGCATATCAGCATGTAGACCTATCAATCAAATTCATCCCTGTTTTTTTCAAAATGGCATTTAAAAGTTATCAAGTAGATGGCATCCCAACAAACAAACACACACACACACACACACACACACACACACAAACCTGTTTTTGTCACCAAGGAGAACTGTTGCATTGACTTAACGTACATTAATTCCTTGGAGACTTAACGATCCTCGGAACAACCTTAATGATTACAAGCCCAACCCTTTCCAACCCAACTCTAACCCAACACTAACTCTAACCAAAAACCGCAACAACTTATGACTAATTGTTTTTTTTATATTACAAGTGAATGAAATGGCTTCGACTAGAAGATCTTGCAAAAATAAGCCTGACGTATTCTGCTACATCTGCGGTGAATACACCATTGTTCCTAACAGGAATCTAGTCACAAGTTTCAGAAAGCGTGCTTACCATGCTTATTTTGGTATTAAACTTGGTGACCAGGATAAAACTTGGGCGCCACACATGGTATGCAAGTCATGCACCGAGTATCTGCGTCAGTGGACCCAAGGCAAGAAGAGTTGTCTGAAGGTTGGAATTCATGGAGCCGACAAACCATGTCACTGACTGCTACTTCTGCGCTATTGATGTGACTGGGATCAACAGAAAGAACTGAAGCAGCCTCAAGTATCCTGATCTTGAATCAGTACGTCGTCCTGTAGCTCACTGTGATGAAATTCCAGTACCTGTCTTTGGAGAACTTCCTGGCATCAGTGACTAAGATTCCTCCAGTGTTCCAGAAGATGAAGAAGAAGAAGAAGTGATTCTTAACGATGATGCTCCACATCCTTTTTCCCAAAAGGAGCTAAATGATCTAGTTCGTGATCTCAGCTTGTCCAAGTCCTCTGCCGAGCTATTGGCATCCAGATTGAAGGAAAAGAACCTCCTCTCTGACAGTGCTCGCATCACCTTTTACCACAACAGACATCAAGAGTTCCTCCGTTTTTTCTTTGAAGAGCAGGACTTGGTGTACTGTACAGATATTGCTCAGGAAAGTTGAAAGCTGGCATCTTTGATGGTCCTCAAATCTGTCAGCTCATCAGAGATCCTGAGTTTGAAAACTCAATGAACGAAGTGGAACTGGAAGCATGGAAGGCTTTCGTTCTGGTCGGGAAGAACTTTCTTGGCAACGACAAGGCCAGGAACTATGCAGAACTTGTCACCAATATGCTGACTGCTTTCAGAAACCTTGGATGCAACATGAGCATTTTGATGCTCATGTTGCATCCAACATGAGCACTTATTCTCACATATAGATCTGTTTCCTGAGAATCCATCAGGACATAAAAGAGATGGAGACCAGGTTTTAGGGACGCTGGGATGCAGTCATGATGGCTGATTGCTGTTGGACTCTGAAGAGAGACATCCCTGTTGCTGAGCATTCGAGGGGTTTGAAGAAACGGAAGTTCATGCCCTGAATTTTGCACAGTGACAACGTAATGTTCAATTTACATGTACTTACTTTTATTAATGTCTATTATTCAATTTACAGAAATTGAAGTTTGTAACATTTAATTAATACATTCTGTTAGAAAATGATTATTTTTCTCCTAAAACCTTTTTGGGATGAGAAATATCAACAAAAAACAACTGATAATGTCACAAATGTAATCAATTTAGTCAGAAGATCGGATTTTTCAAAATCAAATTAACATAAAAATCTGTCATTTTTGGATTCAGCGGTGCAAAATGGTCCTAATTCAGTTGAAAAAACAGACAACTTATAAATTTTTTTTTGTAACCCAGTGTAATTTGTGTCTGATATGGTTTTTCCACATAAAAGTTCCAATTATCTTAAAATCCTTAAAATGACATCTACTCCTTCTCCCTCATTAAAAAATTACAGAATCTATGAATATGCAAATATTGTTAATTTAACAAGTTTAAGTGCTTGACATAAGATGTCTCCTAAAGTCCAAGTGTTTGTGTGCTGGACGCTTCGAGTTTCCACATCACACTTGTGTAAGTTGAATCCTGGACCATGATTGGCTCCAAACTAGTGATGTCACAAATCCTGCTTATTAGATACACCCCTTAAACTCAGATTTCCATTTACAGCAGATGAATGAGAAAACCTTCTAGCGTCTATGATAACAGGAAAACGAAAATCACACACTTACACTTTACTCACAACATCATTAATATAAATACATACAGGGTCCAAAATTAACACTTAACACATAGTAAAGTGTTATTAATGAGCTCAAAATGGACGTTCACTGTATGTAACGATTGAGTCTAATAAGCTAAGTATCTTAAAATAAGTTGAAAATCTTGTAGACTTTAGGCTGACACCAGCCTGCCCCTCCTCTCTACCAGCAGTACCTGCAGCAGTGAGTCTGAGGGGAGGATGAATGACACCACGGAGCTGTTAACCAGTTTATTGTTTAAGACCTGCAGCCTTTCTAAACAGTGGAGTCTGAGGGCTTCAACCATTAATCACTTCAACAGTATGAAAGGTTATTCTAAGGGTCTTGTTAATAAGGTCTGATGTTAATTAGTCTACATATTAAAAAGATAAACTGGTTTACAATAAATAAATATATTCTTTATTGTAGGGATGGTTAATGCTTGGTGCTGTATTAGAAAAAAAACATAAATCTAGATATATATTAATATCAATTATCATCTTCATATTTTGCATTTGTAATAATAAAATTATCAGTTATCGTACTGTATCGGCTACAACAAACACATAATTATCTTGTTTTGGATTTTAGTGACTCAGTCTATAATTATCGTTATTGTTATCGGCCCTGTAATATCATGTTGGTGCATCTCTAGAAAATAGCGTACATTTTCTGTGTTGGGGCATTTCATTCTTTAACATTTATTACAATTACAGCTATGTGGGCCTCCAGAGTCCTTCTGGTGTAAAAAGCTCCTGTTAAATTATCATGCACATGACTCTGTGGACCTAAGGAACAATTCTATGGTCGTTTTAAGTTATTCCACTGCTGATGTGCGCAAATACGGGTCCTGGCATCATGGGCTCTGAGAGGGCACAACAGCACTGCTGCTGGAAAAACTCTTAGGGGAAACACTGTTTAGATGGCGTAGACTGAGCTGTGTTCATATTTCTGCAAAGTGTGTGTGGAATTGGAAAAGTATGAGTTTGTTTGTTTTTTAATTGAAAAAGCTCAGAATGAAGTGTCTCTTTAACGTGATGCTAAAGATGAGTTTGCATACTAAAAACGTGAGGTAATTTTGTTTTACTCAAATATTGTATGATGCAGTTTTTTGGCTGGTAAATTTTGTCAGTTTGCTTACCACTGGCAGATGAGCCAAAAAGTATATATATACATGGAGAGAGAGAGAGAGAGAGAGAGGAGGGGAAACAGTGAGTGTGGTGGGAGAGAGATGGGGATAAATAAATGATAGTAAGAAGGAAGGTAAGGCGATAGCACAGAGGATAGGATTAGTCTGCTACAAAGCCTTTGGAGAAATACACACAACACCACACACACACACGCACACGCACACACACACGTATACACACACAATATTAATGTGTGCGCACATGCAGTGACATAGACACATTATGCAGGCAGTAAAAAAATAAAAGACCAACAGACAAAATCACACATACTGTAAGTTGAAACTTTCTCACACTCACTCACACACACACACACACACGCGCACACACAGGTTTATCCAATCCTTAGTTTTCTTAACAGTTAAGCTTGTCCTTGAAAGTGCAAGGTGGGGAGTTGATAAGAGGACAGAGAGAAGGAGAGTCAGGGGTGATGGAACATATAGAGGGACAGAGGGAGGGAAGAGGAGAAAGGGAAGCAGTAAAAGTGAAGGAAGATAATTTGGTTTCCTCTAAGCAGATAATATATCCTTCTACCTCTACCCCCACCGCACACTCTCCATCTGTGTCTCTCTACCCAAAACTTCCCGACTTTAAAAAAGTTCCCCTTTGAGGATTACTGGGAACAAAGAAAGGTGAATTCCAAGGAAAGACTGAGCAAGTGGAGAAGAGAGCGAGAAGTACGGGAGAGTGAAAAGAGGTAAAGGTTAAAGGGGAGACAATTTACCTGACAGAGACGCAGACATGATGGGAGAGAGGACAGACACAGCAAAGACGAGAGCAGGTTAAATTTTTTACCTCCTCTGCCATTTTTATAATGCCAGCGCCTTAGGTAGGAAAATCTCTGCTGGGTTTTTATTTGTGGATTCTCGTATTATTTATATATTTCTCTATGATATCTCAGGAGCAGGACTTAACATAAGAGCATAAGCACATAAGAGCAGCACAGCCACCTTTCTGCTTTGTGTGTGTGTGTGTGAGAGAGAGAGAGACAGAGAGAGAGAGAAGGTATGCGTGTGCATGAACATGTACAAAATCTAAATACGCAACTGAAAATTTATACATTTTGGCGTTTGAGTGTGTGTGTGTGTGTGTGATTGTGTGACAGAGGGAGCAGGTGGCTACAGTGACAGGTTAGATGGAGCTGTAATAGGATGAAAGCAACACTTTCTCTTTCGGGTCTCTCTCTCTTCCTCTTTCAGATGATTGGCTCCAGTCGGGCGGGAATGATAGCCAGGGTGTCTGGATTTTTTTTTCCTATATTTTTTTATCCTTTCTAATCTCACGAAAGTCTTGACCTCTCCTCTTCTATTGTCTCCTTTGTCATACTGTTCTCGTTTCAACATGTTTTATATCTTGTCCACTCTATTTTTACATTACTCTCTTCCCTTCTCATCTCCTCCTCTGTTTTTCTTCTTCTCTGGTTTCTCCTGTCATCCTTACATTCCCTCTGGTCTAAGATGTCAGTTTAGGTAACGGCGGGGCGATGAGCCTAACATCCTCCCACCAGTGCGAGTGTGGATGTGTGTGTAAAGGCTGGATTTGCACTCTAAATCACTCTAAAGCCATTTTCAGACATGTAATATGTAATATTGTTGAAGTGATGTCATTCATAATGCGACTTTTACCTAAATGTTCCTTACAGTTTCATTCAGACATGACAGGACATTTAGGTGCCCGAGAGATATATGGCACCTGTCCTATTGATCCATGCAGTTGGCATGGATGAAAATATAATGAGGGAGACAGCTGGTAATTATTACTGTGGCTGTCTGAGGGTTTTTTAACCTCTTGTTCTGGTAACAACATGAGGGTAAAAGTGTGATATTTACACACTGATCTGTTGACATTAGAGGAACAAAGTAAAAGCTGTTCATTTACAGTGGTTCATATTTTATTTAACTGTTTTTATTACATTTTTTTCTTGGAACATAGGCGATTACTTCAGATTATTACAGTGATCTTAATCAGAGGAACAATACATGCATTTTATCTCTCTTTGCACATGTTTTAGCTTGTTTTGCTGCCTTACATGAATCTGCCGGCATTCGATTCAGACTTGGGCCATTTTGAAAGTGTTTCGGAAGTGTTACGAGGTCTGACTTAGTAAGATTACATCGTGATTTTTACATAAAACTGACTCGGACCCGTATTCAGACATGAGATAAACGTGCAAAATTGCCATCACATTTACGTAAAGAGGTACATGTCTGAAAGGGGCTTATTACTACACAACAACTGAGTCTGGAACGTCTTTTTTCATCCATAATGGAAAAACGGTGATATAAATCAGTCCATTAATTTGAATTTTCATTAGATTGGATGTACAACTTAAGTTATTTGATTATTACAAGTGGGCGAATATACCTCAATTTTGCACGAAACGTAGAGACAAATGAGTTGAAAATGAAATAATAATAAAAGTGTATTTCTGACTATTTGTGTAAAGTGTGTGTGTGTGTATGACTGTGCACATGTGGAAGGATGAGGCACCCTGAGCAAGAATGGACAAAGGAGTGTGGAGAATGGAGGCAACATTTGCTTTTGTGCTGGATGACAAGCTTTGGAAGGAGGCAGAAATCCACTTGCTACGCTGAGCTTTTGTTTGGTATGTGGACCTGAATCCATGAACAGATATGTACACATGTACAGACACACAAACACACAAAGCCCATGGGGAGTTGTTCTTTCTGGGAACGCACACAAATGCACACAACTATAAGGTCTTTAAAGTAAGTCCTTCCTGACCCACATCGTATGACCCCTGAGAAACCTTCTCTCTCTAAAATTCAACTTTTTGTAGAATTGTAGCTAAAAACTGCTGACTTTATATATGTCACAATGGAAATGGTTGGTGTGTTGATGAGCATACACAATATCGGAAAACCATAGTAACCAGGAGCATGACTGCATGTTACATCAATTCCAATCAATCAATCCAATCAAATCACTAAACAATTTTCAATTTGTCTGAAAACTCTGACTTGGCTGAAGGATCAGATATTACCTTCAGTACAAGGGAGAATAGTGTTATCTATCAAATACGCTGATGGAAGTTTTCTTGCAGACACAAGCAGTCTGTTGCAGGACGTAGACTCTGGTCCAGGTGGGGTAGGAGGGGGATGGGCAGAGGAGGAGAGCAGAATTAGAGAAAGCAGGACGGGTGGGAAAGAAAGAGAAATGTAAGAAGAGAGCAAGACGGGGATTAGAAAACCCTCCGAAAGGCAGTCACTTAATTTCCTGGCTAACCTGGCTATGATTATCTCCTGGGTGGGGAAGGAACGTTTGATGTCCTGGGACCAGACTAATCCTTGGTGACTAACCTCCACCTCTCATTTCCTCAGGATTAGCTCACTGCTACTTAAAAAAGGTGGAGGTGGATAGATATTAACCTGCAGTGTGAGAGAGAAAGATTGTGTCTCTTTGACTGAGGAGTCTGCCTTCACCAGAAAAACTGCAGCGTTGATCGATTGTTCAAACTCTTAAAATCACCTACTATGTTTACACTTTCCTCTAGTGCGAATAAATATTGTTGTCTCTGTAAGCAAAGGTGAAGGTAGCTTGATGTTTTTATAACGCCAGAAAACCTCATAGCTTTGACAAAGGAGACCACTTTTAGCATCCCGTCTACTACCACAGAGATTGGTTGGTAGGAGATTAGATAGGATTTTTTTTTTTTTTCATGACCATGATCTTTCCCTGACCTCAGCCAAGTAGTTTTAGTTCCCTAAAACATAATCATAGAGGTGGCTGATCAGAAAAAGGTCATATGAATAATAAATGTAATGCTCATTTGTAATAGTTTTGGAAGGCCCTGACAAATGATGCTGTACTCAATAATGGCGCCAGTTCATATAATGTTAGATATAGGTAGTTTTGGAAGCCAATGACTTACAAGTGTGTTTGTCATTTAGGTTAGAGGACTCCACTGTAGATTTTGCTCCGGGAGGATGAGTAGATGGAAGGATTGGAAAGTCTCAAGGGAGGTAGAAAGACCGGGAAAAAGTTGGAGGTTGGAGAGAGAAAATATATAGTGAGATCAAACCAAGAACCACCGAAGAGATGAAAACAAGGCAACTTGTTGCAGTGCTGTTTTCTAACTATCAATATAAACTACTACAAGTTTGAACTAATTGTACGATCAAAAGATAAGACACACAAATGCACATAGACACAAAACACACATACAACACAAATAACTCACACACGCACTCATGCTTACAGTTGGCTGTGACTTCTTTCCAGTTTGGATTGATAAATTGGTGAAGCTGAAGGTGACACAGTGCCTCCAACAATTTGGGACCTCATTATTGAAGGTTATTTGCAAATTCACACAAGGACTGCAAGGACTTGCAACACCCACAAATACACACTTTAATATCTCTAAAATGCTGCAAATTAACCAACATTTTTTCAGAAAATCTGTTGCCAAATTATGCTCAACAGTCTTTCCCTGATTTTTTTTTTTCTCACCAGGCTTTTCTCATGAGAGAAAACCTGAAGTTTTGCCAGGTTACCGGCCAATCTGACCAATGACATGCCACTTGACCCTTCTCTCGGCCAATGCCCTGTCTCCAACAACCGGCTGGGGCCCAGCTGGCCAATTAGCTCGCCTCTTAGTGTGGAGCGCGGCCAATGAAAAGCCCCGGGAGACTTCTGTTCATCTGAACTCACAGATGGGAGGACAGAGAGGGGGAGAAGAGAGAGAGGGAGAGAGGAAAAGAGCGCATGTGTGTGTGTGTGTGTGTGAGAGAGAGAGAGGGGGGGTGTGTGAGGGACTTGGCCTGAATTCCCAAACACTATTGAGACATCTTCACTGAAGAGGTTGGCTAGTTTTGAGTTAGCAGTTGGAAACAAATCTCTCCATTACAAAGCGACCAATAGGAGAATTACAATGCTAGTAAAAGAAATAAAAAGGAAAACAATCTGCAAACCTACCAGATTTAACTCTTAACACAGGAAGTTTCCTGCAAAAGCTTTTAAGTCGACAACTGGCAAATAACACATTTAATCTTTTAAGTGTGTGTTTTGGGGTTCATCACATTATAGTTTTTGTCTATAAAACTAAAACTAGGTTCCGATGTGCAGTAGTTTGTGGCTGTGACTGTTATTATGGATGTGTTAAAAACAGCAGAGGTTCAGATCCAACTCAAATTACTTCATTATCTTGATCTATTTATGTCAGCTTTACTTTAAGACTAATAAAAATCACCAAGGCAGGCCACTGTTTTCCTGTCCATTAGGCCTAATTTAATGAAGAACACTCAAAAGTAAAGTTGGCAAACTGTGAAAATGGCAGTATTAAATGTAAAAGGCCTATGTTACTGGGCTGGGGAAGAAATCTGAGTGAGCTATACGGAGAAAATACCACCAAATGCAGAGGAGAGTGAAACTTGAAATGTTTTCTCTGCCTCACTAGTTACACTGATTTAGAGTGAAAATTCTTTAAGCATTTCGGCAGTATGTCTACTTTTTATCAGAAAAAAACATTAAGTGAAACTGACTTTCCTTCAGTCAGCATTTTGGACAGCTGTATTGAAATGCCATAGTTACATAAGCTCCCCGTTTCTCAATATCTCAGCGTGTGACTTGAATTTCCTCTCTATTTCAGCACAACTTTCCCTGACAAACACTCCCCCCCCCCCCTCTTTAAAGATAAGACTTTCTCTCCAGACATCTCTCTCATTTGCAATTTAGGTTTGCTTTATTGGCATGACATGAAAGTTCGTCTGTGCTGACGAAGCATACCAGAGAAAAGTGACAAATAAAACAAATATATAGAGAAATGTGTAATAATAATAATTAAAAAGTAAAAATCAAAGAAAATGTATATATATACGTGGTATGAATACTTTCATATATGAATCTCTGTGCACAGTGTTACACAAACACACATCATCCACGCAAAGTGTTAAATCTACATAAGACAAGTCATCGCTCTATACACACATACCTAGACAGAGCCGTCTGTGTGTGTGTGCGTATGTTTGCCTGTTGGCTTCTTTCTCAAAGCTTGAATAGAAGTCATGCGTGCTAAATCCAGATTTGATAAATCAACATCAAGACCGAAGATCTATGAATGAAAGGAAACACACAAACACAGCTCTACATACACATGTACACACACAACCATTACATAGTAAACACAGTAAACTGCATTATTTCCCAACATCAATCATCCAGCCATTTTCAGTACCTGTTTATAGTGCCACAGCGCTAACACATACAAATTTTATTTCATTTTGTAACCCTCCCATGCTGAGAATTCCTGCTATTGGCCAAAACCAATACTATAAATGTACGTTAAAGTATACATATATATAAAACAATGAAACTAGCTGACATGTTTTATATAAAAATCCCATCTAATGCAGCTTTTTAGCTTCAGGAGGTTAGAATAAGGTTTTACAAAAAGTTGAAAAGGCCTGTTTGTGTTGCTGATGTGCCTCAACATCTTCCTCTCCCTGGCTGGCTTTCCAACACACTCAGTTTCTCTGTGTGACTCTCCGTCTCCCCCTCCCTCACTCAGCCTCTTTTGACATCTCATCTTCTCAGACCTGCTTATTGTGAAACTCTCTTACTACTGTATGTCTCTCAACCTCTCCCTCTCTCTTTCCCTCTCCTTCTCTCCATCTCAGTATTTCTTATCTACCAGTTGACTCGCCATATTTCAACGTCAGATATTTCTCTCCCAGAAGCTCAAGAGCTGCATGCCACTTTAAGAATCGCTGACAATCTCCAAATACACACGCGCGCTGTGTCCTCGCTCGCTCACACACCCTTAAGTGTGTATTCAGTGTGCGCGCCCACATACACAGGTACACATATTTGACACTTAGAAGTGTGTATATCCCTGACAACACAGCTGAACCAACAATCTAGAAAAACATGTGCACACACACGAACAAACACGTACTCACACGCGCACATACACACACAGCGGTTGGCTATCTGTCCTGTCCACAGTGCAGTGGCCAGTGCTGATAACACTCTCCATTGGACCAAAACCTATCGCTCTTTACACACATACCTGGACAAGGCTTTGTGTGTGTGTGTGTGTGTGTGTGTGTGTGTTTGTGTGTATATTTGCCTGTTGGCATCTTTCTCAAAGCCTGAATAGAAGTCATGAGGGCTAAATAGACATCTAGATTTGATAAAACGTAATGACATCAATACCCATGAGCAATACCTGAAGGAAACACACAGACACGCACACTCACAGATAAACACACATCTTTGGCCGTGACCACGGATAGGTTTTCCAGGAATGTGACCTCTACATAATAAAATCTATTATTCCAACAGTTTTTGCCAACAGCACTGCAACAAAAGAGGCTTTCACGCTAGATTAAAGGATAATTTCTATTTCTGCATGTGATATTGATATGGCCCTTTGCTGAATATGCCTAAGAACCAGATAAAAAAGCAACTGCCATTGTGTGTGTGTGTGTGTGTGTGTGTGCGCATGTTAATGTACTGTACATGCCATCCTTTTAATAATAAATGTGACTAAGATAAACAATAAATTATTCCTTCATATCTTATTTCAAATACTGAATCATAAATAAACAAAAAAAAAAAGAAAAAATTGAATGTCTTTAGCCACACTAACAGTAGTAAACATGGGCAGAGATACACTGAATTCACTCAAATGCTAACTAAGTTTTACCTTCACCCGGGAGGAGTTAGGGGTCAGCTGGAGGTAGCATTAGCTGCTTACGCTAGTGTTACTCGCTTTGTGTTGAAGTTCCTCTCTGTAACTTTTTCTGTCAGTGTACACATTGCCTTCATAAATTAGTAGCAAGATGTGTGCTTCCCCCGGCATATTTTATGATACTGGTTCACTTTTTGAAGACTGCAAATGTAAACGACAGGCAGCAGTAAACACGGTGGTACCCACATTTCTTTCAGTATGGAAATTTGGGATGGTTTGAATCAGGTGTGTGATTGGGTCAATATCACAGCAACAGGAGAGGAGTGGGTGACACACACACACACACACACACACACCCACACACAGAGAGGCTACAGGCACAGTGCAGAGAGAGATAGACTTTGGGATGATCCGTTTCTGACAGCTGAATTGATTTTATCCAAATTTTGCGCAGCATTTCGGTCGGATCTATGGTTTTTTATCCATGTAGCCAAATCTCTGACTCTTGTATCGGCTGTCCAATACATATCGCTTAATCTTTATACCCCTACTTTGGACTATGGGAGGAAACTGGAACACCCAAAAGAAAGCCATGCAAGCACAGGAAGAACATGCAAACTCTCACATACCCCTCTTGCTGTGAGGAAACAGTGGAAAACACTGAGCCGGGGCAAGGCGGCTCTGTGTTCTGAAACTCTAATTTCTACAGGCTAAATGCAGCACATTTAAACTGTGCAATGACATGCTGTGCTGTAATCATACACCTTTGTACTGCATCCTCACAGCATGTTGTAACTGTGCCGAGATATTATGGTCATTAATTGATGCATTCACCCTCAACTGAGCGGTATCATCCTGCTAAACTGATTGAATCGACATATGTGGTAATGCAGGTGGCTCGAGCGGATGGGATATTAATAGAAGGCTTGGCACGTTCACCTTTTTTTTTTAGTACTTAGTCATAGTCTCTGTGGTTATGAGTTTACATTTCTCCCAACATTTCCGTTTGTACCTCGATGTGACACATAGCAACCTTGCTGTTTCCATATCCATTTTTGAGTTGTCAGAGCAATAATGAAGTGAGTTAAGCTGTGCTGTTTAGGCAAACACAACATTTCTGCTGCTGTTTCCCACAACAAAACGCAGGAAGGGTTTTATTGTAGAGCAGCTACTGGAAATTCAGCCTAACGTTGGCTGGTCGCCAACTCCATGTTTGACAAAACATATTAACATTTCTTTGACTTTTTGTAAGTGAATCAGTTGCAATATTGCAAGAAAGGAATTGTAAAAGAGGTATTTAGCAAAAGGTTTACTCTTCTTCTTGTAATGTGCAACAACTGTAATCCCAGTAGACCATAGTAAACTTTTATAAGGTTACTGGCTGATATACAGAGAATTAAATCACGGATTAAAGACTTCTACCAGTTTTATTTGTGAGGACCTATATGATTAATTGTGTCTCTCATCCTGGGACCCAGGCACAAACAAATTACTGAAGTAGTCATGTGGGGACCCAATGACCACAGAGCCATTAAGAGTTCTGGATCTTGACCTAAACTTTATGAGGCCAGACTGTAGGGAATCATGCATGTTAAAAACAGATAATATGTCAAGACATGTTGACTCATTCTGCCCTGCTGGCAGAAAGAAGACACAAATCACATATGCCAGTGAGGGAGTCTGTATATGTAATAGAAAATATGTGTATTCAGACATGCTTCCATACTTCTGTGTTAAAGTGAGATCATGCGTTCATTCTTGCATGCATTGTGTGTGTGTGTCTGTCTTGGCATGGAGTGGATGTATGTTTTCAACCTTTCATCTATTTTTTGTGTGTGTGTGTGTGTGTGTGTATGTGTGTCTAACAGACGTTTAGCGGTCATCAGACCAGCCAGGCACCAGTCCCAGACAGCGAGGTCAGAGTCATTCACTAATCATATTAACATTCCTCCATAATGACACAATGCATAACTCTCTCTTTTCAGCCTTTTTCTCTCTCCATCCATCTGCTTCACTCATGCTTTCCATTTCACCCCCCCCACCCTTCATTGCTTTATTTCTTTGATTTTATCTACCTCACCACCTCTTTCTTCCTGCCTCTTTTTAACTGTTATGTTCATCTCTGACATTCTGCAGTTTGCTCATTTGTTGATTTTACTCCTGTGTGCTTTTCTGAAAACCTCCCTCAGCTCTTCCTCAAATTTAATCCCATCTTGTCTTTTTTTCTATCTCCCTTCTCCCTTTCTTCTCAAATGACTTGCTTGCATGTGGATCCAGCAGTAGGTCCCCAATCTAATCCTGAGGGCACATAATTAGGGGCAATGACTAGTACCTTGTACAAGGGGGACAGATATTTTACGGACATATATTTTTCAAAGTCTAATATTTAATTTATTATTTTTATACATTTCCCTTCATCTTTTCTGATTTAAAATCAAATCTAGGTCACGACTGTTGTCTACCATTGTGTTTGATTAGGTTTATTTTAAATAAACACAGTGGATTTCATATTTGCACTTTGATAGAATGAAAACAGAAAATAATAAAGTTACACAGTGAAAGAACTATGCCTTTCTATCTGTTTGTAAGAAGAAAAAATGTTTATTCTTCCAGCCAGAACTTCTTTGGTCTTACTAAATAAACATCGATTTTTGATCAAAAAAAGGAGCAGAATTCTGTGTACAGATTTTCAATACTGTTGTGTGGAAAAACATGGCAGACTGTTAGATGTGAGGTCCAATATTTTCTGAGTTAAATATTTGTAAAGGCCCAGCGAAGTTCCATCAATGCAGTTAGCAGGGATTCAGACCGAAAACAGTCACCATGATGGCAACAATTTCATCTTTCATTGCAACGATCGTAAGGTAAATTGTAGAAATACTAAGCTCACGTTACACAGAAATCCACCAGGAATGTGTGCTTGCATGTATGTGACTGGCCAATGCCGCACCTGGATGACTTCACAGGAGAAGTTGAGCCTTGTTTAACTTTTTGCCAGAGCTCTCTGCGTTGGTACCGCTACTGCACTCACAGGGCAGCAGTGTGCTCAGTTTTGTGTTGCTTTACGGATTTTTTTTTTTTTTGCTTAGATAATGTGTGTGTGTGTGTGTGTGTGTGTGTGTGTGTGTATGTGTGTAAGGGGATCTCTATCAACACCAGGTTTTCTTCTACTGTTCTCCAGCCAAATCAAATGGAGGCAGTGTGGCTTGGCTTGGACCAGTCTGACTCAAAATAGTTATGCGTTTGGCTTGATGCTCTGCAGTGGCTCTAGTTGCTTTCATATGAGCTTGCAGTTAACTCCTCACTGCACACACGCATACACACACACATATAAGGATCCTTTTCTGGAAGCTACCATCGCAGGTTTTTGAGTATTCTACAAACACACACCACATTAATGCATACACCCACACACTCGATCTTAATGGGTCAGTCGGTGTGAATGATTTAACTGTTAATGGCTCCAAATCTCTGACGATAACTCAGTCGTTAATTGCTCCAGTCAGTCATAACTACCGAACCTTGCTGAAGATTACCTCATGACTCAGTGTGTGTGTGTGTGTGTGTGTGTGTATGTGTGTGAGAGAGAGAGAGAGAGAGAGAGAGAGTTTGGCTAAGTGGCGCAGTGGTCCATGGGGACTGAAAAGAGACAGAAAGAGAACATAGGACAGACAGAGGAACAATAAATGTCTGAGCATGAGTGTATCTCTATTATTGACTGAGACAGTGAGAGGATGTATATCATAGCTGTATGTGTGTGTGTGTGTGTGTGTGTGTGCGTGTGTCTATGATAGTCCCAGTAGACGCAGCCATGTGTCTGGGTCCACTGAGTCGGCACTGATCCCATCTTGTCTGACTTGGGGATTATAACCTCCTGACCTGCTGCTAGGGGCGCACACATACACACACACGCAAAAAAAAAAACTAAGGCACATTAGTGAGTGCAGGACCTCACTTACATCACTTATATCTGTTACATTATCAACATAAGACTAGACAGGTAAGGAGATAGAGAAAAGAGGAGGCGAAAGAGAGCGATAAAACATAAATTGATGACAAGTGAGGGAGTGAGATAGAGCAGTAGGATAGAGATAAAAGAGGAAGCAATGAAGGCTATTATTGAGGAATGGAGACATGGAAGAATGTTAGGAAATATTCAAAGTGAATTAATTGTTCCCTGGCTTTTCATGCTAATATTAACTTGTAGAAGCTGTGTGAAATGTACAGTAAAAATGCTGCACACTAAGAAAGGAAAGCTTGTCAAATGTAGAATATCTGTTCTCTGATTGCTTTGTGTTTGCCTTCCTCCTCTCCCTTAACTTATTTTCTCTGTCTTGATCGCTCCCTCTCTCATTCTCGCAGTTGCTCTGGACCATCAGTGTAAGCCCAGTTTCCTTTCTGTTCCATTAGATTCAGCACATTTGCGCCGTTCCAATACTTGTCCTTATAAGGCCAGAATGAGTAACAGCGTTGGGCTCAATCCCATGATCGCACAGGAAACACCACCATCTGACTGCAAAGTATGTATTTGTCTGCAGATGCATGACTATGTACACGTGTGCGCATGTGTGTGTGTCCCATCATGTATTTTTGTGTGTGTGTGTGTGTGCTCCTCGGGGCGATTGCTGTCTGTGTCACTCCTGAGCCACATAACCTTTGCAAAATAGCTTATCTTAGTCATTCTGATCTCTATTTTAAAGAATCTGGCATTCTTTATTAGTGTATCATTCGTTTCTTCATCCAGTCAGTAAATTCTTGTATTCACTGAAGCCAACAAGGGAAGTGCAGGTCTTACCCTGCTGTTTCTGGAATAATGCTGATTTGTTAGGTGATAAATTTACTTTGGATGTCTCCTGAGATGCTAAAAACCAAACCTTATCCAATTTGTGCAATGGGTAAAATTTGTAATGTTATTCAATCTTAGTCTAATCTGTCAGCAAAGTAAATAAAGGGCCTTTTCTACAAAAAATGCTTAGCACAGGGAAAGTCCACACAGTCGAGAAGTCTCTCTTGTACAACTGAGCAGCAGATAAATGTAAGTTCATTACGCTTAGGCTGCATTCAGACAGAGAAATAGAGAGAGGAAGAAAATTAGATAATATGATCCAAGGGTTTTAATAACACCAACGCATTTTCCCATGTGAAAACCTGTGGTTTAGTGTCAGCACTTGGCAGAACATGTGTGTGCGCGCCTTTGAGCGTGCACATATGCACATGTTTTAAGCGCTTTAAGCGCATTTGCGTATGTGTTAGCATGCTGGCTTTCGAAAGGCCGCTTGCATGTGTCTATGTGTGTATGCTGATTGAGCAAAAAGTTACATATTAGACCCCTTTGTAATGCATCTCCTTCAAATCAGAACCTTAGAAATTCAGTCTGTGAGTGTGTGCCTGCTGCCAGCAGTGCAGTCTTTGGTGATTGGGTGATGTGGTTCAGTATATTCCAGTGGATTTATGGTCACCCAGAGCTGGCATTAATAATGGAGACTGGAGAAATATGGCCTTACTTGGTACAGTCTGCATGCTGAAGAACAAAACTCTCCACTTATTCTCCTTCTCTCTCTTTGGTTCTTTGCTTTTGCACTTGCTCTGACTACATATTGTATTCACATGTGTGTAATACATGTACTGTTTTCTTTTATTAATATATCTATCCTCCTCTCTGTCTAAGTGATTGAACGTAGTGACAGGAGGATATAGTTTGTGTAAATGGACGGACTTATCAATCATCTCAACCAACCCAATCCACAATATTTCATTCCCCAATGTTATATTTAATAGAAAAATAATGATGTACCTCTTATTGGAGAGGGAAGAATGGGAAACAGAGTGGTTTAGAGAGAGGAAAACATTTCTGAACCAGACTGAATGTGATGGACAACTAAATTAAAATAGAGAAACAGAGAATGGATTGAGATAGAGTTGAAAAACAGTTTTTATGTAGAGCACAAACAACTCTCTTAACCCTGTCTGTAATAACAAAGAGCCACACTCAGCTACAAGGTTTACTGCAGCCTCTTTCCACTAATAGAGAGTTGGGGTTCGATCCCCTGCCTGTCCACCTATAAAACACCCAAGGTAGCGCGGCTATTTCTATTTTATAATGGCTGAAATCACATGAACAGTTTGGAGGTCACGAAGGAGTGGGTTATGCGAGTCTGTACGTGTGTGTGTGGAAAGAGGAAGGGCAAAGGGGCTTTGTCTGCCCGAGCATGGCTATAAAATAAAAAAAATATCTAATTATCTGCCAAAATATCTAGTTTTGGAGGTTTGTTGCATATTTATAAGGCTTACATTTATAACACTATTCTGACAGAAATTTTTTTCCAAGCAGAACCTGTAATTGGAATTATTATCCATGATGGCTGATTTATGCGCACAACCAACTGCACCAGAACAGTCAGAAAGTATTAAGAGCAATGAAGCATTTTGGTTGCATTGGCTCTGTACTCCACCACATCCCCCAGTTTTAAGGGAATAGAAAGTAACTAAAATTCTTCCAAAAAAAACCCCCAAAAACAACTTAAATCCCTTAAAAGGATATTCTGCGATTCTAATCCAATACATTTTTTATTTCATATTCAGCGAATATCTCCTCATGGTCCACTAGCTGTCCATTCTGTGTGTGTGTGCTAAAAAAAAAACTGTCCTCATTCAAATGATTGAGGGCATGGCAAGGTGATTTTATTTATATAGCACATTTCATCACAGCTGTACACTGAAGTGCCTACGTGACATGAGAATATATTATAATTCTAATATAAAATACAATATAAGAATAAAATATACTAACGACTACCCACGCAACAAACCACACAAGCATCACGCAGACACACAGAAACACACACACACGCTAATTAAGTAGCTACAAGCACCTTCACCAGATCTTTTTGAGTGGAGGGGGACTTTAATCAAACCATAACAAAGTAAGAAGTAAGAACCTGTAATGAAGATCTTCAATAGTGAGAGTACAACTGTGAAAATATCACAGATTAGATTTCAGTTTATTATTACATATTCATGGCACAGAGTTCCAAAAAAAAAACATTGCTCCACTCAAAACCTTTGCCCATTTATACATCAGCAGAGGAGAGGACCTTGTGATGGTGTATTTGGTGTACTAGAAAATGTCACTACAAAAGGTAATTCATCTATTCATCGCCACACATAGGCAACACAATGAGACGAGCTGATTCTTTCACAGGATGAAGATCATGTTAATAGACAAAATTTGAGAAATGTTGGGGAAAAAAGTTCACCCTGAAGAAACCAGATCCCTAACCTTAACTCACCCTGGACTCTGTGCAGTGCCACTGTTTTATTCTGCTTTTTACAGGACGGAAAAACAGTGTTCATTGTTAGTCATGGGTCTCAGTGGGTGACTAATATATCCACATGCACACAGATCATGGCACTAAATTGTGTTATCATTGTGAAAAGGCTCTCTGTCTTAGCCCAGGTCAATACCTTGTGTCAGTGCTCCAGTATTTATGACCTTTTTTGGTTTTCGTCTGAGGCGGTGTTGTTTTTAAAGATGGTATCAAGGTTGTTAAAAGGGAAGCTGTGAAGGGGGAATGCACCAATTTTACACATTAAAGTTTGTTTACTTGTCATGGGGACTACTACTGCATATGCAAAAAAAAAAAAGAGTTGTATAAAGACTTGTGGCTCCAGAGGTACCTGCACAATATGTGATAAACTGCCTCAAGTGATGTCACAAGTTTGAAATTGAAGAAAAATAAAATTGGGGGGTGTGGAGTTTGAGGCTAGCAGCTCAAGACTAAATTAGCTGCTGCTAGCATAACACACCTGAATATCTGACTGAACTGTTGCTGGTCGAGATGCATTGTGGGTAATGTTGTTAGGATGGAATAAACAAGACGATATCTCTGGTTCTGCTACATTAATTGTGATCCTTTTTTTTTTTATCTGTCCACCCCGAGTCTGACATTGTTATAGGGATGCAAGGCTAAATTGGTGGAGTACTCTTTTAAATCATGTTTTCCAATATATGGGAAAAACACAATAATGAGCTGAATAATACTGTTACTAAGAATGACGTAAGGCTTTTATATAAATTCACAATGTGTTACACACTGTGCAGATGTTGAAGGTATCAGACAAATGAACTCAAAAAGATTTTACAGTTGTGAGTTTCAAACAGGTCAAAGCTGAGTAAGATAAAAATAAGCAGGTTATGGGAATCGCATGCTGGGATTTTCCTAAGTTCTATTGTGAATCACACAATGGTATGCCTGTCTCTAGATGGTAACAGTGACAAGGTTAGGGTGAACATTGGATCCAGTTCAGAGGACTGGAACCTTGAAGCAAAAGACAAAGGGAAACAATCCCAGAAACACACACACACACACACACACACACACACACACCAGAAGGAATACACATAAAATGTAGAAGCACACACGCAAACGCACACAACTGTCTCAGGATAGGACCGGGCATAGTTCTGACAGTACAGGGAATTCAGTATTAATCAACAGGATATGATACAAGATCCTCTTATAACAGTGCACAGGCAACATTTGGAGGCGGCACAGATGAGCAGTTCTAGGCAATATTAGGTCCAGGAACATTTAGGCATTTCTTCACTGCCAATAACAACCAAACTAAATTTGTTCCATATAATTCCTTAGAAAGGTTGGGAAGCAGTGATTTTTGCTTTTAAATGTTGCCTACGCATGATTATCTTCAGATGAAGGAAAAGGAAAAGAAAAAAAGGGGCTGCTACTGAAGCTACAATTCCATGACAACTTTCTTTTGAATGCTAACCATAGGATGAGAGAGGGAGGGAGGAAATGAAAGATTATGCTGCTGAGGATCACTGCTGTACCCGTAACAACCACAAAGGCATATTGTTAAATGTTCGATATAGAAAAGTCAAATGTACCAATACCATACATACAGTGTGTTAATAAGGCTGTTGCTATGGTTGACCCAAACACTTAAAAAGCTGACAAAATGCCCAACTGAACCACAAGCCTTAATTTCTGGCTGTAATGTTCCAATATAACAGAATGAAGACCATGATTAAGTTCTTCCAAGTTTACCTAAATGTATACCAAATGACTGGCAGAGTGGCTCCACCTTGTTTAGGATATAATGCTTGACACCAGAATGACAGTAGTTACTGTAGCTTATGTTCATTCTTTTTAAAAAAATCAGTGTTACAAGCCTGAACATGGCTGATGAACTGATTTCCAGGCTCGTATGCGAGCATGTGTTTGTGTGAATAAAAGATAGGTGGAATAACAGATCAGTAAATAAAAACTTTCTGATTGTCTACTTGAATTTTGTTGGGTCCGATTTCAAAGTGTCTTAGACGGAACGAACATTATGTCGACTGGAACAAACAAAAAACTGCAGGGAACAGCTAGCATCTCCCAGATATTGAGCTGTAATAGAGGGTATAGAAAATGGATGAATGGATCAAAAACATAATCAGCAGTCACTAATCCACTTAAATGATTCATTCCCGCACTGACTTTTTCGAACAGGCATCCTTCTTCGGTATGCAAACTGGCACGCTGAAGATAGCAGAGGTGGGCTGTATGACATAAATAAATGCATTACACTTCATTATGTGAATTAATAATACTAATTTACTTAATTGAAGTGCTGTCCTGCTAATGATTTTTACTTTTGAGGATTTGGCACTTAACGTGGAGCAGAGCATGTTGATTCAGTAGTATTTGGATCAAAACTAGACATATTTAGCAGTATTAGACACTAATAAGACTACATTTTATATGGAATATTTCTAGCTAATTATCTTATGCATGTTGTCTTTTTTTAACAACTATGCACATTCCAGTTATCTATTGGTTTAATTTCCATGTTTACTAAATTATTCCTACACATTATGAGACATCCTTATAATTGACATCATTAAATAACGAACCAATACAAATGTCAACATACATTTTTAAAAATTGTAGGCTCAGTCTTCAGTCCCAAGTCTTACAAAACATAATTTAAACCATTTAATCAGAATTGATTGGCAAATACATTTAGTTGATTAAGCCATTTTGGAAATGTGACAGAAAAAATACTCTCCGATGGCTTGATCACATTAGTATCTTGAAGCTGCCTTGGGTCGGCATGGCAACACACATGCACACAGCCATGATTAGCTAGCAAACCATGATGGAAGATAATTAATGATAAAAGACAAAAACCTTCAACATTAGGAATAAGAACAGGACATCTTGTTCACCTTGATCAAGACGGACCAATCTGCCCAATTTGACACCAATCTGTTACCAATCCGATGCTCTGACAAGACAAAACAAAACAAAAAGGTGACTTGGAGAACCGTCACACCATGAACCACTGAAAATTTTAAGCAGACTACCCACTCTGCACACAAAGTAAGTGAGCTAAAGTTTTCACTAAAGTCCCACCAGGTGCTCCTTACCAAACATACAGACAAGAAGGCTAAAAAACAAGCTTCCTTCAGTGTCAACCATTTACCAACAAAGAGCTGGTCAAGAAGGCCGAACAAACATGATATTAAAAATGCAATTGTACCTCCTGGCCCAGCAACTGAGGCGAGGAGGATCATTAGAGGAGGGCTGAATGAGCTCAACTCTAAATTCCAGGACAAGAAAGCACACATGATTGGTGTTGTCAATGCATTTAAGGCCAAAGTGGGTCTGTGGACCTCTCAACTGAAAAAAAAACACACTTCCCACACTCAGTGAGACTGGCACAGAATGTGAAAACAGCTTGTGCTTAACAGGTCTGTGTCCATTTGGATAAAGTGGCAGCACAATATGACACAGGTGTTTTCAGTGAGTGCATGAAATGGAGGTCAGTCAAATTCATCACAAATGTCTTTCTTTCAATCGACAGCGGGGATGTATATATGTCATGTTTTAGGATACTTTTTTTTTTTTTACCAAATGGTGTGGAAATGGAAATAACTGGACTGCAAAGTGAGACTGAATTGCAATTTTTAAAATAACTGGAATCAGAAGGAGGGCATGGACAGGAAGACAAAGATAAAGATGTGAATAACATAATGTAATGTAACAAAAGTATGAAAAGAAAAAAGGTGTAAGCCTAACAAGCTCTTCACAGGATTAACACGTTTGTTATCGGAGATGAAGCAAAATAAACCAGCACAGTGAGTAGACAGTATGTTCTAAATCTGAGGTGTCCGTGCTATTTTATTTTTCATCACACTACAACATTTCATTAGTAATTAAATGACTAACTGCAAATGAACACACATATTTAAACCGAAAGTACAGGAAGAACTAGATGAAAGCTTTTCGCTATAATTAAATCCTATAATAAAGGCTGTGTCACACCGCCCACCATAACAATTGGCTTCCATAGTCTCTGTGTAGGACTGTGTGTAAATGTGTATGTGACAGCAACAGCGCCCTGTTGATTTAGTTCCCTTCTCCTTAGGGAGAAAGTCTGTTGTTGTCTTCCAAAGTACACACACCCACCCACAAGCACACAATGTACTCACTTGGAAACAAACTTGTGGTGTGGCTTTTGTTGCTTGATAATTGTTTTTAGGCAAACATAATTTTGCTAGAGGAGACAGCTAACCCATAACCATGAATCAATGAGATGGTAATGGACCTATAGGGGGGGGAAACACATTCAGAATACTTTGGCACCACTGCATGAGGAACTCTCTCTCTCTCTCTCTCGGCTTGCCTTTATGCCTTTCTCTGTCTCGCTCTCTCCTCTACACTTAAGTTTCCATTGCTTTTACTTTCATAGTCATTCAACAAATCTCACAAAAAAATAAAAACTTCTTAAGGAGAAACAAACAAAACTATAAAAGTGAAATTGAATTAGTCTGCTGTCAGCTCACCTCCATAACCAGTACTTCTCCCTCTACATTCCCACAGAAAGCAAGTCAGTTAAATAATTGCCTCTGCTTCAATTAAAAAATGCATCATCCTTAATGAGAGAGGTTGTTAGGTGCTGTGGCGACTGCTACTGGTCTTGTTTTCTTTTGATTTTATTTCTTTTTCCTTTTTTTTTTTTTTTTTTTTTACTTTCAAATTTCAAACTTAATTTCAACCTCTGAAGCATGCTAATTGCTCTCCCTCACTGCTTTATAAACAACTACAAAGTTTTCTCATTTGGAGGCAGAGAACAGTATAATGGGTGGCTATCGATCGCAGGGAAAGGAGATTGCCCCTGGCTGGTCACAAACCAAATGACTTTTAGATCTGAATTAAAGTGGGGCAGGTATAACTGTGTGAATACAACGACAAAAGTGCTATATTTCTAAATCATTCAATGTTGATTTCTGTATTTTCTCACATAAAACCACTTCATTACACCCCAAACCTAAAATAAATGGAAAATAAACTACTGAGTGGGACTGCAACTTACATATTTTTATGACCAATCAATCTGATTATTTTCTTGATTAATTGGTTGGTCTATAAAATATCAGACAATAGAGAAAGACACCCATCGCAATATTGTGGAAACCCAAGCTGACGTCATCAAATTGATACTTTTGTCCAACAAGTGGTCTAAAACCCACAAATATGAATTTTAGTATCATATAAAACGAAGAAAAGCAGGAAAAAAGCTTATAATTGAGAGGTTATTATCAGAGAATGAGACTAATAGACTAATTGTTTCAGCTCTACTGCAGAGTTTGGTATGCTGTGTTTACTACAGGTCTGTCTAGCTGATGTACAAAAGTGTAAGGCAACTAATTTAATCCTGTAATTAAAAAAAACTTTGTATAATATTTGATTCCAACTTTAAACTAGTTCGGTCTTATTTTTATCAGAATATTAACTCTTAAGTCTGAGATCCTCCAGCAGTGGCCTTTAAGCTATCCCAGAGTTGTGGCTGAAGACCAGGGGTGATTTTCTGTAAAGGCCCTGAGGCGCTGGAATGATCTGCCTGAGGAAAACCATGTAGTTCCTCATTGTCCTCCTTTGAATCACTTCTCAAATCTTTTTATCAGATAGCTTACTCCAGTTCTTGTTAATTCAGCTCCCTCCAATTTTACCCCCTTTTTAAAAAAATGCCTTTTATAAAAGCCTGAAAGTATGTGGACTCCAACACAAAATGCTGTGGTAGCTCAACGTTCTTGCAGCTAAGAACATCTTTCGCATCTCTTGCTGGACCAGCACCCATCCTGGATGTCGGTGCCATTTTGTCGGTGCGGTTTTGGATCTAGTTCTTGCAGGAGTTCAGCCTCACCTCATGTGTCTCTCTCTCTCTGAATGATGTCTTTATCCTTCTCTCTCTCTCCTCTGTGAATAAATGTCTTTTCCTGTCTGTTCTCCCGTGTATGTGAATGGTGTGATGTGAGACTCCCCTGCGTGCGTGTGTTGTTCGTCCTCCTGCCAGGTCTCCATGGTGATGGAGATTACGTGGCTCAGGCCCTACTCTGTTCTGGTGGCACCTGGAAGCTGCTTGGCGTCCTCTTCATCACATTCTTCATATATATATTATAAATCCATTAAAATTTTGTTATCCTGTTCAATGCTGTATTCTGTAATTTGTGTTCTATTCTGTAAACACAACATCTATTGCACGCCTGTCCATCTTGAGGAAGGATCCCTCCTCTGCTGCTCTTCCTGAGGTTTCTTCCACTTTTTTCCCCATTAAAGGATTTTTCTAAGGAGTTTTTCCTTATTTGAATCGAGGGTCTAAGGAGAAAGGATGTTGTATTGCTATACAGACTGTAAAGCCCCCTGAGGCAAATTTGTGATTTGTGATATTGGGCTATACAAATGAAATTGACTTAACACTTATTCTTAGAACACCAAGAATATCACTTATTGAATCCACACACTGACTGAGTTATTACAGTTAGAAAGTCATTTCCTGGTATATGGATGGCTGCAAGCAGCACTGACGTCTACTGTACTAAATGTGCTACCTGATGTACAATCACACAACATACTGTATTGCTCTTAAAGGACTCCTGGCCTGGCATATTCTAACTCTAAGTGAGTGAGTTTTTTTTTACTGTTGTTTGCACAAATTGCAGCATACATGTGAAAATAATAACTAAATTAAAGATTAAATTACGAAATGCTGCACACATTTATGTATTTTGTTTTTAACCACACCATAATGACATTTGACAGCGTCCGGGTACTGAAGTGAAGCATCTGACTCTCCAACTTAGCTGAATTGGCCTCTTGAAGATCATGGTGCACTGATTGTCATTTCATAGATTAATTTTAGCTCCATTGTGAGGAACTCACTCACAGTTATTTTCTTTATTTCCCAAAAAGCCATGAAAGCTTGAACGTCGTGTTGTGACAAGAACAACCAATGTCAAGTGAAATTGAGTGAAGGTGGTGTTGAAGTAAGACACAAAAAGACAGCGAATGTACCTGAGAAGACAAACTGTACTCAAAGATACTTGTGCTGCGTCTCTGAAAGAGAAAGGGAATAAAAAGTGCTCTCGGGTTTCACTGAGGAGCCTGAACTCACCTGAATTACTGTGTCACCACTGTTTTAATTTGAGCTGACAAGTTCCACATTTTCCATGACGCCTACTTTAAGTTTCAAGATGTCCTTTTTATCCATGCTTAAATGTTGAATTTCAAATAAATGTGGTGTAAAGATAAATGGACTGAAAAAGTCAACATTGGATGAGATAGTGTGGCAGAGTCTTAATATATATGTATGTAAAATAATCCATTAAATATTGTACGGTCCAGGAAAGGTAAGGAAAGATACTAACATTACAAAATAATGATCCAGTCAGAATAATAAAAATTACTTAGCAACATATTTATAATTGCAGAACTTACATTTGGTTAGCAACAGCAGCAAATGAAGTGGCTGCAGGGTGACACCTGGTATCAGTGTAGGAGGTGATTTCTAGTTAGCGCATTAATAATGTAACGTTATTACAGCGTCGCAGACGTGTGTTTGAGCTTCTTACAGCATGACTCAACCAGTTTGAGCGCAGAAGTGGATCTGTGAGGATATGATTGTGATTCTGTGATTTGAAAAACAGTACCTGCAGGATGACAAGCGAGTAAAAACCGCTACTTATCTCCTCTGTGTCTCATGCTCCACAAAAAGTGGATCATATCAGTCCTGTCAGCTCAATGCCTACAGGAGCCATTCACGTCACCTTGCGACTGACAGCTAAAGGGCCTTGATCACTAGACAGACGCAATAAAAGCAGTGATCACTCTGATAGCTGATAGGGAACATGAGGCAAATACACAGTGCATACACACTATACAGAGATGCCGGTGTTGTTATCTCATGGAGAGACAAACTGATGAAAAGTTGAACAAATGTAAGGGCAGAAAAGAGATTATAGGATTATTTACTTGACATGCTTCTCTGCTTGCCCATGTGTCTGTGTACATCTGAGATCCTTACCCTGTCGTTTTCGTGCCCTCTGCGCCGTGGGTCCAACTCTTCATAAGGCGGCACCATTCCCTCTCTCCTCGCCTGCTGGTATTCTCTTCTTAGCTGCTGGATCCTGTCCACACTGCTAAACACACACAAATGTGCACACACACACACACACACAGAAAAAATGATTTGAGAAACAAGCATTTAGATCAACCTGAAACACAAAATTGGATTTGGACTAATTACTATACTCTTTTTGATCTATGGGTAGCACCAAGAGTTTCCCGTCTCTACAGGTGCAGAATTAATAACTAAACTGAGTTAATTCAGTTTCACTTTAGGATTCAGGATTGTGAGAGCAAGCATGTTTAACACAGATCCACAGAACTAAGGCAGTAACCACTTTTAGGTTGTTTTAGATTTTGACATAAAATCTGTACACATGTTGATATTTATTACATTACTATATATTTACTATATTGTGTTTCACGTGTATATGCTGTGTTTATTTTATGCCATGTATGTCATTACACATGTGCCTGCACATTGTGTTATGACAATAAAATCGAATTGAAGTCCTGCTCACAACTGCGTCGCATCAGTATTAACATACTACATAAAAAGAACCCTGTTGGATATCACCGCCAAGCAGCTGTCTTGAGATGAGCCAGCCATTAGAAGTGATCTGTTTATTCAAACAGTTACTTCCGTGACTTCAGCCTGCAGAAATTAGACGACAGAGTAAAAGACGAGATAAACTCACCTGTGTACATACACACACGACATACACACAAAGATCAATCTCTTGCCTACATTTATATCTGTTTTTCCATCCTTCTCTTGCAAAAGGCAAGAAGAAAAACACATCAATCATTCTATGAACATTCTTTCTCTCTGTCAACAGAGGAAATATATAGCATATCAACACTGAACCCTAGACACCCCTGTGAGTCACGCACCTACACACATATACACACACCAACACATAATGGAAATACGGAAAGTCATATCATACATATATGTACCTATAGGCACCATTAGAACTGCAGTCTACAATTTCATGAACCAAGATGATGGAAGGAGGAAAAATGCATCGATGCACCATCAGGATTTACGAAAAGTCCGAAATATAGCCACACGCACTTTCTCCCTGTCTCCAAGGCAATCTGGGAACAAAATAATACCTTCTGAGAGGGAAAGCCAAGAGCCAAATTACTTAGCTGCATCACCAATACTCAGCATGTGACCCATAAAGTGTTGTGAAGACTGGTCTATTCTAATTTGGAAACATTTGTTTCTGTGAAAGTGGAAACTGCCAGTTTTCACAGCAGATATTCTGATTAGTCATAGCACAGCGCATTAATGATGGCTCTGTTCTATTAACGTGCCCCAGTAAGTCATGACAGTGTGAGAGTGAGACAGCATGAAAGCAGCCACATGGAATTGAGCCATCATTCATTCTATTATTTATACATAAATACATAACTGTATTAAACACTTGGGGAAGGTGGGGGTGTACCCTGAAAATTCAGGAATAATCCTGCTCTTAAGGGGATATTAGTAAACCCTGAATACAGTTTTGGATATTCCAGCCCTAGCTGACAAACCCTTAAGACATCGAGAAAGTACTTATGAGACTTAAAAGCCAATCAACATACACACAACATAAAGGTACAGGTGGAAATTCTGACCACTACTGGTGCTGTGGAGCGTTTTTTTTTCCTGAGTGGGTTCCCGTTTTGTTTGTCTTGTGCGTGTGTACGCACAGGCACGATACACATTCCTGCCAGAGGTTTCCAACTATTCCACTGATCATCAAGTGCTGGTAACCCACCAATATGTGCAGCAGTGCACAAGCAAAGACAGGGATGGATAGATGTAAACAATGCAGGATTTGAAATAAAACATCAGTTTTGCAAATGTTTTATAAGGAGGGAAATACACACAACATGTTTGGTAGACCTCAAGTACACACACACATTATGTTTGGGTGAGTAACACTCAGTGTAAATATAACTTTTGTTTGTTAACAAGAAAAACTGCATAGGGTACCTTCAAAGTAAAGAAATGTCTTTGTAAAAACATTCTTCTCTCTGATTTAGTGTTTTCTCAGCAGTGTTTTTCTGACTGACTATTCAGTGAGTCAGTTTCTACACAGCCAACAAAGAACAGATCAGCTAAGAAGGAAAAAAAAAACACTTTTGTCCATGTATGTCCAGTCATTTAGAGAATGAGACATCCCATAGTGATGATGGTGGAGGGGGGAAAACCAGTTACACCATATCACATACCAGAAACATGCTAGACAACGACACAGCTAGCAGAGTTAACAAAGTTGCTAGCAGATTAGCAAGCAGACTTAGAGTGCTTGTTTACATTCATTTCAAAAGATTTTTTATTCAATTTTCTGATTTTTATTTTCATTTTTTTACTTGCATATTAATTATCAAAGAAGAGGACCTGCAATAATACCAATCAAAACAAATTAATTCACAAAACCTTGTAAAACAAATCTAAATGTAGCTACATCTTTGACTTCAAAATGATATGTGAAGTTGAAAATCAATGCTGTCTTTTAAAATACTAAATAATGCATTTCAAGCAGTATTATATTTCCAAAATATAAACGCCTTTCACAAATGCAGGTTTGTTTTTTTTTCTATCCTCATCTGTTCTTCACCTGTTCTCTTACTTTGTCTTGCACCTTCGTTCCCCCTCCTCTCCGTGAAACCATAAACCCAGAGAGCTGTGGGAATGAGTGTAATATCTGTAGCACTGAAAACACATTATACTCAGTCTCACATCACAAATCATGTCTATTGCATGTGCACTCACCCTCACACACCCCCCCAAAAAAACATGACTTTGTTTAGTACCTTCATCCACTGTCTCTCTGTCTACCTGCTTCACTCAAAATCTGAGTTCATCAGTCTCCCCGTTAAGCCCACATCCTCTCACTCAAACCACGCTTGGGCCTAAACCAATGGCAGAGCACAGGGGCAGCAAATACATTAGGATATACTGAAATGTCCCTTTGCCCACGTCAACAGAATTATGGCCTCTGAAAAGCAAAAACATTCACAGTGCGGATTGTATGCTGTTCTATGTTGGGATCAGTTCCACGGCCCAGGCACTGGTTTACACAGTGTGGTCACAAATTAGTATATTTTTCCCACAATTACAACACTTTCACCACTGCAGCGTCTACTGTTACTGCCAAAGGTACAACACAAGTCTATGTATAGATTTGTTAATGAAAGACATTTTCTAAAAGGTGTAACTGCCTTTAATACAATTTATTTTTAGGTGTGTTGTTAATCCTGTGACAATATTTAACATTAAAAACTGTTTTTTTTAAATAAAATTTGTAATAAAATGATTATGCTCAGCCTCCACATACAGTGTCATGTATCTGTGTTTCATTCAATCTCTTTTTCCATTTAAACTTTTCACCAGAGGCACCACAGTAAGAATGACATCCAAGGTAGAGAGAAGCTGCATTTATACACATTATATACAGAGGAATGCATTATAGTGAAACACAATCTAGTCTGTGTGTGTGTGTGTGTGTCTGTTTGAGTTTGTTTGTGCTCCATATTGTAACCACAGAGAGAAAGAGAGCTGTGTCAGCAGTAACACACAATATCTACTGTGCAAAAAGAATCGGAGCAGAGTGAAATCAGATGCTAACGGTACCTGATGACTGAGCAAAACACTTTTTTTAAGTCTCGGTTATCTTATCACCTTGTTGTGCTATTTGCAATTAAATGTTTCCAATTCTCTTCTTTAGTTTTATTGAGTGACATTACATTGTGTTTTGTTATTTTTTTTATTTTGTCATTTTATTCCGTTTAGGGTTAGGGCGCACCCGAGCACATCGGATAGACCCTTTTCTGTTGCCTTCACCTTTTGACCACGCCTTTCTGATTGCATGTGCTCCTGGAAAGTTGTGGTGTCCCAATACACAAGTGTTTAAAGGGCAATTTATGCTTTCCATGTCAGCGTGGCCGTCAGGGTCCGTGTTGCAGCCCAAAATTTGTGACCACACTGACTGTACGCAAAGCAAGTGTGTCAATTGCACATGTACTAGAAAAGCAAACTTTAGGTTACTTGTGTAACCCCGGTTCTCTGAGGATCATGAGTGAAGAGAATTTGTATTTATTTAATCTTTATTTAATCAGGCAATCTCATTGAGATTAAGCTCTCCTTTCAAAGAGAGACCTGAGAACAAGAAACATTCAAAAGACAAGAACACAATCAGCAGACAGAAACAACACAACTGCACAATCATCAAGGAATTAATAAAAACAGTTACAAGAATCATAAAAAAACATCAGATAATAAGGCTTCTCCAAGAGGAATGTAAGACTCAAGTTTGAGGGCAGTTTGCAGTTCATTCCATTTAAAGGTGCATAATACCTGAAACCAGTTCTGCCAACATTAGTGTGTACATGAGCGATATCTAAGGTTAAGTAGTTACTGGATTTAAAGGAGAAGAGATGTGAAGTAGTCTGGAAGCTTCAACAGTTGAGCTTTATAAATGAATAACATTAGATTGTTATTGTTCCTGTCTGTAAAGAAGTCCAACCAACCTTGTGATACAGAGAACAATGATGGGTAAGAAATTTGCCATTTGTGATAAAGCGTAAAGTGCTATGATACACAGGGTTTAACTGCTGAAGTGTTGATGGGGCAGCATGACAATACAGAATATCTCCATAGTCAAGGACAGACATGAAGGTTAACGGCACAATAGTTTTATGATTGGAAGAAGAGAGACAACCTTTAATTTTATACAAGATGCCTAGTTTGATTTTAAATTTCTGAGTCAAATGTTGAATATTAATCTTGAATGATAGTCTGCTGTCAAGTATTTGTATGAATCAGCAAGAGTAATGTGGGTGCCATTTAAAGTTTAAATGGCAGGACAGTCAGAGTCACTGGTGGAGGTGGAGAATACCATGTACTTGGTCTTTTTCTCCATTTAAAACTAGTCTGTGATTAAGGAGTGATAATTGGAACGCATCAAAGGCAGACTGAAGACGAGTCTGGGCTGGGGTGGAGCTTGGGGCATATTAAATTGCATCATCTGCAAAAAAATGGACATTGAAGTATTGATTAGGGAGAATTATGTTATTTATGTTTAATTTTAACAGCAATGGACCAATGGGAATGCCTGTCTCGTCTACTGTATGTATGTACTGTATTCCTGTTCTCATTAAGCTGTCGCTTTTTTTCAACTTTTTCTTGTTGTTCAGCAACATACAGGAACTCCTCAGCTACATTCAGACTGAAACTAGTCCTGTGTAAAACAATACAAGGGGCTGTGTTGGTGTGGACGTGTTTAAAATGCCGGTGAGACGATGAAACACAATCCAGCAAGTCCAGTTGTTGTAACAGATTATAACGTTTAAAGGCTGATCAGAAAAACACTGCACAGCAATCTGTAATAAAAATCAGTGGAGGTTGGTAATTAAACTGGATGGCTGCCAACACCCTTGCTGTCAGTGTTTTTGGGGATTTCTGTTCCACTGTTAGATTCTTATGAAGTGTGTACATCACAAGTGCTGTCTCATTCCATAGTTGGGTTATTTTACCACAACTCCTGGTATCCTGCTCTTTTTTTTAGGGTCAGTCCAAACCAAGGACAACTTTGACATTAGGGAGAAGTGGGAGAAATGAAACATTGCGGTAAATTCTGACATCAGTCCGAGTTTGAGACCGCACACATTGCTAGCTAGCTACGGCTAATGTTTGTAGCGAACAAGCAAGGAGTGCACAAGCAGTTTTACGGTCAAATTCGCACAGATGAAATGCTGCAACAGTTTGCTTTGGGTTCAATCTGGGGGAAACTTTAGTCTCCAACCCATCTGAATCGCATGGACGAATGATTCCAGTGTTTTGCTCTCCTCTATTCTGAGTGTGTTCTTCTTTGCTGTGCTTTTTCATGTTTATGCATCACAGTAGAAATGATTTGTGTCACAAGGACAACGAGGATGATACACCCCTCACACACACATGCAAATATGCTCACACACGCGCACACTCCCACACACCACACCACCATTTTATTGACAGAGAGCCGGGCAGAATAGGGTGATAAAATGTACACAACATTCATTCTCTGTCCACAGACGCATGCACACATATAAACACACACACACACACAGACACAGACACACACACAAAGGGTACTTTATATGATTTATGACTGCACCCAAGTAGGGTGGGCTCAAGAAGAAATAGATAAACTAATATAAACAAAGACATAACACAACTCACACATGCAGATATTTCCATGACCACAGACTGAGGAAGATACTGATTAGCTTTGGAGAAACAAGCACGCCATAAAAAAAGCAGACTTGTGTGACTTCACTTTTTAACTACCTCGTGGTCATTAAACACCAACAGGGTTAGTCCATGTAGTAACAGCCTAACAGCATAGCATTGTTCTGCGCTCGATGTGATACAGTAGATGACTCTGTGCCGAAAACATGCTTGCAACTGAAATGCTTTCTTTTCTAAATGACTTTAACATCATGAAACACTTCAAATGTTACTCATTTTGAAATTTTAAGGCCTAAAATAATGAGTCATATTAAAGGCTTACATCTTTCGAAAAATAAAAGCAGAGGCTTCAGTGCAGCAACACTGTCTCTCTCTCTCTCACACACACACACACACACACACACACACACACACACAGAAGCACAAGGAGATCAATCTTTTGCTGTTGCTGTCAGACCAATAATAATTCTATAAATGTTTAAAATCAGAATCAGAAACTTGACGTAGCTGTTAATAATGCTGCTATTAATAATTGAGACTTCTGTTCCATTAATAACGTGGTGAACTATGTCATAAAAATATATCAACGTCCACAATGAAGGAATATGTCCTTGTCATTAAAGCCTATACATATTTACAGGCCTGGTCTTGAAGTTACACCCCTAAAATCTATTTCCTGGCTTGTTTTTAATCGGTTTTGGAATCTTTGTCATTTAAACGATCTAAAAGCAAGATTCAAAGCAAGTGCTGAAGCCGGTATAATATTGTGACATATAATCAAAGGTCATGAATATTTAACATTAATATTTAATGACATGATCTGTCAAATCCCACAGTAACACAAACCATTCAGGAAAAATATACAATGCATAGGTTTAAATTCTTCAAAAGATGCTTCATTTATTTAAACTTAAATGTCCACATTGAGTGTAAATACCTTGAAAATGTATTATAGGTCTGGTTCATTTAAGCTAGACTTAATAACATCATCAATAATTAAAATAAACATGCTGGGTGATGTGGCAAATCCATTACCAACACCAGTGCTGGTATCTAAAGGAAAACAGTGATTTGTCATATCCAACTGATAACCTTTTTGTAATTTTGGTAATAGATCTAGACAAAGAAAACAGGGACAGACAAAAAGATGGATAGATTAGAAAAAGGGTGAGACAAAGAAAAGAGACAAAGGACAGATTAAGCGAATGTTTTAGTCCTCTCTAATAGATGACTTTGAGCTAAAAGGTTTCATAAATCTGACAGAAAATGGCCAAAGGACTAGAGTGTAGTCTGCCACACAAGCAGCAACACACACAGGTGCACACGTACAGCGATGGACATACACACAGGTGATGTATGGTCTCCTCTTAGATGTGGCACAGGGGAAATATGTCACTCAGATTCTTGGCTCAGTCTGATTTATTATATCTTTGCAAGTATTGCGGATGTGAGAGTGCGCAGGTGTGTGTATAGAAACAGGAGCAGCACAATACAAAAATATGTACAGAAACCTCTTCTTTTTTGTAGTATAATCTACCGACATCCCGTTCATGGATTTAGAGTGGTACAGTTCAGTATTACAGGGGGTGGAATTGTTCTTTACATTGCAAATATCACAATAAAAGTATGTATGTGTCTCTGTATGTGTGTGTGTGTGTGAGAGAGAGAGAGAGAGAGAGAGAGAGAGTGTATCAGTCTTGCATTCTTGCAAGAAACAAAGAAGACAATAAAAGGATAAAAGTGCTACCCACTGACAGAGCTGTTGACCTTCTGAAAAAAAGTAAAGTAATAAAGTAGGATTTCCTTTCATTAGCACAAACACAAAGTCTTGACAGCCATTTGGAAAAATCAATAAAGCTTGAAAACATAAACTGCAATTGATTCAATAGCTTTAGAGATGGTACATACTGTATACTAAATGGCTCCTTCCTCCTTTTCAAGGAAAGTAGGAAATTTGTGACTTTGCATCCCACTGATACTGATCAATGTAGCAAACAAGAATTGTCTTTTGAAGCTTTAGAAATGTCAGAGTTACAGATGACTGTCTCGACTGACTGCTCTCAATGCAACGGTAAATGAACATTGACTTCCTATTTAAGTTAGATGTGCGAAGGCAGGCAGCCCAGTGGTTTCCAAACTGTTTTAGACTACAGCACCCCTTGAAAGGAAATTTTTTGTCATGGCACTCTGACCCTTGATCAATATAGGCTCATTCTCAACCACTCAGAATTAAAGCCAAAAAATAATCAATGAATGCAAGTAAATAATATGTTAAATGTATTTCTTTCATTTTCTTCAATTAAAGTTAGCTTATAATTAAGATGTAGCCTACAAGAAAAAAACAAAAAAACTTTTTTATGCGCATTTTAATGGAACAATGAGCTGTTGATGTGGAGAGAGAACAACCTGCAGGTCTGACTCCACAGACAAGACGTCTCTTGTCTTGTTTTCATGTATACCAGCGATCAGAGAGCCACATGACACAAATATGAATTTGGGAACGTGTAACACCATAGTGCATGCACACAGACAATGATGAATATCCGTCTTCCACAAGCAGCCAAACCCAATCTGTTAAGCCGTAGTTTTGTCAGTCGGTTCAGATTCAGTCATCTCTGTGTTGAGGGTTTTTTTTTTTTTTCTGACTGCTGAGCTCCTGCAAAACTCCCGAGCCGGAAAGTGTGTTGTGTTACTATGACAACCGGCAACAGTGAGTTGTCATGTCTGCTGCGACTACCTGCATATTAAAAACAGTGATTTTGATATTTATTGTTTATTTATTCTGTTTTGATATGTTCAAAAACATAACATAAAATGTAGTTAATGTAAATGTCACCAATTTTTTCAATGTGGTGAAACGTGTTAAAAACGCACAATAGATGACCAATGATATGATTAATCTCATGGCACCCGCTTTGGGAACCACTGCTCTAGCCGATGACACAAATTGTATGAATTAGTTTAATCATACATAATGCCTTAATTAAAGTCAACATGAATACAACTCTTGGGCAGTTGTGTTGGGCAGGATAAGAAGTCAGAATTGTCTGTATTTATTGCTACAAAGGGTGTTTTGGTCTGACAATACAGAACCAGAACATACCTTCGCTCCCTCAGAGAACACTGACCTAATAAGAGAAGGTTAAATCCATTCAGGGTACTATCACACACACAGAACTCAAGTACAGAACTACAGGACAAACGAGCACTGTAAAATAACTCCATAAACTTATGCTAACTTATGATATTGTTGGTCAAAGTTTTCATGTCTAAAGCCCCTTTTCAACCAAAAGTTCCAGATTAGTGTTTGATGGTTGTGTATTTCTGCTTTAGAAAAGTAACCGCCATGAAACAATCAGAAAATAAAGTTTTATTTCTCTCATTCACTGGCTTTGTTCTGCTACCACAGCTCCCTCTCTTCATTCACTCTCTATCT
Source organism: Scomberomorus guttatus (assembly GCA_038419695.1). Classification (NCBI taxonomy): domain Eukaryota; kingdom Metazoa; phylum Chordata; class Actinopteri; order Scombriformes; family Scombridae; genus Scomberomorus; species Scomberomorus guttatus. The sequence continues at coordinate 23,951,899 of CM076456.1, read as the reverse complement.
TGCTTCACCACCGCCGCTCTCTTTCTCTCTCTAGCTCTTGTGCTCTCTCTGTTTTTGTCCTGCTTTTTTTGTAAAAATGAGTCAAGAAGTCAACATCAAAGCTTAACTTTACTTTTAACATTAACAAACAATGAGAAATGGCCTCCACTCGTCCTAATATCGATAAGTTCCTCAAAAGGTTCAAAAGGTTCTCAGCCCTCTGGGAAAGTTCCTGTGATGGAAACACGGCTTTACTTAAAGCGAGGTAAAAAACAACAACAAACAAACATAAATTTAAAAAAAAAATCTGTCACAGCATGAGATCTTTAGAATTCTGTACATGACCATACCATTTTACTTTGTGATTTATAATGTTTTTCTCTCATAAATTGATATGAATGTAGAGCTATAGCTATAGATACAGATCTAGCTATAGATAACTATCATAATGTTAATTATGTCCACCTATGTACCTACAGGTGTTGCTATGTTTTTCCCTGTATTTAATGTGTTATGTGGGGGTATCCTGGTGGCTTGGGGACTTAAAACACTGAACATATCGTCACAATGTCCCCTGTTAGACTCTGGCATGCAGGGACCTTTGTTGCATGTCATGTCTCCTCACTCTCCCCTGATTTTCTGTCTCCTCTCTGCTATCCACTGTCAAAATAAAGGCAAAAATACTGTGTAACCAAAAATTGTAGGTGCAGTGTTTAAACTGGCCAGCTATAATTTTCCACACAGACATGGCTTTTAATGAACCACTGAGCAAGACTGCTTAAGGGGATACTTAGTATTTGAAGTATATTAACTCATAAATGAACAGCCTAAAAATAATAATTATTTCATTATTTCTAGGTGGGCATCATCTCTAGGCAATGACAGGACACAGACCACAGTCGATATCTGTGAGGGAGCATATACAGTAAATGTAGCTTAATATTGACTGATGATGACAAGAGGGAGTTGTAGTCTTTTTCTTTCCACACATCCACAGATGTGCACTGGTCTGTGTGTTGTCCCCAGTGTCTAGTTGTAGAGTAGAAGATCGTTATCAGCTGTGTCTTACAAGGATCAACCAAACCACAACAACAGACACAGGTCAATGTATTATCTGTCTCTTTCTGTATCGTGTATCTCAGTTTCACTCGGCTGCTCACTCACACTTGTCTGCGGTAGATGGTTAACTAACGCACACACACACACACACACACACACACATTACTTGCAAGTAGCAAAAACAACTTTATCAATTTGACCACAAGTTATTGCCAATCATTTGTTTACATAAATATCCGCTTTCTTTATTATTTTGTATATCTGTCGTTTTTACATCTCTGCGATGTATCTAATTCTCTTTTCACTTTTCCTGTTGACCTAATTTAGAGCAGCACATATTCACAATTCTGTCACTCTTTCTCGACAATCTATTCTAAATTTTCGCACCTCCGTTCATTTTCTTTTTCACTCTCTCGTTTCGTTCTACCCCTCATTTTATGCAGGTAATCATCAGTGCTGTTATTTCCATCCCTACCTTGATACCATCCATCTCTCCTTCCCTCCCACTCCATCTTAATCTCTTCATCATCTGCTCATCTCCATCTCCTCTGCCCTGCCTCCCCCTTCTCTCCCTTCCTCGTCTCGCCCTTCATCATCTTCCTGCTCCTAATCTCCCAAGCTTGTGCTTTGCTCTAATTAGCTGACGTCTCCGCTAATGAAGTTTGACAACAAAAGATCACCAATGCTGGCAGGTGGGTCAGAGAGAAAAAAAAAGAAAAGGGACAAGAATAGACAGAGAGTAGACACAATGTGGTTGTGTATGTAGGGTTGGCACATGTACGCACTGTCAGGTTGCTCTGTTGCTCTCTTTTCCTCGACGGGCTAACAGGAAGTGACACGAGTTTTTAAAATGTAGCTGACAGGATATGACACTGCTCCTTATGCGGCGCCGTCTAAGCACGGGGAATAATTAGTGCTCTATCGACTGCCATGACATCAATCAGACTAGCTGTCTAAATGCCTGCGAGTGCAAGAGAGACACTCACAGTGGCAGAAGAGGCTGGCATCCTATCGTCATGACAATCAGTGTGTGTGTATGTGCGTGTGCATTGTACAGACGAAAAATTGCCTGGCATAACATTATTTAGACAAGCCTTCTGTGTACGAGTGTGAGACAGACAGAGATAGAGGGAGTGCTACAGGTGGTAAACTGGCTGGCATAAAATCATGTGGGCAGGCTGTCTGGCTCTATATTCCCCTTTGACTTAAACAGCCATGTGTGTGGCAGGAGGCCTATTTGCCTAATACCTCTGCCAACCACAATAGCTACACAATAACATGATCAGGCTATTATATTCCTCACAGTAGCTGTTGCCATTCTTTTATTCACTTTGTGATATAGAGTGATGATTGGAAGGGTTATCTTGTCTGATTGCTGTATAGGAGACTTGCCGTGCAATCGTTGTGTTGTTGTTCTTTCGTTCACTGTGATAGAGAGTGTGTTAGCAGAGAGCCAAAGGTTTGCAGGAATATTTTTTTTCTAAATGTGTGTTAATGAAAAGGAGATGATAAGAGCACGTTAAGACTGACTTTAGTCTGACATGAAAAAAACACGGCCCTCTTATTCATTTGAATGAGGCGACAGTGCGGGGGTGCAAACACAGAGCGTTCTGGCAAAAAAAACAAAAAAAACGCATTGGTTGTCCACCAACCTTTTTTTTCAACTTTTGCTGAAACGCAATGCAGTGTCACATGGTAAAGCTCTGCGGTGGCCAATCAAATACGTGCAAGTGCACATTCCTGGTAGATTACTTTGTAACGTGAACGCAATATTTCTACTGTACTTTGCGATCGCTGCGACAAAAGATAAAATAATTGCCACCTTGATAATAGGTATTAATAATGAGGATTATCATTTGGTGTCTGATAAGCCTTCAAACTCATGGATCTGTTACTTAAACACCTCCACCGTCGCAGCCCCAATGCGTTGTTTTAACAAGGGTCTGAACATCTACTAACTGAGCTAACTAATTAACTAACTTCTTCAACTTGCTTCAACTAATGTTGTCTTCAAAATCAACTATCTCCACCGGTATCGGAAACTTTTAGGAGCCAAGTAGCCCAAGCTGAACAATCAAAATAGCCCTGACATGTAGTTACACTTTGAAAGAGGTGCATATCAGATACAGCTTAGCCTACAGCATAGCTATGGGGGCTACAAAGCTATGCTGTAATCCCTTAATGCACAAACAATCTCTCTTAACACTTTCTATACTCCACTACTTTCAGTACAAGTCCTCCTAATTAAACAACAAAACGGGGTGGTGTGTCATTGCCTTTAAAACGACCCATAGGAGTGTTGTTTGATCTGCCACCAGTAGGGTTAAGAGTTGGACAGGCACAAAAACTACTTGTTAAGGAAAGATTATGGTTCATATTTGTTGGTAAGTATTAGAAAGTCTCTCTCGCTTTTGTCACTGTACAAGACAATAATGGCAGAGTATACAATGATATCAGGCTATATTAAAGCCATTAATAGCTTATATCAGAGTTATAAAAAGAAAAAAAAACCTCCGTCTCTCAAAGGAGAAGGGAAAGTGTTGGTAGAAGGGTCCACCATTTGGCCTTTTTACACTTCTAGTGTGACTGAGAATCTCTTTAATCACTCCAAAATATTTGTTAAGTCACTAGAGCTGACCTTTACTTCACATACCCACATCTCTCCCATCTCTCAAATTTTGCTTTGCTTGTACAAACATTTGCTCACCCAGCCATAGAACCTTAACCAGAATAATTTCACCCAACCCCCAGCATAATAACTAACCTCAAAATGCCTTCACCTAACCTTCATCCCCAAACATGAGAAAGCTTAAACCTTTCTAAAACCCACAAAAAACGGTGTGCATGTTGTTTAGCAACAGGATGCCACTATTCAAATTTCAATTCCCTCTGTCATTATCCATACTGTATGAAAGGTCCAAAATAGACCACCAGGAATAAACATCTACACCAACCCAGTCTCAAAATGTGTAATAGCTACATTGGTCCACAGCCCAAAACGTAATAGTTTCACAATAACGGCTCTAAAATTGTGAGATGCCTAAAATTTTTTGGCCTATTCTTTTCTATTGGCCTGCATCCATATCAAGTGACTGTCAAGTTTCTGTCTGCGCAAACAAACAAAATGGCTGACATTCCTTTTATTACCAGTGGAAAATGCAATATTTTAAGATATATTCGGCATTAAAATGCATTTTGATGAAATTTCTCGTGAGAAATGTGCATTTTACTTTTATAATTTTCGCTCAGTGAATGTATATGATGTTTAGCTTATTAGTTATAATATTGTATTTTCCACAAAGAATAGTGGACCGACATAGCTATTACACATTTTGGCGTGAGACTGGGTTGACTACACAGATGGAAAATAACAATAAAGAGGCACAGTACAGAAGCTAATTCTGTAATTTTGTTCCTGAGTGAATGTAGTCTTTTTGTCTTGAAACTTTTGTGACGTCCTTTTAAGAGTCCTGAGTGTGCTGCATGTGCCCATGTGTCCTTTTATCGTGTACATGCTCCATCGTGGGCGGATGTCCTTTGCATGGAATTTATTTTTCATTGAGAACTACTTGTGCAAATACGAGAGGCGGAAATCATAAATGGGAGGAAGAGAGTGCAACAGGGTGAAGAGAGACCTAGAAAGAGACTATTGAAGGAAGGAGAGCAAGGGGGGAGGAAGGGATGGGGCAAACGAGTGCCTCTTGAGAGCTTTTCCTTATTAGCCAGGCTGAATCATGCGCTTTGAGTCCGGAAAACACACTCTCTGGCCTTTTTCTCGACTGCTCCCCATCAACTTGCTCCCCCACCTCTTCTAATTCCTTTTTTTATTCCTCTTTGCATCCTCTACTCCCAGCATTTCAGTTCAGTTTATCCCTTATTTTTTCTACCTTCCCATCTCTTTTTCGAGTCGTATTCGCCCTTTTAGCCTTGAACATTCACTGGACACCCACCCCTCCAACCCCCGCCCCCCCCTCCTCATTCTCCTTGCATGTCCTCACTCCCCATCTCATCTGTTGAATTATCCCAAAACATCCACTTAGCCTCTCTTCCCCACTGAATCCCTTGCTACCTCTTCTTTTCTCTTTACTAGTTGATCCACTTTCCCCATTCCTGCAATTATTTGGGTCCACTCATGTTTCCTTTCAGCCCACAAAATTTGGACCCTCTATTCTCTCCTCTAAATCACCCTCTTCTCTTTCATTTTTAAGCTCTAAACCTTTACATTTCCTTCAAAATCTACCCTGGTTGTTCATCTACTCTTTTCTTTCTTATCATATATCCCTTCTTTCCGTTACCTTTGTCCTCCACCTTCTCTACTGTGTCCCTCTCTTCCTGCTTTTAGAATTAAAATCCCCCTTTTCTTCAGCACTTCCTATTTTGTTCCTTTAGCTCCAAACACTCATTCTGGCCCTTTCTTCTCCATACCTCTCTTCTGTTTCACCCCTTCCCCGTCTTCTTTCTTTAACGTCCCTTCCTTTTTATTCCAAACACTCCAAACTTCTCTTCTCTCCCAAATCCACCAGGGTCCTCAAATCCACTTGCCTCACTGGTTTTGAAATTACTTGAAAATTCCACATTTCTTTCCACACAGTTTTCCCTGTAATGCCATTTTCTTTTGCATGCTGTCAACACCTTATATCTCAGCGACAAAATGTGTCTGCATTGTTACAAGAAATCAGGCTACTTCCTGTTCTGTTACTAAACCTAAACATAAACAAACCCTTTTAAGCTGCTTGAACAAAAAAACAATGTTTTTGTGGAGAGGACAGTCATTAATTGCAGGTCACTTGACAAAAAAAATGCAAACATGTGTATGTCACAAAGAGACAGTAGGACTTGCATTAGATCCTTGTAGAACTGCCTAAAATGTGCCAATACTCTTTACAAATCAGGCTTGCAAGTTACTTCTCCTGCCACAGCTATATTTCAGCGCATTTGATATTAATGTAATCTTAGTTTTCATTTGGTAATGAGCAATTACTTGTGATTTATATTATATTTGAAGCTTATTTGTGATGCAATCATGCAACTAACCAAAGCCAGCAAAGATACACCACCTCAATACAGACACACACACCCACCCAAACCCCCGCCCAACCAAGACTAATTACCTACAAGAAGAGAGTGATGTGGAAAACTAAAGTTATGAAGGTAGGGTTCTGTGAATACCTAGATCACTGCCAGTGCCTACATTGGGCCTATCACAATCTTCTTGCCCTGAAAGGTTCCAAGTGACCGGTGTGACTGGCAGTCATCCAGGAATTCACAGAACCATAGTTACCTTCGTACCTTACCTACCTAACTTCAGATCAGCCCTTTGGTATTAAAGAGATATTTGGCCACAATGTCACCCGAAAGCAGTCTGCCTTCCATCGAAGGCAGGAAGAAAGTGTGTGGAGTTCAAGGTCAACCCTGCCATAGGCTCAAAGGGTGACTTGCTCAAGGTCTGCAGGACCAATGGCAGGTCTCATGCTGCAGCACGCTACCATGGGGGGGTGTAGCCTCCTGGAACCACGCAGAAACTGTGCCACCCAGTAATGCGCACCTACTGGCCTGCCATCAATGTCCACATGGTTTAAAGATATAGGCTGCCACGTATATCTTCAAGGTTGAGGCAGCCTGGCCAGCATCAAAAAGATACTGCAGGTACTGCAGTATATCCTCCAAAGGGAAAGAGACTAGGTCTAACCCCCTGTCCCTGCACCAGCTCTTGCATTTCGCGAGGTCTCACAAATTGAGGACTCAAGGTCAGTCAAGAGTGACCGATCTCTGTCAATGGACATACCCAAAGTTGAAGGAGACTCGGAGATGAATGCAAAACCTTCCCATCCAGCTGGGACAGAAGGACAGGTAGGATAGCTTGACAACCACAGTCTTAGAGGGCTACAAATTGCACTCTGACAAAAGAGTTACAGGACCGAAAAACACGTATACGGAGTGATTAACCTGCGAAGAACGTCAGGCTAACAGCGAGACGATCAAAGAAGCTGGATGTAGGCTACCACATGTTATCTATAGCTGGGACACGCGGGCAGCCTACACGTCACACACATGACTTTGTTTATATAAGACCTCGACCTGTGCGGAGCGTGAGGAGACATATCCACTTTGTTTACTGGCAGTCAGGAAGGAATTAAAACAGAACAGCACTCACACAAACCAGCCTGGCACTCACTGAAAGCTCCCCCCACAGTGTGTGTGTGTGTGCGTGCAAGATAAAGACAGTGAGCATGTATAACTGTGTAAAAATGGCCTGTGTGTGTGTGGCACTCATTGAACTGAGAGAATGTCAGATTAATTAACATGGAGGAAAGAAAGCCTCTCCAGTGGCCAGCCATGCAATACTAAAAGCTCTCCTGTACCATTTCCTTCTCTCTCTTGGTCTCCATTTCATGATTCTGACACACATATGAATGTTGTGTCCAATCATGTATTGTGCGAAGTGAGATGATTGAGATGCTGTGTACATGCAAGTTTATTTATGCTGTAACTACAGTATAGTTGAACATAACATATGCCTGTATGTAGCTTTTTTTCAGTCAATTTTTCAGTCAAGGCTTGCAACCTCTAAATTGTATCCTAAATTCTGTCACATCCTAGTATCTTACAGGAAATCTGGTGGATTGCTTTACAGAAGGAAAGACTATTACTCCGTGATATAAAGCAGGAAGAGGACGGCTGCTCTTCCAGCACAAACAAAGAGTTTCTCGCAATGGCAGATAGTTAGACAAGTGAAGGCCAGCAGCAAACTCACATCCAACATGTTTTTTTTTTTTCTCTTTAATAAAGCAAATTCCAAACAAACACAAATGGAACAGCAACTAGAATATAGAGGGGGGGGGGGGTGTAGCAGGAATTTGTCTTTTCAATAAGTGGATACATTGCATGAGGGTAATTAATCCAGCAGATGCTTATTCAGCTTAATTTGGAAACACCACTGGTTTGAGGGGTTATTGTCATCTTGAGCGTGGTCTTACATGCTCAAGATAAAACCTATATACAGTAAGTTGTGGGTTTCGTACGTACAGCATGTAATACAATATAGTGTGAAAAGTGAAGGCTTGCCAAATATTATGCCCTTCCATATACAAACTGAGCAGCTCTAAGCCATCACTAAGACCTTGCAATACAATATGGTACAGTACATCACTACAGACTACAGGCTAAAACATAACAACAAGGTTGAATCGACACCTCTTTGTAACATTATAAGCTGCAAAGACATTTGTTGCAATGTATTACATTGGAATACATCTTTTTGATAAGTATCACAGTATTATGCTCTAAATTTTCTTAAGTGAGGACAAGCTATGATTTATCTTTGTACAAAGTGCACCAGTTACACTCTGGACCTTTCTTATATTTATTTTCTGTTTTTCTTTCTTTCTGTCTTGATGTTATTTGCTCTCTACTCTATCTTTCACTCATGCGCTACAGTACCACTCTCTCTTAAGCTCACTCCACTCCGGTCTCTCCAGGCTGATTGTTTTCTAATTGGTGGAGTGCCAGAGGTCGTGGTTGTTATGGTAACCTGCAAGGGGCACTTGGAAGGGTTAGGTGGTAGTGGTTGGGCGGGTGGGAGGGGGCACCCACTCAAGAAAACCGAGGGTAGCACTCATCCAAGGCTTGGGTGGTCACTTCAGAAAATTGACTGTGTGTGTGTGTGTGTGTGTTTGACATCCTAATTGCCTCAGTTTTGTACATGCACCTAAGTGTGTGAATGCACCAGACAGAGAAAATGGTTCTAATGAAAGGAAAAGAGAGGATGAGAAAGATTGTGTGTGTGTGTGTGTGTGTATTTGCATGCAGAAGGTGGGCAAAGAATCCTGCTCTCCACTTCAAAATCTTCTTAACAGCTCCTTTGCCCTCTCCCACCCCGGCTCCCTTACTACTTCCTTTCTTTATGTAAGCCACTCGGGCCCTCAAATCTGTCCATCTTGTGGAATGTTTTTTTTCTCATTTCAAGTAAAATAAGGGCTGCATTTAAAAATGAAATACATAACAGAGAGCTTTTGAAAAAATGTGCATCCTAAAATAAAGCGGATTGATTATGTTGGGTTCTTAAATTGTTTATTTTCTGTGCCTAAAGTTTGGATTGGAGTGGGAATGTTTGCTTAAAAGATTTGTGCTTTGTCGTGTAGTGGAGAGTCACAATCGCCAGTCTCAGAACATATGAGACATACTGGTTTTAAACTGCCTTTGGGAAGAATGAACATGTAAGCATACTGTCCATTCTTGATTAAAAGCTCTGTTTTCGCTGTCTACTTTTCTCTTTTTATAGCACGCCATGTGAAATTACCTTTCTGTGACTCGCTTATTTCGCCTCCTTTCTCATCTCTCCCCTGCGTGCTTATCAGAATGCACAGATTTGATTGGCTGAGTAGCATCACATGAGGTGATTTACAGTGCATGAAATTGGTCCGTGAGTTTCTGGGCTGCTGAAGCAGTATCTTAAAGGTTAGAAAAGCTGCGCCAGTTAAAATAGAAACGCTCTGTCAAAATTGAATAATTCTCAATAATTTATTTATTCTCATAATGAGTATAATGAGCTCACACTCGACACTGCACTTCCTTGGGTCCTCAAGAATACACCCGCCAAGTGTGACGTAGATCGGCTGAACGGTTGTCAAGAAAAGCAAAGGACATACAGACATACAGAGACTCCTTACTTTATAGTTATTTGGAAGAGAGAAAGAGGAGCTGCAGGAGGGTGGACACCAGGAGAATGGCTAAATTTGAAAATGCATCTTTTCCTCTTCAATTTAACCTTCTATCCACACTTAGAAGGCTTTTTGACTCCCAAACCTTTTAAAAAAGTCTCTAGTGTGGATACATCTGAACATAAGAGATAAACCTGGTCAGAGGCTGTGTTGCAGTAAAATTAAAAGGACAACTTTGTGTTTCCTCTAGGCCGCTCTGTGACCACTCCTTTCAAATGTCAATATAGGTGATCACACAGTAAGGGTGTTCAGGGTCATTCAGCTTTATTTATGTATATTTTGTCAGGCAACTTTGCAATCATAAACTAGTGATTTGATCGACATCTCAGTGCAGCAAATGCAGGAACCATAATGAACTAAAAAAATAATTTCATTTTTTTAAATGCTTATTGTGGATCCAGTCTCAGATAAAGGATGAAGACATAGGAAATACTTTCCTTTGTGGAAAGAGGTTAAAAAAAATAATTATTTTTCGGGAGATGGAGGATGAAATTTTGTGCCTGTGCTTCTTTTCTAAAGCACATCCATGCTTTTATGTAATGTTTGTAATGTTTGTGTGGTGTCTATTTGTTTGTGTGTGTGTGTGTGTGTTTAATGGGTTTACTAAATGAGTCTGCATTAAACTCTGCCATGCATAAGGAATTGAGCGGGCTGTGCCCTTTACAATTAACTAGTGCAGTGCCTGTTCAAAACGTGCCTGTTTGGAACGGGCTGATTGCTTGGACTCCGGTAGGGATGGAGCTCGCACTCGACACTGCACTTCCTTGAGTCCACAGCAATACACTTGCCAAGTGTGAAGTTGATGGGATGTACGGTTGTCAAGAAATACAGACAGACAGACACAGACTCTTTCCATTTTAGTTACAAGTTGGTGGGCTAGCTGAGAAATAAACAGTGTGATGTATTACTGCGCTGTATGGTTAATTGACTGCCCTTCCATAATACAGCTGTAAAACCACTGGTAAAAAAATATATATATATATCATAACACTGACAAATACACACAAGAATGCAAAGACAACTGACTCTGTGCAAACATGGTGTTTACTTGAATCAACCATGGAAAACTCTAAAAACACGCCAGCTACTTTCTATAAGGCTAACTCATAAGCTACGTAGTTCATAAGAGCGCACAACTAAAACAGAGGTACCGCAGTCATCGAAACAAAAATTTACCCCCTGCACCACCCATGCGCTCTTTAATGTGCTGCACTACAGTATGTTTCAGATATGTTTAGTGTTTGTTTCAGGACAAATTCCAGAGTAAAATCACTGAGGGCGATTGAAATTAGTGGAGGTGCACCACTAGTTACAGAGCAGACTGTATGGGCAGATAGAGGCAATAAAAATAGCATACTCCTGATACTGTGTCAGCTCCACTGACAGATGATGACCAGAAATTAAAGGCAAGTATGAATGAAACAAAACATAATACTCTATATAATCAGAATTAAATTTTGATTTGGCACAACTTGCTTCACCATTAGTGAACAAAAGCATAGCACAGCCATAAAGAATATTCAAGCAGCTATTCATTTTTGAATCTAGACCCAATAAATGAAAAATTATTATCATTTCCACTGTTTTTTGTTAAAGCACACCTGTATGGGCTCAGCAGTGTCCAGGTCATCCAGCAGCACTTGTCCCTTGGTTTCAGACGGGGCAGTCTAATGTCAGTTAGTGTTGTTTCATCCCTTAAAATTTTTATCATTATCCAAGAGTGATGTCGCACCTGTTATGTTGCTTATTAATATCCATGACTTGATTTCTAAGCAACAGTCTACTGACATCCTGTATTCAGTCTGCATACACACAGCTCTGTACATTTGTGAGCTGTATTTTTTTGGTGTTTTGGCCACTGCATCAGTCTATGTGTGTGTGTGTGTGTGTGTGTAAATTAGTGAGCGTCATTTGCTGAGGTGCTGATGGAATGGAGTCCTTAGCGATTTTGTTTATCTCCCTCTCCCACATGTACACTGCTGTTCTGGCCTCCCTTGACGCACAATAACACACAGTCACGCACGCACAGACACTGCTGACACACTAGCTACTTTTTTTGGCACCATCGATTACTGTCAGCCAATACCTGGCCTTCCTTCTGTCTGCATCATCAGGTTTCAGGAAGCGATGATAAATGAGTCGCACTATCTGCCAGGACTGCTGCGGCCATGGATATAGGTTTTCAAAATCAAGACATTTTAGGATTTGTTTTACTTTTTTTTTTAAGGAGGTGATGGGAAAACAAATGGAAAAATCAAACACAGTAGCCACAAATTAGTACTGTGTCAACAATCGAGATCAAGTACACCTACTGCATTCATGGCACATATACAGTATATTCACCGAGGTAATTATCAGTATTACCAGTTTACTGGACACATAATCTTCTCTTCGGCTTTGTAGTTCATCTGTTGCTTTGATACAGTCTATAAAAACACAACAATGTAAATAAGAAAAGCACCAATCTAGCTGATGACATATTTTAACTACAGGACTGAAAATGTGATGTTTTAATGCTTTAATATTAAATGTCTCAAACTGTCTACTGTAATTATAAAACAACTAAACTAGAGTTTGATTCCACCTGAAGAACTGTGCTAGAATCCATCGTCTCACTCATAACATTTTACAGGTGAAACCAATTTCTTTTTTTTTTTTCAACTATACTTTTCATACTTTTAATAATACATTTAAAGAAGCCTCTTCTTGAAGTCAAGGTCAAAGGAGTCTTGACTTTCCATAATGAAACATTATTTATGCATGGGAGAAACACTACAAAAAAGACACAGTGTCAAAAAAACATGTCTGTGAAGCCTGGAACTGTCCATCAAACATATTTACTTCCTGGCATGAAGACACATGTGTGGGTACATCTGTACTGATAGATATATTCACAAGTAAGTGAGCTGTGACTAACATAATAGAGGTAAGGAGTGAGCATGGTGAAGCTGAGAGACACACATTCAGCCCTGCAGTGATTTTTCCCCCTTTTGCTGGGATACACACACACACACACGCAGCACACACACAGCACACAACACACAGCACACAGCACACAGCACACACAATACATACAGTATGTCAGCAGACACAAGCACTCTACTACTGAAGCTCAAAGCGAGCCAAACAATTCAATCTTTCCTTTTGTCTGTCTGTCTCTCACTCACACACAAACACACGTACAGACAGGCAGACAGGCAGACAGACAGACAGACAGACACACACACACACACACACACACAAGCTGCCCTGTGGCATATAAATCTGATTTAGACAGGAGAGGCGGAGAGAGGGAAAAATATGAAGCATCAGCAATATAATATTGCTCTGTTAAAGTGGAGAGAAACAGGAGAGGAAATGAGTGGAGTGAAAGAAGGTGGACTGAAGAGAAGAAGTGTTGGGTGCAGGTTAATAATCGGTTCGTTGGTTACTTTCTATGAAGTAACTGACAAACTGACTGTCACGACACAGTGACAACACCTGTTACCCGTTGGTGCTGAACCTGACTTGGCCTCCAAGATCTGGCCTCAACAGGGGGCCCAGGTTTACCATCAGATATAAAAAAAAGCTTTTTAAGATCTTTAATATGCCAAATGAAATTTAACATAAACTGGTTAAATTGTACCAATCCTGTCACTGTGTGTCAAACTACTTAACAAAACGTTTTATGCTGCTGAAAAACACTAACCCCTTTTATACAAAGATCCCGCAATATTGCTGTAACAGTGACCCGTTATTATGGCGGCTCCTCTGTGTGTGATTTTAGAGGCGTGATGTGTAACACAAAAGCATCGGCGTCTAGTGTGTGTAGTCCCACCATGCCGACTGTCCCTTTTACACAGATGTCGATCCGGCAATGTGACTACCTCTGCTGGCGGCTTAATTTGCGGAGCAACAATGCCCCCCCCCCATGCCCCCCATGTCCGTGCCTTTCATACAGACCGACAAGGCGGAATAGCGGCGCAACATTCCTGCCTTGAACAGGCTGTGTAAAAGGAGCGGGAGATAACTACCACCCTCAAACAAGGGGCCTCACACTCTTATGAGCACTGAGAAGGTCATGGTGCCTTACCCGTCATTGGCAGTAGCGGACACAGGTGGGGACGTAGTCCCAGCTCCTCTTGGTTTGTTGACCTTGGCGTAAAGCCTATCAAGGGGGTCATCATCGGGGATGGCTCCAGGGTCGTTACCATGATTTCCATGGCCTGGAAAGGTTGAAGGGCCCTGGGGGGAAGGAGTCCGGACATGGCCGTGCTGAATTGTACTGTAAGGAGGTGATTGAGACAGAGGCTGCGGTACTGAACCCATGTTACGGTCCCTAAAGGATTGTATTCGGGCATAGTTGGGGTCTGTGTCGTCGTCCTCAACATCTGGATATGCGGACCCGCCACCTCCGCCTTGCTGGTCTCTGGACCGGGGCTCTCGCAGCTCAGGATGCCCTGCCTCGATTCTGACAGACAGATGGATAACCAGTTATGACATTTGCAAACATTATTAAAATACAGAATGAGTAAGAAGGAGGAAATTGCGCAAACATTGAGCCAGCACAAAAACATAATATGTTGTTTTTGCATGTTTGTGAAGCAGATGATTGTGTGAGGACAAAAGCAACCACAAGGAAATATATTTAAACAAACCCCATAGAAAGACACCATTAGAGGTCAGGAATGACAAGCATGGAATAGAGGGAATGAAAAGAGTGATGAGAATGAAAAGCAATACAAGGAAAGGAATTGCAGATATGTTAAACTGGTTTCAATCTGTTCAATGAAAATGATAAATGAGCAATCATCTGTGATCGAGGATGAAAACAAAAGATGGTTACCATGACAGAAGACAAGAAAAACCTACTCAATGTACACATTATGTTAGTGGGTTTGTCAGCAAATTTAGAGCAAACAAAATCGTAATCATCTCATCTCCAGAAAGTTCCCCACCTCTCCCTCTCATCTTTCATCCTCTCGAGCTCCAGATCACTCAGAATGTCTGACTTCTGTCGCTGCAAAGCTGCCTTCGCCTCCTTCTTCTCCTCTTTTTTCTTCCCAAATCTGGACAGAGAAACAGCGATACAGACAGAAAGACAGAGAGATGGGAATCAGAAACAATGACAGAAAAAAGAAGAGGGAAAAATCATAATATAATACGTCAGTTCAGAGATTTCACCATCCTTCAGCATAATGTCGTACTTCTGCAGTTGTCAGTGAAGCAGATGGGGGACAAAAAAACCACATTAACACTGTTCTAGTGACAAAAACACGTGTATGAAATCATGCACACTCTTATAAAGGCACATCCAGTGTCACGACCAACGGCGTGCTGTCATGAATCTGCTTTTCTCTAACCTCTCAAAGACAAACATAACAAACACACACAGACACACAAATAAAGGTAAATCACACTTCTTGCTGCATCAACCTCTTGCTCCAACTTATGAATGCTCAATAAGTACATACCCTATACAGCCTAATCTAAATAAAAAAGACGGCAAACACACAATAGACTTAGAGGCCCGTTTTAAGTGGCCACATATCAATACTCCAGCCACACCGGTCAATACTGTCTGTGTGTGGTCAGCATCAACAGCATACTCAGCATTACTGGACACTGCACAAGTCATTACCTGGAGGAAACCACGCATCACACACATTAAAGCCATAGGAAGCACACAAACAAAAACAAGAACACACTGGCTTTAGCATGTGAATGAACATGTTGACTCTTTTCTGTCTCTGGGTACAATGGGCCCGAGAGCTCAACACACTGTTGGTATTATGTCTATTTCCACGTGTTAAGTCAGAGTGTGTTGACCTCTCGGGGTCACTGTAATAGGGCGATAATAGAAACACATGCAACATTTTGACAATTAGCACCACTTTCAGACAGCAGACGCATGTATGACGCCGGTCTACTCAATGCGCGTTCGACCTGTGTTGGACCCATTTATGAGACAGCTGTCACCCTGCTTCTCACTGTTAGCAGAGACTCCGGTCTACTGTGCAGTTCATACACTTCACAGATAACCCTGAGAATTACGCTGAATTACACTGAATAATGAACGCTCCCTCGCTCGTGGTCGTCCGTGCACACTTTCTATTTCTCTCTCTCTTTCTCGCAGTCTCCCTCACTTTTCTCAGCGAGTCGTTTAAATGGCATTTAAATGTTGAAATTATTTTCATTCCTGTTAGCGATGCCAAGTCATCAAAGCCAGGCAGCCTCCGACCCACGTCCAACCCTGGTCGAGAGGAGGGTTGTAAAGGAGGGTCAGCTGACGTGTCACTGGGTCGGTCTGAATGGGGTATAAGTTTACCAGTATTACCACTTGATTGTATGGAGGTGTATGGGTGGAAAGAGAGAGAAAATACAGTGATTAATGGATGAAACTCTGTAGGTCTCCTCTAAATAAAGATACATGTGTTAACAATAATTGCACTTACTGGTGATATTTTATTACTCAAGCTGACAATCGCTGTTGTCATAATAAAGTTGACCATGTACAGCTTACCATCTTTTACATTTGTGGCAGGTTTGGTAAACATATTCCATACAATTTTCTATCATAGAGATTTAAGTTAACATTTACCAAACATGACACTTAATTAAACTGTTTTTCTCCTTACTGCACACGTCAAACTGAGATACATGGCAAACTGCATCTACAGTATCAGGAAGGTTGAAAGGAGACATAAAAAACCCCAAAAAGACACTGAAAATGCTGTTTACCCAGATCTGATTGATATTATAGCTTAATCATTAGCCATTCGGATGCTCAAAATGTCATAACCACATACTGTATAGCCTGCTCTCATGCTAATGCTAAAAAAAACACTCTACTCATAGATGCTCATTAAACTTTACACCCCAGCAGCTGTATGGTGAGTAAGATATGGTTAATTGAGCCAGTTATAGCTGCTAAATAGTTAATATCTCCAACATGCAAACCGTGACCTTATAACACGACTTATGTTTTATTTATCTAGCACATTTATTGATGTATTGCCCTTTTGTCTACACTTCAACTGCTTTTTTATGTTTGTGAAGTACCACATTATCTGCTAGTGTATTATCTAAGACGACAGTCACAGTCATTTTAAAGATTTCATGTGTAACTGTTTTGTACTTTTAGTTTATAGATCACATACACTAATGGTAATGAGTGTGAGCAGAGGTTCTTTGAAATGCTTAATGTGGACTGCCGGGTAAAGATTACCACCCATAGAGGGGGTCTCAATGGGCAATGAAAGACTATAACCACGTATGCATTAACAGTGTGTGTGTGTGTGTGTGTGTGTGTGTTTAGCTCACAGGGGACAAGCCTTGCTCTAATTACTTTTACCTACAGTGTTACAGGCTTACCCTTTCCTTCAACTCTCTCTCTTCCCCTCACTTACCTCTCGTTCACCTCTCTTGCTTTTACCCTCCCCTCCTCTTTTACCTCAGCCATGTCTTCATTTTCTCTCATTACCCTCTCTTTCTTTCTGTCCATAGCTCACCTCGCCTCCACCCCTTCATCTCTATGTCTCATCCCTTGGTATCAAACACTTCTCTCATTGCACTTAACATCCCCCATCCCCTCCTCTCTCTTCTATACTCCTCGTCTTCCCTGTTCCCTCCCTTGTCTTAGATTTAAAAAATAAAAATGAAAAACTGAGGATAAAGCTGGATTTTGTGTAGTATGTATTAGTTAAAAGAGACACAGAGTGAGACTTTTAATGCCCTTTAATGAAACATCTAACAGAAACAGAAGGGGCTATAACTGAAAATACTTTTAAATTTAACCTTACACACTCGTCACTGTCAAGACAAAAAGCTCACAGAGTAGAGCCCATACACAGAACCCATACAATGGAAAAAGATAAAGCAGACGGAAATAGATAAGACAAAACCTGAGAAGCGAGAGAGATATGAACGACGGACTCAGCTGTGTCCAAATGCCAAATACAAGGCCTCTATTTAACTATATTAAAAAATGTTCCTTCCTTCTCTGTAACATGTTTTCTAATGATGACAGGCTCCTTATGAAAGGACCACTGCAAGAATTGATAAGCGTCTTTAATTTCAGAGGGGAATAAAAAATAGAAATATTATACTTGTGTTTAGGAGGTAGCCGATAGATATTAACTCACCTGTCCTCGATGAGATGATTCAACTATAGTGACCTCAGAGGCCAACAAACCATTCAATCATTCCAATTGTAAAATAACTGTATTCATTTGTATGTGAGTTTTTGGACAAAGATGGAAAAGTGCTACAGGTTAAAATAAACATAAATTTCATCCCCAAAAAGGAAATCATACACAAATTTTGACCTCAGAATCAAGAGCCAACCTGGAGCCAGCAAGTGAAATATATAAAAGCATCTAGATTAGGAGCCATTTATGCAGAGTGTGTTATATGACTACTGGACACTACATTTCCTGACCTTGCTTTCTGTCTTTCACCTCCCTGAAATCCCTGCATTCATTCTGTGAAGGTGTTTTCTCCATGGGGTCAGTTTCTCAGAACAGCACTGATTACAATAAACAAGCGGCCATCTGTGACTATGTTGGATTTACCTACATGTAGCAGCAAAATGCAGGTCCGAAGGAGGGAGATACACAGGGCCATATTATACAGGTTTTCCAGGTGCAGATGTGACACATTGTGCCCCAAGCACAGTATGCTGTATTCATCAAACAGACGCAACAGGCTGGAGCTGCAGTTCAGGTGTCATTTGTGCACCTCTCTCCTCATTGCATTTGCATTTAAGGGGGGAGACGACGTTAGAAGATGTTAACAGAAGTTGATTATATATTCTACTGGATTTACTAAGGCCATGCAATTTGCAAATGTAAAATCACTACAGTCTGTAATTAAACTTTTCGTTCTTTTGTTAAAACATTTACATGTACATTGTGTGTCTTTGATTTGTCTTATTATATCTCCTTTTTGTTCCCCATGACAGTGTTGATTGCCTCCTAATGTATTCATAATTAGATTCATGCTAAAGATTATCATTTCAGAATTATACAAGTCACTTTTTGAATAATAGCAGTTTTTCCCTCAGGTGGAGTAGAACCATGGCAAGATTAAAAAAAAAAAATTACAATCAATGTCCCTGTATTTCTTTTCTGAGCTTGGTGATCTCATAGGAATCCTGCTGCTGAACTACGCCTATGAGCTTTCCCTCCCTCGCAGAATGCACCTGAAGGGTAGTTTCAGCCTTAGTCCAGGAGCTGACTGCGTAATGAGCTGCATCTTAGTAATTCGGGCGCTGATTGCCGCCGCAAATTCAATGAAAACTGCAGCGCACACTGGTATAACATCATTTAGCAAATCTGGCACAGAGTGAGGAAGGAAATGTACAAAGATAATGGACTACTACAAAATGATGATACCTATCTCTCCGGTCCCTTTTCATAATGTTACACACACACACAAGGAACACACAGAAAATAGCAAAACCTAGTCAGAAACATATAGAGGCCATAGACATGTAACATTATCGACATAAAACAATGTCTTCTGTCCAACATAATCCTTTAAATTACAAAACCATTATCTAAGTGTCACCACTGCGCACATCTAGAAACTTAAGAGAGGTGCTGAAGGTGAAACTAGGTTTTTTTTGTCATTTTATCATTTATCTAGATATTAAAAAAAGTGGAAAGGCATGTGTGATGCTGTAACAGCGCACTGAAATAAAACGTATAAGTCACATCAAGTTACAACATTACCACTTGAGCTTTGTTTCACAAGGAATATCAGGGTAAGAACAGCTGACTTGCAGCCAGTTAGGATAAATGCATTACCTCTTCTATTCGTCATTAGTGGGAACAGAATGACAACTCGTGAATATTCATGATCTTGACACCACAATCTGTATGGAAAGTGTACAGCTACTCATTTGCATGTGAGGAAGATTTAATTAGAAATATGTACACAGGTTCCTTAAAGCTTCCATCTGTGTAGGAAAAGGTAGGCTGAAAAAAACAACTATTGACTGAGTCTGATGTCTGATCAGAGAAAGAAATTTATTTTCTGTATTTTCTGTGGGAGTTATTGATTCTTTTCATGATTGATTTTGTTGAGCAACCATATAGTTGTAAAGTAATCAGTATCTATACCACAAAATCTGTTGTACATAATATATCCACATACTTTCTCACAAGACCAAATGTACAGAAGATGATTATTACATGTCCTTCACTCTGTTCCCAGCTAGTCTGCTCAAAGATTTCTGTAAATATCAGCTTCATTAAACAGAGCAACCGGCAGCAGGTATTGTTATAATACCCCATCAGTGTGTCAACACTGTCATTCCAAATCTTTCAAATACTTTTACTGCATATGCCATCGCAGCAGATGGCCAGAAAGACTGTATGAGCCTGACTGCTGTGTCATTTTGGTTTTAGCTTTAGCTTAGTTTGCCAAAGACAGGTGCAAGTTAAATTAGTTTATATTGTTTATGTAAATTTGGCATTTTCTCTTATTGTTTTACATTTCTTGACACTTGACACAAAATTGTGTGGTTGCTCTATTTCTGGTAAAAGTCCTTTTTTGTCATGAATGCACTAGAGAGAACTCCCTTGTCATTAGACAATAATCAATAGATATAAAACTGGTTTAAACGGCCTGAGAAATACAACATACAACAGTCACACAACACTGAGCAGACTGTTCAGAGGGCTGTTCCACACGTGTGCTTCTGAATAGTACATGAGGACTGACAAACGAGTAGAAAACGAGTCCAAACATCTGTGACTCTCACTTCACCTATTCTTTCTATTCTTCTGCTCTTCTCTCACTCCCTCCCTCTGTCACTCCCCAGACACGCCTCTCTTTGCCATCATTGGCAAATGGATCCCTGAGGGAATGAATGATTGACAAGTGTGCGGTGATAACGAGCACACACACACACACACACACACACACACACACACACACACACACGTGAGCTGACAGACACACCCTGATGTGGATGATGTAAGGAAGCACAAATTCACATACAAGCGTACACACACACACACACTGTTGACTGGCAAGCATGACATCAGTCAGTGACACCCCAATGACTTCCTGTCATGATGTTTGATTGGCAGCCGGTGGTTCTTTCCCCCCTTTCAAGCATGTTCTCGCTAATTACGAAACAATAACAAACCACGTCTAGTCAGAAGACGTTTAGGGTTTATTCCTGCATAAAGAACATAAAGGGGCAGCCTCCTTATGTAAACTTCACATTTGCTTTATCCAAACCTGAGCATGTTGTTTCGTGTTACGTACAGTACAAGAAAAGGTGACATAGCAGAATGACATGCTAGCTAATTAGCGCTGGCCATTAAAAGCATAATTCACATTATTAACAAGATGCAGTACATTTGGCAGGTATGACGATACACAGAAAACAGGATACCCACTTCAGGAGGAAGAGGCCAATATGGATCATTTAGTTTTCCTGTTACTGTTGACTTGTGTCTGGATGTGTTGGCTTAAAAATATGAACATAACATTTAGCTGTCTTCATCAATGCCTTTTTTTAAAAATTTTTAAGCCCAATATCACCTGTCAAATGCCAAAAATACAGTAAAACATATCACACAAAACAAAAGGCATGTTCAGAACACCTGAAACCGCGTCTTTACCTGGAACCATTTTACAGATCACACTCTCACAGACAGCTCACTCCAAACACATGCACACATACGCAATTTCCATCCAAGCCGACTTACAGTGCGTCCCTGAAACACACTCATACTATTTGCAGATGATTTGGATTTAACGGCGTGTTCCCAATCAGTCTCCTGCAAATGATAGGGACTGTGGCAACAGAGTAAGTCCATTTTCTACCATCAACCCTTTCATCTATGCACCACACTCACACATTCAAATACACACAGGCATACAATATGTACAGACTTGGGCTACTAAGCCTTGCATGGGGCTCAACCAAAATAGAGCCCACAATGGAGGTACTCAGTCCTAATGGGCCCCACCGTTGAGATGGGATAATAGTCCAAACGATGGAGCACTTTAAGTCTAAAAGAGGTGTCACATTATGACCAGCTGGTGAGAGCAGAGAGAGAGAGGGAGAAGAGAATGAAGGAAAAAGGGGGAAAATATGGGGAAAGAGAGTAATTATAGGCATCATTGGGAGGTAATGGAAAGGTAGCAGACTCAAGGCTGAAAAAGAGGGATGATGCTCTAATTGTAACCTCAAGTTTTTGTGCTGCCCAACCCCGACATTTTTTGTTTTTTTTCCCTATTCATTCAGTCTTTGGCTGGTGGCTGCATACTCCTGTTATGTTGCTCTTGAGTCAGAGTCTTGCTACAGTAAAACTTCAAACTTTTTTTTCCCATAAATACAGTTAGAGTGGTGATGGAGGAGAGTACAGCAGTGTATGATTACAACCATGCATTCATTATCATTAATTCTCATAAATTCTCACCATTTTGAATCAGAAAATGAACAGCATGCACACATATATTATAACGCACATCAACAATCACATACACACGATGGACTGGCAGCTGCGGCGCCTGTTCCTCCCTGGTTCTGGTGGACCTTGTCCATTTCCAGTCTCACCTAATAGATTACCATATTTTCATTTGTACAGACAGTCTCTCTCTCTCCCTTTCACAGCCGGCCATGCGCACACACGCACACACACACACACACACACACACACACACACACACAAACACGGATGAGATGACAGCAGCTCGGAGAACCAATCCCACAACCCATGTTAATTACGCTTGTAGAGTGTTAAACTACAGTTGTAGGTATGTATGTGTGTGTGTGTTCTTGTGCAATACGACTGTTAGGAGGGTTGCAAGATTTGTTTGAATATCAGCTTTAACTGTCTGAGCAATAAAGAATAAAAGATACACAGTTCAGAGAAATATTAAGGCCACACAACTGCAGACAATTTGGAGAGAGAGCACACACACACACACACACACACACACACACACACACACACACAAGGAGGATTCACAGTAACCATGTGCCAACTATATGACAACCATCTGACTGTGGCCAATCATGGTTTATCACCACATGAATATCCATGATGTTAGGGTGTTACTAATCTGAGCGCATATCCACGCACATGCGCGCGCACACACGCACGCGCGCACACACACACACACACACACACACACACACACACACACACACACACACACACACACACACACACACACACACACACACACACACACACACACACACACACACACACACACACACACACACACACACACACAGATGACTGGCATTTCTGATTGGCAGGTGGCAGCAGTCCAGATGACACAGCCAGCTGTCGACTTTAAAGGGCATTTTAAACAAACATTCAGAGTTTGACGTTAATGTCTGCTCACAGTGTCAATTAAACATTACAATAATTACATTAGATCTTTCTACACTTCTGCCTCTTCTTAATGTGAGGAACTAAATGGAATTTGCCCTTTTTGGCAATCACAGTTTAATTTGGGGAAACTAGTGAGGAGAGTTCTTCTATAAGAGAGAAATTTACTACTGGAATTGAAGTACTGGTTTTTGCAGCTGGTGCATGGATATAAACATAATATAATAGTTGGTAAAGAGATCCTGTGTGTCAAATGTGTCAACCAACCAATGATAAACATTAGCATTTACTACTGTAAAACCAGAGGACTTGGAGTAAGGTTGAGTATCTCATACCACCTTTCCTCCAGACCATTAGGCTCGTCAAAGTTGGCTTTAGATGAATATGACAAATCAGCAGCTCGGCCTAGACCGAACTCCTCTGAATAGCACCAATTTGCCTTCTCAGTCTCCCACCATTACAAGCAATCAAACGCAGATAGGGAGCTGAAGCTGGGGGGGAGCAGACGGAGAGGAAAAATTGGAATGATGCAAAGATTAGGGGTGTGCGGGGGATAGAGGGAGAGGGAGAGACGTTACAGAAATATGGCTAGAAAGAGGAGAAGGAGAGAAAGGTTGAGATTATCACTGGGCTCTAATCAAGACCCTCTTATGGTGATGAGAGATGGGGTGTAGTGGAAGGGTCTAAAAATATCCTTGGGTGTGTTATATGGTTTCTTGAGACACTTAAGGCTTGGAACGATGGTGGTTAGATGAAAAGATGAAAGGATGGATGGAGAGGTGCATAGGTGCAGAGAAGAAAGGCGCGGTTGGATTAAACTTGAGATATTTTTGGGTGTGCGGCGCAGGCTGTACAGACCATTATCAAACGGAGTGGTAGATGGGCTGAAGAGAGATGGATGAACACAGAAAGAAAGGATTAGGCGTATCCTTTACTGAACTCTGTGGCCCTTCAGACATTGCTAAGATGGCGCGACAGAGTGATGGAGGGAAGGAGGTGAACAAAAAGATAACTTTAGGTGTGTAAAGCAGTGGCTTGGGGCTATAAAGGAAAAGGGATTGTGGAAAAGAGGAAGTCAAGGAAGGAATGAATATCACATTGTGTCACCAAACAGACATTAGTTATACATAGCTTGCACATCGCTCCATTCTAACACCCTAGAACTGTTTTGCTGAGCAATTAAAGGCAAAAAATGAGAAGGAGACCACCAAGGACAAGACAGGAGTCAAAATCCACACCAGAACAGTACTAAATTTTTTGATTGTGTTTGACTGACTGACTAACAAACACAAGCATGATTCAGACAAGATAGTAAAATGCATATGAGTCTCTATCTGGACATAATTATGGATTACGGTATAATGGTGACCAACAATTGTTCGTAAGAGATAATTGTAATCTGTTAATAAGCAGCTGTCTCTTTGCTCTTGTTAGGGAGCAAGTTTTAATTAACAGAATCACAATGACCAAATAATCAACTTAATTTCAGACAGCTAAAAATGGATTCTCACAAATTAAAGGAATGAACACAACAAAGGATGAAGAAGCTGTGATTTTTTTTTATCATTACACATGAAATCGGACTTGGCGCTGAATGACCTGTTCAATCACTATAGACAAGCAATTATTTTGACAACATGTACACATACGGCTGCAATAACATAAGTGTTCTGGTCAAATATCAGCTATATCAACATCATCACCACCATCCACCTGCTCCACTCTAAAGCTCAATTTATGGTCGCTCAGAAGCGGCACTTACGACGCATCGTCTGACCATGTCAGAAATCAAATGTGTTTGTAGATGTTCAGAACAGCTTCACTCATAGGTGGAGTGAGAAGCTGACCGTTTAAATACAGCTCACATTTTCAGACAGTCTCTCCTGGAAGGCAGTCGTAGACAGAAACAGTTGTCATGAATGAAAAAGGATAGCTAGAGAGAGAAGTTCAAACCCTGGCTCCTCTCTCACCTCCGCACAGCTGGCCAATCGGTGCATGAAGTGGGTGTGAATGTCGGCTTGTCCGTTTCGGAAAGTTACAGAGATGGGAAGCGGTTTTTGAGTGGTGTCCCTAGTCCCCATTATCAGTAATTATTGGCTGAAACTCCATTATCGGAACAATAACAACAATTAAATGTTCTTATTCATCAGCCAAAAATGATCAGCCACCGCTACATATTTATATGTAATGGAGCATTTTTCTAAGGTGGAGTCAAACTGTGGCTGAAGCAAATGTTTTGGCGTTGTGTTACATCTCTCGAATTAAGGATTATTTACATTGAATTATATGGTCAGTTCACCCAATTCACAAAAACAAATATTTCCCCTCGTACCACTAGTGGTGTTGCCATGAAAACTGTTTTTTTTTTTTTGCTGTTGTTGCAGGATATCTGCTGCCACGATGTCTGTTGCCAACCCAATAAAATGGAGGTGAATGGCATTTTATTTGTGGAGCTCAAAGCGTTACAAAATTTAATAGGAACAACTCAACTGCAACAACTCTATATAATCATCCACAGACTTTAAGATCAATTCAGCATCTGATATTGCTGTTTTTATACAAGCTAAAGTTGCATTTTGCGTGTAATGAGAGGCTGAAGGGCTAATACTTCAGGTGGAATTGACAGTAAAAAGAGAAGCAGATAGGTAAGAGGGTAAGTGGGTCGGAGGTTAAATTACAATATCAAAAAATATGTGGGTGACTGACAAGAACCATACTGCATACCTCAATCCATCCACTTATCCATTTAAATTTTCACTTTTGGTGCACAAAAGAAGTATAGGAGTAAAGACCCATTTACACAATGAACTGATGATGACAGCATTTTAACATCATAAAAGGAACATTTCTGCTCACCATAAGAAAAATCTCTGGCCAATGACTGAATACTATAGATATGGGAGAAAGAAAGCACAGAGTTGAGATTATGAAAAACAGGATGGGAAAGCAGCGAAGAAAAAGGTGAGTTTCAAAGAAGGAGCACTGAACGTATTCAATTTAGTCAAATGAGTGCAAATTAGCCTAATTGCCTAATATTTCACTATAAATAACAAGCAATTCTGAGATATAATCATTGTGATAAAATGTGACTTTGAAATCTGGAAGTGTTTTTCTGTGCTCTGGTTCATACAGACCGCTTTTGTGAGTGTATTTTGAAAGGGTGTATTTTGTAGAAGAAATTGCATGCAAGTGTTTTTCTAAAGATCTGTATCTATGTAATGGTCATGTGAAATCCCATTTCAGTAACAACCATGGTGAAAAAAAAACACACAACCTGATATTAAGTTAAAATTAAGGTAGAAAGTACAAATTGTTCATTGAAACACCCTTTTTAGCTGTGTGTGTACCTTTGCCCTCTTTCACACTGGGAGATATAGTGTTAAAGTTAATCACATGAAATAGTTCTGACAGATAATTTTAAGCACTTCTTAAGGAAATTGGGGCACCGCTCTTAGAGTGGTTTCTGTGTGCCTGTGAGCATGTGATAGTGTTTCATGAGGGGAAAAAGACCTCGGTGTGTTCATGCAGACACTGTGCTAGTTTATGTGCCTACAGTACATTGACAGAAAAAAGTCCATATATCAGATTTTCTGACTCCATCTTACTTTCCAACACTGGACAAAGACAGGGTTGTTGTCTAATACAATATATAATAATAATAATAATAATAATAATATACTGTATATATATATAATATATATAATATGTTAGTATTAGTATTAGGCAATACTGAATTAGTCTACATTTACAGGTCACAACAAGTTTATTATTTGTTTGGATGTGATATTCAGATTAATAACGTGTAAATATGTGTAGTTAGAGCATCACTATTGAATCCATATGACACCAAACACAAACACTGCTGTCACGGGATTGGTTGCTTTCCAATTACAACAGTATCCAATACTTACTGGCATCAAATGCTGGATAGAAGTGATTTGACCTGTCTTGGTCATTTTGCATACAAAGAAATTCACATATAGTAAAATAATATGACCACGAATACACACCGAAGACCAACAGCTCTGAAAATAATCATCTCCTGGGTGCCCCTGTTTCCTGTCTCTCTGCACTTACTATATCCAAAAAAATGCCAAAAATATAATATTAAAAAAAAAAACCTACATAACCATCTCCACTTCCTTCACGCACACACACACACACACACACACACGCACACACGCACACACACTCACCTCAGCAGGCCAAAGCCTATTTTCTTGCTCTTCTTTTCCGTCTCTTCGGACTCTTCTTTCTTCTTCTCTTTTTCTTTTCCCTTCCCCTTGTTCTTTTCTTTCTTCTTTGTTTTTGCTTTCTTTTTCTTGTTTTTTTTGCCTTTCTCCTCTATCTGATCCCCAACTCCCTGGCGGGATGAACTACTTGCAGGGGTGTCCCGGCCTGAACTCTGCTCTGAACCATCGTCTAGAGGAAAAGGAAGAAGACGAAAAAGAGGATTAGGGATAGTGGGGGATGAAACACATAACACAGTTAAATCAATTAATGAATGGTTTCCCACCAAAGACATTTCTTATAAATTGAAGATATAATTCATGATTTGAAGCTGGATTTATTCTGACACTGTTTACCACAACCCATCCCACCAATGACTTGATCAACAGCCAACATTAAACACTCCAAACCATCCCAAGAATCCCTTTTTTGACCAGTTCAAGGCTAACAGGGAGATCGGGACATGGCCTGTGCTCAAATCGGCAGATCATTTATCATTTTATTGTTTTTAGATAATGCTAAGTCTTCAGCATTGTTAAGAATCACCATTCTGCCCTTTTAATTTTATAGTTAACATGAATAAGGAGAAGAGGTCAGTGCTGGAGGGAGAGGGTCCCAGTGAACACATAACATTTAGTGTTTAGCTAATCCTCTCATCCAGGGTGACTATTATAACTGTAAAATCAAGCAGCATTTGCTTGAATCCCATGGCATAACACAATACAATGAAGACCACATATCAGATGGTATCACACAAACACACACACAGGAATGCAGGGTATATATCACCAGCCCCAAATACACACAAGAACATAATGCTAAACTTTCTCTACCCCACATCTCCATGGCAGATTTATTAACTTTACAGTGAATTAATTAACTCTTAGGAATAAGAAACTGTGATGCCTCATTACTTTTTCGACAGACTGGAGACGTGGCCTTGAATAACAATGATCACACACACACACACGCACACAAACACACACACACAAACCACTTGTCAGATTTTATAAGATAACCAAACCAAATTAGTTACTTCAATTGAGATCTAACTTTGTGTGGATATTCACTTCAGCCTTAATTACAAAAACTGTCTAGCAACAAAATGAAATTGTAATTGTGTGTGTGTGTGTGTGTGTGTGTGTGTGTGTGTGTGTGTGTGTGTGTGTGTGTGTGTACACTAAACCAAGGTCTGTCAGCACACAAAATATATATTCAAGAGTTATAGAGTTCGTTATGACAAACAATGAGCCTCATTCACAAATAATTAATTTTATTTATACTTTATATGTGTATTTATTTATTTACTTTTCTTAAAATCTGAACAGCAAAGTCAGAATAACCTTTCATCTGTTTCACAACATGTGTGCAGACCACTGGTTTGTTCTGACCCACATGACAAATTTGGTGGATTAATCGATACTGTGCATGTTAGCTATTTTCGCCATGTGCTATCATATTAAGCAAATCACTGGACTATTTATTCAGTTACACTAAATACTAACATGATGTAGAACTCATTCCAAACCACAATTATAAGAATTAGCTCTTTTTACGAGTGGTCCCCACCACTTGTAGGGATGGCGTGTGAATAAAGACACACAAAAAAAAACAGAAACAAAAGAGAAGGAATGTAACACAAAAGCGAAAGTAGTAAAACGTGAAGAAAGACAGGCAGAGAATGACAGAAACAACTATTGGCCACTATAATCCATCCCAGCTGACATGAGACATCAAAGCTCGTGACTCAAAGCCCCGAGTGAAAAGATCTCTTAACAACTGAATTCACTGGAATCTGTGAAGCACTGTGGTATTAGCTGGATTCAGCCCATGATCCAACACAATGTATCAGCTACGCGTTGTTATGGATCCCACTGCTTTTCTTGGCAAGACACGCCCTGTGTAGCATTCAAGCGCTAGGATTGGAATGAACCCTGACTAAATATTCAAAATTTTAGCAGTATTTGCCTTCCTAATCACCAGGACGTAATACTGTTCCGCCTCTCAAAAGCTCACAGATTGCAGCTGACAAACATTTACATTTGATGTTGAACTGAAGATATAATTTATACTCACGGAAAAAAAAGCAAGAAAGAAAGAAAGAAAGATTTCTTGTGTGCTTCAGAGAACTGTTCTCTGTCAATTAACAGCGGCTCTCGAAGTGCTGAACGTTTATAACGATGGTGACAGATGTGGCCACTGCGTGTGTGGTGTTGACATGCCCTATTAGTCCTATCCTCTGTGTAGTGTAGTGATCTGAAACAGCCCGACTCATTACTCTGGTGGTGACTGATAAGAGTTTGCTGCTAATAACACAGCTGGGAATTGAACCACACCTCCCAGTGAAACAAACCAAGCAGCTACCATTTAGCTCCTAGATAAATATTTAAAGCTGGAGCCCAACTCAACGTTGAATCGCATACTGTAGGGCAATGCTGCTGCACTGATTCATAATAATGCATGTGTTGACACTTTGAGGTGTGGTGAACTTCTGATAATACCCTTGCATTGCTTTGCTTGAGGAAGTGTGATTGGGGAACACATTGCACATGAAAGCAAGCCATGAGTATGAAAAATCCATCTAGTGGCACTGAAGATATACTGTAATCTAATAGTTGACCATTAGATTTGAATTAAACAGATACAAAATCCCTGTCGATTTGAAAATGGCAACAAACAGCAAGTG
This sequence comes from Scomberomorus guttatus, assembly GCA_038419695.1. Lineage (NCBI taxonomy): Eukaryota > Metazoa > Chordata > Actinopteri > Scombriformes > Scombridae > Scomberomorus > Scomberomorus guttatus. The sequence continues at coordinate 23,921,879 of CM076456.1, read as the reverse complement.
AAATCCATGCACATCTTTTTTACTGCATTAACTGTTAAGAGCAAAATAGCTGCTGTGACATCACTGATAGGGGCGTGGTCAAAGGTGCAACATACTCCGAAGTTTCGGTGTGATTGAGTGTTCAATTATTTTGCCTCTACAATACAACATCTACACACTTGGTGCCCTCCTTATCTCTCTTACCGTCATCATCTTCAGGCGGCCCGTCATAAGATTTATCAATAGCTGCTCTGAAGCTCTCATTGCAGCCTCTTCCCCTGATCATATTCGGGCGAGGACGGTGGAAGGGGAGGAGTTCGTTTTTTCTGTTAACCTCTGACATGGCTGTCTGGAGACTCTCCAACGAGCTGGACTTTTTCAAGCCGAGGGTAGGGCCAAGTTCCACAGGAGCTGATGGAGCTAAAGAGGGGAGAGAGAGAGAAATAGAGGGTAAGAGATGTGTTTGCGTCAGCGTCAGTTGAAACCATTTGAATTTTAAAAACAATAAAACTACCTCATAAAGCCACAGCTGACATTTATTATCAATATTTTATAGAGCAAAATGGTTTAGCGGGATGTGCCCATTTTTCCCAGGTCTGATTAGGTTGTCAAATAATAAGTTTACCCTGCTGTGTCTTGCTCTGATTGGGTTAAAAAGCCCGTGGAGACACTGGCTAGGAGCCAGAAAGACAATGACATGGCACACACAGGAGAGCATAGAAAGGAGAAAAAAAAAACAAAAAAAGTGATGCAGTTAACTATGCTGTTGTTGAGTTTGTGATGGATGTGAGGTCTGCTTTACTGTTACTGGTTCTCCATCCATCACTACAAGTATACTGAGAGAGATATTACTGGGGGAGAGAGGGATGCAGCAGAAAGAATGATGCGGAGAACGATGGATGAGGAGACAGGGCAGGAGTGGAAGTATTCAAGGGAGAGTAAAGCAAAGACATGCTGTGAAGATTCGCAATTTCCTGCATATACACTTCACAAGTGGGGAAAATAGCGAGGCGCGCCAACCTTGCAGGCTCTCCATTAAGCAGGCTACCTAGCAATTGTTGCTATGCTGCCGCAGAGACCCAACCGAAGCCCGTGACATTCTGACGGCTGATGTTGGACCGAGTTCAGCCTCAAACCCACTGTAATGTTCCCATCGCGTCTGATGATTGCTGATTGTAGAACAAAACAGGGAGAGGAGCTAATGTGTCCTTCCAATTTAGTTTGTCAGTGTGTGCCATCTGAAACAGGAAGACACTGATGGTGGGCAAGATGGGGAGAAGAGGGACGCGGGAGACAGGGAGAGAGAAAATTAAGTTTCCTCTGGGGAATACCATGGTGGCAGAGAGGGAGACAGAGAAAAATGGGAAGAAGGGGAGGAAGGCTGGGCTTGCTGCCAGCTCAAAATACTGGTAATCCTTATACACACACACACACACGCACACACATTTTGGATTCCTTGCTGGCTCTGGCTTGTCGATATGATGCCACTGTGATTCATGATAGCTAAAGCAGAATCACTTTAGCTAATGATTCCCTATACACATGACTGTGCTTTGTGTGTGTGTGTGTGTGTATTTTTTCCCTGGAGCAGGGAAGATGAGAGGGTTGATGTGACTTCCACATCTATTTAAACAACCATTAACCAAACACACACACACACACACACACACACACACACACACACACACATACACACACAGAGTAATAACACACATGGAATGTATGCACATGCATAATGTAAGTCGGCTGCTAGGAGGGGAGACGGACAAGGGCCATGACTGGTGACACTCCCATCCATAAACACAGTCCATATGACATTCAGATTCATACTGAAGAAGTAAAACATCATTTACGTGATATGTAGTTAATCTATATTGAATCAACCCTAAGTTTGAAGCTGTATCCATACCACTATGTACTATGTAAGAATGTACTTTCAATGACATGTACATCATGTATTATACAGTAAGTAGGTCTTAGATTAATAGGCATAAAACCCATAACCTATAACAATAGAAACTATATCTAAAATACCATTTTAGATTAAATATTGTCGCACTAAAGAGATATCCCGTCCTACACATCATATTCTATAGACTTAAGAAAACATCCTGGATTAGTACAGATCCCTGCAAAAATCTCACCATAATCATTTCATGAGAATAGTGATGTAAAAAGTATGATTCCCTCTAATATCACAAAACATATTGCAATTGCAATATCCGTCGAAATAATTGCAGTTAGATTTTTTTTTTCTTTCAGCCCTAGTTATGACCACTAATGACCGACTTTACAACCACCAAAAATATGATCACATCCTGTACTCTTTAACACCAGCCTGAGGCAAACTGTACCGAGAAATGAATCTATTAGATCATTGGCCAAAGAGCACAGCACAGTCTACAATCTCTGAAAAACAAAGGGTTAAAAAAAAAGTTTAAAGAGACACAGAGAATACAAAAACAAATCTTTAATTCTAGGCCAGAGAGTGCTGTGTATTCTTAATAAAGGTTACATATACCCATTTGAATAGATAATCCACTGTTTTAAAACTCTAAGGACAGTGGATTAGAGCTGCCAGTAACATTTGAACCAAGGCCACCGAATGCATGAATAAACCCGACATGAAAAGTCCAGGATTTTTGATGTATTATTCCCTTTATGCACACTCTAAAGTTTTCAGGCCAACATGTTTGCAGTTGCCAGCAACACTCTCAAAACACGAGCACCCTTAAGGTTAAACAAGCGGCTAACATTTTCATTTCAGTTACAATGCCTTTATAATCCAGCATGCTTAAACTCAAAAGACATGTCTTGATTTGTACACATCACTATTTCGTCACACGTGGTTTTCTGTAGATTAATACGTTCCATATGAAATATTCCTGTGATGTTGCTCATTGAAACTCAATGCAAGGAGCCGGGGTCAAAGTTCATTTTCCTTTGGAACTACAAATCGTGAGGGCAACTGCAGTCAGTTTAAGAAGTCTAATACAGAGGAGCACACAGCATGTACACAGACAGTGACCTCTGAGTCCAAACTTGTCTGTTTGCAGAGGGTTGGGTAGGAGGATGAAATAAATAGTATTATAAATAGCTTAGTGGTGTTGGGTTATCAGGGAATAACCAGTACACACACACACATGCAAACACACACAAAACGACACATACAAATATATAAGTACACAGACAGTGGGTGCTGAGCATGCATCCACATACTCAAACATACACACAAACACACACTTGGTCTCACACACATAAAGTATTTTGCTGTGAGTAGCAGGATTTGTGTCATAAATGTAATTACTGCTGTCCAACTGTAAGATGATAGAATTAAGCTGCTTTTAAAGAGAGAGAGAGAGAGAGAGAGAGAGAGAGAGAGAGAGAGAGAGAGAGAGAGAGAGAGAGAGAGAGAGTGAAAGAGAGAGAGAGAGGATGACAAGCAAGACAAGAGTAACAAAGTGGTTTGAGGGAGAAGATACAAAAGTGGGGGGTTGGCAGAGAAAAACAGAAACTGTGAGAGGACGCTATAGAAAAAAAAACAAGTGGGCCTGGGAAAGACAGAGAGATAAAGAGAAGGAGAGAAGAAAGAAAAGAAAGAAAAGAAAGAATTAAAAACAAACGAGAGAGAACACCAAGCTATCCCAAGGCTATTTTGTTGGCAGGAATGCAATGGGCTACTTTGAAAGTCAAAATTACACCAAGGAGCGGCTTAGCGGCAGGCTGCAGCAACAAAGCCAGCAGACTCAGCAACAGCACGGACTTCTACAGCACCAAATCACGCTTTAGAGGTTCTAAAAAGGAGATACAGCTCAATTTGTGCTTTCTATTTTTGTATTATTTCTACAGCCAGAAACCTGTTTTTTTTTTTTCAGTGAAGAGAGACTTAAATTTCTCATCCCATCAGTGGAAGTTCCCTCGTGTTCTAACCCAGAGTTTAAGAAAAACATTACAGCATTAAAGCCCGTGCAGTTCAATTCCCACCCCAGCCACTATGACAGGATATACTGTGCAAAAACTGCCCTGAGAAACAACTATTTTCATGAAAGAAGCGACTTTCTCAACCAGCGAGAACTCGTAAGAGGCAGATGTGTGTATGCGTGACTGAGTGTGTGTATCTGCTATCTTTCAGGCTGTGGAGTGAGCATCATTCCTGTAAGCAAAGTGCCGTGTATTTACTGTATGTTGTGGCCGTGTGTGTGTTATGTGGTTCAATCTCCCAGCAGATGAAATGAGGTTTTGCTATCCCACAGGGCTCCATAATAATTGAGTGGGCATCATAAACCATAAAAAAAAAAAAAAACATGTGACATCATCCCCAGTCTCATGTCTCAGAACGGTATCGACTGGTTCCCACTGAGCTTGATGCAGGCGCTGCTGCATTGAACAGCGACAGTTCAAAAGGAAGAGCTAAATTGCATTTACCATCAGACCTGTACCAAGTATAGTAATAATGCAGAGATGTATCATGGTGGCCGGGTTTCAACAGAAACCAACAGAAGCCAATGTTCCCTTTCCGTGTCCTTAAACATATGATTGATCTTAATGCTAGTTGCTCGTGATACATTCTACATTGCTATCCTTGTACATGAGCTGTGTGGAGCACTGAATGGTGAGTCTTTTGATAAAAGTGTAATTAAACAGCCACTAAAAACCTAATTTCCTATGATTCACATCTAAACTGACACACAGAACTGATAGTAAAGAGTGAAATGCAACATTTGGTCAGTTCCTGTTTCATTTGCACTGAGTAATTTTATCAGTACACACAGAATTAGAAGTGTTTGTGGCAATAGAAATCAGACTCAATAACCCTGCCAACTTTGACAACCTTAAACATTAGGAAACATCTGTTACTGTATTAAAAAAAAGTCTCTGAAAACATTTAGCATTAGTTAATCACATTTTTTTTTTCTCAGTGAAAACCTACAGTGCTGTACCTGTGCTTCGAGATGTGGACTACATTTCTGAGGCTGTCGCAGTATCTCTCATGTACACACGCAAGCCTACACACTCCTTCACTGACACACAAAACTCTTTCAAAATAAATCCATCACAGGGAATGTAACCGATTAGTCCAGGACAGAAACAAATGGCCGTCCTCTCTTTGTGCCTCTCGCTCTCAAGCATCATACAGTATACAGTACAGTACATTTCAGTGATCAGTGTGTAGGGACTGATAGAGATAAATGGCTGTACCGGCAAGGAGCGACAGCACTGACCATCTACTGATTACTGCTCACCTTTATTGGCTTACTGGGGGAGATGGAGAGGGGTCAAAGGGCATTCAATATACAGAGAGGCAGCCAAGAGTACACACAAAGACAAGGAAAGGTCAGTGTGTGCGAAATACAGAAGACAGAGGCAGATACCCTGTAAACAAAACACATACACAAGCAAAAGGTATTCAAGATTCAAGCGCACACACACACACACACACACACACACACACACACACAGGGAGGTATAATGGTAAAACGATGGAGAAACAGGATTGCTTAGTTCAGTTGTTTGAATTCTCTGTCTAAGAACAGTTGTGAGGAGCTAATGTGCGGTGGCGTCGTCGAGCGGCGTTCACACACACATGCACGCACCCACGCAGACACACACACACACACACACACACACAAAGACGTACTGCTCTCCCTGCGACAAATCAATCCATCAATCCACATCATCCTAACAAGGTGGCTTTCAGGTTAAATCCACAGCAAAGTCTGCAAGAGGCAGAGAGACCGGGAAACAATGGAAAACTGAAAAAAAGAAAAAAAAAGGAGAGAGAAAGATGAAGAGAAAGAAAGAAGGAAACAATCATAGAAAGGGGGAGGCAGAGAGGGATATACGGAGATGTGGCTCTCTAAAGACGCAGTTTTGGCAGGGTCTTGTCAGTGTGTGACTGTCATCAAAGTCAAAGTTCCACTAGGGAGAGATTCAAACAATGGACTGCACCAGTCTCCCTCAGCATCACACACACACACACACATTTTCAGAGAAATGTTGTTTGGTCTAAGCTCCTCTGCCTGTTTGTCAGCCTGTAAGCCTGAATGGCGTTGGCAAGAAAGAGAATGAGTGAGGGCAAGTAAGAGCGAGAGAGAGAGAGAGAGAGAGAGAGCACAAGTGGTGGGTGGACGAACAAAAATTTGGCAAAAAGAAGACATTAAAACAGAAAGTTACAACAAAAGCAGACAAGCATTTTGGCTACGGTATTTACATGATACCAGTATACTGCGTGAAAAACGAAGGCATGTTAGTGTTTGTGCATGAGTGTCGCCACAAGTATGGGTATCCTTGGAATAATGCCACAAAATTAGACCATTCTGCCAGTTGTCAAATCTTAACAAGCATCTGTGTAAGGACTGTGGTTAAGAGTTTCATTCTTTCTGTCTGTCAAACACTCTTGCACACATTTAAAACACTTGCTTATTGCATATAAGAAGAGATTTGCACAAGGGTGCACACGCTAGACATAAACACACACAGATCACCACTCTCTCCTCTCCATTACAAGCTTTTAATCATTCCTGTGGATATGCATTGCTCACCATTTATTTTCACAAGGAAACATCTCTCATATACTGATTCTGGGAGACGCAGAGCTCTGGGCTGTCCCCATCACCAAAGGAAAACACGGTGAAAGAAACACAGCTGCAACCGTTTGTTTTATTTCCCGTCAGCAATTTTCATTTCAGTGCATGTGAGAGCGAATGTTTGACTGTGCTGTCCTATTTAAAGTGGTTTGAGGAAAGAATCAGGCTACACTGGAGAAAGATATGGACTGATATATTCTGTTTTTTTCCCCTTTCTTTTCTTCACTGTAACACTTTATGTGAATATAGCTATATATTATGACAATGACTTCAATAATTTCTAAGTGGAATTGCCCCGAGTGTTTCCCCTATAGTCATTCTGCAGCAGCGCACCGCCACTGCAAAATTATGAGCGCCGCTGCTAAAATTTCACATGATCATGAATATCAATGAGCTACTAATGATTTTCACTCACACATTGTGCGAGCACGATAGCACCCTAGTTACCATGGAACTGTTTCCTCCCTTTCCTCATTCTTCGTCTACGTCAAAGGTACTGTTATAAAAGAAGCATAGCTCCTTTAAGGAATAGGACAGCACGTAATGTGTGTGTGTGTAGCGAGTGTGTGGTTGAGCGAGCGGCAGAAAAGTGACGGTGAATGCCAGCGGAGCAGAGGATAAGGTTGGCCGTAAGTTGTCAATCTGGCAGTAAATGTACAGTTCAGGCTACAGTGTGTCAGTTAATAAATGCTGCAGCTTCTCAAGACCAAGAAAAGTCTCGTCTGTTGTTTTCCAAACTGCTGGAAAAGTAAAGAAGGTTAGCCCCAAAGTTAGCAACAATGGCCTAACCTGATCAGGCTCACTTTAAAGTGGACTGACCTTTAAGGTCGACCAGCTATTCATTTTAGTGTCCATCTCAGCCGCTCCTAAACAGAGCACAGGGAAATGTCTGGCTGCTGAGTCTCCTCCAAGTTTTGCTCTGCCACCCCACCCAACTCCACCCCAGCGCCGCCCCTAAGCAGTCAACGTAGGGGAAACACATGTTTTCTCTTCCACAGCTGATCTGATTAATTATTGGAATGATTGTGCCCCTATTTTTCTGTGCCACCACAGAAACGTCAGGCATGTCTGACCACAAAGACGCATACATGCAGAGCTTGTGGTGTATTGCCAACAATTCTTTCTGTGTTGAATTCAAGACTTTTCTATGCAGCAGTTATTGAGAATTTTCGTAATTTTCACAGTTTGCTAAACCGCAGCCCCCGCACACTGAAAAAAACATTTAGTCACAAAAACACTCACTCATACACACCCGTTCATTTTCAGGAAAAGTCTCCACACATGCATACATACGCACTTTGTAATATGGTCTCCCATTTCCGTCACCTTGCATCTCAGATTCAGCTAAATTACAATATAATATGAAATCTTCCAAGGCTCACATTTTCCACAGGATGATGGAGACTTTCCATTACCATAATATTACCATAAGTTTTGTGTGTGCGTGTGTGTGTGTGAGTGTACTTGTGGTGTAGTTGCTCAGTGGTTTCTTGGGGTGTGGAAGGGAAGACCATTGCTGGAAGTGAAAACAGTATTCCCAGAAGTGACTGTTTCTAAACTCACTCACTTCCCAGGACCCCACCCCCACACTGCCCCCTCTTTAACCAAAGTCCGAGCAGCTGTCTGAAGTCCTGGCACAGGGCTGTTGGAAGCATATCAATTATAAAAAATACATTACAGCAAAGGAAAGTGGGTTGGAAAAAAGTATCATGCTTGCCAAGCACACACTCACTTTAACAGCTCTCTCTGTGGCATTATAAAACAGGAGACATGCTGACAATCAACAGGTATAGGGAACGTGTAAATGGGCTTGAGGTAAAAAAAAAATAAAAAAAAAAAATGAACCAGGGGAAAAATATAGCTGCATTTGCACATTCAGCGGGCATATTACAACACATCTGAATACAGAAAGGTTGGAAACTACTATAGTCGGGATTGTTGATGAAAAATAATCAACTTTTACTCGACAACTTTAAGACATCTCTGCAACCCGAAGTCCAGGTCAATTTAGATTCAGCAATAACAAAAACATGCAGCAAAAAACAAATCAACTCTCTTTAACTATGTGAAATTGCGATGCTGTCTGTCCATGTCCACAAGTTCAGACAATAAAAGTTACAGGTGGGATTTAACCTTTTTAAATGATTTTTTTGTTCTGCAGGCTATAATCTTGTTTCAACGAGAAGCTGTAGTTTACAGCACATGACAATAAAGGAGAACAAATTAAAGAAAATACAGTCATGTACCAATTATCAGCTGGGTAAAATATCCATAGGCTTTTGCTAATTTGATTAATTGCAAATTAATTTTATGACCCTGTCTTGTAGAGGGTTCATGTGTCAAAATCTAGTTTTTAAACCTTAATAACACAGTATTTTACTTTATATTGTCCTCACTTGATGGGCCAACAGCACATTTTTAGCCCCGGCCCCCGATCAGGTTTATGCAGCCATGCCCCGTAACTTCACCCCAAATTACAAGCCAAATTTCCTTGTTGCATTTCATTCACTCTATGGGGAAATCTGGACTCTCCAGGTACTAAAATACAAAGTAAAAACACTGGCAATGAGACTGATTCCTTTCTACACTTGAAAACAATTCATAGTTATTCAAGGTCTTTTTCATTTTACAGTTTTCTGACAGTGAACAGGACCACATAAATGTGGACATAGTTAATAAAAGTTGACAAAAAAAAATAAACAGATGTTCAGATTACATGTGCTTGCAACAAAAAGTCAGTGCTATGTTTTTGAATATACTATATGTAATGAAGAGTCTATGACACAAGAGAGATGTCTTTATTTTTTTTCCCTACAGAGCCTTACCTCTTTATGTTTACCATTTGATCCCTCTGAGGTAATCCTCTTATACTGTACAAGATGTTCCTTTGCCTGCCTTTTTACATCACTATATCTTGTCCAGAACACATTTAACCACTGTCCCAAGTTCTGGCTCATACAGCATACTTTCTAGACTACAGTTACACTTGAGCTCCAAACCCAAAATGGAAAAACATAGTTTTTCAAATCTTTTGAGCTGTAAGAAGTTAGAAGAAAGTAATGTTTTGTTTTATTAGGAGTTCAAGCTAGTAAAATACATGTTAAAACTCTGCCTTGCAGCCTTACCATATCTTGTCCTTCATGTGCCTCATGCCTTCTTGCTTGCTCTCTTTCAAATGGTTATGAACCTTGTACATAAAAGTCAATACCACCATGTATAAAACTGAGACACAGCAGAATGTGGAAAAAAAAAAGCCGGACTGATTGGCAAGCATTAAGTGGCATACAGCAAGACAGACCTGCATAGAGTGGAATGAAGTAGAGTGCTCTTACACTCAAGTAGCTACAAATGAAACTTCAAGGCAAAGAGAAAAAGAAAAGTTTGACTTCAAACTTTTAAAAAGAAGTGTGTGCAGCCCACTAAGGTGAGAGGTTCTGAAGCATCGGCCATCTCTTCTCCTCTCTCTTACCCTTAGGAACTAGCTTGTCTATCCATATCTTTAAGAAGTGGCCATAGTATTGCCCTTCTCTCCTCTCTCCAGTTCCCCGTGCAAAGCTCCCTTTCATCTGCACTTTCGGCTAAATTAAGGAGGTATTTCTAGAGGGGAGCCGAGGGTATACTAGGAGACAGAAGAACCAGGATGCGGGAGGAAAAGTGGAGTGGCATACATAAAACTGGAGAGGGGGAAGAAAAAATCTGGTATATAGTGGCTTCAAACACTCTGCAAAGTGATGATAGAGACAGAAGAAGCTGTTCTGATTGCTCCCACAACAAAAAATAAGAATTCAATTGGAAGAGAAGACAGATAACTTCTTGTATCTATAATATGGTGGAATATATATATACATATATGTATATATAGTGTTTTTTTTTCTTTTTTCATTCATTCTGATTAGAAATTGAGTCCAAACATGCACATGCACTCACAAACACACAAAACACACATGAAATGAAACAATGCACTTGCAACTGGTTGTGTGCAAGTGTTAGATCTTTCTTTTATTTTCAGGTTCAGGTGCAACCTTTTTGTTTTTTTTGATTTGATTACAGTTTGTAAAATAGTGTGTTTGTGTGTGTGTGCATGCATCTAAGTGTGCATCTGCGTGTGTGTGTGTGTGTGTGTATGGCAGTGATTATATGCAGGTGTAGGCTGTAAGTGTTTTCACCTGCGGTGTTTCCGACCAGGGATCCTACGTTGCTCTCATCTGCCACTGAAACAAAAGAAACACATGTAAATATGCATACATTGATGAACCACACACGCTCCCTTCCCTTGACTTCTACATTTTCCATTTCTTGTTGCCAAATGTGCAAAAGCCAAACTGCTGTCCATGTGTTCCTTATTTCTAAAAAAAAACCTAAATCCAGTTGTAATCTTTTTGCATTTCTCTTTCTCCTGGGCTTCTCATTTTCTCTCCAACATTCTCTATCACACTATAATTCTTTCTGTCTCTCTTTACATGATTGCAGAGCTAGCTGCTCTTTTTTTCCTGTGATGTTACTTTAGCCTTACTGCTACTGAAGTCATTTCCTTTCCTGCCTTCTCTCTCACTTCATTTGTCACTCACCCTCCCTTCTCTCTTTCAATCTCTCATCCCCGTTCTATTTTTTCACCTCTTTTCACCTCTCAGTCAATCCTTTGCTCCCTGTCCCTTTCACCTTCTGCTCTTTACCCCTCACCTCTCTCCTTCAGTGTTTTTATTTTTTCTTCAGTTACACTCATTTCATTTAGCGGCGTTCCCCTTCTTTTCTCTCTCCTTTGTTCACCGTTCTCTCCATCATTATTCTTTGTTAATCCTCCTTTCATTTTCACAAGTTTTTCTTTTGCCTTTTCTCCCTTTCCTCCTAAAGCCACAAAGCAGCCCGATGCCAACAAGGAGCACATTGACTGGTGGCACTCTGCCAAATACAGTACACACACATACACACTCAGACCACAGAAACCAAGCAGTAACATGGCTTCTCCCTGCAAATGCCCTTCTAATGAAAACCAAGCCTAAAGTGTAATTCTAGCTGCGTGTGTGTGTCTGACAGCATCTGTCTGCGGCAAATCAACACGACTGCTTCAGCAGCCCAGTAGTTTGTGGGCAGCGTGTGTGCGTGTGTGCGTGTGCCTACTTCAGCAGATCTGTAGATGCCACATGTGTGACACACACACAGGCGTGTTATAAAGGAGGGAGCCTCACACAGATACCCACATGTAGACACACATACACATATTTGGGATGTCACATTTATTGAGAAAAAATCAAAAGTTTGAACTAATATAATTACTAACACATTCATTCAGATTAATTTAAACATAACCTACATAGCCTAATCCTAAACTGAGTTGTTGTTCTGTTCATATCTGCAGTGGATGAACGTGAATAAAAACTAAGAACAAAACCTAAAGACAAGGAGAGGGACAAAGAGAGACAGTGATGGAGAGAGAGTGGGACTGACAGCGAGAATCAGGGGAGGAAGTTCATAATCTGGAACTGATCTTAAATTATTCCTAAATTTTTAATTGGACTGGGGTAGAAAATGAAATCAGGGCAAATTAAATAAAAATGAAATTATGTAACTGACCCATGAATGAAATGCTGAGAATGCTCTCTCTGCCTCCCTTTTTCATTTTTCACACACAAAACACTAACTGCCACCATTTACATAAAGTACTAATAAGCAAAATCTGATTTACATAAAGTTATGCAAAGGCAAGTAAACTGACAAAGAAATATTTGCTAATTGATGCTCACGAGAGCCGACTGTTTTGTGTTGATAGCAGAACTTCAGGAGGCTCAAGAGTCTCTTGTTATTGGTGTATGTTTGTTATTACTACTACAATAGTCTTCCTGTTCACTCAAAACACAGAACATTATAACCAAACCCCTATTAACCACAGAGCTTTAGATGTGAAGGTCAGCCACTTCACATCACCACAGAGCAGCCAATTGTTTCCAGATCTCTCTAAACAACAATTTGTCACAATGAAACAATACATCTTACTAATCACAAGCTGATGTTGGTGCTCTTGCCGTGATTTTTGGACTGAACAGTTATCATAAAAACTAAATTAGCTTTGTGTCTTCTTAGCTTCTTGCCTTGTTTGTGATGCATGAGCAATCTGCTCTCCTGAATGTTACAGAGACGGCGGGTAAGCGGGAAATAAGAACCCTTAAGGGATAACATTGATCCCCAGAGATGGAAGGTCCTCCCCTCTGAACTATTTCTGGATATAAAACAGCATTGTAATCTTAGCTAAATCTTGTTCACTGCTACTGCTAGTAAAGAAAAAAAAAAGACATCTTAAGATGTTATTATTACTGCCGCTTGATGGTTTGTCATTGAAATGTGTATCATGGCATTCAAGCAACCATGAATTGACTCTGAATGTGTTTGTCAAGATCAAGTGCGTAAAAAGGACAAAAGGGGGTGATGTACAGACATACAGAACATTTAGTCTGTTATTCATGTAGAAATGGATGCCTATGCTATTCAAATAGTCCCCTGCTCTTTTGTTTCATTTTCTCTCTCTCACACACACACACCGAAAGCTGGCAGAGGAGCCAGCTCGAGGAGGAGGACTGAGGGAAGTGACATTTGAAACAATAAGCTATTGTTACGCTGCTGCATCCACTGTCGTGTTACACAGATGTATGCACGAGCACGTACACATATTTCTAAAGTTGACTTTTTAACAGTCGCTGAAATGCCACCGAACCCCTCGCATCAGAACTTCAGCAATCAGGGAGCAACAGGTGAACAAAGCTGATGTGAAAGGCGGGATCACAGGGGCCACAGAGGTTGCCTGAATTTTGTTTGCATACATAAAAGACCATAATGAAGCACAGTTAAAATTCTGCAACACATATTGAGACTCGTTTATCTTTTCTCTCAGAAGTTAGAAAAATAAATGACAGTTGGGAGAAAAAGAGAGGACGTATTTGAGTGTATGTAGGTTCAGGTGTGTTTGTTCAGTATGCAGTACATGTCTGTATAGGTGTCAGTCTGCACGTGGCTCGGAGGAACATGCCATTGGTGTCAGGGCCATGCATCAGCAGGAATATTTACATTTCTGTGAGGGTAAGATGCATGCAGCCACCATGCAGAGTAGATAAACAGAAAAATCTCCCCACCAGTGTGCTGCGGATTCGTACCCAGGTCCATGCTCTTGGAGGCTTTAACATGCTGGAACTGCCGCTGGTTCTGGCTCTGGGTCGGAGACTGAGGCTGAGCTGGGTTAGAGGTTTCCCTGGAACAAATTATGACACAAAATAACAACAGACATTTTTTTTTTTAGGTGGAACCTGAAAAAGTAAAGCATTCAGATTAATTATTGTGGTATCTTTTTGCACATATGTTTTTCTTTTTTTAATTATACTGTTGATTTTATTTTCTTTTGTGTTCATTTGTTTTGTGTGAAGACATATCTCATGCAGATAACCTACAAATTGAATTGAAACTGGCTTACTGTCAAAGCAGAGCCAGCGTTGCACAAACTACAAACACTAAGACAAAAACATACTTGGCAGCACAAAACAAACTTATAAATCATTTTGAAACATAATAAAATAAAATAACTTTTTTAGAAACCAATTATACTTACAACACACTTCCCTACCACAAGCAACAAGATACAGTTTTTAACAAAAAGATTTCACAATGGAGAAAGTATGCTAAAAAAAATGTATGTCACCTCAATTCATTTATTGCAGCAGTTGTGTTAGAAAACTAAATAAAAGATCGTGATGGCATGTGTGCAAACACACACGGACAAATGTATGGATGCAAGCACATGCAGATTAACATGCACTACCACACACCTTTCCTGTATGTAGGAATACTGAGTAGAGCTTCTTAATTCCGTTTCATGTCCACACAGCTCTCCCTCCTCTTCCTCGTCCATGTGAGAATAACTCCCATCGGTCGCTGAAAAGCCAAAAAAAAAAAAAACAACCAGTCTGCATTGAGGATGTGAGAAGTGGTGATAAGATGCAGCCAATCACAAAGCAACCACGGTTATAGTGAACTAAAATTAATATGAAGAAACAAGCTGAAGCAGGTTTGAAGGCCTGGTCAATAAGTGTTCAGAAGTAGAGCGGTTCTGATCAATTTAAAAAAGGAGGCCAGCGCTGTAACACACACAAGTCAACAAAAGGTGCTTGTGTGCTTGACAGGATCGTGCATGAAAAGTGACGCGGAACAGAGATGTTTCTGTGGATGTCTTTTTTCACCCACAGATAGAAGATTCTACTGAAACTGGCCTCAATTAAATCGCAACTTAGAGATATAAACTTAGAGAGAAAGACAGAAGGATAAGCATGAAAAATACAAGAGAAACAGGAAGAGGATGGAAACCACACTGCTGCTCTACATCTGCAGAAGTTGCTGCAGATGAATTGCTGTGATATGGCTGCGTCTGCTTGATAAACGAGTTTATGTCAACTTGATGCGTACACACAATTTACTCAGTCATCACTTCTCGGAGTGCTTAGCTGCCACACAACACATGGCAGGATTATTGCACGATCTTCCTTTATGTGCTTGCATGTGCACATGTGTGACTGAAAGTAGAGACGTTGGAGCTGGAGAGGACAATGGCAGCATCTGAAGATATCGCATCCTCTCATCTCTATCCCTCCCTCCCTCCCTCTCTCTGTCTCTCTCTCTCTCTCTACACTAATCACCTGCTTTATTTTTCTTATGCTCCCATTCTTGCAATCTGATATTTTGGCTGTCGTTTATCTCTCCTTTCAGATCTCTCATAAATCATTTTATCTCCCACTCAGTTTTCAGCCTTTTTTTTTTTCTAAACTTCCTCCCTCCTCCTCACTGCCAGCACCTTAATCAGCTGAACTGTCAAAAACACATTCTTCTTTCACCTTCTTTCTCACACACACACACACACACATACACATACACACATCCAAATCTGTTCTCACTGACTCCCACTCTTTGAACTGAAAAAAAAGGCATTTGTTGTGTGGATGATAGATCAATAGCAGTTTGCTCCAGTAGCAGATATATGAATCTTCTTCTTTTGCACTCAACTTTTTTTTTTCCTTCCGTCTGTATTTGGCTACAACTTGTCTGCCTAATCATCTCTCTCTCTCTCTCTCTCTCTCTCTCTCCCTTACTCACAATCTCCTCCATCCTTCCTCCACCACCCTTTCCTGTCTTAGGGGAAACCACCATATCAAGAATCTTACACATAAATCATATGGGCTATGAAAATCGCCTTCATGTGTTTAGAATACATCTTTAAAGGAAGGGCCTGTATCATTAAAGGACAATTATGATTTCTGGTCAGAGTGAAGTTTATTTTGCCTGAACAGTAATTTTACATCAACAACATATGACATCATGATGACAGTGACTTTAACTTTGATGGAGGCTCCAAAGAGATTATCCGTCCTTGTACATTGTACTTGTGATGTCGGATTGATAAATGTTGTATGTATTAACACAAATGGGATACTGACATTTTTTTTTTAGCAAATTAAACACTATAGGCTACGTCAGTACCTTGAAAAAGAATTTGATGCAGCAGAGGCCAACATATCCTGATGTTTAATCCCTTCTATAGATGTGTTTCTAAGCGACATCCGTGAGACGTGGGGGGTAGAAAACAAATTAGAATGACAGAGCTTATGAGGAATGATGTTGGGTTTCCCATTTACAAAGAATTGAGAAATTTGCTTCCAAACAGCAATTTTACTGGTTTCTAACAAGTTACTTTATCTCTAAAAATGTTCATATATAAGACATTGTGGCAATGTGTTTTCTACTCTCTTGCTGCATGCATCCTCTTTGTTTGTGTGTTTAAGCTCCAAAAACACTGGATCCTCCACTTCCCACAATGCAACTCTATAGTGTATTTCCTAAAGGCGCCTTTAGACTCTGCAACAATAATGACCATGTAAGTTTATTGTGTGTCACATTGTGAGAGATGCCTATGATAAAATCTTGGTTGCAATCTGTGTCCGATATGAGGCATGTCAGATTAAAAAGTATATGAAAGCAGAGGCATGTCATCAGCTCACGCCGTTCATCTGCGACACTCTGATGTTATGAAAATGCAGAAAAAGTCAACAAAGTTCTTGTTTGTTTCACCTCCATCATTTTGGTTCTCGTGCGCAAATGTGTTAAAGGAGAACAAGTGTGTTTTCTCCCTAAACTTTATTCAAGAAACATTACATCCCATACAGTCTCCTGCCTGTATGTATTACAAAATGAGGGGGAGGCAGAGTGCTCTGCTGTGTTGTTATTAACGTCAAGTCTCCAGTGGTGGAGAGCAGCCTCTCTGCTGCACCGTTAGCTCCGGGGAAAGACATCACTGTCCAAGACACTGAGCGGGTGCAGGATTTTTGAGGTGAAACAGACTGAGCACCGAGTTATTTTCTTCACCTCGGAGTTGGTTTTAGTTGTTAAATGCTGCACTGTGTGTTGGTCAGCCGGTCTCATTTGTTACTGCTGACCGCTGCTCCACTCCGCTAACGTTAGTCTCTGAGTGACGGCGTACAAAGTTCACAATATACTTCACGTTGGTCTCACAAAGGCAATTATTTACTCATTAAATCAAAACATGCTTGCAACTGCTGCCTGTTTTGAAGATGAATTACAAGATAACTCTAGCGTGTGCGTGCTGTAGACTGTCCGGGTGCTGCACTGCCCTCGCTTTTAAGTTCCGCCTTTTTCGTTCCATCAACATCACATGCTGGAATTTTCAACAAAGGCGGCAACGCCTTTGAGTTAGATAGGCAGGGAAAACCCTGCTCTAGTTTGTAGCACAGGCTTTCTATTTCCAAATTAGTACTCACCAAACCCAAGCAGAAATAATCCTGTTGACATCATGAGGGTTAATTTCATAAAGCTGACAAAGGGCTCCAGCGGATATTATACGACTGTTTTTATAGGCTAAGTGGTATTCGTCATGATGAGTTAACAGATATTTATGTGTCAAATCTGTGGAGTGTCTCTTTAGAGGAAACGCAAAGACTGGTGGGTCGTTTGGGTGTGCATAACAAAACCAATTTTAATATCCTTCGATTACAAAAATTGGGAAGATTGCATAATATTTGAAGCTAAGCTAAAACTGTATTTTATTTTAGTTCATCCCATCAGGTTGATTAACTCTCCAGAGAGTGAGAGAAAATACAAAGTGCTTAGAAAAGGAAAAAAGTGAGAAAGAGGAAGGTAGCAGACAGAATGAGATGCAGCAATGGATATGAGGTGAAGAGAAAGATCTTTAAATGCAAAAAAAAAAAACACATCTGCATAAATACATATGTAGAGACTCATTAAACTCAATTTATTCTGCAAATGCAAACATCAGTGCAAGAAAATTCTTCATTTTAATTTGGACTTCAATGCCACATAAGATGGATTCAGCATGTGAAATAGTTCATTAGGACAGTGAAATAGTGTCAAGCGCACAAGTATACACACACAAACAGAATAGATCACACACATGCAA
The DNA here is from genome assembly GCA_038419695.1 of Scomberomorus guttatus. Taxonomy (NCBI): domain Eukaryota; kingdom Metazoa; phylum Chordata; class Actinopteri; order Scombriformes; family Scombridae; genus Scomberomorus; species Scomberomorus guttatus. Next base: position 23,903,852 of record CM076456.1, on the reverse strand, counting down.
CAACACACAGAGCCTGAGAAATGTGCTACAGTACACAGTATGTGGACACACACAGACAACACTCGAGTGTGCATGTAAATGACACCACAGCTGAGGTGAATTTGAACAGCAAAGTGTGTTCAAGGTCAGAGCTGTTTACCAGATGCAGTGCAAACACACAAAAAACAACACTGTTTGATACTGGCCAACAATCCCTGAACCAACACACACACACACACACACACACACACACACACACACACACACACACACTCAGCAGCCATCAACTCAGTTCTAAACAAGCAGAGATATCATTCAGAAACAAACATACACAAATACACAATTTTTTTAACAAACAGGCACACACACACACTGATGATAACACGAGGATGTACACGTATACAGTCAGGCACGCATGCTCAGTCAGACACACACAAGCACATAAAGATAAATACGAGTGGGAGTGGATAGAGTTAGCGAGAAAGAGCGATATGAAGCACACAGCACTAAAATAACTCTTTATAACAGGCTGAACCCTGCAATAACAAACAAACAGCAGAACCTTGAGAAACATGAGAGAAAAAATGAAAACATGGAGAGAGAGCTAGGGAGAGAAATGAAAGGGAAAATAGGGCCAAAATAGTCTCTAATTAAGGTTGCACTGTGGATGACAATATCTGTTTTGTTTGTGTTTATTTTTAGTTTGTTTAATCTTGAAGACATGGTTTATTTTCCATCATTATTAAACTTATTTAGTGTTTTACTGAACTCATGGCAAATGATGTGCCCACCTTTGATGCTGCTTCAACGGCAAAAAATAAAACAGAAAAACAAAATAAATCAGGAGATGAACGGGGTCGGAATTAACCGGAACGCTGTTCCAGGAGGCGACATGAGAACTAAACAGTGTTGGAAATGGTTTTATTGGAGAAAAATGTCTGTGTTGCCAGTGTGTGTGTGTGTGTGTGTGTGTGGTCAGTATAAATATGTATCAGAACTAAGTAATTTAGTGGGGAGCAATTTCATAAAAAAAACATACAGGGATCCCCAAACAAATTCTGGCCATTCCTAACACTAATTAAAATGGAAAAAGAGCTGAAAGTAGAGGTAAAAAGCATTTGGGAATAAATCTTTGTTAAGTGCAAACAGTCAAAATGATCTAATCAGCATTTGTGTGTGTTGTTGGTTTAAAATAAATGCTTAAAAATGGTTCTTTTAACTGAGAATTTGATACCTTTTTTTCCCCATTATAAGAAAATAACATACAATGTAGATTATCACCATTATATCATGACCCTATAAAAACATTGGAAGGCTGTGCTTAATACAATATTATTACTATAATAACAGTCGAAAATGTCCGCTGTGTTGGTTTGAACATATTATTTCCCTGTAATACTGTTTCCTCAGTTAGCCCTTGAATTTAGTTCAAAACACTAACGAAAGACGATAATAACTGAGGAATATAAATGTTTTTCTTTAGAACCCAATTAAATCCAACAAGATATGCCAAACTTCTTAATACATGAGGGTTTATTATCTTGCCGACATGCAGTAACTTTGCCTGATGTCCTAATTTAGATCTGAAATATACAAGCAAACAATTATTAAACAAGCCTAAGAATTTGACCGGGGATTCTACACCAACTTTTACTTGACAGCCAGAACTCAAATAGGAATTTGATTGTAAATTTGATTGTATTCACATTGTGCGAAAGGCTTTGGTGTCTTTGCATGATAAAGAGAGGAAAGGTCAATAACTGTTTTTTTCTAGGATTCAAAATCAATAAATTTAAATAATGCAATTAAATAAATAAAATCAGAATACAGCTATATGTAAATGTCATGTCTGTTTGCTGACCAGCAGCTGATGTGAAAAAACTCCACTCACCATTAGATGCATAGAGAGTGTTGTTCACCATGGGAGGGTGAATGGGGCCGTTGGTCTGATTGACCAATCCTGTCAGGCCATTCACTGGGCTCATCAGTCCAGGCAGGCTAGAGGAGCTGTCAAATGAGCGATTGGGTGACACCCCGTGTTGTTCCTACAAAAGAAAGGCAACACAAACACCTTTAAAACACAATTCATACAGATAGATCACAGACAGGTTTGATGGAGGGATAAGTTACCTAAATGGATGGACTGAGAGAAAAATTGATGATAATTAAGATGTACTGAATATTACTGAATAATTTCCTTTTTACACTTTTTTAAAGGGGACATATTGTGCTTTTTGTGATTTTATGTATGTAATATACTGTTATGATGCCGGATATCTATGTTAAACATCGTTACAGTTCCTAAACTTGAGTGACTGTATGGAAAAATGCTCCCTGAAAGTCAAAAGACAGGGCTTCATTTTCTGAATGCTCCATTTGCAAAGTTACCTCAACTTCCACCTCAAACTGACTGACTGTCAGATTATTCATTCATGCCCACAAACGGGCCGTCTATTACATAGCCTTTGTTGCTAAGGTGGTCACGTCATCCACTCAGATTTTTCTGATCGAATTTTGTCTCAAACATGTAAGGATCTGGGGCAAATAATGCAAAGATATTCCAGTAGAGTAAGAAAGATACACCCAGAATATAAACCTGGAAAAGTGCATGATATGTCCCCTTTAAGCAGACAAACAACTAGATTTGTGAAAGGGTAATATTATTCAGTGCTAACTAAAATGATGAAATGAACTCGAACTAAATCATGAAATAAATCATAAATAAAAACATAATACATAAATAAGGTAAATGTTGAAACATTTCATACAAATGTTTGGTATGTGGATTGCATTTAAATGGAGTGATGACCAGAGTTAGGGCTTTGTAGCTGTCTATCCAAACACAATTAGATGTCAAGGAGATTGAATAAAAAGAGAGTGAAACGACGGTGGAGGATCAAGGTGAAAGACCCCGTTTCTCATGAGCAGCACGGTTGTAACTGTCTTCAGCACTGCTACACTTTCCTGTGTCTGTGTGTGTGGGGGGCAATGACAGTCATACTGACACTAATCCTCAGGAGGGTTGGCCCTCTAACAATCAAACAAAGCAGGGATTTCAGCCTTGATGTGTGTCTTTTTGTGTATTATTTCTTTAGGAATTTCATTTGCATATACTTGTCGTTTGTGAGCGTACTGTAAGTAGAAAATATTCCGACTCAAACCCATTAACATGTATGCATATGTATGCAATTCAGGCTGTGTGGTTCAGTGTATGTGTGTGTTTTTCTGTGTATCTGCCTCTCTGTACTGCATAAGCCCTCCACTCAAACAGCAAAAAAACACATAACAGTAGTGTGTGTAATAAATCTGCCTTGTCATCTTCCTCTTGACCCCCTACGAACACCAGCACCTGCCCCACTCACAGCATCTCCACGATTCCCACCCGGGAAACACCACTCTTCACCAGCCCCCAACCCCCCACCCCCCGGCTCTCTCCCAGCATCAATCGCGTTAGCCGAGTCATAGTGCAATCAGTTTACTCTCTAAAAACAAATGGTTCTCCATCTCCAGACACCCAAAAGTGATTGTTGAGGTATAAAAACATTGTTTTTCGTCAAACATTTCTATTTTATAACCTGCATCTGTTTCATGTTTACTTCTTTTACGCTGAACTCAAAAGCCTAAACATGGACTGAGCTGCAAATTTCAGCTTGACAGCTCATATACTACATTTATTGTATTTTTCCTGCGTTGACCTGGATAAACAAACAAATGGATTATGGATAAAATTGTAAATCATTAAAATAAAATAATTTCGATAAAGGGAAACTAGCAAATGGTCCACAGTGTGATATAGAGTTGTGAAGTGGGAGGGGCCGTCATTTCCGGGAGTATTTTTCCCCATTCTGGATTCCCATTTCAAAAATTTCTTTCAACGATATCCGCGATATTACTGAGCATAGAAATTCAAGACTTGAAAGGAGTTTGTGGTTCTTGTCGAGGTGTTGGCGTGCTAAAGAAGGTAAGGGGAGAGTGGTTCATCCACAAAAGGTTTTGATTTAGTGTTACACTTAATATTAGTAAAGAAAGGTACTGGATACTATGAAGTCCATATCCTAAGTCCTAACCCTAACATACTACAAAGCAGGTACTCCATCTAGGTTTTAGTTAGTTTTGTTTTTATCTTGAATTCAAAATTTGTGGGCTTTTTCCAAATCATAATATTCAGTTTCTTTATTGGAATTACCTCAAAACAACTTCCCTTCTGCCTAATACTGACAGTTATACAGAAACATGAACAAATTCAGATATCGTGATGTTAAGAGAACAGCATCAGATTATTGCCATGGAACTTGTATAGAGCCATTGTTATTTAGCATGATGATGTTTGAATAGTTACTGAGTGAGAAGAACAGCTGGATAAACTGTGAGATTAGAGAGAGCTGGCTGGAGATGAATACAGTAAGAAGAAGTGAGAGAGAGAAAGAGTAAAAGGGCACATACAGGAAAAAAAAAAAAAACATCAGAGGGAGAAAAAAATAGAATGGTCTACTTCTGTAACGTTAAAAGCATCAATACTGAAGCCCAAAAAGGCTCTTAAGGTATAGTCTCTTATCCATCTGCCTTTATCTTCCTCTCTTTGTATCCATTCTTTTCCACTCTTAAGACAAACAAGAAAACATGGAAGCAACTCTTTGATGTTGCTAACAGCTTCCACCATCAAGCTATTGACAGGGGATGCCCTGAGACCTGCGAGCCCAAGCACACAACCACATGCGTGCATACACTCAGTTGCCAGTTTATTAGGAAATAGAAAATAATAGAAAATGAATCCTACCTTCCAGTTTTGTTAAAATAGTTTTAGAGAGGTGGGTTTTTTACAACTATTTTGTCATTTTGGAGGCTATAGTGTGCATTGCATTATACCGAGAGGTGTCCGTCCTATTTTCTACACCTAATTTATATTAACGACTCTAAATTCCCATTAATACTGGAACCTTCGTCCCCTGTATGGTTTCTCTTTGCGTTCATCTATTTATTTGTTTGTGTGCTCGTTAAGTTTGTGTGTGAGCATATCACGCATGGTGATTATGTAGCTTTTTTTTTTTTTTTCCACTACAGGCAGGCCATGGCAAAAAGCCATTTACACTTGTGTGTACAAGGGATTGTACAAACATTCTGTAGAGCCATGTAAAAGGCATCAGCTGAAAAGCAGCCGAGATGAAAAGCATCTTTTTACTCATAAAGAAAAGAGATGCAGCTGAGTGAAGAACACACACAAAATAAGCACACTGACACAAACACACAAAATCTGAAGTGCAAATGCTCTTTTGCTGCCGCCGCCGGTAAGAGCAGAGAAGAGAGCGGGGAGACTAGTGTCAAGTATGCGAAGAATGGGAGGAAGGGCTAAAAAGTCAGCATGTGTAGAAAAAAGCAGAGTCAATAGACTGCAGGGGAAAAAAAAGATGCTTTAGTCACTGAGAGCCAAGAGAGGGGATATGAGATACAGAGTGAAGATAAAAGAAGCATGCATGTTTGTTTTCTTCTTAGTGAAGTGACAGAGGCATGTTTGCATTTTCACAGTAGGTGTCCCAACCTAGATTCTGGCTTTCTATGACAATAAAAAGAACAATTTAAAGGTAATAAGAATATACTTAATTCAGTATGTGTCTCACATTTATTTATCCATTAAAACACACGTGCTCCTATCAGCAATAGGCTTTGTGTGCATAAGTTTACACACCTAAAATAAACATAAAGATCACCTCCAGACATGGTTTAGGATATAGAAAAATAAATTGGGTCTGACATTTTTTTTCCACAAAAACATTCAGTTACCTTGTTAAAAATACTTAAAACATGAATATGCAGATATTTTTCATTTCTATGGTTTGACTGCTGGACACAAGATTCCTGCTGCTTCACTGCAAAGTCCATTCTTAGTGCATGTGCAGTGGAGGCTTCAGGTTTCCACTTCACACTTGTGTAAGTTGTCTACTGGCCCTCAATTGGCTCCAGAGATGATTTGTGATGTCACAAATCACGCTCATATGTGCGCCCCTTAACCTCAAATTTTCTGTGAGCACGGAGAAACTTTCCCCCTTTCAGCAGATGAATGTGAAAACAGCCTTCTAGCATCAAACTCTGCACATATATCATTGTGCGCAGTGAAGCTCAAACATCCAGGTCAAGGAACAAAATACAAGAAAATCACAATTTTGAGTGGAGGGGGACTTTAAACACACACACGCTCATTTTGTTGGAATTGTGCTCTTTTACTCCGCTGTGCTTTGTTTGTTGCCCTTTTTCACCTCAGACTCAAATGAATTGATGCTCTAAATGTGTGTGTGTGTGTGTGTACCTTCAGAGCCCTCAGGACCACAAGCTGGATTGTCCCTCTTACATTTCCATCATGTGACATAGAGTGGCGCAGAGTCTCCATGGCCACATGATTGGAGCGTCCTAGCAGCGACTCTCCGTTAACTGCTACCAGCTGGTCATTGATACACAGACGCCCATCCTATAAGACACACACATCAGCTTGATTAAAACATTTTGCGCACTATATTGGATTTCAGACATATGTGTGTTTTTTTACGAGACCATTGTAGCCTGTAGCCCTCACTGAACATCTCTTAAATCAAGCCAAGATAAATCCGGGGCGCCCTGGTGGCATAATGGTTAAGACGCATGCCGTATAACCACAACGTCCACAGCTGGCGGACCCCTGCTGCATGTCACACCCTCTCTCCCTTACCCCGTTTCCCCTGTTATTCATGTTACACTCTATTGGAGAAAATTTTGCTCTTGTCTTCATCACAGGGAAGTCAGAGCGTCAAACAAAGCCTACATTTCTCTTTCCAAAATTATCAACTGACAAATTTTAAAACTCTGCACTGTTTGTATATTTTTGCTCGTTTGCATACATGAGAATATTATGTCACCTTGTATGCAGCCCCTCCATGTATAATGGATTTGATGAAGATTCCCAGATCCTCTCCTGTCTCCCTGGACTTGTTTCCTTTGAGGCTGATGCCCAGCCCCGCCGAGCCGGTGTCATTGAGGGGCACCTCAAACATGAGCTGCTCCTTCCCATTCTCCGAAATAAAGCCCGGCCCACGGGACACTTCATCCTTCTGAGAGTGAGAGTAATGGAGGTAGAAGAGGAGAGACATCGAATGAGGAAGGGAGAAGGGTGGAAACAGGGTGAGGGTGAGGAAACAGAGGTCAGCTCATTGGGTTTGAATTGTCTCCAAAAGCTAAACTAAAAGCTTTTCCATTTGAGAGAAACCATCACAAGGAGCTTTTCAGCTAAAATTTTCTATGAGTGAAAAATTGCAGCCAGTCTATTTTCGAAGAAAAGAAGAAAGAAAAAAAAAAGGAAAACGAAAAAAGCCATTTGGACGGTCTGCTTCTTTCTTCATCTCTCAGCTAAGCGACATCAATAAAATGACCTGTGCATTTTTCAAGAGGTAATTGGAGAATGTGTCAAACACAGACAGCCAGAGAGAGAAAAATAGTGAGAGTGAAGTGAGTATAGAGAGGAAAGCATGTAAACCAGAAAAAGAAACAAGAAGCAACAAGAGACTGTTCAGATAGAAATGACTGTCATAATCTCAGAATAATGGTGAAAAACACCATATTATCAACAAAGAAGTACTGCGTCTGAGAGAAAGTTAACAGGAAAAACATTGGAAACAAAGGAAGGAAGTGGATCCCGCCAGACAAAAAGTGTGTTAGAAGCTAGTGATTGCTCAGTGGGAGAGGTAGCACTGTTGCACTACATATGGATTACACTTTTTGAAATATAATGTAAGTAAACATCCAAAAACACTTTTCCATTCCCAATACTGAACAACCTCAGATACACTGTTATTTCTGAAAGCTTCGTTTTTAGAGAGAGAGAAGAAACTTTTCTGTGGATCAGATAAGAAAATAATTGAGAAGTCTGTATCATAGCACGAAAACAGAGTTTTAGTAATAGTTAGGGCATTTTGAGAAATACGCTTTTTTGCCAAGAGTTAGATGAGGAGATTGATACCACTTTCATGTCTGTGCGCTAAATATGAAGCTACAGCCAGCAGCCTGTTAGCATAGCTTAGCATAAAGACTGGAAAGACGGGGGAGACAGCTACACTTTAGCCTGGCTCTGTCTTAAGGTAATAAAATCTACCTACCAGCTGCCCTAAAGCTTACTAATTAACATGTTATATCTGGGTTGTTTAATCTGTACAAAAAAACAAAGTGTGAGGTTGAATGAGGAGGAATGAGGCTAGGTGTTTGCCCCTGTTTCTAGTCTTTGTGCTAGGCTAAGCTAACTGGCTGCTAAATATTTACCTTGCAGATATGAGCGTGACATCGATCTTCTCATCTAACTTTCAGCCAGAAAGCGAGTAGGTGTATTTCCCAAAAAATATCCAACTATTCCTTCCAGGTTTGGTTAAGGTATGGTGTAGTGTGGTGTGGTGTGGTGTGGTGTGGTGTGGGAGATCAGGATTTAAAAAGCATTCAAATATGCACCAGATGGCAAGGTTGTGCTCCAAATTTGTCTAATGTGACCTTAACATGACTGGACACAAAGGTGTTTCCAAATGAACAATTGATACTGGACATCATATCTGAAGTGTTTTCAAATAAAAGACAGATATGACAGGAAAGATGACCTGTGTGTTTATAGCACATGTGACAGTGTCTGTGAATGCATTTACATGTCAGGGTTTACATGGGTGCATTTATGTGTCTGTCTACATGTTTATGTACATTACTTAGTGTATGTGTGTGTCAGAAATAAGAAAATAAAAAATATGAATGATTGTATGTGCTCATGGTAGAAAGCCTACGTCTGAGTGCCTATCAAGCTTTGTACATGCATGATTTCAGTCTTAGTCTGTATGAGTATGAGTGTGTGTGTGTGTGTGTGTGTGTGTGTGTTTGCGTGGGTCAGCAGTGTCAGGTTTAGACAGTGTTTGTCTGTGGGGATTGTAGGTTTAACAACGTTAAGCCGACACAAAGTCCTCTACTCTGCAGAAAACTGTTTTCCCTGCTGCAAAAACTCCCCCCCCATCAGACTAACTGTCCAGACATGATAGGAAGCCCCGCAACCTTGGAAAGAACTTCAAAACACCCAGAAGAGAAATGTTAGCTACTTTCTCCGCATAATTATGTTGAGAATTTATTAGACTGACCTTCTGTTCGAGTGTTCGATTCATCAACTTTTTAGTTTTTTTCCGCCACCGCTTCATTATTTATTTATCTGATTTTACTTATTTTCTTTGTTAATTTATGGTTTCTTTCTCTTGCACTCAGCATGGGACAGAACCAACGCCGGAATTAATTTAGAGCAGAGGACAGGTGTTGTTATACTGTAAAGTTTACACCGGCAGTTCTCAGCTTGAGGGTCAGGACCACCCACAGGTCATGAGATGTTTGATAGAATCTGACAAAAATATGCAAATGTATGTAAAGTTGTTTATCTGGGTGATGAATTCAATTTCCTTGTAAAACAATGAATAAGCACAGCCTCCAGGCTTCCTCCAATAATTTACCAGACAAACAACCATGAGGAAAGAAAAACAAAATCATCATTTGGTGTCAAACCTGACTGTTCTGTGGGTTTTTACATCCAAATGCTTGGAGAAAGAACCGGCTTCCATTTTGTGGCTGAACTCGGGGAAAAAAAACGCAAAATTAAACAAGGCCTCCCTTTTTCATTAACTGAAATTGCTCTAAAACACACGCACACACAGAAGTGGACATGAGCACAAACAAATTGTCAGTGCACACTGCAATTTCATGGAACATTATTATTATTATTTCAGCCTCATTGCTATGATAGGTGGTTATATCTGTGTATAATACTAAAATAATAAACAGCAGTGTGTGTCCACGTGTGTTTTTTCCGTTTACTGCTATAAAAAAAAAATGTGTCTGTATCTCTGCTACATGAACTCTATCAAATCCATCCGGTTATAGAAAAAGCTGTTTGCATAGATGAACCTCCTCATGCTGGTCGTTTAACATTTAAATGGGTTGCCACAATGATCGATCAACAGGAGGACGCGCTATTAACAGGACAGCTCAGTGTCAGTCGGCGTGTGTGAATGTGCCTTGTTTTATTAAACTGCACCAGAAACGTGTGTGAGAGAAATATGAAAAGACAGTATGTTAAAATGAGCTTCAGCACACACACACACACACACAGAAAAATGTCCTTAACTCACCCCTAATGGCCAGATGAACTGTGCGTCAGAGAGAGAAATAAAGAAAGATGAATAAAGATAAAATGAGGGAGGAGATAAGAATAATGATGATCATGATTTTAGTTGTGTAAGTAGCATTAAGGTTACACTTACTCTGCTGTAAACTGTTATGTGTGTATTTGTGTGCGAGTGCACGTGTGTGTGAGGACACCTGCCTTCAGCAACATGTTTTTTTATTGAGAGCTTTGCAGATGCCCCTCAACCCAGCCATGCTGTGTATGCATGCATGTGTGTGGAAAGTCCCATGCTGTGGAAATGACTGCCTAAGGATCCATTTTACAAGGCCAAACAACCGTCGCTGCTATGTTTAAATGCAGCAGGAGGTGTGATCACACACAAACACACACAAATGGCTGAGGTAAGTACTGCAGGGACAAAACCCAACATTATGGGCTATGCTTTTGACTTAAAAATCACTGTCCATCACTGGCCCCTGTAGTCCAATCCCCCGCCACCTCTTCTCCCACTGTCCCCTAATGGTCAGTGTAAAAGCTCTAGCGGGACAACCACAGACCACAATCTTGGTGTGACTGAATTGCATTTTCAACCACACAGCGAAAGAAAGAAAGGATGAAAAGACACGCACAAAAAAAATAGAGGGGAAGAAAGACAGAGGTGCAAACCACAGTGGTTTTTGAGGCTAACATAAATGTCTGGATGAGAGCACTACAGGTGACCAGAGTTTGTATCTAGGGGATGGAAACAGCCTTTTTTTTAGAAAAAAAAAAAGAGTTGGTTGGCCCCCCATTACATATTTCTTATATATTATACATGTGTCTATGAGGAAGCTCTATGGACAGATACAATACGGTATTGTCTGACTTGTTGATGTTTACAGTGTTTTTTCTTATAATGAGTACAGCTCTAACACCATCAGGGTAATCTCCCTCGGAGCATGCAGGGTGGGCAGGCCTGCAGGTCCTGCGAAACCCACAGCAGATGATGGCGGCACAGGGTACGTTTTCCGAGGCTACGAGCGGTCATGGGCGGTCACGTTGTAACATGGGGTCACGGTGTGGGCTGGGCAACCTTCTGTCCGAGTGCAGAAGCTCGCCGCATGCACGCAGAATTGCTTCTTGGCAAGTTTCTGAACCGTATCTGTTGTCTTCTTCACAATGAACAAAGACAGGCTTGTCCAGACCTCTACTGCTAAACTGGTAACAAATCTTGAGGACATTTGTACCTCTGCTTCTTATAAATCTGAAATCTGATGTTCATCACATTTTTTTTCCGTTTTTGTTTTGTAAGAACATCTTGCTATGACAATACCCATGTAGATCCCCAGTGTCTTGGAATCACATTTGACATATATGAGTGTGTGTGTGTGACACTCGTGTGCTGAGGGCTTTAAGACGCAGCAGTGGCTTTAGATGATAGGATGATGAAGGAGCTGATAAACCTTCAATAAACAGAAGAGAAGAACGTGAGATGAGACAGAGAGCCAGAGAGAGACGAAGAAGAGAGACATTAGACCCTTCTCAGCTCCTCTCCACTGGGATGATGGCAGCTCCTGCAGAGACACCAAGCTGCCAGGGAGTTTGTGTGTGTGTGCGTGTGTGTGCGCATACGTAGGTCTCTGAGGGTGTAACAGATGGGAGATCTACTGTAGTGATTCTGTGAGGTCACATTGGTGACGATATCAGTGAGATGTAACGTGTGCACACACACACACAGACACACACACACACACCAGAAACAGACAACAGAATGCACAGAAGCGCTCATGCACCGACACACTCTCTTTCTCTCTCTCGCTCACACACACACACACACACACACAGAGGCTGCAGCGGTGATGGATGAGGGATAATCAGAATGAGGAAACTGTTCAATAAAGTTGTTTTGTTTTGAATGTTCTCTGTCACCAGCTGCCAACTGTTTACTGATTTAATATGTCAGTGTGTGTGTGAGGAGCATCTGGCACTAAGGAAAATGCTTCCTGTTGTGGAAAAAAAAGAAACAGAACAGGAAAAGGACAGACAGAAGACTGGCTCATCACATACTAGATGCCAAAAGCAGAGCAAAAATAGCCTGACGGTATCAGCCTTTAACCTTTCAAATCGATCCTTTGCATTAGGAGCCCAAGTGTGTATGTGGATGGTTTATAATCAAATCCTCATATATTGTCTTAGGCTGCGCCATAGAGTTTTAATTTTTTGTGCTTTTGTGTTTTAGATGATGTCTATAATCCAATCCATAAGTCACGTTTTCTAACTTAAATAAAACATTAACCTTTTTTTTTTTTTTTAACTTTTCTATAATTATTCATCAGACAAAAACACTGTAAAAAAACTGTATACAGCTGATGTTTATGTCACAAAATCTTTGTATGCTGGATTCATTTAACAGTGGTGTTGTGATATTTACCAGAACACAGTTCCAAGATTAAACTAGGTTTCTGTTTTTGGGTGCTGGTACAAACTTTAAAGAGCTCCTTCTTCCCCTTGTACTGAATCATAAGACAGAGTTTATCTTTCTTATGTGTTAAAATAATTACAGGCGGGTAAAGGAAAATACAAAAGGGCACCATCAGTGCAAGAACAATTCAAATCTATGGCAGAACAAGAGAAAGGGAGGCAGAGAGTGAACGGGAGGTGCGAAAGGTCTGGAAGCAGAAAAGAGCATCATTGTTTCAAACATTGGTTTCAAGGCACTAGCCAGCTCAGCGGGCGTATGCTTGTTCTTGTGTGAAGAAAATGACTTAAAATGTCTTTTTATGTTATGTGTGTGAGTGATTGCGTGGCACAAAATGCCTTTACAGACAGCCAACACAGCAGGTGGATGTATACGTGTTATGTTGCAGAATGTTTATGAATAGGATTGTATGTAAAAGAATAAGTGACTTTGTGTGCGTGCGTGCGTGTGTGTGTGTGTGTATAGAGGTGGTGTAATGTCTTTGTTCTACAGTGAGCACAGACATTAGCAAGCAACACCAGATGGTGGGCTAAAATGAGAGAACGGAAGAGGGGGAGGAGAAGAAAGACAAGATCCTTCCATCATTTCATCATCATCCTTCTTCTGTTTCCTCTCCGTAAACACAAACAAGCTGGCAGAAACCTTCACTTCTAATCATAAAAAAATAGAAACTGCATCCATATAACTGTTTAAAGTCTGCTAGAAGATGATATGAAAAACACACCCGAAGCTGTACATTACTTTTATTTGTATAAAACAACAATGTTGTGTTGTGGAAAACTCATTAAAACATCCAAACAAAACAAAAATAATCTTATGACCGATCACAGGCGGTAGGGGCAGAGGTGTTGCTTGGTACTCAACTACCTCAGTTCTTTTAACGATAAGATGATAACGATATTGATAAGAAATGGAAGCCAATGCAGCAAAGATTGGGATTGGCTAAAGGTCAGGGTGGTAGCAAAATAAACCATAAAAACTAAAAATGAAGAAAAATTATTTTAAAAATTATTATTGTTCATGATTAGTAGTCATGAACCATCAGGGCTTTGACATTTATTTATCATCTTCCTAAACAATGCCAGGGCAAATGTCCTATTCTAAAAGTGAAATATCTTACTGAGCAAGATTTAAAAGTAGATCTCTATTTCGGAGAGTTTAGTTTAGTGTTTTACACAAATGAAAACCTTCAGTCTGGCAGACAATTTAAAACCAGCAACATCAAAAGTTTATAGATAGACCTCTACAGTACGAGCACACTGGCAGTTTGCTGCTGAATGTGAAGCAGCCGTGATGATGATCAGTACCTTCAAGTCTGAAACTGTGGCAGTCAATTGGAAAATTGGTGGATTGCCTCCTTCTGGCTGGGAGAGAGATGGAGCCCCAAATGATAGAGGAGTATTTTGGGATCTTGTTTACAAGTGAGAATGAGGGTAACCTTCATCTAAAATCGGAGACTGTCTAGTGAGAGGTTCACAGCAGAAATGGCAGTAAAGTTGAGTGGAGGTTTGTGTGAATGCTGTTTCTGTGAAACAGAACCTGGAGAATGTGCCAGCGAGTGAGGTGTGATCATACTACCAGGCGTATGCTTGATTTCGAGGTGCGAAAATACGAACACGGTGTGAAATTCATTGCTTGTATGCACACAATGTTTTGAACAGACTTTATTTGCACTGTAAACCAAAAAAAGGTGCGACCCGAAAACTATTACAAGCCAGTCCAGACTTGGCAATAGTAGAGTAGAGAGAATATCTCTGAACGTGGTAAATGTGGCTGCTTATGGGTTTTATAAACCTCCACCACAGTGACAGACTTTTTAAAGATAGATTTAAAAATTAGAGGTGCAAGCTTCAATGCAGAGGATCAATTTAAAAGGTGCTTGACAGTATTGCCTTCCAAAATTAGTGATTGATATTACTTTTTTTTGTTTGAGGAAGTGATACAGGTGGAGGGGAAATGTCTGGAAGACACATTACTGCTGTTAGGTCACTACCAGGTTTCTTGAAAACATGTGTAGGTGTGTGTGTTTGTGGACTAGACACTGGACACTAGCCAACTCAACCCAAAACAGGATGAACGGACCTCCCTTAACTCGCCCCACCTACCCCGCTCTGTCCTCCACAACACATACAGCATTGTACACCTGTTTTTTTCCATTATCCAGTATTTTTCTTTAATGTTAACCATATCTAAGAAACGGGTTTTAGTGGATTCTTTACTGTGCTTCAAGAGTTGGAGAAAGGTAACAAAGGAAGTAGAAGAGGATTCGGGAAAGGAGGCATTTAATCGCTCAATACAAATGTTCAAACATACAAATAACAATACCCATACTAGTCACAGCGCACCCTCAACAGCTGGTAATGGATGACTACCACTGCCCTGAAATCCCCCCTCCCACACATACACACACACACACACACACTGAATGTACCACATTATAACAAGTGTAAAACTTAAATTAATGAGTGTTTTTTTTACAGCTTCACTGTGCAGAACTGCAATTGCACTTGCTCTAGAAAGCTGTTGTGACTGTTGAACAACATCAGCTGTTAATTAGACAGAGGTGAATTCTACTGGGCCCAACTGTCTGTCAGGAAGAGACGATGAAGGCAAGAGACAGACATTCACAGACAGAAAGAGACAAAAAAAAAGTCTGCTGATTTAAATACTGTACATAGAAAAAGTGTGAAATGATTCTCTCTCTCGCTCATACACCAAACTCACTCAAGATATCCATTTCAAGCAAAAGTGAATTTTAGCTGTGGTGTGAATGACTTGGTACAATAATTAATTTCATTTCTACTCATCAAAAACCACCAAAGGGTGAATTCCTTGTTCTGTGTCCTGTTTGCAGGCCCACATCTTCCTCAGTCTTTACATCATCACGCTCAAAATCCACCCACCCACACATAATCTACCTAGATTGATATATTCAAGCTGAGCTCAGCTCGCCTATGAGAAACTGCAGCTCACCCATGTAATTAATCAGTTCTCACACTAAACTGTAATGCAGAGTCAATCCATCAACTTTTCAAACTCGTTCTTTTATTCAGGGTCATGGGGCTGGAGCCTCATCAGTCTGCCTTTTGTCCAATACATCTCATCACCACATCAGTCCCATTTTGCCCAGATGAAATTTGCATTCTCATTAATTTATTTTCAGCAACAACTGCAGAAACTCTAACTCGCACATTAAAAGAGTGCATCGGTAGATCTCCATCACCTCCTTACCGGCACCATCACCACCACCATCGTTTTTTTCTTGTTTTGTCAATGATGAAATAAGAACCTCATGAAAAATGACAGAATAGAGAAAAAGAGAACCGAGGACAATATGTGTCTGCATAAACAGCACTGAACTAAACATCACTGTCCATCAAAATAAATCATTATTTTAAACATAACAGAATGTGAGTATTCAGCCTGGCATGCAAAGGCTTAGCACATATGTACTTTACCTACACACACACACACACACACACCAGCAGTGTCCTTGAATCATCTGCTGGTTTGAGTTGCCCCCCCCCCAAAGACAGAGAGAACTAAGAGAACAATACTTTACCTATGGGAGATATTTTGGTATGTTGTAGATTGCATGCAGAAGGACAATACGCTCGCATTTGGTATGAATAAAACTAGACCAATGGGAGGTTCATTTCCACTTTCCTGACTGAATGAATGATATTTTTGTCCAGTTACCATGTGGTCAGATTGAATGCCCACCAGCTCAAAATCAAACTGTTGAGGTAAAGTTGTCAAAAGATAAAATTTACAAAAATGCAACCTAAAAGACTCATCAGGGTAAATTGAATTATACTGTTTCTCCCCAGTTTATGGCAAAAGCTGTAAAACATCATGATTCACTCCTCCAAGGAATTGGGTAAGAAGGGAGCTTTCAACCATACTTTTGCTGTGCAACAGTATGGCGGTAGAGAAAATCAGTAGAAATTTTGAGTGAACACATGTAACAGGATGACGAGTGGAGGTATTCAGCAACACACAGACATATGAGTGCATGTAGAAAACTCTGAACTGGATACAACGCTCACAAATGACCCAAAATATTAACACATGTACACACTCTAACACATTGCTCCCTTTCCTGTCTGCAGAAACAGAATTTCCTACGGGGCTCAAGGTCGCATGGACATATGTGTGTGGAACTTCCTGGCAGCCGTTGAGGAAACATCAGTCGATAAGAGCGGAAAGAGACAGAAAAAAAAGAGACTCTAAAGGCAACATAAAAGGCGAACACAATATAGTGACAGATGGAAAAAATGAACCAAAGACAAAAGTGATGGGTGGAGAGGAGACAAAAGCAAATTGACCTAAATAATAATCAGTGGTCTTATAATATCCTTGTTATTCCCTTTGTGCCAGCGTGGATGCATGTGTGCAGCAAAAGAACTGACACTTCAAAGTTGTGGGGAAAAGTGAGAGTCACCACCAAAACAGCAGCTATAACTGCGATGATAGTGATGAAACAGAGCATTATGTGACAGAACCTTAGTCAAACGGATGGGGAAAGAGGTACAGATTTATTGCTCAACGAATGTGAAAGCAGATAGAAAAGAAGAAAATATTACAATAAGGAAAATCAGTTATTGTGTTATTGAAGAAAAAATAGCAACTGTTGAGTTGAGTTGAGAAAGTGTCTGGAAGTAACAAGACATTTCGAAAAAATATATATAATTTCTACCTACAGTTGGAAGACATTGGAAAAGAACTACAATTAACATCAGTACATGCACACTAGCTGATCATGCAGAGTCAGATTGAAGGAAAAAAGCATAGAAAATAGAACCAAGAATGAATTGAAGAGGTTTATTAATCAAAACAGTGTTGAAATTCAGCATGAAACAAAGTTGCAGGGAAAGACTGGCACAAAATATTAACAATATCAATAAAAAGCTTCACAATGGGCGCACACTGTATTACATGATTACTGGGCAAGTTTAAAAAGAGAAAATTATTATTATGAACAGGGAAGTGTATCATATTTCAGATTTATTCAGAAAAGCCCTTATTGACATCGGGGTTAATATTTATAAAAAGAAGCCTTCCTATAGGCTTCTGAGCTGTGCATCATCCAGGCAAGCCTGTTGATTGGACCAAAAATTGCAAAGTTAGAGGGAGTTGAAGTATGAGAATAAAAAGTGATGTCTTTCTGGCTGCTTTGTTAGATAAAGGAGTAAGAAACGTCTGTCCTTATAAGTGCCGCTTGACCGGAAAATCTTGTTTGATTGGCTGAGGGTGTGGAATGGTCTGAGAATAAAGCGTTGTGATTGGTTCTTACCATTTCTCGGGGCAGGAACATGTCTTCCTGCCGTAGGACCACAAGACACACACTCTCTCCCTGCCGCGTGCTGCGCAGCATACACACCAATTCCTCCTGGCCCACACCTGTGATATCGACACCGTTTACCTGCACACACACAAAGCAAAAACACCACCGTCATCAGTATAACCATCTTCTTTCTTTGTCTTCTCCTTCTTATTTCTAATGTTTCAATGCGTCACGTCTTTTATATCCTAAGAAATTTCACTGTGCAGCATTATTACATGAGTCCTGTACCTCCAGTATGCGGTCTCCAGACTGCAGGCGTCCATCTTTAACAGCGGCTCCACGTGGCAGAATGTTTTTGACTAGAATAGGACCGGGGCCATGAACTGAAGAGTCTCTGGTTACAACAGTAAAACCAAGACCTTCCGAACCTAAGACACACATACACGGATGTACAAGTACACACAAAGAAATGAGAATTGAGAGGTGAGGTACGGAACGCAAGTAAAAGTAGTACTACTAGGCCTACATTAACACACAAATATTCTGTACAGCTGTTTACTCCCTGCCTCTATATTTGTCTTTCACAGGCTAAAAATCCCCCAGTCATCCTCCCACACACACACACACACACACACACACACACACACACACACCCCTTAAACTACTCCTGAGAACTATAACACAGTGCCGTTGACTCAGCTACTGACTACATGCTGTATATGTGATAATTTAAAGCCTCAGGAGATTGTGTGTGTGCTTCACTTTAAACCCTTTAGCTATAGCTGCTGCTACAGTATCAGCAGGTGTGAAGGTTTCAAAAAGGGTTCAGGTGTGGGGCAGAGAGGAGGAAAAAGGAATTGAAGAAGAGAAGAGGAAAGAGTAAACGAGGTATGAGTGTAACACAGCGGAAACGAGGAGTGAATGTTCTGGAAAGAGAAGTGAGGAAGATTAAAATACTAATCAGTGAAAAACATGTGCGCGCACACACACACACACACACACGTGTGTAAAAAGCACTCATAAACATGAATTCATGCACACAAAAAGACCACACACAGACACAGAGACCAGTTGTGTGTTTTATAGACCTCATTTAGTCTGGTCTCTTTAGCAGAGCCAAGTCAGCAGTTTGGTCCAGTATGAATTCATATCAGCAGAAATGAGCAGATCAATAAAAACTTAATAGACCCCGAAGAGAGGGAATCAGGAAAATGGAGAGAGGAAGAGTGAGAGGAAGGAGAGTCAGCCAGAGAACAGAGAATGAGAGCTGTAAAGAAACATGCTGAGTGAAAAGCACAAGAAATAAAGTGAGTCATACATTCAGAAAATAAGGGAGCGAATGTGAAAGAAAGATTAATTAAAACTAATATATAAAAATAAAAAAGAACAGATTAAAATTTTTATGCCGATCTGATACACATACTGTCCACACACCACACCAATTGTAAGTATTAGCATTATGGTAATATGTTAATATGGTAATAATATGTATATTTATTTTAAAGATATATGTAAATATTTAAAAAAGGAACAAAGTGAAACCAATGGACAAGATAAAATTGAGAAAACAAGTTTCCAGTTGTCAGTGAACACATCAACTCGCATACACAGAGCAGCGCTGATCCAAAACCTCTTTAAAAAAAGAAGCTGGACTCTGTATGAGTGAGGCTCTGTGGTGTAAGCCAGGTGTTACCTCACCTTTCTTTAGGTCAATTCTCAATCTTCGTCCTCCTCTCTTGTTGGCCACCAAGCTGGAGAGTGCAGGACTTTTCTTAGGAAGAGGGCTCTCACTCCTCCCCTTGGGGGTCTAGGTGGGGAATGTAGAGCATTTAAGTCGTTTTTACAGCTACTACATTTGAATTTGTCACTTTCTTCTCGCAAAATTTCTTAAATACTTAAATTGCTTAGTGAACTTTTGAATTAACTATTCATAAGACAAGTTTTAGAGGTGGGTGAAATAACAGCCTATTGCATACAAGTGACACCTATGAGTCATCATTGCCATCAATATCTTAAGCTTTGTTTACAGAATTGAAAATGTGGAGTATTTTCTGCTGTTAGTTTCATATAACGAAATGACTAACCTTCAGTTTAGTCATTAGACTGCAAAGAGGCAACGTTGAATTTTGTTGAATATATCCACTGTACTGAAATTTTACTGCCAGGGTCATGAGTGTTTTGGTGCGAATCGAAGTAAGGAAGAAAAAAGGAAGTATCACATAAAACCCACAAAGCTAAACGTGGACAATACTGTATGTAGGGAAACATCAGAAAAAAAGCAACTAATGTAGAGCCCTGCCAAAAGTTTATGAAACACTGCTCCAACGCCTGCATCACATCATTTACTTTTGTTTTGTTTCTTTCAGTTGGGTGCCCAGAGGAAATGAGTTTGATAATCAGCTGTTGCTAAGTAACTGTTGCCTCAGTGCCAGCTGTTTTTCAGATGTCAGTCATGTCACCATGGTTATGTTAACGTTTGAATAAGAAAGACTTACCAGTTCTATGAAAGAAATCAAATAAAAAATAATGTGGGATTGATTCAGCAATATTTTGGGCCAAAACCCTAAAATCATGTTTTTTAATATCTTAAAACAATCTTAAATTTCAGTTCATAACAAACTCTAAGTTGTTGATGTCTGGGGAAGTATTTCAGCTTGTATGTTCTCCAGGAAAGTTCTCCAATTTGAGCTTTTGTTGATTTAATTTCTGGTCAGATGTATCCACCTTTTCTATATTTCTTTAATAATAATAAATCAAACTGTAAATAAATATGTTTTTATCCACTGATTTGTATATTTGTTTAGTCTTTTTTATTCTTGACCTTGTAAATAGTCATTTGACGAAAAATATTAACTCAAGGCCCGCTTGCTAGCTTTTACCAGAGACTTTAACCACAACCACAGTTTTTCTCAGTGGGTAGTGGTACTGAGTGGTAATGATAACTGAGCAAACTCTGTTCACTGAGGAAGACTGCAGAAGGTGGTTGAAAGCTCTAATAAAAGTTCACAATGTCAAGGTGTCCGCTGAAGATAGGTTAACATGAAGCAGAACAACTTACACTCGCAGCAGCTTCTGGAGTGGCAGCGTCCTCTGCCAATCGCGTGGCTGGATTCTCAGAGGGTTTAAACACGGGTTTGGCTTTGACAGGTGGAGGTGGTTCTTTGGTCTTGGTAGTTCGGGGGCTGCTTTCAGGGCCGGCACTGTTGTTAACCAGCTGCCCTATCAGACTCTTCTCATAGCGTTCTCTGTTGGGGGAAGGAACTACTTCCAGACGGACAACCTGGGAGCGCATTGCCTGACGAAACACTTCCTGGGCTCTGGGAGGATGAAGGAGAGAGAGCGCAAGAGAAAAAGAGACAGAGAGGTGGGCAAGAAATGGAAATGTGAGGTGGCAAATGAAGGAGAGGAAGAGAGGAAACGAGAGATAAAGTTTTGTTCAACAAGTGGGTAAAGAATGTGTGCTGTATGTAGGACATGAGTATCATTTATTACACTAATTATGCCATTAATCACAATTACATATAGTATGATGTTACCAATCTCTGTAACAAGCAAAGTAATTATGAAAGCATATATAACTCAATTATGAGAAAAAACGATTAAATAAAAGATACATGATATAAATCAGATTATAAATGACAAATTAAAAGGGTTTCAATTAATCGCTAATTATCTAAATGGAGCCTTCAATTTTCAGAAAACTGTAATTCACAGGCTCATATGTTAGGCTCATATACGTATGTTAACCTCTTGCCAGGCACCCCATTTTTGTGCACAAGCCCAAAAATAACAAGGTTATTAAAATAAGAAGGTTACTGTTCTTCATAACTCGGGTCTCATTTAAAGAGGAAATCTTTAAATTTTACAACCAAAAAGTCAGAATTAGTATAAGTGATCTTGAAAATAGGTTAAAGTGGGACAGCGTCGCTTAACAGGTTAACTACATGGATTTCAAGTGAATGTCAACTCCATGACTGATGTAGCGCTGCAACAAATAAATAATTTCACCGGATTTTTTTTTTTTTTTAACTCAGCATTTTAAATCCTGAATGACAACTGCTTATCAGAAGTTAGCAGTACCCAATGTGAGATCTTAAAGGTCAACAAACCCATTTTAATTTTACAACAACAGAAATATAGAAAAGCAGAATATCGAGAACCTGGAACACAGTTGACTTTATGTAACCCAAGTACCCAGATTCATTCATTCATAGCACTGCTGTCATGTAAGAATGTTATACTACCAGTACTGTGTAATACTGGGATATATACCATGATTTTTCAACTGTATTTCATTATTATCTATCTAAACTATCTATTTCTATTTTTCCCATTTTTCATTGGTTACTTCCGGTGTGTCGCTGTGCCTGTTGCTGTTTTTAACCTTATTGAGCTTGAAGATAAACTGACGGCAAACAAGAACATGAGACAGAACACAGAGACATGACACCTGTACAGCAGACCATTATAATCACATGATGTATAAAAGAGACGATTTTGCAGAGAATTAGTTTTTATCAGATTACGCTAAGCAAGTTAGAGGGACCGTTGTGTCAGGAGCCATAGGTACGTACCATCATTCACCTCAGATAACCAACACAGAAAATCTGGTTTATTTAAATTTTATTGGGTTACACTCCTATTGTTTTCCGCCTAGATTATTATTAGATTTATAATGATCATAATATTTCCGTAGCTAGAGACTATGTTTAGAAAGTCATTGATGAAGGATATACACCCTTTAATACAATATATATATAATAATAATACGTTCAAATTATACATTAGTATAAGCAGCAGACATATGGATGTAAATCTGGTGATACAATAGCGTTGTGGGGAAGTTTCCATCTCAATCAATCAATCAATCAACCAATCACCAGTGGAAATCAACTATCAAGTATTTTATGTACTCTTGTACACTTCAATGGCACTTACCTGTACAAAATAATACTGTGGGTGTTTCGTTTTTACTTTTACTTAACGCATTACGCAATAATTAGATGGTGGATGGTCAAAATTACTAACATGTGGAAATGAAAGTATAAAAAATTGTAGCTCTGCTTGCTTGGCTCCATACTGCACTGAGGGACACATTAAAATATTATTTTGCATATAAATCCAAGGCCAACTTCTGTGAATGGTGTACTGTGTAAAAATGGTTTGGATAGGGTCTAAGTGTGTGTGTTTTGGGGGGGGGGGGTTGGGTGGTCATTTCTTCTTCTAAGAAAGCATTTGCATATTAATACCATTAAACACAGTAGGCACTAGACAAGCAAATCCTTGTGTCACACCTTGCTGAATGACACTTGTATAGATTTTCATTGTATTAAAACCACAATGCAGTACAATGAAACTGCATGTGAAATGTGTGTGTGTTGATGTGTGTATAGGGACTATTGTGCACAGATGACATCATTATTCTGATTGGACAAGGTGTGGAGGCACCTTTGTGTAAGAGTTATTCTAATCAGGCAGGCTTCCTAAATACAGCTGCCAAATTGGGACAAATGTGGTGTGTAAGTGTGTGTGTGTGTGTGTGTGTGTGTGTGTGTGTGGACATAGTGCTCACAGGGATCAGTGGACTTGTAAGTGGCCTACTTACACATATTTCCCTGGACCAAGCTACATACTGTATCTCAATTCACCCGCCATGACAGAACAATACTGGCAAGAGTGTGTGTGTGTGTGTGTGTGTGTGTGTGTGTGTATGTGTGTGTGTGTGTCACAGATCACACTCAAACCTGTCACCATGTACAAATGGTCTGTCTATATCTCATGTAAGATTAAAGACTAGTTAGTTTTATTGATATTAAAATCTGTCTCTGTTTATTCACATACGTAGGGATATTTGTTTTAAGTTGAGTGTGTACGGATGAAAAACCGTGTGTGTGTGTGTGTGTGTGTGTGTGTGTCGGTAATAGTGTTTGGTGAGAGAGTGCACAGTGGACTATACACCTGTCTTTGAACAATAGATGCCACCCCCTCCGGATATAATCCATTTACCTACAGTACAGCATAAAATACCTCACATATAATCTTATTACCACACTGAATACTGGACAAGGACTATTGTGTAGACTGTATAGACATTGTAATGTGCTGTAATCATTAAAACATCCGCATCGTTCCTTGTAATCTGTGGCAATCGTTTTTACAGGTGGGTCTTTTGTCATTTTAATGCTCTGTAATCATGTTAAATCTCCAAATACTATCATGTTAATGTACTTCTTTTGAGGTGTTTCAGTGACACAGTGAGCAAACTCTACTGAGAAACATGTGGTTTCAAATGAATCTTGGACAAATTTTTCCTGAGAGGAATGAGCAGACACAAAGGCCAGCTCTAACAGACACGCACCCACACTGATAATTTAGGATGCACCGCTCTCTAAACATCTGCCAAGTGTCTTTTTGGTGTTCTCTGTGATGGCAGTACAACAGTGATATAAGCCCTCTGACAATGGAAAGGGAAACAAGACACACAGAAAGACGGCAGGGAAAACAGGAAGAAAAGAGAGGCCGGGTCTGACTTCAAAAGATTTTATATGTGAAATGCATCTACCCACACCTACTTTAGAGCTTGTTTTACTTCCTCACTGCATGTGTATTTATTTGAACTGACACTACGGTAGTTTTTCACTATCTATACATCAATATTTTTTTAAAACTATGCTGTTATACGTTACATTAGAACTGGTGTAGCTACATTTATTTTGTTCTCTATTATCCTCTATACAGGCCCAACACACACAAGTCGTGTTGCACTCACTGGCTAAAGGTCTTGTCCATGAGGTCAGTGTTGTTGATCTTGACGATGCACTCGTCCTCCTGGAACAATCCCTCCTTCCTTGAGCGACTCTCCTCCTCCACTCCACGGATGTACAGTCCAAGAGGCCTGTTAGGAGAGTGAGCACGGAGAGAAAGGGAGGTTATATACTGCATAAATTGTTGGGCATGTTTACATTACCTCTACATTGCACCCATATGAACTGATAAACGCCCCGTCAAAGTCATCAAAAATTTGAAACCATTTTTCAGGAAGAGAAAAGACAAAAGGGATTTTGATGTAAAAAATACTCTGATACTGTTTTTCGTGACATATGTTTGGCATATAACAAGAGATAAATGAACAATTAACACAGGGACACAAGATTAAAACTGGAGAAATGTATTTTTCATTTCATGGGGCCTTTACGAGGTGAAAGGGTGATGGTAAACTGTGGAAAGAGATGGAGGAGGTCTTCAGGAAAGGCAGAGGAGAGGGCAGTAAAAAAATACAAAGCGAGGGCAAAGAGAACAGAGAGAGGGAGCGAGAGAGAGAGAGGATTTTAAGAAGATTGGCAGGGTCAGGTGAGTCATGAGAACAGCCATAAAAACTCATCCTGCTTTCCTTTAGGAAATCCCCGTCCACTGTCTGACTGTCCCACACCCAAATAAAAGCCCTGCATAGCTGAGCAATTTTTTTCATTTTCTTCTTTTTTTTTCCCCATCGCACGCGTGCGTGTGTGTGTGTGTGTTGTTGCCAGGTTTGTGTACTGCACTGCCTTACAAGTGCAGAACAGGATTACCAGAATATAACTGCTATAGCTACACACTGTATCTGGTAAACAGACCAGGCTTTTTTTAAGGTTAAAGGACAGAATTAGAGTTAGTGAGTGGATTAATGATTGAGTGGCACAAAATGCCTTTACGGTCAGCCAACACAGCCGGTGGATGTATACGTGCTATGTTGTGAAATGTTTATGAATAGGATTGTATGTCGAAGAATAAGTGACTGTGTGTGTGTTTGGCTGCAGGAAGCACAACTCACCGTCCACTGAGGGATGAGCTATAGGGAACCACATGGATTCCCAGGGGACTGTCCTCTCCCAGGATCTCCACTGTCCTGGTCAGGCTACACACACACACACACACACACACACAACAGAAATCACACCAGTGGGAGAAAAATAAGATATTTGCTATTAGTACACTAAAATACAATACAGGTTCACGTTCTGAAATAAAGGGCATCTTTGATTTAGCACAACCAATGAATGAGACAGAGGTGTGTGTGTGTGTGTGAGAGAGAGAGAGAGGGGTGGTTTTGAGCAAGAAACTGATACTGGTTCAGTATTTTACATTATATACAGTGGATGTATTTGGAAGCATGTCAGAGGACACCCGTGACTTGGATAAGCCTAAGCAATTACTGCATGAGTAGTTTGTGAAGTTCTGATACTTTCTGTTGTTAAGGTTTGTGGAATTGTACCACATTAACTGTATACAATTATTGATGGCAAGAGCAAGCTGTGTGCCAACTATAAAGACATGGAGGAATGAAATTGGAAACCTGCCAATGTTGAACAAGAGGAGTGAATATAAAATAGGCTCATTCTGTTGTCATTATGCAAAATGTTGATCCTATGATGTAGACAAATCACAGCAGACTACTGATGAATATTGTGCAATATTTTACATTTGGGCACTAAGAAGATGAGTTATTGATTTTTAAACAGACTACAGGCGCTTTCGTCTGGACCAAAGTCTTCCTTTTAGTTCTGGCCCTGTTTGTGTTCACGCTGCCCTTTTTACAAATGCACCAAGAGCCGTAAACATGAAGTTTTGCAGACTGACTCATTAGTTGGACAGTTTTGGTGACTGTCATTCTGCATCATCAGTGTTACACGCAGCCATGTGGAAAAATCAAATTCTATTGACCGACAGTGAGTCATGTAGCACTTTAATATTCCTTATATTTATGTTCTCTGGTGTCACAAAGACCTCACAAATAAATAACTGATAATGAGCATTATTAGTATTATTGGACTGCAAATCGACCGAATGTTATAACAACAAACAAGTTTAGACAGGGTGTCTTAGATAACAATAATAAGGGGGATTACTGTGGGAATGCAGTGTCACACACTGTTTAATGGACTTAATGCACGTCAAAAGTACATGGAGTGTGATACAAGCATAACATGCCGCATTTTTAACTGCTTTTATCTGTCTGATTCAACAGGGAATATCCCTGAACTCGTGGGTTGATGTGCATACATGTTACTTATGGATGTAATAATAGTTCATCTTTTGAAATCAAAATAAAATCACATATATACTATCACAAAATACAGTGGAAGACCTTTATTTTCTGAATACCAAATATTTTAAACATATCCAAGTCCTGTGGGAAATCTGTCAACTCCTTCACTCTGGTCTTCCCCCCTTTTTAAGTGCTTGTTTGCTTAGAGAGAAACTCTGCATAATGATCAACCAGCCAAGGACAAATCTGTGGGCTGTCCCGAATATCTTTTATTCGACAGCAATTATTTGAATTTATTCCAAGTCCCGCTGGCCACCTCGATGTCACTTGTGCTGCTGGTGTTTTGTCGGTCAGCGTCCAGCTCGCGCTGAAGATGCTGCTGCTGCTGCTGCTGCTTCCCTGCCGGAACTGTCTCTCTCTCCGTTAGAGACAGACAGAGAGAGAGACAGTTGTAAGCAGCAACACATTGGTGAGGGGAACAGGGAAGCAGCACGTGGCACAGGGACCCTGCCGGAAGAAGCAGCAGCAGCAGCTTCAACACGAGCTGGACGCAGACCGACAAAACACTGGCAGCAAAAGCGACACAGAGGCGGCCAGGAGGCGGAGAGGAGGCATCTGCACCATTGGTCTGAATGCTTGACCCCTACAGTGAGGGGATCCAGTGGCTCTGTTATGCTGTGGGGGGCATTTTGCTGGCATGGTTTGGGTCCACTTGTCCCTTTAGAGGGAAGGGTCACTGCAAATCAATACAAAGTTGTTCTGAGTGATCACCTTTTTCCTATGATGAAACATTTCTATCCTGATGGGAGTGGTCTCTTCTAGGATGACAATGCCCCCCATCCATAGGGGTATTTGAATATTCATGTATGTATATATATATATATACACATGAATATTCAAATACTGATCTTGCCGTTAAAATACCATGGCAACAAACAAAGCTTCGAAGCATTCAGTACAGCCCCATCTATGACACACGCTAACATTACCTGGAGGACACACAGTATAGAAGGAGATCATCTGATCAATCCTTCCTTATACACACATGTACAGAAAATAAAACATGATTTTGAGAGAAACTGAAGAAGTTAGGAAGAGATCATAAAGACAGAGAAAGTAACATAACAGGGGCTAACATAAATAACAGAACTGTAGGCAAAGTCTCACACACAAACACGCATGATGGCGCACACACATACAAACACACACAGACACCCGAATCAAAATTGTCTTGAAATTGTGTCTCCTGGGGAAAACTTTTGAAAACTACTACTGACACATCACTTTCCGTAGATGTATTCACTGTGCTAAAAATACTTTTTTGTCAAGGACTTAATCCACGTCTGCGAACCCAGTCCTTAGAGAGGGGAATGCCGACTCTCTATTCAAAGTCAACAAAACTACAGACTGCTCTGAGAGTGTGTGTACGTGTTTGTCGGAACTTATTTGTGCCATTCATCTCCATGGGTTTCTTCCTCTTTTTCAATCTCTCAATGTCTCTGTCTAGTTTGTATTATTCTAAGTGTGAGTCTGCTTTACATTCTGTCTGTGTTTAAATGTGTGTGCATGTTGAAGCCTTTGTTTGTTTGATTAGTTTATCTATCAGAGCACAGCCATTAATCCTCCCCTGACCTTCTCTCTGCTCCCTGTGTGTGTGTGTTTTTTCTAAGTGAGTTTGTCTGAACTTAGTTTTGTGCTCTTTAGTTACACCCTCTCCTCTCTCTCTGTCTCTAATGCCGTCTGCTCGTTTTGTCTCCCTCTCCCTCTCTCTAGACCATCCATCCATCCCTAAACCTCCGTAAACTGATAGCAGTACAGATGCTGATAAACTCCAGAGAGGGTGGTTGATGATGATGGGTGGCACCGGGGAGAGATGCAAAATGCAAAAACAAGTTCTCTCTCCCTCTCTTTGTCTGTCTCTCTCCCACACACACACACACAAACAAAGCCGGTGCTGCCTCATCGCCACTCAGCAAATTTAAGTTAATCCAGTCAATAAGAAACAAGGGGCTTCAAGAGAGGGGAAGCAAGAGGGAAGATGGAAGAGGGAGAGTGAAGGGGTAGGAAGGCGAAGATGGAGAGAGAAGAGAAAGAGGAGGTTAAAGAGGAAAGGAGACAGAGAAAAGAATGGCAGCAGTGGGGAAATAAAAAATAGTTAAAATTTCCCCTGATTCTATACCACATATATATATTCTAAGCAGGTTTTGAATATCTACTCAAGGTTTCCGTCGGAAAAGTTGTTAAGCCCAGTGGGGGGTGGCTGAGCAAAATGTGTTACCATCTGTAAAGGTGTTACCGATGATACCGCTCTCAAAGCTTGTTTTCGGCAGAAACTCTCCCGTCCTCCAGCTTGTCCCCGCGTCTCTGTGCGCCGCAGACCGGCTGCACACAGAGGAGGACCCGCTGGCAGCAGCCTGAAGTCCGCCGTCACTAACTCTTAAGTAAGGGGAAGATCTAAACTAAAAGTCTAACGTTAACGATCAAAGTAAGCGCTCTACGGATATTGAGCGTCATCAATGAATATCTTGTAAAATGCCCCGTGTAACCAGTAACACAGAAAAGTGACTGAAAGTGGATGTATACTATACTTTTACAATGCGTTACACTATGGAAATGGGGAACTTCTCTCAGCTGTAAGCAAATTAACTGTGGATGTTGGTGAAAAAGCTCCAGGTCAGAAAACCAACAATTTTGCTTTTTCTTTGTAAAGTTTAACTGGCAGTGGATTTCTAAAGTCACAGTTCCATTAACATCCGATGACGCAGTACTGCGGACACTGTACTAGTCACGATGACGCCTGAGCCTTACCAGCCTATCTACAAACCCTCACACATGGTCATGAGCTTTGAGTAATGACCAGAAGATTGCAGATACAGACGGAAATTAGTTCCCGTCGCAGGGTGGCTGGGCTCACCCTTAGAGATAGGGTGAGGAGGTCAGACATCTGGAGGGAGCTTGGAGTAGAACTGTTGCTCTTTCGCATTGAAAGGAGTCAGCTGAGGTGGTCGGGCCATCTGATTAGGATGCCTCCTGGCTGCCTCCCTGTGGAGGTGTTCCTGGCCACTTCCACAGAGAGGAGATCATGGGGCAGACCCCGAATACACTGGAGGGATATAGGCTGTTTGGCCTGGGAACACCCCAAGAAAAGCAGGAAGTAGCTAGGGAGAAGGACGTAAGGGCTAACTTGCTTAGCTCGCAGCCACCATAACCCAAACAAGGGTTTTTTTGGGCAAATCCACCTTGTAGATGTTAAACTACGAGAGAACTAGAAATACCGCCTTGTGGTTGTATGCCTCCTGTCTGTCCAGACTCATAATATTTGTAGTGAAGACTTGAAAGGAATTTAATAAAAAGCATTAAGTGTATTTTCCTTGCATGTGTTCACATGTTCAGCCAATAAAGCTGATTCTGATGGAACACAGAGTTGTAGCCATGACAGCAGACAATGCTTCAGATATGGATGTTGCTGCAAAGAAGCTACAAATTCTAAAATTTGGATGCTTCACACACATCATCAACCCGGCAGCACAGACAATCTATACAATCACTAAAGTTTCAAGGTGGGTACCCAAGATTAGTGTCACAATCTCCCGACCCTGTGGTTGCAGGGGATCACCAAAGTCAAGAGGATTCATGCTCTGGAGACCCTGAATATTTCTACCACATTTCGTGGCAATTCATCCAACAGATATTTCCTTCTCAACAACAGTGGTGGGCCAACTCACCAACACTTCCATCCTTAGATCCACACAGCTGTGGCTAAAAATCACACGAGGTAAATAAGAAAAGAAAAGGGGAAGAAAAGAAGAAAAAGGATAGAGAGATAAAATAAGAGGAAAAAGGAGGGAGGGAAAAAAGGTAGGAAACAAGAGAGGTCTGGAAGCAAGATATAGTGAAATGAAAGGAGGAGGAGGCACTGAATTAATTAGACAAGGCTAATGAATAGCATTAATATGAGAGGAAAAATAACATCCACCCCTCCCTCTATCCCTTCCTGCTGCTCTGCCTCTGATCTCTAACACTCCCACTAGAACACAAGCACTTGAGATCCATTTACATTTCCTTTTTTTATTTTTTGTGAGATGTTTGACAGGCTGCATCAATGCAAAAAATGAAGTGGGGAGGACGGAGGGGGGCAGACAAAATGGGTGAGACTTGAGAAAAGAGAGAGGGAGCACAATGAGAGAGAACAAGAGACAGAGAAAAAGAGCCAAACGCACCGAGAGGGAGAGGGAGAAAAGAGGGAAGCAGAGAGAGATGAAGAGAGCAGGTGTTCTCTTTATCCACCTGCCACTTCACTGATCCTCGCTATGAAAGACAGAAACACAGAGGAGACATAACAAAAAAGGAGGATGTGCATTACCAAAACACTCTTCTTCTCACTGAATATCACCCTCTCATCCATTTTCTTATCATCTCTCTCTCCCTCTCTCTCTCCTATGCTCTCACACTCTTTTCAAGCTGGTCCTCACAGTGCAAAGGGGCCAAAGATGTAGGGAGTAAAGGGAATGCAAAACAGTAAAAATGTACAGTTCCGCTAAAGGTTAATGTATGCAAATACACAAACACATTAATAAAATGGTAGTTCTTTGATGAATGAAAGTGTACACATTTTATTAGCACCAATAATAACCATGTGTAGATGTATTACATTAACAGCCCTATCCAATTAGCACTGTGGTAAATGAATGTCTTGAGTGTTCTTTACTGAATTAACACCAACCTTAAGCAGATGACTGTTCATGTGTTCACGGTGTGTTGTAGTGGGCTTGAAGCACAAAAGATGTGATGAAGTTTGACTTGTATTACAGGCGTGTTTGTGTATTATATCTATATCTTGCAGTCATGTTCACTTTGTAAGAACAGTTGTGCCTCCTGCCATTCAAAAACACCACCTAGCTAAAGTTAATTATATTACACAATACTGGCGGCCACCACCATAGCTATGTTGTTGCTCACTACGGGCCTGGAGTGCAAATGCCCAAGCAGTGTTACACTAACACCCATTTTGGCCCCAACTAGTATCTTATTAGAAGATTACTATTCATTGCGTGGAAAGTAATGATGTGAAAAGAGAAAAGTCATTGTCACACATCAAAGAATTATAATTAATATTGGGTACATGCCAATATAAAGTCAGATCCTACACTTATATTTACCTAAATGTTGATTAAATATGCAGCCTGCTAAATTTGGCACACTTTTAAAAGTTTAAAATCAATCCTGAAACTGAGTGACACCATCAAGTAGATCTCTTTACTGGAGAAGACTTTTCACACTGCTGGAGTTGTGGGAACTACAAAAACACTCAGCGGTGTTACAAAGTGGGGGGTCTTTCCTTACTTCTTACCTTACAGTAACAAGATCAGCTTGCAAACAAACACCAGCTTGCTGAAAACGCTTTAACCAGCAAACAGACAGGTTTAAATGTGGCCTGAAGTTACTCACAGAATTAATGTTACTAATTAACACTACACCAGCAACAGCTGATATGACCTGTCGCTGGCAATGTTAACCAGCAAAAACGTTGGTCAATGCCAGCTAAAAGTGAGAAGCTGTTAACTGAATGTTCTGTGCACTGTTCTTTGCTAATGAGAAAGATAGAGGAGGAATGAAGGACTTGTTAGCCTCAGAGCAGAGAAGAGCAGCTTTACAGCACCAGCAGGTTGAGGTTGCAAAACAGAGTAGAATACAGTAAAGAAAGGTTTGGTAGGGTTTATTTCAGCCAATATCAATCAGAGAGACTAATACATGGAAGAAGAAGAAATAGACAGATCAAAAGTAACAAAGGCAGAGAAAGCAGGAACTAAAAGGAAGAAACAAAGGAATGAGGGGAGAGAGCGGGGGATAGATGGATGGATACAGACCAAGTATCTCAAAACTGTGATAACTGGAATCCTCACTGATGATTAATGGGGGTGTTAGGTCTGAAAATAACAGATATATAACCACTGTTAACCCTGATAAATCCCTTTCACATCCAGTTTGTCTTGTGCACTCAGTGAAACCTATTTACCTTTTCACCTCCTGGTTTCTAAAACACCTCCAATACACAGCCCTATTTCATAAAGAAATATAATATGCTAGCAATGCTATTTCAATAAACCAACACTCATATAAACACTCATATATAGCCACACACACACACACACACACACACACACACACATTCATTTAACGTGTGCATTACTGTTCTAATATTTATAGCTGCGTCCCTGTACTCATTTTGGACTTTTTTGCAATTTCAAGGATCGTTTCCCCGGCGACCACAAAAACCATTACATCACTTTTACATTACTCACAGCTGAGACGGTTTGTGTGCGAGTGTGTACACATGAGAAGATATATGTGCAGAAAACAAAACTGAAAGAATGAAATTAATGTGAGTGGGTGGTGTCTTAAGTAATTACATTTACATTCACCGCACTGAACCGTATAGTAACATAAGCGTGCTAAAACTCACATTTTCAAATAACTTTCTCTAATTCACTTCCATTTAGATAGTTACTTTAATTAGAATTTACTTCCCCGTCATTAATTCAGGTGACAGAATTGTGTATCCCAGTAACTCAATGTGATTATTTGAACGTGATATAGCTCAATAGATACAAGAGAAAAAAACAAGACTGTTCAGTCACTGCCCTAACCTTGCACAGCGAGTGCCTTTATGCAATCTACAATGAATATGAGTGAATATGAGTATGCGTGTGCGTGTGTGTGTGTGTGATCTAATCTCTGTCTGTGCTCTGTGGTTGCAGCTGGTTGCTATGGAGAGAGGCTAAAGCAGCTGCTGAGGTCAGACATTATTCTCTACACAAAGCTCTAATTCTCTCTCCCCACATGTACTCTTTACAGATTAACCACACATTATTTTGTTTTAGTATTTATGAATTAACTGTGCCCATACTGACCTGTTGATTTCTAAAACACAGACTAATACAAATCCAATAACAGAGGTCAGTGTTGTCAGGCAGAGTAGCACGCTGATTTACAACCGACCCATTCACTGCCCGTGTTTCATATTTGGCCACATTCAGGCCGACATTAGCCGACAATTCGAGTTATAAAAACCTGTCTCTGAGTATTATAAACTGCTCTGCAGCATTTTGGCATCTACCTTCAATTCAGAATTCACATATCTGTTACAAAAATTGGGCTTCCTGGATGGTATTTCATGTCTTGCCGGTAAACATGAAGCAATATGCCCCCACTAACGCACCCCAGGGCGGTCTGAATGCCTGCTTAGTCATGCTGAGACTGGCCTTTGTTCGGCTGTTTGGTCACTTTGGTTTTGTATGCTTCCTAGAAGTAATTCCATTTGTGCCGATGACCAGTAGTGGAAAAGTTCAGGGGGTTAGGACATAAATCTGGGGGGGGGGGGGGTCACATCTCTATTGTCACGATTTTTTTTAAAGTATTTATTCTGTGACATTGTTAGACATCACTTAACAGGGTCCTTTAAGCAACACAACTTATAAACAATTTCACATTTTAACCATATCATCTAAATTACTTAATTGTTAAGTATACAGACAAGTAGGGCTGCAAATAACGCAAATATCAATTAGTTGTTTGGTCCATAATGTCAGAAAATGGTGAAAAATGTCAGATCACTGTTTCCCAAAGCCCAAGAAGACGTCCTCAAATGTCTTACTTTGCGCACCACCACTGAAAAATTATGAGCGCCGCTGCTAAAATTTCACACGATCATTAATATCAATATTCTTCAAAGGACATCTTTGAAAGGTACTGTTGTAAAAGTAGCGTAGCTCCGTTAAGGAATAGGGCAGTGCGTAATGTGCGTGCGTAGCAAGTACAGATAGGCGATGGTGAATGCAAGCAAAGCAGAGGAAAAGGTTGGCAGTAAGTTGTCAATCTGGCAGTAAATGAACAGTATAGGCTACGGTGTGTCAGTTAATAAATGCTGCAACTTCTCAAGTCCAAGAAAAGTCTCCCCAATTGCTGGAAAAGTGCCTAGCATGTACTTTAACCATAGTTCTACATGTATGTTACATGTATGTTACATACTGCCTGTCCTTTCTCTTGGTTAAAAGGAATCTGACTGGCCCCATATTGCCCCGCCCCTCACATTGCCAAAATAAGCTCAAACACACACACACACACACACTGAAATGGCCCACGGGACACATAGGGTATTCTGCGCCCCCAACACTTAATTAAGCAGCACTCATTAGTGTTTGTGTGTGTGCGCGCTATGTGTTCAGTTGTGTCTGCCTATAAAAAAAGCAGATGCAAGAGTGTTTGTAGCTATTTATTTATGTGCTTGCGTGTGGATGCCAGTCTACACATGTCTGTGTGTGTGTGTGCGTGCGTGCGTGACCCTGACCCTGTTTTGGCAGACTTTTGTAGTGGGGCTAATGATGGAGAGTTTCTACACTAACTGTATCTGTAAAGGCCTTGATCTAGATTAGAATACAGCTTTAATGAAGAGAAAGTAGGACAGAAACACACACACACACAAACATCAATAAACATGTATGTAGACAAACACGCACATAAAGTGACTACCCTCACAACTACATAACATACAGACAGAGAGATTGTCACTTATTTAGAAAATGTAATCAAACCCAATATAGTAGTTTATTTACATAAACAATCAGCACAATTGATTACAAAATTATCCACATGGACAAGAGTTAACTCTCACACACACACATACACACACAAACACACTGACCTGCCATTGAAGGTATGTTTGCCTTGGGGTTTTTCCACCCCTGCTGGCCTCTCCACAGCAGGACTGGTGGCCTGCAGAGAACACACACAGAATAGATTTCCTGTAAGTCAGTAAATGGCATTTGGAGAAGAGACAATAAAAAGAACACATCCAATCTGTCTGAAAGTCGAAGAGTTCATGGATGAAGAAAAAGAAAAAAGATGAGCGATAACATGGATACGGAGGGGACATGTGGATGGATGAACTGATGAACAGCATCAATCAACAAAAAGCTGTAAATGAGCAAGTAAGAGGAGCAATAAAGCAGCTCCCTGTTTTGATTTTGGCTTTTAATACACTACACCTAATAAGAAATCCTGAGCTCAACAACTACATCTTTGCCATTTGGAAGATGAGGGAGCACATAAAGGGAATGAATGAATAGATGAGTGAGGGAGCTGCTAAATTGATGGATGGATGATGGAAAAATATCAATTAATATTTGAAGGCAAGAAGACAGTGTTGTCAAGCAGTAATAAATAACTGTCAATGGGCATGAGAACTCAAGAGAGAGAAGGTGTGAGAAAAAAAAAGTGTTAATGTGAGCCAAGGGAGCTGTAATTATTACTTTATACAATGACACAGGGCTGGTATGAAGTGTGCGTGTGTGTGTGTGTGTGTGTCGTGTTAGGGATACAAGGAGGTGAACTCCACAAGGACAAGATTTCATGCCCCACGATAAAGGAGTGATGAATGATCTAATACTCAACCTGTGACAGAGTCCGCACGTACGAATGCAGGAGCTTTTTCAGCAACCTCTGGACTCAACACAACCCATCACAACCCATCTCTGGACTCACAATACATGTTTGTGAGTCCAGAATAACTGTGTCATGAATATCTGTTTATTTATTTAATACAATCAAGAAGAGCCCTGCAACAAATCTACCTTTGTGAAGCTAATAACATTTTTCAGATATTTATCATATAATGTTGTGTAGCTTTTAAACACCGTGAAGGAGAAGTATTGATTTAATTGGTCTATAGAGACCAAAAGGCCTGATGTCGCCTCTGAGCTGCTTGTCTACTAGCTTCTGTATCTAATAGCAAACTCTTATTGAGGGGTGCTTGTCTTTTTGAACATTTAAAATGTGTTCCCGTGGTTAACTATGGTTATGGTTACAGCACTTACGATTAGTATTCAATCCCTTCAAGATCTTCCCAAAGTGAACCAATAAATTCTTTGTTAGCGTAAAAAAAAAAAAAAATACAGCTCCAATTAAATTTTCCTGGCATGGGAGCACACATAATAATAAAGTCATCATAAATGTTTGTTTCTCATGAATCCACAATATCCTTCGACACTCTCCTCTAATAATCTTTCTAACATTTTAGCTGTAATTTCTGTTGTCTTAAAAATGTCATTTTTAATGCCCTGGTAAGGTTACAGCCATGCATGGATTAGCCGCAGCAACTCGACTCACCCCTTCTGTTAAGATGATGACATAAGGTCTTGGGCTTGTGGAAAATGGTTTTCACTGAATGCAGCTTAAAAATTCACCATCCTTATTGAGACATACAGAGCGAACCACACAACATACTATTCAGTAAGGTTATGTTCCATGGATGGCTTTTAGGGTTATCTCTATTATCTTAAATGTCAATGAGATTTAGAATGAGGTTTTCTTACTTCTACAACAGAAGCATCTAATAGTAATTTCTGAGGCTGTTGTGGGGCTTGGTTAGTGTTTGTTAGTGCACTGCATCATATACTAAGGTCCCCTCCAATTCCTTACAATGTAATGCATTGAAACACATCACAAACTACTGCCACAAGAACTTAATCGTCACCTTTCACCACAAATCTGAGCATCAGGGTTTAGTTCAGATGTCAAGACATTGTGTTCACATAAAATATATATCCATTTAGGTTTGCACAAGTAGTTAAGTATACAAATGTACTTATTGGTATTGGTCTTTATTGGTCAAAATAACTTGTAATAATAGAATATTTAAATACTGCTAGAGTTTTGTGTGCTATATCTAAAAATTATTAGTATGAGATGAAATGTGCCAAATAATAAAATATCCTTGTTCCTGAAATTGGGCGTTATAATTAACTGATCTAAGGTTTGTAATAATTCCGACCACCTTTAAAAGCCGGCTTAAAAGCCTTTTATTCTCTACTGCCAACTAATGTTGTCTTGATCACTTATATTGTGTGTTTATGTCTTTATTTTAACATCATAATTGCCTCAGAGAATGCCTCAAGCATGAATTACATTATATAATATATAAATAAATTTTCCTTGCCTTAATCATTGTATCAGAATGTCTGGCAAAATAATCTGCCATTCAGTCCTAATCTGCATGTGTCTTCATGTTCATGTGTGCTCGAGGATATCTGAGCTGAGGCATGTACCTCTGTGTATATCGTATAGTCTCTGAGCGCACATGTTTGTGAGCATATGCAGACAAACACACACAGTTCAATACGGCTCAATGTCAGTCGTAGGCACTAATGGACTCTTAACATGACCCTTCACCTTTGACCTCTCACCCTATCGCCATATGACCTGCACCACCTGTCAGACAAGGAGAGAGGAAAGGAAAGGAACTGAGGCAAAGACAGATGAGTAATGAAGAGAGAAAATGTGAGAAAGATGTCAGAGAGCAGGAGAGATCCAGGCTGAGGTGAGAAACAACAGCTGATGACGTGCAAAAAATTAGGAGCAAGGAGTCAGGGACAATGGCTGACGAGAGGAGACGGTAGAAGGTGAGACTCAATAGTAAATACAGCAGTGAATGACAGACGGCAGATACTTTAAACATATGTTTGGGGTTTGGTGGCTTGGAAATCAATTAGTCTTGCCTAGCTGCAGATGCTGTCATGTGAGCTTAATTAATAACAGGGTGACAGGTAACATTAATTATCCTAACCTCTTTGTCATAAAAACAGCCACTGATACATTAATTGGATAGTGTTTTGGTGCTTAATTGTATGTCTCATTTAATACCTGTATGTAGAAACAGTCTCTGTCTCTCTCTCTTTGTAGAGCAAGATATTAATTACAAAGGCCAGCAACATATGTTACTTACCAATGGGTAATTCATAACAAGTAAATTAATTTGAATGAATAAAAGTGTCGCATTATTCATGTCTTAAGGAGATAAAGGACTGGCTGAGCACAAATTTCCTCCACTTAAACAGCAGCAAAACTGAAGCTCTCCTTCTTGGCACTACACACCAGATTCAGTCGTCCCCCATCCCTCATCTCACCTTTGATGGCCAGGACATCCCCCTTTTCCTCCTCTGTCACTAATTCAGGTGCTAGGTTTGACCCCCAGCTGACTTTTGATGACCATATAAGACATCTATCCAAAACATCTTTCTACCATCTCAAAAACATCTCTCACTGCGCCCCTCTCTAACCCTGTCAGATGCAGAGAAACGTGTCCATGCCTTTATCTCCTCAAGACTGGAATACTGCAATGCGCTCTTCACAGGGATCAACTGGCAGGAGCATCCAGAAGCTCCAGTACAGAACAGTGCTGCCAGGATCCTGATGAGAGTGCAAAAACATGAACATACACTCACACTCATTCTGTTTTCATTGCACTGGCTCCCTGTCTCCTTCAGGATTGACTACAAAGTCCTGCTACTCACATACAAATCCATCAACAAACATGCGCCTCCCTACCTACAGGAACTGATCATACCACAAACCTCCACCCGCACCCTCAGATCTGCCAACAGCTTGCTCCTCCGGACCCCCAGTACTAAGCTCGGCACCATAGGGGATCAAGCCTTCTGCTCTGCTGCACCACGCTTGTCTTCCTAACCATCTGAGGGCGGCACAGACCCTAGTCTCTTAAAAAAAGGCCTAAAAACCAATTCAGGAAGACTTTTTCATCTTAACTCTTATTATTAATATGTTCAACATTAGCAAAAGTCCCAGTGTTTTGGATATTAAAAGGTGCAAATGTTGCACATTCATAAACCATTTATTGTGGCTAATATATCTGAGAAGAAATCAAAAATATACTTATTAAATGACAAATATTTATTAGAAACAGGACAACTCCAGAGAAAAATGAATACCTTAGTCTGCTGACTTTGGACAGCTCAGTCGATACATGTGTGCATTAGTGGCACTCCAAAAAATGGAGAATAGAGAAGCAGAATTTCCATTTTAACTCAATGATGGATTATCCTACCTTGACTAACTATGCTTATAATAAATGGGCTGCAAGCAGCCTTCTCGGTCCAATCTAATAATTGCTAAAAGCAGACAAAAAAAAAAGTGAACTATTAGTGATATTACTAATTACTGAATAACCAATCAAGCTAAGTGTTCCCTGAAAACGCTCCCAGAGTGAGTATGATAAATTAATAGGAATGCATGCTGGAAAGTTTGTGTGTACGTGTATGGTGTGTGTAAGTGTGTGTAAGTGTGTGTGTAAGTGTGTGTGTAAGTGTGTGTGTGTGAGAGAGAGAGAGTGCGTCCGTCTGTATGAAAGTGATAAACCTAAGGTAATCTATCTTAAAATATCTCTTTGCGGATGTGGGTGATGAATTGAAATGAACATGTGTTTTGATAAACACTATGTCAAAGGGACAGAAGGCAGAACAGTGAAGTTAACAAAGATATATTCCAAACATAAAACACTAACTTTCTGTTAAATAAATTCAGTTAATTTGTTTATAATAACAACAGATTAAAACTTTTCAAATACTGTATCAGTTTAAGGTCAAATGACAACATTATTATGTCATTATTATGTTTTTAATGAATGAATTAATGAATTTATAAACAAATAGCACTACATCATAAGCGCATTTACTTTCTTCAAGCATCAGTAGTGGGGCCTGGTGAACAGAGTTCCTGTTATATTACTGCATTGTTAAGCACATGTCAGATTTATTTGGCATACTTGATGATGAGTTCAGTTCGCTAAATGCACACATAGGCTTTAGGGGAAGGCACAAAGAGGAACAGGAAAGGCTCATATACAAATAAATGCATTCACACAACCTCCTGCAAATACAAACACCTACTGGTACACAGATTGCTTCCCTGAAAAACATGCATGCAGGCTGACAGCACAAACTACACACTAAGGTGTAGGCTGATAAATAAGTGCTGTATAGCCTTATTAGCCCCAGTAGTATTCCAGGCAAGAGCAAATAGTCCCAGCCTGATTAACACATTGTAACTAACCTAGAACTGTGTGTGTGTGAGTGTGAGAGAGAGAGAGAGAGAGAGTGTGTGAGAGAGTGTGTGTGTGTTCTGTGAATCGTGAGAGAAAGTGAGACAGGGAGAGAGTGATTTTGTGGTTCACTGTACTCATTTGTGCCTGGCATTTAAAACGGAAGAGCTGCACCAGTAAATCTTTCTGGATTGAAATTAAATAAAGACAGGGGACAGATAGTAGGAGAAAAGACAGAGAGAGAAGGAAGACAGAGAATTACTGCAAGAGGAGTACTTTCTCCCCCTCATCGCTCTCACCAAAAGGCCAAGTGACAATTTGAACAATTACCCGGAGCCATTACCTCTATCTGAACCTGGCTGGTTGAGAAGAGACGGACCTATGAGCGAGTGACAGAGTGGGTGTGTGTGTGTGTGTGTGTGTGTGTGTGTGTGTGTGTGTGTGTGTGTGTGTGTGTGTGTGTGTGTGTGTGTGTGTGTGTGTGAGAGAGAGAGAGAGAGAGAGAAACAGAGAAAAACAAAAAAAAGAGACAGTGACAGAAAATTCTGTATGAGGAGAAGACAAAAAAAAAAACAGAAAGCGAAATGCCTTTATTTACAGTAATCAGAGTCATTCACCACTCCAACACTCAAGTGGTAGTTACTGCAGCACAGCAGGTGTGAGTAAGAAAGGCAGATTCAGAGGAAAAACGCTTGGCACTGAAGACCATCAAGCAAGAAAAATAGTACAGGGAGATTTCTGACATGATTGTTGTCATGACTTGACTAAACCATTTCATTTACTTCTCCACTGTAAACCCCCCCTTCTCTCCCCCAAACAAAACATATTTGTCGATCACCTGGTGTCCTAACATAATTTTGAAATCAGCTTAATATTCAGCCATGACTTTGAAGGTCTCTTAGATA
This sequence comes from Scomberomorus guttatus, assembly GCA_038419695.1. Taxonomy (NCBI): domain Eukaryota; kingdom Metazoa; phylum Chordata; class Actinopteri; order Scombriformes; family Scombridae; genus Scomberomorus; species Scomberomorus guttatus. The sequence goes on along the minus strand of CM076456.1, from coordinate 23,862,151 downwards.
AAACTAAGCTACACTTTCTGTACTCCAACACAACAAACTCCTCCCGGCACTCCTCTCTCCAATTTTAGCTGATTTCGACAACAGCCCAACTCTCATGAGATTTCAGAACGAGACTCTTCTTGAGCGAGACTTGGTTAGACACAACAACAAACAGGCCGGATCAAGCGAAAGGTAAAGTAAAATGTTTTATTCCTCTGTAGGGATCCTTTCCATAATGTTGTAAGACACTTATAACAATCTGAGCCTGTCAGTTGATGTAAGAAATGTCTTGCCATAAATCTTTTTACACTCTTAAGTCTAAATGTACAGAAGTAACACTGTCAAGCTACCGTCAATATTGGGACATGCTAAAGTAAATAGCTCTGTACCAAAATACATGATGTTCCTCTTAAAATGCTGAGCAACAAATATTAGTGGATGGTGTTATACATATTGGCTTTTATCGAAATATTTCTTTCACTTACAACTTGACAGATTTCTTGTTGACTCTTATTTGGATGGTAAGTCTACATTTATGAAATTGGCTTCAATTAAAATTACTGACAAGAGGAGGTCTGTGTAGAAAGGATCCGACTGCTGTCAGCCTTGATGCCAACACTACTGATAAAGGTATTCAGTAGCAAATTCAAACAAGGGAGAATTACTATCTTGCCTAGTGCTTATAAAAGGTGGTGGTGACCTACGCTCAACACACATTCTGTGTAGACACACAAACGGAGCACGAGCTGCTGCTGCTCTTCTAACATGCTGCTCACGCTGCACCTCCTGTGTAGACATGGCTGGCAGTTTACATTTATCACTGACAAGTGTATCCAAGTTTAATTTCTTCTGAACTGTGATTCATGAAACTTTAAGTTGCAAATCAAAACAAACTGCAAGTCTATTTGTGATTGATCATCACAGGAAAAGTTTTAGGACGGCCCGCATGGAGTCAGTGTGATTGGGTAAAATAATATATCAAATGGTTAAAGGATATGGCTGGCGATTGCTTTGTACTACATTGTACATTGTAAATGACTTCAGTGTGAAGTCAAGGGGTTGTGATATGTAGCACAACAAGCTAGCGAAGCTCTGTAAACAGAACCGTGTTCCGCAGTGGTGTCTGCCTTACACAGAACTACTCTCCAGAGACTGAAAACATAATCGCTGTTATTAGTCTTTGGAGCTGTTTCTAAACAAACAAACATGCCCAAACTCTTCATGGTGAAGGAACATGTCACCCAGTGAAACAGTGTGGCTCACTGTTTTTAATAGTTTTTAGACAACAACGGAGGTCTACAGCACAGGGGAATAAGATATATCAGGCTTTGGATACACACACAATACTTAAGTAGGTTCAATTAATTTGTTTGGTTTGACTCTGCACATGAGATTTGTTCACAATAAGAACAAAGAAAATCGCCAGCCATATCTGTTAATAAGACAACAGATACAGCATTTGTTGTTAAACTTTGCAGCACATATACCTGCTGTATAGTCACAGACGTGTTAGGTCACCCTCGGCAACATTAAGGAGGGAAACTGTCCACCTCTGAGATCCAATCACATTCCCCAAAAGAACTGAACCTTGCAAACAGGTTGTTCTGCAGGGAATTCAGTGTGGCTAAAAGAAAATATGTTTGTCCAGTGTGAAATCTCAAGGGAAGAAGGCTCACCACTCAGGAGCCCAATCAGGCGTGGAGTCCCTTTAACCAGTGAACTTTAGGGATTTGTTGTGTCCAACTGTGTACAGGGAATATGGAACTGTAACACTACCATAACAAGTAACCAAAACTACATCTTATTGCAACTAGCACTCTGAATTATGATCATATTTACAACTATATTCTTGTAAGTAGATGCGTATCTGTGTGCACGACTGAATGTGTGTGTGACTAAATTAGTGAAAAGGTGTGTATTTGTGTAAAATACAAATTGGAGGGGAGGGCTGAGGAAGGGAAGCAGGGGGAGACAAAAAGGAGAACCGAAGAGGGACAAGGAAAGTATTTGGTGTTTTACTTTCACAGAATGGACGGAAAATAAATTGGGGATGATAATTATGTAGTATACCTATCTCCTATCCCTTATCAGATTTGAAAATTGAGACTAAGAATACGCATTGGAGACTTCACAAAATATAAAGGGACATTAGAGAGTAAGTATACTTGAGACATGGAGCAGTTCATCTTCAGTACAAAGGTCTATCTGCTTCAGTCCTCCTCTATAGCTACCTCTGAATCCTCTAAACTCACTGTTCACTCACTGTGAAAGAGAGATACTGCGCAGATTGATAGTTACAGATGTAAAAATAGAGAACCAGATATAGTCTCGTGGCAAGAAGCACATACTTCAACCTAATGCTAATGTTGCTCAATGTCTTGCTGTATGTGTTAAGTGGGAAACTGTTTGCTAACACAATTGCAGTGACTTCTTAAGGCGGTGAAACAGTATGTGGTGGCCGTGTATCTGTCAGCTTGTACTGATGTTTTTCTGCAGTGACTTAGATGCAGTTTTACATTTTTCAGATATGAAATATCCATAATAAAAGAGAACAGTACACCAAACCATGCTTATGTGTAGTTCAATAAACAAATGAAAGCAGGAATTGATGAAGAAAATCTGCTACTCCAGCAGCAAATAGCAAATACATCTGTAGGGAGAATACTAGTAGTGGTGCGAGAAATATAAAGTCTATCCTAGGATTCCTGCTAGAGGAAAGGTCATGGGGTCATTAAAATCAAAGCGTTTGTACCCTGGGGAGTATTAATGTGGTTAGCATATTTAATGGAAACCTGTCAATTAGATTACGACAGAACTAGAGGAAAGTTCACTGGGTGCCCAAGAGGCGTCATCATAGTAAATCAATACCTTACAAAAGCTGATGAACCTATACAAAGACATGAAAAAAGCTTAAGAGGTGATAAAAAGAAATTTCATGTCACAGATAAGTTTTTTATACTCCTTCAAAACATTATCTGATTAATGTTAATGCTATATATTACAGTACTAGCATGAACCGATGGTTTTGTAAACAAATAGAGAATTCTGCTTCTGCTCTGCTAAGCAATTAAAACCAATAGATGGTGTTGTGTCTACTAGCAATTATTAAGACATTTATTTTCCAACTTTGGAGACATTCCCCCTTCACTGTAGAGGAAAGTTAATGGGGTGTCCAGCAAAAGGTTTCATCCGCTGCGGAGCGTGAATGCACTCAGTAAATTTTATTCCAATATGCCAATTAGATTCTATTTCTTCTGTTCCAGTGGAAATCTGACCCAACATCTGTGCTCGACAAAAAGCTTAGCAGATCATTAAAAACATTAAAATCGTCCTCTGAGAGATGTTATAGCGGACTTTACAAAGGACAACTAGTTTACCAAGCAAACAGAGAACACAAAATACATTTATGACATTATGAAAAACTAAGTTTAGCCTCTCTACAAGCAGTGACTAAGAATGGCAATGTCAGTCAGGATGGCGGTAAGTAAAACAGAATACCGTGAAATTTGATCCACGACGAGGCTTCTCAGGAAATAATAGACAGACTTCTACAGAATTTGCTGACCTTTCTTCTAGGTCGTTCCTCAGTATGTTGCTAATTCCATCAAGCAGCCAGAATTTAGACTTGTGTCAGTTCTGATTATTATATACGTTGGATATTACATTCATTATATGTCAGTATGTTTGTTTCCATTAGGCTCTCACCAAAGTATGTGTGTCCTCAGTCGCACGGGGAGAACGTGCCCGTGTGTGGCATTTTCCAAGTGTATGTTTGGAGTGTGTAGAGTGTGAATATGTTGTGTGTTTCAAACTTTTTTTATCCAAGTGTCTTACCATCATAGTGGTGTCCTCATTGAGGGAGGGTTCAGTCTCTGATGGCTGGGGCCCGAGGGCTGAATCACTGCTGCTTCTCACCAGCAGGGGAGTGTCTGTAAAAAAAACACAAGGACACACAAACACATCGTTTAGGAGGAGGTAGCTTCGAGCAAGGATGTGGGTAGATACCTGAAGATTAATTGCAAAGTAATAATGTGTATCTTTAGCTGGTCTAAAATCTACAACATTGCACATATGCAAATTCGAGATCTGTCACCATTCTGCCTGCTCCTTGAAAAATGTGTGTGTGTTTACACAGTATGTCTGGATACACTGCATAACTACTGAAAACGTTAAAAGCTATATGTTTAACAGCATGTAAATAAACCATGTTTTCTCATTTCCTGAAAAGCTTTGTTTATACGGGGTATTTGCAGGAGGAATTTGGTGACATACCACCAAACATCAACTCAACAGCAGTTTAATTTACAGAAAAATATGATTTAGTGACATGTGTGTAAAATATACCTGAAATCCGAAATCCTGACACTGTTAATATGTATATGTGGCAATCCCAACTCTGCTAGGATCGCCACATATACAGTTACTCTGACTTTATTTTCTTTTTTTATTCCCCATTAAATCCGCTGTATTTGTTTCAAGCTGTGCTCATTTCCCTTCCAGTTCCTGCTTTTTACCAAAGGAACCTGCGCCAGTCCAATATGATACAGTGCGACTACCTCCCATCAGACTGTTAATGGAACAAGATATTTGACAGACCAAGACAGACTAATGCAAAAAAAAATGGTGAGAACAGAGAAAGCCTGCATTTGCACTGCTACAGAACCTACAGCCAGTCTCTCTGCTGCATGCGTGCACACAAACACACACACACACAAATTCGATGTACACTCTGTCTAATGCTATAATGCTATTTTGATGGAGTCAGAGTTCAGAAAAATTCATGTCTAATAATAATCTTTTAGATGACAAGATACAGACTACGCTAGTCATGCCACACTACAGAAAGGAGTTTGTGTGTGTTTCCTAGCAAGTGTCAAAGTGTGATGATGGAGAAAGAGAGAGAGGAGGTGAATATTTTTATGTTGTTAGGCTGACAAAATAAATTTCCATCCTGTCATTACAATGTGTCCATGAAAACCATCAGTCCAAGACAAGAACACACTAGTTAAAGACTGAGAGGGAACTACACAAAGAATGAGAGTATGAGTGTGCACAAATGTATTAATATGTCTGTAGGTCCATGTGTATTTATTGAGGCATCAGCAGGTTTTCAAAAAGACAAATACGATGTTTAATATGTTTTAGAGCTACCTATAACTAAAAGAATTTGAGATAAATAATATAGGATTAGGTTCTCATCCGTATAGTGCAAATTTTAGCAGAATTTACAGAATATCAGCAAAAGAAATTTTGAATTAATGCACGATTTCATCCACTGCTGTTTTGCGAAGATTGCGAAGTTAATTCATCAAAGATAAACAGCTGGTTGCGCTATTTTTTGAATCATGGCCAATTAAACCATTGCAGAAGAAAGAAAAAGAAAAATAACGTAGAAAACATGACAGAAATATGAGATTTCTGTTTGTTTCATGTATTAATTTGAGGAGCATTACAATTTCCTCATCACTCCACAGAGATCTGATGTTTTCGTCTGCTGCTATTTTATTATTTTTCGTCTCTTCAGTGGAGCGGAAACGTAAGTGGACGTTTAAGTCACATGCTGCATGTACATCATAATTTATTCAATAAATCTGTTTCCATTGCACTTTGTTGCATTTTGCTTTTATCAATACTTAAAGTTTTCCACCTCAGCCAAGCGTAAAAACTTTTTTTTGCAGTATTTCTTGGAACTTTCAGCATTTCCACTCAGGTTACTTTTTCAGATCTTTTCAAGGACAAGTACATTACAAGCAGTGAGAGTGCATACAGTATGTTATGTAACCATGGATACAAACATTTTTCCACAGAGTTGACTCAAACTGACAGATCGAGTTTTCAGAGTTTTTACAAGGTTGTATCTAATTGCCAATGAAGACATACATTTACATGGCAGAATGTGCTTTGTGGAACAGATGCTGTAATTGGCACACTGTCAACTCCACTGAAACTAAGCACATTATTTTAGTTTGTCAAAAAAAGAAAATAAAAAATAATTTGTGATACAGTGTTATGACTGGTGGTTGGTGGAAAGAAAGAAAGAAAGAGGAAGAAAAAACTTTTAATTGAATTGAATTAAACCTGGAGGTTTCATTTTTATCATCTGAACTCATCAGCCAACACATCCTGACACATTTATGTGTGTATGTAAATATCTGTTAATTACATACTGTAGCAGGCTCATCAGACAGCTCATTTCAGGGTGAAGTTTTAGAAGATGTGAGTGTGCACTGCTCTATGTGTTCATTAGGTCTGTAAGGAGCAGATGTGAAAGCCCGAGTACACACAAAGTTAATGTATGATCCCTTCCCTTCATATCTCTCCAGTGAACACACTGATGTTCATGCGTCCAAATGGCCAATAAGTGGCTGATTTGCAGATCTGAGTGTGCATGGAGGTAACATATGATAGTGTCTCCCTCTTCACATCTCATCAGCCCACTGCATAAAATCATCATTAAACAGAAGCTGATGGATGAAGCACGCTGCACTATTGCCTGTGCTGCTGCTAGAGCTTGGAGAAAGAGTGAAAGTGAGAGAAAAGTCAACACTGCAGAAAGCTATGCAAATAAATTACGTTTATAACTGGAGGTACTATTATGATCAGTGTATCCCAATCCTCACATTTTACGATTCCATTCATAGGATCCATCAATCCATATATACAGTACATTAAGAACAGTGTCATGTTAGCCTCTATAGTGCCATTGGGAAAAGAATGAGAAAGGTGGTGGTGAGGGCGTAGGGAACCTTATATTGAGTGAACTACTCAGAACAAATGCCAAATGATATTTGTAGGGTCATATATTGATTGTCACAAAATGGACCCTTGGTGCTCTTAAGACTGGCTGGGGGTATGGATTACATCAACCCCTAATCAATTCATCTCTTCAAAGAATGGCAACGAAAGAGGGATAAAGGGAAGGAGGACAAAAGAGATAAAAAACAATAGATAGAGGAAGAGAATGGATGAAGAAATAAAGGGAATAATATGGGAAAATATCATTGTTAGTGAGATAAAAAGAAAAATGTACAAATAGGGCGAGATGGAATGAAAAGAAGGATAAGAAACAAAAAAAGTCAAGCGAAAAGGTGGTAAAGGCAAAAATATGAAGAGAAAGCATCAAAAAAAAGACATGGCTATGAACAAAGAGAGGAAATGTGTCTCTTCTTCTCTGGGAAAAAAGTGAATTAAATAAGCCAAGCTCTAGAGAGGGCCTTTCACTTTTTTTGCAGGTTTCGCAGTCACTGCAGGTTCTCCTACACGATTAGAAGGGGAGGGGGAGGGTGAAGGGTATTCAGTCGGTTGCAATCTGCAACCTCACAGCTAGATACCACTAAATCTTACACACTGGACCTTTAAAACAATAGTCAGGTGCCCATATGAATATTAAAAGATCCCCTTGAAACGTCTGTGTCTGTAGACCCCCGAAAAAAGTATGAATGAAACCACGTGTGCATCCGCAAGACTACAGCTGTGTGCGGGGGCGGAACATGGAGAGCAGGCTGAAAAAAACTGCCTTCCGCCATGTTTTCATTGACGCAAAACAAACCCACGTTGTATATGCGCCTGCGTTTGGGAGACTGCTGCTAACTTTAGTTGATGCTGGACAGTATTTACCGTCAGTTTTTCAAAGCATTTTTAATGATAATGAAAATTTGAAACAGTAATACGAACCGTCAGGAATTTTACCGTGGTTTATCGTGAAACCGGTAACCATTTCATCCCCAAAGAATAGTAAGAAAAAGAGGGACTTTGGCACTAAAACGTTGAAAGATATCTACTTGATTTGACTATTTGACAGCTGAAGCTTCATATTAGCTTCAGATAAACTTTTAAATACATTTTGCACAGAAGGAGGTTTGTGGAGTTTGGCCCTCATCACTTACATTGTAAGTGCATTATGAAGGGATCTTCTAACGGTCAGTGTGAACAGGAGGAATGATAACGGCAAGAAAGAACTGTGTCAATGTTCATTTGGGCTCCTGACTGTTGACTTGAAAAATTGTGAACCCATCCTTTAAGTCTGTGCTATACATTTAGCTTCAATGCAACACATCTTCACAGTTATAATCTGAAGTTAGCCAGTCAAGACATTAAAAAAAGGGATAATCTAGAAATAAAAAAACAATGTTCCATTGTATGAAGATACATGCTGTCCGTGTAAAGTAGTAAATTAAGACAGATTCCTGTGGCTTTGTAGGGAACTACAGAATGCTAACAGTGCTACTATTCTATCTTTATGGCTGTATGCATTTTTTTTTTTTTAGATTGGTCTTCAAAATGCAAAGATGATTTTAGCTCACCTAATTATCCCCACTATCCTCTGTTTCACTGCAGTCACTTTACTTCACAGAGCTATACTATTTGTCAATATACTTGTAGTATTGATAGCATATGAGACCGGATACTGTGTTGGATTTTTGTTTTTAATTAGTTAAATGGTTCAGTGATGCATATTGCTGAGCTCGTCTGATTGCAAATGAATAATAAATGCTTCAACCAATGTAGTTATTATATCAACATTACTGATCATGTTCTCAAAAATGTATTAAAGGTAAACATCTTGTGAAAGCACCAGCTGTCTTCATTTAAAGATCATTATTATATTATATATTATTATATTTATGTGTTGTACTCGGTCACAAATAGTCAATTTTGTCAAAATCACACAGCCCTACTAATTTACAGTATTTATACTTGACACTTAACATTTCTGCATCCACATCCACTGTAATCACTAAAAGACCATTTATTGTCTTTGACTCCAATGGGAATACCTAAACTATCCATTCTAATGTATCTTATGTATCCTTCCTAAATTATCCAGACATGTTCAGCACTTTGATTCTTGATTTTAAGCTGCTCATTAAACACTGCTATACTTCTGTTTTTGACTCTTTTATAGAAATGGAAGTGTTAAACATCATATAACTATGCTGTACATCCTACTAGCTAACAAAAAACACTGGTCAGTAGAGAGACAGAGGATACAGAAGGAGAGAGATGGATAAATAAAAAAAAAAGGCAACAAAAAGAAACAGTCATTTCACAAAACAAATGGAAGTGAGTAACACAAAGGAAAGTGGTCAAGGTAAAAACATGACAAGAGACAAAGGAAGATCTGGAGAGAAAGACAAAGACCAAGAGAGGCAGAAAAATGGAGAAAGAGACTTGTAGAGACAGTGAGTGAGAGAAGTGGTTAGAGTGAGAGGCAAAACATTAGACAGTGATAGAGGCCTAACTCTGACCTTCTCACACTGACAGTGATAGTCTCCAGAGCTCCGTTACCTCTAATCTCGCACGACAGTCACACATTACTACTAATCTCTGCTGACAGGCGACCATACTGAAACAGACTAAACTTCCTGTCTTAACAGTGTCTGGATGATACAGCTAAGGCCCCTTCACAACTAAGGAAGGTTAAACAAGCTGAAATGTCAATTATATTATTACTGTTAGAAGTACAACTACTAGTATAGATGCAGATCTAATGCAAGGTGATAGGGAAACTCTTTTTACTGTAATAATCTACTGTACAAAATTGTCCTTTTGATTTTTGATTCAGCTTGGAGTCCTTGAGCTCAATAAACCACTTTGCAATTTCTAAGCTAACTGGGAATTTTTTTTTATAGTGTCAAACAAAACAAGAACGGGAAATAATGAAACTTGCTGATATAATACAGCTTACAAGAGATGTACAGTATGAGCATTATCACATTTCATTTTTCAATGACATTTTAATGACATTTAGAAAACAACCTTGACAGATTATGTTTAAATGCCAAGCGTTCATCTTGATGGATTGTATGGACTGTGCAACAAAGCAGATACAGAATCTACAATTCATAACCATAAGAACTGGAACCTGTGATTAGCTAACAGCAAGAGGCAACTTAAAGTAATGCTTAACCTTTGGCTAACCGTAGGTACCCATAATCCATCACCTATATGATTTGTTAAGGTAAAATAAAGTTTGAACAAAATACTGTGACAACTCGAAGCCCTCTCACGCTCGCATCTACAGTATGGTACCTCAACTGAACAGGCACTTCACTTGAAATAAGACAGAAAGAAATGAAGGAAGGGGGGAGGAAAGAACGAGAAGCAAAAAGAGGAAGAAACTGAGAAAGAAAGGCCATGCAGATACTGTAAGTCTCGTCCAGGTAACAGAAACCAGACACAGACATCAGTTTTTGTTCTGCCGCATGACAGAACACATAGACTTCCTGTCCTTCTCTTTCTTCTGTTTCTCCTCATCCCATCTCATCTAAGACACAGTGGTGCCAACTTCCCAGCTGTCCCCATCTTGTTTTCATCACTGTCCAACAGAAAAACTGCCCATCACATCCTGACCTTTGTCTGTACTGTAATTCAAAGTTAACATCATTCCTGTTGTGTACAAAACATTAATGGCTCTGAAACTATTGGACCCAATAAACCATTAAGAAATATCAAACGTACTTTTTCTTATTCTTTCCTTTCTTTTGTTTCAGCCATCAAATCCATCCCTCCAAAATGGTGTTTTGGGACATCACTGCTATCCTTCACCGACTTGACCAGTCAACCTCAACATCAAATTTCAGCCACACTGGATCTGTTTCTTGTCTAACATCACTTGACATGACACGTGACATTGATCTGTCCGTGCACTGACCTACAGGTTACGCCTAAAAGGTGGAATCAGTGGTTCCCCGAAGAACTTTTTTTTTTCTTTGTAAGGTAAAAAAAAAAGTCATATGAAATTATTTTTAGACCCTGTGTCACTAAACCTTGACATTACAAAGTCCCAGCCAAGAGTACATGGTCCCTCAGAGTCAGACACAGAGCAGTTGCCAGAGTTAACCTGGTTTGTCTTTAGGGGCACAATACCTCATCCGATCTGAACAAACTTTAATACTATGACAAATGCCAGAACCGGCTATGTTAAGGTCATTGCTCTTTCTATAGGGAACACTGAGCTACCTCATCATCACTTTGATCCTGGATGGGATGAATGTAGTTTACATAACACCTAAGATAAAGCAAACATCTTCTTGCTTCTATCATTTGTCAAGTCACGGTCGGGGGAGGCCACCACCGTCATACACAGTAAAGACCATTAAAAATTACTCACTGGACTTGAGGGCTGAGGAAGTGACTTCAATCTCTCCTCCTGTGATCGGCTGGAAGACAGAGAGCTCGGATTGGTAGAGGTCAGGGCTGGGGGCTAAGCTTGTGTTAGCCGCACCCCTCTGCTGGGCTTCCTGCTCCTCATACACCGCCATCAGCTAAAAAAAAAACACAAAAAACAAAAACACACACACACACAGAGCTGGTTATTTTTCAATTACTTCATTTTTTTTTCATGCATTATGAACACAGATTTTGATCAGAGTGGAGCAGCATGAATTTTAACAGAAGTCGCTGGAAGATTTTGGTTTGCGGCTCCCTATTCGCTCTCCACTCACACTGAGAGAAAAGCAACACCAGTTTGCTTCACAGACAGTGTGCTAATTGCTGCAACTCACTTGCTCCACACATCACAAAGCCAAATTTAGAGGTAGAACAGATGCAACTAACAACAAGAAAAAAAAAATGCTAACAGAAGCCACCAGATTCAGATTCACCCTGAGCAGCGCAACCAGAGACACACATTTTCAAGAATTCAAGTTATCAACAGGTGTATGACTAAAGTTGATGAATGTACATAGACAGGAGCTAAAGGACAATTCTGGGAGAAACAGTTTGTCTTTTTGTAACCATAAGACTTCAAATAAAACATATATTTTGCACACGTTCGTGTGTTACCTTGTGGATGAGGACGCTATAGAGGACGTCCAAGGAGCCCAGCATTCCTGTGACAGAGTGTGTGTCTACTGTTTAACAACTGCCTCCATTCGTGTCTCCCCTTTGCGTGTGTGCGACACCCTGCTAGCTCTAACTGTGTTATATAGTGGAATCCCTGTCTATTGAGTATTGCACTGAGTCTGCGTTTAGCTTAACATAGCACAGAGCTTGTCAACACAGTGTTCTAGGGGCCTCCACGCAAAAGCTGAATAGACCTGTGTGTGTGTGTACACATGGGTGTGTGTGTGTATGTATATGTGTGTGTGTGTGCGCACCATGTCCATAGTGGTCAAGAGTAAAGAAAGGGGACTTTGCCAGTAAAGCCAGAGGCTTCCTGCTACACTGAAATATGAAAGTGTGCATACAAGTTTGCACACAGACCTGAGTCACTGTACTGTGATTTGTTGGCTGTCTCTTCTGCACATGAAAGCAAAAAAACAATTAAGCTGACATTATAAAATTCAATTCTAAAACGCAAAGTGATGCCAACGTTTCAGCCTAAAAGCCTGTGCAGGTGCTAGTACAGCAAAGTCCAGCAATTACTCTTTTTTTCAAGGCTAATCTGATTAATTAGGCAGTTTTCAATGGAATTTCTGCATTGGGTTTTTGATAAATTAGGAACCGAAAACATTATGACTTATGATACCAACACCAATACCAAAGTAAACTTTTTATCATATTAAAACCAGGCACATACTAATACTAATATAACTAGCTAAATGCATTTTTTAAAAATGAGATGTTTCTTGTACATGACTGATATTACAACAATGTAAACATAGTAAATTAATCTTGTATTCTTCCATGACCCTGCTGGAGTTAAAAAGCTAAACTGTCCTCTATTTACTTCTGATTCCATGAAACCCAAGTAAAGTTCCTTTTTATTCTTTTTCTAAAGTGTGTATGTCTGTGTGTAAATATATAAACTGTATATGTGCACCTTCTTCCCAGTATAACTTCACCAGGCAGAGAGCAGAATAGCACTGAGTTATACAATATTGCACCTTTCTTGCCATCCATATCTCACCAACTATTCAGCCTGACCGATGTCTCACACGTTCATGTTCTGTCACACTCCCTTCTTTCATCTGTCTAACACACATCTTTCTTATTGTCTTGTTCCATCTTTCCTCTCGTAACAAACCTCAGCTCACTTTTTTCACTCTTTCCCTCTTACTTTGCTTGTTGTTTACAGTCCTTCCCTCTTGTGTTAACCTTTCCTCTGCCTCTACCTTTTTCTCATCACCTACCCCCCCTCTGTTGTCTCGTTACATAATTTAAACACATCTTATTTCTGTCATGCTCATGCTTGAGATGCAAAGCTTTGGTTTAGTTGCGTAACAACAGCGTCTTCATCAGATGATGATGAGCATTTGTCACTTTTCTCTCAAGATGCAAAAGGGACGCTAATAAAGCAGACAGGAAAGAGGAGGGAGACTCAGAAGTTAAGACACGTACATGTTTAATAAAAAAACATTTACAGTCTTATCCGTTTCAGTAAACCTGAGAGTTGGAACAAGACTAATAGCTACCAGACATGTAACACACACACACACAGAAGGGTGGCAGATTCTTAAATAAGAACATCTAAAAGAATGACAGGAAGAAAAATGGGTAGACAAATTCAACATAGTCTTGCTGAGTCTCTTAAAAAGCAGAGGTGGAAAGAAAGGAGAGACAGCCAGATGAGAGTGAGGAGGACTCTGCCTATGTTCTCTTCGACAGGGGACTCAAAAGACCTGCCAAACAAACTACTGCAGCCTGAGCATGAGAGGGAGAGAGAGAGAGGTGAGAGAGACAAAGGTGAGACTGCACAGAGTGAGAGCACAGGGCAGGAGAGAGACATGGCCACGAAGAGTGTGAGAGACAGAAGGTAAGACAGAATTATAATGATAATAATGAGGGAGACTGACAGATGTGTTGTACTGTAAAAACCCTATGAGCAATTGGCAAACCTGAAACTTGAGATTGCCTGAGTGTCACCATGTCAAGTGCTGGTGCAATGATGTGTCCATTTTCAGAAAAATGAAAAGTTACATGCTGCCAACTCTGTTCCTCTTATAACAGTCTGTCTATATCTGCCTGAGAATCAGGACAGATGTTTTTTTTTTTCCAAATGCATAAAATCCTAGATGACTGTGTACCTTTCACCTGTTTTTGTATGTAACTGTAGCAAGTTGTGCATTTTTGTCAGTTTGTAAGGAAGGACTACAGCTACCATGGGTAAACAAAAACATTTAAAAAATATTTTCTCATCATTATTCCAAGGAAGCTAAATAATGCAGCAGTTGAGGGTGCAGTGTCTTGCTCAAGGGCACATTAACAGTAAGGGAGAGCATTTCCCCATTATGTTCTTTGCACAGATTTTCCAGACTGGTCCAGAGGATGAGGGACTGTCTGGCCCCAAAGCTGTTTTCCTGACCTCAAGTCTAGTGTACGGTAGATGTTTTTTTAGACTAATACGTTAATTGTTACTTTTTACAAGCACTGCCGCCAGTGTGCGTCACTGTCATGCTATTATATGTAACATTTAACCTTCTCAGCAGCAAACTGTCAACATCCTCGACAAACTCAAAGGATGCCAGTTTTTTTTACATTTTTTTTTCCAGTTTCAGCTCACTGTCAAAACACATTTTTACTTTGATCGTGTTTCTGACAACCTCATGTAAAAATGCCTTTATCTATCTGTGAGCTTCAATATTTGTGCTAAAAAATGCCTCAAACAAGGAATAAGGCTTCATTTTGTCTTAATTTGGTCTTAAGAAAATGTACAACAACAAACAATGACTGTGGCTAATCACGACAACCAATTCAGTGTTTCTCCAAAGTGTGACGATCATCTGAATTAATAAATGAATTATTGCTAAATTAGGAAAATGATGATGAATATAATTTTGACAATACTACAACTACAACTGTACAAAACATGGTCACTACTAATAATACAAAATAAAAATGAGGAGAAAAAAATAGAAATAAACAAATATTTTAGAATTACATAGCTGAGGGATTAAGCATGGGTGATTTTAACATTGCATGCATTATTCAGTGCTTTGATTTGGAGCACACAGTAACCTCCCTTACCCCAAGTATGAATTACAACCCCAAATACCTGTTTGGTTTGGAAAGAGATGTCCATTTTTGTCATATTTTTTTCCACTTGTGGTGATGATTTGTTCAAGTAAAACATTTTCTTTCTCCTGCTCTCGGGGGTGTCAGAGGTCAACGTCAACCACAAAATGGCACTGCTGCAGCCAGTATAGAGATTCAACGTCTTGATTAAAGGGTGGGTTCACAATTTTTCAAGTCTGTCTTAAAAACAACAGTCAAGTGAAAATTAACACTGAAAGAGGTTTTTTTCTCACTGTAAACATTCCTCCTGTTCATACTGGCTATTAAAAGATCCCCTTCAAATGTGCTTTTAATGTAAGTGATGGGGGACAAAATTTGCAGTGTTTCCACACAGTCATGTTGTGCAAAAATGCATTTAAAAGTTTATCTGACGCTTATATGAGGCTTCAGCAGTCTGAGTTAGTCATATCATGTGGATATCTGCCACATTTACAGTGTTTTTAGCATCAAATTCCTTCTTTGTGTTTCCTCAGACAGTGTTTCCCTGTTGAGCTGCGGTGGAAGTATAGTAACAAAAAGAGGGATGGCTGAAGTTTCACAATAGCTTCAGATAAACTTTTAAATACATTTTTGCACAGAAGGAGGCTTGTGGATTTTGGCCCAAATCACTTACATTGTAAGTGTATTATGAAGGCATCTTCTAATGCTCTGTATGAACAGGAGGAATGATTATGGTAAGAAAGACCTGTTTCAATGTTCATTTGGGCTCCTGACTATTGTGAGCTGGACCGGCCACGGACCAGCCCTATAACCCCGAATGTCTGTCACTGACTGACTGACTGACTGAGTGATGAAGTTACACCATTGGTCGGCCGGCCCAGTGTTGGAGTTTCCACGCTGGCTATTGCTCTTTCAAAATGAATCAGCGCAAACAGTTTCAATTATTTCCTCAGGGGGGACGTTTATAGCGGAGCCCCTGAGCACAGCCCCGAAATAAGTTTTAAATACACAAATTTACTGACCGAAGAGCGTCTCACACGAAGGCTCCGACACTGACAGGAGCACCAATCCGCGGATACAAAGAAATGCGACGAATCCATTTTACCAGCCTGCACGCCGGGCTAGCAGATAGTTAGCATAGCCGTGCAGATGAACATTAATATCCAGGAATTCACATTATAGACACTACCACTGACTATCCTTGTAACAAACTTGCCACAATTACACAGTTTTGACCTAGTCTTGTTTTAAGACAGACTTGAAAATTTGTGAACTCGTCCTTTAAGGATACCTACAGCCAAATTTAGGACCAAACTCAGCACGTTTGTGACTCATGCTCATTACAATGTGCTAATATGTGTTGGCAAACTACAAAAACTTCCATGACCCATTTTGTCTCTCAACTATGTAATTATTTAGTTCAGCTTTAATTAAAAACACAGTGAGAAACCCAGAGGTTAAACACTAGCTGGCTTAATCATTTTCCCTTGGTTACTTCTAAGCTCTCCCTCTACCCCTTCTCTATTCCTCCTCCTCTGCCAATATTTATCAATACTTTGTGGTCACTACACAATTTAGCAGGTTACCTAGCACAAGTGGAGGCTTGTGGGAAGTAACTTGGTGTGTGTACAGTACATGCATGTGTTTCTATGTGTGTGAGCTGTGGACTACCTGAGGGCTTAGATCAATCAAAGACCTGACCCAACAAGCCACAACCAAACATTTCCAACCAGACACCAATGTCTGTCACGTTGGTCCAGTTTGAGAGTTCAAAGTCTCAAATGCTTGTAAAATTGAGTGGTTAAATTTGAAAGTTAGTTGCTCACGCTATGTTTTCTGTGTAGACACGGTGTTAGGTTGCAAGCACCACTGAGTGTCTCGAAGGGAGTCAAATGCACCACTTACTTCTTTCTTAGTGGAACATATATAATACTGTGAAAAAATATATGATAATTGATATTTAAAAACATTTTCAAGTTAAACCTAAACATGAGAAGCCTGCTAACAGGAATAACTCTGCCCTTGATTTTATGAGGGCAGGGAGGTCATAAGGCCATAAAAATTTCTTCAAATATGTATTTGGCTCACTTACCAGTAAACAGTGATATTTCAGTGAGATGCAAAGGATATACAACAGCATGCTCAGCATCTTCGAAAGTGTGTGTATGAAAGGGTGTGTGTGAGTGTGTGTGGGAGAGGGGGTTTGGAAAAGTGTGGTGCTGGTTCCCATCCTTTTATTTAAATTAAAAGAGCACATGAAATTGAGATAGGTGGTTCAGGATTTAAATGCATAACATGGCGTCGGTGCTTACACACACACACACACACACCTAGATGACCATCCTTTTATACATCATATCCTTTTTAAGCAGGTCGATTAGGGCCTGATTGATTCATTTGGAGTGGATCAATAAAAAGCTACAATCAGCCAAATGCATGAGCACATACACAAGCTCACAGACAGTGAACAAATGCACTCTCTCACAAAAACACACACTCAACATAATCTTTAAATATGCCTAAGCTATTTGTATACCACCGAGCTTTGATTTCCACTTATAACCACTTAACATAAAAAAAAATCTGTCATGTCCATGTGTGTGCGTGTTTGAATATGTGTACTTTGCCGTCTTATGCAGTCAGCAATATCCTTAGCAATGACCACTCCATCACCATGGCTTTAACAACAAATTGGGGGGGTGGGGTGACCACTCATGATGGCACCTGTACACACATTTGGGAATGTGTGTGTGTGCGCAGGTCTGTGCATAGTCAGGACATATTATGATAAACTGTATAAGAGTTTACAACTGGCTAAATGGTTTTGGACATGATACAGTACATTAGAAGATTGAAGGGAGATAATATGGGGTACTAAAATAAGACTTATATTTTTCTCCCTGCAAATTTTGCTAATTCACTGCCATCTTTGCTATGTCAGCTGTATATGGTGTTTTTTTTTATTTAAAAGGAATGTTAATTCCACTGATCTCAATACAACGAGAAACTGAAGATAATAAAAGTGTCTTCCAGGGAAGAAATCACAAAGCTCTCACTCTGACACAACTGTTTCTCATAAGAGGGAGACCAGGTTTGATCACTCAGTGGCACACACGCACACACACACACAAAAAGACAGTGACTAGACTGACAGCACCACCTAGCTCCGCACAACAGACACTGCATCTGTAGAGCAACGTGAAGCCACTGGCCTGCCTCCCCACCCCTGTGCCTTACTGGCTGTTACTGCGTCATCCTTTTCTATCAAACAAAAGAACCATTATTGGGAAAGAGGAAGAAAAATCTGAATACCTGTGTGTCTCTCTCAGCTTAAAAGAAGAAAAGCTATATGGAAAATGGCTATAGTAAGTTTTATATTTTACAGTGTATGTACAAGGTTTTAAACTGTACTCTTTGTAAATTAATTGTGTTTTTGCTACACTTTACAGGCCCAGTGAGCAACTCTCCATCAGCATGCCGTCATTCCCCTCTCTGCCCTTTTAATGTCATGCCAAGGTGGGAAAAAAATGGCATTTTTATGTCTCGTGACATAATTTTGATGCAGCTCTTTGTGGCGCACTCATAAAAGAAGTCAGTGTGGGGTTGCTAATGTGGCAAGATAAGGTCACTTGGGTAGGCATACAGGCACTTTGTATAGCTAGCATGAGAAATAATTTTTAAACAGCCTTGCACAACTCTGTGTGATGCCCATAAAAAAATAATTGTGCAGATCACAAAGAGAATTTGAATGAACCCTGAGGCAGGTCAGCTCTTCTGTGCTAGGCTATGTACAAGTTGGCCTTTTCGTCTTTCATCAGCACATATTCCTGCTTAGCCTTGTTTTCCCCTCTGGCTTCACTTTGCCTCCTCTCCTATGCTTCCTCTCATTTCCCCTCCTTTCTCTTAGCTTTCCTCTTCTCCAGTTGCCTCCGTTCATCATCACTTTTTTTCCCCCCTCTACCCTGACTACTTTTGCTTCTTTTTCCCTCCTGCTCCTGGTTCTGCCTCTACTCTCCCCTCGCTTCGCCTCCTGTAACTCCTCCACAACTTCGCTCCTCAGCTGTCACACTCTCTCCTCTGAGTTGTAGTGTTTCCTTGCAAATCAGCTGATGTAAATCATCATGTCCCAGCACCCTGGTCTATTGGATACACCCATAAAGCAACAAAGAGCTTATCGATTAACACGTGAATCTGATACACTTGTGCCCACTCTCTCAATCTCGATACTCTTATTCTCTCTGTGCTGCTTTTCTCCCCTTTTCACTCCCTTTCTCTCTTTTGTATCCTCTTGTAATCTCTAAATTTCTTATAAACAGAAAGGATAAGAGAGAGAGAGAGAGTCAGATCATCAATTATACATATTTATATACAGATTGTAAAACACACTTAACACAAAGGGATAAACATATACTGTGAAAGCACTCACATATATGCTGCACAAAAGGACAGGGACAAAAAGATGCACACACACACACAAACACACGCACGCACGCACACGTACTTCTGACTGTGACCTCTCTGCTGCAATCGATCCATCGCCATGGTAATCGATAATCAGGATAGTGTTGTCTCCGTATGGAGAATATGGATGAATGAAATTCACCTGCTCAGCAGTTTGAAGTTTGTGTGTGTGTGTATTTGTGAAGGTTTGTGTGGGTGTGTGTGCTGAACCTCTATTGATCTCCAGTCACCTTACCTCTCAGCAGAGCAAGACAAATCCAGACAAGACAGACAGGAGGAAAAAAGATGAATGGGGGCAAAAATACCGTGAAGAATTAGAAATTCAGACATAAGGACACAGAGAGAGAAATAAAGAGAGGGTCGCAGACATAACGGGAGGAAAATTTCATTCACATAAGAATCGTGATTCTTATTTTCTACAATTCTGAATCGATTCACAAATGCCAAAAATCGATTTTGTTAATAATGTTAAGTGGACAGAATGAAACAGTCGGATCTCAAGAGTTATCTTGCAGTTCATCTTCAAAAAGACGTTTGCTTGCCTTTTTCACTTTTTTGATACCTATTTATTAAATTATTTATTTATTGAGATTCGTGACGCCAACAATCTGAATCGAAAAGTGAGATTCCCAAAGATTCCTACTCTTAACAGACAGCTACACACATACAGATATGAAGATAAAAATAAATACAGGAGGATATTATATATACACATTAGAGACCAATCAATCGGCCACCAATTGTAACAGACAGTTTTTAGCTGATTGGCCATGACCGGTGACCGGCTCCAACCAGTCGCATTTATCCAATTGTTTGCAGGCCAAATTTATACACGTGCTGCACATAGCCGCACGATGGTTTACGTCGGACACACAGCAGCACAGACGTCACAGTCACATATACACACACACATACACACACACACACACACGCTAAAACTAAATGATATGAACCGTTGACTGGTAACATTACAGTACATCTCCTGCAGTTTTTAACTTGTTTAAACATTAATTTACCCGTTTTATTTACCATGTTGCACACCGTCATCACGACCACCAGCAGGCAGGGCTCTGAACAAGGGCTACACCCTGACCACCCCGGGTCTGCTCAAGATGGGACAGATTGTGAGTCTGTCCAGCCCAAAATAGCATATATATAACACAGAGTTTACACACCAGGACGTGTTCAACTCTTTACACACAGTTTACCTGAAACCAAAAAAGTCTCACATTAATGTTTTATTGAAAATCAGCTGAGGTGTGGCTCTGCTGTTAAAACTGCTGCTGTTTTTGTTTATATTATATTTAATTTAACTTTCTCATTATCCGACACACTGACATGAATCTTGCTGTGTGCTTCAATCTGTAGGGAAAAATATAAAATAGTGAATTTGAATTAATACAGCTGATAAATATTATTAATGTAGATATGATAACCAAATAAGTAGAGCAGAGTGAAAAAACTGTACACCTGTTGAGCGCTACAAATCACTATTAAAATGACATGAGGGTTGATATTTGCTATACAAGTAAAGTGCTTTTTGATTACATACAATGGAATTTTCCATTAAAGAAAAGTTACAAAAACATTTGTGTGTGCTGTCAATTATAGTTCTTAGAAAGAAAGAAAATCGGAATCGGCAGGTCAGACTTCTAAAAAAACGGAAATCGGAATCAGCCGACACAATTGCAATCGAGATCGAGAAAGCAGAAATGATTTCGACTCTCAAAAGTAGAGCAGCCTCCATCAGTACCAGCAGTACAACTGTTCAGTGACTTTGTGAACGTCAGACAGACAGAGCTTCAATGTCTGTCACGCAGCCAAAGTATAATGACAACTTCTGTTTCCTCACTCATGCAGATGGTGTGTGTAGTTGCCTACATCCGTATTTGAATGCGTGTGCGTGAATGTTTGTGCCCTTGTATTCATACATATATGTATTCATGCTTCATGTGCATGAGAAAGATTATTTGTGTGTGTGTGTGTTTGTGTGCGCGCGTGTGTGTGTGTGTGTGTGCGCGTGCTTGTGTGTGTTAACCATCTACCACAGACTCCCTGAGGCTGTGTGTAGACCACACATGGCCATATGGAACAGCATTATGGAGACACACAGTGGCACAGATGGACACATTTGGTGCAGGCCATATTCTCAATGATCCACCAGTAGTGGTCTAAACGACAGCACTCGTAAGCCAGAGGAGCCCTTTGACAAGAAGAAACTGTATAAGGTTCACCCACTGGGAAGAGGAGAGAAAATTTGTAATTGTGTGCAAATTAGTTTCTCAAGGAGGAAATATTATTGAAAATTGTGGCAAGAAATGGTCAAAGGAGATGAGATTATTTTTTTTCTTAATGGAAATTGTGAAAAAGTCACCAACACCAGAAACTCATCATGTTACTCTTGGCATCAAAGGTTAATTTATGTTGTGTTTCTGTTC
Organism: Scomberomorus guttatus; assembly: GCA_038419695.1. Classification (NCBI taxonomy): domain Eukaryota; kingdom Metazoa; phylum Chordata; class Actinopteri; order Scombriformes; family Scombridae; genus Scomberomorus; species Scomberomorus guttatus. The sequence continues at coordinate 23,840,375 of CM076456.1, read as the reverse complement.
AAAAATGAATATTGGCCTATCATAATCAAATCAGCACTGACCTTAAAGGGTAACTACACACTCATCCCAACAGATGTAAAAATGCAACAGAGGAGTGGAGGGCAACACCTGTAGGAGACGTGGCCTCGTGACTATGTAGTGTGTGATGTGGAAGATCAGGGACACTGACTGACCACTGCTCAGTGCAGCATGAATAGCGATGTAGAGCTGGTAGATAGCCAGCTAACCAATCATGAGCATTGGAAAGGCAGAGAGTCCGCTGGAGCTCTGACAGGCACTAGAAGCACATTCATGGCCCTTTGTAAAACTGTCTGTGTGTTACCTGTGTTGTGGCTCTATTCTGAGAGGCTCTCCAGAGTGTGTGTGTGTGTGTGTGTGTGTGTGTGTGTGTGTGTGTGTGTGTGTGTCTCTGTGGGGGAGTGTCAGTACGTAGCCATGGCCCTGCTGTTTATTGTGGTTAACGTTACCGTCGTCTGCCCTGAATATCTTGTTAAGCTCTGAATATAGCACAGTTATCAGCTGGCCCATGTGTTGTGTTTACTGCCACAGAGGAGGAATAAATCTCTCGTTCATGTACAATGTCATCTCTCCACTGCCTGTAATCAGACTTGCCAACGCTACCAGCAGCTCTGTGTGAGAGGCACAAAGTGAACCTATGGTTAGCCAGAGTTCTCCGGCTCATATATGAAATAGACGTGAGAGTCTTGCCTATTACGTCACAATTAGGGAGGGGCAGAGAATGAATGGACTGAATTTTCAAATCCAAGCACACAGAAATAAGCTAATTTTGAGCAGAAAAAGCAGTTCTTACACACAAAATCACCTGTATTAACATCATCTTCCAACACAGACCTATGTGATTATGTGTTAAAAAAAATGATTTAGTGCGTCGTTACCCTTTAAAAATCCAGTAGAATAAAAGAAAAGACTTGCACTGCTTCAGTCAGTCTCCATCTGTCCTCTGTCTGGTCAAACAATGTGATTTGATAATTACTGTTGTTTAAAATATAACATGCAATTTTGCTTAAATCTATCATTTCCTGTTAGTCACAGTGCTGCCATATGTCCTCACTCACCCTAACTTGCTCTACTCTGAATGCATTACCGCTGCTTGTTGTTTATGGTTTTATTTATTTTTGTGCAAGATTACACCGATGTCTCAAAACTGAAATAATGTTCCGAGGGTTCAACAGCTCTGCACAGATGCTTTAAAGGTTTTCAATGTTCAAAACACAGTCAAGGTTACAGCTCTCACATCCAATGATAGCTCATTTTTCCAGCCTTCTTTTTTGACCATCTTATCTCATTCAATTGGCTCTCCACATAACAATGGATGTCAGAGTGGCTTTTTGAAGTAGGATTTGCTGTCTGTCAGATGTGACTGATTAGGCTACACACACACACTTAAACACATCATGTTCTCTCTCGCAATACATGCAAACACCATTTCACACTCGTGCACACACACGGTGCAAGTGTTTTGACGGTCGTTATCTGAAGATTAACATGTCAAAATGCTAAGCAGTGATAACTGTCAGCTGACAGTCCTAAAACCTGGATCAAAGCAGTGCACACATACATACACACACAAACACACAAATATTAAGATAATATTGTATCACACCTGCTACTGGAGCAGATATTGTTAACCTTTTTGAAGAAGGACTGATCAAATGAGTAGAAAACATGATTTCAAATTGTTCTTTAAGGATCCTTGATTTTTTAAATATTTTTTAACCTTTAACATGTTAGGTGGAGGACCACTGTTCTGTTCTTTATATCGAAGGATTGCGGCTTTAGCCATTCACATGTCCATAATCTGTAACCACTTTTGGGGATTACGGGGTTAATTGTTAAAAGGTTGTCTCCTGACCTGACAGACAGCTTATCTGCTTCAGCGCTGAAGGAGAACAATCAATCTCACCATGCCACTTCAAACCATGCAAGGAAAAAACACTTTCAGCACCGCTGACTATTTCTACCAAAGAAGGAATCACTTTCACCATCTATACCAACAATTTCTATCAATTGAAAACCACAAATAAAGGATGACTCCATCCATTAATCTAAAACACCATGAAATTAGTTATTAGATGGTTAAGTCAGTGTCTAAACGGGAGCTGCTCTTGCTAAACTCTCAAAGCTAAACTGCTGGATTCCATTATAGTTTACAGGTTTTCATGTTATGTCAATAATTGCGCTTGGCCTGATTTGAGGAACAAAATTGTTTTCACGTGATTGTTTATTACAAACAAAAGCTCTTTGAAGATTGATTGTGGACATGTAAATAATGATACTTTCATATTATTAATTGTTCAACATCAACTGGAATTCTAAAAACCTGCGTCATAATATTGTAATATTCAGTACCAATTTTGATACCAATTGACGGAGAGGAGATGGCAGACTGAACCTACATGGGGCTTACATCTCAAGCAGTGTTTATATGCCAAGGCTGATAAGGCCTTGGCATAATAGATAGGGAAAATTGCTAAATTTCACAGTGAAAACAATAGAATTTTGGCTACAATATGATTTATTATTTAAAGTTATAATCCTAATGATTTCAGTTCTGGTTGATCTGACGACACCCGTGGTGACTAGTAGTGGTAACGGCAAGTTTAATGGTTTAATACGACAGCAAACACCCTTTGAGCAGCTACTTTGTCAGAAATGTAACAGATGAGCAACCAGTGTATCTGATTACAGTGCAGCCAAATACACCTGCGTTTTAGGTACGCATAGGTAGGAATTTGAATCCAGGGTGGGAACAGTGGACTCTGCTACTAACAATGAAAACTACTTAATCGAAAGGTAAATACAGAATGTAAATAATTGAATGGACATTGCTGACAAAATCAAAATCATATCAAAAACAGGGTTTGATTTAGTTAAAATGTTATGGGTTGTAACCATCCTGGTCTGCACACTGAAGAAGGGTGTTTGCCTGAAACATCCATGCAATTGATGGCTTCTTTCTTCATATTTTTCCTTTGATTTCCTAAAAGTGTAGTGACAGACAGAGCAGGACAGATGGATAGGCAGAATAACAGATGGATGGACAGTCAGTCAGTCAGTCAGTCAGTCACTCAGACAGACAGAGACATGGCATGTTTTTATGAACAGTTGGGGGGTTTCCCTTGGACTCTACAATAGAGAGCAGACACAGTTTGACCCAAATTATCCTCCTGATTGGACTGTTTCTATCTCCTCCTATGTGGAGCTGTGTAACTTCACTCAGTTTATTCATTAGTGTCTGCAGATGCTCCCATTATGAAGGGAGAGATGGGAAACTGTGTGTGCGTGGGTGTGCACAAGTGTCTGAATCAGTGTGAGATAGATAGAGCGAGAGAGAAAATATTAGGGCGTTTCCACCATAGGGGGAACCAAGGGGACCAAGAACCGTTTGAGGAACTCAGGAACTAAATCTGCATTTCAACCGGAACTAAATGTGATTCCTGTATAGTCCCTGGATAGTTCCATGTGGTAAAAAAGTCCCTGCTCCAGGAGTAGTCATTTCTAAAGGCTCAGCAGCTTTAGGGCCAGGGGTTTGCAGAAGGGCTGGGCGATAAAATGATCTTGATCATTTTCACAATTAAATTTATGAGATTTATTTTCAATACAGTTACTTTTGAGTCTGTTTTCCTCTACCTACAAAAACACTACACGAACAGCCAATCATACAGCAGAGAAACAAACTCATGTGGTTGACTCAGAAGAAAATGAGCAGCTGCGGGAGCAAAACTGAGTGTGATGAAAATGTTGCCAAAGACGAAGAAATCGTTCCGAAGAGGTTCCGAAGAAGACCTCTACAACCTCGGCTTAAAATCTGCTCTGCACTACCCATCGAGGCTGCTCATCATGACCAAAGACAGTGGTAGGAGGTAGGGGTAGGTAGGTAGGGGGCGGGGGGGGGGGGGGGATGGGAGGAGTGATAACACCGGGCCAACAAACCTGTGGCTAGCATGCTAATCTGCTAGCTTGCACGAACAACGGATGACCTATGCAAAATTTACCTCAACAAAATTTCCGGTTTACTTAACGAGGTTAGGTACTTAATAATAATTAATTAATTCATAATTTTTTTTTTCCAATTTATGATGAAAAAAAAACAAGCCTGAGACAGTCGACAGATTCGTCTTTCTTGCAAACTTGTAGTGAAGTTGTCAAGAATATATTCAATATTCAAAGAACTAACAGCAGTATAATCATCCTCACATTTAAGTTTGTTTTATTTTCTTCAATCAATGTTCAGTATACTACCTCTAAAATGTTTGGCAGACGTTTGAAACAAGGCATTTGATGTGATGGGAATCACAGCAGTGAATGTTTGTCACCTATTTGTTCTAAAAATAAATAAGTAAGAGCATAAATAAGAGCATGAGAAAGAAGAGAGAGGAACGAGCTGAGAGCATGAGCAAGTGAATGAGAGAGAGGGAGTGGCCATAGAGAAAACAAAGTGAGTGAAGCATTATTTTGCAGATTGTTTTATTATGGTAAAGTAAGGCCATGGTCTAAAGCATAAACAGAGTCCCCATCTCCTGTCTCCATGGGTGTCATTTGCATAATCTACACAGTTCCTCAGATGCGGGGAAAATGCAAACAGCAAAGCACAAAAGTGACTTTTAGTTCCTATAGTTCAGTTCCTGAGATTAGTTCCTCTGGTGCCCTAGTTCCTAGAACTGTTTTGGTTGAAAAGGGGCTTATGTTTATGACAATGTGTGCCGAGTATTACCTGAGTGGATATATGTACTAACAGACTGACAAAAACAAACACAGATAACACAAACACCCCTCAATGTTTGGTAATGGCTGGAAAAAATACAACACTAACAGGCCAAATTAGTTATTGTATTAGCTCGCTGGTTTTCTCATTATTTCCCATGGCAAGGTGCTCTTGCTGGATGTGTCTAACAACACAGTCAGTCATGGTTTTAGCAGCAAATGCCAGGATCTAAAAATATGTGGCTTTTTAATCATGTGCTTCGAGGCGGTTTTCATTAGTCTCACAGCAACAGCATGTAACATGACCAGGTTCTCTCTAAGCATCTGCTGAGTGCTATCACCCAAAAATAAAGATGTTCCATGTCTAATGTCTTCCTATTTTGTTTAAAAACATGCAACATTATCTTATACTGTACTGGGCAATATAGCTAAGCTTAACTGCAAGTCCAAGCTGACTGTGGCAGGTTTAGGGACAAAATTAGAACGGGGTGGGTACATGAGAAATTCTAGAAAGGGTAAAAAAGAAAGTGTTTTTGAAACTGAAATGAACTCAAACCATACAATGAGTGTAAAACAAGTAAGTTATTGTCTTGCAAACACATGGAGAACAATAATTACCAAGATACCAGCTGACAAACACAACCTTTAGGTTTGTGTTTACAACTGTTTACCAAAAGTGCAAGCTCAGAAAATTAATGAAAACACCTCCGACCTCTTATTACCTTTGGCTCTATTTCTCTCTCTTGCTCGCTGATTCTCACTCCAGCTTTTTCTCTCCCATCCCTTCATCATGCTGTCTTACTGCCACCTCCTCAAGGTGAATTACAGAAATTATGTGACGCCTACACATTATGATCTGGGTGTGTGTGTGTGTGTGTGTGTGTGTGTGTGTGTGTGTGTGTGTGTGTGTGTGTAGGGGTTAGGCAATTAAATGAGCCTGTTATCATCACTCACACATTCAGGGACAGGTTCACTCTTTATAAAGCTCCCACCGCCCAGCACATTACTCTGTCAATGTATGTAAATCTTTCTACTAACCGCTAGTAGCTTGTGTGTGTGTGTGTGTGTGTGTGTGTGTGTGTGTGTGGCAACAACAGACATACACACACGAAACATCTGAGCACACACACGGTACCTACAAAGAGCACAAACACATCACAGACTGCTTTTCTTCTTAAAAGGTTGACACGAGAGGTGGTCCTTCTAACATCTCTGTGATTGAGGTGAAGAGTAAAGCTCGTGGCCAACACAGAGTGATGACATTAGTCTTCCTAACAGATCATATCATCTATTCACAAGACCATGAATCAACTCCATCTTGATACCAAATGCTGTGTGCTTAAAATGGACAATCCACTTTAATACAGAATATATACACTGCAGAAAACACAGCTGTAGAAGAGACTGGAGACTGGAGATTAGCCTACGATCTCTTAGGTACATTTCAACACATTTCCTTAAAACAGCCTGAGGCTTGCTGCAGTAAAATGCATAACACCTTCAAAGAGATAGATGAGTATGACTTGAGGCTTTTAAGTCATTAGATCAAGCAGCAATTTGTGCTGTGTCTGTGTTAAGCATAATGAACTACAGAATGACACTGGCAGATCTTCAGAGGTTCCATGTACGGATTTCCACACTGGCTGTTTTTGACTCAAAATATCAGAGTACTACACAGTCTGTACATTTTCAAAATCTAAGCTGATTTGACAGTCCTCATGCACCTAAAAAGAATCATTTAAAGGGGACATATACATGCACATTTACAGCTCTAATCTTGGGCTCTTGGGCGTTCAAAAAACGCCTTATTTATCTTATACTGACCCTTTATACAGCCCCTCAGTTCAACCACTTTCTGAAACAGCCCACTCTGTTCTGATCGGTTAGCTCTTGGAAGCTGCTTGTTCTTCACTCAAAATGTCAACTTCTCAAATACATCCATACATGTTCGAGCCTGAAATCCAATCCGAGATATGAGAGTGGACAATGCAAACAACACACGGAAAAACCTTAGCAACAAGGAGGTTAGTCCTTATATGGTATTTAGAATTATTTCAATTAATGTAACAGTATGTAAAAGTAGCAACAAGACAGCCATCGTTCAATTCTGATTTGCATATTAACTACTCAGTTTACATAATGACTGTTTTTTTGATTCACTGACATACACGTGTAACTGTGTTTTGCATTTCCATGCAGTTATAAATGCAGTATGTACTCTATGTACATAAGTTTGAACACATTTTGCCAGCTGAAAGGTGTGGCATTGATTGATGTGTCGCTTTAGCCTCATTATCTAAAGCACACAAAAGTTTTCAAAATCCCATCTAGTATGGTTTCAGAAATCCCACACGATCTGAACACAAAGCTTCTTTTCTTAATCCTTTAAAATGTGATTAAGTCCAACAAGTTTGTAACACGCTATCAAAGAGAGAGAGAGGGAAAAAACATTTTAAAAAATATGAATGGGGGCTCATAATGGTCAATATATGAGCTACTACTCCAAAACCAGATCCTTTTTTTTTTTGGCTTTTCCCTTTTACCATTCTGCCCATAACACCTGACCCACACCAACAGACAAGAATATGATGGACCAATTCTTAGTCATCTGGTAATTTAGTTACTCTGTCCCCAACAAACCTCACATTCAGGCACTTCAGAAAGATAATTAATCAGCACAAGGATTCCATGAGGAGGTGGACTTCATAACAATAACAATTAGTAACACACACACACACAATTTCATGCAGTCATGTGTATCCATCTATTCTAGGTGGGCCCCAGGTGCAGCTGTGCTTCCTTAATTAAGGTCCATGAAGACTACAGGCTTCATCGTTTATTATACTCATAATTAACCCTTTCGCTTTCACCCTATCTGCCTCTCTGTCTGTTTCATTTCAATCACTCTGTTAACCCCTTCTCTATCACTTAAAATCAATCTTCCATATCCTGCTGGTAGGCTGCTTCATGCTGTCACCTCGTGCCCATCTCACACACTGTCACCATTAACCCCACATTTGTCTTTATTTCACCATCTCTTCCACAGTTCTTTAATTACCAGACTCCCCCTGTCTTTCATTTTATCCACTCTAGCAATTAACCCCTTTCTCTCTTGCACCCCTTCTGCTTCGCCTCCTCATATGCTCTTACAAATTGCACCAGATCTGTCTCGTCCTCGCTCCATCTCTCTCCCTCTCTCTCCCTCTCTCTGGCTTTCTGTGTCATCCTCCCTCATAGTATCCTCTTAGTCTCTCAGAAATGCCATTTCTCAATTAACCCCGCTGGTTCCTGGCTAAAGGTCAACATGTATCAGGTGTGGATCACATGCATGCACTCTAAGGTGTGACTCAAAAATGATTGTATTCATTAGAGGGTAGGGTGAAAGAAAGGTGCATGGGGAAGGAGAAGGCCAAAGCAGTACTAAATATGGGCAGATGACTCAGGACATGGGGAGAGAAAAGACATCAACGAAAAGATAGAATGAGAGAGACCAAGAAAAGGAAGAAAACAACAAGTATTGGAGGAAGATTGATGTTAGCTAAGAAAACATGGTGAGGAATGGAGCATAAAGAGCCGAAGTCAAACCTGAATTTCCGGATTCCACTCCAGAAGCAGGAAAACCTCGTTAAAAATCCCATTAACATTTGCAACTATGCAAATAACTAAAATTCCAGCCTTGGTACAGAACCTTTCTCAACTATATATGTCAAGTGGGTCGCTTCATATGTTTAGATAAGGATGGGAGTTTTCTGATCTTATATTGTTGTTTATTCAATATTTATGTTTTTTAGCAACCTTTAACTTTGTTAGCTTGTTGAGCTGTCTTAGAGTATGGGAAGTAAACTCTAGGAACACACTTTTTTCAGAAAGACCGATATAAGAAACGCTAAATGAGAGATTGCATTGAGTTACAGAAGCTAGTGGAACGGAGGCTAACCGGATGTGACTTATATATATTCAGTAAATTGACAGATAGTGTTAATTAGTGTAAAGGGAGACAGAATAAGAGCATGTGGTGGGCAGATTTAAAAGAGCTGGGACAGTGCAGACACTGAGTAGGAAGAGAGGACAGAGGGAATGAGTGTGGAGAGGATAACTACTGTAAAAGAGGGAGAGAGGAGAGGGAAGAGGTGAAGGTGAGAGGGAACATTTAGGTTCATTATGGTGAGATCTCACTGTTGTCTCCTCTTTATCCTGTCATAATGAGCAACCTCTCTAAGGAACGTAGAGATAATGATACATGCCCCGAGCTTGGGTGACCTTTAGGAAAAATTTCCATTAATTGGAAACTCTTGAGGCAGAGCCCAATGTATCTTAAACATTGGTTAATTGTAATGTTTAAGGCTGGCAGAGTAGACACTGCAGGTTTCAGGTTATTCTGTTATTTTTTTCATTCTTTGATGAATGAATATATTTATCTATGCTGAACTTTTTTCCATTTTCATCCTTTTCAGAACAGTTTTCTTTTGCCATCAGCTAATTGATCCCACAATTAGAAAAACAAACAAAAAAAAAAACAATCAATAAACATAGCAAAACATGTCACTGATCAAAACTAGCGGATTTCTGTTTCATGTTGTCTTAGAAACTTTCCTACATCAGATATACTACTTCAGTTATTGTTATAAACATACTTCAGGTATGCACCATAAGTTTTTAGTGTTTTCTTTTATCTATTAATTAAGCAAGATACACAACTGTGTTTGAAACAGACTGTTCTGATAAATTAACTGTATCAGCCAGTTTAACATGATGAGTGTTCATCCAAGCCTTGACAGACTTAAACTGATTCATTCATATGCGTGTGCGTGCACACCCGTACACACGCACACACAAACCACCAGACACGAAGACGAGAATGTGTGCATTTAGCAGATGGCTGGTGGTTAAGAGAGTGTGAATGATAAAATCTGCCCACTATTCCATCGCCTTGTCCATTATTCCACTCCACTGCTTTTGAAGAGTGTGAGAGGTGTGTGTGTGTGTGTGTGTGTGTGTGTGTGAGCAGAAGTATGTTTGTGTGTAGATCTGTCTGTGTGCATTGTCATCTCCATGTATCTGCGTCTAAATGAAATGATCTACTCACATCTAGTGTGTTGTAAATGAACAATATTAAAATTAAACCATTAAAAAGAGCATAAAAAAAGCCATTTAATTTTGTTTTGCTCTAATCTGATTTTATTGTCTCTAGTCATCATGTGTAACGGGTTGTAAGCAATCAAACTAATGGAACATTACAGGCCTATTCAAAATGTACCATACAAGTAATATTGTATTACCCATCTGTGTGTGTGTGTGTGTGTGTGAAGTGAAACATGACATGTCTGTAACATATGAGGCTATGCGGCATTAAAAGGTTATGTTTGAAGTCATTGTGTTCTTTATTATTTATGTGGTGTATGTGTGTGTATGGCGAGTGCCAGCAGCATTTTGTCAAATGATTCATTAAAATCATGCACACATAAAGAGCTCAATGCACACACCAATAAATGCACTTCAAATATAAACACATGATCACACATACACACACACAGTAAAGTGTCCATTACTGTTTACTGAACATCAGTCCACCTTAAGTGAGCCTGGTCAGGTTAGGCTAACCCATTGTCGCTAACTTCAGGGCTAACCCCCTTCACTTTAATCAGCAGATGGCAAGCAAGACACAGGAACTTGGCTTGTGTCTTGAGGAGTTGTAGCATTTATTCACTGACAAATAGCCTAAACAGTACACACACTGCAGTGCTACGTGCACAGCTATACTGCTAACGTCATACTCTCTGCTCTGGTCGCCAGTCTCACCATCACACACCTGCTCTCTCTCTCTCTCTCTCGACCGCACACTCGCTACGCACTGAGCCATCCCTTAAAAGGAGCTACGCTAACCTGCTATCGTAAGTTGGTTAAAATTGCGCGAAAAATCGCCCAAAAACAAAACAACCAGCAATGGACTCAGCCAATCACCAACAGCTGATATATTCGCCCTAATCGCCCAAGCCTAACACACACTCATGGTTATAATTTTATCTTCACCCCCCAATGACAAACCCGTGTCCTTTTACCCAATCAAAAACATAAAGGAGGATATTCATTATATAGACTGACACTGTGAAGACCAAGTAAGTCATACATCACTAAAAGTTGATAATTCAGCTACACACATGCACATATACTAAAAGGAGCTCTGTTAATATATGTTGACTGTCAATGTAGAGTGATATATGTGTCAGTGCACCGCAATTTACCAATGAGGCCATACCCCCATCAAATATAATTCACAATTCGGCTAATAGCAGTTATCTTGCCTCCTGAAGAAAGCGAAGGTTTATGGCCCCTCTACCCTTCTCAAGGACTACCAGATACACCTGCTCACACACACACTCACACACACAAGACAACCCACCTATGAAAACTAACACACACGGAGGGGGGGTGGTGGCCATCATGCTGTCGTGCCCTCCACGACGGCATCAGAATCATCCTCCGTCTGTACAGCCTGATAAAAGCACAGCACGTCCAGCTGTCTGTGTACAAAATACAGCAAGCTCTAACTGATATCTGCTGGGTCCAGGCTGCAAGGCTAATGGCACTCATGACTCTTCCCAGGACAAGCCGGGGCCCGGTGTGCCGATAGCTTGCTCAATTCCTGTCTTGATAGGTAATAGAAAAAGAATGGTGAATCTGCTAAGAAACAGGAAGCGCTCAAGCGGTATTGCAAATTTATCAAATTTAGCATCCATTCCTCTTCAGCCACAGCCTGTCCCAAAAAATTAGCCAGATAACGCTTTTAACACACTAAATTTTGTTTTATTAAACGTCAGTTCTTTTATTAAACATTTTTAATCAATGATTTTATCATCAAGCACAATGTCGATTTTATGTTTTTAACTGAAACTTGGTTAGACCAAGATAACAGCAGTTATTATCGAGCCAGCCCCTCCCTCCCCAGTTTTATGAGTGAAGCTAGAGTACATAAAAAAGGAGGTGGAGTTGCCATTTCGTTTGATGATTCCCCCCAATGCAAGCAGATATTTTGCGCTTGTGCTTCTTTTCAATATGTGGCTTTTCAGCTGAATTCCTCTTCTCGAGCTATATTTCTAAATATCTACAGGCCACCTAAAAACTGTGCAACCTTTTTTGATGACTTTGCTGAACTGCTGTTTATAATCTGTATTGACTTTGACTGTGTAGTTATTGTTGGTGATTTTAACATCCATGTTGACAACCCCCAGGACAGAGGGACTAAAGAACTGTGCTGTGTTCTTGATGGACTGACTCAGCATGTGACGGAGAACACATACAACAAGGGGCACACTCTGGACTTAATTATCTCCAAGGGTCTGAACATTTCCAAGGCTGATGTTGCTCTCTCTGATCATTCCTGGTGTTTTCTTTGAGAGTGCTATCTCTGTGCACACAAATGTTCAAACAGAGGTAACCACAAAACAGTGTATCACTGAAAACACCAGTGAAACATTTATTCAGGCTTTCTATTCCACAACCGCCCTCTCTTGGGTCTCAGTCAATGAGCTTCTAGATAATTTCAATTCTAAAATTACAAATGTTAATGATGCCTTTGCACCTGCTAAGGTGAAGGTGGTCTCTGTTAAGAAAAGGTCTCTGTGGAGAAATGCCACGCTGGTCAGAAAAGAAAAAAGAGAGTGTTGAAAAGCTGAACGCAGGTGGTGAAAAACAAATCATTATGACATCTATAGAGAGAGACTTCGCATTTATAATTTGGAACTGAGAAATGCATGACAGTCCTCTGACATCATCGCCAAAAACAATAATAATGCATCTGCTTTGTTTGCTACTGTCGACAGGCTAACAAACCCTCCTGTGTCAGTAGCCTCTGATGTTCTGTCCACCAGGGCCTGCAATGAATTTGCCTCCTTCCTCACTGACAAAATTCAGAAAATTAGACAAGCAGTCAGTGCCTCCATATCAGGTAAAGGATATGCATTGTCCCTGTGTCCATTTAAAATCAATCAAGTAGTATGACAATTTTATCCTATCAACCATAAAAACCTGGAGGTCATTATAAAACATCTGAAATCCTCCTCCTGCTGCCTTGATATTCTGCCTACAGGCTTTTTTAAAAAATAGACTGGAAAACTGGTTGGGACTTTCTGGCACAGTACTAAACTGGTTTGTAACCTACTTAAAGGACAAGGACTACTTTGTGTTTATAAGGTAAGTACACATCTGAGCAGACAAAAATGACACGCGGACTTCCCCAAGGCTCCATTCTGGGACCTCTTCTGTTAAACATCTAGCTCAGGTTATGGAAAACAACAAAATATGTTACCATAATTATGCAGACGACACACCAATTTCAACATCCACATTAAGACAATTACAAAGTCAGCCTACTATCACCTGAAGAATATATCAAGAATTAAAGGACTTATGTCTCAGCAGGATTTGGAAAAACGTGTCCATGCATTTATCTTCAGTAGACTAAACTACTGTAACAGTGTCTTTACAGGTCTCCCTAAAAAGTTGATCAGACAGCTGCAGTTGATTCAGAACGCTACTGCTCGAGTCCTAAGACCAAAAAAAGTGGATCACATCACTCCAGTTCTCAGAACTTTACACTGGCTTCCTGTGTGTCAAAGAATTTTAAAATACTGCTGTTGGTTTATAAAGCACTGAATGGTTTAGGGCCAAAATACATTTCTGATCTGCTGCTACGTTATAAACCATCCAGACCTCTCAGATCATCTGGGTCAGGTCTGCTTTCTGTCCCCAAAGTCAAAACTAAACATGGAGAAGCAGCGTTCAGTTTTTATGCTCCACATGGAACAAATAACTCTCAGTTCTTTTAAATCAAGACTTTTCTGTTTGCCGCTGCCTTTTATTAAATCAAATTTGAGGCTTTTGATTAATATCTTACACTGCACTGTAACTTTTATTCTCTTGTTTTATCCCTTATTCTATTTTAGCATTTAACATTTTTTAATTGTATTTAAATGTTTGAATTGCCTTGTTGTTGTTGCTATACAAACAAACTTGCCTCGCTAGATGAAGAAAATTACAAAAATTATATCTGAGTCACATAAGTCACATCTGAGTCACATGTAGGCAGAATACTTTATGGTTCTTGTACCCTTTTTGAAGGACCAGGTAGAGCAAGTGCACACATTCATACATGGTAGTATATGGTACAATGCTAAGGATTGTGACACACACACACACAAGCTGACATTTACATTTTTTCAGTAGCTTCACGTGGCAGAAGTACGTTGCGTTTGGAGCTAAAATGGTGTAACAAAAACTGCTTATTTTCTTATGAGCTGGCTGATAATCAAAGAAGAGACCAGTTACAGTATACGCAAAGTCGTAAAAACCTGTACTGTAGAAAAACAGAAACACTTCATCAATCCAGCCATGCAACCATTTTCTAACCTGCTTATCTTGTTCAGTGTCACATGAAGCAAAAATTAAATCTTAGTATTGTGAATTTGATTAACAGAACTTAACTGTTTGGAAGTTATTGGACAAATGTAAAGTTTTCTGTCTCTGACTTGAAAAGGTCAGACCTGAAAATGACTTGTCCACACCGTGTGTCCACACTGGCACTTTCAGATTATTTTAGTATAGCTCTCTATGGACATTAAAATTCAGAATATTAATAAAACATTCTTATTCGGTTGGCACATAAAAAGAGTGGGACAGACACAGGACAGATACTCCACTTGATCTCAGCAGGTTAAACCTTTGTTCTGTCGCCTTCCACTCTCCATCATCACTGATACTGTATTTCATTACAGCCAATGAAATAATTTAGTTGCTCTCAATGACTTATTCTGAGAAATAAAACAGGCCAAATAGGCTAACCCAACAATTCACACCAGACCCCACTTATCCTACCCGCCCTCAAAGCTACACCCCAAAGGAACATATATGTCACCACCCCTTATGCTTGTAAATGTGCACATACACACATCCACGCACACACCTACAACAAACCAGGATACTCAGTAAATGAAACCAGTGCAACGTGTGAAAGCAATAAGCAGCACTGCTTTCTTTGGTGGAAGGTCAATATTATTCTCACCAGTTAGCCACTTCATATGGGGGGCTGAGGGGGCAAAGGTGGCTAGAAAACTGATAGTATGACATGACCACACTGTATGTGTGTGGGGGTGTTTTTTTGTTTTTGTGAGAAACATATGAGAGTGTGTGTTTGTCCTTTCTGTTCATTCACTTAACCTTTGAAAGCTGACATCACACTATAAAAAGAAAATACGTCTGAACCCAGTTGCCATGAAAGATCTTTTGATAAATAGCCTATGATTAGGACAAGCTGGAAAAACAGAAGAAAGTATAGAGAAAAAAATACTTATTATACCATTCTTCTCAGTAGGCCCAATTCAATTCCATATATTTTAAAAGTTTATAAAAACTTTGTAAACTAAATGCGGTGACAAAGAAACTTTGGGACAAACATGCCCGCGCATAACATGGAAGTATTCTTTCCCCTGAGCTGAATTTTAAAATTTTATTCAGTTTAAGGCTAGTGGTCAGATAAAAGGTCTAATACAAACACTCATGCCATTAACACACACATAGGGACCAGCGAGTGATTGACATGTTTTTTCATTGGTTAAAATAATCTAACCTATAATCTATAATCATAGCAAAGTAAATGTGCAGGCCAAGTAGAACATCATCAGAAAATACACTTCCATATTGAAAAGCTTCATTAGATGGACTGAGTCTGGGGTCAAGCCCAGTCAACCCTGGGAGTTAGCGATAACAGAGCAGCCACTCAGGGACTAAATCATGTGAGGGATAAACTCTTAGTGGTGTATGAAAACATGCATACAGAAGTGTGCACAAAGACAGTGAAATGCCAACTATTTGGTTTTTATTAATTAAAGCAAAAGATTCCGCATAAATAAAGAATTAACACTGCAAGTATTTATCAAAACAAAACTCATCATAAGGATTTAAAATTAATAATGACTGTTATTGGACTAGGAAATTACAGTAAAACATGAACTAAAAGTTGTACAATACAGGCAAAAAATACCAATGAGACTTACAGATACTGGTGAAGCTAAAAAATGAATACTTAACACAATGCTAATATGATTATTAAGCTCAACCCATGGGTGCAAGGTGAACAATGAGATTTGTTGGATGCCTGTCTACTTAGTTTAAGTATCAGGTTCGTGTTAAATTGCCTAGGATTAAAATGTCGTGGTTAAATGTGGTCTGTGTCAGAGGCCACCCACGCAAATAGCAGCTTCTCAATATGTCTGTATGTTGTTCTAATCCTTTTCAAGTCTCATTGTTTTCATCTGGGTCATGGTTCAATTAATTTCGACGCGTCAACCAGCAAAACACACACGGTGATGCTGTAAGCATCTTATCAACTACCTTAATGGACAAATACGTAACTTACAGCACATGCTACATAAGAATCCAATCAAATTCTGCCTGTCTGTCTGGTGTCTATTGTCTTCATTATCTTGTCCCACCAGAATAAGCTGCCATGAATAATCACATTGGAACTGCATCACGCTTTAAACGCTGCTCTGTGTTATGCTAATATTTTCATGTAAGTGTTATGTATGTCATCTTAAATGTCCAGGCTGAAGCTGGTGCTATTCGCGCAATGTTAGAAGTTTCTGACCGCACGTATACACTGCACAGACGTCATGTACGTATCATTCATTATGAAAAACTGTAGAGGAGGATTATGGGGCATTATGCATAATAACCCTTCCAACAGGGTCATAATTGCCTCATTCTGACTGGGTTGTGTTTTGCTCCTCAAAATGACAGAGCTAAGCTGGTGAGAAGGGGAAAGAAAAGAGATAGAAATGGAAAGGAGAAGAGAGAGTCACAATGCAAAATGAGGAAAAACTGTTTTTGTAATATTTGTTTACTTTGCATTAGGGGTACTTTTGGTACTACTATTATTGTGGGTGAGGGGGAAAGTAAAGAGTGCTTGCCCCATCTCCTTTCCTTGTGTTTCTGTCTTTACCTAATCTCCATCCCTCCAGCCATACTTGCTTACCAGTATTCACTCCAACCATCTATTCATCTGCAGTAAGTTTATGCTCACCCAGTCGCTTTCCTCCTGTCATTCAATGTTTTTACAACAATTATTATTATACAAGGACTACATTGACTACTGGGGTGTTTGTGTTTATTCGCCCAAAACAGCCGAAATACCAGCTGTAGGTTAGCTGTAAACTGGCTAGCAACAGAAGCATCGAGCATTTCTGTGTGTTTGTGTTCAATTCAACAGAACTAAGAACTCACCAGAAACTCCGGTTCTTTTTGTCATCATCCGGTCTTTTTCCTCTGGTCTCTGTACATTTATGAAGCAGATTCATAAATTTCTCACTCAAGTTGAAAAACTTTCAACTCGCACGGACGCGTCTTGGTGTCAATTCGGCTGCCCGGGGCCAGGCGCGTCTATTCACGTCTTTCCAATGACTTTGTATGTTATCGCTTTCTGTCTTAACACACAGTTAAAGGTAGGGAAAGGAAGCTAAATTATCCATGCCTTCCAAGCACCATTCCTAATTCAAACCCTTATACTTTATTCTCCTTTACTCCTTTCTTTCATTAAGCTCTCTGGTTCTTATAATTTCCAATATCATGCCCTCCTCCACTCTCCCCGCTTTTATACTGAACAGTCCACACCTGATGTAGGTTACTAAAGGTTAATTATGCACAGACAATTGATCAATATGTAAATCAGCATACATAACACATGAGCATACACACATAGAAACAAGCATATAGAATAAAACTGCCTTTGAACTTAAAAAGCCACAAATTATTTTCCTTATAAAAAGTTAAACTAAAATGATCTGTAATGATGAATGTCTAAACGATTATATTCCAGCTCCATTGTAAATGTTATGACGAATTCACACAATCAGCGATGACAGAAATTAATCTGTACATACATTCACTCGGCCAAATTACTTTTGTATGTGTGTTTATGTGTCTGTGTATGTGCACGTCGAAATAAATTGTGCAGCAGCCAAACATTATCATTTCTCACTCACACTTGCTAAATGAACATTTTTGTAAGCCCTTAATTGATTCATTTGTATCAAGAACTATCACGTCTTGCAAGTATAGTATTAATATGTGTGCATGCTATAAGTTACAAAGGCAGGGCTTAGGCAGAGAGACAGAAATAAATTACCAAGTTTTACAAATCTGCATCTGTTAGCAGCAGCAGCTTGTGTTATTTACCACCAATCAGCAGAGTTTTCATGTTCATAGCTGTGGAAAACTGTAGAATTACAGAGCACAGAAGGGAGGGAAGGGCCTGGTGAGAACGGGGAACCTGCTCTGAATAATCTCCTCATTAACAGGCTACTTTGTAATGATTCTGGTATTGTAGTGACCTTTAATTATTTTAATTATTATGGTTTAACTAGCAGACAAATCATTTCAAAGTTGGATTAGAGTTGTTAGATATAGATTATTTTTAATAAAATACAAAAGAATATAGAAAGTCAGACATGGGCAATTTTTTTACTGATCTTAGGTCCTTGATTTAAAGTCTGTGTAAAGGAAAATCAGACATTTCTTTTCAAACACATTAAAAATAATTGCTGAAAACATGTGAAAAGACTGAACTATGTAGTACAGAATTGTTGAGTTAGAGCATTAAACTGTTTTTCACCATTTCTGTGTTCAGGATTTTTTGGGCGGGCCTGAAATGGTGGATCTATGACGTAGAGGGGTGACTAGCATGTTAGTTTCTCCGAGAGTGACAGCCATAATGAAGCCACTTTCCAGCAGAGAAGTGAGTAAGTTAAGTGCACCAAAAAAAAAATAATTAACATACAGATGATTGGTGATGGTTCACTTGTTAACTAGTCATTTAAGTTACATTTTTAACAAAACAAGCATTTACCTGAAAAATATGTGCCGAATTAAACAGTGGCTCCTAATGTTATCATCCATGTAGCATGCCCCCAGCATTTCAGAGCAGAGAATATTGCTTATTATGATTCTGAAACCTAATTTTATATACTTGGCGACTTTTTTTAATCATTCAAATTTGTCTGGGTGGTTAATTACACATTTTTCTGTGGTGTGACAAACTCAGAACACATATTTATTATTGCTTTACACGGACTTTTTGATTTAAAATCTAGCCTAGAACTCAAATTAGGAAAAACCAGCAAAAGAAAAATGACAATCAGGTTGAAATAAACTTTAAGAGACAAACACAGCCTTAACACAAGTAATATTTCACATCCTCAGGCTCAGCCTTCCTCAGTATGTGCTAACTTAGTCCATTTGAGGGTCTGTTGCTAGTACTTCACACTGTGGGTTTGACTATGGCCTGATACATGTTCAGTTTCTTCTTGGACTCCTATTTTTAAAAAAATATGAAGTTGATCTTCTCCTGTTTTTTTTTTAAAAATGAAGTCCATGTTCCTTGCACATTTTAAAGCCAGCTTATAGTTTCAGTCACTCTATATATGAATGCCAGTCTGTCTGTTTGTCTGTCCCCACCCTAATCCTACTATCTGCCCATGTGATGGCAATGTGGGCCAGAACAACAGAAAGAAAACAATAAACAAAAACAAAACAATAAGATCATTAATGCAAGAGTCAAAATGACTGCATTATATAAAAATTACTGAAAGTGAAGGATGATGAACTGTTGGTAAAAACGAGGGTAAAAATACATACATACACACACACACACACAATGTACTCCCCACTGAGTTGACTTCAATCCACCAACTCTCCATCTTACTGTCTCCAAGTCACACCGTTTAAGGTTGTTTCATCTTACCAGCCAGACAGACAGTATAATCGCCAGACGTGCTTCAAGTTTGATCAATTCAAAGTGTATTTTAACAGGATTTACAAGGCAATTTACAAACCGTTTTCCAGAAAATGACACTCGGGCGCCATTGTAGGCCTATATTGAACTAAATTTCTCTGAGGAGGTGTCCGCTGGATAACCCCAGGAACAGGAGATCTCACAAACCCTTCTTTCTTCTGATATCCGTCCTAAGTTCCTGTGCTAACATAATAAACTAATCTGTGACAAGGTTATTCAAGTGCAGGCACTGTACAGTACAGGGTCAATTATCACAATGGCTGAGAAAAGGAACACAGTGCATACAACTGCTGCGTGTGTGTTTTCCAACTTGCAGCTTTGTGTTGATAAAATTTACCAGACATCTGGACTAATGTTTGTCAGAGGGCAAGTGGAAAAACAAAAAGAAAACTTTCTGAACATCATACTAAAAGCTATGTTTTGTATAAGCCAAACACTCTGTATAAGCAGAGAATATGAAGTTAGCAGTATAGCTGTGAACGGTGCAGTGTGTGTACAGTTTAGGCTATTTATCGGTGAATACATGCTACAACTCCTCTATTGGTGTGTACAGCTCATATAAACACACATACGCACATCCTGCATACTAATATGCTCATAGAATACGCTGTGTGTATCGGTGAACAAATAAGAGAAAGGTACAGTAAATGGATGCTTGCTGTGATCATGTGTGTGCATGCTTAAAAAAAAAAAGAACACACTGATGTGTGTAAAGGGATGCATGCTGCGTGTGTGTGTGTGTGTTTGAACAAGTGTATGTAATATTAATGTCCCAGAACGAACAGTAATATCATACAAGGCAACAGAATTTCACCTCTCTCTCCATTACCAGCTATCGTTTTACACAAACCCTGGTCTCTGTAAGGCTGTTTCTGCAATACCTACAACGTGGGAAAAATACATTAGGAATTACACTTCCAGCTACATTGAAAACGCTGATGGGAATCCATATTTCCTGCTTACTTTTCATTTTCTTTGACATAACACTGTGAGTGGGCTTGAAAAACAACATGCAAGGGGGACATTAGGGTAATGGAGAAAAAAAACTGTGTTGGGGGTGTGGGTGGCAGTGGCAGTCTAAAGGTGAACTTGCACACCACACATATAAAAAAAAAAGTTACCCCACATTATTTTTCAGCTGCTATAGTTGTACCATTTAGCCATATGTTTCTATTGGATGTGGAAGTGGGCTTAAAGTGGCTTATAAAGTGCCTTTCTAGTGTTCTGACCACTCAAAGCGCTTTATACTACATGCCACATTCACCCATTCACACACACATTCATTCATTGTTGGCAGAGGCTGCCATGCAAGGTTCCAACCTGCTCATCAGGAGGAGTTTCTAATCATTCACACACACATTCACACTTCACGGGAGCAATTTGGGGTTCAGTATCTTGCCCAAGGACACTTCGACATGTGGACTAGAGGAGTCAAGGATCGAACCACCGATCTTCTAATTAGTGGACAACCTGCTCTACCTCCTGAGCCACAGCTGCTCCGTATGTAAAATGTATTTAAAAGTTTATCTGAAACTAATATGTAATACAATACTGTTGTTTTAAAAATTCAAATTGTGAACCTATTCTTTAAGGGTTTATTGAGGCTCACATTTGAAAAATGTGTAGTTTTAATGCTTGTTAAATTCTCTACAAAATTTGACCGCAGAAAAATTGGACTAAAGGTGTGTCTGTTTATAACAGTTCATAAATAACTGGCACCCAACAACAGTATGGCAAACATGAAACCTCCAACCAATCTTTAAAGTGGCATCTTTTACCATGCTGTGTTATGGAAAAGCACTTACACTGCACTCGCATCACAGGCTCTGATATTGTATTTTTGCCCAAAAAGCCCCAAACACATTTCTAATTCTCTTACTCATGATTCAATCATCATCTTGTGTAGGTTTGTTAGGAAAAACAAACTGGGATAACAGCTTTCCTAAGATTTCAGTCTTTGAGTTAAGCTAAGCTAAGCTAAACATGTCATCACTGTTCTAGACCTTACAGAGATGAAACGGATATCAATCCTCTCATTGAACAGTGGGTAAGATGACAGACAGGTGTGCTTCCCAAAATACATGTGTTCTTTTGTATGCTGTCATAACACCTTAAGGTGTTTGGAATGCATGTTAGTGCTACAGATGTTTTGTTGTACACTGTTATATTGTCTGTTCTATTGTTATATTGTACAGCATTTTTCTATCCAAGATAGACAGACATATAGAGATACTATATACAGAGATATATACCCCCAGTTTAGAGAACATCCAAATCCAAATTTTCTTCTCAGTTGTTAGATTAATACCACCTAAAACGTTCACATATTAGAGCTCGCTCTCAAATAAATCACTATATTTCAGCCATGGATTTATGAAACTGATTTTTTGACCTCTGTCTACAGCAGACCTCAAAAATCTTCTGTTTTTTTATTTATTTTTTTTAGTGTGTGTGTGTGTGTGGTTTTAAACCTAAACCCAGGCAGTCTGGGTCTCCCTACAGTAAAACACTCATCTGGGATTAGGAGCCATTTATTCATCTCAGCTCAGTAATACTATGAGAGGCTCGCTTCAGAATCCAATGAATATTTCACACTTTCATTTCATATGCAATCTCTGGTGCTCAAGAGTGTGTAATGCAGGGTATCATTCTGTACGGTTTATTTCTGTGTGTGTGTGTGTGTGTGTGTGTGTGTGTGTGTGTGTGTCTCACTATATGTGTTTTTGGGGAGTTATTTTGTGGCACTTTATTTGATCTCAGTATTGAAATGTATATTTTGTGGTATGCATGTGCTTAAATATTTGGATTCTACGCTGCAAAAGGTATGTTTTGTATGTTCAAAGGACATTATCAAAAAGCATTATGAGCCCTTTGTTAGTGTTTTGGCAACGAGAAAGTTCAGGGGACAGTTGAGGAAAAAAATGTAAAGCAGTTGCCACACAGTACAGATACAGTTTGTATCTTTAGGCATCTCTCACACACATTAATTTGCTGTGACTATAACTCCAGCCTCAATACAGAAACCTGCTAAACCAGCTTTAATTTTAAACCAACTATTCAAATGACTTGACGCTTATCTAGTCTTCCAGCCAAACTAATACACTTCTCCTTTTTTGACATCAAATCATTGGTACAATGCTTTTTCAGTCCTGTTCACAACAACAGGGAAGTACACAGGTGTCAGCCTCACCATCAGCAGAGCTATACTAAACTATAGTAAAGCTGAAATGATTAGTCGATTAGCTGATAGGCAGAAAATTAATCGGCAACTATTCTGACAATCAATTAATCCTACTGTTGTCTTGTTTAAGCTTCTTAATGTGAACATTTGCTGCTTTTCTTGTCTTAACATTATAGTAAATTGAATATTTTTGGTGGTCAAGTCACACAAAAAAGCACATTTGACTGTTTTCTGATGTTGGCTAAATGTTTAATTGATGAATCAATGAAATAATCAGCATATGAAATCGATTAAGAAAATAATCGTTAGTCATACCCTTTAACTACAGAAAGGTCTCAGTTAAAGCTGCACTAATATTTTAATATTTGTAATAAATCAAATGAACATACTGTATGTAATGTAAATGGGGTCAGTCGTAGCTGTAGGTCAAGGTTGCTCTAGTAGGCTGCAGGTCCCCTGAGCTCTACTGAGACTTCAGCTCATTATTTTAGTTCTACAGCCTGCAAGTTGTTTAGTTCAATTTCACTGCTCTCATCATCCTTGTTTCTGGCCACAGCAGGCAGCTGTTTTCAGCAAAAAAAAAAAAATCTCTCATAAACCCATATTACTCTACCTACCCAACACCAAATTGCTGACAGACAAGGTTAGAGACTAGCCAGAGAACATAGTGGAGGCATTAAGAGCCAGATATTTCCATCAGAAGTCAGTAGAGACCAAACCAAACTGAAGGAGCTAAACAAAACAGTAATGATATATCAGCTCATGGTAATTTTTTTTAACATAAATGCATGAAATATACCACAATCTTCATACGGATCCCTTAAATTATTTTTTTTAAGAATTGTGACCAAGATACTTACTGAATGGGGCATTTTACAGTTGAAAAATCAACTTCTCTCTTTTGGACAAACTATATAATGGTGACACAGTTTCTAAATGACCATAAAGCTAGTTTATATATTATATGTACACCAGTACTGATGTATCTACAAAAAACTTATATCGACCAATATATCAGTCTAGCTTGAATAGCATCAGTACTCCAATAATCAGAACCAATAATCCCTTAGTACATTTGGTTTTGGCCTGTATAACCAAACATCATATATAACAACAACTAGAGATTCTGTGGCTGTACAAATGAAGTAGTAGTAGGTCTACGTGCTATACTGACTGACCTCGAGAGGGTCTCCAGACTGTAACACCTCCACATAAAAAAACACGACAAACAAGATCACAGTGGCACAGGGCGGGTGACAGTAGCATACAGCAGGACCAGTGCATGCTGTTCTCTAAATCTCTACAGAACTATGGCAACAGGCTCTCATAATAGTAATTGTAGGTCAGTTGCTAGTCTCCTGACTCTGTTATTGCTGCTGTCACTGAGTCATATGGCCGCTGGGCTGCAGCTTAGTGTGTCATGTCCCCGACTTTGAGACTTCAGAGCTCATCAGGAAAACTCATCCGGCAGAGAGAACAATCTAAGCTATCTAATATCTCTAAAAATATCAGGTGGGAATGTAGGAATATTATTTCTTTACTGTAAAGATGGTCCTCATTAGTCACATTTCTAACACAAGATTATAAACATTTTCCATGTTGCTGTAGCTGGAGTCCTGCTAATATCATGGTTAAAAGATCCCAAAACTTATGAACCATATGAATGATTATTTTGACATGAACAGAGTAGGTTTGTGTCCTGGCTGGAGTGAGAGGGAGAGATCATTTCAGTTCTTCTCCAAAAGGTTCTTACAGCCCTGAGAGAAACTGCCAACTAATGCAACTTTGTTCTTAATTGGTTCATGGATCTCCAACAAATCCTGGAGTATTTATACATCCTTAAAGGCATACAGTACAAGCCGGGGACAGAGAAATACACTGTACGTACATTACATTTTCTAGCCAGTAGGTTCTTCAACTTTTTCAAGCTGTGACCTAAATGAAAAATTCAGTTCACCATAAGACACAGTCTCATTAAAACATGTTGATACTGTTTTAATGTGCAGATCCACCAAGAGAAGACTCAAGATTCATTTAAGGTCCTAAGCCGTGGTTCAAAAAGCCCATAATCTAGGCCATTTATCACATTCTAATAATGCCAGAGTCTATGAGAGAGTATGAAAAAACATAGACTTTCCAAAGGGGAAAATGAAAGATGACACATTCCTCAGGGGAAAAATAAGAAAAATGGGGAATATATGGATTAAGTTTGCAACGTCTCCAAAAGTGAATTGCTAATGACACTGCTTAATGCTTAAGGCAAGTTAAAACCTTTTCCCTTTGAATTTTGCTTGTGAGGCAATATTCTATCTAAGGGAGTGGCTTACAGGCCACTGCAGTTCAATACTCTATTGTGTGCACAGAGACACACACGGACACAAAATGCAAGGCACAGATACCCCACTCAAACGTTGTACAAGTATATATACCCTTGAGCACATACATAGTGTTATGTGACTAATTAATAGGTATAAATCAAAAGGATTATATGCATTATATGAGAGGCATCAAAAGGATTCAAGGGATAAAGACGGTTGACTTAAATCCAGTGATTTTGTAGCTCTCTGTAGAGAACAGGATCTGCCTGGCACCTCTTTCTCTTCTTTGTGGACTGTCTCACTGGATATTTGGTTAGTCACATGCATGTTTGTGTACTCTTCTTAGTAGTGGTCATACAGGAAACAGGCCATTTTAATTAAAGGGCTATTAAAATCTAACCTCACACAAGTTAGTGAACATGTTTACATGGTCGTTTGTGGTCAGCGTAAAGTCACATAAAATAACAGAACCCTGTGTTGACTTTGTGTGTGTTTATACTAAAGAAAGTAAAATTAAACAAAGTAAAAATACACCACTAACCCCTTTAATTACAAAACCAGATCAAAAGCAGGAGCAGGAACAAAGCAACTGATTCTACGCCAGCAGGTTCTTACCTTGTCCTTGTCTTCTACCAGATCGCTGAGTATATCATCAGGGTCCAAAATCCCCCCATCACAGTATTCAACATGGTGAGTCCGAACCAGGAAGTCCCCTTCCTACAGAACAAAACAAAAAACAATGTGAATAGAAGTACATACTATCACCGTGGACCCACTTTATTTATATGCACCTACCACAAAGTCTATTTCTTTAAATGGTGGCTGCTCATATGCATGATCATCTGATTAATCAAGCCAGAAGTACATAAGCTTCAATAGTAAATTAAAAAAAACAGTACTTTATGAAACTGAAAATGTGTAGATATCATTTTCTCTATCATCATTTTCTACCATAAGGAAAACTGTTTTCCTAACTCCAAATTCAGTTTCCAGATACTTTTTCCTGAAACACAGGCACTGGGAAACATTAATTCATTACTGTTACAAAAGTTATTAATATAGTGTGATTGATTGTTGATGGTGTAACTAACAGAATAGTCAATAGTAACATTTTAGTAAATATCAGTATTAAGGACACTGTTCAGACTGGTGCAAACCTCCCTCACCAACTTAACTTCTATTCACTTTTCTAATCTTATATCTTAAAATGGCATCCTACTTGCTTAATTTCATGCATTCTTTGATGTAAAACAAAATACTGGGAAAGGGTATAATACATCAAAAACAAACAATGGAGAGAGGCAGTTTAATCTCACAGCAGGTGCAGAGGCGGTGCAGGTGAAGGATAGTTTAGATAGTTTGAATGTTTTTCACTTTTCTTTACACCTACTGTACTACATGGTAAACAAAAGATTAAAAAAACTCTTTTTAAAGTACTAAAACTAATTGGGTTTTGATTTAATATATTTTGTTCTATACTATATCTGTTTAACATTATCATTTTGAACAATAAAATAAGTCAATCTCTATAAAACGGGATGAAGGGATGTGTGTAACTTGTCCCACAGTCTCAGAGTTCAATCCACTTGGTAAAGGGTCAGTTTTCTTTTCCCCACAACCCCAAATCAGTTCAGTTCAATCCAGCTTCACAAACAAAAGAAAGACAACTCAAAAGTCCGCTCAGGGTTTTACCGCTGATCCCCCCAAAGACACTAGCAAAGCAACACAGTACATAAATATGAGCACAGCAGAAACGTCAGAGAGGTCGGACCACCATGTTTAACTATTTATCTTTAAACGTTATAGCTACGGCTGAAAATGACAACGGAAACATAAACGAGTCTGCCGATTTTACATATATCCGCAATTCAAATCAACCGCCAGTTGTCTTCCCACAATTGATGCTGTTAGGGCAACGTCACGGTGATTCGGTCTATACCTCTCTGTGCTCAACTCCCCCCTACCCACTCCTCCCACCTCTGCCCTCCCAATTGTTTCTTTCCTCCTCACATCTTCCACATCTTTCCCTCGGTACAGATTACAACTCCAGCCCTTTCTCTCTCCTTCCTCACTCCCTTTCTCCGGCGTGTTGGGTCTGTGATTAATGACACCGACACTGCACTGGACAGCTGACTACATAGAGCTGCTTGTTGAACAACATATTGAGACAACATACACACACACTCATACACACACACACAGGCACATATATAAAACCACACAGAGCCTAAGGAAAGGTACGAATCAAAATGTTACAGGCTGGTGCTCCATTAAGTCACTCTTTCAGGGTCAGGTGCTTGTCAATGCTTTTCAAAAAAACTCCCATCAGGGGAAAGCAGCAGAGTAAGATAGTGTCCCTGGATATCACTGCAACTCTCAATGTCAATACCAGTTCCTACACAAAACATGGCTTTTTTCAATAAATTACTTACTTCCATTTTTTAAATTATTTTATAGTATAAAATATTGTTTTATTAATTTATACATGAGATATGGTTAAAGATGTCTGATGTGTTTTAGGTACAACTGAAAAAAAAACCAGAAGTTGTTCAATTAGTTTTCAAGAACCAAATGTGATTTACTATGCAGGTATTTTGAAGCTGCATGACTTAGTGGTGTCTTATAGGAGTACTGGTCATGTGATTATACAGTACCAGTCAAAAGTCTGGACACACTTTGTCATTCAAGGAAATGGGAAGGTGCGTCCAAACGTTTGACTGGAACTGTATCTGAACTTATTCTTTCACATTTTCTTAATGGGTTGGAAAGAATCATTTACACCAGAACACATTTTAAAATACACCTAGTAAATATGGGTTGAGGTAAGTATGATGACATACTGTATGCTTAGCAGAAACACTGTTTACATGCGATTTATCATACTGCAATTATACTGTACTTCATTGGAGTGATATGTGGCTCGCTTGCTTATGTGAGGAAATACCTCACCATACTCACTTTCATTCTTCGCTGTCATCTGGCACCAGCTGACATATGCAAGTATCTTACAAACATTGTTTGCTTACTAAAATGAAGCATTTATCTCATGTAAAATATGGCCTCTGTTCTAAAAAAACACTTATTTTTTCTGTTTTGTCACCAAACAGGAGATTTCAATGGATTTTCAACCATCACTGTTACACAAGACACTTGACACTGTGGCTGTTTACACTGTGCATATTGTCTCTCCCTCCCTCCCTGCTGGAATTCATTGTGCGACTACGTTGTAATACTGGCTTGGCTCACACCCAGGCCAGATGTATGAGAGAGAGAGAGAGACTTTCAAACATTGCATTTGCATTGTTTTATTTAGTTTATCTTCCTTGAGCACTATCAATCAGGATTTTGGGGCATATTTAATCTGGGACAAGACAAATGAATGATTTTATGATTACTAGGGAAACATTCAGTGTAAAGTAAATTATTGTGTATGTTTTGTAACCTTGGCTATGCACTTTAGTCTCACTGAGCCAGTGTTTGTAAAACCACTTCTGTTCCTCCTGTTCATACTGGCCATTAGAAGATCCCTTCATAATGCACTTACAATGTAAATGATGGGGGACAAAATCCACAGTCCTCCTTCTGTGCAAAAATGTATTTAAAAGTTTATCTAAAGCTAATATCAAGCTTTAGCTGTCGAGATCAGATCAAGTAAATATCTTTCAACGTTAGTCTTTTTAGTGTCTTTTTGTTACTATACTTCCACCGTAGCTCAACAGGGAAACACAAAGAGGGAATTTGATGCTAAAAAGACTGTAAATGTGGCAGATATCCACTTGATATGACTAACTACTGACTGCTGAAGCCTCATATAAGCTTCAGATCAACTTTTAAATGTATTTTTGCACAAAATGACAGTGTGGATACACTGTGGATTTTGGCCCCCATCACTTACATTGAAAGCACATTTGAAGGCCAGTATGAACAGGAGGAATGATTACAGTGAGGAAAACCTCTTTTAGTGTTCATATTGGCATCTGACTGTTGTTTTAAGACAGACTTGAAAAATTGTGAACCTATCCTTTCATGGTAAGTCCTCATTCTGTCAAACAATGAATAATTCCATATAGGGCTGTGCAATATGACTATAGAAAAATGTCTATTGTGTCATATTATGCTCTATCGTTTATTTCGTTGTGTCACAAATCACACTCGTTACGGCAATATTTTTGGCCATTTGGAGTCTGTCCATCTTTTGCGCGGATTACATAAATAAATTACTCTTCTTGGCTTTTTACTCACAAAGCTATTATTCACTGTCGCTCCTCTGCTCCGCTGTGTGCAGCACACACACACGGAGGGCTCAGCTCTGCCCGCAGTGAACCACAGAGAGCATAATATATGGGATATGAGATTTTAGTCATATCACACAGCCCTAATTCCACAAGAAACTTACCTAACGAAACATGATAAACCTCACTATTCATTACATTCTTTTTAGATAACAAGAGATTTTCATAGGCTTGCTTACAGTCCACTATTACATTCCAGTTCAAATTTAGCTCACAGACACCAGTAAAACTTCTGTTATGTAAACAAAACCTACTCTGGTTATCATGTCCACATTAATTCCCCCCAGGAAGCCCTGGGGCAAAAGTGAGTTTTACAGCGCACACAACATGGCCCGTATTATTTCAGTTAATATTGTGCTTTAGTAGTGCATACTCACAAACAAATTAACAATTCATCAAATTAAACCATATGATACACAGTAAACCTGGAGCATTTGGGACCATGAGGATCTGGATTTGGCTGTTGGTCAGACTGAGCAATCAATTTTTTAACATCACTTTGTGAAACTTGTGACATGCATATTATTAATACCATTTTTAGAGCTGCAACGATTAGTTGATTAATCGATTAGTTGATTGACAGAAAATTATTCAGTAACTATTCTGATAATCAAATAATCATTTTAGTCATTTTTTAAGCAAAACTTCCAAACATTTATTGGTTTTAACTTCTCAAATGTGAGGATTGGAGCTTTTCTGTGTCAAACATAACAGTTAAATTAATATATTTTAAATATGAACGGTTTATCAGACAAAACACGATGAAATTATTGTATATTTTCACTATTTTCTGATATTTTATAGACAAATCAATTAATCTTTTAATCAAGAAAATAATCAGCAGATTAATTGATAACGAAAATAATCGTCAATTGTAACCCTAAACATTTTCTAATGAAAATAAAGTAATAATTTACCAAGAAAAAATATCATAGATTAATGAATCATAAAAAGCCAGTACAGCCAGTTGCAAAACTGCTTTACGTTGCCACTAGAATTTAAAACTAGACTAGATGTTTAAAATTGCAATCCATTTAACTGTCAGATAACGGCACCTCCCTATGAGCACAACTTCCTGGAACACACTAGAAAATCACAACACTACTCTCTGACTATTTGACCACTCAGCCGGGACACAAGATTCCCAATCAATATGCATCAGGGGGAAAAAAAGCAATAAATATTTCAATATAAAGTTTTTGCAGAACGCCAACATCCAACAATCTCATTGCTTAGGCCTGCTGTTGTTTTTAGGTCAACAACCCCCCTTCATTTTTGTTACAGTGGGGAAGCCATGCAGCTAAGAACACAAGAGATAAAGAGGTATGGAGATAAGAGCTGTGAGTACACTAATCTTATCTGAAATTGAGGAGGAGTGAGTGGATTTTGTTGCATATTTCTCGTGAACTGCAGAAACCCTGTACCTACGAGTCTCAGATATTGGAGAATTAGAGATAAGAGCTGTAAATACACAGATCTAATTTGAAAATCAGGGGGATTAGCACTTAATACAGTGTTTTGCCTGATACTATTACAGATAATTTTGGGCAGTTTTTGGTATTTGACTCTGAGGAATCTAAAAATGATTATCAGGTTGTAGTGAAATCCCACCACAGTTACACCATTATGTAGATCGTTCCGTTTTATCAGGTATGTGTTATCCCCCCACCATCCCCCCATTCTCTATCTCCAGTACCAGTAAACCTTTGTAGTTTGTCAGTTGACACAACGGTTTGGTATGTATGCTGTTGTTAAAGGCAGTGCAAAGAGGAGGATTTTCACCACCAAACTGTGGTCCAGGGTTCACTTTAAGCAAACTCCTGCTCTCCACACAAAATGTGAAAGGCATCCACTCACCACACTTGCAGCTGAATGCTACAATAAGTTGAATCAATCAATTCCAATAGAAAAAGAAAACTAAATTTCCACTATTTTGGTTCTAGGCCAAAACTGAGGGGTCTGGAATAATCACAATTTCATCAAGCAGGTCAGGTATGTTAAGTATGTAGTATTAACACTGGGAGAAAAACACTCTAAGCTGTCTTAACTAACACCACTGTGTAGAGACAGTGAACACTGTTGCAGCAACGGATTCTGTGGAAAAATAAAATCAAGGGAGTTAAACTGTCCCTTGACCCATCTCATGACCTGGCTGTAACAAAGCTTGTCTTCTGTGAAAAGCAAAGCAAGGGAATTGCTGGCGGAAATGTCATGGTATCCATTACTCACAATGTTAGCATTTCAGCAGAAACTCCACATTTTGGCTAGACTCAAGGTAAAAGGTAAATGGAGTGCATTTATATAGTGCCTTTCTAGTCTTCTGACCACTCAAAGCACTTTTACACTACAAGCCACATTCACACACACACACATTCATACGCTGATGGCAGGGGCTGCCATGCAAGGTGCCAACCTGCTCATCAGGAGGATCTAATCATTCACACACACATTCACACACTGACACAGCCACTGGGAGCAATTTGGAGTTCAGTGTCTTGCCCAAGGACACTTGACATGTGGACCGGAGGAGCCGAGAGTCGAACCGCCAATCTTCCGATTAGTGGACGGATTTATGCCTCTACCTCCTCAGCCACAGACGCCCTCAAGGTGATTCTTCACTTGTCTAATTTGGCAAATTTTGGTGTATCTTGAACGTTCAATATCAGATTTTAGGAGCATCGTAACCACTAGACAGGATTCATAAAAACTGATGTGTTGATAATCTGCTTACAAGGGCAATCATTCTTATATATTAATGGTCTGGCAGTGGAAAACAACCTTTCCTAACTTGGAGAATAGAATAGAATAGAATAGAATTGACGTCAGGCTCGATCAACACATTCCTGCAGTGTGTCTGCAGAGAAGGCGGCACGTGTCTCCTCCCTGCCCCCTCCCTCTCAGAAATGATTGCCTGCCTGTGCTCTGGCATTGGGCCAGAATGTTTTACAATTTTATCAGCTTGTTTGGCCACGCCTCATCAGCTCTCCTCCCCTGGCTAATGAAACTACAGCGCACACCCACATAGGCAGGAACCCTTCTATACACATCCAGCTTACAATCTACCGTATGTGCAAACGCAATAAATACACATGCATAGACACACCATTAGCCCACAAAAGCAAGGCAAGTTTGTGGCCATATTTGGACCACACACACACACACACCACTTTAATCACCAACATTGTGTTATAGAGTTTAATATACATTAAGTTCATATATATTTGAAAAAGACAAGTCAACATTTCACAGGTTGATACTCCACTGAATACAGCCTACTTCTTACAGCCTACTACTAAACCTGGAATCACATCAACAGGCATCCATAAACACACAACTGCACGCGTTTCTATTTGGCCAAAGGTAATTAAGATGTATGTCAACAAGCTGATGACTTCCTGACAACTCCCCAGGAAAACAACCTCCGCTTTCCTCCCACTCCCTCCTCTTCCTCTGGCCACTTGGCCCTGCTATCTCAGCTATCACCCTTTTACATTCATCATCTTTGTTCTGATTTCATCAAAAGGTTTATTCATTTCCTCCCTGCTGCCTCTCTACAATAACCTTGTGTATTACCGTTTTATTTTTTCTTTGATACTACTTTCATTCTCCTTTTCCCCACCTACCACAATTTATGTTCATACATCAAGAGTGATAGCTCTATATTTCTGCTCCTTGTATAAGAAATAATTATACATTACAGTGCATTGAGTGCAACACTTAGCTCTCTCATGTAAGAGAAGTCATATTGTCACACTAACTGAGTGACAGGTGACTGACAAAGAGACACTTCTCACTTCAACAGTACACCATGGACCCTCAGGTTGACACATATTATAGAGATGTCAGAGTATCAAGGTGTACTTCAGTAGATTGGCATTGGCTATATTGAGCACTGAACCCTTGTTCCATTGTGATCTGTCTATGCCAGTTTTTTTTTATACTGTGTGTACTAAATGGATATAGTGTGTGACAGTTGTCTTATTCTGTTTATGTTGTTTGTAGTTTATGCTGCTCTCTTGGCCAGGTCTAAATCTATTTAATCTACCTGGTTAAATAAAGGAAGAAGAAGATTATCCTCAACTTGTGACAGAAAAGCATGCATCATATATTGTTAATAAGCAGCTAAAATGTCTGGTGTGTCTTATGAATAGTAAAATGAAACAACCCAGGAAGCCACATCTAATGACTTCAACGTGTTTTAGCTAAATTCAACATGACAAATAAAACAAGACACCATTTTGAACTGGAATTCTGATTTAAAAGGTTTTGTTCACTGCTTTTACATTTTTAAAACATCCTGTTAACATTTTTACAGTCTTTTAAAACATGAAAAGAAAAAAAAAGCTGTCATGCAGGTTATTTTTAATGCAGAGCTATTGAATTGTCACAAATACCATAAAATGGGTTGATTTAACCAAACGGTGCACTGTGCAGACTGTTTAAGGGTAACATATCTTAAAGGGACTCAGTAATAAAAGATAATATTACATACCAAATGACTCATGCTCAGGCACAAACAACTATCAACCAATAATATGACAATTAGGGTATATTCCCCATGTTTCTATCCATCTTGAGGCCTTCATTTTGAGTTTTGACTCGAATGAGTTATCACCACTAAACTATGTCTTTACAACTAAGAATCAGCCAGTGTGTTCGTGTTCAAAAACAGGTTACTCAGACTCAAGGCTGTATACATTAATTAGTGAAGCGTAAGCTAAGTTATCACTGAAAAGAGCTTAGAAGATAGTTTTCAATAGAAAAGTAGAACAAAAGTCTGGTGTATCCTACATGCAAACACATCAGCACTCTGCTATTGCCAGTCCCGTTCTAATCTCTTTTGTCTCTCCTATCCCCCTTTGGTTCCATACTGAACAACACAGAAGGGTATACAAATTCTGATAATTAAGCTGCGATGATGTTAAACTTAAAGAAAAAAAAATGCAATGCAACTAAAACACAGAACAAATCCTCTTTGAAATGTAACTTAAGACCAAACCTCAAGGATCCCCAGCTCTTTTCAAGATAACTAAAAAACAGCTTTAATACCTATAGCTCCTCTTAAGCACTGCTGAGGGGGGGCTCCTAACAAAGCAGCTGATAAATGGCAAAGCTGGTGACAGTTAGCTACAGTGGATGCATGCAAAAAATGTTTTCGAACGAGCAAAATACTCTCTTAAGTAGGATGAAGCAGATAAAGAAGGATCGGAGGAAGGGGACAGGGAGAGACAGGCCGAAAGTGAGCCGTCTCTGTGACAATTTAAAAACATGATTTCCCTAGCACTGGGAGGGATTAGGAACTGGACTGCTTTACAAAGCACACACACACACCCTAGCTTTCTAAACACATTAACAGCCATAATTACCTAGCTACAACAGATTAGTGTTGGAGGAAAATGACTGAGTGATGGAAAGAGAGCAAAGGAAGCAAGGAAAATACACAGAGAAAAATAAATACAGAGAAGAGGGGACGAGATGTAGCAATTAAGGAAACTATTCCCTGTCCCATGGAGGAGGAGTGACAGGAGGGGGAGAAAAAAATGCAGGAGGAGGCAGTCAAAGGAGAGTATGAAAAGGAGGAACACAAGCAAAAGGAGAATATTTAAAATGGCAAACAACACACAAGGAGAACAGAAAGAGGTCAAAACTATCAAAAAAGTAGGAAGAATGACAGACTAAGGGGGAAGTAAAAACTGAAATTACAAAGGGGAATGTGAGGGTAGTGAGAGGAGGAGAGGTGGTGAAGTGCTGACAAAGCTATGGGAGAGAGTAGGCAGAGAGAAAGAAAACAGAGGAAGAAGAGAAGAGAAAGAAGAAGAGGAGGCCAAAACACACACTGTGCATGTGCTTAACAAGGCAGTTCATTCACACAGACAGGAAACAAAGCATTTAAACACTCAGAGGCCTAATCAATAAAGCAGGGTGGTGCATCATTACACACATCAAAGCTGCAGGAAAACACACCTGGAGCACTCACTCTGTCTCTCAGTGAACATTAGTAACACCTAAAATGTGGCTGTTCTTCTGTTAGGCCAGAGATAAAGTCCACCGCAACATGGTGTGTATTAAATTGTCACCTTTCATTTTATAAGTCCAAGTTTAAATTAATTTTTGCTAGGAAATCAGTATGGTGTTTGCTCAGATTTGTGCACTTAAGTGAAAATGGCAATTAGTTTGCGATTTTTGACTTTGATATGTCCTCCCAAATGTGAGCTAATGGTTGATAGCCACCACTGTCAGCGTTCATTGAGGTAATTCAGAAAAACTGACACCAGTACGTAGTTTGTACCCCAAAGACCATTAACAAGTGGATTTTTCAACTCCCACTCTGTCTTGGTCACAATAAAACAAACTAAAAAAACATATCTAAGGGATCCATATCAAGATTGTTTGTGTTATGTGTTTAGGTAAAAGAAGGTGAGGGCTAGAGGTGGGACTCTTTGGGAATCTCACGATTCGATTCAGATTCTTGGCATCAGATTTGATTCAGAATCGATTCTTGATGCAAAATCAATTCTCAGTTAAATTAATAGAAAAGGGGGCACCATTTTTAGTCTCTTACTCCAGTATACTGTATAGAAGTATAGAAGGTAAGAATCGCAATTCTTATGTGAATTGATTTTTTCACCCTACTATTGGTCAATAAATCGTTATCAGTTTATCAGTTTTTAAACTCCCAGCTCCAGGCTGTATTGCTTGACACTACCAAGACCTAAAGCAGTATACATTGCTCCTGCATATTAGTGGTGTAGTGGAACGTAGTTAATCCGTGATCCGTACGGATTACCCCCCATAGTTCGGCACGCATTTTGAAGGGATTCTGAAGAGCAACAACCAAACCAGCATCTAACAGGTCCGAAGTGACATTTGCAGGTATGTATACATGCTGTTTAATGTGCTGCAGCTGAGCAGCTAATTAGTTATCTAACCTGCTAACTGACGTTAGCGGTGCACTCTTCCCCGTGAATATTTGTTCTGTGGCTCGTTCAACAAGCTAAAGTGCAGGACAAGACATGTGTTCATGTTTGTAAGTTATCATCAGGTTTTGATGATGTGGACACAGGCTATTTTTTCATTCACTACCATGTTTAAAGGAAGATCATGCCTCATACTGCACTTTAATTTAACAATTGAGTATTGAATATTTTATATATTTTAAGATTTTATTTAAACATTGGACATCTGAATGTTGTTTTCAATGTTGTTTCATTTAAGACCACGGGCAAAAGTTCTTTGCTTTAAGCGTTTTACAGAATAAATGGAAAGCAAAGTTATATTTGTCTCCCTTTTTTTTTTTGCTGATCTGAAAAATGATCCGATCCATGACTCAAAACCGTGATATGATCCGAACCGTGAGTTTTGTGATCCGCTGCACCCCTACTGCATATACGTGGAATCTCATGCTGTTTAAGGACACTTTTAAATGTAGACTATTCATCTCTACTTCTAGGTGGAACAGGGTTATCTCACAAAGAAGAATAAAAGGTAAAGAAGGAAGTGTTCAAAGAGGAAGCAGAGTACAAATGAAAGGGAAGCGAGGGCGATGTGGAAGGTGAAGAGGAGATGTACTTGTGAGAAAAAAAGGATGATAAATAGGATGAAGGGGGCATAACACACAGAAGCACTGAGTGGGGAGGGGTGATATATGGGTAGATGAAAGCAGATTAAGAGGCAAAAAAGGTAGAGAGAGCAAGAAAATGAAGAGGCTGGAAAGAAGAGTCATCTCCAAGTGCTGTCTCTGTGTCTGTCTCACAGACATACAAACACACACAGCTTCAACATCTCTCTCTCAATCACAACTGAGGCCATCTATCCATAGGACTGGTGTGCTCTTTGAATAATGGAGCCAATATGAAGTGAGTCACTGAGAAGATTTGGTCGTCTGATGGGGGTCACGGGGTTCCTGCCCCGAGAGCAGCACAGGGAATCAACAGCAGTCACAAAGGAATCACAAGAGAGAGTCATTTGCATTTTACACTCACAACTAAAGTGGAAACGAGTCATGCCTGCTCCTGTCTGGACCATCACAATTCATATCAGATATGCTTTTTAATTTTTTATACAGCAATTATGGAGAACTGGACCTCCATGGCTTTGTCTAATTTCCCAAGACTTTGGGATGTGGAAATCACATGGCCCTTTTATGATATAAAAATGACAGAGCTTTCAATAATTCTTTTATGGCTTCAGGGAAAAACCTCAAATGTTATGAAAGTGCTGTTTCATAAAAACTTATCTCGCCTCTTATACAAGTCTTTCAGGAGTTCATGAAAATCTGAACACATTATTACAAAACTTCTGACAATGAATAATGTAGCTAACCGGTGGCTCAAATGTCAATGAGACTCAAAAAGAGATAAAATTACATTTGTACATTTTTTTTGTTGATGTTCTTGAGCTAGTTGGACTATTTAGCATAAATTAACATGAAATATTATTCCACACTTACAGTAATTGCCTCTTAGAAAGTTTAACAAATGAGCAGCAGCTACATGAAAAAAGCATCCATCATAACTGCCTCTTAAGGTGATGTGCAAGGTGACTACATTTTGACAGTGTCAGGAGAAAGTTACTTATAGCTGTTACTAGAGCTCAGTGTATTTTATGCATTTGTGGAAACAAGCATCAAAAACTGCAATGTACACATTCATAGTAAGTATTATTTTGTACGAGACGTCCAGTATTGTACTGGTACCGGCTCATAACATTTCTGAAGTCCTAACTGGATACTCACCTTACTTTCAAACTATATTTGCATTTATTCAGAAACAGGCATATTTGGGAAAGCTATATTCAAACATCAGGCATGCTGCTTTGCTGTTTAAGGATGCATTTCCCTCTAAATTATTTACTAATACACTGTATGTGTCTAGAACTGCAACGATTAGTCAATCGACAGAAACTTAACCAGCAACTATTTTGATAATCAAATAATTGTGTTAGTAATTTTTTTAAGCAAAATAACCAAATATCAAATGTGAGCGCCTGTGTCATAAACGTAAACTGAATGTCTTTGGTTTTTTTGTCTGATCTGTTGATCAAACAAAACCAGACATTTGAAGACATTGACTTGAGCTTTAGGAACTTACAATGGGCATTTTTCTGTTGTCTGACATTTTATAGACAAAAAAATTAATCCATTAGTCGTGAAAATAATCAGCAGATTAATCAATAATGACAATAGCTAGTTGCAGCTCTACACTGGTGGAAAGTAAGTACATTTACTCAAGTGCTGTACTTAAGTACAATTTTGTATTTTCATTTTGCTACTTTATACTTCCACTCCACTACATTTCAGAGGGAAATATTGTACTTTCTACTCCACTACATTTATTTAACAGCTTTAGTTACTTTTCAGATGAAGATTTGACACAATGGATAATATAACAAGCTTTTAATATACAACACATTGTTAAAGATGAAACCAGTGGTTTCCAACCTTTTTGGCTTTTGACGTCTTACAAAAAGCAGTGTGTAGTCGGGGTCACATTTCAGATGTCTATGAGTTGTTAAATAGTGATTTTTCCCTCTAAACTTCTCACATGGTTTCATTTCAATAAATGTTCAAATGATCCAATATTTCACCAAAAACCAAAGATTAGAGAAAGAGTCCAACTGATCTCAAGTACTCAGTCCAACTGGTCAAACTGAGTACTTTTACTTTAATACTTTTAAGTACATTTTGCTGCTAATGTTTATGTACTTTTACTTAAGTAGGATTTTTCATGCAAGACTTTTATTTGTAATGGAGTATTTTTTGCATTGCTGTATTGGTACTTTTACTTAAGTAAAGGATCTGAAACTTTCCATCACTGCA
This sequence comes from Scomberomorus guttatus, assembly GCA_038419695.1. Classification (NCBI taxonomy): domain Eukaryota; kingdom Metazoa; phylum Chordata; class Actinopteri; order Scombriformes; family Scombridae; genus Scomberomorus; species Scomberomorus guttatus. The sequence continues at coordinate 23,801,200 of CM076456.1, read as the reverse complement.
GCGGTGTATGTCTCTATTATGCTGGGATATACAGTATATATATATGTACACAGATATATAGATAGGTATACATATACATACACACACTATATATAAATATGTAGTATATGCATTTTGGAGCCTAACTGTGATTGTTCAGTAACTGTTGATACATGTCAAATTGAACAGTACCTGTTCCAGCAGTTTTCTGTATCTCTGCGTGGCCTGCTGGATGAGGTCCCTCACAGTCCACCCTTCCTTACAGGGCACGACCACACCTGTCTGCCCAAATGTCACCGTCACCTTCATTATGGAGCCGTTCACTTCATCCAAGACACAGGCGCTCCAGTTGTGGGTGATGAACAATGGCAGCAGCAACGCAGAGATGCTCCAGGTTGTAGAATGGGCCTATGAAAGTCCTGATGAACACCAAATAGAAAGGAGGCAAAGAAATAGTGGGAGAAAGGACTTAAGAGTGATAGAAGAAAAATCACATCCTTCAAATGTCACTCAGCTTGTCAAAGTGCTCCACAGTCAAAAGTGTTCCTTAACAAGACAGTGAGATGCGTTTACTGTCTGTTTACCAGCTTTTACAGCCACAACAGGTGATAAATAGCAGAAGAAAGTACATCCAGCTATGATATCACTTTCTCAAACTCCGGTCATAAGGGTTTCTTTTCTCATCCACATCTCCTCTTGTAGCATCCAACAAGTGTTGATACTCTCCAGTCGGTCCATGTATGTGTTGTTCACTTGTTTAAAGACACGTTAAAAGCAGCCCAGTCTTTTCGTGACGGATTTGAGTGCGCAGCTGGTAAACGAGACAAGTCTGTGTCCTGTCATTTCTCACTGTGAGTTAGTTATGTGCTTCAACTTCAGCTGACACGGGCTAAGCTTGTCTGTCAGCTAGCTGCACTTGGCTAAAAGTGATTAGCTTGACAACGTTACTTGTAAGATAACAAGCCGAGGATGAAAGCATTCAGTTTGAAACACGTATTAGAAAACCCCCTCACTTTGTCCACTACACCTGGTGATGTGTTAAGTTACTACTAGCTCTGACAAGTGAGGCGAGTCTATATAAAGAAAAAACTTCCTAAGCTAGCTAACGTTAGCCACCTTAGCTGAACTTTGGAGGGAGGTGATGCAGTCGCTCGGGCATCATTCCGCAAGTTTTCCCTCTCGGAAGTTTCCTTTTTTCCAAGCGGTCAGTAGCATCCACTTCATCATCGACAGCCACAGCAAGTAAAACGTAGCCGTTATTTCACATTCAGGTCAAACTGGGAACGAAGTGAAGCAGTAAACAGACCACTGAGTGCACTGAGTGTGTGTGTGTGTGTGTGTTGTTGGAAAAGTTTTGAGATTCCTCCACTGCCGTCCGCTCCTGGCCAGCTCCTCCTGACCAGCTCCTCCACCGCTGGTTGCTGTCACTTTTCTTAAAGAGAAAGTGTTCCCATTACTGCCGGAGTGGAAGAATGGAATAAGTTTTATATTCCTAACAAAGTCAAAAAAAAAAAAGTTCATTTCAAAACTTTGCATAAAATGTATCCAGTGAATTGTATAATCTGCGGATGGACATGCTGATGAAACATATATCCATTTAATCATCTTGGTCTGATTTAAATTCTCTTTTTTTCGCCCCAATACCACTAATGTTACTCACTGTTTTAAACTTAAAGACCCCCCACAGACGTCTTAAGACATATACAAAAACTCTGCTTGAAACAATAATGTGTGTCTGATACGGTTTTTCCAAACAAAAAAGTGTAATTACCACTTTACAGGGGGTCTAGGACCCCTTAATTAACAGCTTGGACCCCCTGAAAATCTCAAAATGAAATTTTAGGGGTGTTTCAACAATGGGCCTAATTATTTTCTATCTACACAGTAAGGTTTATTTTTATGTAACCAAACTCTTTGAATGTTTTTATAATAACACAATAAAAAAATATTGCAGTCCAAGCATTTATTTAAAACATCCAATAAAAAAAAAAAAGTAAAATGTGAATATGAACTAATTCTTACTATATACAAAATCAAAGTCCTTTATTTATCACCAAGAAAAGATTTTTAAAAGTCCTAAAACAGTCCTTTGATCACAGACAAACAAATAAACAGACCAATAAAACAACACAACCACCGGGACCCCTAATTGTTATACATTATAGATATTTATATACTATATTTTGTTATCAGTACTCCTAAATTGTGTTGTGCCCCAAATATGACGGGCAAGGAAAAAAAGCTCACTACATTTTTGACAGCATACAGCAACTGTTGCAGTAGTGGGACATGTAAAAACCTTGGTACCATTTAGATAGATATTTACTAATGTTTTATAAATCATTTATAAGCCATTAGTAAGCATCATTTCAACAGTTACACAGCAGCTACTTTTAGGAAATTGAAAAAAAACTAACATTAGGTTTAGAACACAAAAATACACACTGAAAACTAAATATTTTCTGTCAGTTAAAGAATACAATGATTGGTCCCAACCTGCCCATCAGAGGAAATCTAATCACACACACTGATGGCACAGCATCAGGAGCAATGTGGGGTTGTTATCTTACTAAGTGTCATTTTATTAAAGACAACAGAATTGCAGAAAAAGTTACTTTCGCGGCCCATTTTGGGGGAATCTTAGACTTGTGCAGTGTCACCTTGTGTACAACATTCCCAAATTCGGCCACGTTTCCCATGGCGATGGTTCTTCAGCAGCGTAACTGACTACTAACAGTGAAGACTACAGTGAGTTCACATTTTAAACATTTTTTCCCCACAAACCTTGTTACTTGACATAATTACTCATTGACAGTATTTACAGTGAATAAACTGCCATTTAAATTGTGACTTAACATACGATACAACTTCAAGGTATTTCTTTCAAACTGTGTCTCACTTTATTAACATTTTAAATGGATGATGCTAAACATTTGTACACAATTAGAAAGTCAAGGATGGAGGTAAAATTCAGGTAATTAAACATTGAAAAGTCATTTAAAAAGTAAATACTTACACAAGTAGTGCAGTCTGTCTGAACATTGTACACAAAGACAAACAAAAAACATGCTCCTCTAATGGGATTCTTTCCAACAATGGGAAATATATCAGAGAAGTCAGAGGCACATTTATTCAATGCCTATTACATCATAGATATTATTACACCCCAACAAGACCCAATAAAATGGGTCTAATTAAACACAGTTTGAAAGACTGTTGGAAATTTAAAACAGAACATGGAGGAAGGTGCTGGGATATATGGGTGAACGGTTAGAGTGTGAACTGCCAAGATCACCAAAGCAGTGTCTCCTTAGGGACAAAACGGTAATGCCGCAATTGAGTAAAGTTGCATTTAGCATTCTAACCCTGACAAGGTTCTGATGGTTTGGTACAGTACATCTGTAACATTGCTCCTCTAATGCAAGCTGGAACCAAACTGTCTAAGAGTGTATTTATAGTGAGTGAAAGACTGAGAAAGTGACCAAGAATACCAAGTGAGTAAGTGAAAAGTGTGGCTAAGAAACTAATTGTGTGGGTGGGTGAGAGGGTTCACTGGCTTATACAAATTCCTTTCTTTCAAATTTCTTTAGTAGACTTAACAGACAGGGGCTGACTGATGTCATCTTTTTCTGGATGACTTACTTTGTCTCTGCCGGGGTGCCTCTGTCAGAGTTTCCCTATGAAGTGCCTGAAAAACAAAAAAAACAAAAAAGTGTTATAAGAAAACATTTTTTAATTATTAATAATAAATTATTCTTATTACTACTACATCCATATTATTGCATTCATCCAGGGATGCAACACTGAAGGACTGGGGTATTGCTCTAAGTTGCTGATGTTTTATAGGCCACTAAAGTACTAAATCTACTAGTGCTTAAGCATAAGAAAAAAAATTTCAGTTACAAAGTGGTACACGTTACTACGCAGACAGCAATGGGACATTAAATAAAATTAAGTTGCTTGGAGATGTCGGCATATAAATCAAAGTTAAATGAAACTCACCGTGTAATTTGGAGCATCAGAATCAGAAGTCCAGCTCCACTCTCAGAAATGTTGACTTGCCACTGAAACAAGATATTTTAGCAACAGTACTGATGTAGCTAGTTAGCAAAACTGATTTCAAAACTTAACTCAAGTCAATGCCTTTTTGCAAAAAGGAACTCACCTTTTGATTTGCTGGATGAAGATGGGTGAAAAATCATACTCCACTGTCCAGGCAGACATGAGCCAACTCTACTATTGTAGACAGCTGCTGCTGCCGTTACAAGCTGCTACAATAGTGTGATTGCTTGCAGTAGTCACACTATTGTATTATCAGGCTTCATCTACAGTATTACATATACACATACTAGAATTCACACAGTTTAGACATGGGGATGAAAGGATTGTTTTTAGTACAATCCCAAAAGTTGAGACACATTACAGCACTGTAATGTAAAGCTGCCTCTTTTACTCTGTATCTACTGATCATCACTCTGTCTCTCACCCCTCTTCTCCCTTTCCCTCCCCTCCCTCATTTGGTTACCCACTAATGTTCTGTTCATTTTCTTATATGAATAGATAATGGGCAAGAAGCAAATCTCTTCATTTGCATGTAATACAATTAAGACCTTTTAAAACAATGACAAATGGAGGGAGCGGTGACATGTCAGTCAGCCTCATCAGTGAGAAGGCAAAGACAGCATCAGCAAACCTTTTTAACGAAAAGTAATAAAACCAAATGGAATTTTCTCACTGCCATCTGGAACAACAATCAGATACATTCCTAGATATAAAATCAAAGTTCACATAAATTTGAACTCATAACGAGGATGTGAAGCCACCGATGTATCTCTATACCCCAAAAACCTAAAGGATTTTGGATCAAAAAGATGATTGACAAGATAGGAAACAAGAAAAATGAGACATTTCTGCAATCCATTCTGGCATTTTACAATTACTTGCTGATTTAATGTATAATAAAGTTTTACCTGTGAAGAAGCTTTGCCAGAGTGTCAAGGAAAGTATTAAGAGACAGACTCAGAGAATATCAAGTGAACTCAAACATACTCAAACTTACCTTAACACAGCTACACTCTCACATCCTCTTTCATTTCTGCTCTTTCTCAAATCAACAACTCTCCCCTTAAATAGGCCCTCCAATCTATCAGGGCAGAACCATATTTCTATCAGGGGTGTCCTTTCTCTTATACCAGCAACTGGTGTATGACAATGTCACTTGTATCAGTTAACATTGTTTACACACATATCAACCACAGCATAGTCCTTACCATAAACCAAAATAACATAAATACAAAACCAAACATTTAACTAAATAAAATTAATGCCCCCCTATACTTGGTCTAACCCGTGACATCACTGGTGATGTCAGCAAGATCTTAAAATCAGGAAGTGGTTCAGTGCTTCCCCTTTTGTCTCCTGAAAAGCATGCTGGGTATATGGTAAGTTACAACATCATCATGTTAGCATGCTGTTGTTAGCATTTAGCTTAAAGCCACATAGCTTCTAGCAACTGGCAGCAGCTTGTTAACAGTTGTTGGACAGTAATGGAGCTCTACAGCACAGAGGAATAAGATATATCAGGAAAACAATACTTGTTAGTAGGTCAAGTTTTTGGTCTTTTTGTTATTTGTTAACATTATATAATAGCAAACTTATCATTTGATAAAATAAAAACAGCTTAAAATGTCATAACAGGTGCATGCTAGCAAAATCCTGAATATACAGATGAAAACAAGTGTTTAATGCTACAGGAGGGATTTCAGAAGTTTTTGGTGATGTTTTGATACTTTTTCTCCACCATGAAAACAGGTTTTATAGCTGAACCACAACTTCTTTCTCATGCAGACTATGAACTTTGCTTGAATATGGCTGAGTATGCTGCTTCTTCCATTTACAGTAAACTTGACATCAATCATTGTAACTGAAATGAAGGCGACCACATGATGTTCTTCATCAAACTTTTCACATCCACCCCCGAACCGTCAGAGGGTGAGTGTTTCAAGATACATTTTGGGTGGAGGATCACTTTAAAGCTACTTAAGGGTGAATTACAAGGCTAATCAGGGTTTGAGAGGTTAAAGACCATTTATAGATGACAGACTTCTGTGTGCTCTTTCTGCTTTGAACACTTTAACCAATTAAGCGAGTCAACAGTCAGCAGGCCTCTTCTTATCCTATTATGGTTGGGCCTTTGGACATTTGGAATTTGAATATCCACAGAGGCTTCACTTCATGTTATGTAAGGCTGTTTGAAGCAAACTGCTGTAAACTGGCTTTGTTCAGGAGCTACAGTCCTGTATGTATGTAACATCAATGTCTTATAGCTGACACCAGTATGAGTGAAATAACATTTAGATAATTTAATCTTACATAAATAAGGAATAACTGCTTTTTATGCTTGTGAAGGCACTGTTAAAGTGGCTATAATAGATATTTTAATAACAATGTATGAGCTAACAGTGTGTAATGTGTTGGTCGTGGCTTGTAGTGATGAACCTACAGAGCTGGTAAACATAGTGGAGCTTTTAGCAGCTAAAGAGCCAGATATTTCCCTCAGGAGCTGGTAGAGAACAAAAACGGAGCTAAAAGAGAGTGAATGATGGACTTCTGGTCGATTATTTGAGCCCTTTTTGCACATTTTCGATAAGTCCACAACTCTACAGACTTTGCCAAAGCGAGACTTTGCTGAGCAGCAGTCACTGTGAGCACAAATAACAATTACAGTATAATGTTTAACACTAAAACAGAGTGTCACAGCAGCACAAGTAAAGAGGAGTAATAAAGTCAGCAAACTAACTCAGTAACTCATGTCTAATGTCTGTCAGTTATGCAGCAATGTTGATCTAAAGTTTGTTAGCATCAGTGGTGGAAAGTTACTAAGTATATTTACTCAAGTACTGTACTTAAGTACAATTTTGAGGTACCTGTACTTTACTTGAGTATTTCTATTTGATGCTACTTTATACTTCCACTCCACTACATTTCAGAGGGAAATATTGTACTTACTACTCCACTACATTTATTTGACAGCTTTAGTTACTTTTCAGATGAAGATTTGACACAATGGATAATATAACAAGCTTATATATAACACATTGTTAAAGATGAAACCAGTGGTTTCCAACCTTTTTGGGCAGAGACAGAGACACTGATGGAAATAAGCCCAGGACTTTATTGTTCTGCCCCTGACAAAGTCTAATGTGTTGTATTTTATTTTATTGTATTTTTTTTGAACAAAACCTAACCAATCTCCATGACATGCTCAGCATGATATTAGCTTTCAAACATTCCTCCCATAGACTTTCCAATATAAAATTTAATATTTTAAAAAATTATATAAAATAACTGGAATATGCTAGAAAGAAGAAAAGTAATAGCTTAAATGTCCTTAAAGAGCTGAGCATTTTGATATTTGAATGGTTTCTGTCGCTCAAAGTATGAAGGAGTAGAAATCTTTCAAAAAACATGGAAGAATACGAATAATAACTGGAAATGCATTTCCTGCAGAAAATGTGTGTGAATGCTGAAAGCTGAAATAAATCACAAAGCATTGCTGAAAATACTGCAGACTTGTTCAGCATCCCCATCTGTACAATTTTATAGAATTTAGTTAACCTGGCAAATTACATTTAAGAGATATGGCAGATAAGTAGTATGGTGGCGTTTTATTAATGATCACAAGGTGGGGCTGTTGGTATCATGGAACTTGTCTACCAATTTTCATTTTATTAAGGACAACAGAACTGCAGAAATATCAAGAATAATGTTACTTTAGCGCCCCCTTTTGGTAGAATTGTATGAAATTGTGCAATTGTGCTTGTGCAATGTGCCGTTATGTACAACATTAATAATTGTTGTTGTGGTAATACTAGACCGGTACTATTTATCCCACTGAAAATATTCAATGTGCTATTTTACCTTTTCGTCATCGTGCTTCATCAGAAGAAGATTTAGTAATAAGTTCTTGGGTGTTGTAAATAGTAAATAATTGCTTAATAATCACAGTCGCTGATAAGTCTCCAGTCTTTCAGTTGTAAATGATTATAAGTAGTTAATAAAGGGTTAAATGTTTAAGACTTTCTGATAATATCAAAAGTAAAAGCACTATGTTTGACGAGTAGCGGCACTACAGGCCTTTTTCACAGAAGACATTTTGGCATGTCACTGTAGGAAAAGCAGAGGTGTAAATAATGAAATGAATGAATGGTTGAATTCCATTTAGCAGTTTTGGTTTCAGTGTCCTAGTATTGTGCCGGCTGGCTCACTGTCATGGCTGACAGGGACACTTGAACAGAGCCATTGTTAATGGTATTAGTAACACCTGTGCTTTTCTTACAATGACAAGTCAAAATGTCTGCTGTGAAATTGGCCTGTTGTCCTCATTAGACTTAATTAAAGGTGTTTTATGACTTTCGAGTTGCATTTCTGCTCTTTCCAATACACTTCCTGATATAGTTTGTATAAGATCACTATGGAACATTTACTTTTATGTCACCTGGACATACCCCATTTTTATTCTATTTATTTTTAACAGAATTGTACTGTTTGGTTAATGTATTTAATAATGTGTAATAACAGCAGGTTAACTACTTTAAATCATCCAGTGAAGATTACCATGTGACATGTTGACGTTATCATCTTAAAGGACCAGTGTGTAAGATTTTGTGGCATCTAGCGGTGACTCCCCCTCCCCTTCCAAGCGTGTAGGAGAACCTATGGTGGCCTCGAAACTCGCAAAAAATGTGAAAGGCCCTCTCTAGAGCCAGTGTTTGGTTTGTCCATCCTGGGCTACTGTAGAAACATGGCTGCACAACATGGCGGGCTCCATGGAAGGGGATATAGATATAAAGGGCTCATTCTAAGGTAATGAAAACACAACAATTCTTATTTTCAGGTGATTATACACTAATTAAAACATACTTATTAATATTATATTCCATTTCTGCCAAGTCCGTTCTGCTAGATGCCACTAAATTCTACACACTGCACCTTTAAAATGGTGTTGAAATATACAACAAAACTACACTAAAAATTGAAATACTTTTTTCTAGGTTGAAAGTGATTTCTCACATTACTGGAAATTCAAATATTTTAACCAAAATAATGTACAGAAAACACGAACAGCCACAGATCTAGCTTAATTATGATTCTATATGAAATTGTTTCATACAAAGTGATATATATATATTATTAATAAAACCTAGAGTTGGCATGCATTCAGTGACAGTCAACAATTTTTAGGGTACAATTAACAGTTAAAATTTAGCCCTTAATCACTTCATACTAACTGATATTGCATCAGCATTATGCTGGTGAAGCCAACAAAAATACTGTATTTGCATAACATTTTAGCTTTTCATAATTTGGTTCATCTTCAAAGAAGGAATCCCTCCCTGTGAGGTGGAGTTTGGCTTTGTAATTAGCAGCTCAAATGTATGCATGTGTATGTCTACTAATTGATTTGGGCTAGGTTTAGTTTCTGGGTCACTGAATTCCATTGCTACTAATGAACCCCAGGAGAGAAGGCACATTCTGCATGCATGCATTTTTTTTCTTCTTTCTTTGGTGAAAGTTTCAAAGTTACAAGTACACTTGAATAATCATTTAGGATGTGAATTTTGAAATGTTTAAATTAACTGAAATGTTGCGGACATATCTCGTTGGAATCCAATTCCATTCATTCTATGAGACATGATTTGTCAGCATCAATTTCAACTTAAAGGGAAGCTTCGGGATTTTTCAACCTGGACCCTATTTTCCCATCTTTTTGTATCTAAGTGGTAAGGAAGTGGTATTGCCCCAAAGGATTACATTGCAGCCCGTTTCACGGCTGCTAACTGCAGCACTCTCTCACTCAATACTGGACCAGTTTCAAAAATTGTTGTCCCCATTAGTCACTTAAACACAAAATGATGGGAAAATAGGGTCCGAGTTTCCCTTTAATTATACCATACAGATAGTATTAATTGATTATTTTTTTTCAAACTTCCCCAACACTGCCGATAACTGAGGCTATATCCACACAGGAGTGGATGCATCTAGAAAAGAGCAAAACTGACCGATCTTAGCAGCACAGAGAGACAGTAATGCAAATTGCACGTTTAAAAAAAATAAACAAAGATGACAGGAAAAGAAAGACAATGTTGTGTAATGTCTTAGAGCTCTTGTCTTCAATACCTCACAATAGCTCCATGACACACACACACACACACACACACACACTATATTTGTACATTAAGTTGCACTGTATTTTTAGGGACATTCAATCTTGATCCTTGACTTGACTTGATCTGACTTAGCCCTAAAATTAATCTCCCACTCAGCGGCCAAAAAATGCTCCCACTGTTTGGTTTTATTTTTCACTCACACAGATACACACATGTGCATTCAGACCTTGCCCAGCTGATCCATATGGTTGCTCATTCCCTCTCCTCACCCCATATGGTAAAATCCTAATCTCAGCAGTGTCCTGTGTCGTGTCTCTTCCATTACAAACTGTTATGAACCACCGCGAACATGCTAGGATGTGAATGCTCCCCTGCTGTTGGGCCAGGTGCATCCAGACCTTGGCAAACAAATCAATATGTGTGGAAGAACATGTTCTGCCTTTAAAAAGAAAAGGGAAAATGAAAGGGCGCAGTGGGAGAGAAGAGAGCATTGTGAGAGCATGCTGGCGTAACACATGCAGGATGGAAACACACACATAAAGGGTAAGTGTACAGTATGAAAGTGCTTACAGTAATTACATGCAGTAACACGTAATCTTGTGTCCCTCTTTCATTCTCTCCACCACCCCCTACTACTGAACTAACGCTGAATATTACCAAAGAAGATCATGCACCTACATTTTCCATATGCATCATCCAAAATGTCTCAAAATCACCCCAAGCAGATCAAATGTATTTCCACAAGGCTCTCAGAGATGACATGGAGAGAGAGGCACATCTGGCATGAGACAACGGGGGGCCACATACACAATAACACCCACAAATGCTCCAACTATAATTCCAGGGCAACCATTTGGCTGAATCCTGATGTGATATATTCCTTTCTTTGGGGTTGATGTAGAATCATTTTCACCTTAATAGGTGTCTGTTTGAATGGTTACTAGCTATCTTTGACCCGACAAGAAGAGCATAAAAACAGGCAGACATTTGGCTTCAGAAGACATAATAGATGGTAAAATAGCATGTTTTCAAAAATATAAATGTCCAAAGCTGTACATACTGCAGTACACTGCATGCTTGATAAGCTAGGATAAGGATAATAAGTATTGTACAAAAAGAATCTTCACAGCTCTCACCTCTCTGTTGAAGATATGTATGTCACCAGCAACAGTGGAATAAGTCCACTTCAAGCTGAAATTGTTCAAGACCAAACTTAATTTCACCGCTGAGGGGACGGGCTGTCTGACCCCTCACAGAGGCTCCTGAAATACTGGATATTTTACATAACATAACAGTATAATGTGATTCTTTAATATACGCTTAATTTAAAATATGTTACGTGATCTTTTTTTTATGCATTGTGGCAATAAATAGAAAATAAAAGCTGCTCTTTGAGTCGCTTGTAGTGACAAACGACACATATAATTACCACCCGACTCTGCAGTTCCCCTCAGCTCCACTGAGCGTTTTAACATCTTTCAGCTCATTGTTTTGATTTTACTGCTCTCAGCTTTACTGTTTTGGTTCACTGGTCTCATCTGCATCCTTACCAGGCTGCTTTTTTGAGCAAGACATCTTTGGTAAAGCTTTGATATGCTACCTGCCCAGCACCAAATGGTAGACGGACAAAGTTAGCAACTAGCTGGTGAACATAGTGGAGCATTTAGTGGAGCATCCTCAGGAGTTGCCAGAGACCAATTACAGTTAAAAGGAGACTCATTACATTTGCCAGGTTACTAGAATACGTATATTTACATATACAAGAAGGGGGCTCGAGAATTCCCCGAAGCCACCAATAGCACAGGAGAAGGGTGTAGTTATTGGATTTTACGCTAGCGAGCGTATGCCAACAGCTTAGTGAAACTAAAATTGGGACTGAAAGATTTTCCACTGTGGAAGGAATCCAGGAAGAATCGTGAGTGTGCAGAGACCTTTGGGTGATACACACAATAATTTTGTGTGGAATAATTTTAAGATTCTTTTTCTTATTTTTGCTTTTACTGAATAATGGCTGACAAAACCAGAAACTTATATCATAAATTGCATTTTTGTCTGATAAAGAATGCATGTCAAAATGTTATTATTATATCAATGTGTGTCTCCAACTATGCCTACTTCATCTTAATGCTTTTGTTTGTATGGTAGTTATTTGTTGCCTTCATTTTGCCTTTGTGTGCTCACATTACTTTGTCTGCTCTGTATTGCATTCTAAATCTCCAAATCTCATCAATAAATTATATTAACAAAACAAATCCAGCCAAGATAGATTGCCATCCCCTGGTGCTCGACATGTTATATGTTACTGAAAGATTTTTCTTACACCCTGTAGACCACTCGTCTGTGTGTGTGTGTGTGTGTGTGTGTGTGTGTGTGTGTGTGTGTGTGGGGCGGGGCATGTGTCGGCCACATATACAGACAGATCGATACTAAGACTTGTCAGCAGGGAGATTTCGATCAGCCACACTCAGTCCACACCCCTAAACCCCCAGTGGCCCATACACACGTACACACACACACGGTCTCGCCCCATATCCCACTGCACAGTGTAAAGAATAGCTGGCTGTCAATATACCCTTCCACCACACACTCTGACACACACACACTAGTAATAGTAGCCCCGTCGATCATCCCTTGTCCCTGCAGAGATCTTCAGTGTGTCACATATGCTCTAGCCTTGCTACTATCCAGAGCAAAAAAAAAAACAAAACATTTATAACACCACCGGGAATTCTGGACTTATTATGAATACGGATGGAGGGGTGGATGAATATGTTGGAGAATGCTGTGTAACTCTGAGCTAAAGTAAATGTGTTTGCCTAATGTGTTTATTTTCCACACGACAATTTTTTTATTCTAAAATGATTTTTTAAAATTTTATATGGCCTTTCTTTAAGAGTTGATGTGAAGGCTATCGACAATAAATTGTAACAACAAAGAATGAGTGATAAAAGATAATTAAGAAGAGATTTAGGGCTATGGGTTTTCGACTTTCTTACGTGACTAAACGGTAATCTTTGGTAAATTTTCGAGTGATCCAACTAATGACACTTTTACTGTAACTTCTAACCAGCTAATCCATATTTTATTTATTTAGTCAATAGCACTTTTTGTACTTTTTCCATTCTTAATGGCTGATTTTTAAAAAAATTATTTAGTGAACAGTTTTATTTTTGTGCTCCACATTTGTCTTTGAAAAAGAATGATTGTTTCCCATTTTTTTCAGAGATAAGGCTTACTTGGAGCCTATTGTACCTTTTGAAAAGTCAGGACAATTTTGGAGGGAATGTCATACAAAAAATGTGAAGATATCATGAGAGGAACTGGTTCTGAACCTGATTAGACACTAGCAGTGAAGGAAAGGTTGCAAAGACAAAGAACAGAACATGAAAAGAAGGCCAAATCTGGTACAGATACTTCAACAACTTAAAACGGTGTCTAAAGTTTCACTGAAGAGAACTGAAAAATAATGCAAAAGAAACATTATTTAGCACGGACATCAAAGAGAATTTGAGAAAACAGAACAGGGATGGGCAAAATTCTGGATAAGGAAGGTTGATGAATGGGCTCCTCACCAGTGATGACTCAAAAACTCCAAAAACAAAACAGTGTCTTTAATTTCACTTTTGCTTACATTACAGGCAGCCAGCGCAAATGTCCGTGAGCAACATTTCCCATGAACGTTCTGTTTTTCTTCATTTCGTTCAGGCTGCCAAACATTTGAAAAATATTTTCTTATGTATGTGTATATAGAGTATGCAAGTAAAACACAAAGAGGCCAGAGAAGCAGACAAGATAAGCAGATAGTCAAGCAAAGTGAGACAAAAAGACGAAATGTGTTTACCTCATACGTCAGTTCATATTACACCAAAGCAACATCTAAAAGAAACATCTTCTAATGAAAATGACATTTTTGTGTTATTTAATGTTAGATTGAGCTCTGTAAATGTCACAGCACGCTTCACGTAGTTAGTGCAAGTTATATTTACGTTCTTTTCCATTAGACACAGAAATAGACTATTTAAAAAAGAGAGTTCCTGTTCTCAAATATCAGGCTGGTATCGTTAACAGGGTCTAATTAGGAAAGACAGAAAGGAAATCTAACAAAACACCTGTGAAGGTGCACACACACACACACACACACACACACACACACACACACACACACACACACACCTACCCTGAACTGAACCTGAACACCCCTTGAGTTTTCATCTCTATCTCTCTTTCACACAGATGCACACCTCTGGCTAATAGCTCAATTAACACACTGTCACATCAGAAAATGTGAGCCCACTAAATCCACCTGTCTCCAAGGAGGATAGCGAAGAGAGAGGAAGTAATTGATACTATATTCATGGAAAGCTACTTTGAAAACTAATTATGTGTGTATAACAAGCAGAGAATTATTCTGACAGCTCCTGAAACCTATTAGCTGTGAGACCGGGTGGTGTGTTTGTGCGTGTGTGTGTATTTTATCATGTGATTGTGCTGTAATCTCTCCATTCACCTCTGATGTCACGGCACAAAGTTGCAATACATCAAGGCAGACTGAGACTCAGCCGGGAACATAGAGCTCAGATAATGACCTTTACTTCATTTTTATGTCATTAACACCACAAAATACAGAATCAAGGAGAAAAGTGGATCAGGATCGGGCGCGGACTAAGGAGGGCTGCTGGGGTGGCTCGCACCAATCAGGTGGAACAAGTGACTAGCTCATGTCAAGCAGTTTTTCTATAGGAGAGTAGGCCGATCTAGGTGTGCTAGACAAACTCTATGGACACATGTTTGTGTGGTGGGGAATGCTCCCCTAGTGCAAGTGAATACAGTATCATGTGTAGTGTTAGTGAACGCAGCCCCAGGCTTGACTCCTCCTCTAACCAATCCCCTAATCAGGGCCAGATTACATAAAACACCTGTTGGTTTTGTTCTCGTTCTTGCTCCTGCATTGTGCCCTGGTCAGTTATGTAGGCTGATATTTGACTGCTAGAAAGAAGCTATATTTTAATTATATCTTCATAGTTTGATAATACTTTTACACCTTTTTATATTGTCTTTTAGTCACTAACTACTTTTGTCTTTCAGCAACATTTTCCAGTTTCCTTATTTCGTTGAAGTTAATAAAAATACCTTTATTTCGAACCACATCTCTGTCCCCTCAGTGAGCGAATCTGTGTGCTTTAATTGTGAACTTGAGGTTATTGGTAGTTGGTAATGCCCATTTCCCAGTCGTACATATTTCCTGGGGTGCAATTCCCCAGGTGGTGTCGTTGGTTTTCTGTCTCATTCACCTATCATTCATTTATTTATTTATTAAAGTCCCCTCACCACCACATTTGGCCTTTTTAATCATTTCAGTTTTTCTACTCTTGCTGCCTTACCTATACAGGTTCATCTGTGAGGGGCGACATCTATGTGGAAGTGCAGCACAGCTTTAGCGTCCGTTTGTTTACGTGTTTCATACTAGTGCTACAGTGTGCTTCATTTAGCTAATGTTACCTCAGTGTCATGTGTTAGACTAGCATTTCATTATATATCTTTTTTTTTTTTTTTTAGTTTGCAAGCCACTTAATGTTACTGCCGTCGACCCAGCTACTACCACCTCCCACTCCAATGGTTCTGCTCAGACAGAGAATCCATCAGAGCTCTCATGCACTGGCCCAAGTACAAGCACTCCCTCATGCCTCCCCGACAACAGCAAGGCTGCACAGCCAGAACAGAGAACCTGCTGCTCCTGATGTTGATTCAGACTACGGTTTAAACACAAACACAGCATTTGCTGAAATTGAGACCAATGTGGGTATTTAACCTGGATTCTCTTTGCCTCTCTGTCAAAAACACCCCAAAACAATTGGGGCTACCAACGATAAAGATGTTTTGTTTGCCCATTTTCATTGTAATGAAGAAACATGTCACCCAGTGCAACAGTGTCACTGAAGTGTTTTTGGACTACAATGGAAATCTATAGCAGAGAGGAATAAGCTGTATCAGGCTTTGGATACACAGGCAATACTTGTCAGTGGGATCAATTTATTATTGGTTTCGGTCTTTGCATGGGATTTGTTGATAAGAAAATTTTCAAATATCACCCGCTTTATCCTTTAAATCAATAGTTGGTTATATATGCCTTCTCAGTGCAATAAGAATTTGACGTGAGCCGATGAATAGAGCAATGGAATGGGAAGCAGTCTAATGCTGAATTGGATTCAGAGGAATTGCAGACCAAAAGACCAGTGGGTTCATGCCCTCTATCTCCTTCCACTCTTTTACAAAAAATATGACATTTTCAATGCATGAAGCAATTTAATCTCTCTCTCTCTTCTATGAAAACGCCTGTAAATGAGCGTCTGTGAAATTAAGGAGATTGCCCAGAGATTGGTAAGTCTGTCGATCTCCCTCTCCCCTTTCTCTGGCTCCGTCCTGTCTCCTCCTAATACAAAATATAGGATATTATCAATGCATGAAGCAATTTAATATCTTTCCCTTCGCTCCCTCTCTTATGAAAACGTCTGTAAATGAGTGTCTGTGAAATTAAGTGGGAGATCGTTCTGTTTTCTCTAAGGTCAGTCTCCCTCTCTCCTTCTCTCTGCTTCTGTGATCAGTCCATTTGTCAGAGGTCAGACTTGTTCCCATCTGGGAGCGGCATTCTGCCTGCCAAACATTCCCCATTACTGTATGTAAATTCATTAATTGCAAACCCATAACTACATCATCCTTATACTTTGACCTCTCTTATCCGGCACACACGCACGCACACACACACTACCGCGCCCTCTGCCCTCATGCAAATAAGGAACAAATAAATAAATAATTGAATATACAAGCATTTTCCGTCTGGGGCAAATCCTCAGAGAAGAACGAGAGAAACAGTATGATGTGAAAACAGAAGGTGAGCAGGAAATACAACATAACAAAAAAAAAAAGAGAGACAGAAAGAAAGGAAAGACAAAGTATGCTGTGAAAGGGTAAGAAAAAGATGGGGGCTTAGAGGGGCTTATAGAAACAAGGCAATGAAACAAAGAGATGATAGCAGACTGACTGACTGACTTCCTGAATGAAATCAAGGTTTTTCAGAAAACAGAAAAAGATGCAGTGAAAAACATCCTTTTGTTATGTTAAACATGCCATCTCATTGGAAATGTCTTGGCCCGCTTTATTCATCCTAACATTATCATTGCGAATAATAGTGGAGATTGACACAGACTCTTGCTCTGGATTAATCCCCAAGCAGTTCAAAGAATTTTACACAGAATGCAATGTGTTGATGCTCTAAAGCGGAAGAATAATATGTATACGCACTTCAAGCTATCCACCTACTGTAGGTCTGCAAACTCTTAAGCTGCCTTAGTAATGGTAGCAGTCATTGTGTGCCTACTGTATGCAAATGGAAGGCTCCCTTTCTAGTATACGGAATGTGTATTGCTGAAGATCAGTACAATAAAAAGCAAGTCACGCTTCCTTGATAAGAAATGTGTTCAACAATGTGCTTCTCCTGAATGCAACAGTACAGGCATCCAATATTTTTCCTAAAAAGCAAAGTTAAGCATGCAGGTGACTTTACCTCATCTCAGCATATATTTATTTAATTCTTTTTACTGGCTTTCCCCCTATTTTCTTACCACTGTATATATTATGTCTTTCTTCTCATAAATAAAAAAACACATTTCTAACATTAAAGCTGCAACAATCATTATTTCTATGTTAACAATAGATCACATGTGTATGTGTAAGGTGAAAGGTGTCGTTTGCAGTAACTTATCACCTGACTCTGCAGTTTCCCTCAGCTCTGCGTTTTAGTATCTTTCAGCTCAGTGTTTTGGTTTTATGGGCCGCAAATTTTTCTGTTTTGGTTCAATCTCACCGCGAGATCATTTCCAGCTGCAGCAGGCAGTTGTTTTTTTTGAGAAAAGCTCAGATATGTGCAATATATGCTACTTAAAAAGATAGTGAGTAGCTGGGTAACAGTTAAGGAGAGTGACCTTTGGACTTACATTCATCAGGTGGCCAGAAACAACTTAAAATGAATGCTAATGTTGCTCCTGTGTCTGCTGAATGTGTAACAGGTTGGCCATATCGGCTAAACGATTTAAATCAAACAATAGAACAAAAAATAGGAAATAGGAGCCAAACATGCTGGCACAAAATGCCCAACTTTCCAAATTTTTTGACATCTGCCTGCGAGCCAGCAGCTCATCAAAATGTATGTGCGTTTTCCCTGCATTCTTTTTTATACATAAAATACACACACATCAACACCATTACGATAGCAGTGTTAATTTTATTTAGGTTACTTGTTCACTTTCGAAAAAGTTTGAAACAAAGTCTGCTGTAGAGTGCATGCATGTGTGTGTGTACGCGTGTGTACGTCTGTCTATCTAAAACCAGAGGTACAAATACTACAAAGACATCATTCCATTGCAAAGACGGATCTTGCTGTAATCAACAGAAAGGAAGAGTGCTTTGTTCTTGATTTTCTTGATTTTAAAATTGCAGCAATAGATGAAGTAAGAGAGAGGCACATGCAACATTGAAATCAAACTTGTTTCTTGACCTATTGTAAGTCACATGCCATCTCCTTCCTTCCCTCTTCTTCTTCAACATTTTAGAAATGATTACTACAGTAAAATTGTAGGACCTTTAAAGATTTAGATTGACATCTCAGCACTAAAAACAACCTTTCAGTGGGATTCTGTGCTTTGTGGTAAGTGCTCCCCCTAGAGTTTGCTGTCAGTCCCTGCCTCTTAGTCCTTACCACTGGTTTCAGAGATTTCTATGAGGAAAAAAGTATTTTTAGATTTCTTTTATGTTGTACATGGTTATTGGCTTTTATACCAGTCTGTCTCTTTCTATTATCTCTGCTTCTCTCTCTCCCCTCCTCCATCTCAAACAGATGTTTTCAATAAAAGCATCCACAGAAGAAGATATAAGGTCTTGTGTGTGTATGTATGTATGAGGACATGATTAAAAGTGTAAATCAATCCTCAAGTCTGCCATTGCAGAGTTGGGATTATGTTGTTTTTTTCTATATCCCCCCACATATGAGAAAGTCTGACTCACACAGAAAGAGGATAGAGGGAAATTGACATAGAAATTGAAAAGAGAAGAAGAAAAATTTATAGAAATTGTGGAAAAAAGAGACAGAGAGAGAGAACAAGAGTCAGTAAAGGAAAGGAAATAGATAGTAAAAGACAATTAGAAAATGATAATATTCAGCCCTGATTGTAAGGAAAAAGTATATAATGTAATGTATATTCAACTTCATACCCTGTTCTACAAAACCACAGCGTGCTTAGAAAACACAAACAGATCTATTTATTAGGAACAATATTTTCATAGTCTCCTCATATAAAATTCCATTCTTCTGTTCACTTTGGCGAAATAGAAGCCGGGCGTCCGCAGTGTGAGATATTACCGTGTGCCTTGTGAAAATGAATAATATATGATTGGCCTGAGACTGCGGTGCTCCTGAAACCACACAAAATCATATCCTTCTTCTTCATACTCATTTTTTTTTTCAAAATTTCCTTCTCTCATGTCTTTTCTTCTTTTGCAGTCCCTGTTTTGTGTGTGTGTGTGTGTGTGTGCGCATGTGTGTGTGTGGAGTGGGAGTTTGGTCAGTGAACATTTTAGCCTGTAATGGGGAGGGAGGGGGTAGGGGGGGGGGGGGGGCAGGGTTGGAGGGATACATCACAGTACTCTTAAATTGAATTTTCAACAGGCCATGGTTTGAACAGGTCATAGGGGCCAAAAGAGGGAGAAGAAAAAAGAAATTGTGAGAGAGAGAGAGAGAGAGAGGGAGAAATGGCGTGTAAAGAAGGATTGTGGTGGTATTGTACAGTATAGAGACTGAAAGGATGAGAAAGAGAAAAGAGAAGAGAAAAGTCTATTTTATTTGGCATTCAAGTGTGATCGCCACCTAAACTCAGGCATTGCTGCTGACACACACACACACACACACACACACACTGACCTTTCAAAGCTCTCCACATTTCTGATAACCTGTTCGTTCCTCCTCCTTTCCCTTCATTATGGCTCAGGGTCATTTTCCTTAAATCACACCTAAAAGTGCAGTGATAAAAAAAAAAGCAAGAAAAAGAGAGAAAGAAGGAAAGAAAGGATGGTTAGAACACCCTGTCATATTGAACCAGCCCTCAAAAATGGAGTACAGAGATGATGATCATTACAATAGATAATGTCCCTTCATCCATTGTAATTCTAAGGCCATGAGCCTGTGTTTCAGTCTGGCCTTGTGGCATATACTTTACTGACAGTCACTGCATTTTAAAGACATCAGCATGAATGTTAATGCTCCATCAAATCAATAGTGTTTCTGGGAGTTCGACCCTTTAACCTTCTAGAAGGTTAAAGGGTCTATATGTTTTCTGTAAAGTCTATATGTTTTCTGTAAAGCAAATCAAATTGACATTTTCCCTTCAAATGTTACTGGATGGGGACACATCATTTAAACATCAGTTTTACATCACAGGTATCCTGCAGAAAATCTCTATCTGTACACATTTCACATTCTAGTGTATGACTTGAAAATTTATGACAGTTTGGCTTGTACATTTGACATTTTGACAAAAAAAAAACGTCTAGTGTACGAAGTATTACAAATATTTCAACACTATAATATTGAGGATTTTTGTGTCAGACTACTATGAGCTTTAGGCCTAATTTGTAGACAGTGGTGCAGTTGAGATGATGTTTATATACTGTATGCTGTCAAATTTCCTTATTTTTTACCCCGTGGTTATTATGGTAGCCATGACGACAAAGGTCCCCTTACTTTAAGAAAAGTAGTAACCTGCCTGCCCTGATTCCATCCCGTTGATCCCTTTCCTTACTTACCAAGCCTTGTTTATTCTTGTGTTACCCTTTTGATTTTACACTGACAACACGCGCCTCACATTAGTCATCGCATTCATACACTTTCAAACATCACTGACACTGATTTTCACACTTTGTCATTTACTTTTGTTATTTACTTTAATAAATTTCAGTTCATTATTGCGTTTGGCGCGTGTCTCTCTCTTTTGTTAACCAGACCTTAACCAAAGCGTTGTCACATCATAAAACAGAATTATTTTTCAGCAGTGGTTTGTAATGATTTTGGGTGGCATAGGCAGGATGTTGTCCTGCTGATTATTGCCAATAGGGACTCCAGATTAGAAAACGCTCCTATGTGTCTTCTGGAGAGCGTCAAATGACGTATTTGGTCGTTTAATTTGGGGTGTTAAAGCTAATCAGAGCGTTTCCATGACCACAATAGTAAACAATGGCGTTCCTGTCTGAGTGAAGGGGTGAGTTTAGCTAGAGCTTCGTTAAACTGGTCAACATGATCGTTTTCAGCGGAAGTGAACCCAAATGAAAGGGGTCCGCTTTTTCTTGTTTCATGCTGTAGCGTCACTAGCTGCAATGCTCAGACTGCAGCTTGTGCCTGCGTTGCATTAGGAATTGTCAAGTGACAGAACACAACAACATGTCAATTTAATCTTGTGTAGCTCCAAGCATGTGCGTATGACGTCATATCTCTGATAATTTCGTGGTGCGAAAAAAAGGACACTGACAGCGCATGGACAGGCAAGACAGACTTTTTCTGTACTAAACCAAGACAATCTTTCTATTTCCCTACAGTAAGTATGAGTTCCTCAACGTAATTATAAAAAGTTGAATAAAGCTTTAGTCACTACAAACGGATATTGTATTGCAAGGGTGAATATTGTAAGAAAACAAATGATACTAGGCTATAATACTTTTTCAGCAATCATTTCACTAATACGCTCAGTATTCATGTTTTGTGATTTGCCAGAGATGTTAATTACCAATTAAACCAAACCAACTCATTACACTGATAAAAAAAAACGTAATTCAGATGGCATTACATTTCCTCCAAAGCTGTCCCAGTTTGACCTTAAATGAGTGTGAGGGGCTTGACATGAGCACACACACACACACACACACACACACACACACACACACACACACACACACACACACACACACACACACACACAAACACAAACACATGACCTGTGCATACTCCTAAAGAGAACAAAATAAGTTTTGTGGCTTGCAACTGGTGATCCGTTTTATGTCTCATTTCCCCAAATCTCCTCTACTTCTCCTCTTCTATCTGTATTACTGCTTCATCACTTCATCTTTTTTCTCCAACTCTTTCTTTCATTGCCCTTTTTATCTTCAAGCTAAACTCTCTCTCGCCCATCTAATCTAAGTTTATAACTGGTGTTCATCCCTGGTAAAATAAACCTTTACAGAAAGAAAAGTAGGATATTAGAAAGCAGACAAATAAAAGAGAAGTAAAAAGATAAGATATAAACAAGTATTTTTTCTATTTCCTTGAACAGAGAAATGATCACATGCTCAAAGCCTTATGGAAACCTGAGCTTTGACAAAGAAAAAAGAAAGACTGTGTGTTATTTAAGTATCAGGTCTTTTCCTTTGAAGAGCATTTGTTCCCATTTGTCTTTGGAGAGAATAGCCTCACTATGATCTTTTGAACTGTTTTGGGTCTTCCTTCTCATTATTTTTCCCACTATTTTCTCCCAGCCCCCATAATCTCACTTTTCTCCTTCAAAAAATGTCTTTCCACTCATTAAACTTTCTTATCCCTCACTTCTTTAACAACCTCTGCATCAAATTCTCCCTTGTAATGCTACACCTTCTTCCAGCTTTCTGTCGTCTCTTTCCCCCTGCCATAGGGGAACTTAGAGGACATGGGAAAAGGTGCATAGGAGGGAGGAGTGCCAGGCTGGGTATGAAATGAGCCTCTAAGCCTGTGAGCCTGTAAGTGAGGACAGTGTGAATACACAGAGAAAGGCTTGCAGGATGATACAGAATATATGGCAGTATATGGTACTGTACAGTACATCATTCATGCAGTAAGACATTCTGGGGTAAGCTGAAAGAGGCTTATTTAGGTTGATCAAGACTGGTGGTGAGTCTGTGTCCGTTGGGGAAAACGGAGGTTTTGTTATGCTTATGGCTTCAGAGACCTAGGCGCCCGATTTACAGATTGTGCACACATGGCGAAATACCTTCGCCTGTTAATTCTCAAATTACCACCACCACATTCTTTGTATTGTATTTTCACTTTATTTGATCTTATGTTTAGTAATTTTATCAAGTGGGTTTTATTTTCCATCTTATTTACTTTATATGTATCTTTATCTTTTTATGTTAATTTTGTCTTTTTTTGATGTGAAGCACTTGGTGCATGTCATTTCTTTTGTTGTAAAGCACTTGGAGCTGCATTTTTGTATGAAGGTGCTATACAAATAAAGTTATCATTATTATAGAATGCAAGGATGGCATTTGAATTTAACAACAAAGAGTGCAACACCCCCGAAATTACCCCCCCCAAAAAATATAAGATGGTTGCAGCAAAAGTGCCACTGATATTATGATGAATTACAGGGCAATGTCGTCTTCTGTGATTTGAAAAATAATTGGCTGCAACTGTTACTGTGTGACCAACAGAGAATACAGGGACTCCTGCAGTATATGTCAACAGTACAGGCAAGACATGAGTCTTGGTTTATGTTTCGTTACCATGGTACCGCAATGACATCCACTGTACTGTACATCTGACTAGGGTTCTAACGGGGAACATGCTCACACAACTCAGTGTGTTTGTGAATGTGTGTGTGTGCAGGGTAATGCAAGTAGGGCCTCGATGTTAGCATAATGGAAAGGATGACATTTATCCTCCAAATTGCCTTGAAGTCAGCAAAATAAAATCCAGTCCTGGCAAGAGGGCTGTCTGGTGTAGAAGAAAAGGATCCTGGAAGAGGAGAGGAGAGGAGAGAGAGGAGAGGAAGGTGGCACAGAGGTTAGAGAGACCAACCGAATTATCACTGGTTTAAAGGTTTCATCCTGGCAACAGCCATGGATAGATCCCAATCTATTCATGTCAATATGAAATGTTAGCAGGACAGGTGATTTCTACCTCATCCACTGTTTCGAGATTCATTCCATAACACACAAAAATGTGGTCATAGAGGTGCTTGGTGTTATAGATATCTACCTCCCACGAGGTTGGTTTAAACCTGTTCCTGACAGACTTCAAAGAGTGTGACTCGGCACTGGTTGTATGTCCAGCAATGATAACAGATGACTGTCTTTGTTTGAACCACCCTTTCATTCCCGCTCTACAGGTACTTCCAAGTGAAACAAAATAGACCACCCACCGGATGATGTGATATGTGTCACATATATGAATTAACTAGACTTCAGAGGCTTTGAATTATGTAAATACTAATGTCAGCATGCTAACATGATCACAATGTCAATGCTAGCATACTGATGTTTAGCAGGTAATGGTTGCCTTCTTAGTTTAGCATGTTAACATTTGATAATTAGCATCAAACACAAAGTACAGCTCAGGCTGATGGGAATGTGATTAGTTCCTCCTGAGAATATTGCCTTTGCTGACGTCCAGTGGTTTAACTGATGTACAGGTGTACTCCAGCAGCCCATGACATCACTGTTGGGTGTGGTCAGAGGGGAAACAGGCTTGAAACTTTTAATCAGAGTGGGCAGAAAAACACTGATTTTCAGCCTTGTGTTAAGTGCCTCTTTAAAATCTTGATCTGTTTATCACCACCAAGGATCACCACATTTTTTTAGGATTCAACTTCTGGATGTGTACAAAATGTCATGGCAATCCATCAGTTGTATTGTATGATGGCGAAGGTATTTCACTCTGGACCAAAGTGGTGGACTGCTGGAATGGCTAAAAACTGACCCAAACCAAACAAATTCACCCAATTTGTATGCTGATAATGGCGACCATTTCCCCCAGCATGTTGCAGTTCCTTTGGTCTGTTGTTATTTATGACTGATGAAGGTCAGTTGTAATTTCTGTTTGTGCACATGACTGCCAGAGAAGACAAATAAAGCCTTGAATGCCTGCTTTGGGAAGTGCAGCATGACTTGGTGTTAAGTAAGACCAAAACAATTGATGTACTGATGACGGAGGACAGGTCACAAAAAACACAGAGTCAGTTGTCTGTCCACATGTGTACATGTTTACGATCCTTGGATTGTCAGTATGGACCTTAAATTGAGAAGAACTAAGAGGTATTGATAACGTTTTAATTGGTTTCCAATTGGTTGGAGTATGAAGTATACATGCCTTTACCTGCAGGTATATTTTGTGTCCTTGGTCTGGGCCACAAAAACTGAACTGAAGTGTGCACTCAGCCCAAAAAGCAATACCAGTATGTCCTTATATCAACAGGGGTGATTTGGTTTGAAATCAGAAACTACTGTTCAGTTTTAGATACTGTTTTCAGTAGAATCACAACCAAATCTGCATCAGTAACAGGTGCAATGAGCTGCATTATGCAGGAGTTGGATGTCTACAAAAAGAACCGGATTTGCCATCAAGCTGTAATTGGTGCAAAGACACAACTAATGATCGTTAAGTGGGGAATGATAGCCCCAAGCTAACTTTTCTCACTCCATAAGGATATAATACATAATTCATAGCTAACAGCTGAGCAAATGAGGACAAAGACAGAGAAATAGAGAACAAGGGGAAGAGATGAAAAGGACAGAAAGGAAGAGGGCCAAGGAGGCTGAAAAATATACATAGACAGTGTTTGTGCGTGCGTGGTGGATGATGGATGCAAGTGTCATGTGCATTCACGAGTGGGTGTGCATATATATGTGGATTTGGATGCTCAAGTTTGCATGTGCATACACATGTGTGCTATTTGTGTGTGTGTATGTGTGTGTGTATGCTGTTTGGCAGGCTGTTTGGTATGTGAAACTGTGATTGAGGTGACAGTGAGCCCGCGAGAATAGTTAGCATCCACCAGAAACACACACACATAAACACACACATGAACGCACGCACACAAGAACAGCAGCTGTTGCTAATTAAAGATTCATGCTCAAATTCCTGTGAAAACTCAATGTGGCAATGAACACTGGGGACAGGAAGGGAGGGAGGGAAAGAAAGAGAATGACAGACAAAGTGGAAGACAGCGATGGAAAGAGGGAGAAAGAAAATGAGAGATTCTGTAGACAGACAAAATGGGCAGGTGCATGGGAGAGATGAGGCGTGTGTGTGAAAGACATGGTCATTACTTTAAAACTGCATGTTTTCATCATACTTTCAAACAGAATAACTACTGATATTAAGTTTAATTTCCTCTGAAAACAATTTACAACTCTGAGAGAACCTCTGATTGTACATCCTCCGGGGACTGTAACAGTACAGCAACGTTGGAACAAGCACGCAAAAACTGCATGTCATAAAAAGGCTACATCTGTCTGACTGTGATCACTACGACTTTAATGATGATCTGCATGATGAAACATGTTTATCTGAACTCTCAACTGCAAATTCCACCCCAAGAACAAATGTAATAGTGTTGCTTTAATGATGCACCGTATTTCAGTCACTCAAAAGCTGACGATAAATACACAATTAAATGTCTTGATGTGGGCTGGAGAGATTAACTGGAAGTGTATAACAATATTTATTGAGTTTGGCAACAGAAAAAGACTTTGGCGATCTGACCCCATCCATTTAAAGCATCTTCATTATGTTTAGACCCATGAAGATAGGAGACAGGACAGTATACCCCCGAGTCTAGACGCTGGTGGTGTTGGAGTAAAGCCAGCAGGGGGAAGATAAGAACTCAGGAAAGATCCTGAAGATCACTGTCGTGATGGGGAGGTGGTTGGTTGCACACCATAGGTCTAAAAGACAGGATCACAGTTATTTGTTAAAGAACAGCATCCAGGGACCGATTTGCTTGAGGAGCACGGGTAGAAAGATCATTGCTTTTTCAAAAAGCAGGAAAGCAGAAGTGGCAGATCAGAGTGGAAAGAAAATGCAGAAATTCACCCACAAAGTATTGAAGGCAGAACAGGAGGGAACAGATCTTCCTTTATTGAACTTTTGCCAAACATTTAAAATAGTAAAATTTCATGGCAAAATCACTTAATTTCAGTGGTCAGTGGATTTACTTTCGTGTTGAGTTCAACTTTGATGAACTTTGACATGCGAATTTGTGCCACTGACCAACAGCAAGCTGTCTTGACTGTGTCATTTGAGTGAATGGAGAGCCGCAGAGTCCAAAATGGTGGAAGCTATCATAGCGTATTAGCTTTGCACCAACAGCTTTTATTGTAGTGTAACACAAAATAAGACTACTTGTAGACAGTTATGTCAATAGCACACATACAATCTAGTGAGCTAGTGCTCTGTTAGCATCAGTCTAATGAGCTTGCCTCGAGGGCTTTTGTGACTCACTAGTGCTAGCGTGTTCCCACTTGTTTAGGGTGCTAGCCATTAGCCCCCAAGTAGTTCACTAACTAGCCTCATGAGTAGTCACCATGTCAAATATTGTCTAGCTTGCCTCTTTCACAAGAACGGGCAGATAAACTTTGCTTTCTGGTGAGACTGGCCTTTATTGGCTAAGTATGTTTAGGAATACAAGGAAGTTGACTCCCGTTTCCAGCGGCTCTCATTGTATTTACATCTCGCTGACCTTTTACAACCACACGTCCCATCAAGGTCACTCAGGTCCGCTGACCAGTTGTTTCTGGTCGTTCCAAGTTTAAGGTTGAAGCTCAGGGGAGATTGTGTCATTGCAGTTGTAGCCCCCAAACTCTGGAACTCTGCATGTTAGGCTGGCCCCCACACTGCCTGTTTTTAAATCTCGTCTTAAAACACATCTTTATTCCTTGGCTTTTAACTCAGTATGAGAGCTGCATCGCTTCGTCTTTTTGTCTGTAAACTGGTCTTTGTGTTTTTATTGTGTTGTTTATGGCTTTTGTTATTTTGATTGTACAGCCCGTTCGTCAACTGTTGTTTTTAAATGCGCTTTATAAATAAAATTGAGTTGAGTTGCTGGATCCAAAAGCCAGCCATTATAATGAAAAATTACAGAGCAATGGTTATTATTGGTTATTAATATCCCATTAATGCAAGATGGATAGATCAATTTTCTATTTTTGCGTCTCTGCTCAATTTCTTAGAATGTGACTCCATGCCATCAGCCGTTTTGGTCTGTGTGTCTGGACAAAGTGGGTGCAGACTGTGATGCTGATAGTTGTATATACAGTAATAATGCGTAGCCTAAACACAGACAGACTGATTAATGATATAACAAATGAGTGCAAAGTTGTCGGTGCAGTGAGTTGAGAGAGAGGGGGAAAAGAATATGTTCTTTTCTAACCTATGTATTGAAAAGAAAAAATGGCTGTAATATCTGGAATGTACAATGAAAATGTCCAATAAAAAATAAGCATATGAAAAAAAAAAAGCATATGTATTCAGTACTGGTTCAGTTGTATCCAGCTGACAGCCAATGTAAAATTGCACACAAGGTGTCCTGACCAGTGGAGAGCTTCACGGATCATCAACAACAAACATATCCACCACTAAAATAATTTCCATGCTCCTATCACAATCTCTTCTGGAAAAAAGGAGCCCATCACACAAAGAGCAGTTAGGAAGCATTATTGTATATAAAACTTCTGTGTCCCTAACACGTCCCAGCCCAGCCTGAAACAACTCCCAACCTTGTGATCCCAACCACTTGTGGTGGTTTTCATATTCTCACAAAAACAGAAAGATGTTTAATATAATTTCCCCATCTTTTGGGCTAACTTAACCCTTTCAAAAATTTTCATTGGAGTCATCAAGTCAAGTCAAGTCAAACAAGAATGTTTGTCAGAGGTTTGTAGTCAGAAGCTTTTAATTCATGAGTGATGAGACATACTACGTTATGAATTATGAGAGTAACAAACACTCCTTAGCATGTCTTCATTATGACAGTAACTTCTTTTTGAATATGTCATGCAAAAGAGATGTCTAAGAAATACTTGGGGAATCTAGTAAAAAAGGAAATCTGCATTTCGAAATTTTGACCACAGGCTCTTTGTGTTTTGCTGAAGCATCTGATGCAATCATAATAGCCTTTTCTTGACATTTCCAGGCAATCAATAATTACCTGTGCCTGGAATTTTGTGAATTGCCTAAAGTGCAACACTTTTCACAAATGCAGGGAACCGCAGGCTGATTATCTACACAAAGCACTGAGGTTATTTAGCCCGACTCAAAAACAGAATACTGCTACAAATGTATGGTGACATTTGAAAATGTCTCAGTCAAATTTATTTTTGTACAATGACATTTCATTGTTACATCTATAGTAGTTTGTTAAATTTGTGCTAGTGTTGGATAAGAACATATTGATTGCAATTTGGAAAATGTGTGTGAGCACCGGTGCGCATGCAAGAGAGGTCAACTATAGTTCAAACTGCCACCTCTGATCACCAGGGAGTCAGTCAAGAATGAGTGAGTACACTGGTCCACTTGCATTGGTCCACTTGTTCACAGCACTTATTACTCAGCTTTGTAGTGGTTTGGGGGAATAGTAAAGTACACATATTAAAAGGGACCGCAAGGATGGTGTACTGGTGGGTGGTAGTCGACGGATAGTGGGGGGTCGGTCTGGGCCAAAAATACCAGGGCCGTTTGTTTGTCCCAGTCCAACCCTGATTTCCACAGTTACTTTGTTATGCACAGCACAGTCCACTGGATAATTAACCATGGGTGCATGGTTTCCACAGACAAGCAGAAAAAAGACAGAAATAATTTACAATTCAAAATTCTTTCATCGTTAATTAACCAGTAATTTATCTCGAACTTGAACTTGGGTGGACTATGGCATCCAAACTAATTGCTAAATTATTGTTTTTAGAGGATACCTCTCATATTTTGTCTTCCATGAATTTCTGAATAGCAGGTCTGGAGTGGTAAATAAAAGAGTGGAGGAACCCTTCCTTACCTCAGTTGCTCTTATCACTGCTGCAAAGGCCACAATGGATGGATACATGGACCAGTTTCAGTCTGTGCCTTAAAAACCAAACTAAATTCACACATGATCTATATGGTCTTAATTATAGATTAATGTCACGAAGATAACACTTAAACAAAGCTGATAGCTCCAAATCACACACATAAGTCAACAGCTTGACTTGTAGATGAAAAATCAAGATTTTGTGTTTCATAACTGTACTGAACGACCTGTCAATCATTATATAGCAGGTTTCAATTTTGTGTATTATCTTTTTTTAGTTGGGCTGCACTTTTGTTTCCATTTTAGAATTTATACTATGGGTTTAAAACAGTCTCATTAATATTCACAAATATCTTGTAACTTGTAAAACACAGTGCATAAATAAATGCAGAGTGATTTGTATCTGTATCTATGACTTTAATTTAACACTCGTATAACATCATTTGTACATCAACTTAACATTTTTAAATGGAAATATATTTGTGAATCTCCACCTATTTGTGTGGATTCTTTTGAAAATCCACAATGCAGGCAGCATGTGACTCATAAAATGTCACACGACTTGTGTCTCTAAATGCAGAGTGATTTGTATCTTTAACCCATCATTTGAATAAATGTAAAGTGACTTGAAAATATCAACGTCAACGTCATATCATTGCCAACATATGTAAATAAATGCCTCTAATTTACAACTCTTATATCATCATTTGTAAATAAACACAAAAATTTGTACAAATACATTGTCATATTTTTACTCAAACATGCCCATTTTCATGGCTCTATAACATTCACAATCCTTAAATTCATTTATGAATCATCAAGTAGCATTTTTAAATGGACATTGGGATTGGCCTTGGTATGGTATGGGCGTGGTTTTGTAGGACGTAGCAGTGCAGGCTTCGGCGAGCTCTGTGACTGTCTCAGCCCGTGCTCTAAGTGCACGTTCATGAGTTATCCACAATGGAGGGTGAGTTACATTAGTCTTATACAAATAATGTAGGTTACTACTTTTAATTTGCACTATCCAGTCATGCTAACATTAGAATGTCATAACATGTGCCCCATATGTGCCATGAAAATATTGGCTGAAATTTACTGGCACTAGAAGTAGGTAAGTGATGAGTGTATTTGGTCTGTGACCTGGAATTATTTTGGTTTGATGAAAATGAGAGGTTGGACTGAGTGGTGGGCTAGTTTTATTTCTAAAGCTTGGAAAATTAGGCAAACTAGACTGAATAATACACACAATATGAGATCAGTTTATTTGATGCATGTCAAGTATGAAGGCATACAGAATGTACTATTCATGTTTTCCTATAATTTGTATATTTGATCTCACCCCTTCATATTTTATCACTAATTAGTTGTACATATTTTCCAGTATAATGTTTTGCTGGTCAATTTGAGAATTTATCAACAGTCAGATAAGTCATTTGAAAATCTGCAGGGAAGTCTAGTCGCATTTGCAGCTGTGCCAGCAGTACAAGGAGCAAAAATCTAAGTTCAGCGTGAGGTCTCCTGTAGGTTTAATCTTGGGGTTAAGGCAAAGATTAGGTTAATAAACAACCTTTTAAACGCTATTTCAGAATTTGAGAGTTGGGTAAACAGTGATTATGTGCATTTACCCTCCACTACAGTGCTGAAGAGCCTAGAACAAGGGTGGTCATGTGCAATGAAGAACCAAGACTCTTCCCATTGATTAGCTCTTATTTAAGTGGAGGGGAAGAGCTCATCAGTTGGTTGCCAGATGGTTTGCCATTCCTGGTCTACAGGTGCACTAAAGATATTGATCTTAATGTAGGGATCAAATGAACTCTACTACATGTTTTTCTTTTTCGGTGGATGTTTTTGGAGAAAAATTGAATGAAGAGACAGACAGAAAGTATAAAGATATGATATAAAAGGAAGCAGGAAAGAAAACAAGATGGAATCAAATGAGAAAGTGAGAAAAGGTTTAAAAGCAGAAATATGTATTTTGGAACTGTCAAATATTAAGGATAGAAAAAATAACGTGCATTAATCAACAATGGTGAGTCTGACAACATCATGAGCTGCTGCGGAGCTAAATGCAAACATATATAGAATGTGCGCTCAGGCTTCATGCATTCTTGTTTGCTGTCTTTTTCTTACATTCATGGTTATTATGTCTGCAAATGTACAAGCTCTGCAAATTACTCCAACAGCCACATTAGTGCTATTTGTGAGCCCCTTTTAGTTATTTTTAAATGCCATTTTGATGGTTCCCGCACTAATTTCACAGAAACATTACTAAACACTGTTTGGAGACTTGGCTGCTGTAATCCGGAGTCCTTCCTGCTCCAGCTCTGCACTTTTGTTTGATTTGTGATTTGGTTTATGAACCTGCAGGGGCTTTAATGGAAGAGACACACACTCTCTGATCCCCATTATCTACCTTCTGCTGTAAAGAGAGGCAGATAAGAGGAGAAGGAGGAGGAGGAGGGGGAGGAAGAAGAGAGAAAAGAGGGTAAAAATGAGGACCAAGTCATGGCCCTCATTATCAAATCCCATCAACGAGGGGGGAGAAACATATTGAGAGGGAGACAGAAGAGGGTGAGGGGGTGTTTGTAGAAAAGGAGCAAGGAAGAAAATAGAAAATGCTAATGATAAACACAGAGAGAGAAAGAACAGAGAAGGAGTGATTTACCAACAAAGAGAAAGCGAGGGTCACCTATGGAGCGAGAGATAATAGGAAGAACAGGCCAAGCCTCTGATGTGCATGTGCAAGGGGATGACAGAGCCCAGTCAGCCTTCATAAGCCATTGATTTACACAATCCCGTCACCACCTAATATTTCATCTGTGCTACATTTGCAGTCTCCCATCCGCTGAGGCCATGAGCCATTACCGATGGCCAGGATCACAGCATGGTGGCCCACTCGGAGCAATGAGATAGAGAGAGGTGGAAAGTGAGAGACAGGGCAGGCAGGAAAGAGGTGGTGGTGGGGGGGGGAAGAGTGGAGGACAAAAAGGGGGATAATGGAAGAGAAGAGGAGGATGGGGATGAGGGTGGATGGAGGTTTCTCAATGTGCCATTATGGAGCATGAAAAGGAGAGAATCAAATGGACAAAAACATCTCAGAGATGGGCAGAGAGAAAGTGATTGAGATGAGGGTTGAGTGAGGGTAGAGGTAGAGAAAGACAGAGATAGATATGGAAGGGAGATTGCTTTTCTCTAATTATGTCCCTTTTCACTGTCAGAGAGACGGATATAAAGCTAATTCCACCTGCCCTCCTTCTCATTCCCATTTTTTCTAAAAGCCTGTACTCGTTTTCTTTTACCCCTTTCACATGAAGCGTGCTAGAGGCTGTTTTCATGACACCGAAATGAACAGATGCCAATATCAGCCCAAACAAAAGACACATTTTTGGTTGCTAACCCTTGACAACCCGCACAATGTACTTTGCTTCTGCCGAAAGGCAGAGCTCCATCTCCTTTTGTCTGGCTTGGTCTACCTATCTGTCCATTTATCTCTCTCTCGTCACCCTTAGTCTCTCTTTGGATATCTGTATTTTTCACACAGATATAACCAGTGGTAGCTATTGAAGCCCATCATTCTGCATCTATGCAGCCTTCAGTTGGTAATAGATCTTAAAATTGAATTGGCCACACAATGCTGCTCATGTAAAAAGGTTATAGCTCTTTAATGGATACCATAAAGGCAAATAGAAACACAATGCACAGATGCAAGATATCACAAATGCAAATGCACACACGCAAAGCCATTTCATTTATATGCATAATCGTACCACCATACATCAGTAGCCCTATAATTGGGGCATTTCTTATTTGAAACTTTATGCTATAGATAAAAGTCCTAATTATTCCATTCTGATTAGATTTGATTAAGTCGTTCTCTTCACACCCTCAGGAATCACACAATCTCATTGAAGGGGTAATTTCCTACTTCAAAAGCTAATTAAGCCAATCAGAGCACAAAGGACTGGCTGTAGCCATGACCCAGCATGCACTACATTTAGCAACCCAAAATTGCCAACATTTAGAATTTTCATTTCCTTTTTTTTTTGCAAGGTGATTTGTGCTTACTTTGACCTGAATAACTAGATACTCAGGGAAAACTTTTTCAGTTTAAACTAGTTATCAGATATGTCTGTAAATAAGAGTTGTTGAGGTAATTTTGGTATCTATCTATTCTGTCTGTCTGTCTGTGTGTTAGGGCTGAGATAAATTATGTATGTGTTTTCTTAATCAATCTTTTTTTCATGTTTTCTAAAACCAAATACAAAAACATACTATAATATACACTCGCTCTCCTGCTTAATGACATTTATGATTGTAATGTATTTGGGAGGTGATGGTAACTGTCAATTGCAGTAACAAAATTGGAGATATGTGATCCTGCTTGGACACTAGCAATGTACACTTTTCACAGCGGTCCAGTGCACCACAGAGAGCTATATAAATGAAGTGCAAAGTCCTAGCAGGGGAAAGCCCCTCTCAACATTACCCAGAATGAGTGGCAGGGCGCTCTGAACACAACTCTGTCTTGCCATCGCCGCAGGAACAGTGGAACCTGAACGAAGGGCTCTGATAGGCCCAGTGGGGAGGAGATTGCTCTGTCCCTGATTGGATGATTAGGGGCTGCGGGGGCTCAAATCAGCCGTTTTCAGGAAGAGAGTGGTTTGGTTAAGTGGACTGGCACAGTGTGTGCTCTGTGTGGGATCTTTGAGTGTGAGTGTGTTCTGTGTGTGCTCTTGTATTGCCTTCTGTGTATGTGTGTGTGTTCAGAGATAGGTGAGTCCAGTTCAATAAGTGAGGTACATTTGCAAAAGAAAAGAGTAGTGATGGGGGGAGGACCAAAAAATGTAAAAAGGAAGGAATAAGAACAAAGGTAGAACTCTTGTGTGTGTGAGTCCAGTCAATGGTGAACTGAGGCAAAGTGAAGGATGGATGGGTGAAGTAATAGACTGACAGGGGAAATAAGCATAAAAATGTGGAAAAAGTAAACAAATAAAGAAAAGGTTAGACGTTATGTCAATGTTTATAAGGCTTTATTTCAGTGTTTATAAGCAGCATATAACTTAATACATTTCCACCACATCAGAGGTCCAGTAAGTATAAATTTCATGATGATATTTCAGTACAAAAACTCCAGAACACTGTTGTAAATCTGCCTGTTAATGATTTGTACATGTCTATAAACACTTTATTTATCATCGATAAGTAACAATATAATAATAATAATAATGATAATAATAATAAACTTTATTTATATAGCACCTTTCATACAAAAATGCAGCTCAAAGTGCTTTACAATTAAGAAATTACATTAATAAAAATAGACATAAAATGAACATAAAAACAGAGATAGAATGCCATAATTAATGTGATATAAGATGGAAAATAAAACCCACTTGATAATAATAACAAAAATTAAAGCAAAATAAAAGTGAAAATAGAATACATAGAATGCATAATAATAATAATAATAAGTATTATTATTATTATACTGAATAAAAATAGAGGTAAGAAAATAGTAAGAACAAGGATAGAATGCCATAATTAAGGTAACATAAGATGGAAAATAAACCCAATTTGATCTTTATTTTTATTTTTTTGTGTCAGTGGCGGCAATTTGAGACTATTCATTCATTTATTTATAATAAATGAACCCATGTATACTTATTTATCGGAATTTTCAGCATTTATCAGCACCTAGGACTGAAATCCTGCCCAGAAAAGCCAGTTGCCAGAGAACACCTCACCGACTGTAATTTATTAATAATGAAATTTACTAACTGACTACTGACATAAAATAGAATGAAAATAAAGATGGATTCAATACATAGAATGTAAATACAACATTTAAAAAAGAAGCACAGCAATGCATAAGTGCAAAGCAAGGTGCTAAAAAGAATTTAAGGCCTGTATCAGGAAAGTCGTGGCTAGCTTTCCTGATATCTATAGGTAGGGTGTTCCATAGCTTTGGGGTGTAACTGGCGAAGGCTGCATCCCCGATCTCCTTTCGGCTGTTGCTGGGAACCTCCAATAAACCAGCAGTAGATGATCGCAGTGTTCTTGAGGGCAAATAGTTTGCAGGAAGTTAGCAATGTAACTTGGTCTTATCCCACTAAGGGCTTCATATATAAGGAAGGGGACCTTAAAGTCTAAAGTCAAAGGTTGTTGGTTCGTGGCAGCTTTAACTGACTCCTTGATTGGTGAGTGTGTGTGTGTGTGTGTGTGTGTGTGGGGGGGGGTCTGGAGTAGTCTGGATCCAGTGATATTTGGGTGAATCCCATTAGGTTTAAAGTGGTCTTTACAGTTTCAAAAAATATTGAACTTGTCAATAAATTTCATCTTATGGGTGAGCACCGATGTCAGCCATGTATTCAGGCCAAGGAGTCTGATAAAAAGATTCGATTCCTTTCTTCAAAGTTGGAATTGGTCCAGAAATGACCAACTCTTTGCCATGGTTTCTTTTACATGGTTGGTTATAGCTTAGTTATATTAGTAGCATGTAAAATATTAATAAATGGTTTATAACACACTATAATATTGCAATATCAACCCTTTATGAGTTTATCAATATATTTGTAGTCAACTATAACTCCATCTACTGTATCAATGATCTATAACTGGTGTATAAACAGTTAAAGAATGCTTGATAGTATACTGTAATGTATTGTATTCATATATAAAGGATATGTCCTTTGTAGTTTTAAATAGATTTATAAACACTTTTAAACACACCTGATGATATTTGTACATGTAACCCTCAATGAATGCTTTATAATGATTGTGTGCTATACAATAAACCACTTGTTAATGGTTTATATGGTGCTTAAAATAAAATGTTACCACAGAAGCGAAAGAAACAAGAAAAAATAAGAGGGGGAAGGGTAATACAGGTGTTCGAACAAAGAACAGTACAGTAGTTATTTTAGTCAGCTGGGTACCCATGACAACTGAAGGACTGAGGTGTGTGAGTGTGTGTCTGTGTGTGCATGTGTGTGTGCGTGCAAGCTGGCTCAATCATCTGTTCCTTCACTCTTCCACTGCAACTGCTGCCATTACTAGTGGGCTGGCTGGATGTGAAATAGGTTTTAGAGACTTATATGTATTTTGCATCCTTCCATTGTTGTGAAGTCACAGTTCCTGCTGCCTTCTGCAGGCTGTGCCTGTGTGGACTCTGATGGCTGCAGTGCCTCGTTATGTCAGAGCAGCTCTCCCTATCAGGACCGCTAAAATAATTTCAGCCATGTTCACCCAATTTTCACAATTCCCTTGCACCATGAGATGGAATAAGACACAAATACACAAAAGACTGTCAAGACATGAGGAAATGCATAAAATACAGTTCTGTACATTAGCGGCTTCAATCAAGTACAAAACATATTGTATTATTACCATAAGCTGGTAATTCTCATTGTAAAGAATATCCCAATGTATCGTTATGCTGTAGATAAGACCTAATT
The DNA here is from genome assembly GCA_038419695.1 of Scomberomorus guttatus. NCBI lineage: Eukaryota > Metazoa > Chordata > Actinopteri > Scombriformes > Scombridae > Scomberomorus > Scomberomorus guttatus. Next base: position 23,763,751 of record CM076456.1, on the reverse strand, counting down.
ATTCCATTCTGATTACATTTGATTAAGTCATTCTCCTCACACCCAGAAATCACACAATCTCATTGAAGGAGTAATTTCCTACTTCAAAAGCTAATTAAGCCAATCAGAGCACAAAGGACTGGCTCTTGCCATGATCCAGCATGCATGACTTTTAATGATCTAAAATTGCTAAGAAAGTTTTAATTTTCTTGTCTTCTCTTTGTAATGTGCTTTATAGTTATGTGACATAATAATGTGTTTAATGAAGCATGAGTTTTATACTTAACCTGAAAATGCTGACTATATGGCAATGATGTAGTTCCACTGTATCTTAAAAGTAGGGGTGCAAGGGATCACAAAGCTCACGGTTCGGATCGTATCACAGTTTTGAGTCACAGATTGGATAATTTTTCAGATCAGCAAAAAATCTAACTCTGCTTTAGTTTTTTATATATTTTAAAATATATAAAATATTAAATACTCAATTGTTAAATTAAATGGCAATGTTAGGCATGATTCCTTCTTCCTTTAAACATGGTAGTGAATAAAAAAATAGCCTGTGTCCACATCATGTAAACTTGATGATAACTTACAAACATGAACACACGTCTTGTCCTGCAGCTTAACTTGTTGAACGAGCCACCAAACAAATATTCAGTGGGGAAAAGCGCACCGCTAACGTTAGTTAGCAGCTAGATAGCTAATTAGCTGCTCAGCTGCAGCACATTAAGCAGCATGTAAACATACCTGCAGATGTCACTTTGGACCTGTTAGATGCTGGTTTGGTCATTGCTCTTTAAAAACCCCGTTAGTGACACACTGTCTGTCCATGACTTGTAGCAACAGCAGGTGGTTCACTTTATCTTCAATGAGACATTAAATTTTAAACAAAATTAAGTCAGGCTTTTATACAGTAGGTGAAGAGGAAGAAGAAGACAAGAAAACAAACAGAATAAAACAATAGTTGGACAAAGTAAGACACTTTATCTCTATTTTATTTTTTCATTCTATCTTTGTGTCAGCTAACCTTTCTATGTCTGTACAGGTTTTTTTCCCCAATTTGTATTTCTGAGAAAAACATTAATAAAATATAATGAGTGGTGATAACTGACCTTTTGCCAAACTCCTCCTCCAAACAGCTGTTGTCCAATCACAGCTTACAGTAACTTGTGCAAAACAGGCCTGTAAAGCTTTGTATTTCTTAACATGCAGAAGTGGTGTGCATGTGACTGTAATAAGAGCAAAACTCAGCATTTAAAGACTTTGGAGGATTGTGTGTTTTACAGTAATATCCTTTCCAAAACCAAAAATATAAGAGAAAAGTGTGATGAAAGGTTTACAAAGTGTGTTTGTCTGCTCTAACATTAGCATGCCTGGCTATAACCACCGGTAGTTGCCTACAGTATTACTTCCAGGGCCAAGAGTAAGCATATTATTTGCTAACTACATTATTATGTGGACTACAGGTTATGTTAGAAGAAGCCCTGTTAAGGACCTACAAATACTGACATCTACTCAATGCTATATCAGAGTTTAGCGTAATGTTTTCATCTCTGTCCTCCGTTGAATTTGGGAACATTTACTTGCCAAACTCATCAATTTGTCCTCAAAGTCCTTTCTGATGTAAATGGAAATGTATTATTTCAAAATACTTAGATAACAGCATAAATCTGACCGTAGTGTTTGTCCAAGTAACTTATAACTTTATTTCTATAGTAAACATCTGAACAACGTTATTTTCTCTTTTGACACTGATCTAAAATACGACGACTTACTAGCTCTACCCTGCAATGCAAGAACAATGCTACTCCTTTATTTCCATGCCTTCTACATGGTTTACCAACAGGTCAGGTGCTGACTTCTTGCCTAAGAGAATCATGTGTTTAGCCATCGAATACATAAGACACTATTGTGAGTTTCTCATTTTCATATGGGTCAGCAGCATACTCAGTTTAAGACGGAGTTTTATCAGCTTTACCCTTGATTTTGTCTCCTTTCTTTTAGAAATGTTTTGGATTCAAATTATTAAAGTCATTTTAGCCCGAGATCACAAATTTGCATCAAAAGGCTTTACAATCTGAACAGCTTACAACACCCTCTATATTTAGACTCTGTCCTTACATGATCATAACACGCTTTCTACTGCATGTAAGGACATTTTTCAAACACAAGCAGCCCATGATGTATATCCTTTTGCAGTTTTCTAAGATGTGAATATAAACAAAAATGTCACTGCTTGTATCATCCTGCTCGATTGTTCCCACTCTAGTTTGTCAGTACGTTTCTGTGCACGTTTTTCTGCTTTGAACTTTTATGTATGAAAGGGCGTATGTGGGTGTCAGAATTTGTAATTCTCATGTTGGGGTTACTACACTTGGAAATTAATATTATGCACTTGTAAAATTATGAAGGGACACCGCCTCCATTGAAAATTAATTACATCAAATGAATCAGTCTTATATCTTAAAGTCGTGAACTCTGAATAGGGAGATCTTCATCTCTGTTGTAAAGAACACACAAATACAACGACTTAGTGATAAATCAGGATATTTACTCAACTACCAAGGGACAGGAATGAATAGGGGATAACTAACCATATATACATATATACAACTAGAAAGAATGAATGAATTAAATTAGCAAGTTATTGCCCACAGAATAAATGAGTGAATTAATGAATGAATGAATGTTATCAAAAGTGCAATGAAGGGCCAAGACTAACTAAAACCAATAAAATTCCAAATTCCAAAAACTGTCCATTTTCCTGTCATGGCTGGTGGGAAGAGGCTGTGTTTTTAGTTCTGTTCCATGTTTCTCCTGGCATTTTTATGCCTTTAGGTCAGAGGTCATTGGGTCTGCGTGTGTGTGCCCCTGCACCTACACAGATAGACTGTTACCAAAAGAAATCATAATGTTTTTGAAAACATTTTAGCTTTCTCTTATATTCCTAGGTTAATTTTCCTACACTGAGCTGTGTGTCCTGTCCTGTTACACTGTTCCTTCACAGTAAACATCTGTTCCGGCTTTCTCTCCAGAGGAACAATGGACCCTCTCACTACCTACTGCTGTGAATCCACCAGCTAATGAGCCTGTCTGACAGACACACACAAACCCAAGTTCAGTTTCATGTAGACGCACACACGTATATAGTCTTATAGCCACATACATGAGTGTATACGCACACAAAAAAACCCTCACAAACACTACATACTACACACAGAGACACCCATTTCAAAGTAATTATATGCATCTCTAAATCCCCTAAAGGATTCAGAAAAAATACTTTTTGTATCAGTCAGTACAGTATGTGTTCTGCATCATCAACACCATCAAACTAAAACTCCGGTGCACCATGTGTCTAATTAATCACATGTTCAACCAACCAGCCAACTCGCTTGAGGGAAGGATGTGTCACTTCATCTGTTCAGCTGTGACAAACAGAATGAAGAAAAACTATTGCCCCTAACATTGTTTTGTTCTCACTTCAGCATGTGATTTGCAGAGTTTAAAGTATCAGGGTTATTAGAAAAGATAACATTGTCCCAGAGTCATGATTTGTGCTTTTGATGTATTTCAGTGAATGTAGGGTTTGTGCAGGGTGAGCTCTAACCTTCAGAGCACATTTTTGTTTGCCGGCCTACTTTATGTTAAAATGTACACTCATCAATCTGTAAATGTTGTGTGTCTGTTGATGAGAGAGCCTTGCAACATGGAGACACAGCAAACAGAGACATGTCAACTGGGGACTAAAAGTAATCTTGGTTTCCAGTTAAAAGAAGTCAGTAAAGGTGGACTAGGCATCTGATTATGATGCCTCAGGGACACCTCTGTGTGGAGGTACGCTGAACACGTCTAACTGGGAGGCAGGGCCGGCTCTAGCGATTTTGGTGCCCTTGGTGCCGATCAAGCATACCGCCACGGTTGAATCTACTGTCTTAAAGGACCAGTGTGTAAGATTTAGTGGCATCTAGCGGTGAGGTTGCAGATTGCAACCAACTGAATACCCCTCCCCTCACCCATCATCATCCATTCTGAGCTACTGTAAAAACATGGCGGTGCAACATGGCGGCCTCCGTGGAAGGCAGGATGGAGAGAGGAAGGGACGAAAACACAACAATTCTTATTTTCAGGTGATTATACACTAATTAAAACATACTTATGAATATTATATTCCATTTCTGCCAAGTCCGTACTGCGATATGCCACTAAATCTTACACACTGGTCCTTTAAGGTGTGTACACAGTGGAGGAATATCTTTTTGTTTTACACTCTCTTACTAATTGTTACCTTAAGTCATAGTTTGTGACCATATGGTAAGGAATAGTACCCAATGAGTTCTATTTCCATGATTGTAATGGATGTAATGAATGAATGAATGACACCACTTTGCATCAGGCGGTCCTTGTCTGTTTAATGTCTGTGGTACATACAGCTCAGAGGGTATTATGTGGCTTATACCAACATATGCCATATTTCATCAAATTACAATATCAGTAGTAATTTAGGACTACTTATATCAAAGTTTTCCTGCTCCTCAGAAGTCCTGCTGCGTGCGTTGCCAGGCAACAGGTTGCTAAACAGCAAACAGCTTGTAGAAAGAAAAGGAACTGAACTCCTCCTGACCGACTCTAAAGTCTAGGTTCATGACACACAATGAGTAATTTTCACTGTTTGCTCTCAAATCATGAACACAGTCAAATTACAAGAGTAGAGAATAGCGCTGCATCCTGTGCAACACAATATTATTGTCTTCATGGTGGAGAATACACATACACTCAAAGCTGGAACAGGCCAAGTGGACAACTGAAGGCCCCAGATTCATCGTGTGGCAGTCAGTTTGTGGTGATTTGATTATCTGCAAATTTGTCGGGTTATATGCACCACTTAATCACAATATAAACCAAACTGGTGACTGGTGAGCCCTGCTCAACAGGCCAGTACATGAGTTTCTGACTTGCAAATAGCGTTTGCATCAACTCCAAGTAGACTGGGAGAACTGGGGTTTGTCTGAAAGCTCCAATATATCTGACTGGCACTTAATAATACCAAGCAAACCTGGATGACCCACATCAACTGTTTTTAAACACAAATTTAATGGATGTAATGTAATTTTGTCAGTGCACAGTATTTTAAACCCTCATATGACCAACTCAGCTATCATACAACCTTCCTGAGTTGTCAGATGACGTGAACGCGTGAAAGTAATAGTGACCAATCACGTTTTAGCAGGCGTTGGTTTCATGCAGTCTGTGTGGAGAGCAAAAGAGGTGGAACGCATTGGCCGAAATGCAATCTCGGAACCTATCGGCTATCATCTTACGACGATTTAGCTTTTTTAAAAAAAGGCCCACAGCCTGCAGCGAGGGGCAGAGCTGCATCACTGAGAGTAATGAAGACCTCAGCAGTAACATGGGATGCCTGAAGAGTTAAAGGTGTTATACTGTCCAATGCACCTGCAAGCAAATCAGAATCAAGACTTCTCACATGGCCACAGTATAAAGGAAAATAACTGCCTACCCAGCAATAATAGTAGACACCCCCTGAATAACATATTTAAATTTCACAACACTGAGATTTTTTTTTATTTTGCATGGATGGAGATGCATTTATTTTTTCCCTCTGTGAAATATAACTCTAATAATGGAGAATATTAAATTCATGCACTGCATCACCCTCTTCCCGTTATACACTGCATGTGAGTCTATGTGCGTGTGTGAGAGAGGGTTAGAAAGAGAGAGAGAGATGGTAAATATGTATTAGCACATATTAGTCTGACTGCCTGTTCTGTCAGAAAACATTTTATATTGCCACAGCAACAGAAGCAGTTAGGGCAGACTGGTTCACACAGTGGAGTGTGGGAAATGGTTCTGTGGTGTGGAAGAACTTGACTGGCCTGCATTTTATGAATACCGGTGTGTGGTCATTAGCGTTGGTCTTGTTTTTTTATCATGTAGCCACTATAATAAAGGCTTGTAAACTGTTGTACCTTGATGAAGCGGTGCGCCTTTTTTGGAAATTCATTCCCCTTTTTTGTGGACATCAATTTTTTATGTCTATCTGAATGATTCTCCTGATTTAAGGGTGTTTCATTCAAATGATTAATTATTCATAAATGTACTGTACTCGGTGTGCATTTAGCTGAGCGACATTGCATTCAAAGCAGACCTGCATAGTCCTAAGAAGTTTATTCTCATTGCAGCATCAAAACACCCAATTTTAACCAAAATACCAACACTTCACCTTTGTGCTGCCTCATCTGCATAGAAGCTCCTATATCTGGTTGCATCTCTTGCACCAACATTACAAAGGGATGGACAAAAAACAACATGTGGTAGTGCTGCTTGCGCAAGTAAAATAGACCCCCGAGCAAACACCTAACACATACACACACATAAACACCACTGCTGTCACCAGTCCAATCAACCTTAATCCTCTTACTCACGTTTTTCTCATTATAATCTAACCTTTTGCACACATTCACACACACACACACACACCTCCTAAAAGGATCCACACAAAATCCTTATAGTGTCTCACACACACTGAGTCAAATGGAGCAAACAGTGCCCACAGCCTGGCTATCTCTCCTTGAGCTGTCTGCTGTGATAGACCAGTTATACAGAATGACATAGCCTGGAAAAAAAAAACATTTCTGAACTGTTACACACTGGCACTTGAACTCATAAAGTCAGAAACCTGACTGTTGTCGTAAACCCTTCTGTTAAAATCTTTATTTGCTTATACACTCATTGCAAGTTTCTCTCACTATTTGTTCAAAACTCTTTGCATTTAACACAATGAAAATTAGGGGGGTGGGGTAATTAGAAGTCAAGGTTTGACAGAAAGGGAGCGAAGCCCAACTGGTTCACTCGACTGAAGCTCCTATTGTCTGGACTATGCAGAATCAGAACAAGATGACTGTGCAACTTTTTAATAATAGCATAAAATATTCATTACAGTATTCAGTGATTGCTCAACTAATGTAAATTTGAAAGTAGATCATAGTACTTTAAACAGCGAGTATGTTCTATGGTTAAAATGGAACAAAGACGACTGTAACATCTATTTTATCAAAAAATATTTTCCCTGTTTTGCTCTATTTACTTTATTTGATCATATTTGTATATATAAAGAACTGAACTACCAGATCAGGATTGTGAAGAGGGCTTACTGGCACTTTTAACTGGTAAAAGACCGCTGAGAGACATCCATAACTAAAATCATACTGGCCATGTTACAGTATTTGAAAGGTGACCATGTCCTACAGCTAAACCTTGCCTTAGTGTATTTTTTCATTTTACATACACTATCTGAAAAGGACACAGTAGCCTTTTCCTAGACTATACTTACCTAAACAGGAAATGTAATCATTAATCAAGCTGACCAGTATACACGTAGGCACTCATGTTGTATTCATGGAGCTCATGATTGAGCACATGAGCACATTGCAGGTGGCTGAAACTAAATAAGTAGAGGGGAAGGATTAGAGGACGGAAGTGTGGATCACAGAAGGAAGGAAGGAAGTGAGGAAAGAAACTTCAGGTGAAGTCCCGGGCTGTGGTTTGAAGCTGACTATTCAAGAGTGCCATCTAGTGTTGACGGCTGGAAAGACTCAGTCAATTCTGTGTTGGCTGTAGGACCCAGGTTCATTAAATTTACTCGGGCAGAATAGAAAGCCCACAGAAAAAGCATATAACTCCATTTTGGGTCCCTGAATAATAGTTGAAGAGACATTGATGGAAATGTACTTTGTAATATAAAGTAATTCTGAAAATTTTCCTTGCTGGTTTTCTCCCATAGTGTTATTCCATTAGCTGAAATGTGCTCTGAAAGAACCTCCTCTCTCTAGATCCATCACTGATCATTATTGCATCTTAGCGTAATTGCCCTCCCCCTGTTGTGTGTGCACACTTGCCGGTCCTGAATGCCAGCAGTAATTTCTCTGCTAGAGCAACGGAGGGAGCGAGCGAGCGAGCAAGAGAGAAGGAGAAAGAGAGAGAGAGAGAGAGAGAGAGAGACATATGCATACCCAGCTCATTTCCACCGCCAATCAAATTACTTGACCCAGCCGCAATACATCACTGCCAAACTGATTATTAAACAAAAAGCCATGATTAAATTATTAATGACAGAGATTAATTAAGACCCCATGCACCACACATGCACACACACACACACACACACTCTCACAAAACATGCACGTTCAAAGTCAGGCAGTAAGGCATGCACACATATACACATAAATCCAAACACCACATACACAGTTAACACACACACACACACACACACACACACAAAATTCCTCTTTTACACACTCTTCAAGTACACAAATGGATGCACAAACACACAATAAGTCACAATGTCTGCAGCCGCTCCAGAAGTGATTAGGGGTGCGGGTTGGTGGGTAATTTGACGTATAACTTTTATATGTGCAGCAGATACAGAAGGAGGAGGTTGTGGGCTGTGTAAACAGTAAACAGCATCAACTAGAAGTCAACAAACAACATTAACGAGCTCATTGTCAGCAAACTTTTCTTGATGTTACCATGAGGGTTTGTTTATGGTGCTGCTTATGCTGCTGTAATGGTTTGTTAGGGGTAGCATCTGTTGCAGTTGGGGCACAGTGTTTGTGTGTGTGTATATGAGAACAGAGTTGTGTGAGGTAAATAGTTCTCACAGTTTATATTTAACAGCATGTTTGATTGTGTTTGTGTGCGTCTGTGACCTCTGCACAAGAACATCTTAACTTTAAGGGACTTGTAAGGTAAATCTAGTCGCAGCTTTACTTCAGAAGAGAAGGTGACTTTAAAGTGTAGGTACACCCTCAGTTTATCAAAATGGCTACTTGTCTAAAACCTGAGTTTGTATGCTTTTTTTATTCCACACATCCTTCTTCCTTGTCAAAACCTGCCGCCTACATTACCCACAATGTAACTCCACTCGATTTACTCGACTGTACAAATTTTTCATTTTCAGACTTGAAGCCTTCAGCCCCAGCCGATGCTGCCTTTATACACCTGCCTTTATACAACCCTTTCACATATACAGTAGTACTCCCCAAGACCTGTAAACATACCTTGATGTGTAACAGTGGTGGAGTTCCCCTTAAACAAAAGCTTTATTATCGCTGTAAGGATGATAAATAAATAGCCACAGGCAAGTCTTTTTTCCTTTTTTCCCCCCTTCAAAAGTGCAACTGCACCTATCACGATTCATCATTATGCTACTTTTAAGTGACTGAAAGACACAACTGGGGCTGCTGCAGAGGAGGAAACTGTCAAATGTGAACTACACAGTTTGGAAATATCATTACTAACCTACAGTGCAACTGCAATTAAAGCCAAATATCATCACCAAGTATTAATGCTCGAGCAAACAGGAAAGAACATATTCATATTTCATTTAACCTTCTAGTGCATCTATTTGTGAAATGCTCTTGAACTTTATTGTATTGTTTATTAGGAACCGTGTTTGCTGTTACCAAGGAAACAGCTACTCTTCCTGGTTCAGCTGTGTTTACTGTCCCCAAAGTTGTGTTTAATAAAAAAGATAGATGAAAATAATGTGAAAAAGTTCCTCTGTGAATCTGTGAATACTGCTGCTGCATTTAAGAAAATCTCTTTACTTTTCCGCCACCACAACAAAAGATCTGGGAAGCCTGTTTGACACCGTTGGACTTCGGTCCCTTTTCTGTGGTTCCTAACAACATTTCAGAATGAAGGAGCTGCAGTGGTGGCTATTGATGGAGGATATCTGCAGAGGAGATGCACAATGGAGGATTTTCAGCCGGGCTACCACACAGCGTCTACACCACACTCATTTTATGATAAGGGAGATCTACGACTTGAGATTGGTCCCAGGGCAGACCAGTAGACACTATAGCCATAAAAATACACAAGCCATAAAAGAATGTGTGTGTGTGTGTGTGTGTGTGTGTGTGTGTGTGTGTGTATGTGTGTCAAAGACAGAGAAAACACATTTGCATTGTATGTGTGAGTGTGAGCGCGTGTATGTACATAAAAGAACAAGCTTGAAGAGGCCAAAACAATCAACCAGTATCAGCACTTTATGTTAGAGAGTACTATATCACCGTGACAACAAAGGCAGTAAAGGGTTATATGGTGCTGTAAAACATTGTGTGATTCTGCAGTGAGATGATCGTTAGCACAGCTGCTTAATTGCCTGACCACTCCTCTCTTGACGCACACACATACACTCACCGACCCAACATCCTACACATGTGTGTATAACATTATGTGTGTGAATGCGTAGAGACCCATAGATACAAACAAACCGACCATATGAGGACTGTACACATTGACAAACTATTCCCCAAAGAAGCCATAAAGATGTATGATGGATGAAGGGAGAGGCAGTTCAGTATAATCAGTCAAGGAGACAAGGCTGCATTCAGATGCTGCTTGTTGTTCCAAGACAAATTCATCACACTGCAATTAGTTTGCAAAGCACCAACCCCACAGTCTCTTTATTACTTTTCTGATTTAACCCCTACATACACTGCACCTGTAGTGTTTGTCAATACACTGTAGCCTCTGTCCCATTAAAAAAAAACATCAGGGTGTTTTGCAGTCGTTGAAAGTCGAGTTGAAACCAAGATTTTTTGTGCCCTCCCTAAAAAGCATTCATTTTTAAAGCTGCGCTAGTATTTTTGTATTAACAACTGATCAGATGACGTGTGTGCGTATGTAAAGGTTGTCGCTTTAAGTGACTAACCCGCAAAGAATTCACCTCAGCTCTGTAGTGTTATAACATCTTTCAGCTCATTGTTTTAATTTTACAAACTACAGCTTCATCAGTCCTGTGCTGGAAAGGGCAGCTACTAAACCCACCCACCCCCGAGAGGCCAATAAAATCCGCTAATGTCTGTTTAAGTATGGTGAGCTCTGAGTTTCAAAACTTGTGATCAAGATACTGAGCCAGAAAAGAAGTCCAGTACATTGTATCATTTTAAGTATAAAAGCTTGTAGTTGGGCTAATACCATAAGTACATCAAGCATTGTGCATTTTTTGCTTTTTCACCCTGACTGGCCAAATTTCCTGCACTGTTGTTCCAAACTTCCACTTTTTATCTCAAAAGGTGGACTGTAGACATACCAGAAGTAATTGCTAGTTGGACAAGGACATGTTCCCTCACTGGCTTCTCGCCTGCCCACACTGTGAATTGTGTTTGACGGGCCAAACTGGATGTGCTGCCTCTGGGAATTAAACCTGTGTCTCTGTGATTGTGAGTGAATATCTCTTCCCCTGCACCGTTTGGGTACTTCAATCAGTGTGCTGAGTTCACACACAATTTTAGTTTAAAAAAATTCAACTGCACTTTGTACCTTTGGATTAAAATAATGTGCAGTACAAATACATATTCATCATGTACCTCTGAATGAACCTGTAAAAAATGCGATGTAGAGCTGCAATGAATAGTCAATTAATTGACTAGTTGCCAACTATTAAATTAATCGCCAACTATTTCAATAATTGATTAATTGTTTTGAGTCATTCTTTAAGAAAAAAAGTCAAAATTCTCTGATTTCAGCTTCTCAAATGTAAATATTTTCTGGTTTCTTTAGTCTTCTATTGTAGTAAACTAAATATCTTTGGGTTGTGGACATCATCTTGGGCTTTTGGTAAACACTGATCGATATTTTTCACTATTTTATGACATTTTATGGACCAAACAACTAATCAATCACGAAAAAAATCACCAGATTAATTGATTATGCAAATAATTGTTGTTGCAGCCCTGATGCAATACAAGTAAATACTAAAAAAGTTATGGTGTATTGTCATCTACTGGTTGGACACATGTAGGGTACAGATGATTGATTCTTAAACAATAAGCTTCATTCACTGATCTTTTGATTTGTTATAAATTATTAAATTCATTTAAACATTACTTCTCCCTGGCCAGTGCACTCAATGATCCTTTCAGCCTTATGTGCTGAGAGGATGTCCAACATGGCTTCCTATGGCATGCAACCAAACCCTAAGACAACACGGACAAGCACATAGACAAACAAAGGGAAAGCACTTCCATATGCCTCGTATGCCTCGTGCATGTGTGTGTGTGTGAGGTCTGATAAAAGCAATGTATTCGCAAACAGGAGAACAAGTGTCAGACTCATAAAAGGCATCTGTCAGATAACTTTCTACACTGTGCATGGTTTTCTCATATGAGAGAGAGACAGGTATCTGTAGTATAAACAGCGCCGGTATCCTGTGACCTATAAATCAGACACAGTCTTGTGTTAACAGTAGTGGTTGAGTGAAGGGTGTGTGTAAAGGATCATTAATTTAACTAAAATCACACTACCACCCTGTCCTTCATCCATGAAATTCCTCTCCTGTCCATCATCCATGTGTTCCCAGTACATTGTTTTCTAAGGTGTGCCATGCTAAATTTCACCATACATTATGTGGAACAAAAATATTCAAATAGCATCATTAAAAGTGAGCAAACATGAATTTGTATTTGCTTTAGGACTAAATGGTAAATTATTTGAAATAATTGTAAACGTAGATTTGTAAAATGAACCTAACCTGTGACATAGAACTAATGCAGTTTATTTTTCTACAGAAAGATACGTATCACTGCTGATGGATAAACGGTTACTCCCCTTAAATTTCATCTTTGAAACTGATCAGTCTGCTTTCTTTGAAATACAATAGGGATAGGCAATACCACTGTTTTTCTTGTCTTATAATAACAATGTATCAAATGACAATGTGTAATATCCAGTGGGGGAAGACATATTCAGATCCTTTACTTAAGTAAAAGTAGAAATACAGCAATGTAAAAACTAAAAGGAGTTTTTGCAAGGTTGTGCCAGCCGCTTCTACATACATGCACAGTACCAAAGTCATGAACAATCAGGCCTGTGCCAAAAAAGGCGGGCGCAAGTAAGCTAAATGACTGAAGCTATGCAGAGAGTTCTGGCCAGTCACTTAACCACCACTGTGGCCAGCATGCTAGACTGGCTCCAGTTTGCCTATAACAGAGCGACAGAGGCAGAGATGATCCTAAAGGATCCTAAAGGATATGCCAGGGTTCTATTTGTGGACTTTAGCTCAGCTTTTACATCAATGAAGACGGACATTCTCTTGAAAAGGCTCATTGATCTCAACATTAATACTGGGTTAGTTCTCTGGATCAGAGATTTTCTTTCCTGCCGCCCACAGAGGGTCTGTGTCAGTGAGAGCATGTCAGACGTGCTCACTGTGAGCACAGGCTGCCCACAAGGTTGTCTTCTTTCTCCTGTGCTATTCTCTCTTTTTACTGAGGCGTTCATGATCAATGAGAAACATTTTAGATGAAGTATGCCAATGACATGGCCTCAGTTGACCTACAGAAAACAGACCCTTCAGGTGAAGCTGCCTATCTGGCCCACACTAAGGCTTCCAAACATGGCGTCACATTAGCCAGCTAGAAATCAATGTAGCTAAGACAAAAGAATGAATTATCTGTACAAACACTTTCCACCACTGGTAATGTCAGAGGTGTCGCTCGTAGTGATGAACATACAGAGAATTATCACCCAACCCCACCGTAGGTTTCCCACCTAAATCAGCAAAGTTTGCAAAAAGTAGCAGAGTAGTTTGGCTGTATGCTAAGTGGCAATAAAGCACTGGGGCTAAGCGTTAACACCGACTCTGTCTTCTCTCACATGCTTGATATCTCACAAATACCATGGCTAACATCCAAATACCATTACTGATATGAATTTAAAAAAAGATTTCTGGTAACAGATAAAGGGGACATTGCTATAAATTGACAAAATTAGATTCATAAACCACCAGATTAGATTACACCACAAGACTTAAATAAATAGGCCTAGTGTACCATTATTTCTTGGCAAACAAAAAAGTCTGTTTTAATATGTTCATGTTAGATTAATTTGATCCTCAAAGTGATATTTCAGAACTCTCAGTATTACTCCACCCATTCCCAGTTTGAGGAATACCACTCACCTATTATCACCCACCACAGTCCATCACATAGTATAATACAGATATTGAGCACAGGGTCATATGGATAGTTGAATCTACTTATTTTATATTATCTATCATTCAACTGTTAAGCAACAGGCAGATCTCCCAAAACCTTTCACATAACATGTAGCAGTTGAGTGAAACAATGCAATCCTCCAACTTCTGCTGTCCCTTGCTGTAGACATTGTGTTTGTGTGTGCGTGACCTGCTTTTGCACGTGACATATGTGTGTGCAACAGTGTGTGTGAAGTTTATGAGTGTGTGTGTGTGTGTGTGTGTGTGTGTGTGTGAGCCAGTTTATGGCCAGTCAGCACTAATACAGGCACTCAACCATAATGAGTAATGAAGGGGCATCAATAACAGCCATGAGCGACATATCTGGCAGGACAGCTTTTAATAATGGCCACCGTCAGCAGAGAGAGACAGACAGCCAGACAGAGAAGGAAAGAAAGACCTGCAGAGTTAGACAGAGATGGAGGGAGAGGGAGGAAGGAAGCAGACTGTTGATATCGACGGATGGATGAAGATTAAGGAAAAGCAAAGGAGGGAATTAGAAATAAAGACAGACTGGAAAATGAGGGATGGAGGGATTCAGGATACATCGGGGTACAGATCACCAGTCTATCAGGTGTAGCAGGTTCAAGCCCAGAACCTTCGGTGTTTGAACTGTATTGGTGGTGTGACGCACATTAAAAGACCTGTGCCTGACACAGCCTCCGCCTTTTACAGAGCCCCCAAAGACCCAAAGATAAGTTTTTTTTAAAATCTTGTGCGTACAAGACATTTCCATGTGTGCACAAGATATCGATCTTGTTTGCACAAGAACCTTATGTTTTGCGTACAATATATTATCTTGTTTGCACAATATACAGTATTATCTTAAGCACAAAAGATATTAGATCCATCTTATTCTCAGAAGTTATTGTCTTGTGAGCACAAGATAGAAAAATATCATCTATCAGGAGGGTACTTTATTTTCAAGGTTCTGTAGCCTTTAGGGAAAGAAGCCACGCACAACTTTCTCCAACAATTATGCGGTATTGTGCCAAGCAGCACTTATTTTATGTTTGTACTTGTAATCTTGGAGGCAAAGGTCATTCAGAAGAGGCCTCTGAGAAACGGCAAAGAGGTCTTTCACAGATACAGAAAAATCTCCAGGCAAATTTAACCCTCTTTTGCATAAAGAAAAAGTTCCATTCTCTTGTCTTAGCTGTGCTTAGCATAAAAACTGGAAGGAGGGCAAACCAGCTAACCTGGTTTATACAAAACACAATATTTATATTAGTCATGAAAGTAGGCCTAAGCTAACGTAATAGTAAGCTAGCACAGGAATCATGACATGACAAATTTGGATCTTACTTAATCTCCTTGTGAAGTACAACTCGATAAACTTTGTCCAAGATAATTTTGAATTCAAACTTCAAAAGCAACTTTTATGCTTAATCTTTATTAGCTAACTTGCATCTACACCAAACTCTGCTCATTTTCTTCCCCACTTTTGTCCTGTTTTGTCTCTTATTTTCTTTCCTCAAATGCATTTTCACACAGATCTCAGACCATGTGAAACGTAAACTTATAATTACACCGAGACTTAAATTGTTATTGATCTATATAGTGAAGATTATGGGGCATATTGATGATTATGTTGTAAACATGGAAGGTATGGAAACCATTTCAATTTCCCTCATGGTCTGTAGGAAATGACTCTGCTTTATAGAAAGCAAAACCAAAGGCAATTAAGACTTTTCGCAATTCATCACTAAAATTGAATTGTGTGAAATACAACCCAGTCATTATTAACTGGCTGCTGGGCCACTGCCAGACACCGAGATATATATAATTTTTAGAAATAAATGAGAAAAGCAGAAGAAAATGGATAGCACAATTTTAATTAGTCTGAGCTTTGTATTATGTTATCATGTGTGCCATGATAATAAAGAATACCCACGGCCAAGCAGGGATAAAGTGTCTAATGAATGGTATGTCTATTATTACCTTAATCAAAGTGATATCACACAATTCTGGTTGACAGGGAGACAATTCAGTGGAAAAGTAATATGCAGTCGCAGGCGGGTATGTCTCTTTTCAGTGTCTGGTTTCATGTTTTTAATGAAAAACGCAGGTGTCTCTGCAGCAATTTCTTCTGGTTGACAGCACCACAGACTGTCTTTGGACATGAATATGCATTTGATACATTCTGTGATTGTGCAGGTATGAAAGATGGACACAGAGAGAGAGAGAGAGAGAAGCAGGTACAGACAGGCACACAGACAGATAGACAGACAGATAAAAGCTCCATCGTCCATCTTACTTAAAATGTAAATGGTTGTGTTGGGATTGGTTAGGCTTTCACTGCTAACGAGGCACACTGGGGTGATAGATGGAGCTTTAATTCTGAAAAGGAATTGAACTACAGGCCCGGGAAACATTAGTTAAGCAGCATGACACTCTCCCCATCCATCTGTGCCTCAACGCCCTTCCTTTCAGCTTTTCTTTCCGTCCATTCTGCCACCTTGGTTTGCCATTATTCAGACACCGTGTCCTGCTTCGGCCATCTATCAATCCATTGTTTCCTCCCTCTTTCAAACCATCCGCCACTCTTTAAAACTCTTCTTTCATTTCTCCTCCTCCTCCTCCTTCTTCTTCTTCAGCTTCAACAGCTTATCACACTCATGCCACCCTTCTGTTTATATTAAATTCAGCTTTTAGCCTATACATTTCTGATTAAATTGTCCAAAGGCTATATCTGAATATCATTTCTGTTTTTTTTAAAATCCCATTTTAAAGTTATAATCCTTAAACCCCATTTTTTCATACCGCTTATGATCGGCATTTCTTCCTGCAATAACCTTTTACATTCAGTATTTACCTCTTTATACACGGTATCAATTTTAAATATTGCAGGGAGTAACAGAACAAGAAGGACCAGCCAGTTTGGGAGTGAGCTGTCGCTGTAGATACACACCTCCAACTGCTCAGCGAGGTAACCAACTCCTTTTACTGCTGTGTGGAAAACTACTTGCGCCGTGTGCAGCATGCAATCAGATTGCAGTTGCTCGTGGCATGATGGGAAGAGGCTCGTTATTGACTGACGTCTTTATTAAAACAACGTTAGTCTGTTGGGCTGCGCGGTAAAAAAAAAAAAATCTGATAAAATTTAATTTGACGGGCATTCACATCCAAATATTAAGATTCTAATTTCAGAGAGACAGTTTGGGTTGTAATGATTTAAAAATGTCAGAAAAATGCAATGATATTTAATAATGATATCATTAAAGTGTGAGGGGAAGCCTGCATCAGTATTCCTTTCATCATTTGTTTTCTTGCCTCATCCCTCCTTCCCCTCATCCGGCTTTCCTTACCGTCCTCCCGCCTACAGCATTCATCATTCGTCACCCTGCGTTTCATTCTTACCTTCTCTCCCTCCTCCCCTACAGCATATTATTCCTCACACCAGCCATCCGTCCAGCTGGTACGAGCCCTCCCACTCGTGCACTCTTTCATCCCACTTTATCTCACCCTTACATCTCTCTCTCTTTCCTGACTCTCCGCGGCGCCACACCCCGCCACACATGCCGCCGTGTTACACGCTCTTCCCATCTGTCAATTCTCCTCCCTTAAATCCAAACACTCGCCTCTTCACCTGTCCACCTCTACATCCCACTCTAACAGTTTATCTGTTCATCCTGTTCTCTACTTTGATAGTGTCACGGAAACTACCATCCTGTTTGGCGGTTAAATCCTTCCTCCACCCTCCTCCACCTATTTTTGAGACCTTTTGTCTCACGCCTTCTTTCTACCATTAACTCTTCCCCTTACACTTTCTGTATATGAGCTATTTTTGACAGCATGAGGCCATGATATTACAGGCTTAGCCATAACACAACAATCTATTCCTCTCTGCTTATGGTCAATCCATTTTCCCCTCTTTCCCTCCCTCTCTTGCTCCCTCCATCCGTCTACCACCTCCCCTCTCCCTAGTGTTAGATATGAGCCAGCAGCAATGTAATGATTGGTTTAAACAGGTAGTCTGTATGCATGGAGGCTCACTAAACTATACTGATGGTGTGTGTGTGTGTGTGTGTGTGTTTGTGTGTAACTACCCTCTGCTCTCCTCGGTGTGTATATGTGTGATATGAGGCTCACTCTTTATCACATTATCAAGTACCAGTATGATGAGTGAGTGCAGCCAGGAATTCATAGCCAAGTGTGTGTGTGTGTGTGCGTGTGTGTGCTCAGTGGTGTTACTATCTCCTCGGGTACTCTGTCAGGGTTAAATCAGAGTTTATGGCTAATGGGGACACAGTGTGTGTCAGTGTGCTGAGTTATTCTTGCATCTGAAACACACTGTAAATGAGAAAATGGCGGGGAGACTGTATGTGTATGTGTACTATATGTTTCGCATCCAAGCTACCCTGTGAAGTTTTATGTTTTCACCTAAATGCATTGTCTGTGTATACTTGAGGCCGTATACAAAAATGTCGAATGTGTCCACTGTTTGGAATATATATATCATATACATTAAAACCTTCATGTTTACCCCAGTTAGCAGTCTTCTTCTACTCTTTCTGCTGGTGCATCGCTGCGACTAAACTGTCAATCAACGGAATAGCATGAAACCACTGGCAGGAATGTGTATCCTGTCACCCATGTGCTTTTGTACTTATATGTGTGTCCTTGTATGCACGCTAGTAGAGCACGTTGTACGACGAAAAGGGGGGTGTGCTCATGAAAACATTTCTTTGTAGTGCCACTCGTGGTATAAAAAACTGCAGTGGAGCTTTAAGTGAGAACAGAAGATACAGGGCTGATTTTTAATAGGCTACTAATAGTTTCCATTACTGTAGTTTATAGCAACATCTGTTCAACCAGCCCGTTGTGTGACCTCAGCACTCATATATAACGTAACGTACATTACTCATGAAGCTTCATAGGTTTGATTCATTCCCTATACAAACCTCAGGAGAAATATCAAAACAGTATTTTTTAACCTGTTATCCAGCAGCGACTTCAAGGTATCCTCAAGGTATTTTTTGTGATCTTACAGATGTCTTCTGTCTGGGGTGAAACCAACATTTACATCCAATATTTCCCCCGATTGCTGACTGCCCTGGCCTGTGCAGTGGAGTTAACGTACGTGCTGGCAAAGAAAAAGAGCAGAGGTGAGCAGCACCATCCATGGAAATTTGGATTTCCCCTTATTTCTGCGTAGGGAAAACTATGTGACTAAAATATGGAGTAATTACAGTTAGTGTTGGGGTCACAAGTGGGGATCTGTTCTACCATCTTAAATGCAACAAGTAATGTACTGCTTCCGTGCCAGTCTCACAAGATTTGTGTCTGTTTGTGTGTGCGTGTGTTTCTCTGTGTGTTTGAGTATGGCAGAGAAAGATGGAAGAGAAAAATAGAAGGAAAGGTGCTTTCTAAAAGGGCACATGCTTAAATGAAAACAAAAGGGCACACCATCCCTGAATGCTCTTGTGAGATTTGCATTAGAATTAGTTGAATAAATAAAATCCAAATGTTGTGTTTCCTCCAGGGTTGAACAAAAACACTTTTTAGTGCCTTGCTGCAACGTTTTCTCTCTTTTGAAATGATTGGACAATCATCATTTATTGTTGAAAGTCATCAGCAAGCAACCTGCCTGGTTTCTGTATCTGGTCTGACCGTGAATGTCTGCCACCAATGGCTGTGCAGCTTTATGACTCAGACATACAGTACCAGTCAAAAGTTTGGACACACTTACCCATTCACTTGAATGAGAAAGTGTGTCCAAACTTTTGACTGGTACTGTGGCAGTATGAGAAATGATGACACCGCGACAGATGCAGAAATATGCTGCTTATGTAGGCTATAGGGCACTCTCTCCTGAGAGGACAGGCACCAGTTGTCTCCTATGTATGCACATCCATGCCTGATTACTCCAGAGTATTATCCATCTTCTACTGTGGATGTGTATTTGTGCACTTGTGTGTACACTTGTGTGTCTAGTTGTGCGGGTGGGTGAACAAGTTTATGACCTAACATTAAAGACCACCACACAAGAGTCAAAGTCAAAGAGACTAAATGGAGGAAAAAGATGAAAAATAATGGAACTGATTGTCTGCCCACTTTTATACCAGAAAACAGCGGAAGATGTCTTTAAGATGGTTTAAACTGCTCATAAAACAACTCAGGCTTTTATTTCACAGTTGTATGCTCATTTGTGTGAACTGCTACCCACACACTCACATGCATGCATGCACACGCACACACACACACACACACACACACACACACATTCACACATTCACAAAGAGTGAGTGAGAAAGAGTTAGACTATGAAAATACCTTCTGATATTTAGCTTTCATTATTTGAAAAACAATCTAAATGAGGAAACCCACAGGTTTTTTTTTTGCCTAACAGAGCCTATCTTGATATAATTTTTTACCCTACTTATTATGTGATGCGTGCTGTAGTATGTTAAGCAATTAAAACCTAAAAGGGAAGGCAAACTCTACAGTGTAAATGTATAATATGTGATAAATGAATGCTCTAAATCAGTCTAACTTTAGCAGCTGGCATACAGGATACAGACAAAGTAGATCCGGACTTAATAGTTTCTCCTGTGCTTCCGTTCATCACATGTCCTTTATGTGCAAAAAGTAAAGTCGTGTAGAGTTCCACACACGATGAAGCAAACAATGCCAGACATGCTGCCTCACTCTGTGGTCGTCAGCTTCTCTGTGCTATTCAACAGTGCCACCTACAGGTAGAAAAAAAGTGTAGGATTAGTGAACCTGTGGTAAAAGTAGCTGAAAATCTCCTTTTTTGTTTAACCAATCCAAATACGGCAGAACATGTTTTCTTGCTTCAAAGGACACAAAGACAAAGATTGGACTTTGCAAAATTGTTCCTCTGCAAGTGTTAAAGGTGGGAGTTTCTGGAAGATATGGAAGGGGAGGAAGAGGATCATGATGTGTGTGTGTGTGTGTGTGTGTATGTGTGTGTGCACTTCGATCAATGTCAGTCTTTCACAGTGGTCAAGGACCTGTGCAGCTACTGATTACCATCATTATTCATGATCAACTGTCAGGTCATGACACATATGCATACACTAGGGAAAACATGGACACACACACGCACAACAGACCTTCAGAAACACACCTACACATCTGCACACACACACATACACACACACACACACACACAGACATGCAGGGACTATGCCCAATAATATAACTTTAACGTTAGTCTAAGTTTATTCTTTTAATTTCCTCTTAAAACAGAGTAATTTAAACTCCAAGAAGTACTGTAGAGCAATCCATTGGCTGCACACACACAAAATTACACACGCATTCGAGCATCTATACAGTATCCACAGACACAAACAGCACGTTCAAGCATGCACATATCAGACCTGCACACAAACACAGAATAGTGTCCGAATAGAGATTTCCATCACTGCATTCTGTGTGTTCCCCCGGTGTATTAGTGTGATATTGGCTATCTCCTGTTTTGATGGCAAGTCATTTTACAGGCGGACAGAGCCACAGATGGCCTGGTCACCTCTCGGTGATGGTTTGTGACCAGCATGATTGCTGTGTGTTCTCTGTTAGTTTGTCTGCCTCTTTCTATTCCACTGTGATGTTCCTCATTCACTCTTTATCAGTTCCCTTTCCTCTGTATCTTGGTTTCTACTCTCTCTCTCTGTTGCTCTATCTCTTGGTGCATGAGCGGGGAAAAAAGGATGTGAGTTATTTTCATAGTTATCTCATGTGGAGAACGCAGGGTCAACCGTTTGAGGCAGCGTGCCGAGCAGGAAGTAGAGGGAATACGTCTTGCCTTGTTTTTAAGGTTCAAGGAGATGAAGACAGATCAGAGGTGAAAAAGAGCTGTCAGTCACAAAGGTTATAATAACAACTTTAAGAAGCGAGGTGGCTGTCTGACAGGGAACTAGACAGGGAAAACGTTTCATATTCCATAATTAAACATATTGCAGGATTAAGAGAGAGACAGGTATAAAGCTAACGAGAGAAAGATGAGGGGTTATTTCTCACAGGGACCTATACTTGTAAAACAGAGGAAGTTGGCTTCAGTTGGAAAGTTCATCCTGGTTAAGTAAATAGAATAAATCACCCTTGTGCTCACACGGTCACTGGTGAGAACTGGGACAAGAGAAACAGTACATTTTTCATGTTTTTACAGGAGCACCACACCTATCACATGTCTGCACATCAGCATATCCTCTTCCACTCAACAGAAGGAGTGATTCACGCTGCTAAGAGGAGCTGCCACCCATTTTAGAGTAACATCATGTGGTTATAAAGGAAACCTTAATTATTACGTGATCTACCACTGATGAAACTCCTGTAGGCTTTTTAGCCACCTGTGGGAGGAATACTGACACATACTGTATGCATACTCATGCACAAGACTATTTACACTTAAATAGACAGAGATTCAGATGGAAAAGGGAATCTAATAGCACAAGATATTCACGACTAAATAAGCAACAAACAAAAATCACCATTAGGAGTAAAAAACATCCATAACTATTATTTAATATGAGTTTAACACTAAAAAACGTGGCTAATTGGCTTGTTGTGTGGGGTTCTATTAGGTTTAATTGACAGCCCTGGAAACTAGATGGATGCAACTAGCTAGTAAGTGGACTTTGATTATTTTTTTTAAAGCTGCTCTAATAACCTATTTATTTTAACGATGCATAAATTTATTATGTATAATGTGGAAAGGGGTTACTTCTAGCAACAAATAGCAGCAGCTGTTCTAAGCAAAAAGCTCTAAAAACCCACTGTATGCTACCTGCATAGCACCAAACGACAGACAAAATGAGCGACTAGCTGGTGAACATACTGGAGCATTAAACAGCTACAGAGCCAGTTATTTCCCACAGGAGACAAAACCAGAAAGGGAACATTCGCCAGCTCGACACAAACAGAACTCCAAATGAATGCTAATGTTGCTCTGTGTCTGCTGGATGTATTAATTAGGCAACTGTCTGTTAACACGCCACTACAACTTTGTAAGATGATAACATGTCAGGGTTGTGTTTTTAGCTTGTTGCAATCAAGCGGCAATAACTACCACAGCTTGAGGCTGAAGCCAGTACGGAAGTATCTTAAAGTGCAATGTCACCAACGGCTGATAGATGCTGGCTCCAAAAATGACTTTGCAGCAGCTTTTCTCAAAAAATTTGCAATGCAACTTGCAATGTTTTATGTGCCCTTATTGCAGTAAAATTGTGGGAATTGGGAAAAATTGCAAGCAAAGGAAAATGATGTGATTTTAAACTACCAATGAGGAGTCATATGTAATCACTTCCTTCGATAAAAAGCATACTGCATATCACAGAAACAACTATATTTCAGTGCAAATTTTTAATTTTCTGAACATGAGAACCATGGGCTCAAAGTTATATAAAAAGAAAATACTGCCTTTATTAAATAAACGTTCACCTCAACATTAGCAACAAATAAAACCAGTCAATAAAGCCATTAACATAAATCCATTAACATAAAAATATAGTTTCATAGCGCTCATTGTTATGTTTAAGGTAGATTATGCCCATCTTTGCTGTCTGAACATTAACTTGTATTCTTCTGACTAACTGAATGCAAACCTATTTTGGGAACATTTGGGAATTGTTTTGCTCGGTCAATGGTATTAATTTTTGTTGGCAGGTGAGATTTGTCTATCTTCCACCTGAATACGGAAGAAGAATATTGCAGAGATTTATTGAATTTGCGTTAATTATTGTGATTGCAATTTCCTGGAGGGACTGTCTAGAAATACTAAGACAATATTTTTTTTCAATGAGTCATTCTGGTCTCAATCCATAAATTTGAGCCCTCAAATAAGTGTGCTGGTGGTCATTTTGGAAATTATTGCTCCATTAATAAGATTTGAAGACTTATAGTAGCTTTGATGTCTGCCGTGCGGGCATTGACAGTTTGCTCACCTGTTGCTCTCTCTGGCTCCGGGACTCACACTGAGTCAGACTTTGTCACAATATTTCGGTAAGTTAAATGTTACCTGCCCTGTTAGCACAATTTAGCTAAAGTAGCTAACGCTAGGCCAAGTAAGCCAGCGTTGGCTTTGGTCCGAGGTAGTGTGGCGTGTTTCCAGAGAGTGAAAGGCAACACCCTGCATTCCTTATTTGGAAAGTCTGGGTTCCAAATGGGAAAGATGGCGCCGACCATAAGCTGCAAAATAAAGATGCAAAATAATAGGTGATGTCACACCTCGCTATGTCCATCTTTATATACAGTCTGTGGTTGTGCTGACTCCAAGTGGCAAAAAAGTCCATTTTTAAATGAATCACCTACGTGAGCACCTAGACAGTCTGTATGAAAGACAGGAAGGAAGGAAGGGAGGGAGGTTGTGTTGTCTACTCTACTGTCTGTTGACAGCTTTGACAGAATGATAGATTGAAAGATGGTCGCTCCATTTCCTCAACTTTGTGTCTCTCTAGTGTCAATTAAATTTTTTCCAGCCACCTTTGTCGTCTCTTTGTTTTTATGAGTTCTCTCCCTTTGTCTTCCATTTGGCTTCACACATTTCCTTCCTCGCATATCATGTCACACACACACACACACACACACACACTCTCACACACATGTCTATCTATCATCATGGACTATGAGTATGATGATCATGTGTCATCCCGCGCCGGCTTTGTTATTGATGACCAGTTGTAATGATCAGTAGATGCAGATGATGGCGCCACCCTCATTGATTGCCAGTGACAGTTTTAAAAAATGGCATAATTCTCATTGATCGTCTGTGACAGTGTGTAAAAAATGGTGTCATCTACATTGATTAGCGATAAAAATATGTGGCAAAGATATGTCATGGGTGCACAGCAGAGGAGCCCTCTCACACACACTTATATTCATCATTTGAATGTGTGTGGCACACATGTGACGGCACGTGTCTGAGAGGAGCTGAAGAGCCCCGTGAAAACCCTCCATAGCTTTAAAAATATGAAAGTAGCCGTGGTGAAACATACAGACATAGTGGGGATATCGTCTTGGAGACACTCTGAGTTGAAAAGAGAGCAGTAACATGGGTGTTTTCCCATTGGTGTCCGTGTGAAACAGAGTGAAGCAGACAAATGACAACCAAATCAGGGCAAGCTCCGCAACATTCGCGGAAACAAAAACATGATTTCTCCTCTTTTAACCTCAAACGTCTGGAAATGAAACCCTTGGCTGCCACCTGGGGGGATTCACGGAGAGTTTGTGAGACTTTGAGTGTATTCTCACACTAGAAATAAAATACATACAAGCCTGAATAAACATATTACTATCATTTCCTCATTTCCTTTAGCTGCATGGCTGTAATTAACATTTCAACAAGATCTTCATTGTTGAGACCTTACAGGAAATGTCCAATCATCAAATTTCTCTGATTCTGTGAAACTTTCTGCTCTCCCTCTCTTTTTTTTCTCTAACTTTTCCATTGAAATCACAGTCTGACGCAGAGGCAGAGCGGCCCCTGTCACACGTATCTCCCTGCTGACTGGTTTCTTATTGATCGGAGACTAAAATAGTCCGTGGAACTGGTGCTTCAAGGTGCCAACGATATCAATGCACCAGTATGATTTAATGGGCTTCGACTAGGACAAAACAGGAATAAAAATTGGTTATGAAAAAGTCTCCACCCACTGCTGAATCATCTTCTCAATAAAGGCTTGGCTGAATTTTAAAAGCACTCAGAAAAGATCCCCTTTTGCACCGTCCTCATTGAGCCACTTTCTCTCACAGGAGTTGGTGAACTGGAGGAGTCAAAATCTGGAACGTACTGTATGCTCACATTGTTTTATTGTTGAACCATGCTTATTTCTTCCCTTTGTGGAAGACCTGAACGTAATCATTACTCTTTACTTTCACTAAATCATGTTTTTAATCACACTCTGCTTTATCTTATACATTATTTCTCCCTCCATTTTTTTTCTGTACTTATCTCTTTGTCCCTTCCAGTCATACTTCATTCACCTCTTCTTTGATGTTAGGCTTGATTATTTCCCCCCTCTCTTTCTCTCTTTCTCTATCTTTGTGATTTATATTTCCACAGTGTGTTTTTTTCCCCCTGCTACCTTGATGAGTGCTCAACCACACACGCACACACACACACACAAATAGATGGATGAGCTGGTGACAACTAAACCAGCCAGACTTCACTGTGAATTATAATCACCTTCAATCTGTGTCTCTGAATCCCTGCCCAGTTCTTATGTTCATGTGTGTGTGTCATTTGGATATGTGTGTGTGCGTGAGTATCTTCCATGGCTGTAAGTGATGGAACAGTGAATAGTTTGTTCCCTGAAGGGCTGTATGTGAGTGTGTGTGTGTGTGTGTGTGTGTGTCAGTTTTCCTGCTTATTATTCTCTTGCTCCCATGGTGTTTGACCAGTCTCTCTGTTCTGTTGAGGTTTTCTTGTGAGCTGGAATATAATTTTATTTCCATTGCTGCTCAAATACAGCGTACACACACACACACACACACACACACACACATGCTGACACACACACACACACACACGCACACACACCTTTAGGGAACAGCCATCAGGGTGAGTGGTCCATCACTCACACTCACATAAGGTATTCAACTGCACTGTGTCAATGTCACATTGTCAATGACGTGGTGTGTGTGTGTGTGTGTGTGTGTGTGTGTGAGTGTGAATAACTGGTGGTCTAGCAGTCACTGAGGTAGCAGGGGAGAATACGCTCTGGAAATATAAATCTCAGCGAGAAAGAGAGGGAGAGAGAGGACGTCTGAGGGGAAATCTGTATATCTAAAGTTCTTGACAGAAACTTACTCTTCTACACAAACAAATGTGCTTGCGAGCAAAATTAACTGTTAACAAGGGACTTTTTTCCAAATAGATCCAAAACTTTCAAATCCAAAGAGAAAATTTTAGAAGACTGATAAAGCCATCCATTGTAGAAAAAAGTAAGCGAAGTGAGAAATTTGGGAAGACTTGAGCTTGAACCTTGAATCAGAGAAGTTCAGGTTCAAGTTAACAATAACATGAATGAGGTGTGCCTCTTCCACCAGGTCTGTGGTTTGCAGCGTAATCCCTAAAACACTAGAAGAATTATGTGGAACTGGATCTTAAAGAGGACATATGCACATTTCCAGGACTATATTTTCATTCTAGGGCTTTACTGGAATAACCTTGCATGATTTACAGTTCAAAGCCCCTCAGTTCAGCCTCTGTCTGAAACAGGCCGTTTTAGCTCCTGTCTCTTTAAGGCCCCCCTCCCGATGAGCCCACTCATATGTAAACAAACAATAGTAGTCAGATTTTGCTTCTTTTTCCTGTTCTTTGCTCGATATATAAACTCAAATACATCGATACGTGTTTGAGCCTAAAAAGCTGAACAGCCTGTGGAACAACCTTTGCTGGCCGTTTGCGGACATGTGCAAACAATCTGATGTCAGTTTGAGAGGGATGTAGCGGTAATTTTGCAAATGAAGCGTTCAGAGCAGGCTGAAGCCATTGCTTTTGACTTAAAGGCAACATTTTTACATATGTTCACCTCAAGTTTTGGAACTTTGACTATGTTTAAGAGAGAGACCCAACATAATATAATATATAACAGTATATAAATGACATAAAATCACAAAAAGTATCTTATGTCCCCTTTAAAAGCATCTGCAGAAAAAGTACACTTGTTACACCTACTAATGCACCTTAAATTGAATTTCAGACCAGACATTAAATAAAGAGGCTGCCTCCAAAAACCTGGTCTATTCTCAGATGAACTGTATGATTAACATTGTGAAATTGTAAGTGGATGAAATGAAAAGGACAACAGCAAATAAAGATACCACTGTGTTCAGTAAAGCAGATAGATACAGGAAAGGTTTATTAGTGCAATATACAGTTAAAAAGTACAATTTGTTATGGTTGTTGGCCAATACAGATATTTTTCATTTCACTGCATTACCGACATGTGATTCGTTTACACCAGTGTTTATTACCCTGTTACAATGATTTTTGCTGTGTAGATGCATTTGTCTGAAAACCCTGCTGTATTACTACCAGCCCTGATTTATTACTAAACACTACACTGATTCAAAAAGTAGGACAGAGTTATCTTTGATGCTCAGTATTTAAACTTGATTGAACTTTCATTTAAATCTTGCTGAAAATGGTGAAAAACCATCTGTTCTCTTCTTCATCTGATAGTGTGCACTGGTCCTATGACATGTAGTTAATGTCTGAGGCCTTTGTGTTTTCAAACATCAACCCTGAAAGTCTAATTTGATCACGCTGTAATTAATTAATTTGGGGACATGGATAATATGTGTATGAAGAACTTAATCACTGTGGTATGTTGACAGAAGGGTTTTTTTTGGGGGGGGGGGGGGGGGGGGGGGGGGTTTGGGGATGCACGGTAGCCATGGAGAAAGGCAGTCAAAACAGTCAAACACAGGAATGCATGCCCACACACCCAAGTCAGCGGTCATGCCAATAATGAAAACAAAATTTATTTGTTTTTCAGTCCTTATAAAGGCTGTTAAAACAGAAGAGAACCAGATGTGATGATGAATAATAAGATGTTTATAGCAGAGGAGGTAACTATGTTACTATACTCCACCAGCCATAGTCACAAACAGTTTTCTGCAATCTCTATGCCTGATTTTATAGCATATGTCTGCCAGATATTATAATTTTGCCACCCCACATTTTGATGTACATTTTAAATTATACATATATATATACTGGAGATAATACAAGCACACATGGATGTGAAAGACTGTGGTGTTTAAAATGGGACGATACTGCCGCCTGCTGTGGAGAATAGGAACAAAATTACAATCATGACATTCTGTATATTTAGCTATCTTTTTGAAATAAAATATATAAATAAATAAGAATGATAACAATAGAATGATAATGTAGTGTTTAGGCATTAAGACATGGATGACAGACTTTTATGATCAGGTTTATTCATTATATCATAATACACTAATCTGAACACTGATCATAAAATGTGGGCAAACAAATAAGTATATTAAAGCAAATAAATATTTCAGTTGTAAGCACAATTATCATCTCTAAACCTTTTGAATATAGATCATCCTCCTGAATGTCAGCTTGTACAATCCTTTGCAAGTGACATGCTGGCTGTTCTCAGAGAAGTTTGACACCACAAGAATGTACAGTATCTCCTTCTATCTATTAATTGGTGGCAAAGCCTTGTATGACTAAGGTTTTCACTGTCTTACACCAAGACCCCTGTGGTGAGAAGCACAGCCATCATAGTGCTCCATATCTTCACAGCAACACCGGAAACTGCGATGACAGCAGCGTTAGGGAGGAGATCCTTGTTAAAGGTCTTGTCGTGAACATATGTGATGATGGAGAGAGCTCCTGCGTAGGCCTCCTCGCAGGCTGGCTGAATCTGCTCTTCTGGCAGCAGGTGGCTGAACTCACCTGGGGGAGCATTTAATGATAGCGAAATATAGTAAAAGCCAGCACATTATGTTTGACTGATCACTACGGTCCATTGTTACTGAGGTGCCAACTCACCTTTGTCTCGCAGCTCAAAGGTGTAAGAGAACGGGATGCCACTGAGACGAGCCCAGTCACGACTTGAACCTGAATTCGCATCTGAGAGTGAAAGAGAGACAAAGAGAGAACATTTTGTACAAACACTAACCTGTGCGCTATTTGTATACTCATTTAGCTGTTGCTGTATCTTGGCTCCCCATTGCCCAAAATGGAGTATGCTGTATATCATAGTCTGTTCAAATCAACAAAGCTTTGAAATTATGATCTAATTACTCCAAACTAAACTGTATGTTGTACAGAAGGACTGACACTATTGCACTCATTCACGGTGAACATTAACACATATCATTTGTATTTAGGGTGCTCGAGATAAGAACATCAAAGTGACTTATTAAGGATCGAACTGTGCGCTAGTAACTGCTATTTGTGACAGGTAAGGACAGGAGATAACAGGTCAGGTCAGCATGCGTGCGTGAGTCTTACAGAGGATCTGTGGAGATGTTCCTACAGTGTAGTTCATCCCATGTACCTTCTTCATTTCTGCTGCTGCTGCCTCACCAACTGACACCTGCACAGTTCACAAAGACTTTGGTAAACCAAGTTGCCATACTCTCCATTAGATGAAATCTTACTAGGGAGTATAGTTGATACAGTATAATATGGCTGACAATGGGAAACATTTTAGCACACAGTTTCAGAGAGATTCTGTTAAGAAATTGTTAGCAGTTAAAGTTAGGAGAAGACAACATAACTTGGACTATAGTTTTTGATAATGTCGACATCTCTCAACCAACCTCCACAGCTGTAGATCATAAAAGCTGTGCATCATTCGCCCAAAAGTCTACTCCTCAACAATACAAATTCACAGAGGCACACACACTAACCAGTTCATTGTAGTTGGGTGCAAAAATCTCAGGGTGGCCATATGGCAGGAGTATAAGTTGGCCAGCAGAGTGGATGGTGAGGAAAAGTAGAGTCTGGTTTAGCATCTTACCTACAGTGCATACGTGCATACAGAGCAAACAAAACAAAAATTAATGATTGATATCGATGTTTAGTAACAACGTTTAACCTCTTAAAGGTACATTTTTGAGCTGTTTTACAGGTAATTTATGATCCATAAAGAAAATCCACCTTTCTCATTTTTTAGATATAATTTTCATGCCATTTTATAGATAGATTCTTAGCTAGCTAGATAATTACCCACAAAGTCCATCACAGCTTTAGCCTCGGGCTCTGACCCTGGTGATGTCCCGCAGTAGGTGATTGCACAACTGTCAAACGACACTCCGAACGCTGAGGAAAGAAACAGAAGAGCTTCAGGTTAAACTATAAATGTTGAGGTTAAGTCAGAAAGGAACAACAAAAACATCAACACATTACTCACAGTTACTGTAAATGCAGGAGAATAGTTTTTTTTATTATTAAAAAAACACTGTTAGGTTTAGTTTAAGTATATATAAATGTGAATTCACTGAGAAAAGTTTGTTAACCAACACTGTAGGTGTCAGAGAGATTGAGTGGTGAGTAAATTGACACTAAATTTGAATATGACACCATGTTACATACGTGTAATTGGCCTTTATGGATTGGTCATTGTTCGTCTTACTCACTTCCCCAGTTGGCATTAAAGTTTCTGTTAAGGTCAACACCGTAACAGCTACCGCCTGCAGGAGGGAGGGAACGAGACTTTCTCCACAGACGAGTCTACATGGAAATCACATGCACAGAGGTCAGTCTGACTGTGCGTGGTTAATGAATTGTGAAGCCACTCAGTTATAATCACAGCTTTGACTATAATATAATCCTATCACAAAGTAAACATACAGTAAGTTGGAGACAAGTCTTTCAGTAAGTCAGTGTATTCATGGTGTTGCTTCCTGGATCTAAGTGAATTAAATGAACTGTATTAACTGAAATATGATTATCAATAATAAAACCTGAAAAGGACTCACGTTGTCATTGGCCCAGGTGAATATGTATCCATCCACATTGATCACAGGAGTAACATAGATGTCAAGATTCTGCAGCATCTGCTCCAGCTTCTCATCGGTTTTGTATGACTGCACAATCTGACCACGAGGAAATTTAAACACTGTAATGCTGATAATGTATTCCTGCTTTTGTGCATATGTAGCATCCAAATTATGTTTCGGTGTACGAACCTCTTTGACAAACCACTGACAGAAGGCGGGAGCGATCCACTCCCGAGCGTGGATACCACAGTCCACCCACATCACCTTCTTCTCTCTGCCCTCTGGGTTTTCCAGTCCTAACTAGAGATGCACAACGCAACCATGAGTACTGTCAACATACCCTGGTTTAATGATCTATTTTACCATATTGTTTGAGATACTGCAGGTAAAAGCCACCTTAAAACGTCTACATTTAAACCAAAACTGAATGTTTCACATCTTGTTCTCGGGTTTCAATCCGTCACAGAGCTAAAACATACAGACAGACAAATAACAGGATTGCTCTCCGGTCTTAAGCTGGACATAATTTCCCCAGTGCTGGTCACATAAAAGTATAGCAGTACAATAACTAATTTCTTGGCACAGCTGCTAAGACAAACACTATAACAACACAGCATTAACACCATAAACCAGACAAACAAAACAGAGAATAATACAGGCGTCTGTTTTCAAGGGTATTGATCCAAAATATGGCAGCCTGTGTGGCCTTCAATTTGCGCTTATTAGTAGCTCCTATCACCTCAGCAGAGCCTGCTGCCTGCTGTGATATAAAGCGCAGTCTGAGCTCTAGCAAGACGTTTCTGATCTACTGCTTGCCTTCAGCCTCTCATAAATGTCCTTGCAAAAAAAATGAGATTCTGCTCTGCTCTTGTAACCCGCTGGTCGAACATGTTCCTGCTAGACACCGCGGCTGCAATCTTAAAATATTCACCACATCCCCACATCACAGACCATCCTTGTGGGCTCCTGAGTTAAGTAGTCATTTACACCACAGACTCCTGTATTTTCTGTTGGAAGGAAGGTTTATTCTACATTACCTAAGTTTGAATGACCAGATCTTGTGCACTATTTAATTTAGACAATTAGTTTTCTGGTTTAGCACCCCTTATAACAACACTTACAGTTGCAGTCAGCTAAATACTGGGATGATCCTTAACTTAACCTGATCATGTTGCTTAAAAGCAGTGGGAGTATCTGGCATTCGCATAAATGTGAGTGACAACAGTTCATATCCAGTGCAACAAGTAGAATTAGATGTAAAGGTATAGAGGTCAGCAGAGTTTCAGTGTGTCTGCTGTTGTACGTCATCATGACTAACAGGGACACTTGGAATAAAACGTCACACTTTTTACTTGTGATTTCATACTCATGTGTGGCCACAAACCACTAGATGTCACTGTTTTTGTAGGAAATGTGTCAAATACCTTCAGCAGTGTGATATTTCTTCCTTCATAGGTGTGTCCATAGACAGTAGAGGAAACCAGTTCGGGGTTCCCTCGCTTCACATCTTCCATCCAGCTGTATATCTGTATTGCAATTTAATTAGCATGATCATTAAATTTGATATTTGTGTTTATAGCTTCATCTGGCCAAAGTCCGTGTGAAGATTAAAGCGATAAAAGCAAACACGATTTCCAACTACAACTGAGTGATTGTACTTGTGCAATCTCAACTAATAAAACTACAGAATGTACAACTTAGAGACATTTATGTACATAGACCCTTACCTCATCCATAGGGTGATATTTGGTATAGTCATAATTCAGTGCAGTGTTCCAGGTTAAATTGAACCTGTATTTATTAAAAAAAAAATCAAAAATCACCATCCTTCAAAGCCAATAATATTCATTGAAATCATGATGGCTGTCATGTTCTCATGTTTTATGTAACACAGGACTATAATATAGTGTGATTATCTCCGCCAGGCGTAAGCCTGGAGGGGAACATGCGTTTGGTCGTGTGTGCGTGTGCATCAGCCTAATATTTTTTGTGCACATTTTTGACTGTATGCTCAAGGACCTCTTGTGGTTGCAGTGATTTACAATTTTTGAAAAACCTATTTTATTACGCCATTCCTTATGAGGATATAAAGCTTTGTCCTTGCTATTGCGTTATGACATAATAGAAGGCCAGAAATTAAAGCAAATACTGACATCCATAGAAAAGTTTGGTCTCATCTTGAACCAGAGCAGCTACTGATTAATTCCATACCTGATATGTTATGATCCACTAAAGTTAGGCACAATACCAGATGAATAAATCCGTTCCTGTTATCTTTGCCGCCATCTTGACTGTACACACTTAGATCTGCACTCTACTGAGTGACTCTTCTAGTCTGATGAGGGATTTATGAATGAAAAATAGATTTGTGATTCAGATGTTTGGTTTAGAGACTAATTATGAGGGGGGATACTGTCAAGGGTCATAATATCAACAGTATGTAAGGGTTAAATATATTCTGTATGTGTTAACTCAGAAAGGAAAATGTAGCAGCCAATAATAAAATAACTACTGATAATGTAAAAACTGCCAATAACGTAATACTTTTTCCATTCTAAATGTAATAAAA
Source organism: Scomberomorus guttatus (assembly GCA_038419695.1). Classification (NCBI taxonomy): domain Eukaryota; kingdom Metazoa; phylum Chordata; class Actinopteri; order Scombriformes; family Scombridae; genus Scomberomorus; species Scomberomorus guttatus. The sequence continues at coordinate 23,729,690 of CM076456.1, read as the reverse complement.
GTCAATAATGTAATAACGTACCCATAATGTAATAAAATTTCTAAACCAATAACGTAATAACTTTTTGTGCATAATGTAATAAGTTATTACATTATTAGCTGGTTATTACATTATTAGCTGGGTTAAAAAAAAATCATCAAAAACGTAATAACTGGAGCCGAAAAGCTATAATAGTGTAGCTGAAACAGTTTGCTTGAAAAAGTGATTTAAATATGTTTAAATTAAATATAATATAATATAATTAAATGACAATTTTCATGAAAAGAAATGGGGGTCTTTGTATTGGAGGACAAAGCATCTTTGGTTAGATTTCACATTATATGACATGAGAGTAATTGTCTGTGTTCTGTATTACATTACTGGCTGCTACAGAGAAAAAACTGCAAATAGAGTCGATTTGGAAGGAGATAATCTGGGGTGAAATAGAAATTGTTAAGCTTGAACACAATAATAACTTTAATAGTTTAACAGTAAACTTAACACAACTCACCCATGAGAAGTCTCCAAGCCACTGTTTATTAGCAGGAACAAACCTAGAATCCAAAATTTAAGTTTCATTTTCTCCATTTGCTCGTTCTCGCTTATATTCTTCCTACAAAGCAGACACCTTACTCCGTGTTGTACCTGCTCCAGCTGCACAACACTTCTGACAGTCTCTGCCTGTAGCAACAGCTATGACGGACTATGGGAGAGAGAACTACATATCAGTTATGTATTAACCTTTATGAACTGTCAGTAAAGTTATATAATAGCTGATATCACAAGGCATTAGGCCGATGCCAGCAGGGCAGTGGGCAGTACTTACCAACGGCCTCTGTGCTTTCAAGTGGGAACACAGACATTTAACGTAACCAAAGTCATGTTTCCAGTCACAAATCAGGGAGCCCATGATAGTAAAAATACATATTTAAACTACAGATTGTGCAGCCTGTGTTTTGCAGTGACAGAGCTAGAATGCATTCTGCACCATCAGGCGTTGCTGGATAAATGTGCCATTCATTCCTGAACTGTCCTGTGTGTCTGTTGTTGTTGTTGTCTCCCGTTTTTCGACTCACGTGGATAATGTAATTGACAGACTCATTCAGGCCAGGATAAGTGCAGGGAAAGGGGGGGGGGATGGACATAACAAGTAAGGGTATTGCATGGCTTCGTAGTCTTGGACATTTAAAGACTTTTCAGTTTGGAAATATTTAGATTTCCTGAGGATTGTGGAAAGAACCTGTGGCAGGAGGTGTGACTGTCGTGAGATCAGGAAGGATATCCATTGTTGAAGCCTTTTGAAAAGGGCCAATGGGTGCCAAGTATACCGTCTGCTGCTGTCGCTACTATCTGAACCACAACAGAGAGGAGAAAAATGCTATTTTGCGGTGAGACACTTCTTTCCTGCAGTCATCCTGAATATTTAGAGTTTTTCCTTTAATCTTCATTTATTTTAATCCACTCAAATCAAACACAATTTGATGAGCTTCAAGAGCTTAATGCTTTTAAACCAGTCAATGTCCTCTTATTCTTTTCTCTGGTCCCTCCAGTATGCGCACCACCGCAGCTTCCAGGCCACCAGAGCAGTTATCCAGTGACTCCAGCGACAGTGACACAGAGGAGGAGAGCCTCTTTGGGCCGCAGCCTTCGAGAAGGAGCCCACGCAACAACCAGCAAAGCCAGAGGATCGCTGAAAACCCATGGGCGAGCATAAACATATCCTGTGACTCTCCCGTCAGGCGAGGATCCGACAGAGAGTTACAGGCTTTTATCAGCATGAGAGACCGGGCTGACAAGGCAACAGAGGTGAGACAAAGCTGTGCTGTTGTTGGAATAAATACACACAAAGACAAAGCAGAAGTATATCAGTTTATATTATTTATTCACTCGTAAAAATGACATAAATCAGGCATTTACAGATTATTTTCCTCAGAAAAATACCTGAAAATAAAACTGTGCTCCCTCCAGAGCTCCTTAGTCAATATGTAACACATACCAGAGTAAAATTGAATCTAGGCAGGACACAAGATACACTTTTTAAAGTTTCTTACTGTTATTTTGTTATTTAGATTCACCATATGGTTGAAGCCTGAATGCTGTGGAGAATAAGTGTGGTTTTTATTGTACACTTTAAGCTAAAAATAGTTTGAATATAATGATTTACAAAAAAAGATTACTGTTGTGATCATCTACAGTATCAATCTGTTTCATCTGTTCATTAGCACATTCTTTGAAATGATCTGTGAGGGCTGTCTGGAAAATGGAGTCACAGTAGAGGTCCACTTATTTCTGTGTATAGCACAACTGTGAGTGTGCATAGTTTACTAACAGGATGCTGGAAATGCAGCAACAGATTTTATATTTTACACTTGAAAGCCATTTTTCAAGTATCAGTTTGTGTTTCTATTAATGTGACACTAATTCCATTGATATGATTTATTACTGAAATGTGAGAAGTTTTAAAGACCAGATAAAAATGATCATTCCCATCTAATATCATCTATTGACTCAGTTATAGTGAATCCATGAATCCCTTTTGCATTATTTTTGTGCATCTAGCTTTAGTTTTTCCACAGTGAACGTTTGCACAAAGATATACTGTATATCTTAATACCCACAAGCTTGTACTACCAGGAGGTTCTGTAATTCAGTAATTCCTCTTTCTTATCTGCTCCACTGCAGCTCTCTAACATCATTATCCAATAAGAGGAGAAGACACACACAGGTGGTGGCTCTCAAAGAAGTCTTTGACTCACTTTCATGTTGATTCACATACGTAAATGAACTTGACCCAGATTCCAAAATAACTTAATATCGACATTATCACATTAGAAGAAATTAACTTTAAGGATGTTTGAAGAGTGCTGTACACGCACCATGTGGTTTGTGTATATGTTTAACACATCATTTAATATAGCTATAACTGTCTGAGAAGAAGGACGTTGTCGTAGGTCTGCTAAAGCTTCAAATGGGTTGACCAGCAGGCATGGAGCTTCTCGTTAGCATTTATGGAGGAATGGCAAGTCTGGTCAATTTAATTGAGTTGTTTTAATTAGTAATGAACTTTCTGAGAAACAGCTTCTCAGCACTGATCTTACCACAGGTCAGTGTAGGTGATTGAGCTAGTTTGTGGTCTGTCCTCACACACACACACACACACACACACACACACAGAGGCGACATACTACATTATTCACTTACTCAATCAGCGAGCCAGGACTTCTCACACAGTGAGGTACTGTACGTTTTTTATCACAAAGTTAAAATCCCTTAAACATAACTCTCTGTGTATGTGTATGTGTATGTGTGCGTGCGTGTGTGTGTGCGTGTGTGTGTGTGTGTGGTTAGAGGTGGGGTTGGATAACGGTATGAATTTTAAAAACTGCCTCCTCAGTCATCATACCAGGAATAATTTTGTGAGAGCAGCACCACTGAAGAAGAATGAACTGTTGCTGACCCAAGGACTTCAGTAGAAAACTTGATTCATTTAAATAATGCGACCAGAAAGTTCTTACTGCTATTTGCATACACTCAAACACAGTTTTTAATAATTGATGAGTCGTTTTTTCTGCAGAGGGAATTCATTGGGAGCGTCGTTCAGAGAGTGTTTCCTCAAAATGTCAGGACTGCACCTCTGTGAAATTCCACAGAGGAGCTGAGATTGAGTTTGATGAACATGTGATGGGCAGTCTTCAAATTCAGAATAGCAGGCTGCAGGACACAGTGGGTACATTGTTATTAAATGAATTCCCTGGTGGAGATGTAGGCCAACAGTCTGGCTGGCCGTTCAAAGAGAATATTCACTGAACCCTTGCAATCGTGCTGTGAGACTGCGTTTAATATTAGGACAAACAAACTGAGAATAGGCCTGCTACATTCAAAGGCAATTAAGCTCTCAGGAAAAAAAAAACTAACCCAGTAAATAAAGTAGGACATGCCCGTTGGTAAACTCTCTGCTTTGTATAATTCACAGTTGCGGTTTTGATTATTTTTCTTGTTTGATGCAAAGTTATTTAAGATATATTTAAAAATCTGTCTCAAACATTACTAGTTAGGTTACCTGGTGTCAGTGTGCAGTTTAAAGTTTTTAGTGCCAAAGTCCCTCTTTTTGTTACTATACTTCCACCGCAGCTCAACAGGGAAACACAAAGAGGGAATTTGATGCTAAAAAGACTGTAAATGTGGCAGATATCCACTTGCTATGACTAACTCAGACCGCCGAAGCCTCATATAAGCTTCAGACAAACATTTAAATGCATTTTTGCACAAAATGACTGTGGACACACTCACAGTGACACTGGATTTTGGCCCCCATCACTTACATTGAAAGCACATTTGAACTGACTTGATGTCACCAAACACCAAATGCACTAAAACGATTGATCTGATGAGAAATATTTTGTCTCCCAACAGGCCTTTTGACGTGTTCCAGTAGGAGAAGCACAGGCGTAAATAATAAAATGAATGATGGCTGAATTTCTTTTAGCTGCTTCAGTGCATATAGTGTATATAGTTACTGACTATTCATTAATTCATTCCTAAACAAGCCTTGCCTCCCATTATTTCCACACAATTTAAAAAAACCCGTTGTATATGATATATTTGTAATTGTGTGTATTTACCTTTAGGAATGGGAAAAGCTGAATTATGACATTTATACTCTGCGCTACGCCCGGCGAGAAGTCAGATCTCGATGGAAGAAAATCCTGCTGCAGCTAGGTGAGACACTCTGATGCTTTTTTGCGTTTGTTAATATTCGCTCCAGTCAGCTCCAATTTACTACATTCTGTTACATCCTGTCTGCCCGTCCCCTATACCTGGGAAGGGTGGGTTCCCTCATATCTCTCTCTGCAGGTTATCAGTGCGAGGCGGATGCCTTGTTGTGTGTGAACAGACAGAGCCAGCTCAGTCGAGACCAGGACGATCTTAACAGAGCTACTGAACTGTTGAAACAGCTGCTGGACCACACCTCTCTGTTCCCAGCAGGAACAGAACACCAGAACAGATACCTTTATGTCATGGTACAGACTCACACACACAAATGTATTTTTCATTCATAAATACCTCATCAGTCATTGAATTTTTTAATAAATACAGGTCATAACCCACGGGTCATTTAACCCATAACACCGGTTATGTACAAAAATGTGTATTGGCTGCTGAGTTTTTATAAAAAGTTGAAACATTTCCATTTTTGTATATTCTGCGTTACTTTAGGAGAAGTCGTAACATTAAAGGCTAAAAGAAAGGTGTTAAGTATGTTTCTACTGTTCTCAAATGTAAAAATGAGTCAAATTTGACTTGAACAGTGCGTTAAGCAACTGGCCCATTTTGGCTTGTTAAAATGTCCTTTCTCCATTCTAAGAAAATTCATTTTTTAATCTCTATAACTTAATAAAAAGAAGGGGCAGCTCTACCTCTCTTAATAAATTCCATTACACGAATGCTATGTGCAGTGGATCTTACAAAGCATCCCTTGTGTCTAATATTAAAACTACAGAACATGTTTCACTTTCCTCTCTTCCTCTATCCTTTTTATCTCCCTTCTCGTTTCTCATCATAACTCGCCTGCCTCCATCTTTTTCTCCTCTGCTCACATCTCCTTCAGGACCGCCTGGTGTCCCTGGACAGTGCTGAGGACTTTGTCAGACTGGCTAAAGAAAAATATCCCCAGAAAGAAGGCTGAGAGACAGCGACACAAACAAAAAAAAAGACAAAAAGGCTGAGAGAAAGTTAAAGCAAGTAAAGAAGACATAAAAAAAATCTTGAGAAGATTAAAAACTTGTCAGCCATTTGATAGTATTTTAATCATTTTTCACACGTTTATTTTATGACACTCCAGCATTCATTTAATTGTAGAGTTTTTCTTTAGTTGTGGTGTTATTTTAAAGGAAATACTTTCTATTTGATATTTTGATTGAATTCCACTTATTCCACTGCATATTTGTAAGTTGCACATTTACTGTTACATGTAATGCTGTATAGAATATTATGGTTAATTTATTTATTTGCTTAAGTCTCATTCAGTTTTGTTGCACTGGTACACTGTTGTTCAAAAAGACAAATAATAAGGCGTGGGATGGTGGCGTTTCCTCAGTGACTGACACTGCGCAGAGGTAGAAAAACAAAAGAGCTCTGCTCTGCTCTGGTATGGTAAAAATGTCTGCAAACAAGTGTCCCAGTGAGTTTGAGTCTATCAACAAACAAGTGGAGAAACTTTCTGGTAAAAGTTTTGTTTGTTTGTGTTGCCTTTTTGGTTTGAGATATATAAACACTTGGATAAAAAAATTCTATGAAACTTAAAAACTTCCTTAACACTAACTTCCTTAACTAATACTGATTGTACCAATTATAACAAAACAAGTTGTGTGTTTCTCTAATAGTATTTTGTTATTTCTTGCTCACCTTGGCACTAATAAAGTATATTTGCTCAATCCAGAAGCAGGAGGTGTCTCAGTCTCATTCAAACTTACTTGCCTCAGTTTGACACTGTGTTACCAGTTTTGTCCAAACGATGGCAGCATACAGTCATATTCCAGCAGTTTAAACTGGCATTAAAAAAAAAAAGAACTTCAATACTGGCTGGAAACTTCTATATTACAGATGGTGTGAAACTGTTTTACATTATTAACTCATGAAGTTGTTTCTTTAAAAAAAAGTAAAAAGACAGAGAATACTGAGCATTGGCATTATTGTTTACGATGATGCGGGATGTTGAGGAATAAAGTTCATCAGTCATGTTCAGGAGAGCTTGAAATGCGATTTTGTTTGTTTCAGAATCAAAATATCAGATGTCACAACATGTTTTCCAAACAATAAAAAAGATGAAAGTAAGACAAATTTGCACAAACTTCTCATTCTTTGGTTTTCTGAACAGAGATTGAAGGTCTGTACACAATGCAGATGATAATGTCTCATCTTGGCTTTTACTCAAAACCATTTTCTGACTAATTTGAGGGGTACACTGTATACACACTCGCAACTGCACACACCCACTTGGTTGACTGCACCGTCTTCAAGTTCAAAGAGTGAGAGATAGTTGATGATTTTGGTATGTCGCACACACACATGCATGCTTGTGCACACACTTACACACAGAAAGAGAGAGTTTACTCTGACCCAGATATTGTTCTCTCTTCAAGGCCCCTTCCCAAGTTAGGGAAACAGATGTGGAACTAAAAGAGGGGAGGCATTGGGGGAGGGGAGCAGTACAAGGGGCGGACCAATAGTCTGGCAGCACTGAAAGGCATTGTGCTGCCTGCACCTTTTTCTCATTAAACCACTGTATGTGTGTGCATGTGTGCATTTTACATCGTGCAATGCTGACGTCTATCCTTAAACTTTCACTGAAATATTATCCCCCCTCCCCAAAGTGTGCAGGAGACAGCGATCAGCAGTATTTATTGGACTGAAATGTGCCTTAAGAAAGAAGTGAATGACTAAGATGTATGATATTGGCGTATAAAGATAAGAGGGGGAAAAAAAGACTACACCATCAAATTCTGGTAGCTGCATGTGTCCACTTTTTAGGGTCAACTGCTCATCTACCGCTGTGTGTGTGTGTGTGTGTGTGTGTGTGTGTGTGTGTGTAAGCAGTGGTGGAAAGTAACTAAGTACATTTGCTAAAGTACAGTTTTGAGGTACTTGCACTTTACTTGAGTGATTGATGATTTCCAGTTCAGATGTCTACAGTATGAGTTGTTTATTTTTCCCTCTAAACTTCTCACATGGTTTCATTTCAACAAATGTTCAAATGATCCAGTATTTCACTAAACATCAAGAAATCAGGATCAAGATTAGAGAAAAAAATCCAAAAATTGAAAACAGATTTGTGTATCAAAACATTTTTCCCCCCCTTCTTTCCTCTCCCATTAATCATCTCACAACCCCTCAGATTTTTGGTGACCTTTTGGAGGGGCCTGACCCCCAGCTAGCTAGCTGGCTGTATATGAATTAGTTCAAACTAGCTCCACCTCCAGCAGCTAGATGCTCCAGATGACTCAGTATAAATAATCTAATGATGTCATATATAATAATATATCAATCAGAGGGACCAAACCAGTACTTTAATACTTTAACTACATTTTGCTGCTAATACTTATGTACTTTTACTTGAGTAGGATTTTTCATGGAGGACTTTAACTTGTAATGGAGTATTTTTTTACATTGCTGTACTGGTACTTTACTAAAGTAAAGGATCTATGTACCACTGTGTGTAAGACAAAATCTGCTGAAGGCCAGTGGTAAGGGTGTAAACCTACGTGCATGGTCACACACTCATGGAGACAATGAGTTTCGCTCTGACTGTAACGCCTGTTGATGGTCAAAAATAATGACGCTCCAGTGGGTTGTTGTCCACATCACACAAACACACACACGCAGAGTGGTGAGCAATGGTTTTCTTGTCATAGCTTTGGGTGTTCAGGGTGAAGTTATGTCTGAGTAAATCGTCTGTCCATCTTGTCTTTATTCGTACTTTCCATCCTTACTTCTTACATATGTTTTTGTATAATTTTTTTTACCATACTTGTGTTTGCATTAAATTTTAAGGAATAGTTCAACATTTTTGGGAAAAAAATGCTTATTCGCTTTCTGGGTGAGAGAAGATCAATATCACTGACGTGACTGTTCATTAAATAGGAAGCCAGAGACGGCAGTCTCTTAGCTTAGCTTAGCATAAAGACTACAAAAAGGGGGAAAATTTGACATGAAACATTTTTTGGCACCATTGGCTCGTCCTCAAGGTACACACTTTGAGAGCCACTGGCATAGAATCAGCTGTCCTAAATATGTGTGGGTTAAGAATATCAAATTAGATTTTGTGATAAAACTGGTGTCACTTACTGCCCAGTTGTTTCTTTCTTATCAGTATGATGTCTCTTTGGTGTCCCCCTCTGTGCAGGTCTCGTTCTTCCCTCCACGTCCTCAGTCTCTTTCATTGAAACCTCACAGCTCAGGCAGTTTATAATGCAACTCCACAACTCATTAAGGCCAGGACCTTCATGTTTATGTCCAGATAAAAATCACTGTGCTGCACTGACTAACAGTTTACTTGGTTAAATGTCTGTAATAATGAACTATGGAGTGCCACCTAGAATTGGAGGCTATACAGTTGATTCAAGTAACCAAAAGCATTGAAACTACTGACTGGATTATGCAACAAATAGGGGTCAACATTTACTCATTTCCACTGGAGACTAAACATAGTTGTAATCAGTTGTTTATAAGACTGAGTAGTTCATTAATACTTCTTAAGTTTGCACAAACAGGTGTTCAGTGACACATCCACACATCTGCATTCACAATTCTATGACGAAGGCATGGAGAGTCTGACTTCATGAATCATAATTACCTCATAGCATATACAGTAGATTATAAACATTAACTGCTAAACATCAGAATTTCAACATCCTCACTGTGACCATGTTGGCATGCTGACATTAGTAATAGTCTGTACAGTCCAGCTTCACAGTCCTGCTAGTGTGGCTGTAGACTCTTGTTTGCTGTAAAGTTTTATTTTCAAGATGTTTAGGGATGGGGATAAGGGACTGAGCTGGCAGGCAAGGGGAGTCACAGCTAGTTTTTCAAAAAAAGAGGGTTTTTTATTTGCCTAAAAAAAGTTCTGGGCCCTTAAAAGAGGTCAACTTAACAGAACAATGGGGAACATAATGGCTGATGAGACCATTTGGAAACAAAAGGGGTAACACACAAACAACACACTACCAACTAAACTACAAAATATTTTTGTGTACTTGTATGTATTTATATGATTCCTTTACTTATATTTCTGAAACGTTCTTAATATATTTTTAGGAATCTTATATTTTTAGTAGTTACGTTTGTTTAAATTGTTTACAAGTGCATTGTTTTTGGTCTGGGAAAAATGGAATTTCATTTCAATGTATGCGAGTGCTGAGAAATGACAAAGTAATCTTGAATCTTGAAATAACAAAAAACAGGAGAATTCCTCAAAAGGTTAACTTATTAACCAAAGCAAAAGTACCAAAACCTAATATACTCTAAAGAAACAAACAAAATATTTAAACTAAGACTTATATCCCCCCCCCCCCCATTTGGTACAGTCTGATTGGCCATTTCCTGTATTTAACAGCTCTGCTTTCCTGAGTGCATCTTTTGCTCAGGCCTGGCAAGATGTCCCCCAGCAGTGGCAACCAGCAGCAGCACCCCCAGCACTGGTAATTTTAAAATCAGTTGTGTGGCTGCGAGTGTGGCCAAAGGCAGCAATTATATTGTACATTGTGTTATACTGATTATGTCATAGAGATGGCAATTAAGACAATTAAAGCGGTTAAATAGTTAGCCTGTTCCCTGTGCTGAGATGTCTTCTCCTACTGCAAATGTATAGTAAATTCAAGCGGCAACTCCCACGGCTTGAGGTTGAAGCCAATGTGGAAGTAGCTTAAAATGTAAAGCCACCGACGGCTGCTAGATTCTGGCTCCATTTGACTCCCATTCATAAAGTGTCAACTTCTCTCTAGTGATACTAAGTCAATGAATTTTTTTAAACAAGTCATTAAGGTCTCAGTCACTAAATTCAGACCCTGTAATAAGTGTGCTGGTGGTCATTTTGGAAAATATTGCTCTATTAATAAGATTTAAAGACTTATAGTAGCTGCTGTGTGGTCTGCTGCTCTCTCTGGCTCTGGGACTTGCGCCAAGCCGGACTGTTGTCACAATATTTCGGTAAGTTTAATGTTACTTGATTACGATACCTTCCCTGTTAGCAGAATTGAGCTAAAGTAGCTAAGGTTAGACCATGAAACTGTGTAAATCGTGACCATGAAAGGAAACACCCCGCACTCCTTATTTGGAAGGTCTTATTAAAAATAAGATTAACATTTATGTCTCAGTCATCAACAGATGTGTATACATGTTATCTTGAATTGACCAGTAAATGCTGATTGACAGATTGAGGTTGAATGGAAATATGCATCAGGTTACTTTGATATTTCATCTTCAAACCAAAATGCAACACTCACGCAGACCCTTTCCAAAAAAATTTGACTATCATGGAAAAATGTATTCATTTCCATAATTCCATTAAAAAAGTTAAACTTTCATAGATTATAGATTCAGGGCCCACAATTTAAACGATTTCAAGTATTTGTTTATTTTTAAATATGTTGGGCTTCCAGCTCAAAAAACGTTATGGTTATGGAGTTATATGAGTTATGGAAGCCCAGATTCCCTTGATGCTTGCTGTCAGCTCTTCTTTGTTTTTAGGTCTGGTGCCCCTCATTTTCCTCTTGAAAATACCCCATAGATTCCCCAATGGGGTTCAGGTCTGGTGAGTCGGCTGGCCAGTCGAGCACTGTGATGGCATGGGCATTAAACCAGGTTTTGGTGCTTCTGGCAGTATGGGCAGGAAGATGAAATCTGCATCTTCATACAGATCCTCAGCAGAAGGAATCATGAAGTCCTCTAAAACATTCTGGTAGACTGTTGCGGTGACCTTGGATTTAAGAAAGCAGAGTTTACCAACACCTGCACTGGACATTGCACCCCAAATCATGACTGACTGGATATTTCACACTTGACCTCAAGCAGCTTGGGTTCTGTTCCTCACCCGTCTTCCTCCAAACCCTTGGACCTTGATTCCCGAATGAAAGGCACACTTTACTTTCATCTGAAAAAAGGACCTTGGACCACTGGCCAACAGTCCAGTCCTTCTTCTCCTTGGCCCAGTTGAGACGCTTCCTACGTTGGCTCAGGCTCAGAAGTGGCCCGAGGAACCCAACAGTTGTAGCCCATCTCCCGGATGCGTCTGAATGTGGTGGTTTTTGAAGCTGTGACTCCCGCCTCATTCCACTCTTTCTGGATCTCTGCCAGATTCTTGAATCTTCTCTGTTTGATAATCCGCTGAAGCCCACGGTCATCTCTTATGCTGGTGCATCTTCTCCTGCCACATTTTGCTCTTCCACTAGACTTTCCATTGATATGCTTGGACACAGCACTCTGTGAACAGTCAGCCTCCTTAGCTATGAACATTTGTGGCTTACCCATCCTATGGAGGGTATCAATGATGGTCTTCTGGCCAGTTGTCAAGTCTGCAGCCTTCCCCATATTGAACCGGACTGAGACAATTGATCCAAACTGAAGCAATTTAATGACACTTGGGGAAACCTGTGCAGGTGCTTTGAGTTTAGTAGATGATTAGTGTGTGACACTCAGTTTAAAACGTTCATGCCCTGCAAAATTTGGGCTGATTTCTTCACAGTATTCAAATTTTTTGACTTCCTGTTTTTGTGGGTTTTATGAGGTGGAAGCCCAAATTATGTAAAAATAAACAAATAAATACTTGAAATCGTTTGAATTGTGGGCCCTGAATCTATAATCTATGAAAGTTGAACCTTTTTAATGGAATTATGGAATGGTATGTTACACAAACATGAACAGATACATACGTGCACATGAATGCTCAGTAATTTGTAACAGATGTTTAGAGAAGCAAGAAAAGAAACCAGGCTATGGTGTGCTGGCCTCTGTGACTTCTTTCAGAAAGTCAAAGTTCAAGAGTCTGTTCAGGAAAAGCAAGATTATTATCCCGCTTTAGAGTGGAACCCACCGACTGCAATTTCAATATTGTCTGAAAGGAAAAGCAGGTTCAGGTTTTAAGTTATAATCCATGTCATCTTAATGGGATTACTAGGCAGATTTCATTGTGGAAAAAAAATGCACCAATGTTTTTGCAACTGCAGTTAATGTATAAATGACTCAATTCTCACCTGCTTTTATGTAGCTTACAACAATAACAAAGGAAATCTTCTGCATTATTACAAAACACACACACACATACATACATACATACATACATACATACATACATACATACAGCCCAGATGGGTTGAGCAAGCCTTTGGGCAGGGCTGGGTGTGTTCTACAGCATGTCTGTGGTCATCAGTGGTGGATCAGTAATTACACAAGTCCACTGATGCTCTTGAAATATCCTGATTTATTTATCCTGAATCAAACATAAAGAAAGGAGGTATTGGTAACTACTGTGAGCTGAAACAATCCTCTTCGCCTGAGGTGAAAATTCATACATACATGCATACAAACCCTCTAAAGAAACACTGATAAAACCATTGAAACAATTATCATGGCATACAGTATTCCACTGAGAATAAACAGATAACAAGGATGCATATTGATAGACACTGTATAGTGGATCAGCATCTGACAATAGTAAGTACTGTATACATTTTTTTATTAAGTCTGTGTTCCAGGACAAGACAGTAAAGTACTCTTTAAGCAGAAAAAGTTTAAAAGCTGTGATTAGGGATTACAGCAGAATATAAGAACACACTTCTCATTCACATGAGTTGGGCAGGTCCCTTCTTGAATACCAGTGTAAAAGGATATATACATAGATACCAGATGCAGTTGTGTGTATGCACAGTATAAGTACATGTCTATGTGTGTTACAGCACTCACTGATGTGGTTTTGGATGTTCGAGTCATCTCACACAGCTGTTGAAGCCATGACCCCCCCCCACCCCCCACCCCCACCCCAAACCTGCCAAAACTCACTTCCACATGTGGTGATGTGTTCATCTTCTTGTGTGTATGTTTTCTCTTGCGCCCATAAACGCTGTTACTAAATGATAGCACTAATTTTGGACTATCCCTGTCACAAAAGCAATTGTGGTTAGCTAAAAAAAAATGATAGAGTGGAGATAAAAACCCCCGCACACATTATCCAAGCTGGAAAGGCTTCTTTCATTTTTGGACATAGCACTATGGCTATTATCTTCAAGGCACTGCAGTAAAAATAAACAAGTCTCCAACACAGAATTTTGAGAGGCTGCGTTGATGAGGATCAGATCCTTTGTGTAATCACACATGGCATCCAAATGGGTAAAAGAAACTTAGCAGCAAAAAAAAAAGATAGTAGTGAAGATTCTTTTTGTCAGCTTCATCTCCCTCCTCTCTCTCCTCTTTCCAGGAAAAAGTCAGACAGTGATTCATTCCCCCTTATGATCACCTGCCTGGGGTTTTTAAACCCACTTCACCATTCCTTTGAAGTGAATCAGAGGTCAACACCTTCTTCTGATGCCATACAGTATAGACTGCATCCATACCGACAAAAGGAGACTTGTGTTGTAACAGGCCGACTGTGCGTGGATGATGTCATGTAATGACGGTGCAGACGAAAGACTGTGATACACAAAGACAAACAAACAGGCAGACGCGCGCACACAGGTATACCCGCTGTACAGCATAAACATATGGTGTTTCCTACCTTTTTAAATAGTCAGAGTCCTCAGTCCTGTGTTTAAGACATCATCACCAGACGTGTGTGTGTGTGTGTGTGTGTGTGTGTGTGTGAGTTAATACCACATAAGAATGAATGTGCCGCAGCTGGGAGGTTAATCGTAGAAAGTGCAGCGAGTCGCCTGTAGAAATAGAAACAGTTCTGGAATACTAATAATTTCTAACTCTGACTCCATGGTTGTATCTACCACAGGACTGTGACCTCATATTCTATGTCTGTCTCTTTAGCTGAGTTTCCATCCAAGCATTTCTTTTTCTCTAATTATGATGTATTGCATTATAGAAGTTGAATGAAGCTGCTCAGTACAATATAAACAAGAAGATTGAGCTTCCAATTTTTAGCACAAAATAACACTAAATATTTACTAATTAAATTACTTGAATTAACTGATTTTTTTTTGGTTACTTGGGGACAGTGGAAACAAGTTGTGAACACTGTCATATCATCACCTTTTAAGTTGATATATGGCGAACAAATTAGCAAACAGTTACGCATCCAGCAGTTATGGAGCAACATTATCATTCATTTTAAGTCGTGTTTCTGTCCACCTGGTGAATTTAAGTCCAATATTCACACTCCTTTAGCTCTGTTTTTGCTCTCTACCAACTCCTGAGGGCTCTTTAGTTTTCTTTAGCTGCTAAATGCTCCACTAGGTTCACCAGCTAGTCGCTAACTGTGTCTGTTTGCCGTTTGGTGCTGAGCAGGTAGTGTACAGTGGATTTTTAAAGCTTTTTCATCTGAATACAGATTTCTGCTGCTGGCGAAAACAAGTCTAAGAGCGGTGAGACTGAACCAAAAGTAAAGTAAAAGTAAAGTTGCAGCCGGACAGCTAAACAATGAGCTAAAACTATAAAGCTCCTTAAATCCAAGGGGGAGCTGCAGAGTCAGGTCATCATTTTATGTAGGTTCATCACTATGAGAGACACGTCTGACATTATACATTGTCACTTGATACAATGTTATATTAAGAAATATTATTTTTTCTTACATGTTTTAAAGTTAAAATATGCTCTAAAGCATATCTTCATGTGGAGAGGTGTTGTCAAAGTCACTGGTTCACTGAACAGCCTGGCAGCAGCAGAGATTTTCCCTTCCCAAGTTTTTAAGCGAGCCTCACCCTTCTGACCAATTAGAGGAGGCCAAAGTCATGAGGGGGATTCACGGCTGTGTCAATCAACTTATAACTTGGCACTTGGAACACCAGAATGAGGCGAAGAAGACACCACATTTGAAAACTTACTTGGATAAGTGACACAGTGATTAATTTTAGAGATTTTAGAGATTTTATTTTTAGAACCGTTTTACTTTCCATTTTACTAGAAGGGAGTTTATGGACTTTCTGGTTAGTTTGGCAAATTTACATCTGACTAACTTCCGTTAAAGAACAGCACAGAGCCACCTCACTGAGCTTGGGACTTTCCAGGATTCTGGGATACTGTAAAGTGGAATTAACACTTTACAGTAATTTCAGTGGCACCACTGTTATCTACAATAATTATTTTGAAAATGAAAAGCTTGTGTACAGTTTCTCTATAAGAAGACACAAGTAAATACTGTGTATTTTAGAGTATAAAACAAGTAATAACTTTGCAAAATGTAATCTGTCATGTGATGTGAATGTTTTATCAGCAACTATAATAACTAAAACATTTCCTACAGCTGTGATAGCCTAACGTTGGACATCTGCTACTGAGGTGATTTCTGGCCTGTCAGTGTGTGTGTCTGTGTGGGCATGTGTGTGTGTGTGTCTGTGTGTATAGGCAGGGGCAGGGGGTGTAGTTTTGCTCAGGGACACTGGGATATGTATCTGCCTGACTCTGCAATCTCCACTTTCTGACTCACCGCCCAGAAATCCACTCTGGTAGGTCTACACACACACACGCCCGCACACACACACATAAGCAGACATGACAAATACTGGGCTTCCACCATCATGAGCTCACTGAAAAACAGCTGCCATTCACTCACAGAGGTCAAATGAGGGGGAAAGCCTTGTATGTCTGACTGCCTGCCTGCATCTCTCCTTATCTGACTCCCATATTTATGTCTGTATACCCCGTCTGTATCACTCTGTCTGTCTATTCAACTAGTTAAAGAAGAACTGTGAGATTACTTTGTTCTCTTTATTATTATTTTCATTCCATTGTCGTCGGCACTTAACTTGTGTCACACGCTTACAGCTAGAAACACAATTCTAATATGTTGAGTATGTTTCCCCGATGTGTGCTATTACTATTATTTTTTTTCTAGCATATTCCAGTGATTCTATATAATTTTTAAAAATATTAAAATTTATAATGGCAGTCTATGGGAGGAGTGATAGGCCTCAGTTGGAAAGTTGGAAAGTCTTTGTAACTTTGAAACTCACATGCTCGGACGTACGTTGGCCTGCAGACTCAGTTCAAACTTTAAAACGTTAAGCAAACTTTCAATATTCAAAGTTGTGTTCTGTGTTGTGATACCTTTTTTTTTTTTTACTTTTGGAGTAATTTAAATCCAAAGTGAGGGCTTTTACAGCAGTTTACAGAGCTCAACAGTGTGTCATGTGAGCCATTTGTTTTAGACCAGAAAAAACAATCTAAACACGTCTCACTCCCACAGTAACTCTTCAAGCATATCATACCTCAAAATGTCACCACAGGCCTCTCAAAATGTGAATTTCTTTCCCATAGGAGTTATAGTTTTTGAGATCTCAACCTTAATTGATAGGGAGAGCGCTGTCACACTCTCATTAGCCCCTTTTATACAGAGATCCTGCAACATTGCCATAAAGAGGACCCATCATCATGCCGGCTTTGCTTTTTACACTGAACCAAACAAAGCTGGCATAACGCTGCCCCTGTGCGATTTTAGATAGCATACCAGCGTTGTGAATCAGAGGCCTGACGTGTAACACCATGCCAGCTGTCCCTTTTACACACGTCGATCCGGCAATGTGACTACCTCTGCTGCTGGCTTAATGGTGGAACAACAATGCCCCCCCCCCCCCCCCCCCCCCCCGCCCCCATTCTGTGTTCGTACCTTTTTATACAGAATGGCGAGGCGGTATAACATTCCCGCCTTGAACAGGCTGTGTGAAAGGGGCTATTGACTGCAGTGCCATCTGCAGGCTGTGTCTCTCCTCACTCTCCTGTTTCTTAAACTTACAGATTTTCTCTTCCTTTGTACACTTTGTGCACATTGTACTTCCTCACGCTCCTGCTGCCACCAATAATGTACAAATCTCTGAGTTAGAAGCTTTGTTTTAGGCAAATCAATTTTTTCTCAACAAAATGTGAATTTGTACTCAGGGATCCCCCACTGGCTCTGTGGTTAAGCCCTGGTAATGGTCAGCTTTCCCTTTTAGATTGTAAGGTTCGGCGCTTGATGCCCGCTCAGGGCAGTGCACCTCCTAACATTGCTTTTATGAACAGAGGTGCTTTAGATATTAATCATGTACCATCATTCCCTATACCTACCCTACCCTTTAATATAATAAGAATGTCAGAGCTGCAACCCTTATTTTTTATGCAATTAAAGGTCTAAATAAAATCTGCTTGCTGTGTCACATGTAGGTTTGATCCCATCTGCAGGCAACGTTAGTCATGGAAGAATTTTAATACTATTCCGCTTCCAGCAACACAATTATTTTCAGCTTTCAGCAATCACATGCAGTTTCTTCAGTAATTACATTTTCTAGTTCTGGTTTCTTATGACTTAGATCTTATTTTTGTAACTTTGGCTTTTGTTTCAATAGGTTATGATAGAACTATACTCATCTAAGTAATTGCTGAGATGTGGGAACATGGTGACATCATAACAAAACCAATGGGACATGAAACACAAGCAATGAGGTGATTAGAATAGATTAAAAAAATTATTTGGACATAAAAACCAATAGTAAGTGCACCCAAAATGTTGAAAATAACTCATTGCACATGAAAACTGTGCCGTGTGCACAAAACTATGGCAAGTATGCAGCTAGTTATAATATCATTATGGGAAGACTGATGCCCACCAGTGTTATGAAGAAGGATTTTTAAATATGTTTAAAGGATATAGCTGGTGATTTTCTATGTTTTCTTATTGTCAGAAAAATCTCACGTGCAGAGCCAAACCAACAATGAATTGGTCCGACTTAAAAGTATTGTGTGCGTATCCAAAGCCTGATTGATCTCATTCCTCTGCACCATAAACTTCCAATGTTGTCCAAAAACACGTCAGTGACTCACTACGCTGCACTGGATGACATGTTCCTTCGCCACAAATAGTATGGGCACGTTAGTTTGTTTAGAAACAGCTCCAAAGACTAATAAGAGCCTTTTCAGTTTCCGTTGAGTAAGGCAGATGCCACAGCACATGCGCTTAGCTAGCTTGTAGTGCTACATATCACAAACTTTTGACCTTGTACTACATTGTAAATTTCTCAAAGAACTCCACAAAGTCAAGAGGTTGTGATATGTAGCACAACAAGCTAGTGAAATATAGAAAACCACCAGCTATATCCCTTAAGATAAGTATAAATGCAATTTAACACAGAAGTAAAAATGATTATTGATATGATTAGTATTATCTCTGAGCTGCAGTGGTTTTTCTGTTTCTTTTTGTGGGCCTGTGTGTGTGTGTGTGTGTGTGTGTGTGTGTGTGTACACATTTCAGTTGGCTCAGCATCCTATCTGACTCAAAAACCTCGGTCCTCCCTACCCTCTGGGAGGCATTAAACACACACAAACACACACACACACACACACACAGAGAGAGAGGTAGGCCCATCAAAAATGAGGCTTTCCTCTGTGTGGCATGGGTAAATGATAGAGAACGAGCGAGTGGTGGTTAGGCAGAGAGAAATGAAGGGGGGCAAAGAGGAAAGTAGAGTCAGCTGCTTTGCCATGAAGGCAGAGAGGGAGTGATACTGAAGCCACACCTAGAAGCCCATGAGGAGAACAAGTGATGAATAGATGCAGATGGAAAAAGATGTTCTAAGGGGCTCTTATGCCTTTTTAGATTTTTTTTTTTTTAAAGCAATGCAACCAAAAAAACCTGAGAGAACCTGTGCTGCTATCATGTGAAAACCACATGACTGCTAATTTTAGTGCTTGGAATCTGATTTTTCCTTGAGCTGAAAGTTCATGTTGTCCATGGCAATCTTTTTTCTTGTAAAGCCAGCTTTATGATTTCAAAATGACACAGGCATTAGATTGTTTTTTTTTTTTTTAACTTTTATTCCTAAAAATCTGAAATTTTCATCCAGCAGAGGAAGTGCATTGCTGGAAACTTGGATATGTCTGTGTCTGTGTCTGTGTGTGTGGTGAAGCACAATGGCCTTTAAAAACATTTTAAGTCATCCAAAATCCCCTCTTACCTCTTAATTGTCCACAAATCATCTTTTTTTTTTACTGCATCTCTATTCTTTGTGTCTGCACACTCGCGCTCTTCCTCCCTCTCCTCCTCTCTATACGTAACTCCTTCTCTCCACTCTGTGTGAACTCAAGTCAGTGTTGATACAAGACTTGCATATACGAAACCCCCCTCTAATGACCCACAGTGGGATCAGAGTGTTTAAGACAGCACAGCAAGGGAGTCTTTGGTTTGTTTTTTCTGGCTATGATTCATAAAGCCTTTAGTATCATAAATGAATCATGCCTGGATCTAGGTCTCTCAAAAGGCCTTCTCATTCTCACTGAAATCATGTTGGACTTAAACAAAGGGAAGATTAAGTTTACAGTAAAATGAATTGCACAAAATTGCTTTAACGCTGAGATTAGATAATAGTTCAAGGCTCTTTGCTACAGAAGTACATGGTGAATCATACCTTGATGCTTGACAGTTGCTTTTCATAGCTAACCTTCTTCAAAGTTGTTTGAGCTCAGTTGGGATTATTACTGTCACAGGGGCCTTGAGGCAGTTCTGCCTTTGTAGTTCCTTTACTTACATGACTGAAAGAAATGGGGGGGGGGGGGGGGCTTTTTATGTCCAATGTGGAAATTCTGGACAGAATATGAACAAAACTGAAAACAAGATGTAGTCTTTCCTTTTTGGCACGTCTTAAGAAAATATGACACTGCTCATCAAAATCTTATTACAAAAACACACTTTCAAGGAAAGCAGACTATACTTGAACACAAGGAAAGTTTGGCAAGCCTCACTTAGCATATCTTTAACTAGAAGACTGATACGGAGAAGGACGAGGAGGAGGGACAGATAGGGGCACTCGGAAGGTGAAATTAGAGAAGAGATGGAGGAGGAGGAGGAGGAGGAGGAGGTGAGAGCAGAGGAAGTTGCTGGGGATAAGATAGATGTCTCAAAAAGAAAGACGGGGAGGAGGAGATGAGGGATGTCAGAGGAGGGTAATGGGGGAAAAGGAGGAGGGTGAGGAGGAGGAGAAGGAGGAGGAGGAGGGGGGAGTCTGATATACAGATTGTGAATAGAGGGCTAGTCTGGCAAACTTCCTGCCCTGTGACAAGAGGAGAAAGCCAAACATGGTCTCATGCTCTTTCCCTTCTTTTGCCCCCTGCTTGCTCAGAAAAGTTGCCAAGTTCAGCTGTAACTATAATGCTCCATCTCTTTTCCTTTGCTTGCAATACTCTCACTTCTCTTTCTCATGTTTTTGTATCTGCGTCATCTGAAAATTGAGTCTCATGAGGGCTGCATGATGATTTTAGGTCAGCGCAATTATACTCATTAGGGGCAGTTACACTTGCAGCATCTACTGTCTGTGCATGTGTGTGCATACTTTTGATGCTGGGTAAAAGTCTTGCATCTTCACGAGTAATGGCTTTAATTATGTTTTTTTGCCCAACAACAGCATTATGTCAACAAGATGACATGCACAAAGACAATGTGAGCTGAGAAAATTTCTCACAATGTGGATTATTCTGAGCCTTGCAGATTAACAAAGTAAGACGTGTACTGTTTTGATGAATGACAGGATATGTAAGGAAATTAAAAACTAAAATTTTTGTTTATATGACAGTGTATACAGTGTGCAGTGGATATCACTTTTAGATTAGGTTTAAATTAACGGATTGCGGAAATGGTTTGTCTGTTTGTTTACAGAGGAGAGGATGAAGCCACAGAAAGAAACAGGAGAATGGGAGAGAGAGAAACAGAGCAAAGGGGAGGGGAGGAGTAGATTAAAAGGAAGACAGATAAAACGTGACAAATTAGGGCAGCATCTGTGTCTCTTTGATGTGAAATAAAATCTCTGAGGGGAAAATAAGTTTTCTGCCTAGCAACCCCAGTAGAAGGCTAATTAACTATTTATCTTTATTGGATAATGGCCAACTCGTGAAGCGATGGCTTTCCTGGATGAGGCACACACACACACACACACACACACACACACACACACACACACACACACACGTTTCTGTAACTCCTTGAGGACCAGATCCAGATCCAGACTCATCCCATTTTGCTGTTATCATGATGTATTGACTGGGTGTGACACACAGACATTGCACACAGAGTTACAGTAGACACACACACAAATTAGAGGTTTCAGCAAAAGGATGAATAAAAACTCTGCGACTCTCAGATCAACCCAGGTCAAGGAGGAGGATGAAACTGATTACAGACAAGAAGAGGAAGAGACAATGGGTGTGAACGAAAAAAGAAGAAGAATGGATAGCAGAAAGGGTGTGGACAGTGGCTGAAAGCAGAAGACAATAAGGAGAAGTGACTTAGTAGGAAAATTTTATAGTAGAAAGCAGAGGAAGAGGGGAAATTACAGAAATAAATATTCTCTGTGAGGGTAGATGTTAAGAGAAACAGACCATAGACTGTGTATAAAGATGGACGCAGCGAGGTGTGACATCACCTATTGGTTTGCATTGGAGCTGGTTTGAAGCCCAGATTTGCAGCTTATGGTCGGTGCCATCTTTTCTTATTTGGAGCCAGGAGCTTCCAAGGAGTGCAGGGTGTTGCCTTTCACTCTCTAGAAACACATCCCGCTACGTCGGACCGAAGCTAACGCTAGCTTACTGGGAACACCAAGCGGTGCACAGCTGAGCTAATGTTTGCTACTTTAGCTAAATTGTGCTAACAGGGCGGGTGTCATAATCAAGTAACATTAAACTTACCGAAATATTGTGACAATCGTCCGGCTCAGTGTGCGTCCTGGAGCCAGAGAGAGCAGCAGGTGAGCAAACTGTCAATCACAGCTGTCAATCAACGCCCTAAGGGCAGACATCAAAGCTGCGATAAATATTTGAATCTTATTAACGGAGCAAATATTTCCAAAATGACCACCAGCACACTTATTAGAGAGCTTGAATTCAGCAATTGAGACCATAATGACTTGAAAAAACAAAAACTTCAATTGGAGCCAGCATCTAGCAGCTGTATTTTTAGCTTTAGGGGACTTCCACATTGGCGTCAACCTCAAGCCGTGGTACTGTTGTTGCTGCTTGACACAGACAAACACCTCTACCAGCCATCCTGGACACAGTTTTAGTACTTCAGTTCCAGTCACTGCAATTCTCCTGTGTGGCTGAATGGCTGATTATAAAAGCCTGTTGTTGCTGGCAGCAGTGTCAGTTTCTATCAAATTCAAATGTGAGCAGGGAAGCAAAATTGGACAAGTTGACACACATATCAGATGCTTTCTGATGCCAGATGTGCATCTCAGCTGGATCTAGGCAAAATGTGGATATATCTAATTATCAAACACTATAAGTATACATTATATAACAACTATAAAACGCGTCCCGTCAGGACCAAACAGGGTTTTGAATGTCCGTTTGGAGAGTGTTATAAAATTAAAGTGAGCACAGGTTTGCCCAAAGAAGTGTAGCTTTAAAGAAGTCTGGCTTTATTCATTTACCACTTGACTTCAAGGACTTCTACACCAAACACCTTGAGTATATTATATATTTGCAGGCTGTTCTGCTTTAAGGGATGAGATTAGGTGATAAACATGTTATAAATCAATGTAGATACAAAATCTGTGATTAAAGGAAAACCATAGTTAAGAATTAATATAAGATTGAATCAGATTGAGGCGATGTTTGCTAAAAAGTGTATGAGCCGAAGAGGAAAATGTTTTGTTAAAGTGTATGTAAGAAACCATGTGAGCAGGCCCGGGAATCTGGACTGGAAAAGAAAGAAGTGGGATGTGTGAGAGAAAGAAAATTCTTTCCTGAAAATACCAGTGACCATTATATAATTAATAGCCGTTACAGCATGCCTTTCGTCTAGTCTGAGTGAGTGTGTCTACTGTATGTCTATTTGCTTCAGTCCCCTCGTCTTCAGCATGGCACCAGCTAGTCATAGCCTGTCTTTCCCATGTGTTCATCCTCTTGTGGTTCCCCCACCTCTCTGGAGCCATGTGAGATGGCAAAACTAAGAGAGGACAGTGTCATCATGAGCGTCATGTGCAGAGATCTGCAACAAGGGCTCAAAACTCATTGTTATACAGTCAATTTGTGCATGTCTGCCATGCCTGAGATATTGTAAGGTGTCCCTTTTCAAATCCTGTGTTTTGCTTGCATTGATGCAGATTTTACATATAGTTTACATCTTGTCATCTAGCCAGATCTCCTTATGACTTGTAGAGGATAGGACTATTGGCAGCAGCAGGAGAGCATTGACACAGTGAGAGGTGTCTCCCATGTTCAACGTACTCTCATTGATATAAATAGGGTAGACTAGGACTGCGTTCAGATCATCTTTAGCCCTGTGTGAAAAAACACAGCCCTCTTATTCATTTGTGAGAGGCCAGTCCTGCAACGAAGCAGTGGTGCCAACGCAGTTCAGTTCAAAGATTTGTAACCGACTATGTACTTTGTTCAGTTTTTCCTGAGCTAAGCGGTCACATAACTGATCAAATGCACTTCAGTAAGTACGCTGGTAAGTGAACGCATCACTGTTCAAATAGCCCAGCGCTGATTTTTACTTCCTTTAGTTCAGAGTGCATTCAGCACATTTAATAGCTCAGCATCCTGTTATTTACAACACAGTTATCAGGTTATGGTTCTTTCTGTAGCTATTGTGGTCTTTTAATATGCTTTAATGAGGAGGTAATGTACTGTGAATCCTGGCTGAACTGACAATAGCGCTCTCAGTCACCAGTGAGGACCTCCGTTGCTAAAAGCTTCATATTCGGTGATGATGGTGATTCATTAGAGTCAGCTCACTTTTGAGATTCGTTGATAAAGATTAATTCGTACATGTACTGAACACCTCGAGTCCCATTTGACTGTGAACTGACTTTCAAACTGTGGGCCAGACAGTGTTTAAATTTGCACGTGAATGATAAGCTTATTTATAGAAATGCCGAGTCTTCTTCATCATTACACGTGTAGAGTCTTTTACAAAGATTTCTCATATTGCTGTGGAGCAATATTTTGAGTGGGTGAGTTTTGTTTGTTCTTGTGCACGCGCATGAGGGCACACAAGCATGCACACAGTCCTGCCAACGGTTTCACACTATTCCACTGATCTACAGGTCACAGTAATGCTCCAAGAAAGGTAGCTAGGGCCAGCAAAAGACAGAGAAGAAGACGACGGCTAGCGAGAGATGTAAATGATGCAAGTTTTCGAAATGTTCAGCTTTGTTTTATGTTTTATGAGGAAGGAAATTAATTCAACATGTTTGTTAGAACTCAAGACACAATGTGTTTTGGTGGGTAACACTGAATGGAAACATACCTTTTGTTTGTTTACAAGAAAATTCCACAGGGCACCTTTAAATCAGTTGTGACAGCAACTTAAAACACCATCCCAGGTCTGTGCTGCTTTCTGTTAGATTTCATTGGAAGCACTCTCTGACACTGGTGGAAAAGAAACCATGGAGCAGTACACTGACTGTTTGCACAGCCACTGTTGTGTTTTTACAGTCTATTTCAAGCGCATATAATCACATATTAGAGGAAATAATGTTTTGAAAATCCCCTGGTCTCTAAGGGGTATTTAGCATAACAATGATTGAGTCATAAAAAAGATTACCAATGACTAATATGTGGCTTTACAGTGTGTGTGATTCCCCTTTTTATTGATAAAAAATTTGTATTATTTTTTGAATTGTTGGTGGGCAAAGTGAGGGGTTTGTTTTGAATGAATGTCATCTTACAATGGACATACAGTATGTTGTTTCAAAAAACAAAGCAATAATTTTGCAACGCCTGAAACCCCCCCCCCCCCCCCCCCCCCCACACACACACACACACACACACACACACACACAAAGCCAGAGCAGCAGACTATGTCCATCTATGGTGGGGAAAGAGTCTCCACAAGGGGTGAATCATTGTTTTTTTTCCCCCTAGACACATCACCTAACAATCAACATTACAGCCTTGTGTTGTTTGTTAAACTGCTCTAACAGTGAGATACTCACAGATACAAAGAAGCTAACCTGGTAGAAAAAGTTACAGTTTCAGTTTTACAGTCTGCAGTAAGTGAACATGAGTGACATCATAATAATCTGTAACCAAAAAAGCAAAAAACACACTGAAATGTTGAAATCTTGTCCCAATTTCATTGGAATCGGTGGGTGGGGGTATGAGTGTTTACCACTGGAAACCTTTTTCCCATTTTTCCTTCTCGATCGCATATATCTTTTTGTATCAGCCACAGATGTGATACAGAAGGTACCATTTAGAGTCTTTGGCATTTGTTAATTCATGGGTCACCTATGTATTTCAAAATGTGTAGGAAATGCTGCGTAACTCAAACAAAGCCAAACCACAAAACAAATGTAAGGAAAGATCAGTGGACGCAACAGGAAAATGAATCAGTTTTTGTTGCGAAACTTTGGGAGGTACAAAATGTATAAAAAACAAC
Source organism: Scomberomorus guttatus (assembly GCA_038419695.1). NCBI lineage: Eukaryota > Metazoa > Chordata > Actinopteri > Scombriformes > Scombridae > Scomberomorus > Scomberomorus guttatus. The sequence goes on along the minus strand of CM076456.1, from coordinate 23,703,652 downwards.
GGCAAACATTTTTTTGACTTTTAATTTATCATATATTTGAACTTATTTGACTGGACTGCATGGTCACTGTAGATGGATTTTCAGGGAAGGGCCTGTATTTTAATTCACACCCAGTAATACTATTAAAAGTTACAGTTAAACAGTTAAAACTAAAGTATGTGGTGATTTGCTCATTTCCCACTGGCTCAGGACAGAACACTTTAGCAATAGACTGATAAGAAAGTGCCATTTATCCTTTTCAGGATCCCACTGGACTGGAGCCTGACTGAAAACTACAGTTCATGGCTGTATTTTCTTTTCTGACTCATCAACGATGTGGTATTCGTCCCTTCTCATTTTCCTGTCTCTCTACGCCATATATTATCAGACGGATTAATAAAGAGCTTTAAGAGAACTGGCTTTAAGCAAAACAGTTGCTCCTCTGTTCTGATAGCGGAGCAGATACTTGGGGGCAGGTCACTGCACAACATCAAAAGAACTGACCTGATTTATCTGCCCTGGTTCACTGGACAGGTAGCAAAGGAACAGAGGCTCTTCTAATAATGTAGCCCCTCTAAAGACATGAAAGGAACCAAAACTCTCTCTTGATCTCTTCTTTTTACTGAAAACACACATACGCTTCTTTACTTTCATGGTGCGGTAGATGTAAATCCCCTCACTCAACAAAGACTTAAGCATATAGGAATTCAAACTGTTAAATTGTGTTCAGGCAACATGAGGAAGGATGATGTTATGATATTTATTTGCGAAATACTTTATTGCATTATGATTTCATTTATTAAGTGTTTCCACCCTTTCTCCTATCATATTTCTTCCTTTCGTTTCGTCCTTCCTCTTCTCATCTCCCATTTTTCTATCTTTCCCTTATTTTCTTCATTTCTACCCTTTGTCCTCCTCACCAAACAAAGATTTCATAACTATTGATGGCTTATCCAGATGTCTACTGAAGTAACTAAGTATGTTTCTTGATATAGTACAAAGATAATACATGTGCATATGAACACCACCGTAATGTAACCATGCAGTACATTTGATCACATTTATACAGTGAGACGTGCACACACATAGATTAATACACATCAGCATGAACACTGGTGCCCCCTCTCTTAACAGCCTAGTTGATGTCTTTCCGGTGCTACTGGAGAGTACCGCGCTATAGAACCATCTGGAAGTGCGCGTGTGTTCGTCTGTGTGTGTATGCATATCCCAGTCTGTTTCCATTCATTGGTTTCCACTCAGCCCAAACTGACTCATGCAGGTTATGATGTAACACTCAGATTCAGACAGAGGTTCTTCTGCCCTCACTACATGTGTAGGTGCACAGCTATGCAGCGAGCGCAACACACTTCCAATAAAGGTTAAAGACAGCAGATTGCCTGTGAGGTTTATACTGGAAGCGAGTGTGACACTGTGAAAACAGTATTAAATGACAAATTCAATGATGCTGATTACAAATCAGAAAAATAAACCATAAACAACATTTAGAACAAAGTTATTGTAAAATTAGTAAAGTAAAACTGAAACTGGAAGTATAGACTAGCTGTCAAATTAGCTCAGTTATATTGTTCATGCCATGAAGACGGAAAGTATCACCAGTAAAGATCAACATTAAATCCCCATAAAGAACAGCACTTACTACTCTAGCAAACATACAGTACACAAGAGTAAAATACACAAGTTATCCTAACAGTAGCTTAATTCAACAGTTACTTAGACTGTTGTATTAGCAACACATTAGCAGACAGCCAGCTGTGGCCAGCTTGGTTAGCCAGTAAGCTAACCAAGCTGGCCACAATGGAAACACTAAAGATCACAGATCAAGAATCACAGAACAACTGCAATAATCAGTTCAATCATATTACTATCTATCTATCTATATCTATATCTATATCTGATTTCTCTTTCTTACCTTTAGTGGTATTTATTCACGCAGACACGTTTCAGATACCTAAGTTTTCTGCCTCCACCCCAATACAATGGAGGTGAATGAAATGCCAGTCATGGCGCTTCAAAATGTCAAAAGCAATTCTCTTTCTAGAAACAGTGTTGCCATAATCTACAGAGCATGCTGCTGCAGTTTTAATATCTAAGTTATTTCTTTTATAGAAAGTAGTTTAGTACCATGTGGGATTTGCAATCAAGATAAGTACATCTGCAGAGGAAAAACTGTGTTGTTTTGAAAGTCTACTACATTTGAGCTTGTAGCATGTGTCTAATTGAAAAACCTGTGTCAAGACCTCTGTGTTCACTCTCTTATACAAAAACTGTGCAGTGTCAGACCTGTATTCAAGTGGATCATGTGGATTGTACTGCATTAATGGAGTGGGTTGCTGAGCCAAGTGGAATAATCTGTGTTGATGCCACAGCTCACGTAAAGCTGCGTCATCTTCCTCCAACTATTGTCATAATGCAGCAAATTACAAATTTCTTCCATGACAAAAATGCACACTCCACGAAAATGAAGAGTGAAAAAATAAGATGTAGCCAAAGGAAGTGCAACCAAATGATGTGTAAGTCCATTGTTCATTGTGTTGTCACGTATCATCTTACCAAACTTTTGTAACTTTGGTTTTCCTTGTGGCTGAGAAATGGAAAAAATGTGATGATATTCCTCAACCTGTGGTCCCACATCCCAGGACACTGTACATAATGTAGTCATGATACTAAACTCTTTCCCAAGAGCATAAAAACAGACATGCAAATAGGTTCTCTTGCTGCTACATCCAGCACACACTCACATGAACACACACACACACATGCATGCACGCGCACGTACACACATATACACACAAGTCTTCCCAAACATCTCCATCTGTAGTTATATACCTCTAATTACAGTAAAACGTGACTGTCTATGACTCAGACGTTTGAGGGAAGTCATCATTTCCCAACTCTCCCCACTTTCCATGCCCTCTGTGCTTAGTAACTGTTTTTCTAGGATGTTGCAATGACTCAACCAAGCACCAACCAAATTTGTGCATGTTGGCGATGGACGTTGCTTTCTGTCATTCTCACTCTTTTGCTTTCCCTCAAATTCTTTTACTTTTTCTCTTTACCCCGTTCTTCCATTCAGCCTGGTTCACTCCCCCCTTTCCTCTTGGAGCTTTCTACTCTCCAATCAAGTTATGACTCTGGAATTCCTCACAAGTGTTACAGGGTAACCATGGAAACCTCCATCTCCCTTGGTAACATGAGCTTTATACCTTTATGTAGTCACTGGAAAACAATCAATAGTTAGGAATGCACTCTATTAAAATTGTACTTACTTACATCTTAAAATAGTTGTTATTTTGATCGCTTCTAAGCATTAAAAATGCAGAAATAACTTCCCTGTGATTTGTCTTCTTATGTGACATTACATTCTGCCAAAAATATGGGCATAAATAACACATTTTACAGGCATTTTTCTTATATCTTTATCTCCTGCATAAGCCTTGTTCAAAAACCTGCACATACGCATATGCAAATGAGGATGTTAACTATTTCAGGGGACAGAGGACAGCAGGGTCAGATAGGCCATTGTCTGGGCTCATGCATCTTTTTTTGTTTGTAGTCCAAAGAGCACTTTGTCCATTCAACCACCAATATATGGTTCAATGTTTCAATCTGTCAGGAAGTTTACATGCCAAAATCCCTTCTTGCCTCTATTTACTGCTATAACCAAAGGCAGGAAAAACAAAGTGTTGACATCCATGAGACATTCTGTATCTGAAATCTAATCTGGGAACCAACACAAAAAAAGAAACCCAAGGTTGATTTGTGTAACCGAAACAAACACAGGCTCAGACTTATGAAAACAAGAACTTCTGCCATATATAGTGATTTTAGCCTCTGCACATAAATTAAGAATGTGTTTTTGTCTGGGTCTGAACTAAAAATGGCGTAACAGTAAGATTAAAATTGGACGCTAAGTTATTTTTTTCAAGAAAATATATACAATGGTATATGTCCTTTTCTACACCAAAATAAGTGAATGACTTATGAAGAAATAGCTGCGTATGATTTCAGAAAAAGCTCGAATGTGAATGTGTCCTAAGTGAGAATGTCACTAAAATGCTGTAATCCTGATTTACAAAATATCTTTTCTCTGAAAACATTAGCACCAGCCTAAAGCAGCAGAACGGTAATGGCAGGACATTAAAACTGACATTTCACCTATGCAATCATTGATTATGTCAGTGAGATAGGTAACAAGGTGCAGGGTAAAATGGATAACTTTTCATCTTACTTGTAATGATGCTATTTCATGCAGCTTGTTGAGTTCCTATTAGCCGGTTCCTCCTATAATTGCACACTATGCTGCCAAGCCAACCCTGTCTCCTGAATTACTGCTATTTAGTTTTCCCAGTTATATTGGATTTTATTCAAAGGCAAACATTTTTTCAAGTGAAGGAAGCACTACATTTTTCGACTGCACAGAAGTCAAAGAGAGGTGGTTAGGGTGGTTGGGGGATATACAAAGTGCGCCATGTTTCTCGTCAGTCCTGTGTGTGGTTTGGTTTAGACAACAATAGCACTTTGGTCAAGGTTAGGGAAGGATTGCTGTTTTGGTTAAATGTAAATAAAACAAAAATATCATGTCTCATGCTTGAAGTCAGATTTTTTTCTCTATCAAACCAAGACCATGACTGCTATAAGCGGATATTATAGGAAAACAAATGAAATACATTGTCAGTGAATGTTGTACTGAAACGTTCAGTATCAGCATTTTGCGAAATACGCTGCAGAAACTGCTTGTGGATGGTGACCACAGCAAAACCTGTGCTGCCTTGCGCAATTATCTCACAAATAGATATTAATGAATACGGATGCTAGCTTTAAGTGCACAGAAACCTTGCTGAATTCCCAATGCATCATTTATCAGAGTGGTATTTGACATGTACAGTAGGGGTATTAAAGGAGAGAGACGGACCACCTGCCCCAATCCATACCATGACCTAATCCAGAAACTATGTGCTATGTACTCATATTGACTGATTGAATTTTGTACTAACAAGAGCTTATTCAAAGCCAGTAACCATCATTGAAACTAGAAACCACTGTTGCAATTAGAAACTTTGAACTATACTTACATATTTGAAAAGAGAATTCTCCAATTTATAAGAAAACAGAAGACACTCATGCATGTCCTGAAAATCACAATTCAATGTCTGTTAAATATAACTCAGATTTTATCAGTAAGGCAATTTTACACAAATACTGCTGTTTTGCAGGGCTTTAAAAAAATCCGATCATTATTTGATGCAATAGAGGTATGTTCAATGGCCTTTGCAGAGGGCTGCTGGGAAACTGCAGGAGAATGAGTTTAGGTGGAGTTTCAATGCACTTTTATGTTAGTTTTATGAGATACTCAGTCCCACAGAACAATTTGCATCTGTCTGTGAGATCTGTTGGCTGTAACACAAACACACACACACACACTCACACACACACATACACACATATCCCAACCACACACAGACCATACCCCCTTGTGACTCTTCTAACCTCCTCCAGCTTGGGTTCCCTGCGGGGGTCAACAACCCAGTGCATTATGGTCTGTCACCAGGAGATAAACCAAATGCTGCAGTGATGACATCATCTGTCTGTTTGTTTAGTGGGAGTGATGGGGGACGAAGGATTGTGAAGAAATGAGGAAACTGGGCTGTTGAGAAAAATGGAGAAACATAGGCGGAAACAGTATTAGGAGAGAGAAAGAGGGGAATACGATACATTCATAAACCCTGAAAAAGCAAATTTAACCTACTTCATCTCCATAGTTTGTTTAGTCCACAGTATGCTCACTGAATAATCAAACACTCACAGTTTGCACTTACTGGCTGTTTGCTTTCAGAACAAAGCTGCTTAGTCTATGGATGGGCTTTTCAATTAAGTGCAGCTTACTTATGTGTATTTGTTCTTTGAAGTTACAGATATGTCAGTACAGCTCAGTTTAGTTTCTTGTATTTCCATTTCTTGTATGGTTTGGGTTTTTACAGCTTACCATCAATTGTGATTTGGTTTGAAGAAAACATATGTAAAACATTTCTACATGTGGGAGACAAGTACACACCTATCAACAGCTCATTCAAATCTTGCGTGTCACACTTTCCACATGGTTAAAAAACAAGAAAACAGTTCTCATTCCCATGACAATAACAGAACTGGTCCATGAGGTATACATGACACACTTGGAAGTTTCCGGTCTATCTGTAATAATTCACTGGTTCCAGATCTGAATCACTCATATCTGTGGTGCTAATGGTTGTGGAGGTGGTTAGGAGCCATGTTGCTCTCACGCTCTCTCGGGTTCTCATGCAATTTTTCTGCACGTCCTCAAAGCAGATGGCTATAACTTAAGTCACACAGAGAGGGCAGATTTCCAAATGTCCTTGGTGGGTGACACCCACACAAATGTATTCACTACATATGAACTCAAATATGCATATTCAAACACAGAAATCAACACATACATTACATCTATGTGTTGTAGTAATATGTTCACATGCAGGATAATTTACCACTTGAACAACTTATTCTTTAAATGTTCAAAGAGCCTCTATGCTGTAAAACTAACATCTGTGATACCAAGAGACAAATGTCGACAGTAGCTTCTCCAGTGGCTACTGAAAGGATGAAGATTAACAGGACATCAATTTAGCGTACTCGGTTGCACTGATTTATGCTACATTTTAAACCAGGTCTGAACGGGTATAAATACTAAATGTCAACTCTGGGATGTTTCTGAAGATATCCAGAGCTAACCCCAGCCAAGAAAAGTGTGGAGTCTGAACTCCTAATCACTCCATCTTTCCTCAGTCTGTGACCTCATCTCCCTGGAGATGAGGGAAGGCTGGCGGAGGAGGAGGAAGAGGAGAGGAAAGTAAGAGGGTGGAGAGACGGAGGAGATTTCGACAGAGATTAGACAATCATTTGTTTCATTTTATTTAATTCAAGGTTTTCTAAAATTAGACATATAAAGAATGTGTATTATACATAAAGTGCACATACTGTAGAATGATTCCAACAGATAAATAGATAGACCCAGAGACACAACTATTATGAAGAAAGAACAGTAAATGCATGACTAAACATTTTAAAAATTAAGGTACTCTGTGTCAAGGGTCTCCCTACAAAAGTGTAGATGTCGCAGGACTGAAAGTTTAACCTGCACCTCCTCCTCCTTTTCCCCACTTCCCCTTCTTCCAAACAGTCTACAGAGGATACACAGTAGCATCAATATGTTTCCACCCCTAGCCAAAAACGATGATGCACCCAGAGATTTCTCATGAACTTATAAAGTTTGCTATTTCTAATTTTACTACCAGGGAGTGACACTTGAGTTTAAGAGGGGTGATGTTTTACTTCGTACAAAGTGTACAAGAACTCTCCCAAACTCCTGCTGCGTCTGTGGAAGATCCCATGAGTTTTCTGGAGGAGGGGGAAGATCCTAGAACAGTGTAGAGTGGCTGAAGGGGTGTGGATCCCGAAGGAGGAAAATTCCACCCAGATAGACCAGTTCCGCATCATCTCCCTGCTCTGTGTTGAGGCGAAGATCTTCTTCAGTGCTGTTTTCAATCGGCTTTTGCATCTACCTGGCCAAGAACACCTACATTGACACATCAGTCCAGAAAGGTGGCATTTCAGGGATGCCAGGCTGTCTGGAGCACACCGGTGTGGTGACACAGCTCATCAGGGAGGCCAGAGAGAACAAGGGTAACCTGGCATTGTTATGGCTCGACCTGGCAAATGTATATGGCTCCATCCCACACAAGCTGGTGCAGCTCACACTAACCAAACATCACATCCCCAGCAGAATCAGAGACCTCATCTCTGATTACTACAGCAACTTCAGGATGAGGGTCTCTTCAGGAGCAATTCAATCAAGCTGGCACAAGTTGGAGATCGGCATCATCACAGGGTGCCCTATCTCTGTGATGCTTTTCTCCCTAGCCATGAACATGCTCATGAAGTCTGCTGAACCAGAGTGCAGAGGGCCCAGGACAAATTCCGCTTAATGGCAACCACCCATTAGGGCATTCATGGATGACCTAACAGTCACCACAATCAGTTCCAGGTGGATGCTGGTGGATTCTGCAGGGGCTTGAAAAGCTGGTGGAATGGGCCCGGATGCCAAATCAAGATCCATGGTGCTGAGGAAACTAAAGGTGGAGGACAAATTCCGGTTCAACATCGCAGACGCAGCCATCCCAACCATCACAGAGAAGCCAGTCAAGAGCTTAGGCAAGATTTTTGACAGCTCTCTGAAGGACACGGCATCCATCTAGTCGACCTACATCAAGTTGGATGGCTGACTGAAATCCCCAGATAAGTCTGGCCTACCTGGGAAGTTCAAAGCCTGGGTGTATCAGCATGGCATTCTTCCCAGAATCCTGTGGCCCGTCTTTGTCTATGCAGTTCTGATCTCGATAGTCGAGACCTTAGAGAGGAGAGTCAGCAACCACCAGGGGATGGCTGGGGCTGCCAAAAAGCCTGAGCAGCATTGCACTCTACGGACACCACAACAAATTGCAACTGCCCTTCAAATCCTTGGAGGAGTTCAAGGTAACAAGAACCAGAGAAGTGGTACAGTACAGGGACTCAAGGAATGAAGCAACAGGGAGCTTGGACAAGATGGGAGAATGTGGTCGAGAGAAAAGTGACCTGGTCGAGCTTTGGAAAGCCAAGCCACACCGCATAAAATTTCTCATCCATGCAGTGTACGATGTGCTTCCAAGCCCATCAAATCTGCACAGATGGGGCAAAGCAGAGTCACCAGCATGCCCACTGTACTACAAGCGAGGAACCCTGGAGCACATCCTCAACTTCTGCTGGAGACTCATGTCTCCATCAGACGGTACCAATGGAGACATGATCAGATCCTGAAGACCATCACTGAAGCCATCAGTGCAGGAGTTGAGTGGGCGAGGCGGTCCTGGCCCTCCAAGCAGGCTATTGCCTTTGTCAGAGCTGGGGAGCAACCAAAACCCACCAAAAGAACATTTGCAGGCATCCTGAGCTTTGCAAGGGACTGGCAGCTGCTGGTGGACCTTGAACACAGCTGAAGTTCCCCAACCACATTGTAGCCACCACCCTGAGACCAGACATTGTCCTTGTGTCTGAGTCCACTAAGCAAGCTGTGCTGCTGGAGCACATGGGAAGATCGCTTGGAAGAGGCCTTTGAAAGGAAGCTCTCCAAGAATGTAGGACTGGTCAGCAACTGTCTGCAGGCTGGTTGGAGAGTGAGGTGTCTCACAGTGGAGGTAGGATGCAGGGGATTTGCAGCCCATTCTTTGGCCAGAGCTTTCAGTCAGTTGGGCATCGAGGGAAAGAGGAAGAGGAGAGCCATCCGCAGTATCACCGATGTGGCAGAGAGAGCTTCAAGATGGCTGTGGCTCAAAAGAGGAGAACCGTGGGGTCATAGGTAGCTAGCTATCTGGACACAAGCTGGGGTCTGATCAGCCCCGGCTGGGTCACCTGGAGGAGGGTGTATGATGTTGAAAGACCTGAAACACCCAAAGATTCCAGGAACATCACTGAAGATGTGTCCAGAAGCATCAGCATATGTACTCAGTACTTCTGGACAACTGGCAAACAATGTCAAAAAGTATGTGCTAAACATGCAGATTTTCATATAACGTAATAATGTATCAGTCCTAAAGTGTTTGTCAGTTGTTTTCATAGATGTTTGCTCTGTCCAGATCAGTGGATAAGTTGGTAAACGCTTTCCCCTTGCTTTCTGCACCTGGCTACAGGAGCCATCTAGCTCAAACTTGCAGACTCCACCGTGTAGATGGGTCAAATTGAGGTTGGATCAGGTTCCCACCACAAACAAACTGCTCCAGAATTTGTTTGAGACCCTTTAGAGGAAGTGGTCTCAGTGTGGCTGTTTTGGTCCACACACAAGTATTGCTATTCTGAGATCTGAACAAACTAAACTAAAGTGGGGAAATGAAGTCCAATTGTTTGAAAATAACAATACCAGTTTTCTCTATCCAAACTCTGGCAAAAAAGGGCCCATAACTCTCAGCTCCATTTGAAGGAGACTTTGAGATGTGACCCCCTAGTCAACCTATACAATGTAATCCATCTTGAATTTAGACTTTGAAAAAGGCAGCCTCTGAAATGTGACACAGCTTAAAGATCAACTGTGGTACAATAAAGGACACAGTATAGGTCATTGTGTGCTACAAAACAATGGAACATATTGGTTTCTTGCAGAAACTGAAATCTTTGATTTGGAGAGGGTTCAAGACAAAGTTGGATGAAAATGTGCAGCAGCTGTACAGAGACTTTGCAGCTGTGACCTCTTTCTTCATCCTTCTCCTCTATCTGAGGATGATCATTCTGAATGTGTTGTGTAATGCAATCACAAAGTTACAATATGATTTACACACATCAGCATAAAACCTCACTCGCTCTTCCTAAATTTCTCAACTCGATGTTCGCTCTACCCTTTTCCTTCACCACTCTCCCACTGTCTCTTTGGATTATTCATAACACTTGCAGTCTTGAACTCATTCCAAAACCTTTTCTAGAAATTTCCACACTTTGCTTTCACTCTCATGTCTTTTTCTTTCAACTTCATCTTTCAGCTTTACAACTTTCTCTTTACTCGTAATTTCTTCCATGGACTCTTTCTGTCCTCTCACTTCTGTCCCTCTTTTCTTCTCCTCTTCTTACATGAATTCCTAACATATGCTGCATATGCTGTACAACAAGAAGCTTTTACACCTTCTACATAAGACCACCACCATGGGAAGGTTTAATTTAGATAGGCTCTGTAGAATCTCATTTGACCATCGTTTCCTAGCTCAGGGTTTTATTGTCCCTGTCAACAGCATACTGGAAATAATTGTTGCAATCACCATTTAAAGCCTGTCTATTTAACCATAAGAATGTTTGCCTATTTTTATGTCAAGCCACAGAGAGCAGTTAACTTGCACATTAACCAGATAATGGCTTTAAACTGGGATTTCCATCACTCCTCACAGCATTGCAGTAGCAGATGTGGTTTGGAGATGGTAGCCACAGGGATGTGTTTTGAGTTTGGGGCGCTCAGGAGGGATAAAAGATGAAGAATTAATGTATATGAAAGATTAAACCTTTGGGGAAAAATCTACTACTACTGCCATGTTTTGTACGGACTAATAGAAACCACCAACCAGTGGAAGTATTAAATCTGGTAGTTAATGATTTCATTTAGTTTCAGTTCAGTGGATAGCTGCAGTTTTAATGTAACATAACTATCTCACTTCATAAGTTTGATATGACTATGATTACTTCATCGTTACAGCGCGATGCTGTGATGCATGTTGTTTTCCTCTACTCCACTAGGAGGCCTGAAGTTTATTGTCCCTCTGCGGTACAAACTTGGCAATTTTCTGTCGTAACAAGCTCTAAGTTCAAGTTCAACACAGTAATATACTGTCAACGATTTCACGGGTAATGAAAAATGCATTCAAGGTGTGAGATTGCTGTCAAGTAGTGTATCAGATGACCTTTTCACCTCTTCACCTTTGCGTTACATCACCATCCAACAAACATGTCCATATATAGAAGTTATGGGTTTAGGGGGAGATAAATGGAAAGAAAGATTCACCTTAATAGGGGGATAATTAGTTGTATATGCAGGCGGATAGATAAGCAGAAAGCATATAGGCCTTTAATTGGAAACATATGTGAAGCACCCTCACTGAAGGTTGAATGCTGTGCTTCCGTCGGGATGAGCTGCATGTACATCCTTTTAAATAACATGACCAATTCATATTGTATAACAGAACGGATATATTTGATGAGTCTTTAACCTGTATGTCAGCCAACACCACCAACAAATTCCCCAGTCACACAGTAGGACAAAATACAACAGATGGGTCCTCATACAAAGGCGTAACAAAATAAGACATGCCCCGTAACTGATGTGTGGAGCAAATGCTCAATAAAATGCAGTGCCAAATGATGACAACATAAACTCCCTCTTAACACCTTGAAAATGTGTGTACACTCCATAGATTTCCTGACACATGAGATAATCCACATGGTCTCGGTAGGAGAGCCTGCACTCCCCTTTGGCCACGGCTCAATTGATTTGATTTACCAGCTGACTAATGATAAATCTCTTTTAATGTTGTAACAGTTGAGCTCATGTCATTGCAGAGGAAATGATGACACCCAGCGTGCTGTTTTTCATTATTGTCATAATTGGATGACTTTGTGAGGAAATTGCTTTAGAATGTGAACTACACATTAAGTGTCAACAATAAACGGTGTAGTTTCTCCAGTCCTTGTTCATCTCTTCTGTCTGATGGGCGTCATGTTTGAGTAATTCAAGTCCACCATCAGACCTAGCAATTCTTTCAGTTTCTGTTATCTTCTGATTGACAAAAACATCATAGGCTGGAGCTCCTTTTTTCTTCTCAGCCATTAACTTTGGTTACATAAAATGATCTCCAGATCAATTTTAGCTGACTCAAATTGCTCTGCAGGACTAACAGTTTGTATTGCTGCTTGTATTGAAATCTTAATAGTGATTATCCACAAAATGTGTTATTTTAAACTACAAGGTAAACAGCATACAAAATAATGTGACTCAAGTGAGCACTCGGTAAAAGGACCTTGCTGCAATTGAATGAAAAACTATGGAATGTGAAATAGCTGATGTAAATAACATTTCATCCATTTCATGAAACATAATCCTAAAGAAAAACAATGAATTGTTTTTAGTAGATTGGGAAACTGTTAAAGAAAATAAAGACGTAAATTAGATCAGATGATTTATTATGTGTTATACAAAACCCTGTTTTTAATGTCGTTATGGATTTTGGAAACACTGCAATATATAGTATGTTTTTCTCTCTTGGAAGGTTTTAAGATTTTATTTTCAGCTTTGTTTAACTGCATGATATTGACTTATCTCCATCTTCCATATGTGTGATATTTATTTTAAAATATGGCTCACAGATAGGAGAACTCTTGCTGTTATTCAAAAGAAATTCAGGGACTGACCAAGCGAGGTGACGGAAGACATGGTAGGAAGTTACAACCCTAGAGATAGGAGACAAATGAGTGATAGGTTTCCATTTACAAAGTGGTCACTATTTACAATATTTACAACAGAAAGTTTGACTAAAAAGGAGGAAAAAGGATAAACAGTCCGTGACAAAGAAAATTCAACCAGAATATTGCAACTGACAAACAAAACACAAATGCCTAGTTGACATAAACAGGGCATAAACAGCACTCCAACACATGGAAATGCACAGACTTTGAATGTAGCACAGGCTTGGAAGTACAGAACAAAGCAGTTGCAAAGGAAAATAACTCATGGACAGATGAAGAGCAGTCCTCTTGCTTTATATGGTGTTGAAAACTTGAACCGAACAACCAGATTGCAAATGAGCCAGTGAGGGGCGCATCTGGTATGCACAGGAGTGAAGAATCAACAGTGATGAGCAAGCAAGAGAGAGGAAGAGAGCATGAGTGAAAGAAAGAGCAGCCTCTTGACTCGGCATATTACACAAGTTAGTTTGTACCGCAGAAGAATCGCTTCAATAAAACCCTTGGACATATAAACACTTTCCAGACATTGAAACTTTAGGTTACTGGAGACTTTCCAGACACTGACGCCATGTGACCTAATTCCTGCAGATCGCATACTCCAACTGTGTAAAACCTATAGGCCAATATTCTGCATTGCATCAACATCAACTGCAGCAAGATCTACTGCTTAAATGAACATAGATAAGTAATGAGGGAACACTGGATGATGTAATCTAGCAACCAAGGCACAGATATGACAGTATGAAAATGAAGTGGTAGAGGCTTTTTATAATGATAATCATTTTACAACTTCTAATGAATTGGGGTGGTGTAGTGTGGTCTGATAGCTGGAAACAGTGAAACATCTATCCTGTTAAAAGGATTACACAAGAAAGGCCTTTAACTGGGACTGCAACTGACAATTATTTTCATTAGCGATTAATCTATCGATTATTTTCTTGATCACCATTTCAGAAAGGCCAAGACGCAACCTAAAATGTTTTGTTTTGTCCCAACCAACAACCCAAAGATATTCAATTTACTATCATAGAACCAGAAAATATTCACATTTAAGAAGCTGGAATCAGAGAATTTCAGCAGTCTTCTTAAAAAATGACTCAAAGCAACTGATCAAAATAGTTGCCGATTCATTTTCTGTCGATCAACCAATCGATTAATCGACTAATTGTTGCAGCTCTACACTCCTTTTCTGTATGAACATGAGATGTGGAGATAACAATCACAATATTAAAGCACACCAGATTCTTCTTAAACACAACTTGGGTAAATTGAGCCCGACAACAGTAAAACTGAAGGTTCTTTGTGTAGTTTATTGTCTCCTTTGATGACATTTCTAGGTAGAGCAGTTGAGAGCAGGGCTGCACCCATGAGACCGAGAGGTCCTAAATGTAATCATTTTAAAATAAACATTTGGTGTAGTGTGGGGGTCAAAATCTACTATGGCCTTCATGGTAAAGTTCCTTTACCTTAGTGTAGCAAGTTGCATGGAATTTAAGTGTTTTACTGTATGGGACTATCATATCATTTTGCCATAACCTTTTTTCATATTAGGCAATAGTAAGAATAAAGTTTACAATCTGGAATTTGTGAAACCATCTTTGTCTGGGGTAGTCGGCCTCTTTTGTTGGACCTCCCTCCTCCGGCTGAAACTAAGCCATGCCCAGATAAATCACTCCCACAGACTGGTAGACCTGCACACTGGGGCCGCAGACTGGAGAGGAGCGGACTGAACGGGAAGATCAAGAACGCGGCGTTAATTAAGAGTTGCACTGGAGCCGACCTCTCTCCGTCTCCGGTGAAATAAACTTTGCACAAGGAGAACCTGTGGCAACCGCGCTTTGCATCGACCGAGTGGCTCGCAAACAGGAGGCTATGTCCGGCAGCACCATAGCCAGGGTGCTGGTTGCGCTCTGTATCGGGAGCGCGGTCAACTGCATGCCCAAAGGGACGCACAGGAATCGGCGACAGGCGCAGCAGCATCGAGTCTCCTCAGTATCTCAGGGTAAGTTTGTTTTATCCAAAGTTAGAAATAAGAGTGATTTCATGCATGCAGCAGGAAACGGTTTCCAAACCGGGGTCCGGGGGACACCAGAGGTCACAGAGGGGCTTCAGGGTGATTCACAGTAAATGAGAAAATGTCTATTGAAAAGTTAATTGCCACTTTTTGTTGTTGCCATGGGATACAGTGTATTATTATGCAGTCTATTTATAGTGGACTGTTAAACCGTTTGGAAACATCATAGTTGAGGTGATTCATTGCGTAACCGACGTATAAACATCATAAAATGATAATCATAGTTTATTTAAGTAATCTCGGATTTTAAGGGTGACTGTTGGATTAGTTTCCTCGCCAACAATTTTTCTGTTCTCTTCAATTTCATCTGTGTGAATACCAAGGATCAAAGCTTCACAGGAAAAAAAAAGGGAGGAAAGAAAAAAACACTTGGCTTCCATTTGAAACTTAAAAAAAACGAATAGAATAAAAGTTGGGGGGAAAAAAGAGATGTTCATGGTATGTGAAGTAATGAGATGTGAACAAAGAACATGCCTGGTAGGGGGGAAAGTGGGATATTATTCTCCACTCTGCAAATGATTTATTACTCAGCCGAGGGCCCTTTGAAGTCAAGTTAACAATTTCACAGACAAGAGTGAAGTCCTGTCCTACAATAAAATGCTTATTCCAATTTAGCGTTTACTTGGGGTTATTTTGCTTTTGTCTTTTAACCCATGATCCCAACTGGTGTGTTTTTGTAGTTAGAGTTAGACCATTTTCCAGCAGCTGCATTTGTCTTTCCAGTTTGAAAAAGGACATGGTAACAAGGTACAGTGTTTGTGGGTGTGTGTTTTTTTTTCCCCTCTCACATTTTCCCTATACTGTTTTGGTGTAGGAACAAGGGGAGTGGGTGCTTTTTTTCATTTGGTCTCCTGCTGCTTTATTCTAGCTTGTACAAAACTCTCAGCATTTAAAAAAAACAAACTCTGCTCTACTTCTCTCCTGTCAGATGGCTGTTTAGAGAACGGTAATTTCTATGGCCTTAATGACCAGTGGGAGCGTCCATACTTGGGCAGCACTCTGATCTGTACCTGCCACGGAGTCGCTGGTATCAAGTGTAAAAGCAAACCTGAAGGTTAGTTTGTGTGCAGTGATTTAATGTAATAGAGTACTTCTTTTGTATCATTTCCAATATCTGTCCCTCTTCTTTAAACAAAAAACAGCAGAGGAGAAGTGCTATGACAAGATCAACCAGCAGTACTACACTGTGGGAGAAACCTATGAGAGACCCAAGGACGGCATGATCTGGGACTGTACCTGTATTGGATCTGGGAAGGGCAAGATCAGCTGCACCATTGCCAGTAAGTTGGTGTGTTCGTGCGCCTTCTCTAGGAGGAGCTGCCCTGCTGGCTGTTGCCATTAACTGTTCCAACCCCAGACCGCACATCCTAACTCATGTGTTTCTGGGTATCCGCTGGTCTACCAGACTGATGCCAGTAAACTGGTTAATCTCCATATTCTCCATGGCTGATTAACAACTGGTGCTGTGCAGCTGTGAGTGGTTGAATAATGGGGGAAAAATGTCTGAATGTGTGTGTTTCTTTGTTTCTCGTCTTTTCCTTAAACTCATCCTTTTTTTTTTTTTTTTTTCTTCTGTCAACCCAGATCGCTGTCATGAGGGTGGGGCTTCATATAAGATAGGTGACACCTGGCAGAGACCCCATGAAACAGGAGGCTACATGTTGGAGTGTGTCTGTCTGGGTAACGGCAAGGGAGAGTGGACCTGCAAGCCTGTCTGTGAGTCATTCAAACAGCCGCTCTCTGACAAATAACTGTGTCTGCCTAGTTCAAGACGATGGATTATTAATCATTGATGTTTTGTAGGTTTTAGAGTGTTTCGTATACAGGGGTTGATTAGTAAAAGTAGTTCAGCAAGTGTCTGTTCCCTGCAGCTGAGCGTTGCTATGACAACTTGGCGGGAACATCCTATGTTGTCGGGGAGATGTGGGAGAGGCCGTACCAGGGATGGATGGTGGTGGACTGCACCTGTCTGGGAGAAGGAAATGGCCGCATCACATGTACTTCCAGAAGTAAGAAACCCCTTTTTATTTATTTATTTTTCATTCATTTGCAAAGGCCAGCTTTGAAAAGTCCTTGTAATTCTTTTACAGCTCAGTTTCTTGTCTCTTTGCTTTCATTCGTTTGTATTCAAGATTTTCTGTTTGTATCACATGACCATTGTCAGGTTCCATCATCCCTCACGCTGTCAAATCCCTTAATTATCCTTTTTGTTTTATTGTTTATCTTGTAAGCACACAGCACACACAGAGCAAACAGGGGAAAACTGGGTCAGGGAGAGACACACAAGCAGAAAATCAAATTAATTACTGCTGAAACATGGTTGTTTTTGAACAAGTCACATGCGTCTACACCCATATCAGTATAATCCTCCTCATCGAATGCCACATGTATATTCTCTTTAGACTTACTGGCAGGTCTAAAGGCAAAGTGTAGCTGATTTGTTGCAGGAAATGTTTGCTAGTTGTGTTTCCAATTAGAACCATTACTTACATCCTTGATGGGACTGGATGATGTAACAGATGAAAATGAGTACAAGTTGGCTTGTTGTCACATGCAAAGCTTCAGGGTGGCTTTGGAGTTTTTTTTTTTTTCTTTGTGGATGTCATCAATAGATTGTTATCATGCATGTGTCCAACAACTTGTGTCAACATAGTCGCAAAGCACAAAAACTGCTGGTGGCCAGGAGGAGTCATTCCCCAAAGAATCACTGCAGACTTTTCCACATGCAGCACACGTTTCCCCCTTTAAAGTTTGTAAAAAAAAAACTCTGTTGTCTGATTTCTTTCTTTTAATTCATCTCATTCCCTTCTCTCCTAGATCGTTGCAACGACCAGGAAACTCTGTCCTCCTATCGTATTGGAGATACCTGGACCAAGAGCGATGCCCAAGGCAACCTGCTCCAGTGTCTGTGCACAGGGAACGGCCGAGGGGAGTGGAAGTGTCAGCGACACGCCTCACTTCACACCACTGGCCTGGGTGAGAACTGATAATGTCCCTGTCCTGCTGTCTGTGCCGAGACGAGAATGTATACCAGAGACAGATGCTGTGAGGAGAGGGGAGGGGTGTGAAGTGCCAAGTGTCCAAGTGTTGAAGTGAGAAAGACGTGTTCTGTAACTCATGATCATGACCGCATGAGAAAGAGACAGGATAGAGGGGGATGAAGAGGGGAAGGTTAGCAGAGAAAAATGTGCTTGAAGTGGCTTGAAGTGATTATTGGGTGGCAGACAGACACATATGCTCATAGTGACTCAGGGACAGTAAAAAAACTCAAATGGAAAGCATATTTTTTTCTGTGAATGGGCCATTATCATTGATAACCCAGTGCAGGCCTCTTGCAGTCAGGATGAAAGCAAGGCGTTATTTAAGTATAGACATAGAGAGAGATATTCAAAGGGGCTCTGTGTTGTTTTAATTAGTTTTTTTTCATTTGGGAAGTTTTTATATGTCTCTTATATAATTATTATCATATTATTATTGCTGCCCCTGACCTGAATCCCATGTTTTATTTCAGGCACTGGCTCTCGTGTGGTCACTAACATCCAGCCTGCGGTCTACCAGCCATCCACTGTACCCGAGCTTCCCCAGGACGGACCCTGTCGGACTGATGCAGGACTGTCGTACTTTGTCGGCCAGCGCTGGATTAAGCACCAGGGAACCAAGCAGATGATCTGTACCTGTCTGGGCAATGGAGTCAGCTGTGAACAATGGGGTAAGAGATTTTCTTTTGTCTTCAGAGACAAAATGTCTGTCTTTTCATATTACGCTCTACTGATTATTTTGTTGTGACACAAATCACACTCTTTACGGCTCTGTCCATCTTTTGCACAGATCACATTAATAAAATCGTCTTTTTACTCGTGAAGCTTTTATTGCACTTACAGTAACGTCATGAGTTTAGTTGTCGTCAACTCTCCACCACTGTCTGTCTCTCCTCTGCTGCGCTGCACACACACGGAGAGCTCAGCCCACCCGCACTGAAAAAGAATACAGACTATATCAGGATATGAGATTTTGGTCAAATCGCCCAGCTCTAGTCTTCAATGCCCCAGAGTACCAGTTATTACTGATGTAAACCATAATGCCATAATTGACAAAAATGTACCTGTATGTTGTCTTGTAATATTTACTGTATTTGTGTGTGTTCCTGTCTTCTTCAAGATGGACCAGCTCCAGTATACGGTGGCAACTCTGGCGGTCAGCCCTGCGTGTTCCCCTTCGTCTACAAGGGGAAGACCTACCACTCTTGCATCTCTGATGGACGCACTGACGGACAGCTCTGGTGTTCCACCTCCTCTGACTTTGACAAAGAAGAGAAATATTCCTTCTGTACAGAGAAGAATGGTGAGCCAACGATTTGTGCCGAACTGTGTGAATTTTAAAAAACCGAGTCAGTTGTAATATTATTTCTGGTAGTTGGACAAACTGAAACTCTTGGTTGTTGTGGGGTTAATATTCTCTCTGAATTCTTATTTTTGCATCATTTTGATGTTGGAAAAGGTAGACAGTGGGCTACTGTTTAGAGAGACAAACAGAGCGGTGAGTCTTTTACTCGATGAACAATCCAGCTGTTGTCTTTGCATCACAATTTTCAGAGTGGTAATGCTAGCTAACAGCTACCTCTGAAAAGAAGTACCTGACTTGTTAATGTTATTTGAGTCTAAATGACCAACAGCCGGTCGATAGCGAATCTTAATTACATCATTTTATATCATTGGGATGTGTGGAAGCTTCTCCTGTCTGTCTGTGAAGCTAACGTTAGCACAAATAGCTAATGTGCAGAGCTATTAACAGTGTCATTACTACAGGGGTCATGGGTTATATTGTTAGACCTCACTTACCAGCAGTTTATATAATTTATTTATCAAAATTATGGAGCAAGTTTACCACTAATGTAAGAACCTACTCAGTGTGAGCTAAATTGGTCAGTTTTTCTAGAAAAATTAGCTAAATTTACCAAGCAGTAGGCTGTTCTTCAACTGAATGGTTTGATAAAGAGAATCATGGCAGGACATCAACAATAAGCAACTGCATCACATTTTCCATTTGTGACTATGCTTGGTACAAAATTATATTGTTTAATACAAAGTAAATCTCACATATAGGCATGAAGTTTATGTGGATTTGAATACTGATCTTGTTGTTCTTTTTCAATAGTGATTGTGGCAACACGAGGCGGTAATTCTAATGGTGCTCTGTGCCAGTTCCCCTTCCTCTACAATGGCCGAAACTACACCGACTGCACTGCAGATGGACGTAGAGACGGCATGAAGTGGTGTGGCACCACAGTAAACTATGATGAGGAACAGCGTTTCGGGTTCTGTCCCATGGCTGGTAAGTGTGTGTGATGGAGAGAAGGGGAGGGAAGGGGACAGAGAGTCCAAATGTTGGGTCTCGAGTTGCTGTTTCCAGTTTTTTTTTTAGTCCATGCTGTTTTAAATTAAATTTAAAATGTCATTCAAATGTCTATTTGAAGCAAAAGAAAAACTTTTAAATGTCTTTTTTTTTTGTTTCAAAATGTTTGTTTGCAAGCAAGTAAAGTTTCTCAGAAATGGTCAGTGAGATCATAGAACAACCAAATGTCACCAGCAAACTGGCCAAATGTGGATCCGCTCAGCAGTTTACAAGCCATGGGGGCAACTAATGTGATTAGCACAGCTAATTGCAATGTCCCTCCCAGTCTTAGTTAAAATGTATCTCCGCCCAGTCTGAATTAAGGAGATGACACGGCCTCTGTATTAAGGCCGTTCTTTGACAGTGAAAAGATTTGATGAGTGACTTAATTTAATTTGCATAAAAGCTATTATCAAAGTGATGTGAAAAAGGAGTCAGGTCTGATGGCACAGACAAAATCTAATTTACAGTTCTTACACCTTTATTTATAGCGTAGCCAAACTGAAGTCGCTTGCCTTGTTGTTGTGTTGAATTGGTGTCAATTAGGTCTCTATGGGTAACAAAAGGGGGCTGAAAGCCAGTGAAACACTAGGGGGTCATTGACACTACACTAACGTCTGTGAAGGAGTAATGAAATGGTAATGATGAGGCCAACAGGCTGTAAAATGAAGAGTGCAAACTCTGAAAATCTAGAGGACTTTTGTAGATCAGAGCTAATGCATGTTGATGTCTTAGTAGTCTTAATGTAGAAACCACAAAATTATGTCGGCAAAACCTCTTAATGCAAACAAAGCTGAGTGGTCACAACAAACACTTTGTCTGTCTTTGGCATTACTGTGAAAGTCTTTCAAAGGGGAATCCAAGCTAGAAAATACCTTTTTTTTTTTTTTTTAAAGATAATTTTAGAGACACACTCAAGTTTAACCCAGGTATCGTGTGAATTTAAATGCTGAATGGTGTGTAAATAATCTGAATGTAGTTAGATGTAGTGACACTACAACACAATATCCACAAATAGGAAGGAAGGGTAGCTCCAATTTATACAAGAGTACTGCCAAACTCTGTTAGACTTCAGAGTAGACAGATGGAAGATGAATCATCTGTTTGGCAGCGGACTGTAAAATGTGGGAACACGGACTTATCTGAGTCTTTGAAAAGTGGAGTGCTTTATTTTATCTTTTAGTTGCTTTGCAGTGTGGCAAAACAGTTTGAGCATGCTCTAAGTAGTTCAAGTGTTTGAATCCTGTTGAAGTCTGAAGTCAGTGGATTTAACTGTGTGCAAATGTTTTGAGTCGACATGATCACATGTAGTACAATAAGCTTACAGAACAGTAATCTTCATGCTTTTCATGATAAACTTAGTGAATGCATAGCAAGCAATGGAGTAATGTATTGTGCAAATTTTGCAGTTTTTTAAAGGCTGTAATTTTCTTTAGGATTCTTTATGTGCCTTCTTTGGTCCCGGGGCCCACCTTTGGGCCAACACCCTGTCGTTAAAAACACCCCGTCAAGGTTTAAAGAGGGAAAAGAGCATTCATGCCATTGTCAGAGCAGGTTGTCTGTGGTAAACCAATCCAGCAGTCAGTGCACCAGGGGGTCTTTGATATTAACATTAATGACTTCACAGGGATTGTCAAAACAAACATGGTCGTTGAGATGTTAATGGTGATGTTTAAACTTCTCCTCCACCTGTGGCAATCTTCTGCAAAGGTTGTTGGAAAGGCTAATCTGGCATCTGCCATGTGTTCTTGCACCATTTACATGACTGGAGCCACTATTTTCTCTCTACCTGGAGGAAAAAAAAACCTCAAAACATGACCATAATTATGTGCATATCAAAACCCCTCTTAAAAATCAGGGAGGAAGTTTCTGTTTTGCACCAAGAAAGCTCTTTCTAAAATCCAGCCAAATATGTCGGCATCAGATCTTCTGGTTCATCTCCTCTGTATCTCCGTTTGAATGATAATCAGTTTTTCTTGGAGGGAATTGTTGAGGCCCCCACAGTTATTAGCTGATATGTCCAAACCAGCCAGTTAAGTTTTAAATAGCTACTTTCAGAGACATAAATGTAGATCGACTTTGGGTTCTCACAACAACGTTGAATTCAGGCCAAATTCATTCAGACCCTAGATAACCCTTTGTAACTGGAAGAGATTAAAACAAGTTTAAAGACTTTCCATGTCTGGAAAACAGACAGCTGCAGATCGTCCTCCAGCTATAGGGTGGGGTGAGAGAACATCCAGACATAGCCTCCAGTAATTTCATCACAAGTGGTCAAGAACATTGAACTTGAGCCATACTGGGCACAAGAGAAGGACTGTACAGTAATTAAAGGGAAAATTCACTTTGAAACAGACATCACATGTTTTTCACATAATGTTGGGCTGTAATGCTTTTTCACATTTATGTGTGGGGAAAAAATGAACACAATAATCATTTAAGGGAAGAAATGATTTATCCATATTATAAATTTCCTATTAAATTACATTAATACCTTTTTTATCAATGAAAATATATGTATGTATGTGAATGTTAAGTGAAAGAGTTTCATGATTACAAAACTATATAAAATTATAAGGATTACATTAAGCTCAGCAGCCCTTGCTGTGATTTAGCTCTGGACTTGATCAATTCATATCTTAAACTGGGACTTGACTGTCCTACATCGTGTCTTATACATCTTCAGTCACACAGCTACCAAACAGAATCCAAAGGGTCTTTACTTCCAGGAACCAGATGGCCTGGCTCTGGTCCAGACTCTGCCTGTCATAGAGAATCCCTGGCTGGGCTCCAAGACAGCAGATCTGCCATCTATCGTCTCCTCTTCCTCCTCCTCCTCCTCCTCCGTTTATATGTAGGCTATATACAAGGGCATCCATGCATGTCAGTTTTGTCTGCTCCTCTGTCTACTCTCCATTAGAGCAACATCAGTCATTTAATCTGCAACTTTCTGCACTTTCTTTCCGTTAAATACAGACACTCGCACATAGACGCAGGTCTCTGCTTGTCCCCCCACCTATACACAAACTTTCTACCTTTCCTGATAACAACTACCCACTCTTTTAATTAATGGAGAACACATGGTGAACACACACAATCATTCCCCAACACAGGGCCACAAGACAGCTGTTTCTGTCTTTCAATCCAGGGAAATTTTCTTTCCTATCTACACAGATGTTCAGTGGTGGTTGTATCCTCTACAGCCTTGTAAGTGTAGGGTAGAATCAGTGATCTCTAAGGGGGATCATTCATTATAGTGTGCTTGTGTCTGTTTTTATCTTGATGCCGGTATGCAATGCTTGTAGGCATGTATGATGTGTTACATGTGCATCTGATTATTTGGTTTGTGTTTTCAACTAAAGTTTTCCAGTTTTTCCCCAGAAGTCCAAACTTTTCTGAAAAATGTATCCAGCATTTCAGCAACAGGAATGAAATTTGTTGCTCCTGTAGTCAGAGTGAATCACGATCCCGACTTGCTGGCTTGCGCTCTTGTAATCGGCTTTGCCTTGTGTGTTCTAGCCCATGAGGAAGTATGCACAACCAACGAAGGGGTGATGTACCGCATTGGAGACCAGTGGGACAAACGCCACGATGTTTTGGGTCACATGATGCGGTGTACCTGCGTCGGCAATGGGCGAGGAGAATGGAGCTGCGTTGCCTACTCCCAGCTTAAAGGTATGTGTGTGTGTGTGTGTGTGTGCGTGTGTGTGTGTGAGCAAGAGAGAGAGAATGGGTTACAAAGAGGAAGAATTGGTGATTGAGAGTTGCTGTGGTGGCAGTGCTCATGTCTGTGTGTGGTGTAATTAGAGTAATGTTAGACTTCTCTGACTGAAGAGGTGAAAGGTCATGTGTGATATAATCACTCACCTGCCAAAAGGTTAAAGATGAGCCTGCACACCTGTGCTTTATGGGCCTCCAGTTGCGCCTGCACCACACACATACACACACGCAGACACTCTTATGAACACACACAAACCTGCCAACTCTATTTTCACCCCCTCTCCCGCTGTGTTGTTTCTCCCGGGAAACCCCCATAATATGCATGGCCCTCCACCTTTATTATGAATAATTATCATACACATGGATCCATAGGTTTTGTATGTTTGACGTTACCCATCCACACATGACATACAATTCAACCCATCTATCACCGCGACCCGATTCAAGGGGCGTGTGCACAGCTGCTCTCTGCGCAGGCAGTCTGTCCTCCGTCCTCCTCCCTCTGCTGCTGATGTGATTCACTGCCTGCAGGTACAGCTGGTAGAGAGGAGGGTGGTTTGTCTCAGCTGGTAGAAAGGAGGGGCTGGTTTGTCTCAGCCAGCAGCTAAGTTCACAAGAATTTGCCAAATGTTAAGATACGTGGCAAACTCAGATTAACAGTTAGGCTACATACAGACAGCTTTTGTGTTATTAGCTTAGCCTGCAGTTAGCCTGCGGTCAAAGCAGTTGAAAATATCGCTTTTCTCCATGTTTATGCTTGTAACCAGCGTAGTTGTCGTTAACTCGAGTAAAACGTTATCTTTCACCTCACCTAACCCTTCAATCAACACCCCCCTGCCAAAAAAACCTCCCGTATTTTGAAACCTTAATGTTGGCAGGTATGCACACAGTGTTCAGCAGAACAGATGTGCAAAAGCAGTGAGGTACTTTAAAAAAAGAATTTTGCCTTTGCTCCTCCATGACTTTGCATGTCTTTCTGTATCTGTAATTTTTTTTTTTGGCTGTCTGTTGCAGACCAGTGTGCTGTGGATGGTCTGACCTACGAGGTGAACCAAACCTTCACCAGACAACACGAGGAAGGCTACACGATGAACTGCACCTGCTTTGGACAGGGGCGTGGCCGCTGGAAGTGTGATGCCATTGGTGGGTTTACCATGTCACAGGTTTATGTCTTACCATTTTGTCAGTGTTTCCTCAATCTTATACGTAAACATACAGTATAATTTATTGAATGGTCCAAACTGGAAATAGGCAAGAGAAATAGGCCAGCAGAACCTGTTGGCGTTAACTGGTTTTCCGTGACTCTGCCCTCAGACCAGTGCCAGGAGCCAGAGACGCGAGCCTTCTATCAGATCGGAGAGTCTTGGGATAAAGTCATCAATGGAATCATGTACAAGTGCTATTGCTATGGCAACGGCATCGGAGAGCTCAGCTGCGAGCCCCAGCAGTCCTACCCTGGTAAGATGTTAAATATACATTGGGATCGGACGATGTGAGGGTGTCAGGGTGTGTTAGGCTATGATGGGCATTGTCGCAAATCAATCATCAAGACAGCTTTATGGCAGTATTGGATTTTTATATGATTTTTGCATCAATGTGATGTTGGAGCTTGATGTATCAGGTATGTGTTCATTTGCAGGTTGTATTTAATTTAGCCAACAAAAGACATTCATATCAGGTTATTTTACCCTTAAAAAGCTTCTGATTTGATTTTCCACTCATGAATAGATGTTTAAACCTCAGTAAGGATGCGTTCAGTACCATGCTACCACTGGTGGTAAAAGGAGGTAACTTCACAAATTATTGTGAAGAATGAATAGTGAAAAATGTTTGTTTAAGTCACCTTTTAAAATGAGGCCCTTGACTTTGATGTGAAACAGACAGAGATGGGAGGGGGTGTGATTTCCTCTTTTACAAATACACCCCGACTCTGAGCCTTTGTTCTTGCTAGCATGTGGTACATCGCCTGTGCCGTTACCACAGCTGTACCAAACACTACAGTGTGTGTGTGCACCCCCCTTATCTCTTACACACACACACACACACACACACAACTTTAAAGCCTGTTAAACATCAGTTTTCAATTTTGTGGATTTTAGCAATCACTTCAAATTTAATCTCATCATGTCTTAGAGTTTTATACTCTGTTTAGCCTTTAGCCAGGATCACTCAGTCAAGCTTCATTACACAACATTATGTAGCCATAATGGTCATGTTACCTCATTCTTGCTGACTTGAAACCAAGCTTTGCTAGACAGCCTTACTGTACACCATCATTTTACAACAAAGTCTTGCTCACAGTTTTGTCTTGACTTGAAGTTATCTCCTGTATCGGTCCGTCTCCCTTCAGAGCCTTTGTTTACTTGTCATTACAATTGACAAAAGTGCTACCCAGTGAGCAATTTGTTCAAACTTTCAGGCACTTTTCTCTCTGGACTTTGCAATTAGGATAAGATACAATACACCATCTGTTAAGTTGTACCTTAGTTTTTTGTTATGGCATCCCCTGAAGTTGCTATTTCCCTATAATTCCTAATAAAAATAGTGGTACACATGTATGATGGGCTTTTGTTGTATGCATTTGCTAGTTTGAGGAACTTTAAAATCTCCCACAACATGCATAACAACATTGCACAGTACAGCTCCAAGAGAGGCTGTGAAGCTGTGCTAGTGGAAACACAACTTCAGGTCTGACAAGTCTTACGTAAAGGAACATTTGAATTCTTACTCATTTGCTGTGTGTTAAGCAGGTTGACGAGACATTCAAAATGTAGGGCGCTATTGGGCTGTAAGTGGCTATAATAGCAACCAGCTGTGAACTTGCTGTGTGTGTGTGTGTGTGTGTGTGTGCTTGTGTGCCTAGGCATACAAAATACAGCATGCTAACATTTAAGGACAGCAAGAGGCAGATCCAGACTCCAAGTCAGTTAGCTTAGTAAAACACCATAAAAGGTAAAAATGGAAAACCCAAGTGCAGGATGTTTTTTTTTTTTTTTTTAAGGTTTTCACGAGTCTCAGATTCAGCCCCATATTGATAAGATCTTTCTTAAAAGTGTTGTTTTCTCTTCTGCCATCTGCGTTTATCTCTCCTTGTCTGCGATGTAATTTAATCTTTTTGAGACATTTCTTATTGTTAGGAGGACCTTCACATTACGGCTTTGTGCCTCTCGTCCTTATCACCACTTTGTGGTGCGTCTGTCTGAATCAAGTATAAATGTTGTGTCTATGTGTCTAAGTACCTTACGTAAAGGTGAATGTGTGCGTGCATGTGTGTGCTTGTAAGTTACACACATTCATATGTAGCTCTGGGAGAATCTGTGTGTTTGTGTGTGTGTGTGTGTGTGTGTGTGTGTATGTGTGTATGTGTGTGTGTTCATGTAGTATATTCCCTGCAAGTGCGCATCCGTTTTCATGCACGTCCCACATCTGATTCTATGTAACCCTTACCCCCGCCAGTGGCCTGTGGGTCTGTAATAGTCAGTAATTGGTCCCAGATTGTTTTTGAGGTTTGTGTATCTGCTAGCAACTTCTGGTTAACCGAGCCACTTGCTCAGAAACTTTGATTACAGGTCTGCTATTTGGAAAAGTGGTTAGAAAACCTCAGTTCTTTATAGAAGCTACCAGTTTCTATCAGCATAGCTTATGTCAGGGGTCTGCTCACCACATGACTTATGTTTACATTAAAGATGACTTGATACCCTTTTTGCATTTCCGAAACAAGAACAGATACTGCAGCGTTGAGCTTTTTCTACTTTTGTGTCTAACCTGCTAAGCCTTTAATATTCATTGAAGCACCACTTTTTGCAGTGTAAAACTAAGTCTGTCCAGTGGGCTGTCAGATGTCGTAATGACACAAAACACACATTTGAGCTCCTGTCAGTTACAAAGCTAACCGCTGCAAGGTATTCTAAGCAATCAACTTAGTTGCACAGACGTGGGACAGCTGTTCAGTTTTGTTTGGCAGCGTGGCAGCGAGGTTCGGCGAGTTCAGATAAGCACAAAAAAAACCCATGTTTGTAGGACTGAAAAGGGCTTAACCAGTACAATACACTCCATAATGTTCCCTGTTATCAGCTTTGCTGTGCTGTCGTCAGGAGGGTTTTTCCTCACTCTTCACTGCCTCCAACGGTGTTTGTTGTTTCAGCGTACTTTTCTTCTTCGCATGTTGATTCATTTAGGCCATACAAGTGTTTCCATGATGTTTCAGGTTATATTTAACAAAAGGTCGTATCGGATTGTGAATAAATGTTTTGGCGATATTCGATCCAGCATTTTTATTATCATGCTTGATTAACATTTTTTAAGATTTCCTTATCCTTATCAAAATGGAACTTAGTTTCATTATGAAGACTTTTTCATTGTTCTGCTAATAAACTGATGTTTGCAGTAGTGTCCAAAGTACACAAATCTGAACTGAGGTTAGAGATCTGTAAGTGAAGGACAGATTATGTCTGTCAGAGGAAAAAAATGAGAGAATTAAAGGCTTTAATACAGGGAGCTTTTATTGAATATTATTGATTGATTTTCCCTGCACAGTTATTCTACTGTTTGTGCCCGTTATTTGTAAAGTGTGTTGCTCTTCTGTGAATGTGAACTATTCCTACAGCAAAGTAACAGTTGCAAAAGAGCAGGGAAGGTGAAGTGGAGAAGCTTAAAAAGCAGACCAAGTAGAGTAAAAGTCTTCTCCCCTCCATTTGCTGAAATCTGGGCTGGAATCTGACAGGGGCGTGCTAGTTTTTCCTCACTCTTTCTGTGTTCTGCTGCACACTCACTGCTGAAGAGTGTTATGTAAAACTTGAAGGTTTATTTCTCAGATTGAAGAAGAGCTTGTGTGTAGCCATGTTAGATGTTTCTTCTTGTCATGATTTAATTAAGATTTAAGATTTATTTAAGCTATTTGACATTTACAACATTGAAAATTCCTCTTACTGTCTATTAAATCTGTGCCCACAATCGTGTTTTGATGATGTGTTCACTCTATAACAGACAGTGAAACTCGTGGTCTGGTCTGATCTGCCTTGTTCCTTATATCTACTCACCCCTCTGCCTCTTATGTCTCACCCAGGTGGTCAGCGTCCTGTCCAAGTGATCATAGCAGAATCTGGAAACCAACCCAACTCCCACCCTATTCAGTGGAATGCCCCATCCTCTGCTCACATCACCCAGTACATCCTCAAATGGAGAGTGGTGAGTTTACATATTTAGCACCAAAGCTATAGCAATGCTAACCTTAATAACCCGCACATATGTCATTTTCTAACATCCCATCATCACGTTTTACAGAAAAATACTCATACCCCATGGAGGGAGGTGATGATCCCTGGCCATCTTAACTCCTACACCATCTCTGGTCTGAAGCCGGGCATTACCTACGAGGGTCAGCTGATCAGCGTGCTGCGGTATGGACGTCGAGAGGTCACACGCTTTGACTTCACCACCACTTATGGATCACGTGAGTTGAGGGAGTCAACAGTATTTGCTTAGTTGCCACAACATTGTTAAACTGACAGTGTTTACTGTGTCCTGTTTATTTGACTAACCTTTCCATGGAGGTCAGTGTTTGTCTAATCTTATCCAACTTTCCTTCATGTGCAAAGTACAAAATTAAAGATGATTGAAAAGTGCTTGCGATATCATGAAAAAAAAATGTTTCTGCCTTTTTTATTTATGTTAAAACTAACCTTTAGTTGACTAGGAGGTCCTCTCTGAGATTTAAAATCTGTCTTGCTAATGTGTCTTGGCCAGTGTTGCCAACTCTCATATTTTCCATCTCTTTCTCTGTCCCTCCTGTAGTGGCTACATCACAAGGCGAGACCACCCAGCTTCCATCTGTGGTTGACACCTCGGAGTCAGTCACAGAAATTACCTCCAGCAGCTTTGTCATCTCCTGGGTTTCTGCCTCCGACACGGTCTCTGGTTTTAGAGTTGAGTATGAGCTCAATGAGCTGGGACAGAGCACTGGACAACCCATTGTACTTGGTAAGTGCAGATGTACACACACATATATATAATGTATGTACAAAAATACAGTTTTACTTTGTATTGGAGTAGAGGCACTTAAGCTGAAGATTTTATCAGATTTTAAATGCCTTTATTCAGCAGATTTTTTTGAAATGTTTAAATGTCTATTAAAAACATACTAATTACTTTAAGCATTGTTGGGGTGCTGAGGCTTATAATCACTTTTTTATTTAGCTAATTCATAAACGTTACATATGTTTGTTTTTTTTTCTCCTATCAGACCTGCCACGTACAGCTACCTCAGTGAACATTAATGAGCTTCTACCTGGGAGGAAGTACACTGTTAATGTCTATGAGGTGACAGAAGGTGGAGAGGACAACCTCATTCTTACTACTTCACAAACCACTGGTGAGCACACAAAAACACGCTTTCTCTAATGTCATGTTCCCGTCTCTCCTCTCTGGTATTCTTTTTTTATCTAAGGCAAAAATTACTGCTGCTAGACTGAAATACTGTTTTGGACCTACAAGCAGCCTAATGAACGTGGGCCAGGGATCACAAATCAAATGATCCAGTAAAAATGAAGATGGTTTTTATTTTCCTTCTCTTACTTACTCTCCATTTATTCCATAGCACCTGATGCACCTGTTGACCACGAAGTGGAGGAGGTGGGAGAAACTTCAATAATAATTAGCTGGGAAAAACCACTGGCTCCCATCACCGGTATGTAATGACAAGTGGAGCTGACGGTATCACCAGTCCCGGCCAAAATCTATCACCACTGCTAATTTGAGCCCCTGCGTATGCATCTGTTCAGTACAGTATGGTCTCTTCCTCTATGCAGGCTATCGTGTCGTCTACACACCATCAGTGGAAGGTGAAAGCACGGAGCTGACTCTCCCTGATACAGCCACGTCTGTGACTCTGAGTGACCTACGACCTGGGAAATTGTACAACATCAGTATCTACTCTGTGGAGGACAGCCTGGAGAGTGAGCCTATCTTTGTACAGGTCAACACCGCTGGAGACCCACTGCCAGGTAAATGACTGAGATGTGCGCAATCATTATGTAAAAGGTTGCTTTTTTTGCGAGTGCATGTTTGTGAGCCTGTGTGAGAGAGAGCAAGACAGACTGATAAAGAAAGAGCTTGTCCAGAAGGAAAAGTCTTTGGACTAGTTGGATGGATTCCTGGAGGAGCAATCTACGATATATACAGTATGCCTTTTTCTTCTTTTAAGCCCACACTTGTTTCCATGTGTGTTTAGATTTTTGTTCCAAATGTTTTTTTCTTGTTTTAATCTTCACCACCAGCTCAAACCTTGGTCTGTGTTCTCATGCAGTCTCTAGAAAACCACTGTTCTGTCATTGGCTTATATTTGCCAAAACATTGTCTTGGCCTAGAAAAAGTGGCTTCCAAGAGACCACAATACATTTCTTGAGAGAAAACTGTTGGCACTTTGGTTTAATCATTTTCATAGTATCTGGAGGGGTTGTGGGTGCTTTCATAGATGTAGAGATTAACAGGCTATGGAAAATCCTCTCCCGCTTGTTCTGGTAGCACCAGGAGTGGTGTGCAGTGACCAAGAATCTGCCTATTTGGTGATTTTCACCCTTTAAAATCATCATTGGATCATGTGTCCACCCTGCTCTGCTGCACTGTTCACTGAATCATGCGAGTTTGACTTATTACTCTTGTCATAAGGGCGCCCTCCAGAATCAACCTGCAAATCAACCTGCAAATCATCTTGTGGCCCATTTAGCGATTTTATGTAGAAGTATCAAGTTCTCAATACTAGAAGAAAAAGAGTTTTCCATTGGAAAGTGAAGTCATTGAGTTCACAGCTGTTGCGCTCTCATTCTGCTCGACTGGAGTTATGTAAAACTTCTCAGTCTGCCAGGTCCAACATGCTGTTGGCCCAGTCGCGCAGATGCTGGAAATGTGTATATGTGAGTGTGTGTGTGTGTGTGTGCTTGTTTGTGCAGCGTGTGTGATGGAATAAAGATACATGACCTAGTTGAGAGTGTGTGTGCTGCCATCTTTGGACAGACAAGTGAATCTTCCTCTGCGGCAGATGTACAAATGGCAAATAAACAAAGTCTGAAATCTGGAGTCATTTGTAATGACAAAAGGTTCACGCACCGTCCAGACATCTCGATTCATCCAGTCATCTCAACGATGAACTGATGAACTCTTCTTTTTGATTTATCTTTTTACTCCCCTCCCCCCTCTCCGTATTGTTGTCTCATTTTGCCTTTTGCCTCCACAAGCCAAATAAGTCTTCTTTCTTTTCTTTGGACTCTGCTTTATGAAGGTATTTGTATATGTCCTACCATCCAGTCTGTCTGAAGCAGTGTAAAAGTTTGGCACCTTCTTTGCAGAAATTCTGTTAACATGGTCATGCATATGATTATGTGTGTATATATAAACCAGCTATTTTTAAATACGTTTTAATCTCCTTACCTTGTTTAGCAGATACTATTTCAAATATGACCTAATTACTTCTCCATTTTAGTATCTGTTGGTGACACAAGGCATCAACATTTGTGTTACATAATGAGGGACTTATTCAGTGTGATCTTGCGCAAAACTTTTTACAGTATCTAAACAGTATGCTCTAATCTAAGCTTACATTTTGTAGTGGCGAGCTGCGGTTGACTTTCTCCATGCATTCTCCAACTTTTCTAACAGCTGCGCAAGATTCATTCCAGCTATTCTAGCTATTCACAGTTGGGATTTAGACTAACTCAGCACTAAACTAAATCTACACAGATGCAAGTTTCCTTAAGTCAGAACAAGTGAAAGACATTAAAGGTCCAGTGTGTAGAATTTAGTGGCATCTAGCGGAACGGACTTGGCAGAAATGGAATACAATATTCATAAGTATGTTTTAATTGGTGTATAATCACCTGAAAATGAGAATCATTGTGTTTTTGCTACCTTAGAATGAGCCCTTTATATCTACATAGGGAGCGGGTCCTCTTCCACAGAGCCCACCATGTTGCACCATGTTTCCCGGCAGGTTCTCCTACGTGCTTGGAAGGTTGTTGCAATCTGCAGCCTTAAAGCTAAATGGCACAGAATCTCTTGTTTTAAATTCATAATAATAAATGTCGGTCATGTTCTTTCATCTATATGGACATTAAATAATTAACATTTGAATATGAATTTTCTTTTTCCTGTCCACAGAGGAAGTGGCTTCTCCTACAGACCTGCAGTTCTTTGAGGTTTCAGATAAAAAAATCGTTCTGACGTGGTCCGGCCCATCCAGCGAAGTCTCAGGTTACCGGGTCACAGTGGTCCCTGTGGATGAGTCTAGTTCCCCCCAGAGAGAGATGACTCTGCCTGTCAGTCAAAACTCCTACATTGAAGTGACACACCTGCAGCCTGGAACACTTTACCGCTTCAGCGTCTACACCATTCACCACGGAGAGGAAAGTTTACCACTTATTGGGGAGCAAACCACTAGTGAGTATGACAAATACCCTCAAGCCTACAGGGAAATGACTAAAGTATACACGCACAGTTTTAATTTAGAATGTCAGTTTGCAGACTTAAAACTTGCCTGACTGATCGATGGATCCATCACAGTGAACATCTCAATCATTTTGCCATCTTTGTTTATTTTTAGTTATAATTTTGTGATGATTCAGTTTTGATGAAGGGATTTCTTGCTGATATCTGAGCTGTGCTGTCAGTGCATCAAACCTGGAACACAAACAATGAGCAAACATGGACATTGTGAAAATGATGATGTGAATTTGGGTTTTGTTTATCGCATAACTTTGACAAAACTTGAATT
Organism: Scomberomorus guttatus; assembly: GCA_038419695.1. NCBI lineage: Eukaryota > Metazoa > Chordata > Actinopteri > Scombriformes > Scombridae > Scomberomorus > Scomberomorus guttatus. Next base: position 23,669,666 of record CM076456.1, on the reverse strand, counting down.
ATGTTGATTTTCATACCTGCATACATGCATAACGACCTGAAACTAGCAACTGTGTGGAAGCTAGGAAAGTGATCTGGAAACGTATGGTGTGCTTTGAAAAAGAGTTGTCTGTAATAATGAGCTAAAACATGCAAAACCATCGCTATGGTCCTCAAAACCTAACAGTGTTTAACAGTGTTTTATTGATGTCTCTCTTTTCAGAGCCTGATGCTCCCACAGATATCCATTTCACCAACGTGACTGATGACAGTGCCGTGATGCTGTGGTTTGCCCCCCGTGCCAAAATCACTGGCTACCGTCTCTTCCTCACCCTTGAGGGCTCTAGCCCTAAGCAGCTGCGCCTACCTGCCCGCCTTTCCCAGTACACCATCCTCAACCTGAAGCCTGATACGGAGTACACCGCTACGCTACATGCAGAGCAAGACAATACACTGAGTGCCGGCGAGACCGCAGTGTTTACCACTAGTGAGTGTCTGAGTCCTTAACAAATGAGTATAAAGCACTGTGGTCACTTTGCATAGGAAATTTTATTATTTAGCTATTTTAAAAGTATCATGTTTTCATCTCCCATGCTACTCTAAATGTTGAGAGGATTTCCCACTCTGTGTAAAAAAAAAAAAAAAAAAAAAAAAAATACACAAAAACTGATCCAAACACACTTGTTCTCTCTGTGTGTTTGTAGACCCACCAATGGGTAACGCTCCGCATTTCAGCACCGATGTGACTGACACCTCCATTGTAATCTCCTGGACTCCAGTACCACGCATTGGATACAAGGTACGCTCACTGCTTGTACACAACATGCAAAGTTAAGATGTGAGGAGGAGGAAATATATAATGTGCTCAATGGTCATTAATTTTTTTTAATATTCTGCAACCCACGCATTCATAAATCTGACTGTGCAGCTGGATTGTGTGATTGCCCTTACATGCAAATGACTGCCTTACATTTGCTGTTTAAAGCACATCCCAGTTATTCTTGCCTCAGGCCCCTTTGGAGTTAGCTAACTGGAAGTACAGGGCTCAGGGATAGATCCGATTGGTTAGAATATGTCACACTAGAGATGAGAATGTTCTGCTGGCTTCCATGTTCTTGGGAAAACATTGACCTCTGATCTTAACCTCCTGTATCCCTCCTTCTCTGACTATGTGCATTCATCTCAGTTGACAGTGCGTCCCAGCGAGGGCGGAGAAGCCCCTAGAGATGTGACCTCTGACTCCGGAAGTATATACATTTCTGGCCTGACTCCGGGAGTGGAGTACACCTACAGCGTCCAGCCAGTCGTTAATGGCCATGAGCAGGGAACCCCGATCACACGCCGTGTTGTTACACGTAAGTATAAATATTCACTGTCACCTTTTAGTCTTGTCTTTTGCTTTTAGCTTCTACTGTTCCACCTCCTCTCGTTTTTGTTGCTCTACTTCTCCTCTGACTCCTCTCTTTCTTTTTCCTCTCCAGCTCTGTCTCCTCCTACTGACCTCAACCTGGAGTCTAACCCAGGCACTGGAGAGCTCACTGTCCAGTGGAACGGAGCCAGTACACCAGGTACACACATACCTGCATACCCAGATGTGCATGAAAAAGAAATATGTTGCTAATCTGATTTTGACAAACAGCTCTTAAATTTAAAAAGTGCAAAAGTCAAAATGTCGTTCAGTTTAGGCATTTTTTTCAGCACCTCATCTTTTCTCATGATGCATCCACTCCTGTTTCTTTCTCTCGTCCCCCACCCCATGTCCGCCTTCCCCTCGGTCTCTCTCCCTTTTCCAACTCCCTCCCTCCAAGACATCACTGGCTACAGAGTAACATGCACTCCCACCAATGGGCAGCAAGGAAACAGTGTGGAGGAGTTTGTGGAGGCAGGGGAGAACTCCTGCACCCTGGAGAACCTCAGTCCAGGAGTGGAGTACAACATCAGTGTTGTGACTGTTAAGGATGATAAGGAGAGCGCTCCGATATCAACCATCATTACACCAGGTCAGTTTGAGAGATAAAGTGTGTATATTCAACATGTAAAAGTCAGATTAACCATAATTTTTCAGAGATTTTCATGCAACTCTGTAAAATGCCATAGAGGACCATGTGGAGATGCACTAGATATTTGCATTGTGAGTTCAGAATGTTTTTTTTTTTTGTGAATTTCTGTTTACAGTAGAAGCAACATTTTAAAAATAACACTTTATGTTGAAAGTTAATGTTTAAATAGCAAATCAGCTTTCAACATTTAACCGATACTAGCTCAGTTTTCTCAGCATTGCTGCTCTAACCTGTGAGAAACAGTACCAGGACTGTTTTTGCAACACTAATGCTTGATTTTCTGGGTATATATGAAGATTTTTCAATGGAGATGCTTCATTGAATAACAATTGAAACCTCACCAGATGGTAATATATATCAGGAAAACAGCAATGGCATTATCTCTTCCATTGGTGTGATATGTTGAATATCTCACTCTACTGGAAGTGGACAGTTTTCGCTGCTCGTCTTGACCACTGCTTCTGCTTTTCTGTCCATCTTTTTGTTTGTTGGTTTCCCCTTTCCGGCCCTTGTGTTCAACCACTTCCCTTTCCTCCCGCCTTCTTGGCCTCTTGTTTGTTTGGTGTTTCTGCTGTCTTCTCTATTTCTTTCCCACCCCCCCCCCCCCCCAATCTTTGCTCCACCTACACAGAAGTCCCACAGCTGACCGACCTCAGCTTCGATGACGTGAGTGACACCACCATCAGCCTCCACTGGTCACCGCTTAACACCACAGCCATCACTGGTTATAGGATCACGGTGGTGGCAGCCGGCGAGAGCGTGCCCATCTTTGAAGACATGGTGCTACCGACAACTGGTCATTATACGGTCTACGGGCTGGAACCTGGTATCGACTATGACATTAGTGTGATCACTGTGACGGAGAACGGCGAGAGCGAACCCACCACCATCACACAACAGACTTGTAAGATCTATGTTTCCGCCGAGCCGAAAATATTTCCTCTATTATGAATATCATTAACAAAACACACTTTTTAAAATGAAAAAGAGTACCAAAACGTTCTTCTAAATGTTCTTTAGATGTGTGTGAAGGAGTCACAATAGCAAATCACATTGTGTGTGTTGAGATTAAATAATGTAATAAGGTTCTTATTAACCCCATGACACGGCTCTTCAAAGCAAACCTTAAAAGTTGCTGATTTAATTGCTCTGCATGCTGTGTTGTCAGTTTAATAATCCTCTTGTCTGTGTGTGTGCACGTGTGGACCATCTGGTTTTAGTTGAGGGGCTTTATCATACTGAGACTCATTTTGCCCCCCAATGCAAACGCTGCTTGTTCTTTCACTTTTATAGTATCGTAAAACTTCAAACATGGATTTACACTGACACACACACATAAAAAAAACAGACTTTTCCCTTTAAAAGATGACAGTATGAACACTTTTCTCTTTTAGTTATATCATTATTTTCTTTTCCTCCCTTTATTTGCTTCATTCCTGCCACCTCATCCGTTTATAGAATGATTACATTTCTCTAATTACCTTTTACTTGAGCAATAATAAATCTGTAAATCTACCATGACCTTATGAATTCATTCTGAATCAAGCTAATCTATTTTTCCAATAGCTGTACCAGCCCCCACTAATCTGGGCTTTGGCCAGGTTGGACAAGACAGTATGGAAGTCACCTGGGTCTCCCCCCAAGTCCCCAACAATGCCAACATCAACAACTTCCTCATTAGGTATGACAATAAACATAAAATGCTCTAAAATCTCAATACTGTTTATTTCTGACTCAGATGTTATCTTGAATACACATTGATTTTTAGTACACTCTTGTATAAAACACATTATATAACTTTGTTTTTCGTCTCCTTATTATCCAGGTATCATCCCATTGATGATGAAGATGACATTACAGAAACCAGCTCAGGAGACAACAGCGTGGTGCTGAGGAGTAAGTTCTAGCAAAAACAGTGAATTCACAACAGCACACAGACACACGAACAACGACATTTGTATTTATGTCTTCTTTACTGTCCACAGACTTGCTGCCCAACACCGAGTATCTGGTGAGCGTGGTGTGTGTTTATGAGCAGAGGGAGAGCTCGCCCCTCGTCGGCACCCAGAAAACAAGTGAGTCTTAACTGATCTGATTTCACACAAGTACAGGCATTGCTATCTTAAAGCAAATGAGATCCTTTGTCAGGTATAAAGGTTGCTTTTCGAAAAACGTTTTGCTCTGTTGCCAAAGATTTTTGTCCCTAAACTTCATCCAACCTTTTCTGTATCTCCCTCCTTCCTCAGCTCTGGATTCACCAGTGGCCCTGCGTTTCTCCGAGATCTTCACCAACTCCTTCACCATCCACTGGCTGGCTCCCCAGAGCAAAATCACAGGTTATCGTATCCGTTACCAGATGGTCAGCGGCGGAAGGTCCAAAGACGAGAGGCTGCCCCCTTCAAGGAACCACTTCACTCTAACAGGACTCACTGCAGACACTGAGTACCTGGTCAACATCTACGCAGTGAGCGGGAGCCAAGAGAGCCTGCCGCTCAGTGGGAAACAGAAGACGAGTATGAAATCAGTTACTCACCATGTTTATGTAAAACACCAGTACTGTCTTGATTATAGTCATCGTAATGTGTGTTAATGTGTGCTGTTTGTCTCTGGTTTTTCTCCAGTCTCTGATGCTCCCACAGACCTGGAGGTGCTAGACTCCTCCCCCACCAGCATCACCGTCCGCTGGGACGCCCCTCCTGTTACTGTGCGCTACTACAGGATCACTCATGGAGAGACAGGTGGGCTTGTAATAGTTTTTGCCAATTTTTTGTGTATTTTATTCTTGCTGAAAGAAAATTATATCCATGATTTATTTTAAGTAAAGATTCCCATCACTATATATGTTCACCAGTCCTTTGATTATTCAAATATTGGCTTCTCTAACATTTATCACATTGTCGATCTTTATCCAGGAGGTCACAGTAATCCTAAGGAGTTCACAGTGCCTGGCTCACAGTCCACTGCAACAATCACTCACCTGAAGCCAGGTACTAACTACACTGTCACCGTCTACGCTGTAACTGGGAGAGGAGACAGCCCCGCATCCAGCACTCCGATCTATGTCACACACAAGACAGGTACACACACACACACCTCCCACACGCTGTAAGAAGCGAAACAAAGTCGAGTATTTCCTCCCCTATGTTTCCACTCGTAGTTTTCTCCTCGTCATCTCTCCATCCTCCTCTCTTTAGGTGTTGACTCTCCCTCTGACATGGAAGTGATGAATGTGAATGACAACAGTGTCACGGTGAAATGGAACCCAGCCCAGGGCCCGATCAAGGGATACAGGGTGACTGGAGTCCCCAGAAATGGACAGGGTCCATCTTTCACTGAGGTGGTGGCTCCAGGTATTGTATTTGGCCAAAATCCTCAGTATGTGTTTTGTCTGTACTTCAGAGCTTGATAAGCAAGAAATACGACTAAAAGTTTACAGCTACTCAGTTTAGTAAATTCTAATCAATGTTTTGTTTTTCTAATTTATTGCTTCTCTTTTTCAGACCAGACAGAGATTACTTTCTCAGGTCTGATGCCTACAGTAGAGTACGTTTTGAGTGTTTATGCTCTGGGACAAGATGGAGAGAGCTCTCCACTGGTGGTGAATGCTTTAACAAGTAAGGGTTTACCATTTCTAGAGAGATACTTGTGAAATATCGTTTCAGTTTGTGTGTATTTGGCAAAACAACCCAGTTCCTGTTCTAGAGTCAACATTACTATCTCAAAGTATGGAGCATATTAATTTGATTGAATTTGCAGCATATAGTCATTACATAATCTCTCTAAACCTCTCCCCCTATTTATCTACGTACCCCTACTACTTTGCCACCCTTCTCTTCGCTCTCCTCACCTTTTTTAGATCTCGACCGTCCCAAGGACCTCACCTTCTCGGACATCGACTCCACCTCACTGCGGATCACCTGGGACAGTCCTGAGGGAATTGTTACGTCTTACCGGGTCTTGTATTCAAGTTCAGAGGAGGGTGAGAGAGAGCTGCGCCCTGCTCCCCGAGGAGATGCAGAGTCCACTGTTATCTATGGTCTACAACCAGGCACTGAATACACTGTGAAGGTCATTGCCCTGCATGATGACACAGCCAGCACACCATTGGTCGGAACACAAGCTACAGGTATGGAAGGAAATAGTTTTTGATTAATATATATTACTGGTAAATAATATGGCACATGCACTGTGATACCTCAATACATCCTCAAAACTTGCAGCAGCTATTATTTTCCCTGTTTGTAGGGAGTGCACATGGGACAGGTTGGACCGGAGCTAATTTATCTTCTTTTGCCTCAGTCCTGCTACAACAGAGCTGCTTCCCTTCTCCAGTCTCTCTCTGACCATCTCATTTCTTTTCTTTCCTCCACCCAGCGATCTCACCCCCAACCAACCTCGACATCTCCGAGGTTGGCCCTACCTCTTTCACTTTGCGCTGGGCTGTGCCGGGTCAAGAAAACCGACTAACCGGCCTGACAGGCCTCACAGGTTACCGTGTGGTGGTGAACCCTAAGAACAAGAGCGGACCTACCAAAGAGATTAACCTGGCCCCAGACACCACACAGGCACATATCTCTGGACTCATGGTGGGTGTGGTGACTTTTTTTTTTTTTTTTTTTTTGGTTGTTGAAAAGAAGTCAATAGAAAGTTTCATGTTTTAGTAGACAATCATTGAGTCCTGAGGAAATCATCCCTAAAACATGCTTTAGACTGATAATACAACACAGTGAACATAGTCCCTGCTTCACTCAATTTCAGGTAGCAAGTAGTTAAATTGTTTTGCATTGTAGTTAAATTAATGGCAAATAATGCTGCCCAGAACACATAAAGTTAATATAAAAAACTTAGGGCATACTTTGGAAAATGTGACAGTTAAGGAGATGGTGAGAAGGAAGCATATGACACGCCCAGGTCTTTATTTTATTTTAAGTGGTAGGAAAACTGTCTGGATCTGTAACAAACACGCACAGATTTGGAGGCATGTGCACTTATTAATCCACTACCATTACTACTGCTTGTAGGCATAAAATAATACACATACATAAAGTAATCATAGATAAAGTTATGATAGTAACTGCAGGCAGTTTACTTATACTGCAAGATATTGTGACTGACTGTCTTTCTATCTCTTTTTTTCTGTTTTTCTTAGGTGGCAACTGTCTATGAGGTGCATGTTTATGCCTTGAAGAACTCCCTAACCAGCAGGCCACTCCAAGGAGAGGTCACCACACAGGAGAGTAAGTCTATAGCTCAAACATTACAGTCTGACAAATAAGAATTGTGAAGACGACATCCTCCGTTGCAGAAACTTTGTTGCATACAGCTCTTGTGTTGTGCAAAGAGCCACTCACGTGTTCATCCAGTGATTTAAAAATATACACCCTCTCTCTCCTCCCCTCTTCTCTTGTCCACCATCTTCATTACTTTCTCTTTCGCCCTCTTCCACCTCAAGATATCAGCCCCCCTCGTCGTGTTCGTATCTCTGACGTTAACGACTCCTCCATCACTCTGACCTGGCGCTCCAAGACAGAAATCATCTCTGGCTTCCTGGTTGAGGCCACCCCCACTTCCTCTACAGGCTACATACCAATTCAGAGGACCATCAGCCCTGACTTACGCTCCTACACTATCACAGGTACACACAACTGAGAATGTAAACACACAAAACATAAACTCACAGCTGTAAGAATAATCTAAAATCCCAAAGAAATGTGACGCACGCACACCTAGGGTCCCTCATTTTCCTGTCTTCCTGTCTACACTTTCAGGTCTGGAGCCCGGCACCAATTATAAGATCAACATCTATACACTGAAAGGAAATGGACGCAGCGCACCTCTCACACTCACCGCCTCCACAGGTAACCATTAACCATCATCCTAAAGCTTTAGTCAAGAATTGTAGATGACTTTTAGTGTAACACTTTGCAGAGATGGTAAAAAAAATTCAGCTTTTGAATTGGCAACAGCAATGGAATCAATGTGGAACACTCAAATGCATTCCAGTATTTAATCAGGAAAATTAAGTTGATTGCAGATTGATTGTACTACAACTTAATGAAGTCTGCTTCCAATTTTAGAATTAAAACAACAAACTGGCATTGTTATATTTTCCAGTTAACTACAAGATGTAAATATCAGTTTTTTTGTCATTTCTTAATGCGAAATTAAATCCATACAAACCAGTGTTTTGATAAGTAGCAGATGTTCTGCTATACTTTGATATTAGGTGTAGTTAGTATGAGTGTGGTTACTGCTGATTATCCAAACATTGATGTTTTTTTGCTTGTCTTTTCCAGCCAAACCGGTGGTCATCCCGCCCACTGACATCCGCTTCACTTCCCTGAACCCTAACAGCATTTCTTTCACCTGGGAGCCGTCCCGCAGCCCAGGTGTTACTGGGTATTACGTGACCTATGAGGAGGCTGGCGGTTTGCCCCGAGAAGTCACCCCCAGGCCCCACGCAGGCCAGAGCTACGCCATCATCAGTGGTGAGTGTGGAGCAAGAGATTTAACACGCATGCAAATACGTCGATCAAAACATGTGACAAAACGTTCATGATGTTTTATTATGAATTTGTTGTTTGGTCGTAGGTCTGAAACCAGGAACCGAATATGTCATTAAGATTGTTGCCCTGCAGAATTCTTTGAGAAGCACACCTCTAGTGGGCAAAGCCAGAACCCGTAAGTACACCATCCATTTCCAAAACAAGCTGCTATTAAGGCATGCCACAAAAATGTTGACAATAAAACCATTAAGTCCAACATTATAGGCTGTTTTTATATTACCCACTTTCGGGAATTGTTCCAAGAATTGCAACTTTGTGCTTAATTAGGTGAAGTAATCTCCGCCTGTTTACTGGGTCTGATTATACTTATTTGTCATGACTGATATAACAGATAATTTCTCTCACAGACAAAGCACTTTTCATCAGCTTTTCTTGTTCAAATACATTATCAAAAACACAGCCATAATGGCACTAATTATTTCTTTTAGCAAAAACATTCTAAAAGTAATGAGTATCAGTTGGTACTCCTGCAGTTTGAGTGCGGTGCTGCCACCTGCTGGCTTTCTTCTCTAATTGCTGTGAAAGTAGAATTTCAGTATTTTGATTTATTTATATTCTTCAGTGCTTCATACATACATACACATGCATAATTTGGTTCTTACATCTCAGCATTACAGTAAAACAGACAGAAATGTTTCATTGTCTCTTTAAATAGGAGCACAGTGAAACCAACCAACCGTCTTGTTCTTTTTTTATGTGAAAAATCCAGCTAGTAGATGTGTGCTTTTGCTTTGCCCTTCTTGCTTCTAACAGCCAGCATACGTATGTTTCTTACCCAATCAGAGCCAGCGACAGATCATCAGCTGTTGGTGCCAGAGCTGCCTCAGCTTCCTGTTCCTCACCGACCCAGCACTGACATCCTGGATGTTCCAGAGCCCTTTGATGACAAGATGTAAGAACCTGTAAAACAATGCCGATTTCTGCAATTATTAATTAGGCTCAAGAGTTCAGCATAAAAAAACAAACATTTATATGCAGTAAAACAGCACTTTTGACCTTAAGAAGGCCATTTTGATCATGCTCTCCCCCTGTTTGTATTTCTCATCTTCTTTCTTCATCTTTCTCTGTGTCTAGCTTTGATTCCAACCATGTCCATTTGGCTGGTACTAGTGGCCAGAACCAACCAGGCCAGCAGGGCCAGCACATTTACACAGAGTACCAGAGCCTCGGCCCTAATAATGGATTTCTTGGCCCTCACGGTGGACCAAAAGAAGGCCAGAGACCCACTCTCAGAGAACCCCTGGTCTACATTCCTGTAGCAGGCCCTGATGGAAACAGAGTACCCCTGGTGAAGGTGCGTGAGACTTAAATCGCAAATCTGATGTACTTCATGATACTGTTTTAATGAAGATCGTCCACTACACTTTATACATCCCCTTTCTCAAGTGACTTGACTGGTTAAAATCTGGTGAAAAGTCATTTATACTTGCTGATCTGAAATATGTGTATGTAAGCTGCCTTTCTTTATACAATGGAAAAGACGGTGGATGGTTAAGGAATGTGGTATTAAAAGCGAGGTGCAGACCATTGTTAGCTTCGATGCAAATTCATAAAACACGTCACACAACTTTTAAGTAGTTTACAATGCAGCTGACTCTTGCTCGGTGGTATTATGACCTCGCACTATCTGTATTCTGCATCTTTGATTTTGTAGGTGAGCGATGGACATCTGCCGGGTCTTGCGTTTGGTTTCCCTGACAACGAGACAGATTTCCCCCAAGAAGCACAGACAGTCACAACCATCTCCTGGCAACCCATCCCTCAGACTTCAGAATATGAGGTGTCCTGTAATCCTATTACACACCAGGAGGAAGGGGGCTTTCAGGTACACACACTCAAAACATGCACAGTCAGGCACACACATACCATATTCACTTCTGGGAACGCCACTTATTTGCTGTCTCTCCCTCCATATAGATGCGTCTTCCTGGCACCTCCAACAGCGCCACACTGATCGGACTGACATCCGGAGCCTCCTATAATGTCGTAGTGGAGGCCATGAGGGGCGGGGCTAAGGAGAAGGTTCTGGAGGAAGTCATAAACGTTGGCAACGCTGGTACAGTTATCCACACTGACCTCCTTCACATGAAGTGTAACATACATTCCTATAAAGAACATGTACACACAAAGATATAGAGCATATTATGTGTCTCCTGTGTCAAAATAAGTCAGGACAAGGTAAACCACATCACTATGTGCTATTCTTAACATATTATTTTCTTCCACCCCATAGTTCCAGGTGACATCCCCATTTCCACCAACCGGGATGTGTGTTACGACACATTCACACAGACCTACCACGAGGTGGGCTCAGAGTGGGAGCGCATGTCTGAGACAGGCTTCAAGCTGTGGTGCCGCTGCCTGGGCCTGGGCAGTGGCCATTTTAGGTGTGATTCATCCAGTGAGTGGCTTAATAACCCCATCCCAGCATGCTTTGCAAACACACCATGGAATTAGAAGTCAAATAATTCTATGTGATTTACTCAAGAGGAATTTATATGATGAACAAATCACAGACGAGACTTGGTGTAGTTATATGGAACACAAAAGTCTGCATCTTCCTGTATTATTTGATTGTGTACAAAGTGATACGTTAACAGCACAAAATATTTCAACATCTACATCCTGATTTTTATATGTTGGAGGGATTGCGTGTGCAGTGTTATAAGAAGAATGGCATCATGTCAGAATGCCAGTATAATAATATACCAATTGCTTTAATTTAGGAGATTTTTAATGAATACATTTTACATTATACACATTATAAATTCCTAAGCTGTAGTTCAAAAGCCATAGAATTGTAAAGTTCATGTTCTATGTGCAGTAGTACGCAGTAATAAGGTCACAACATGGGCAGCCTTTGTAATGATAACTAGATCACGTACAGCAAATAGCTTTTTCAACTTTTCTGATACTTTTTCCTACACAGATAAATCATAAAGATAATGATTTCTGTGCAACATATTACAGTCAATTCCATATTTACTGAAGCAGTCCTGCTTATAGTCTGCCCATGCTGGTGCCCCTAATCTGTCCCTGTAAACTGTACAAACGTCACAGTAAGAGGGCAGAAAGCTAAGCTAAGCTAAACTAAGCTAAGCTAACACAATCTCAGTTATTTATATTGTCCATATTACTAACATGACAATATCAGAAACTGAGACCATCGTCCATCAGCATAGTTTTTAAATCATTACACTGTCTGTAGTGTTTGTTTGTGTCCCCGCTGGGACAATGTGTCCATATTCTTAATGAGGTGTTCACATGTTCGCAGTGTGAAGGGGGAAATTTTAAACTCCTGAATTTTTATTTGGCTGCTCTCTACGTTAACTAATGAACTTCTTCTCTTTCCTCCATACTCTCTTCATCATTGCCATTTCACTCCGATCTACATCCTCCCATCCCTTCCTCATGTATTCCCTGCCGTTTCCCCCTGCTCCTCTCTCCCTCTATCCTCTCTTTCCCTTTACTTCCCCTCCCTCCTTCAGAGTGGTGTCATGACAACGGCAATAACTACCGCATCGGCGAGAAGTGGGACCGCCAAGCTGAGAATGGTCACATGATGAGCTGCACCTGTCTGGGCAATGGCAAGGGAGAATTTAAATGTGAACCCCGTAAGTTTGGACCAGTGCACACACAACAGAAACACAACTACACTTATAAACACTTAGATGTCAGACTTGCTATTCTGATCCAGGATGATTCTATTTAAATTTAATACATCAAAAATCATGGATATGCATAACATCTAATTCATAACATCCATAAATGTCTGTTATTAATTGAGTTAAGTATGCATAGAATTACACATGCATGCTTCTTCCTGGTTCACACACATCCTGGACACACACATGTACTTATCAAACTTGTGTTTAATGTGTGTTAAATCTTTGACAAGGATCCTTAATTATGTGAATTTGATTAGTGAACTCCAGCGCTGTTGATCTTTAATGTATAACTATCATCCACCAGATGAGTCGACATGTTATGATGACGGGAAAATGTACCAGGTGGGAAACCAATGGCAGAAGGAATACCTGGGCGCCATTTGCACCTGCACCTGCTACGGAGGACAACAGGTGGGATAACACTGTGTGTGTGTGTGTGTGTGTGTGTGTGTGTGTGTGTGCGCATGCAAATCTACCACCTGCTGCTTCATGGATAATGTTAAAACTACAGTTACATATTCTCTGATCATATGTGACCGGTATGTTCTGTGACTGGGATTTTTTTTGACTGATACTGGATGTCTGCCTGTATTCAAGTGTTTTGCTACCGTTAAGAGCTGCATGATGGAGACCCTGTTATCAAACTTGTGTTTTTTGTGTGTACATGAACCTTTCCCTCTCCCTCTTTAGGGCTGGCGTTGTGAGAACTGCAGAAGGCCGGGAGGACAGACCGATGTGGACGCTGACCTCCTTCAACCTGTTCGCTCAGAGGTCTTCGACCGCTACAGAGAAAACGCTCTAAGCAAACTGGTCAGTATCACATTAGAAGTTTTACTATTATTCTGCTCCACTATTTTCATTTCTATCACTCTTATAATCAAAAAAATTAAATCAAGAATATAACAAACCTTTAAATTATTATTAATCTTAGTCACAGATGAAAACATGATGTACATACAGTACTCCAACAACTTAGATGTGAATTGACTGTGACTTTTCTGTCTTTCATCTCTATTTATCCTTTAAATTCAACAATACCTGGCTTATCAAAGTGTGTCACAGTGGGAAGCCATGTCACAGTACATTTATATATACAAACATATGTTTTCACCATTATCTACTCACCCTTATTCCATCAAAACTCAAAAAACCACAGCAACTTCCCCTCCTCAAATCCATTTCTGTCTTCCTCCTCTCCAGAACATCCAGTGTCCAATTGAATGTTTGAGGCCGGAGTTGCTTGCAGACGCTCACAGCCCCTCAGAGTAGAGAAGAAAGGAGGACGAGTAAAGGAGGATGAAGAAGTGAGACCCCTTACAGCGTTGCCACCACTTCAAGAAGGACGCCTCCTCTCGCTTTCCTTAAAAGAAGGCATTTCAATCAGACCTGTGCCTTTTTAAAGGTTGTCCTCTCTGCAAATTTTAGCAAATCTTAACAAGACTTTTTCTACACCAAACCTCTGTGCCTTTTCAAAGACACATCCAACTTTTTATGTTGGCTGTGATTGTCTCTTTCTTCGACAGAAACAAGGATTTCTTCATCAGATTAATTGTTGACACAAATCTGCCAGAGCACAAATCCTGCTGCTTTATCACCTCAAACCTGCCTACTCCAAACACACTGTAGGCTACACATGCACACACACACACACACACACACACACTAGATGCAGTATTGTGTATTCTTATATACTGTTGCATCAAGGCTTTTTTTATTTGCTTAAATTTCAAAACATTCCATGACAATTCGTTTTTTTTTTTTTTGACCAAGACAATACACACGACTCAAAATGTCTGTAAACTGTAACAGTAATTACAGGACTTCATATAATTGACATATTTGTAGCCATATTTGTCGCATTTCCCGTTTTAGTTTTACTGTAAAGAAATTCCAAAGCCATACAGTGTTGACCAAAGGTGTCTCTGTTGTTAAATACACACTCCCAACATCTACAGCTCACAGTCTCAGCTTGACTAACCTCAACAGACGCGACAGTCACTGTCACTTTTAAATGAAAAGTTTCAAGAGAGTTTTCTTCTTTGTGATGAAGAGGATCACAGTCATAAAAGCTGTGCTGTAAGTGTCCTGTCTGTCTCCTTGTGGTCAGCATTCTGATTCTTATGACGAGCAAAGCAAATGGTCACTAGGATTTCTCTTCACATGACAAGAACAACAGACTTTCCTTAAAGATAAGCACTGCTACTTTTGAGTTAGTAATCAAACCCATTGCCTTGCTACTATTACAGTACAGGCTCTTGAAGTCACCATGTAAATGTTATTTGGTCATCTGTGGGTGTTATGTAAGTTCATAGCACCTCACAAATCTAAAGCCAAAGTTGACTGACCAAAAGTTAAACCTGTTGTCTCAAAAATGTATTGGAAAATTCACCATTATTTTGAGGTGAGATGTATTTTAATTAACAAAATGTTTGTAATTTTTTCTTTAAATTTTTAATTAATTTCTTTTATTTATCCCTTTTATTCAGGCATTTTGTTCAATGCTATTTTGGGGTGTACACTTTGTTTGATTAACTTGTTTTTTTTATGGTTGGTGCCAAACTCTGAACTACTGTGGACTGAATCTTTTTAATAAACTGAACAAAATCAAAGCCAGTTTGTTGTTGTTGATGTTGGGAGAGAATGAATATGTTAGGGTTTGGTCAGACCTGAATCGTTCTACCCTGCAGAGTCTCCCATCGGCTCTGCTGGACACATTTCTGGTTAAGGCATCTTTTTAATACAGAATAAAAGTTTGGAAAATCGTACAGAATTAAATAGTACAATATAAGACATTCAGCCCCACTAGATGTCAGCAAACAACTATGTAAAGATATAGTGAAGTAATAGCGTCCTGAGCAGAGAATGAAGTCACACTTCCTCTGTGTGTGTTGTAATTCCAGCTTCTCCGTTCTTTGCTTTGGAAATGCAGCCGTGCATGAGTGTTAGTGCATGTGTCCCTGTCCTCCCCGTGACCATCTTCAACACGGCAGTCAGGTCACAAACTTTCTCATATTATAGCTAAACATTTGAGGTGAGAAATAGGCAAAGCAGTAACCGAATCTTGATCCATATTATCAGCACTGATTAGTTTGACAGTTTGATCTGAGTTCAGATGCTGCTTTCTTTTTCTTCCCAACTTGAGTAAACGATGCACGCATTTGTTTTGGTCTGAGATACTGATGCTTTAGTATAAATAAATTGTGTCAAAAAATAATATAAATATTATAATGTGGCATTTGTTTTAACTACAGAGGCTAAGAGCTTATGTGCCATTTCAGACTATAATTGATTATCTACTGTCCAGTTAATTGGATTGTTGTGTCAGGGACTTCTGGAAAACCTGGACCATAACTTTGCCCTATTTATCAGCTAAACCCTAAAAGTTAAAGGGCAAAAACTACAACCCCTTAACAATTTTGCTGAACATTTAGAGCTCACATGTTTAGACTTTGGCCTGTAGTATTTTGTTCAGAGATTAGGCCTACAATGTTCACTGCAGAGTAATGGCACGTTATTCAACAAACTGATAAAACACTTATTTACACTCATTATACTGTAAATCAGTGGTAGGTAAATAGCGGCCCGTGGGCTAAATCGGGAGCTCCAACAAAATATTTGGCCCTCTAAAAAAAAGCTGAAGTTTTCCCTTTTATAGATTACATCAAATCTTTTACATTATTCCTCATAAATCTTCAGTGGATAACAATGTAAACACAAGGCTCATGTAAATCCCAGTAGATTTGACCGTGTAACATCTTATAAACTTACCAGATGAATAACAAAAGTACATGACATAATTTGGCCGATCTGAGCAGAAAGATTTGTGTCAATAACAGCACTTTGCTTCAAACATAAATGAAACAGGCCACGGTTTATTTTGTGTGGATACGTTGTAAATTACATTTTTAGTCTTGTAATGTAACACAGAGGATATGTTCATGTTTGAGTTGTTTTTTTTGCCAAATGAGTATTAACATGCTGCTGTCACTTACTTCAACCCTCACTTACTGATGGGAACTATGAAATCTACCCTCAGATACAAAAAACTGTTATATAAATCGATTTATTCTTGAATGAATTAAAATAAACAGAATATAGCCCATTAAAAACATATTAGGCTTTGTTTTTACCGCACCTATATGCAGCCCCCCCAGTAGAGCAGTGCTGAAAAAACTGTCCCATGGTTGAAGCTAATTGCTGATCCCTCCTGTAAATGATGTGTGGTTGCTGACTGTGCGGCTTTGCCCGTGGCAATGACGCTTTTATCCCAAAGAAACCGGAGCGGAGGTGGTGACTGTGAGGAGGTGGATAAAGCAGCAAAAAGGGCGAGAGTTTGGAGAGTGGGAGTGGTCACATTAATGTAAATATTAATAAGTTAGAAGCTAAAGTGGTGATTAGGGGGCTAAACAAAAAGAGGTGGCAGAATGAATGGAAAAAAGTTGGGAGTGTAGAGTCTGGAGGATGAAATAGGAAAGAGGAGAGAGTTATAACAAAATCAAGGAATGGTCATACTGGTCTAAACAGTTCTCTCTGTGTGATTGGAAAGCATAATAATGGAAAGTGTGAATATTATGGAGAGGAAGAAACAGTGGACCATGTTTTATTTTATTGCCAGAAGTATGTTTCAGAAAGAGAAGTTTTAAAGAATGCACTAAAAAAGATTGGAGAGCAAAATATCAGTAATATTCTGTAAAAATCTTCAGGTGACAAGTGTTGGAAAGTCCTACTTGAGTTGGTTGTCACATTAATTAGATGTTGCTCCAAAAAAAAAAAAAAACAAGCAGGTTGAGGCTCTCTTTTCCTCCATCCAAAACTATCATTTTGATCAGCTGACAGTGTGCTAACTTGACCAGCTGACTTTGCTGCAAGCTGATTGGCCGTTGAAACAGGTGACGTGCCTCACGTCCTAAAACCATGGATGTATTATTGTTATTAAGGACCAAAATGGCGCCCATTCAGTCCTATAAGAAGTGCTCAGCTGGCGCAAAAAGAGTTTCTAGCTTTCGGGTTTGCTTTCACGTTGTGAGGCCCACTGAATATGCGCAGTAGTGTTTCTCCTGCTAGATGCCACTAAATCCTACACAATGGACCTTTAAGATCAACAAAATAATGATAAGAATCTGAGAAGTATTAGTATTAGTTGTTTATTTACTTTTATTTTATTTGGTTCCCTTTTATTTATTTAATTATGACTATTTTGTTTATTGTTTTGTCTGTAATTCTTTGTTTGGTAGAAATATTAGAGAGAGGGTAAATGTTTATTGCACACTCCTGATCAATAGGTGGCACCAATGCACCCGAAAACTGTTTGCCAACCGCCAATAAATAGAGAAGAAGAAGAAGGAGGAGGAAGTGGTGACGTTGCAGAGTAAGCACGGAAATCAGAGCCCGAGGGAGCGCGTGAAACCTCCAAATGGACAACAACATGGACAACGTTTGTATTGACAGTTTAATCCTGAAGCTGCACGATGTGAGCGCAGTGAAGTTCGGAGAATATAAACTGAAGAGCGGCATGATGACACCCATTTATATCGACCTGAGAGTGCTCGTGTCCCACCCCGCGCTCATGAACCAGGTAAACACGTGCTGCTGCCCTTCCCGCTGCGCGACCTGTCGTTGCACTTTAAATAGTGTGTGATAAAGGAGCAGAAGTAGAGACACCCGGCAGGTTATGTGGCGCGTACTCACGTTATTAATGTTGGCTCCTCCGTGTTGGATGTGATTTGGTTTTGGTGCACACGTGCCAAGTTTATCAGCATTCAAAAGTTTGAAAGTCCAAAAATCACACTTAAAGAATTTCAGTGAATTCAGTGAGGAAACTAGTTTTTACAAGAAAACTGTAACTTTTCAGAATATTGCAGCTATTTAGCGGGTCTGTCAAAAAATTGCACAATAATCTAGAAACTTCCATCAATATAATAATGCTCTCCAATACAAAACCGCTTACTAAGGCCCTTAAAATGATCAGTTAGCTGAATCAGCATCTCTTTAACACAGTGTCAACAACATTGAACATTATCTGTACAAATATGCAATTGATTGAAGGGCTGTTGCACTGAATTGAACTAGATTGTGCAACCAAATCGCTTAAAAGTTGCAAAGGTAACTCTTTGTATACTCTAATTTATTAGTTATACCTGCCTAATATACTTTAAATGAATATAAGGTTGCACTAATAACCCAAATTTTGCTGTAGTAGTAGAGTTTATCTCCTTTTAGAGGTATCAGTCAAACAGGTTACAACTACCCATTAACATCCCTTTTTATAGAGTTTAAACATTAGCAGGGACATAAAATGTGTTGGACCTTGTAGGAATGTTGGAAAAATGCTACATCAATACATGTGTAGGTACACGGGATGTTCTGGTCTCCTGTGTGAGTTGTTTTTTGTCGTGCAGCCATCACGTTTACATTGTTTATTTGTTTAAGTTGTCCAAAGCAACTTACAAGCGAGGCGACAATCAAGTGTTAGAGGACAGTGACTCAGAAAAAGCTGTGGTACAAATTCTCAAGTAACTGACCATGTGCAAGTGCAATGAGACAGAAAGTGAGCTAGACAGAAGATTGTTTACTTTATTTATATAATTAGTAAAGTAAGAAATAGCTGGAAGTAGACAGGTGCATAATATGGAAATACCATAAACAACAAGAAAGTAGTGCAACTGCCGCTGCCACTTAAAAATCGTGATCATTTTGCCGCTGCAAAATGTTTTTGTTATATCCGCAGGTGTCAAGTCTCATCTACCAGAGAGTTCAAGACGAGGGGCTACAGTTCGACTCGGTGTGCGGTGTTCCATACACAGCCCTGCCGTTAGCTACTATTATCTGCTCCAGACATGAACTGCCCATGCTCATCAGGCGAAAGGAGGCCAAGGACTACGGTAGGTGGCAAGAAGGACAGTTACACTTTTATCAAGCTTTCAGGAATGCTGACCTTGTTGACGCAGTTATTACGAGGGAAAATATTTGTGATCAAGAAGCGTCCCATTGTGAGTCACTTCACTTTTAACCTGGATGGTGATATCTGTCATAGCTGAAGCTCATTTAATAAGAAACAACCTGATCTTTGCGTTCACTCTCCAAAAAGTCAGTCTGGCCACACGTGATTTAAAGCAGTTTCGGGAACTTTTTTAGGAGCCTCTCTGGGTTAATGAGAAGTTGAAAAAGGCCAAAGGGTCAAGCATGTCTATTTGTCCAGAATAAGTACTGATAAGCTTCTTTATGTAACCCTGCTAGGGACCAAGCGTATGGTGGAGGGCTCATGTCGGGAGGGGGACACATGTCTGATCATCGAAGACACGGTGACCAGCGGTAGCAGCATCCTGGAGACTGCTGAAGTGCTCTACAAAGAGGGACTGAAGGTGCAGTAGCAACATGAACACAGCGAGTCCTTTTCCTGATATTAAAAACTGGCCGCTGTGGGTGTAATTCTCTTTTAACGTATTTGGTTATTTGTTAAAGGTGACAGACGCCATCGTACTAATGGACAGAGAGCAGGGTGGGGTGGAGATGTTGGCCTCTCAGGGAATCAGACTGCATCCCATCATCTCCATGTTCAAGCTGCTCAACGTGCTGCTGGACGCCGAACGCATCGACGCTCAAACCGCCCAGAGGGTCCACAAGTTCATCGTGGACAATAACACTTTCAGGTACGGCGTGACACGAGAGGGAGAGAATTTTGAATTCCGTTATTTGTAAAGGAGGATCTGCTTCCTGGCGTGTAATGTTTCTAGATTTTGTCCTGTTGTTGTTCATCAGTGATTACAATGAGTTCATATTCAAAGATGGCATTTCTAGTTAAAGATAAAGAATTTGAATATGCCTCTTTCAGCCCGAAGGAGGAGAATGGCAGTGGTGTTCCTGCCACCAAGAAGCCATGTTTGGAACAGAACCTGGAGCTGAGCTATGCAGACAGAGCCAAACTACCCAGTATGTAGCCTTCAAACCTAGTCACCAGTGCTCTACCAGTACGGCTATCTAAATATAACAGACAGTATTTCATTGTTTCATATGAAAAGACATTCCACTTGAAAATATTATGCTTGTTGTAATATTGTAGTAAATATTGTGAAGCTACAATTTTAATTTTATCATCAAGGCTCCAGACAAAACACTTAATCTTCATTCAGTGTCAGTGATGCTTTTCATGTGCGGCTTCATTTCTTGAATGAACCTTTGTGTTTTCCGCATCGTGGAAATCATAGCTGCCCCGTATGTAGCTTCTCTTTTCCTCTTGTCTGCAGACGTTCACCCTGTGGTATCAAAGCTGCTGAAGATCATGGAGGAGAAGCAGTCCAACCTTTGTGTGTCCGCTGATGTTACGAGCGGCGAGAAGCTGCTCGAGCTGGCGGACTCTCTAGGTCCGAAGATGTGCGTGCTGAAGACCCACGTGGACATCCTAAAGGTAGGAGTGAAACCAGTCCATTTGTCACGAGGAGAAATTTGTCAGGTCAGAACCAACAAACTGATGCTCTTGTTCTGTCTGCTGGAAGGACTACACTGTGGCCTTCAGCCAGAAACTGCAGGCTTTGGCTGAGAATCACAACTTCCTCATCTTCGAAGATCGCAAGTTTGCTGACATTGGGAACACAGTCAAGCATCAGTATGAAGGTGAAAAGATTAGCATTATTTTTGTCATTCCATGTTTCATGTCTCATATCTGTTTTTTGTAAAATGTGTATTATTAATATTTTAAGTAACTTAGTGGCATGTACATGTATCTCTTCTCCAGGTGGTTTGTACCAGATCTCATCCTGGTCCCACATAGTGAATGCTCATGCGGTGCCGGGGCCCGGTGTAGTGAAGGGTCTGAGTTCTGTAGGAAAGCCTCTGGGCCGAGGCTGTTTGCTCATAGCAGAGATGAGCTCCCAGGGGTCTCTGGCTACTGGTGAATACACAAAGGCTGTGGTAAGCGTGTCTCCAACATGTCAAAGTGCCCTTGAGCAAGTTCCTTTCCTTAAAAGTTGCAGTCCATTTTACCATTTTCACCACTAGTTTATCTTTTATCTGTCTTTTATAGGTGAAGATGGCAGAGGAGCAGTCAGACTTTGTGATCGGGTTCATCTGTGGCTCTAAGATCACCAAGAAGCCAGAGTTCATCCACATGACCCCCGGGGTGCAGATGCAGGCTGGAGGTGATTGAAATGCTTTTTAATTTCACCTTCTTTGCCTTTTTTTTATGCTTTTGATTTAATTATTTTTCACAGCAATCTAGCATTTTACATTTACAAGTTAATAACAGGAAAGTGAAAGCATATGTCTGTAAAGGAAAGTTGTTAAACTCGACTCATACCAATAATCTGCAATGTTCATGACGTTTAGGAGTTGATTTATGATGCATTGTGTGTTATGTGCTTTTTGGTGCGTTTACTGAGTCTCACCCAGAAGAGGCACATACTGTATGTATGTGAGAATAAGAAATGCACCCTCACAGACAGTGTGGTCCATTAGTATTTGGGCAGTAATGCATTTTGAATAGTATTGCTCTGTATCCCACCACGTGAGCTTTGAAATAAAACAATTGCTATAAGGTTTAAGTGCTGACTTTCAGCTTTAAGTGTAGCAATGATACATTTTTTTAATTTGTCTAATTGTCTTTGGTGCCCAAAGAACATATCAGTAATATGTTGACTTTTTGGTGTGTTTTGATGTTGTGATTCCTCTTGAACACAAGGTGGTGCTGCAGTACAAAAAATGATTGCTGGCTTTGATCTCAGTAGCCGGTGACTGAACAGTCAGCAAGTACCTCCTTCTCATCCATCCCTCTCCCTTGTCTCCCTCCACACCAGGCGATGTTTTGGGCCAGCAGTACACCACTCCAGAGGAAGTTATCTGCAACAAAGGCTCTGATGTCATCATCGTCGGACGGGGTATCCTGGAGGCCCCTGATAGGCTGAAAGCCGCTGAGGCGTACAGAAGTTCGGGCTGGAAGGCTTACATGAAGAGACTGGGTCAGAGTGGCCAATAGGAGCCAAAAAAAAGCATCATTACGTCTAATTGAAAATTTATGCTACAACTCTAATGAGGACTTCTGCTGATGATCAGGTTTTTTTTTTTTTTTAGATTTAGATCTTCCAGGAACACCAGTGTGCACATAATTGTATACATAGAAATGTATGTAGATATGTACGTCTGTACATCACACTGCCACATCAAAACACGGGTTCCTACACAGTGTAACATGCAAGGGGGCAGTTGAGGGGAATCTGACATTTTACTGGTGAACATTTTTACGTGTACTCTTGATTCTGTCCTATTAATAAGCTGCTCAACTTGACCTGGCATCTGATTTGCTCTTCTCTGGTACTTTTGACAAGGTTAAGTATTTTGGTAAAGGGTTTAGTATTATTCAGTTGCAAATGGAATAATTCTATTATTGTTTTCTAAATTAGTTTTTTTAAAATCATGCACTGTTAGTGTGCAGTGGCCTGCTAAACACTCAGAGTACCCCGAGGATTTGTGTGTTAGAAGCAGGAATAAAAGGTGTCATTCCCTTGACAAAGACTACAGCTTCCAGGCAAAGTGAAGCGTTTCTTTGTCACAAACGCACAATTCCTGTGTCTGCTTTCTTATAACTGCAGTATTAAAGTTAAAATTCAGGGCATTTTGCATCATACAATCAAGAATATTTTCTATTTCGAGTCGCCCAATCGGGATGTTCAGCAATACTACAAAAATATATTCAGACAGACAAATTTTTATTCCTCAAAAGCTTAATTGTTAACAAACATTTATAGTATATAGAACAGCTCGATCAGTCATGGTTCAGTATGATGGATGAAGGGTTTCTCACTCTTTACATTATAAACTGAATAGGTCCGCTACAAAATGATGGCTTTTGTTTTGCCTGATTGTTTGAGATGCCCTAAAAGAAAATATGACCTTATGGATTGTGGACCCTCTGAGCAGTGAACAGTCTACTTGACATGTATTTTTCACCAGCAGCAATAATTTAAATACTAGTTAGAATGATTTAATGAGTGTAGCCCCTCAGACTGTGAATTACAAGATGTGGAAGTGCTGATTGAGGTTAGTCGACCTAAGTGCGTCTTGATTACGTCCAATGTCTGCCGTCCATACCGACAACTTAAAACTGATGTGAGGCATTTCTTTTTCTAAAGAGAGACGAATTCAGTTATGTGATGTGAACAGTGAGCCCACGCAACCAGTCTGGAAGTTGTTCTTCATTGTTTATCGACTGTTGGTTCGAAAAGACAGTTGATGAACAAGTTTTCTTCATGCAAGAGAATTGCCTTCAGTTCGTGACCACTCCCTCAAATGTAGACAGAAGTTGAATTTTGCAAACAGCGTGTCCTGGAGCCATGACTGCAGTGCTTTCACTACTGTATGCAGTGAAATGGTTCTTTCATGTTTGAGTCAGTGGTTTTCTTCTTGATTTGTTGTTGAATAAATGTTTAATTTTCTTCTCTAACGGGGACCTTCTTTGGCTTTTAGGTTCTTCCCGCGGCTAAATAAAGAAATGCAATGTATTTGTTTTTGCAAAATGAGACTAAAACCTTCAATAAATCCTAAATGTTGAAAAAAAAGTCCTTTTTATACTAAATGTTGCTCACCTACTGAATATGTAGGTGCTTGCTGTAATTCTGTTGTCAGTGTTATGGACGTGTTTTGTCAGATGACATTTGAACACTAAATGTTTTGTCTGATAGTAATATATAGCACAATACACCAAATGTATTCAAAATGTGTTCAACTATTAAGCAAAATATTTTAAAGCTGTGAAAACTTCTGCAACCAAAAATGCTACTTTTAAATTGCAGTTTGCTTTTATATGATCTAACATATAGTTGTGGCATCATTTTAGTTCTCAAGTCTGCAAAAGATAAGTTTTCATCACTACATAACTGCATTATAGGTCTGTTTTTATGGGATAGGGAGTGTTTTTTTTCCCAGAACAATTAGACTCTCTTTCAGTGATTGATGTCCGTTATCACATTTACATTTAATGCATGCATTTTACATGAAAATGATAAATATTCAAAATGCAAATGAATTCTGTTTTAATTATCTTCTTCTAGTCCCCCTCCACCCCAAAATGTGTTTTTTTTTCTCTTGTTCCTTCAGTTGGGTGTTTGAGCTTCTCTGTGCAGAATGTATGTGTATGTATGTATCTGCAGAGTTTGACACTAGGAAGCTGTTTTCATATTCATCTGCTGAAAGTAGAAAGTTAAAGTGTACCTACGAGTATGATTTATGACATCACAACTTACAAGCATGATGTGGAAACTTGATGCAGAAGGTCCAGCAGTTACACTTAAAAATGAACATTATTTGCATATAATGTATTTTTCAATTTTCTTTTTTTTTTTTCAATTTCTCTGTATTTTTATTTTTCAATCAGGGATTTTACACTTTGAAGTCTGTTTACAGGTGGGGGGGTATTATTGCATATGTGTATAACATTTGTTACTGTGTGAAGTCACACAAAAATGACCTCAAGGGGATGTCAGACTACAACTTTAAAAATTAGAACAAAATCTGGGGGTGTGCAGTTAGAAGTGAGGACCTCTGTAGGATCATGGCTCGAGGATACATGAACCTATAACACAACCCGATGTTTACAGTTGAGTGAATCGAGTCAAGTTGCATAATGTGTTGTAATGTAGGCACCAGGTGTTGACGAGGAAGAAGAATGTATGAAATAAAAAAAAAAAGATGACATCTCTGGTTCTGCTGCTGTTTTGATCCTTTATTTTTAAACTGTCCATCTATTGAATTTTATAGGAGTGTAATGCTAAACCTGCTACTGTGAAACATGGAACAAGCTCTGATCGTCGGTCATGTCGGTCAGTTTCTGTTGTTAGTTGACAAATTAAATATACTTTTAGCCTACAATCATTTACAAACTTATTTTTACCAATAATTTTCTTATATATTCATGTAGAATAATTAGTTATTCATGAACTGTTATGTTAATTAACAATTTATTAGACTGATCATAAATATATACCTAAAAACTCAAAAGATGATTTTTTTTCCCCCCTTTTAGTCCAGTAAACCACATAATGTTCTTAGTCAGAGACCAATCAAGTGAAAATAATTTGCTTTCATTTCTAAAACAACACACAGTCATACACTAATTTCATCAGACACTCCCACATTGTCACCCGATCATGTCATTAATTCAAGTTTTGATCTTTTCTTGGGGAAATGGATACTTTTATTTATAGGTCAGGTCTGAGTCAGGGTGGATTTCCCCTTTTGCTGTTATAGAGCCCCTGCCTAAAGATCTAGCCTGTCATTAATGCAAGCACACTGTTTTACTTCCAACATGTCCTATCAGTTTTATTATATCAGTGCTGTATAAATAAAGTTTATCATTAGGATGATGTAACTGGAACCCCAAACGTTCCCTTTCACAACACCAGGTTCATTTAAGGAAGACTCCACAACGAGCTTTTCCCAAAGTTGCAGGGCAAGATCAGCCACCAGCAGCAGAAATATCATTTGCAAGGCATATAATATGGAAATGATGCCTGAATAGGCGCCGAATAGAACAAACTGAGCAAGTCGGCAGGTAGCTACGTTACAATGAGCCTTTTTTACAGATCACCGCAGGCGCAAAGGTCAGACACGTTGCCTGGCACAGAGGAGGAGGGAAGACGCTGTGGATGGAGAAAAGGGTTGGTAAGAATAATTCATTTTGCGTGTGTGTGTGTGTGTGTGTGTGTACACCTCCCCCTTTATGTCAATATTGGATCAGAGCAACGCACCGTGCGACAGGTGTCTGTGCGCTCCCTGAGGATCCTCTCTCTCTTTTTTTCATCCATGAGGGGTGGAGAGAGAGAGGGGGAGAGAGAGAGAGAGAGAGAGAGAGAGAGAGAGAGAGAGAGAGAGAGAGAGAGAGAGAGAGAGAGAGAAAGAGGGCATGTAGAGGTATAAAAGGTGTATACCTGTTACAAACAGCACCCATTCAGTGCGCGTAAAAGGTGAGCCAAACCTGTTCAAGGTTGCGCATATTTGCCTTTATTGCCATGCTTCTTCTTCTAAAAGGTAGGCTATAATGCTTTCCATTCATTTCAGAGCATCTATTCTAACGTGGGTTCACTTTTGTTCTCTGTTCTAACTTTTCCAAATCTCCTCCAAAAGGTGTTCCTGACAGCGGAGAAGCCAGCTGTTACGCGCTCAGTAGCTACATCTCGGTCGGGACCATCCTCTGACTGTGATCGTTTTTGTGACTTTTTCATGTCCGTATTTGCTTCACGTTGAGCCTCACGTACAATACCTGAAGATGAAGTTTTGTTCGTTCGGCTCGCGTTATGCAGGTACGGGTTGGCAACTGGAAAAAGACACAAAGTTTGTTTTTCGTCACTGAAGAACATCGCTGTTGTTAACACTGCCTAATTCAGACAGATGATGGAATGTTAATTGTTTTTTTTAAGGAGTCTGTTCTTAAAAGATCCCCTAATTAAACCTACCCACATGGGTAAGGCCAGGTTTTACTGCCATATTGCCGCGCAAGTGAATTGTTGTGATGAAAAACAAGTCAAACAAACTTTTACAAAAAAATGTTTAAGAAAATTCTAAGAAAACACATCAGCTACGGAATCAGGACCATTGCTCCAACTAATATGACCTAAAAACAATAATATAGTTTCAGTACCTGAAGCACCAGGTGTGGAGAATATTTCACTGAATAGGTAAATGGCCTTATTTGCATACAGCTGCCAACGGACAATGCTCTAAAGAAAGCAATGGCAGCCCAGGGGCAACACGGTGTTTGACTTGTGGAGTCACAATCATTTCTCCAAAAAGAAAGAAAAGCAAACGGCTACAGCAGCTGAAATAGGTTGACAGAAACACAATGATGTTATCAAGGCTTAAAGTTCACAGAAAAATTTAAAATTCAGCATGTGTTTTTTTTATTAAAAAAAGGAAAATTATTAATTGCAGTCACATAAATCCATATGTTCATCTAAAAAAAAAAAACCTCCTGGGTTTTAACAGACACACCTGTTTGCTCAGTTCAGTAGTGATTCTGCTAATTAGACAGCAGCTCAGCGCCACTGCTGATAAACCTGTAACTGACATTGGGAGCATGCTCAGGTAAAAGTTTACTGCTTAGTGTTAGTTGCTTGTTTAGTTGCTTGTCTGAATTACCCCTGAATTATATCATATCATTCGTGTTCGTCTGCGGACAGGACTAAGGAAAAGACTGACATTTACAACAGTAGGGATGATAATCTCTGTGTCTCCCTTTGAGTGCTCTTTGGATAATCATTTTCCCTATTGGCACATTCATGATGACAGCATGTATTTTCCACTGGGGGCCTATTCATTACTGTCCACCTCCTACGTCATGAGCTGAGGCTGCAGGCTAGCACCAGGGAGCAGAGAGATGGCTTAATGGAAGGTTATGTTAATCATTAACTAAACATTAACCACACACACACACACACCAGACATCTGATATGGGCCATCTGTCATGTCATTTGGATGCAATGGTGCAACATTCAGCCGTCACACTTTTACCATTCATTATTTTTATTGTTCCTTATATTAAAGGGCATTTTCTCTTTTTTTTAATCCAACTTTTTAATGAAAAGGAAAATGTTTAAAAGTTCTGTATGTCACAAAGACAATAAATTGATGAACCCAGTGTTACAAGTATTCACAGAAAACATTGCCACTCCATCTTACTAAAGAGTTAACAGCCCTTTTGACTTTTATTTGAACTTTTTTCACTTTTTTTTCATTTATCCTTTATTTAACCAAAGTCTCGTTGAGGTTAAAATCTCTTTTTCACAACTGACCTGGCCAAGAGGGCAGCATAAACTTTATTACAACAATTTACAACACTATAATTTATTCAACAGTGGAATTGAAGTTGCACCATTTTCAGTAAAATGACATCCAGAGCAACACACTCTGTGCCAAAACACTGTGAATGCACCAAATAATTGAACCTTGAGCAACTTAACCATTGACTAATAGTTAATTGTCTGCCCAATAAATTCAGCTCTTTAAAACTGAAACACTGCCTTATGTTTGTGATCCAACAGTGACATACAAGTCAAACACAATCATGTAATCTCAATTTTCTGATCTCAAAAACTTTGGCTAAAAACGGACACATGAATCTTTTTGTGACTCTGATAGAAACTTAAACACTGAACATGTTGTCCCCTGCACAGTATATAGCACGTTTACCACCTCCAGTGACAGTTTGGTAACTTTTTCCTCCACATGGTTTCTGGTAAATCCTCATTACTCTTTATTATCTCAAAAAATATCTCATGTAGGTATAATCACCTTACAAGAGACATCATGAGAAAGCCTGTCCTACATGTCATTCTTTACCTGAGAGCTTATTTGCCTCTGCTTGAAGCTCTAGTCAATATTTGTTTAAAGGCAGACGAAGGGAAAACTCACGCTCCTCAGTATCCTGGTTACCTTGCTGCGATTTAAACTGACTGTCCCAACTGGTCCTGCTGCTGCTGCTCCTGCTGCTACACCCTTCCGGCCGTATTAGCTCGCAGCTATTTTGTTTAGGATTCAACGTGGAAGCTCAGCCACCTGCATCTCTCTGTAAAATAGAAAAGGATCTGAATTGTATAGTGTGTTCCAGTGAAGTAAACGCTTTTAAAAACCCACCAGTTCACCAATAAACCAGCACCTGAAACACTGTGGCACGGGCAGGAAATATTACAGTGAATGCCATAAAGTAATGATTTGTCGTCTATAAATGAGGCCTGCCAATCAACACTTTTCTGTGTGAGTTTTCAAAGCGACATGAGACAGACTGACAGAGCTCATCTGTGTCAAACTCTGGTTTAAAATAATACATTTTTACTTGAGCACACACGAAAAAGAAAGACCCCCGTAGCCCATATTTAGAACAGATGATATCCTCCTTCGGTTAGTTTATTCAGCTTTATATTAATCTAGAGTACCTGTGAAGTAGCTCACCATAGCAAACACAAGGTGAATCATATTTTTCCTATTAGGAATATTAGTCAGCTGAATGCAAACAGAGGAAGCACACACACACACTCTCAAAACAGTGTTTCCACAGTCCAGAACTGCTGACAACTGAGTAGAAATGACAGTAAAATATACAGTTTGGAAAAGAGGCATATCAAAAAGGTTGTGAGCGCTTTTTAAATGTGCAATGATTTTAGCACATATTATTCAGCAGCACCGATCTGTGTCTGTTATGCACTTTATTTACTTGATAATCTCATTCTGTTTATCCATATTGTAAATCTACTACTGCAACAACAATCCACTCTGTGTATGGGACACGTATTGCATGCCTGAAAGAGGGATCCCACCCTGAGATTGCTCCCTTCTTCTCTCATCAAAGGTTTAGCCATCTGAGATAAATTAGTGATTGTAGGCTATATAAATAAAATTGACTTCACTTGTCTTGACTCGACAACCGAGTGACCCCAGAGCTTAATGCCTTGTCCTGCTTCAAGACTCCCGCAGCCCCAGCTGTGACCCTATGAACTCTGCTCTGCAGAGCCGCATTTGTATCAGTGTCATTAGGACCACTTTTTATATCTGTACAGCAGGAACATGATTACATTTGTGGTGCCTGCCTAACTGTTTTCTACTATCTGTAAATGCTTCCCAGAGGCTATGTCTGTGTGTGTGTGTGTGTGTGTGTGTGTGTGTGTGTGTGTGCGCTGCCTGTATGCCGTGTGCTGTTTCCTGACAGTTACTGATAATCAAGAGTCATGCAAATGCCTGAGGCTTGTTCCCTCCCCCGGTTGGCTACTTCTTACCTTCCCTCTTTGCTACTGGATTAAAGTGATGATAACATTAAAGATCTCAGAAAAAGTTAGCCCAGAGAGTTGTGAGGTGTTTTTACATGCAGACACGTTTGGGTTGATACTTTGTGATTCACATTCCCTATAAAAAAGTTAGAGTATCTCGTTGGTCGAGCAGCCATGGAAACAAGCTGTTTTTTGGCACAGAAAATGAAATTAGTCACAAATATTACTGGCAATGATTCTTGCTTTTGCCTGTCTGGTTCTCTCTTTTTAGTCTCCATGTTCTGTTCGCTTGTACACTAGTCTGTCAACTACAGTTGGTCATCAAAATTCAACACCGATTGTCTTTCTGTCCGCCTGTCTACTTCAGCTCAGTGATAATTCACGGCCACTAGCACAGAAAACATCATAATCTTCATTTTCCTACAGCTAAATCCAGCTGCTTCGGGTGTCCACTCAGATATCAGCAGAGAGACAAGTGGCGGCGGTAGGAGCAGATGTCCTGCTCGCATCATCCTTACCTGGATTAGTCTCCATGGCAACCTTCCACCTGAAGAACAGCATTCAGCACAGATACACAAACAGTCAGGTGTGTGTGTGTGTGTGTGTGTGTGTGTGTGTGTGCTTGTATGCAAACACGTTTGTATGTGTGTGCAGGTGCGTTCACTGACTATTCAAATAGTTCTGGCTCACATTGACACAGGAAACAGCATCTCACTTAGTGTTAATACACATTCTGCACCACAACCAACCAATCTATACAAGTACAACACACCATTTGCTTAATATCACATTATATCCTATATATATATATATATATATATATATATATATATATATATATATATATATATAGTATCCTTTATTTGCATTAAGAGATAAGGATGAGGGCTGTGTTTTTTTTTTCATTATCTGCATTTGAGATTAATACAAAACGTGTGTGCCTGCCTGTGTGTTGTGTTACAGCCTTTTAAAAATTATCATGATCATGTGAAAATGTATCATTGGCAATAAATAAATGTCATTGGTTAATAAATAGACAATGAAAGAGTTCACTAAATTCCTGGAGGATGAGACAGTAGTTGGACAGCTACTAAAAAAAAAAAAAAAAAAAAAAAAAAATTCAGCTCATTTGGCTGCTGAGCAGGGTAGAGTAGAGTACACCAGCATGTGTGAATGTGTGGAAGCTTCCATTCA
Organism: Scomberomorus guttatus; assembly: GCA_038419695.1. NCBI lineage: Eukaryota > Metazoa > Chordata > Actinopteri > Scombriformes > Scombridae > Scomberomorus > Scomberomorus guttatus. Next base: position 23,638,459 of record CM076456.1, on the reverse strand, counting down.
AATGTGAGAGCACTGTATAATTATAGAGTTATGAATTAAAATCATGCTGTCATTTCAGTTTCAAAGAGTTGGACCGTAATCAAGATGAACAAGCTTGAAAGACCAAGACGATGGAAAATGACTCCAGAACTTCCCAAGGATCAATAGTTTTGGTGAAAAATAGGTTAATTATTACTATGTATTGTTTTGTTGTTATAGTGACTCTTACAGACTGTTCATCTTCAGACCCAGTGTGAACAACAAATCTATTTTTCCTTTATAAATACAGTACCAGTTAAATGTTTGGACACACTTTCGTAATCACTTGAATGAGGAAGTGTGTCCAAATGTCTGAATGGTACTGTCCCTCATCGGTCATCAATCAATATCTGGGTGATTAATCCTTAATTAAGCTTTCAATGAGCAGAGACGGTGTATTCTTTAGATTTTTACTCTGTTTGTTTATGGAGAAAAACATTTAAAATCTATATTATATTATATGTATTATATTATGTTGCCTAAGAACAGACGAACATAACAGTCATAATAATGATTTCAATTAATGATATTCAATATGAAGAATGCAACAACATTTCTGAAGAGTGATTTTTGAATTTTGAAAATACATATTGGTCAAATTTAACCTGGAACACCCTCTATGTACAAAAATGTGTATCAGCTGCACAAAAATGAAAAAAAGTTGAAATACTTCAATTTTTGTATATTCTGGGTCACTTTAGGAGAAATCATAACATTTAAGGCTGAATGAATGGTGTGTTCCCCCCTCCCTTTATTTAGTGCAAGATATGTGATTAACATGAAAACACATATGATATGGGACAGTACAAACGGCTGCAGTGTGGTTGTGGGGGATCTCTGGTTGGACGCCATAGTGAAACCAGGATGAGTCAGGACAGTTTTTTTTTTCTTTTCTCCACTCAACCACTGCTTTGTATAGTTTTGGTTTGCTTGTCTGTCCGTACTCCCCCCCCTCTCTCCTCCTCCCCCTTCCTTGCTCTCATTGCTCTCTCCTGCTTGAGGCCGCTGCCAGACCCGTAGGAGGTTGCTGGCCTGTTGCAGGTCAGATACCCTCTAGAACACCCCCCACCCCTACAGGAGGGGTCTGTCCATTTGGGTCTGAGCAGCATCTTTCTATTTGAAGGGGGGTTTAACGAGGTATAGGCCCTCAGACACAAAGCTGTCCAAACCAGTCGGGACCCCCGAGCCCCCTCAGCCACCTGATGCAGAGCCATCTTTTGGTTTAGGGAAATGAAACTTAACAGAAGATAAATAAGTGTACAAACCAGTCAGTAAATAAAATAAGTAAGTAAATAAATAAATAAAAAAGGAAGATAAATAAGTGTTGTTGTGTGTGTTGTCTGGCAGTGAGTGGGAATAATTTTTATCAGATTATTATCAATAATAATAGTTATAATAATAATCAGCAAATTATAATAATAGTAATGACAAAAAATGGCAAAAAAGTACCATCATCAAAAAAATAAATGGGTAAATTTGACCTGAACAGTATGTAAGAGTTAAGAAATATCACAGTGAAACAGTGTTTGCACCTTACTGTTGGGTGTACCTGGTGTAGCAAAACAATCTGATATTCTGTGACTGTTACTCGACCATGCAGAGCAATCATCAGATAAAGGCTCCCAGTTTTTCTCTGCCTCAAAGCATCACAAAGTCGTCGCCTCTAATGTCTCGCAGTTGACTGCCTGAGTCAAATGAAGAGATGAACTTTTGACCTGTGCCAAATATAAACCCATCTGGTCTCCAATCAAGGTGGATTATGAGTTCTCAAAATAAAAGATGAGGACAAAAATGTCCCAGAACTCCTGATGCTAAACTAGATTCTACTAGCGACACATCTGTATATGATATAAGTCAGATCATCAGAAGTTAGTGACCAGAGTGAGCCAGACTGTCTTTGTGTTAGCTGATATGCTTAACACACATGAACACACACAGAGACGATGTTTAACTTTCACTGCATCCCAAGCATTACACTTACTATAGATAGTACTAGTAGAGTGTAGTAGTGATGATAGTCTACCATCATGGCTTTATCAATCACACATATAACAGTAGCAGTTGTTTTTTTATGTCTAACTGTATAAAAAATAGAATTAAATGGATGTCAAAGTGTCCAAATGTGCTGTTGCAGCTTGTAGATCATTAGACGAACCACCCTGTTTGTCTGTGCAGTGCAGTAGTACAGCATGATTTTAGTGTCGCCTCTGATTCTTCAAGTTAAATGTAGGAATGGTTATGTGATGGTTATATTTATATGAAGATAATGAAAAAAATAGATATAAAACGGTGACCAGTAGATGTGCCCAGTAGGTGTCACATGACCACTGAGAAGAAATGAATGGATTTGTTTTACAGAGAGATAAGGATTCAAAGCAGAACTGTGCCAGCTATGTGCTGGTGTGGACTACACTGTCCCTGACACATGCAAATACCCACCGCTGAATTTCACAGGGAAATTAGTGTGTGCATGTGTGTGTGTGTGTGTGTGTGGGTGTGTGGTGGGGGGAGGGACCTACAGCTGATTCAGCTTATCAGACCTGGAGAAGAAAGATGAAAGACCTTCTTTATGTATCCACCCAAACACACACACACACACACACACACACACACGTTTGTCTTTCTATATGTGTGAGGTACCCCATTGATGCTAAATGCCTAACCCCGACCCCACCCTAATCTAAACCTAATTCTAACCTTAACCCTAAAACCAAGTCCCTCAAAAAGCCATTTGAAGTAGCGAGGACTGGCCAAAATGTCCTCACTCACACTCACACACACGTTTGTATGTATGTAGACACACTAATAATTCAGGTTGTGGCACACTCACGCAAACACACGACATCTGTGTCTATAAAAGCCTGTCCTTTCACCTGCCCATCACCTGCTCAGGGGGCAAACGGGTGACACACACACAAACACATGTAAAGAGAAGAAGAATGAATGGGTTAACAGAAGACAATGAGAAAGCTGTTCATACACACACACACACACACACACACACACACACACACACACACACACACACACACACACACACACACACACACACACACCAGATCATCCTCCCACACATGGCTTAGTCCTTTGAATCTGCAGCACAACAATGACAGGAAGTAACAAACTATTAGCTGATGTCTGAGTGTTAAACCAGCGATATGTTGGTTAATCAATTGTTGTACTATGACAATAAAATGTACCATTATTTTAAATAGAGTAGGCCTCTTTTCCTGGTGTGTGCCACTCTGAGTGCAATAAATGCCTTCGCCACTAGATGTCACCCATGATGAAGGAAAAGGCGTTAATAATAATGTTTCTTGCTTGAGACGTCACTCTGGGTGTTTTTACACTGCTATTAAAAATTTGCAAAACATGCAAGTCAGAATAAAACATGACTACTCTGACAAGGAATGCCTGATTTTTATATGTGATACAGAACCAGTGTTTGTGTTCAGTGAATGAAAGAGACACTATTTTGTCAGTGCTCACCAAACAACATATGTATAAATGTTTGTTTTTTAAATTTCCTTAATGCAATTGTATATTTTAAATATTGGATTATAGGAATGAAAATATGTATCCGAATGTTTATCAGCAAGAATTTCGCTTTACACAAAGACAAAGAAACAATACTGACAGACAGTAAGTGAAGAAATAGGTGCCCCAACAATTAAGATTCAAAACACAGGATTGGAACCCAGTATCACCCCCAGTTTAATTCACAGATCTATTAATATAGTGACAATCACTGTATAACATTTAACTTAATGTCATTCTTGTTTTCGGATGGTGTAAATGGCTTCTTTAAATAACGTATATCTGTAAATACAGTAGAAAGTCATTTTCAAATATGATTAGTTGAGAAAAATGTAAAAAAAAAAAGGCTGAAAAACCTAAAGACTTCAGTTTTTATGATGTTTTGATTTTCTATATTGAAAATGTTCAGTTCTTAAGACTATTTTTTCTCTCAATCAGTCTTTATATTTAAATCTCATGTTTATTCCTGTTAAAAAATGTGTTTTGTCTGTATTCTATTTATTTATTTACAGTGTATTATGTACAGATGTAGCTGTAGATGTAGCTACAGAAAACATCTGCCTCTTTCTTTGGAGCAAAGAAAATACACCCACCTATATGAGCCTTTTGACATTGTGTAGCATATATTTAAAGGATGATATTTCTTATATCTGCAGCCAAAACTACATCCATTTATTTGTATTTGCTGTGTCTCAAAGACTGAAATATATGTGGGTATGTAAAGAAGTACAGACCAAGCAGACCTGGTCAGAAAGTCTTAGTAGTTTAGGCAAAGCTTTTTATTTTACTATAATATTTCAACCAGTTACCTCTTTCCAAATCACCCAAGAGAGAAGATGGAAGATGGAAGAGAAGATGATAAGGATACTGTGTGGGATGCATTGTCCCTTTTACCCACCTCCAATGTACCTACAGTGTGTGTGTGTGTATGAGAGAAGAGAGAGAGAGAGGGGGGGTGGGGGGGGATCAGCTCCCAGAATGTGTCTATTATCCTGCCACACCAATCAAACTGTTGTGTCAGTGCGTTACCATTGTATAGTCCTGGGTCAGGTTGCCACTGACCATGGCTGCCATATTGATGACTAAGTCAGTTTGGGGCTCTGAGGACAATGGTGCTGTGGAGCCTCCACAAAGCGCTAGGCTAATGCTCCCCTTTCAGCCGGCCGCTCAGCTGCTGAGTGTGCAAGGCTGCTGGGCAAATGGAGTGGCGTAGGTCCAGGGGGCCTGGCCCTATAAAAACACAAGCGGGGGTCTCTTCCCTGACATTGATTATACTGGATCTGTCCCACCTCAGTACTGTCTGTAAGTATATCAACACACTGCCTCAGACTCAGCTAAGAGACTGCAATCAGGTGACAGCTATGTGTACTGGGGTGGAGCCCGACAGCCACCTAGATGCTGCAAAAACCCTGTTTGATAGATAGATAGATAGATAGCTATGGGTGCATTTTAACAACAAGGCTTGATTTGCTAAAACATGGAAGCCACTTCATACTTGTGCTTTTGGGGTTTAAACCTCACCAGCCCCTTTAAATGGGGAAAGCTGGCGAGATGATGCCTTACTGGTGTGCTTGTTTTTGGCCTAAAAACATTATGCTAACATTTCTCAAACCAGTAATGTGCTCATGCTTTTTTTAACATACTGGGCTAAGGATAGTTGTCAGCTCTTGTTAGAAATGAAAAAAAAAATCTGTAAGTTAGAGACTTCAGAGTGTACTACATTGCCTTCAGGCTTTCGCTTGCAGATGTGTGATTTTCTGTTATGTAGAACTGCTTCAGTGCAGTTACACAGTACAATTTATGGGCAGGAGACAAATCTGTGGTTCTGGATTGTATCTCCTCAGTGAAAACAGAGACCATTTGTACTGTGGGGAAATGGAAAAATGACAAATGAGTGGAATTCATCACTGCCTGTGACACCTTTGGAAAGTGACCTTAACAGATATTCCTTTCCAGAGCAAGGTCTTAATAAAAGGGCACATTTTAACCTTATTAACCAGCAATTTACCTTTAAGCTAAAATACAAATATTGTAGTTGTAAAATATCATGATTAACAAATCTGGTTAAATCTGTATCTGTTTTAGTCAAGATGAGGGTAGTCAGGAACTTTCCTCAATATGCTTGACATGCAGGGTTTGTAGTGATTTTTAAACCCTGATAAATTGATTTGATTTTCCATCTCTCTGAAAAAAAAACTCTCAACTTTCTTCAGAGAGTAATCCCCAAGGGAATAGCAGCAGCCATGAACACTCAACAGATGGAGCAGATGGGCCAGTTCAAGATCACAGTCTGGGAGGAGGAGAACTTCCAGGGAAAGCGCTGTGAGTTCATGCTGGAGTGCCAGAACATCATGGAGAGGGGCTTCAACAAGATCCGCTCTATCAAGGTTGAGAATGGACCGTAAGTCGATCTTGTTTGGCGTTCTTTTGGATCACCTGATCATGACACCTTTAGTTCTGCATATATTCTTCTACACATGATCACTTTCACTTCTTGACCTCTTTTATCATGATCTTGTGAATCCTGATGTCTTTATGATCAGGCCAGATTTTAGTTGAGAATCTGGTTAAAATTGTACACTTGGTCTGTGGTCTTCCTCTAGGTTTTTATGAAATATACATTGCTGCGCAAAAAACAAAACTGTGTATAACAAAGACCCATTTCTTTGCCATATAATAATATCTAATAACGCCATATTATTTATTTCTCTTCCAGTTCTATTTTATCTGCTTGGATAAAGTCTGATTAAAGCTCATGTGATCAAGAAGCAGAAAAAGCAGAAAAAAACCAAAACAAAACAAAACATAAATTACAGCCCGCGGTGTTATTACACTGCTGGTTGGCATGTACGGTCTGCATGTGTGTGTGCGTGCATCCAAGTGTGACCTTGTCGCGATATGAGTTGGCTGTGTGCAGCTGCCGGCTGTGAGCCAGAATGCCTGGCTGACTGACTGGCGATCAGATAAAAAGCCCTGGGTGCAACAGCAGTAGCAGCAGCAGCAGCGGCGGCGGTGACGGCGGCGGTGGAGGCAGGAGCAGCAGTATTTAATGTTTGCTTTGTGCTTCCACTGACAAAAGAAGCTGCATGCTGTTTTCACTCGAGGCCATTCTGTGGGTGCTGGGCGGCACTGTTTAACAAAATGGAGAGTTGCAGTGTTGTAGCACTGAAACTACTTCGCATTAAGTGGTTCATTATTGTTTTATGAGAGTATTTGGGAGCTTCTCTGGTTTTGGTTTTAATTTCTTGTTTATTTTCTTCCTGGCATTTTATTTAAATTTCACTTAACCTAAACATTTCTATCATTTTCTTCCTTTCTTTCTCTCTCCTCTGCATCTTTTCTCTGTCTAGTTGGGTGGGTTATGAGTACCCAGAGTTCCAGGGACAGCAGTTTATCCTGGAGAAGGGAGACTACCCCCGCTACGAGGCCTGGAGTGGAAACAGCAGCTACAGAACCGAGCACATGCTGTCTTTCAGACCCATCAAGTGCGCTGTAAGTACCCACATCCTTCCACCTAAGTCAACCTCTTTCAACTGCCATAGGTGGCTCACTTTCCTGCCCCACCCCTCCACCTGTCCTCACATTAACCACCGCTTATCCCTCCTCATCACTGTGAATCCTTCAGATGTTACCTTACCGGTTTGCTTCAGTTAAACTGCTCATAAGTTAATTGGGTCTCTTTACTGAATCCCTGCTTCATCCTGTTCTACCCTTGAAACCAAAATATTAATGCCAAATTTATTTGCACACTTATTTTTATTTGATTAATAGCAGCTTTTGCAATGTCTCCCATCTCCCTCAGATTTTGCTATGATATCAGCCTCCACGCTGACAGTCTCTGTCTCTTTTTCCACAGAACCACAGCGACAGCAAGGTGACCCTGTACGAGTGTGAGGACTTCCAGGGCCGTAAGTTTGAGATGTGCGATGACTACCCCTCCCTACAGGCCATGGGCTGGTGCAGCAAGGAGGTGCCCTCCATCAAAATCAACTCCGGAGCGTAAGTTATACACCTTCCGCTCTGTTTATTGGTCTCTGTCTCCTATTTCCCCCTTTTTCAGCATAAAGTCTCATCCCCATTCTACTTTTTCCTCACTTTGTCAAAACACGTGACAGGAATTATTTTGTCATTTCAAACATTCTGCTGTAAGGTGTCTCTCCTACACTTGTGATAATTTACTGCAAAAAATTTAAATTACTTGTAGACTGTAATGAGTAGTTTAATTCAAGTCTCCCTCCCTCTTCTCTCTCTGCAGCTGGGTGGCCTACCAGTTCCCCGGTTACCGTGGCTACCAGTACATCCTGGAGAGAGACAGACACCAAGGCGAGTACAGAAACTACAACGAGTACAGCACCCAGGCTCACACCAACCAGGTGCAGTCCATTCGTAGGATCCAGCACTAAGCCTCCACTCTATCTGTCTGACCCAACCTGAAAAAAAAAAAAACTTTTCCTGATCTCCTTCCTCAACTTGAACCCGGAGAGACCATCGTCACAGACCAGTAGATGGACAAACTCTTTCTATCACTCTGTGGCTCTGCATGTATGGATATCTAAGTATCTTCTTCTACTACCATGCTAAAGCATGTTCTTGAAATAGGAAATAAAGGCTTTTCTTCAAAACTATGGATTGTTTGGTGGTATTTTTTTTTTTACATTGAAAATGATCATCCCAAATAAATAAATCAAAATCAAAAGCTCAGAAAAGCTAACAGCAATAATTGGCCACATTGAGCCATCAATCATTTTGCACCTTTGGCTATGGCAGAAAGTCATACCACAGATGCACAAGTATTGCAAAATCAGAGCCCCTTATTCTCTTTTAGCTATATAGACCAGGGTATTATAAAGGACATATTTAGCCTTTTAGTGCAGATACATGGAAAGATTTGATTCAAATCTCTCTGTTATAGGCTTTAGGATGTGTAATATTGCGCTTGTCAGACTGTATTCCTATTTCCAATAAACAAGAGCACGAGATCACATTTGTTTCTATTATTTGTTGGCTTTTCGACTACAATTTGCCAAAATGGCCGATTTAGTGAAGAGCTGTAAGAAAAGCAGATAAACAGAAGTTGGCCTTTACACGGCACTCAACAGAGACATATAAACTTCAGTAGGACATATTTCATGCAAATCCTCTTTTTAGTAGAAAAATAGAATTCAAACGGACTTTCTCTTGCTCGCTTATCCTATTTGATGTCACAAAAGTCCTGTGCAGCTTTAACAATGAAAATATCAACAAACCCAGGCACAGAGGCATCATAGTTTGCACTAGCAGCTGCTCCGTGGTGTGAGCACACATACAGCCATCCTTAAACTGTTTAATTAATGTTTGAGTCATTCACAAAAAGGTCAACAGAGGTCCTCTGAGAAACAAATGACATAAATGTGATGTTTTTAATTATTAACAGAAAGTAGGTGCACAAGCACTGTCCAAGGTGCTGAACCCTGTTTGAATATTCAGCTTGCTGTCAGAACCACTGTAAAGGCACACTCAGTAATACTGTTGAATATACTGAATATACGATTACCTTTATACTACTTATTATAAGAAAGTGAATGTGGAAAAACAGACAGCGATGATGAGGTTCACCCAGGTGAAAGTCATTATTCTTAACTCTTATTGATGTCCATATATCAGTTTATATTAATGGTTATATTGCATCTATACAAATCACAAAGGGGGGAAATGTAGATATGCAGTACTGTGCAAAAACCACTAAAAGTAAAGTGAGAATACTTTCAAAAATAATGCCATGAATATTTTCTTTTATTTATAAGTTAACTTTATACAGAGTTCAGTAAACAGAACAAACCTAAATGAAATGAATATTGGGTGTGGCCACGCTTTGCCTTTAAAACAGCACCAGTTCTCCTCGGTACACTTACGCACAGTTTTTCAGGGTACGGTACAGGTCGGTTGTTCCTGCATCGTGGAGAACTTGCCACAGTGCTTCTGTGGATGTAGGCGTCTTAAGTTGCTTCTGTCTCTTCGTGTAATCCCAGACTGACTCGGTGTTGAGATCAGGGCTCTGTGGGGGCCAAACCAGTTATTGAAGGACTCCTTGTTTTTCACTGAAGATAATTCTTTGTGACTCTCGCTGTATGTTTGGGGTCATTGTCATGCTGCACAATAAATTTGGGACCAATCAGGCGCCTTTCTGATCATATTGCATTATGGATAAGAATCTAAACATTATCAAACAGCAAGTGCCTAAATCTTTTGCGCAGTACTGTATGTAGATGTTTTTTAGCTGCAACCACTAAACCCTGAAGAGGCCCTCAGTATTCTGAATAAGCCACAGCCTTGCTCACAACAACAGTAGTCCATAAGAAAAGAGGAGCAGCTTAGCGTTTGTTTGGTTACTCTGATGTGACACCATCATGTTTATCTTACAGTCACATGCTGGGATCCTGGAGTGTGTTTACCTCCACGCACACTCCTCCTTGTTGTCCAGGACATGGGATTCCGTGTTACACACCCACAAGCCTGCACCGGCTCACAGTCCCACACCCAAAAAAAACAGGATCTTTTGATAAATGTGTAACTGTACGCACACACCTTTCTCAAATATACATTCCTCTGCAGGCTGATTAAAGCAGCTGCACCATGGCTTATAGAGGAGTGACACCTGAGTAGTCTGGTGAGCTGCAAGTTGAGGTACTTTGGTCACGCAGTTCAGAGCAGCAAGGTAAGTTCTAGACTTTACAAGGGGACTTGGATGACAGCTAGAATTTCATGGGATTATTATGATTGGTTACACCACTAATATAAATTACAGTAGATTTTTTAAAAACGGAGAAATGTGGCTGAACACAGGCTGAGTGTTTACATCCAGCTGGTCACAAAATGACTACAGATGCCACTAGCAGAGGCAACTGGATAAGACACTCTTGGATGAGGATTTAAGTTTTTTGGGATACTTTCAATTTTTAAATGCCTTAAGTTTTACTTACTGATGGATTTGACGTAACTCTTTTTGATGTGAGCTCTTCTATAAACCCAGATTAATATGTAGCAACACATTGATGTAAGTGTAATGTAGTTTGCAAAGGAACAAAACAAATCACTTATATTCTGAAAACATGTATTTGTTTCTTCTTTCTGTCTGCGGATTTCTTACCTCATGCTGATCACTGACTGGAGTTTACCCACCGATTTATCTACGTCTCCATCAGTGGATACTATCTAGCTTTCGAGGCTTGTTTTAAGTTGCCTGCGACTTGTACTTGGACACAGGCAGCTAAAGCAAGTCTGGGACGCCAGAGACACACTAGCCAGCCCTGAGGAATCGCCATCACATGACGGGCTGAAATCCACCTGTCAGCCCATTAAGGATGGATCATAAAAAAATGTGCTTTTTCCTACTTTAGTTTGGTTATTATTGACCAGTTATGCAAGATTTTCACCCCTTTTCTGGGGCAGAAAACCTTGTCATAATATGTTACAATCAAAGGCCTCTGAGGCCATATATCATGTAAGAACTTTCATACTGTTATTGGCTCTGTAGCAAAAGAAAACTCAATATCCTGTTGTATGAATATAAAGCCTTATACTCTACTTTTTCTACTGTATGTGCATTTGTGCATGTCATGGCAAGTCAGGTGACACCTTATATAGATGACGAATGATTAGCAGACGACTCACTTTCGGTTCAGACAATGCAGGGAGCTGAATGTGCCAAGTGTGATTGGATCTAAGAGTTTTTATGCTGCATTCACTTCATTTCTGATCTGACAGTAAGCTTTTCTCACACAAAGTGTAAACCTTGATATTTCCTGCTGGGTAATTGTGTGTTGATTTAATTTCAATATATTCAGAATTCTAGTTTTAAAAGATGGGATTTATTGTTTATTGCGGCGTTTTTCAGGTAAGACAAGTATTTTTATTTGTCAGTTTTGATGAAACAATAATATATTCAAGACCATTTTCAAGATAAAGCTTTGAGAAGTGATCTCACAGAACAGAAAGTGAATTAATTCTGATGTCTGTACAATCAATAACACAGGGTTGTAAACTATGCTTTTTAATCTGGGATAGCAGACCTGCAGTATTACTGATTAACCTGCTCTGTGTTTTCTCATGTCGTGACACATAAACTACATTTTACAGCAGGAAACACAAGATGCCAAATCACACACAAGCCCAGCAGGACCGCACTTTAGAGTGTTTATATTCTCTCTTTTTAGAAAGTGTATTTTATTGTCCTTTCTTCCTCAAATAGATCACTTCTAAGTGGCATATAGACAGGCAGACATGGGGAGAGGATGCAGCAAAAGCCTCCAGAATCAAACCAGGGGCGAGGCGACTACATGGTACATGGACACCCCCCTCCTTTTAGATATTCATGGGGCAAGCTTTTATCATGCCACGGTTTTTTGAAACACTCATAAATTACATGAATTTCTACTTTTTGTTACTTTCAAACCCCTTGAAAGTGCTTCAGTTTTCATCAGAAAATAGACTTTAAACTGTAACAATACAGGCATGCAGCGATCACACTGAATACTCGATTAATTCATTTAATCACAGTTCAAATTACATTTAACCACTGTGTTGTGCTGTATCATCACCCTCATGTTATATATGTGTGTAATGTCTTCATTATTTGCACCTAAATAAATGTTTGTTCTGTTCTGTCTGAAGGGATACCTGATTTGAAACGGTCACGCCTGTGTCAATTCTTTCAACTGTTGCCCTAAAAATAAATTTACAAAGGGTGTGTAGACTATGTAGTAACATATTACATTACTGACAAATATTTTCAGATGGATTCATACTGAATATACAGTCCAACGCTGAATATAGGCCTACAGGGCAGCAACTCACAGTCCACTGCCTCTCAAAAACAAAATGATTAGAAAAATATGAGTCAAGCATCAGTGACCATCAGAAACCATGGTTTTAGAGTTACAACCTCATTACCCTCAGATTGAGGCTATAACCTTAAACCCACAAACAGAAGGTTAGAGGGGAGGGGGAGGGGAGGAGGAGGGGGGGGGTGAAATGTTCTTGTTTTCTCATGTGCACTGAAGCGTGTTTTTTAAGGTAAATATTCTTTTCCAACGCGAAACAGGTCTTTGTTGTTTGCAGAGAGGTAAAGAGGCGGAAAAGTGAGGAGGATCTGAACTGGTTTCCATGTCAAACACTTCAATTCACCATAGAAACTCAGATCTTAACGCGGAAACTTTATTAAACTGTGATGGTGGATTGATAAGGGCCGAATTTCTATCGTCCTCTTTTTATTGTGGGCACCAGGCGGGCTGACAGAGGTAAATTGCTCTTTTAATTAAAGCAATGCACCAGGGGAAATTGCTGTCTGAATATTGTCTCAGAGATGGGGGCCGGTGACAGTTGCCGGGAAACTTCAATCTGTCCACCCGCATTTATTCCAGATCACAGTTATGAGATAAAGTTTAATAAAAATCTTTTCCTCCGCCACCAACGAAATGAAATCCAACCCTTTCTGAACAACTGAACACAATGAGACAGGACTGCGGAGGAAACCTCATGTTCAACATGTATCTCTCAGGTTCGTCATTTTGTCCTGTGAAGAATTATAGAAATAAGTTGTTATGATTTAGGTTTTTTTTTTTAAATTCTGCTGGGTGTCCAGAGGCTGTGGTGCTGCTCGGCTGCCAGGGCACAGCATTGTTCAGCCTTTTCAATCTGAAAGCCCGTCTGCTCTTTTGTCGGAAATCGGAAATCCTTTTTCCTGGACGCGTTTCCTGGCTTCTCGGAGAGGAGACCGCAATGAGAGAGGGAGCCCGCATGCTTCACGCATTAGACTGGACGGCGATACAATGAGGATTTTAATCTGTTTTAACTTCTGACATATTCTATATTTTAAACATTTAATTTCAGCTTGAACCGTATGCAATTTTACAACATCTTACAACAACTCACCTCTACTGAAAGATTCTTTTTTTCTATTTTATTTGCCTGAAAACAGATTTTAAGAAATCTGTTTACAAAAGATATCTTATTATTTCACTGTGATGTGATTTAACTTGATCTGGCAGAATTATAAGAAAAATTCTGTGTATTTTTTCTTTCTAGATTAGAATATGAAAGCAGCCTAAATGTCTTGATCATTTATAGATATAAATATAAAATGGATAACAGGCCTGCTGTTCTCCTGTAATCATTTTATGAACAGAGAGGCAGGTTACAGGCTGCTGATGATGCTTAAAATGTGTCTGTTTTGATTTCAGATCCAACAGAAAATCTGTTGAAAGAAAGCAAAGGAACATCTTGGGGTCCGATAAATACAGGAGTACAGAAAGGTAAGAAAACACACCATCATCACCATGTAGTGCAGTTATTTAGTATTAATTAGCAGCTTATTTGAGCTTCCAATTGGCTATATTCGATCACACATGAACTCATTAAGTAGCATTTTAACTATAGAATGTAAAAAAACGACAGTTTACAGATACATCTCACTATAATAATATTAAAATAATAATATTACATTATAGCAGGATTAACATGCGTTACTGATGTTGTGTGTTAAAGAATATTATTTCTTTAATTAATAAACTCAAACTCCGAGTGTTTACATCTCTTTATGTTTGGTGTTAAATAACAGTTGAGACGATGGAAATAAGCATTTTTTCTTTCAGTTATAACGATGAATATTTGTAATATTTTCAATTTCACTTCTGCTCCCCAAATTATTTGGTCTTAAATTCTGTCTCACGCATTCACAGGCTCAAAAATGACTCATATCAAGATATACAAAACTAATTTAAATAAAGATAAAAAATTAAACTAAAACCTGTTATACAGCAGAATCCAGCTGCCATTCCTCCACAGCTCCATAGACACTTTTTATTAGCCTGATATAATGATGTTAAACCTTCCAAAAGACACAAACAGGTTATGACATTTTTTAATTTAAACTGTTGAAAAATACCTGTAAAATTATCTTTAGGATGTGAATAAATATGTGTCCTGTAGACTGAGATTTATATAAGGACCTATATTTAAAATAAACAACATAGGTCCTCATATAGATAAGGAATAAATATATAACTAACAAAAACAACAATAACGTAGGGTTTGATGATGTCTATAAGATGCATTAAAACACGTAATGTTATAAATAACAGAAAACTGATATACAGTCGTGTATATAAACTAAAAATGCATGTAAATGCGTCTGCATTGGATTGTTTCAGCAATTTGTTGACAAAATCCAGCTTGATGGCTGAAAATGTATTATTGGCTCAAAATGATAATAAGCTATATGTTAAATGCCACCATCATATTCTGAATGGCTCAGATATGGTTTCCATTGCTTTAAACGCGGTTATTTTTCTCATCTTGCTTTGCGCCAGTTGTCACCGTTTATTATTTTTACTTTATTGTTATTGTTGTCATGTATCTTTACTCAGGCAGTGGGCAGATTCAGCTCTGGCAGTTCCTGCTGGAGCTCCTCTCTGACAGTAACAACATGTCGTGCATCGCCTGGGAGGGCACCAACGGCGAGTTCAAGCTCATCGACCCGGATGAGGTGGCCCGGCGGTGGGGGGAACGCAAAAGCAAACCCAACATGAACTACGACAAGCTGAGCCGGGCGCTGCGCTACTACTACGACAAAAACATCATGACCAAAGTCCACGGAAAGCGATATGCCTACAAGTTTGATTTCCACGGCTTGGCGCAAGTATGCCAGCCGTCCACCACGGAGCAGGCCATCTACAAGTTTCAGGGTAACTTCTCCCCGATTCCCTTCTCCGGGATTTCCAAACTGAACCTCGTCGCTCCCGGCGTGGGGCCGTCGGGTTTCTCCTACTGGCCGGGTTCCCCATCGGCGGCCCTGTATCACAGCCACAATCTCCAGACTCCGGGTCCCTTTGGCACCGTGTCTCCGTCCCACATCAGCTGTGTCAACAACATCAACACTTTGACTAACATCAATAACCATTACAACTGACTATTTTAGACAAACTGCAACAATATAAAACACCACAAGTTATACCGTAATGAACGAGGTCAGATGGCAAAAAGCAGAGAAAAGTCGGTTTTGGTCATTTTCAGGTGAAAATATGGTTGCTTCAATTTGATTACATACTGAAGTTTTTAGACACGCACGCGTAACTAATGATCCATATTAATTTAGATGCTGCTGGAATGACGGTTATGTGAGCAAAACGTCTAAAAACTTGTAGTAAAACAAACAGAAAATAATATAAACCCGATTCAACTTTAAACCTAGACATATTTTCACCAGCAGTCTATTAAAATCCCTCAAGAGGCCCTTCTATTAAAATACACACAGTGGTTTAACTTTTACTCGCGATGTTTTTAACTTTAATCCATAAAGAGCCCAAAATGTTTCCTAAATTTCATTCCAGGATTGGTCAAATTAAATCAACAAAAGTTTCCTCGTATGAGACCTTTTTTTTTTAAAAAAAAAGAAATGAACAAATTATATTAAATAATTTGAGAAGATAATGAAAGACAGATTGTTTTATACCTATCAGTTCTCATCCTTTCCTGTTCCTCTGCTGCCTCTTATCCTCCTCCCTTCAGCTCTGTGTTTGTTTTTACATACAGGTGGATGTATCTGCACCAACCTGGAAGCAAATCACCCATTATTATTAGACTACTGGCGCCATCTTGTGGTTTTATGGAATGACCAAACGCCTGTTGGACTGCTTGATTTTTTTGTTTACTAAATATCACCACTGCACCAGTCTCCTGAATATACTGTCACTTAACTTACTGTTTGCTTAGAAATCAGATTACGCATAATAAAGTTACAAAATGTCCTTGGATTAAAATCAAACCATGACCCACTTGCAATAAAATGTATAAAACCAGAGGTACAGAGTTGTATTTTGTGTGAAATAGGCTATTAACATAAATAGTAACAGAAACTGTGAATTCATGAACTGCTCTGTAAATACTGGTGTAGAGTCTGGCTCAGGCCATAGCTGCTTTTTAGTGATGTAGAACGCATTCATTCACAAGTGCTCAGTTAAAACAACTGCATCAATGAAAATTAAATGAAGAAAAATAAAAAACAAAATGGATTGATGAATCTCTTTGTCAGTATGTGTGTTTGTTTCACATGTGTGCCAGTAAACACCACAGACAATGTGTTGTTACTGAATGTGATAATTGGTAATGAATAAAGTGGATGTTGATAATGGAAAAAAGGTTATATGGTGAGATTAGAGGCCGCAGAAACGTTCACTCAATATGATGCAGTGTTGGTGTGTAATTCTGCCAGTAGTTCAGGCAGAGTGGAGCCTAAATAACAATAATAATAACAATCATATTATAACAAAACAACAAAACCTGCACCTTTTTGAGTTTTAGTGACTCATTTTGTTTGTCAGTGCTGAAAAAATGATTATAGTGATATATATATATATATATATATATATATATATATATATAATTATTTTCTGCAATACATTTAATATGAATGGTCCACTGACATCCAGATGTAGATGTATCTTAACTTTGATGAAAATGATATTTTATAGGTTTGCAGTTACATTGCTGAGGAAAGCAGGAAAAAAATGAAACAGCTATAATCATTTTTTATTAAATATAAAATAAAATCAGAACAATTTCCATTCAATGAAGGTTATGTTTTATATTTTTTAAAATATATTTTAGCACAATTGACCACATTACTAAATACTCTTTTTTTTTTTCATTGTTGTTGTTTTTGCTTCTTGGTACCATTAGCAACACAATTACACCATCAAACAACAAATCAAACTGTCCTGCTTGTGCTTCTGATGATGAAGTATCAATTGACGGCAAATTGAAACAGTAAAGCTTGCAGCCACATGGGGGCGCTGTCACTCCTCCAATATCAGAACACTGCTTATATAACTAGGTGTTAACAGGGTTGGTCTAATATAGAACAGACGCATCTGCAACTAGCAGATTAACCCCAAGCATCATTTTATCACAGTGCAGGTCTACAGAGACGTAGCTACAGTATGTCTGGACTGAACATTATCTGACTGTTCAATGGACACATGAGTTTGTGCCTATATCATAAAAAGATATAAATAATGCCTCTGCCTGTATAATAATTTTGAAAAAGACATTTCTAACTGGAGAGGTAATATTTCCTTTGATCATTACTGAGGAAACCCAGCATGAACCACTTGGAAGTGAGATTTAGTTGTCAATAGCGACCCCAACTCTTTCCTATTGCTATGCAGGACACACACAAACACTGTTGTTGTGAATGAGTGACCTTTTCTCTCTGTGTGTGTGTGTGTCTCTCTCTCTTGCCTATGTCCTTTATAGACTACTAGCATCTCCATCTTCATACAGTATCTATCCTTACACACACACACACACACACACACACACACACAGGTGTGTATAACAGATATGTTTGTTCACCCCCTCTGGTCCTCAGTAGAGACTCCACAGGGATTGAGTCACTTCCTCAAAATTAATAATCGTCTTCTCAGCCAACTGCTCGGCCACTAATCTACTGCGCCTATTGTTGCTGCTAAGCAGCACTCATCCTCTCTCTTCGTCTTGCGTAACAAATTTGGTGGGTGTTTTCCCTGCAAGCCACAGGATTAACAGTATGAATGTTGAAGCCAGAGGAGCAAGATGAAAACGAGGAGGAGGAGGAGGAAGAGGAGGAGGAGGAGGAGGGAGAAAGATGAGAATAATATCTTGGTACTAATGTTACTTAGGTTTTAGAAATGATATTTCTGTGTAAGTAATTTTAAAAAGTCAAAATTAATGAAGAAAATGGAGTTCAGACTAAAGCCAGCATCAGTTTAAAAATGACTTGAAAACTTCTCTGAATTCTGTGGAAATATTTTGTGATGAAATGAAATCAGAGCAAAATTCCCTCAGATTATTCAATTGTTTGTGGCCATATGGACATCGCTCCTTCTTATGTAATCATACAGAGACCTGTGGGCTCATTTCTCAACAACTTAAAGGATCATGCAGGTGTTTCTGCGTCATGCAAACTGTCTTCTACAACGCACATAGCCTGTGGTTTAGCTACATTACTAAAGCTCATATTCCAAAGCCTGCCATCATTTTTATATTTTATGAATATACTATATTCTGGGCAGCCTACGCACTGCTTGAGGTAATCCATCACACTGAGCATGTGGCAATCTTTTTGTTATCATTGCTTTGTAGAGTTTCAAACATGACTTGCTTTGAGAGGCTTTCTGGGAGGTGCGTTCAGGTGACGGTGGAAAGCTCCGACATCTGAGAGCTGACAGAAGGCTACAGTGTTGCATTCATGGACAATGAGCTGTGTTGTTGTGAAATCTAACTATGAATAAATTAAGATGGTCATGGTTATGAAAAGGATGATGTTAATTTTGTTGTTCTAAACATTATGCTGTTAGGCTGCTGGTCCTCAAGCCTGCACTTCAGCTCGAGTGCTTGTAGGCGGAAACTGGAATTTGCTTGGCTGAAATTCCACCCTGTGGTGACAGAATATATATGATACTGACAGTGTGGAATAAGAACCTTAAGGGAAATAAATGGGACAATTTGCATGTAAAATACTTAAAGTTACAGATTGTAGCTTTTCTTAAAATCACTTTTCTAAATCTTGTTTTTTATTATAATGTTCATTATATCCTGACAGGTATTTATAAGTCCCACATTCAGTGAAAAAATAGGTCTCACTGACCCAAAAGTGCATTATTAGGATTCAGGGTAAGGCAGTCAGTGGGTTTTGTGTGAATGTTGAAGTCAGTGAGTCATTCTTCCAGCTGGAGAGAGTGGTAATGAAGGCTCAGCTAAATTAGTACAGCACACCTACGTGGTGCTGAAATAGACTTGAGATTAAGAGGGAGAGAGAAAAACATGAGGGGAAAGGAGAGGGAATAATAGAGGCAAAGAAAAGAGGAATAAAAAAAAGAGAGTAGAGAGGTCGAAGAGGAGCAATTTAGACCACTGTATGTGACACCCACTTGTCTAGACACAGACCTACATTCTGTGAACTAAAAAGGCAAAAACAACTGAAAATAACCACAGCCAAAATCTCCCATCTGTATTTATGTCATGCTTGGTAAAATTCATGCGTTTTCATATAAATGAATACATACACGTTCAATAAACTATTACTATCAAGGTGAGAACTGTGTGACACATCTTCCGTCATGAATCCTGAGTCCCATTTCATTGTGAGACTCAGAATATCCCCTTTAAACACTTGGGAAATGGTTTAATAATTAATATTCTGCTAGGAGTTTGGTAGCTTTAAAATATAACAAGTATAAGTGAACATAATACGTGAAAAACTCCAGAATCAAACCTCCCTGAAGGTAATGCTAAGATGGCAAGATGGAGAATCATTCAACACAAGCTTTTGAAGAGCTGTTTAGTATTACAAGACTGTATTTCCAGACATTTCCAGATATGAGTTAAACCATTATCAAAAATCTTACAGGCTTCAGGCTATGAAAGCTACAATTTTGTGAAATATGAGTTTAAATTCAGCAAGTGTCCCGACTGTGGTAAATATTAAAGCTGGAGGATGGGAAACCAGTGATGGTTCGCTTCTGAAATGTTAATTTGTCAATTTGATTAATGGTCTGGGATTGGAGCGCCTCTATACTCTCTCTATACTCTGTAAAAATCCAGGGTGGGATTTTGGCTGTTATGTAAAACTAAATGGATGAATAATCATGCAGATTCATGTGGAGTGAAATGATTCACTGGCAAATAAAGAGCAAAACAATGAACGCTGTGTAGGTGTGTGGTGAATGAAGGAATTAGTATACAGGTCTGGGTCTGTTACATAATATACAACAGCTAAATATAAATATAAAAAGTGTCATATAAGCATGACAGTATATAGTTATGTAATCAGAGCCAAACAATGATCTGAATTAAGATTGTTTGGCCTGAGTTTCCCTACTACACCTGACTTCACCCTGCTTTGTAAAAGTGCCAACCAACTGTGTCTCACTGTAACTTGACGTCGGGGTAATCTAGTTAAAGAGATTAGCAGGGGGGTTATGTAGCAAGAGGACGGCAAAATAGACATAATCCCTATAGGGTGTTCACTCAGTCGGTCCAGATTTGATCTTTTTTTTATTCCACTCAGACGAAGGTGACGTATGTTTACAAGACAGAACGTGTTTACGACAGAGTGGAAAGTAACCTAAACACTGTGCTCTTAATTAAAGATCCCCTCAAGACGTATATTAAGACATACAAAAGCACTCTGCTTGGAACAATAATGTGTATCTGATGGCATTTAGTCCTTTACCACATTAAAACTTCAAGAATCTATAAATCTATAAATATATTTCATCTCAGAGGTTTAAGTGCTGGACACAAGATGTGTCTTTGTTCAATAAGAAGTCCATTCTCAGTGTCTGTGCACGGGAGGCTTCAAGTTTTCAAAACACACTTGTGTAAGTTGAATATAGGACCAGGATTGGCTTAAAACTAGTTGTGATGTCACAAATCATGCTCGTAGGCCTGCCTCTTAAAATCGTATTTTCAATGAGCACAGAGAAACTTTCCACTTTTTAAAAAACAGGTTCCAGTTTCCAAGTCTGTCTTAAAAGAATATTCAGGTACCCAAATGAACACTGAAATAGTTTTTTTCTTGTTTCGTGTTCTTGCTCATTCCCCCTGCCAACAAAAGATCCCTCCTAATGCACTTACAATGTAAGTGATGGGGACAAAATCCACAGTCCTCCTTCTGTGCAAAAATATATCCATGAATTTATCTGAAGCTAATAAAGACAGTAACTGTGGAAGTCCACTTGATTTGATTAACTCAGACGGCTGAAGACATTTCATGTTTTGCACAAAACGAGGACTGTGGATTATGTCCCCAATCACTTACATTCTAAGTGCATTTGAAGGGGATTTTTTAATGGTCAGTATGAACAGGAGGAATGATTACAGCGAGCAAAACCAATCTCAATGTTCATATAGTCACCTGAGTACTGATTTAATACTTGAAAAATAAGACATAATAAAATGTTTTATTTCCTTGTCTTACACTAGCATTGCTGGCAACCGGAGACACAATTTAACTTATCTTCATTTTACATTATGCAATTTTTATGGCCAATCGCAATCAAGAAACTGTTGATCAACACCTACACAAGACTAAAATGAGGCATTATACAACCATCAGTTTTCAGACTCTATTTCCCAGGCAAGGTGTGTGGCCTAAACATATTAAACCAGGAGACCTTTAAAGAGAATGACTCCATTGTATTATGTAATGGAAAATAAAATACAGAATGCAAAATGCATTCTTTAATAGCAGAGCAGCCTACACACAGTGTGCATGTCTAGTTTCCTGGTTATTATCAGGTTTTTGGTGTATTCTGGTTATGTATTTGTGCAGGTAAACATCATATCATGGTTCTCAACTCCAGTCAGTAAGACACAAAAATATGATGATGAGAATTTGTACACTGAAATGGAATTGAAAGCCTGACATTGGTTAAGGCAGAGGATGAATTGCACTGTTGCTCTATTTTCATTACTAATAATAAGATAAAGAAGATGAATCCAGCTGAGTGGTAAATACAGCAGGCACCAAAAGCAGAAGTGACAGAGTGGCTGGATGTGGAAGGGTCAAAGACATGCCTGCACCGACAGACATTCAGAAAAATTGCGTGCGTGTCTCTCTATTAATCAGTCTGCATGTATTGTGCAGTGGTTCAACCCACATGCAGCCACACACAGCTCACTTTGTGCAGCTCTCATTCACTTACCTAGCCGTTACTATAGAGACACAGCAGAGAAGAATGCAGAAAGCAGGCTGGCAGACAGATATGTAGGAGACCTGGGTTGAATCTTAATAGTGAAGAGAAGGCTGGCAACGCTGCGCTGGAAGGATATTACATAACACTGCTGCAGGAGTCTGCCATGAAGTCAACCTGTTAAGAGTTGAGATTAAAAAAAAGAGAAAAAAAAAACTATGATAAGAAAGACCATCATAATGTGCTGCTTTCTATTGATTCCCTTAAGTGTGTGACCTCACAGGGCACATAACTGACTATGTACTTCTCTTTTCAGGGTACAAAATTAGAGTTTTTGTCTTCATGCCACTAGAAATGGATCGATCAACTGACAGTTTGTAATGCCAACAAAAACAAAAACAGGTACATGTTAGGCTTATTAAAAACATAACTTTCCTCCTTCCTTCCTTCCGACAGACATCAAAGAGCTTAGTTGAGGACAGCGTTAAAACTTAATGTAGCTTACGTTCACCTTTACATAGCTCAATATATAAAATTAGGGTTTGATCCTATTTTTTATTACTACAGGACTGACATAAGATGACAGTAAATTAAAAAGAGGAAGTTTGTCTATGTCTCTCCTCTCTATCGCTTTTTGTGCTCTCATTTGCCACCAGCCCCCCTTTTTTCTGTCTCCCTGTTCCAGTCCCCCCCCCCCCCCCTGTCTCCACCTGCCAACTTAAACTATTTCACTCCTGCTCTCTTTCTGTCATGATTTTTTTTGTTGTCATTTTCAGTCTACCTTTCTCCTTTCACTCTGTAAATAGATACTGTATGCTCCAATAAGATAGACAGAGAGAGACAGAGAGTGGGGGGTGGGGGGGGTGGGAGGGGGAGTCACAGACAGTTCTGAGACTGCAGCAGATTCTAGCCAATCACATGAAGGAACCCTCTAGCCCACATGGCTTATTCACAAAAAACAGGAGGAAACCCTTATCAATCCAGCTCCATTCTCTCATACAGTACATCATCAATGTACAAATGCTCACATCTTAGGAAGCTTTTTAAATGGTCTAATCTATCATATTTTAATGTAAAATGCAATTGAAGTAAGGTATATTTAAAAGAAATTATTCAGAATTTCTCTTTAATTCTTCCTAATTTTGCATATATCTAAAAAGTATGAGTCTAGTTTAGAAGATGAATGTTTACAGATTTTGCTTCAAAGTGGGATTTTTTACTTTTTTTTTTTACAACTTACTTTCCTCTTTTTTTTTTTTTTTTTAACTTTCTGTGTTCCCATTTCAGTATGTGGCCCCGATTGGAATACCCAGGACACTCAGACAGGCAACTAAATATATCCTTTATATGTGTCAGCATGCTTCACTGTGTCCATTGTATCACACTGCTACATGAACCGCAACATAATCTGGAAAAGAAATGGAGCTGGTCTCACAAAGATATATCTACCATTTGCTTAGATACGCTTAGATTGCTTAGATACCTCCAAACATTTTATCTTGTGTGTCAATATCTCTTTAAAATTTGTCTTAGTACAGTATATAAAAAAATCCTTTCTATGTAAGAATACTTCTCTCTGATGAGTTTCAGTTTCATGGCAACCAATGTAATCTCCCGAGTTTCTGTCTCATGGCAACCTAAAGTAACATCCCAGTAAGTATATTCGTCATGGACTTATTTTATTGCATAAGCTTGTCTCAAGGGTTCCCTGCAAATCAAAGGATTAGTGGGTGGTGTGAGTGGATAAGAGGCTGTCCAAGTTGATTACTGCTTCAGCAAACTGCAAGGTTTGTACAAACATAGCCACAGGCAAATAAAGATATATAAATAAAGTAAAGATAAATATGTATGTATGTATGTATGTATGTTACACACAAAAATATGTTCTACATTAAGACAAAAATACTAAATGAAGAAAATGCGAGAGAGACAAGAGATCCTACATAAGTTTGGATTTATTTCATTGTGTTCACCATAAACAATTACTGTACTGACCTTTTATTAACATGAAGAGGGAGTGAATTCAATTGTGGTGCAACACCAGAGTGCATTATCCATGAGTCTATTTTATGACAACACACTGGTTCAACTTTACACATTTAAATATCACTTTTCATCGATGAAACATAGGAAAAATGAACTGTACTAAAGATCTAGTTCACAGATGATCATCCTAGAACAGCTGGTGACAGTAACTGCAAACTTAATGGTGAACACTCCAGCGCCTGCAATGAAGCACTGGTACATGACCATTATAACACTGTGCAAAACATCAAAAGCTTTGTTCACAGCTGTGCAAAATAGCAGCATTACATTCCACTTTCCAAGCAGTGGGTTCACAACACAACATCACAATGAGCATCTAGAAGGACCATAATACTGAATAGTGACTGTCAGGTTCGCCCTGTAAGCTTGGTTTCAGAGTAGGAGTCAAATCTCTTTTAGCTTATAGTGTCTGACACGCAAGTGCGAATGATAGTCGTCTGTCACTTAACAACGAGACACCCTTCACATTCAATATTTACATTTTGAGGAAATCATCTTTGCTGAACTGAACCCAGCAAAACGAGCCTCACAACACACTTACAGAACAGGGCAAAAAGGACTATTTGACCATTGACCTCTATTTGTTTTTATGTTTGAACTACATCATGTACAGCCATCTTCAAAACAGGCAGAGGGGAAATAAAATAAAGAGTGAATTTGGGATATGTACATGTAAACCATATAGTATCAGGACAAGAGTAATTGATAATTGGCACATGTGAGATTTTGCAAAAATCTCTTGAAAAACTGTACATTCCTCTCAGTCTCTAGTTATATTAGCCTCTGCAATATATTATAAAGCAATACATAACAGAGGCCTTGGATTGATACTGTCGCTATATGGCCAGCTACAGGCCTATTTAGTTTGGTTTATCTCATTCCAGAGAGAAGATACTCCCTTCACTACTTTTCCATTTTTGCCCCCTACCCTTACACTAAACTTGAACCAACGGCCTACTTACAGTACATCACCACAGTATCATCTTGGTGGGCAAAACCAAGTCATTTTAATTCAAAGTGAGGTGGCTGCTGTGGAGAAATTGGTGGTTTTACTCACAGTAGAGGAGCTGGAACATACCAGATATGCAGATAACCATGCAGCATAGTGTTTTATCATCTAGATAAGGTTTGCAGATGTTTTCATCTCTTCTACCCAGAGAGGAACATCTACAGTGTTTTGTCCGCTTAAAGAAACATGCTTCTGATATCTGTTGCGTGTGACTGTGTTGACAGGTGGCTAAGAGTTTTTAAAAAGTACAATATACTTTAGCTGTACCTCTTTTACAAGGCTTAGGCTTATGTGCTGAAAGTGTACTGGGCTGACTCTGGTCCTCTTAAGCCAAGCTTGGCTCTGTTGTGGAAAAGTGACTCAAACAGCAGGGAGCAAAGTTTAAAAAAAATGGCTGCACAGGTCAGCACCTCGGACAGCTCCACCTCTCCACTCCTCACAAACACGGGTCTATTCTGGTCCTGCCTCTGTCACCTCACTGCGACATCCACTCACTTACCCAGAAAGTGGGCTAATCATGAATGAAATGGGGATTTGAATGTTACCTAGGGAGAAGTTTGTAACACTAAGTCAATCCCTGCGTCACTCAAGGGACAAGACAAAAGGGGACAATATTACCATTGGCATGCATTTAAGAAATCTCCTGTAGCCTAAACACCATAGTGAAGTTGTGCAACATCATTAGAGATATATTCAGCCCAGATGTGAGAAGCCGTCAACAGTGGCCTTTACATTCAAAACCTTCCCCGTTATGTGATTTTGCACATAACATTCATATTTTAAAAAACACACACACGAGTGTCTGTTTCCATGTCAGCGGTCCAGGATTGGCTCGTTGGTATCCCGTTGGTTTTTGAGGTCCTGGAAGACCTCGGTGAAAAAGTGCGGGTCTGCGTTCAACTGCAGCATTTTGGCACTCATCCTGTCGATGATCCGGAGCGACGTCTCCCAGAAAACGTCCTTGTTCGAGTCGATCATGAACGGCTTGAGTGGGTAGGAGATCTCGTTGCCCATGTAGGAGTATGCGAGGTAGAGGCAAGTCTGAAAGGTGCCCTGCAGCTCGGCGGAGTTGTCAATGCTGTCCTCTATTGTGTCATCGCAAAGCAGGTACACGAACACCAAGTTAGCCGGCGTGATGAAGCCCTGGTCCTGCCAGCCCTGGAGCAAAAGAGTCCGGTCAATGCTTCGAAACCAGAGGATCACCTCTCCACTGTTTATCTCTTTCACTTTAGAACACCTGCGGCACATAAAGTCCCCCAAACAGCGCAGTAGCTCCCCGGTTGAAGCCTGGATGACTATCCGCCTGGGTGACACCAGAGACAGGCGGCTGGGTTGTTTCTGGATCGAGGAGAGTCTTCCGTTTTGGTTGACAGTCTCGTTGTTTTGCGTGGGCACCGTGGGCACCGTGGGCACCGGGACTGGGATCGGCGCTTTGGGTTTCTTCTCTTCGGTTTGGTGCGTTTTCCTGATGTTTTCGTTGTTGAGCTGAGCCACCTGGCTGGACGGGAGCTCACGGGTGGGCAGCGGGTTCGGGGTCACTTTCTTTGCACTCTTCTTGGCCGAACTGGCCACCAGCTTCTTCCAGGACAGAGAGACGAACATGGAGTGCCGTTTGAGGCTCTTGTCGTTTTTGAGACCATCTCCTGCGACCTCGGCATCCATTATAGATCCCTTCTTTGTCGCCGGAGATATGGAGAGGACGGTTCCCATGTCTGCACAGTAGAGAGCCGCGGAGGGTACGGATGCTGCTTCAACTTCAATACGCAGTAGTCTGCAAGGTGCGAGGCGGTGAAGAATAGTCACGACAACGATTTAAACTCCATTTACACGTTTATTCACTCCATGTAATCGCTCCTGTGCGGCGGGGAACGAAGATGTAGCTCGTTTTCAAAGTGAAGTTGTATTCCCACAGATGCTCTGTCTGCGCCTCGGCATGGAGACGCTGCGCCACAATCCTGTGAATGTAGTCTGAGCGAAGATTAGTCGCTCTGCGTAAATCATGGGTTTAAACAAACCAGCGAGTGCAGCTCCTGACTGACAGCCGAGCCAGCCAATGAGAAAACCAATCAATGATCCAATCACCAGGGGTTGAGGATAAGGTTGCCATTGATAGCCTGCATACAGGAGACGCACTATTCTTGTTCCTTCTCCACTAGTCCACTTAACTTCGGAAAATCGGTGCTATCTATAAATCAGATCATTTTTCCTCACCAAAATAGGCCTAACAAAGGTGAGATGTGGCATATATTCACTGACCTATTGTATGTCACATCATCTAGCTTAAGTTGGCATCCCTAATGTGTTTTTGTTTTTTTAAATTAATATATGGTTAATATGGAATAATTGACCTATATGCTCTCTTTGGAGAAATTTTGATAAGCAGTGAAGTTCAGTTCAGTTCAAAATAAAGTCACTGTGCTGACATTTCACACGTTTCACACATTGAAATCACGAATAATCAGCTCATCAATGCTGCAAAGAGCAGCAATATTTGTAACATTATACAGATTTAATCTTCAATACCACCTTTAATCTCATGTGGCAAGCCTTGTAGAATCATGTTATTTGACCTCTGAACATCAGTGTAAAACCTTTTTACTTTTTTTTTTGAGCAAAAACTTGCGTAAGACCTAAGTTTTCATTTTGGATTATGGCTTGCAAATGATGTAGTTCACACTTAAAATATATATTTTGGCATCCTTTTGATTTCTACACGTTGTGCTTTGGTGTAAGAAATATTCTCACCTGTTAGACCAGCATGTATCTATACCAGGAAGTCTAACTATAAATATATATATATATATACTGTATATAAATGCTATTTTGCTCCTGGTATCACTGAACAGCAGCCCTGTCTTGACAGACAGTGAAGGACAGACAGCTGTCTTCTTCCCAGTCTAGCCAACCTGGCTTTATGGTTGTTGCCATAGAGACAGCGCTAAAGTAAATAATCTTATAGTGATGTTGTGACTAAGGACAAGGTCGCCTGGTTGCTGCCTGAATAACTGAGCGTGGTTCAGCTCTTTTCCTTCAGATTTGCTGTGGCCTTTCATTGGGTCTACACTGACATTTTGAATTATAACGGCTTGGTCGAACAAGTTTGCGTCAATAAATCTTTTTTCATAAGACATCCACTGGAGTCATCCTGGAGTTTCTCAATTGATGAGCTCAAGATTTTCATAACATTGCACGTCCCTTGTGCTTTGATGTACAAACAAGAAATCATAGAACAAAAAAAAAATCCTCAATATAATCACACTGTATGTAAACAAACCCAGTGCTGTTGTGTGTGTGTGTGTTCAATAAGGGTTACAAAACTACTCTTCTGAACTGGTTTCAACATACTTGAAACCAAACAAACAATTCATTCTTCCCCCAAAAGTTTATAAAGAATGTTCCCTTAAGAGTTGTTGGAAAGAAATGTGTACAAAGTGTTTGTGCCAGCTTCCTAGAATTTGAACTATGTATTGTATGATTTACCAGGTACTGAGTTTTTCAAACTTAGACAAATCAGTGACAGTGAGATTTCTGATCAGCTCTGTATATATGTACATATTTTGGTCAGGGCTTGTCTTTCAAATGTTTTAGTTTTATTACTGAGGTAAAAGCTGGTGTCATGACCTTGTGTAGCAGGCCAGCGTTAATCCCACACCTAGCTACTGTAGGAGTGCATGCATGTCTCGGGAAACTTCAGGGTCATCCAATTACCTTAATCAGAGCTGGCACCCACTAAGTTACATGACTGCTGTCTGGTCTTTCCATTCAGCTTGAAATGGAAACAGATACAAATAGCTATGGAGTCGTCAGTCGGGCTTCTGACAACTCTGACGGGACATTCAGGTGAGTTCATTGTAAAGGGATAAATTACTATCAAACTGTGTTCTAACCTACTTCTTTTTAAATTTCTCCAAATGCAACTTATTGAAATGCCAACTACATTTGCCAAATAAATATGAACTGTGCATTTGTTCTACTCCGAAAGAAAACTGTAGACTGCCCAGGACTGAAGATCATTTTCTCTTCTGCTGATTCATCCGTGGACAATTACAGTAACTGACCAGCGGTGGGAAGTCCCAAATCCTCAGTTTCTTTTTCTGAGTTTTCTTTCAGTTTGGTTACTACTGGGAATTTGCTTATGTTACAAACTTGCAAATCCATAAACGCAGATAACCATGACCCTATCTTCTTCATCTTAACACCTCTATCATTTGTCCACACTTGGCACACTTTTTTTTTTATTTTTTTAAATCAAACCTTTTTAACAGGTATAATCCCAGCTTCATGGAAAGTGTCATGGTCATACCGTTACATATTTGTCAGTCCAATATCTGAACTTCTTACTGACTCACTGAATTTACTACAGCCACAGATGTCAAGTTTCACTCGGGTCCCAGCACAATACTCTACTCTCTTTATTGGCGTCTCTAAAGCATTTTATACTGTCGATCATGAAATCCTGCTAAACAAACTACAATCTTTAGGCCTGGTTGATGTCGGACTGAGTTGCTTCCACTCTTACCTTACAGGGAGAACTCACGTCACAATTTACATTATAATAGTACTTCAACTTCCATTTTTACGCATATGATATGATTTTCTATGCCCTTGGCTCCACTCTGCAGAAGTACATGCTATTCTCCACATCCACCAAACCAGAACTTTAATGGTACCCATATCACTCTTGGTGAGTCATACAAATACTTAAGAATTTAAAAGATTCATATTCAACATTTGACTCGCAAAAATAAAAATAAAACCAGGCTTTCTGTGTAGAATTAAAGTGGTTTTTTTTTCTAAACCATAATATTATTCAGTAAACGTTTATGTCACTTGAGATATTCTGTACTGTTACGCTGTGCCATTATTACTTTAGCAGTTAAACTCTCATTAAGTTGAACTTCCTTACTGACAAGAAGGAATAATCATCTCATGATATTTATCTACATCTATAAAGCTTTACTGTTAAAGCTTCCAAACTACCTCACATCTCTTTGCTCATTTAGATCTTGTAACTACAGTACACAATCTGATAGTTACTTATCCTTAGATATTTCATACATTATGTATGCACTGATCTTGGATGAACTTGACTCAGGTTCTGTGCATTTTTTAAAACTGGAATGAACCGCAAAATGCACTCAAGCTAGATTTTATTCCCCTAAATCTTTATGATGGTTTGTATGACGCTTTTAATCGCTTTTATTAACTCTGTCTCAACAAGACTACCTGATTAAATAAAGTTTAAAAAAAAAGAATCTTTTATAAGTACATAAAGAGAAATAAGAGTATATCAAGTTTCTTTTTATAGCTTTTCTTTCGTTCTCCCATGAGCTTTAGTGGAGTTTAACTGGATTCCTGGCATTCTCCACTTGTATTTGATCTCTTGTCGGTTCGGATAGTAAATGGTGAGGAACCATGAGGCCCAAGGGATGCAGTGCAGTCAATCACTGTGTGAATGTACTAAGTTTAGCACAATACACATAATTTATTGGCAATAAGAAATACCTGGAATCCTGCAGCAATTTATCTGCAAGGTCTTTCCAAAAGTTAAGAGAGGATTCAGTGAACTATCCAAAACTTGCAGATAAAACATTTTGACAAGCAAAAACGCAAATTTTACACTTGGATCTAAAGATTTTAGCTGCAGAGACCTTACTAATTATCCTGTATACACTACTTTTCCCTCAACATCTTGTCATCATCATTATCATCACTTTTACCACAATAACCACCATTAACATGATCTAATTATCATTACCACCATCGCCTATGTGTATCATAAGAATGATCAAACTCTGGCGTGACTGTCATCACCAATAAGCTGTCTGTTGAAATCGTCAACCAAAGTGACTGTGAAGAGATGAAAGACTGAAAGGTAATTTAAACCAAACTCAGCAGTTTATGATGAAAGACAATAATGTCCCAAAACTGTAAAGTGCTACCCATTTCACACAAACTCTTTTGATCATGCCAACGTTTGATCAACACATCATAAATCAGACGCTGATCAAACGAAACTCTTTCATCACAATCAAACAAAACAGAGCAGGATGTGACAGAGGAGAAGCATAATCTCAATATATTAGACATGAAGCATCAAGCTGGCTCTGTTAGATATCACTATTCAGATACCAAAAGAAACCACAAGAGTCCATGAATCATAGGTTTGGGTGATGAGGGTGGTGAGAGGAAGACAACACGTTGAGAGAGTTGTGGCAAGTTGGGTCTGATCCTGTGTGGGAAGGTTTTGGTTTTTGTCTTTAATCTTAGTTATTTTTGTTTCTAGACACTTTTATAATGTTTTATGCTTATGTAATTTTGCAAATGGGTAGTAAAGTAATGAAGTGCCTCACACAGTACATATTTTGAATATGAAATGTAATGCATGTCATTACAAAATTTAGTGATTGAGACCATAATGACTTGTTGAAAAAAATGAGTGACATAGTATTTCTACAGAGAAGTTGTTTTTGAATGGGAGTCAGTTGGAGCCGGTATCTAGCGACATTTCACTTTAAGATACTTCTGCATTGGCTTCAGCCTCAAGATGAGGTAGCTGCTGCTTGGATTAAAGCTGGATTAACTGATTTCCAGGCTACTTGGGGACAGCAGAACAAACTGTAAACAAAACGTCGACATACTGTATTATTGTGAATTAAAGCAGTAACATTGCAGGGACAAGCACGTAAAAGATTACGTCCGTCTGACGAAAGAGGCTTTCACGTGGAGCGAGCGAACCAATCACAAGACTTGTGGGTGTTGTACTGGGAGTTGGGCAGTGTATGGTTTTGGCTTGTCTGTTTTCAACATGGTGGCCGTGTCACAAACTTTCTCATATTACAGCTAAACAGTATACTAAAATCTATTTCTGGAAATATTTTAGGTGAGAAATAGGTAATACAGTAACATAAATCTTGATTCATATTTGATCAGGACTGCCTAGTTTGAAAGTTTGATCTGAGCTTCGTGAGGTTCTCCCTCTTTTTCTGTAGAGTTTTATGGCGGTTGACATCCATAAGTGTCCATTACCGCCATCTGCTGTACTGTCCCTTGCCCATCTATGCCAGCATTGCCATGCTATGTGTGAAAATGCGCAAGATGGAAATGTTCCTGAATGTAGCTGCATGTGGGAATAGTGAAAATTACTAGCGGTGCCTGAAAGGTTATCCCAGTAATTTACCGGGAACTATGTGTGAAAGAGGCTTAAGTCTAACATTTATTTTATGGAGTTGACAATCGTGAGAGAGAAACACTGTAAAATCTTTGGTCAACAATCCAAAACCGTAGATCATACATGAGACACGTCCACTGACGACCGATTTGGAACTCTGGCGGCCGAAGACAGCCTGCAGTAAAATTTGGACAGTGTCAGAAATTTAAGAACAAATTTTCACAATGTGACTGCTGTTACAACCAATATCTACAAACAAATCAATCAGAACATGACGTGAAATGACACAGAATACACTGGCCGGCATGGTGCAAGGTTTGTGACTTGTCTGCATTTTCCAAATTGTTTCAGCCTCAAATTGATATCATACAGTTTGACACACATTGTGACAAAGGTTTTTCTTTGATAGGCGTCTCGCACAATGTAACATGCAATAAACTTATATGAACATTGTTGTCACACAGTGTCACACACACCTTTACTCTTTTAGCTGTTTTTGGTCTCCACAAACTCCTGAGGGAAAGATCTGATTCTTTAGCTGCTAAATACTTCACTATATTCACCAGCTAGCTGCTAACCTTGTCTGTCTGCTGTTTGGTGCTGGGCAGGTTAGGTTGTGTACAGACTTTCCACTCCAACTGTGCTCGCAGAATGTCAAAGT
This sequence comes from Scomberomorus guttatus, assembly GCA_038419695.1. Taxonomy (NCBI): domain Eukaryota; kingdom Metazoa; phylum Chordata; class Actinopteri; order Scombriformes; family Scombridae; genus Scomberomorus; species Scomberomorus guttatus. The sequence goes on along the minus strand of CM076456.1, from coordinate 23,605,307 downwards.
TATATCACAACTGCAAATGTAGGGCAGATATTCTCTGAAGATGACTTGAAAAATATGAGTATATAAGAGTACATCAGGAGCAGGGGAGGAGGTGTGAAGAAAAGAGAAAGGCGTCTCGTGCGTGATAGAAGAGGTTCAGAGAGGAAGACAGGAGCATTTTTTTAAATACCCGTGGAGGTGAAGACACTAACAAAGAGAAACATGGAGGCAAACATGGAGATTCAAGGAGCTAGGTGAGACATTAAATACAATATAGAGCCATAAATAACAATCAATCATCTACTATGCCTGGCAGTGCAGATGCAGCATACACCAATGTGGAATTGTTTTGTATTCCAGATGGTCACTAAAATTATTTATTTCAGGATGAAGGGAACATCTGATGAGTAAGTAGACAGAACATCCAGTACTATCTATCAACACATGGCGAAATTATGAACATAGTAATTTTGATACAGTCATGAATTCTGTCCCCTTGTTAACATTGTTATGCAATCCGGGATGGCATATTATGCAGATTGAATAGATATTGGAAGGAAGATTGAATCATGACAGCTACGTAAACTTGCCATCAACAGTATAATGTCTTGGTTATCAAAGCCTATTGCTGACTGAGCTGAAAGGAAAAGCGCAAAACATCAAAATTGTCAGCTGCTGTGTGCACATATTATGCAAGATGATTTGAGAGGGAGGACATGGAAGTTTCTCTCTTCGTTTTCTGTGGTAAGTGTGCCCCCTGGTGGTGTTTTAGTGCAACTGTAGCAGCTGCAGCAATTGCCATTGTCTTCTACATTAACCATATTGAATATTTAAACCTGGCCGTAATATATATTTTCAGAACTTAATTGAAGCAAATAACACATACAAAAAGAACCTGTTTCCATTATTATTGCCTACAATTTATACTTTTAAGTCAGTATATGTTCTACATATAGTCTTGTCTGTGTTGTTATCTGGTTTACCAAATAGTTTTTTAAAGTATTGATTCAAAATGTGTTATTAGTTAAGGTTTACTAGGCTACTTACTTTACCACTTTACCATTAATACCAGCTTGATATAAAATTTTAATTGACTTCTTATATTTATCAATTTATTTTGGATCCTGAAGCAGAGTCAGAAAGTCATTCCTTGTAGTCAAACATTATATTTTTAACACATATAATACATACAGTCAAATTAGACTAATCAACACACTGTTTTGCCTTTTTTTTACATTTGTAAGCTGAGCAACATAATTTCAAACAACAAACCAATCTAAAACAAACTCGTCTGAATCTGTATAGGTGCCTTTTTCACTGAGGACATTTTCACATGTCACGATAGGAAAAGCACAGTAAAAACATGATGGATAATTTCCATTTAGCTACTGTGGTTTCAGGGTCCTGTTATTGTGCATGAAACAGAGCTATCATTAATGTTATTAGATAAGCAGCAAGGCCTATTTGGGGAAGGACAAGTAGCAGGTTGACCACTGGAGGGCAGTCACATCCAGCTAGCTGCAAATGTGGAAATATTTGTCAGACAGGGCTTGCTGGTGACATTTCCTTTTAGCAGGCATCTTCACCACCTCATCCTAGCATTTAATTAGTTCTAGTGAAAAGCTGAAGAGAGAAGGAGTGAAGGTTTCTGAGATTTCTGTCTAATATTAGCTTTAGTGACAGAATTCTCCCGTCAACTAACTCAGGGTCTGCCAGCAGGACAGTGGGAGTGAGCAGGGAGACAGAGGATGGTGAAAACAACTCAAAGCACTGATACTGCAGGAAAAAAAGATATTACAATGCTTTAAATTCCTAACTTTTACTGTTTGTACACATGGTTGTGTACAAACATTAAACCTCTTCCTGTTAACTGCCAGTTATATAAATAATATTGACTGATTGGGTATTGATTCCTAAGTGGGTTTTTACAGCCCAATAAAAACAAAAACAAACTGCTGCATACAAGCAATGTATATATACATTCATATAAATACAGTAAATGGTAATTTATAAGAAAAGCTTTGTTGTTTATCTAGTTACTAAGAGGTTGACTTTCTAAAGGAAATTTCAGCACTCATTATTTAATGAAACATGGCCAGAATCAATATGGTTTGTATTGGAAATCTGCCTGTGTGTGTGTGTGTGTGTGTGTGTGTGTGTGTGCGTGTGTGCGTGGTGTTGACCCCAGACCGATAAACAACATATATAACAAAGAAAAGCATAAAATTCCCACTTGAAAGAAGCTGGAACTTGTGAATATTTGGCATTTTTGCTTAAAAAATAACTAAAACAATAAATCAGTTATCGGCGATAAATTTCCTGACGATCGATTAATCGACTAAGCGTTGAAGCTCTATATTAACACTGATTCATGAGCAAAAGTCAAATATCAGCTAAAGCCATGAATCTTGAGTGCTGGATTAGATAATGTGTTTGTGTTAAATGTGAGTAAGGGAGCACATCAGCAGGGAGAGCAGAACTACACATCAGTGCCTTTCAGATTTACAAAATCTCTGCACAATCTCGCTGCTATTTTTGAATTTAACCTTTATTAAATTCCACTAAATTTCTTTTGAGTCTGCTCAGTCTTTTTTTTTCTGAACTCTCCTATATATTTCAACAGTTTACGTTTCCTTTCTGATTTGTTTTTACATGTATGAACTGTCTGGTGCACTGATGATGTCTGATCACTCTGACATTTCCAGTTTCCTGCTGTATGGGAAATGTCAGAGATGCTGTCTGTTCAAAAGCTAAATGCTGTCTGACATCTCAGACATGCAATTAAATGATAACAGCACTGATACATGAACAGTGACACCGAAACTCGCGATGTAATCTCTAAACAATGAGGATCAGATTAAATGCAGCTTTATTAAGATGGGACTTGTGTGCTGTATTTAACAGAGTGTTTGCAGCATGCATGTAATACTTTAAATTTCTTTCATTTATAGCCTTCATTTATAGCCTTATACTATATGTGTCACCTAGACATGTCAAATATTGTTTTTTGAGTACAATTTAAGCTATTCATAAATTCCATCATTTTGCATGTGAGTAGTAGTTCTAGGAGACTTTTTATGGGAAAAAAACAACGAAAAATGTAAATTGAACGTTAATTAAAAATTTGTTTCTTCCTGTACAGAACTTTTAAATCCAGCTCAAATATCCACATACCATGAAAGTTTGGCTCTACACATTAGATTTGTTGACAATAAGAAAAATATACAATATTGACAGCTATATCCTTTAAAATTGTGATGATTCTCAGGCAAGTTGTGAAGCATATTTTTCAGTGATTCCTAAGTGAATTTACGGAGGTATATTGGCAGTGGACATCAGAGATAATGATAATCCTGGGAAGTGTAAGTCACACTGAATGATATCAATATGTGTTTCAAGTCTCTGTGTTAAGATTTGACTAAGTTATGACTCCGAGAAGGATTACGATTTTTGGTATCAGTATCTTTCAGTATCTTTGCCTCACCTTCAATACTTCCCCCTGGGGAGTTTTTTTGGCTTTCTCTTTTGGCTTTGTCCTGCTGAATGTCCATGTCTTTTACAGACCATATCCTGTCATTTCCCCATGGTTAAAATACTGTCCAGAACCATGTGTTCAATTACAGAGCAGCACAGTGAATATTTCATTCTCCACTGTAATGTTCATTCTGTCTGAATGAAGCTTTAATCTTGTTTAAATCATAACTTGGAAACATAATATTTGATAACACACCTTCTACTTTTATTACATTCACAGTATAAAGTCAAACAATTGTACTGATATATCTTTACGCGGAGAGGCAGACACATTTATTTATTTAAATTTTAATCAAGTATTTGTAATGGATACGGGCAGAATTTAAAGTTTCTAATCAGCCTAATCTGCATGTATTTGGGTTGTGGGAGGAAACCTGAGTCCCAGGAGAAAACCCACACAGACATGAGGAGAACATGCAAACTCCACACAGAAGCAACCAGCCGGACAGATGGAGGTGGAGGTGTCACTGGGAGGCTGCAGTGCTGATCACTGAGCCAGCGTGCCAACCTGAAGGTGGAAGAAGGTACATTAGGGAAGGTAGATCAGGGAAAGGAGAGAGGGTGGGGGTGAGGAAGATTGAGGAAAGGAGAGAGGGTGAGAGTGAGGAAGATTGAGGAAAGGAGAGAGGGTGAGGGTGAGGAAGATTGAGGAAAGGAGAGAGGGTGAGAGTGAGGAAGATTGAGGAAAGGAGAGAGGGTGGGGGTGAGGAAGATTGAGGAAAGGAGAGAGGGTGGGGGTGAGGAAGATGGAGGAAAAGGGGGAGGCTGGGGGTAAGGAAGATGGAGGAGAGGTAGAGGGGGAAAGGAGGAAGTGTGGAGAGGTGAAGGGGGGAGGAAGAGGGAGCTACTGCCGTCTGGCCTGCACTGAACAACCAGCAGCTTCCTCCACCTTACTTTCGCTGTCACACTTCTTTTTCTTGTGTATCCAGCTCCAAAAACCCTTATTTTTCTTCTCCTCCTTTTTTCTGTTTTATCTCAGTCTTCTCTTCTTTTTCTTTCTTTTTCTCATCCTTCTTTTCCCTGTTACTGTTTGCTTTCTTCACCTCTGTCTGTCCGGCCTCATCCAGGCTGCTTTCGGTCTTGGCCTTCTTCTTGAAAGACCAGAAACCTTTCATCTTCCTCTTGTTCTTTTTCAGACTGAGTTTCTCCAGTTGATCCATCAGCTCTTCCATCTTTTGGTCTCCCACCTGTCTTCATTATCGGTCAGCTCCTTTGTGCACTTCTCCTCCAGAGTGTCGCACTTGATCTGCCAAGTTTTGTCACTCCGGAGGAGTTCAGTCTGTTTGCTGCTCAGCTGGTTCCAGATCTCCATGAGCCTCTCAGAGAGATCCTCTCTGGTTAAGCTGCTCTTCCAGCTGCTTCACCTTTTCCAGGCACTCGTCCTGAAGCAGCTAAGAGTTTTTTTTCTCTGCCTCACATTTTGTGATCATCAAGTTGCGCTCGATGTTGTCTGCCTCTACTGTCTTCATTTTGAGACTTAGCTTGAGGGAGGAGATCTCTGAATCTCTCGGAGATGATGCCGTTGCTCTTTTTGAGTGCCTCCAACCTGCTTATTGTCATTTTGCAGTTGTGTATCCTGTGGCTATAACACACTCTTTCAGTCCTTGCACCATCCACAATGGGCCTCATAGTTTCATACCACTGGTTCAGCCGCCATATGGGACAGTAGAGAATACCAGACTTTTGATGTTCTAAAGAAAGAAATACCAAAACCAAGAAACAAGAAATAATTCCATGGGAGTAATATGGGATATACTCCATCCTCAAAAGTTGCATTACCATCTACTTTGTAGCAGTAACATTACATTAATTCTAGGGTGAGTTTCTCCCTATGTCCACATGCTAAAATCGACTGTAAATCCACATTTTAAAGCTGATATTTAAAAAAATTTCTTCCCATGGGGGGCATGCCCCCGGACCCCCCTAGGGGGTTTGCATCTTTGTCACCTTTTTCACTTCTGATGAGTTTGCATCCCTGTCCCTTATTGAATAATATAATTAATAATTGAGAAATTTCTTTGTAAGCCCTGTTACGTATTTAAGCCATGCTCTTGCAAATTTAAAGTTAAGACAAGTACTGACACATGCAACTGCGTACATACCTGTATATGTACATACGTAGGGCCATCATGAACATGGCTGTCTTTGGAAAAATCTCAGTTATTCTCCTCAGTCACAAACAAGTACACTTTGTTTTGAACATGCGTCAGTCTGTGTTATTGATTGATCTTGGACTTCACTGCCTACCATCATGCCATAGACTGTAAAAAAAAAAAAAAAAAAAAAAAAAAAATATATATATATATATATATATATATGGACGTAGTCACCGTGACGTCAGCCTCGAGTTTAGCGATTTGACCATCACCATCTTGCATTTGACCGTCGCCATGTTTGATTTTTGGAGCCAGATGTGACCATATTTGGACGAGAGTGGGGGAGCTGACCATAGCGCTAGCTGCTAGCTTGGTTAGCACGGTGCATTTACAATCTATAGTTAACAGTTATAATGTTAATGCTAATGCTAATTTCCGCTGGCGAAAAACAGGCCTAAAACCATTAAAACAAAATGTACTCACCGGAAAAACTGAACATCCAACTCCTTGAAGGGTCTTTTATCACAACCAAACGCTGAGCAAGATTTTTTTAGGCGACCAAAATGTTACAATTAACTTACATGAACTGAAAACACACCGTGAAATAGCAGCAGCTACGCCTATACTCTGTGAATCTGGGGTTACGGGGTTACGCCAGGGTTACGTTACGTAATCAACGTTGTCGCCGTGGTAGCGACTTGTCAATCACAACGTAGCCACGCCCTAAAGCCTACGCTGCTTTATCGTCTATTTAACTCCAGATGGGGCCATAATTTACCAAATGAACATCATGATGCATTGAAGAAGACTTGATACTAACGATTGAGACCTTAAACTCATTAGGAAACGGTTAACTGAGGTAATAAATCAAGTGAGAAGTAGGGTCATTTTCTCATAGACTTCCATACAATCAGACTTATTTTTGCAGCCAGTGGAGTTTCCCCCTGCTGGCCATTAGAAAGAATGCAGGTTTAAGGCACTTCCGCATTGGCTTCACTGCTACTGAGAGCTACCCGTTTCGTTCATGGAGACAGTTTGTGTGATTACTACCCTCTGCTAGTGTATAAAGCTTCAGGCCAGACTTTTGTCTCCTTGCATCATTCAATATCCTCCTCTTAAACCATTGCAGATGTGGACGATGACAGCCTACAACATGAAATTAACATGGCATTACCTGAACTGCGTGAAGAGACAGCAAGGACACTTAGTGAGCAGCTAAGAGACATTATCAGCAGAAAGAGGGAAGATCTCCTGTTTGTCAAACCTGATGACATTAAGCCTTTCCTAACTCCAACACAGAGTCAAAGACTCTAATTAAAGCATCCAGAAAAGGTGAGAACATATGTTTCATTTTTGGTTGAAGACTTGTCTTAGTTATAAGTGTTAAACATGTAAAAAAAAAAAAAAGAGAAAAATCCTGAAACTCTAGATTTCATTGCCAGGCGTCTGATTTCCCCAAGCACTCTGAATTTGTTTCTCATAGCAACTTCAGAGCTTGCATTTATTACTCTATAAATATTCCATCTGTGCATAGTTAAGAATTGGTCTTTTTTTGTGTGTATTCAGATGACCAAGTGGAGTCAGATTCTTCAAACCACCCGAAGGAATCTGAAACCAATTACCTAACCCCTGTGCTTGTGTCGCTAGAGGGTTATTCACAAATTTCACTCCATTCTGCGCAAGCATCAAGTCAACTTCCTTCCACACAACCAAGCAAAGTGTTTTGTGTGTCTTCTTATTTGTGCAAATAAATGAACTATACTAAAAATCTGCTCTGGTGAACAAAATCAGCCTTATTATCTAGTATTAATGTACTCAAGATCTTCTGATTCTACTAAATCTGTACTGAAATGTAAAGTTTTATTGATTGAACGATTCAGCTCTCTGTACGTGTGTTTTCCATCCACCTGCTTTTATTTGCATTTTTAATTTCCCCATTAAAAACAGAAAAGTCGGAAATTTGAAAAAGAAAGTCTAAATAACTTTAAAAGATAGAACTTCAAAGAACTTCAGTACAAAGTCAAGAGGTTGTGATATGTAGCACAATAAGCTAGCGAAGCTCTGTAAACAGAACCGCGTTTCTGCACATGCACAGTACAGGAAATGCTCCCTGGAGACCGAAAACATGATCGCTGTTATTAGTCTTTGGAGGCGCGTTTTAACAAACTAAATTGACCTTAAACATTGGGGCCGAGGAACATGTCACCAATTTCAGCGGTGTGCCTCATTGATGTGTTTTTATTCGTCTTTGGACAACAGCAGAGGTCTACGGCACAGAGGAATAAGATATATCAGGCTTTGGATTGACACACAATACTTGTAAGTAGGATCAGTTCATTGCTGGTTTGGCTCTGCATATTAAATTTATTGACAATAAGAAAAATATACAATATTGACAGCTATATCCTTTAAAAATTGTGATGATTCTCAGGCAAGTTATGAAGCATATTTTTCAGTGATTTCTAAGTGGATTTATGGAGGTATATTGGCAGTGGACATCAGAGATAATGATAATCCTGGGAAGTGTAAGTCACACTGAATTATATCAATATGTGTTTCAAGTCTCTGTGTTAAGATTTGACTAAGTTATGACTCCGAGAAGGATTACGATTTTTGGTATCAGTATCTTTCAGTATCTTTGCCTCACCTTCAATACTTCCCCCTGGGGAGTTTTTTTGGCTTTCTCTTTTGGCTTAGTCCTGCTGAATGTCCATGTCTTTTACAGACCATATCCTGTCATTTCCCCATGGTTAAAATACTGTCCAGAACCATGTGTTCAATTACAGAGGAGCACAGTGAATATTTCATTCTCCACTGTAATGTTCATTCTGTCTGAATGAAGCTTTATTTTTGTTTAAATCGTAACTTAGAAACATAATATTTGATAACACGGCTTCTACTTTATTGCATTCACAGTATGAAGTCAAACAATTGTACTGATATATCTTTACGCGGAGAGGTCATCAAGTTGCACTCCTCCTTCCAGAAGCTACTGGAAAGCACTTGGTCTTCCCTGCATTTGTGGATTTTGTGTGACACACACGGCGCGGTACAACAGTCTCAAAAGGATCCACATGAATAGGTTGACAAATGATGATATATGAGATACAGATACAAATCACTTTGCATTTATTTGTGCATTGTGTTTTATGAGTTATGTAACTTGACATTGGTTTGTGAATACTAATGAGACTGTTTTAATCCCATACAGTAGTGTTAGCAATAGTTGTGGCAGTAATGTTAGTAGTACTATCAGTATCCGTAGAAGTAGCAGCAGCACTATTAGCAGTACTGTTAGTAGTATTTTATTCTTTACATGTATTTCAGTCTTCAGTATTCCTCCATTAGTTTCGATCTGGATTTTCTAAACTTGTTTTCAACAGTAGATCTTCAAATCACTGTGTGTGTGTGTGTGTGTGTGTGTGTGTGTGTGTGTATGTGTTGGCCAGATCAAACGGTACTAAAGGGATCAGGTGTCATGTCTTATCATGTGTCTGTCAAAGCCAGTGGGAGGGATTAGCATGGCTGACACAGGCAGGTGGAGACAAAATACAATCCAGGGAGAGAGCAGAGTGAGAGAGAAGCAGGTGGGATCATACAAACACACACACACACACACACACACTCACACACACACACACAGAAACAGGTGGGTCACTGTGAATGTCACCGACTTGTAAAAGAGCTGCCTCTCCTCCTCTTGTCTGCAGCTGCGTGGCCATGATATTCACATATTTTCCCATCCATGACAAAGCAGGATTGTTAACGCCACTGAATAGGGCAGTTTATAGTATATCCTGAAAGACTCATCTTCTCTTTGAGAAATATGAAGCTAGTATATATAGCTCTGTCAAACTACTGATAGCAAGTCTGTAAACCTGTAAGATAATATAATATTAATAATAATAATAATATAAATGAACATAACACACTCTAATCACAACATACAGTTGTGTGCATGTTTGCTTTCCATGAGAATCATGTAAACCTGAGTTGATGCATCTCAATCAAGAGACATGCAGGGGTGAAAAGTAAATTAGTACATTTACTGTCCTGCACTTAAAGGACAGGTTCACAGTTTTTCAAGTCAGTCTTAAAACAACAGTCAGGTGCTCAAATGAACATTGAAACTGGTTTTGCTCGCTGTAATCATTACTCCTGTTCATACCGGCCATTAGAAGGTCCCCTCCAAACACGCTTACACTGTTTACAATGTGGCTTCAATGAGGCTTCAACCGTCTGAGCTAGTCAAATAAAGTGGATATTTTCCACAGTTACAGTCTTTTTAGTAAACAAAAAATCCCCTCTTTTCCTCTCAGCAGACTGTGTTTTCCTGTCCAGCTGCAGTGGAAGGATATTAACAAAAAGAGGGAATCTGGCACAAAAAAAGACTAAATTTTGAAAGATATTACTAGACTAGAAGAATGACTAATTTGGACAGCCTAATATTAGTTTCAAATAAACTTTTGAATACATTGTTGCATAGAAGGAAGACTGTGGATTTCCAAAATCCACAGTCCTCCTGACTGTAAAGGACCTGTCACTTACATTGAAAGTACATTATGAAGGGATCTCTTAATGTCCAGTATGAACAGGAGGAATGATTACAGCAAGAAAAACGTGTCAATCTTCATTTGGGCACCTGACTATTGTTTTAGAACAGACTTAAAAAATTGTGAACCTGTCCTTTAACTTTTTAAATACTTGTAAATACTTGTACTGAGGAATCTTATTTTCTGCTACTTTATGCTTCTCCTCCACTAAATTTCAAGGGGAAATATTTTACATCATACTCCACTACATTTATCTAGCTATATTTGCTTGTTACGTTTACAGATTAAAATTTTACACATAAAACATATAATGATAAAATATAATACAGATTAAACTATCCGACAGTGTATAAAGTAGTTGCAATTAGCTTCACCTCCACCAGCTACAACAGTAAAATGCTTCTTATATGTTAACGCATTGATAAACATACTCCAATTAAACAATATAATTATACTAATACAATTATAATTTGATAAATATGCAATATAAATATATATTATAGTGTGGTAATGGAGAGATCTACCATTGATACTTGATTTAAGATATGATTTATAGACTTTATTGTCCTGAGGGAAATTTGTACTGGACACACACAGTATCTGCTGTTAAAAAATACAAATAACATACAGTACATACAGTATATACACATACTTTGGAAAAGCTTCTTTGTAAATATCAAACAGGACGAATTCAACCCAACAAACCATAAGTTCATCAATGTTTCTCAGACATATAGCATAGCAAAGCGCTTCAGCCAGGTTTGTGTGTTTTATGATACTACACAGTTAGATATATTAAAAATTTGTCAATGAAAAAAAAAAAACAGTATAGTTGCCAGCTTTGAAGCAGCTAATGTGGGCTTCTTGTTCAGGCACATGTAACATGTAACAACACAAAAGCAGCATCTGGTGTTAAACAACCCCACCTGCTACTTCCTATTGAATTATGCAACAAAAGAAAAAAAAAACAGCAATATCAAAACAAGGCTTTAACGCTGTACCAATTCAATCAAACACAGCCAGGTGATCAAAGGCTATGATCTTTGTCTCACACACACACACACAAACACATGGTTACGGGTGGATGTAGGTCTTTCCTCTCATGTTAAACCAGCCTGCAGTCCTGTCCTGTGCTGTTGTGGCTCACTGCTATAATTAGAACAAGGGACGATAAGCATTCAAATGCTTTGATGTTCTTATCTGGAGCAGCCAAAAGGCGGATGGGGACACTCACACAGACTTAATCTCAGTCGCTCACTCATACACACATGCACAGACACACACACTGAAGTGGAAAGAACACTATATCTTAATGTATTATCATCATGTAAGTATGTGTATGGAACATATTCATACACAAAATCACATGCACATACACATCATCTGGAAATAATTATAAAATCCAGCTATTGTACACTATTAGCGCATTTGTGACTCTTAAAGTTGAAATAAATGGTCATATTTGTCACAGTAATGTCAGAAATTAAGACGTAATTTTGCAACTGAATTACTGGGGAATGTGTCTAAAAGGACAATTGTAGGCATTGTTTACCCTCAACAAAGTGTTGGGAAAGGGGAGACAGAAAAAACTCATTCAAAGTGGAAAAACTAATTCTAGAAATTTAAGAGAGAAATGAAGTTTTGGGTGTAATACAACACACTTCATTGCCTGCATTGTGTTTTTTTTTTTTTTTAGCCCTAATTCATGAAGTGCAAATGCTGTGATACATAGTGCAGATTATGTGACACTACCCTTCATACCCACCAGAGTGCACCCTTGTCTGGCTGTGAGGCAATATTTTGTGATGAGAAAAAACAGTCTTGAAAGTGTGTGTGTGTGTGTGTGTGTGTGTGTGTGTGTGTGTGTGCGCGCATATATTTGTACACGAAAAGTGTACATGAATGTATGTAAATGCAGGGTTGATCCTCAATGCCCGGTCCTCACCAGACAAAGCCCACTTTATAAAAATGGCCGAATACTGTAGATAAACCATGACAGACGCACACACACACACACACACTCTGCTTGTCATCAAACCCCAGCCTTTGATGGCGTGCTGTGTAGTCCTACCAACCACTCTTTGTTCTTCCAAAATAAACCCATCTCTCCTCACCTTGTCCTCTCATCCTGTCCTCTGTGACCATGGCACACATCTAAAAAAAGGCCATTTTTAATCTTCAAAAATGAAGTGAAAATAACAACAGTGACAAGTGGTAACATCACACAGAAAGGCAGAAACTGGTTGCTTTAAAAACTCCCAAGACTTTCTACAAGTTATCTTACAAAGATGATCAATCCAAAATAAATTCATGTATAATGAATTGGATGCACCTGTGCTGCAGAGCCGTGCCAGTGTGTTAAAATATTGACAGGGATATTACCATTCGTGTCTAGAAAACGCACGATCGGTCTCTCCATTAATGCTTTTCTTCTGCTTGTGACGGTAAATTAGACCCAAAAACAAGATAACTCTCTTTCCACCCACGCCCCAATTTCCCTTTGGCTGAATGGTACAGTATAGATGTTAAGGTTCACACGCAGGTTCAAATCCAATCTGTTTCACAGTGGGAAAGGACTGGAACCCTGTTTACACAGTAGAGAGATTCCTGCTCCATAGGAACAGAGTGTGGAGGCTTTGATGCTCAATAGGAGCTACTGAAAGAGAGCAGGAGGAGGAAAGGGAGTGAGTCGGGGTGGAAAGAGACAGAGATTGAAGTGATGATGACCTTCTTAGAGTAACCTCCTCTTGGAAGGATCACAAAATATGGGTAACAGATGTTTTATGTTTTTGTCTATGGGTTTATCATGCCAACAGGGCAGAGGAGCTGTGATCTGTCCAGTTTTCTGTGGAAGTTCTATGCATAAATTTAAAATAAAACAGATAGAAACAGTATATTTTGCATTATTGCATTAAGTAAATCCCAAAAATGTTGTCGTTATATCTACATTAATTGAGGGCTCACTACATAAAGTAATGTGTTTGCAAAGTTGCAGGTGCAAGTCCAACTCACAATCTAGCAAACCCATTTGCTCTTCAATGGCTGCCAAATAAAATACAGACAAAGAAAATACTCTTAATATCCATTGTGACTGCAACAAAAAAAACAACTGCCCTCTGAGCTCCATTGCAGACCCTTTTCAGCTCCCCTCTTGCCTCTGGCTGTTGTATTTTCTCTGAGCCAGAGACCAGGGAGAGCTCCGCAGTCCTGCGGCTGCTGGCCAGCTGGCTGATACATTTCTATCAACTGGTGGCTATCTAACTTCCCCTCGCTCCTTCATCCCCCCCCCCCCCCCCCCCTTTCTCTCTCCATACAACTGTCACATTAACACAAAAACACATGTAAAGATAGACATACACACATGCAGACAAGTATTCTGTGTGTCTGAGAGTGTGAATTAAAAGAAAAAAACAAAAAAGGTCACTTTATTGTGAGAAGTATCCTTGCTGGTCTCTGAATCCCTTGTTGTCCAAGCTTTCATAATAGAGATGGGAGTAATGTCTGATTTTCAATGGAAAGCATGTATGAGTGGTTCAAAATTGTAAAATCTTGTGTTTCAGTGTTATTTCTGGAGGTTACATTTGTTTTGTTTAGGGAGAGATAAAGTGCAGATGAACTCATGACAATCTGTGAGAACAAATCTTTGGAGAGAAAGCGATAACATAAAGTAAAAAATATGGGTCGGGAGCCAAAATCGTCTCTGGGGTGTCTGTGGCTCCAACTGGAAGGAGACCCCGAGACAGACACAGGGTCCATAACACACTTTAAGGACCACATCTCCCAGGTCCCCAGGGAACGCCAGGATGTTTCAGGAGGAGTTGAAAAAAGATTACACCTATAAGCTATCAATCAAATGCTGATCTGAATGTCAAATCTGGCAGTTTACATTAATGTTTAGTAATTAACAAAATAATATACAGCAAAATACAATGCGGCGGTATTCCGAGTTTTTACCTAGAAAAAAACTACTAATACCACAATGTAAAAATACTCCATTACCAGCAATTATCACCATTAACTAAAGGTATCCATAGTAAAAAGGCTCGTTCTGTAGAAAAACAGCCCTGCACTAATAAGTTATTATATTTTACATTCACTAGCCGGGACCACACCATCAACAAGATGCGTTTAAATGATTTATTAAGAAAAACAATCATTGTGTGTAGATCTTGCTGACTGCGTTGTGGGGAAGCTCATAGGGAATCCGCCGTAGCACCCGGGCAACGACGGACCCCCTCAGGACCCTATGAAGGAGAGGAAGAATCAGGAAGAGAGAAATAGGGTGGGAGGGAGGGGCGTGGAATACGAGAGCGGAAGAGGAGGAGAGAGTTAGGTGGTATTTATAGGAAGGCAGGGAGAGGCGCAGTTGAGGTGTGGTCCTGCTCCTGAAACTTCGCTAAATAAGCTTCAATAGTTGATTCATGTACCGTAAGTAGCATTTTAACTATATTATACAGTTAGGTAATCTAGTCCTGTGGATCGGCCTCCACACGTTCACAAGATGGATCTGGAGGGCAGTTTCAAATAAAATAAATGCACCTCCTTGGGCATCATACGTAGAATTATTTACAGTAAATGAGAAGTTTAAAAGGGAAATCTCTCTTTGGTTGAACTGCTAAAAACTCAGACATCTGAGCAGACTTTAACAATCCACAGTATTTTATTAGCTAGTGATAAGCTTTTTTAATGTAAGATCTTAATCTGAAAAGTAACTAGTAGCCGTCAAATAATATAATATAGTGGAGTAAAAATTATATTTCTCTCTGAAATTGTAGGAAGAATAAACTAGCATAGCAAGTATAAACTGAAAAACACACGTTCCTCAGAATTGTACTTAAGCACAGTACTTGAGTAAATATACTTAATTACTTTCCACCATGATTCAGTGACATCTTTCATCTTTGCTTTCTGAATGGGAGGTAAGACCTGTAAATGTCAGCTATCATTTTGCAAAAAAAGGTTGTTTCACTGCCGATAAGTCACATTTTATCCTTGTTGTACCCAACAACAGAGGGCAGCATTGCATCCTGAATTTCTCCCTTTCTCTTTGTCTTTGTGTCTCACTGTCTTTTTCTCCCGCTCTTAAAGCTGGAACACATGACATCAACCCCTACACTCTCCCATGTGAATTACCAGCGTCCTCACCCAGGGGTAAGGAGTCATCCAAGGAAAACAAACCAAAGCAACCAAAAGGCTCTATTACTGGAATGTGGGTTTGTTACACCCACACTGGATCCACCATCTCTTCAACAGGTGCTGAAAATATGTCGTGACTATAGCTTTTTAGATTTCTTTTAATCGACTGTCACCACAAATATTCACATGGTGAGGGGGGAAAGTAAACACTTGAACTGTTTGAACTAGAATCTGAGGTATGGTCAAGGTGTGGTAAAGTATCTGACCTGCTTAAATGTTCTTTCCCAAAGCACTAAATGCCTGCCAGCGCCTCACATCCTGTGCGGGAGGCGAGCAAACAGAGAAGCTCCCAAAACCAACATTGATTTTAGCGCTAAAAGTTGTTCTTATCAGAAATCAAATACATCACAAATATGTCAACAAATTACATCAGAAACAAGCTACATTCAACAAACTACAACTCACATCTTTTCTCCAACAGTTGATTTGTTGTTCTTTAGAAGTAGTATTACATATTGAACGGTAGGCAGCAAATCAGCGGTCTGTCTGCAGCAGAACAGCAGACAGATCACACGGCTACTGCTAATGTGGATCTTGTTATTGCAAGGGCACCCAGAGGAGCATTTTAGCCCCACAGTGGGCCTCCCTCGCTGGGCTGCTATCGTTCCACATCGGGCCAGGGTTCCTTGATGTGGTTTGGGAGGACATGACGGGGCCAAGCAGGGCCCAAATTGATCAGTCGCGCAGTAACATCTGAAATCCATTTCCCACAATTAAAGAGAGAGAGAAACTATCAGGACCAAACATTGCCCGTTTCCACGGCATCAAGTCAAACATTTGCATGTGTGTGTAATGTGTGTGTTTGTGCGCATGTGTGAAAGCTGTGCCTCTCCACCACAATCACTCACAGACACACACACACACACTGAGCACTTCCAAATGTGTTTACTTACAAATAAAGCCACTTGCCACCAAAAATGAGATATATCAAGGCTGATACAGATAGACAAGCGAGATGTAAAGAGATGGTAGCAGGTGTCAGCAGTTTTTCATTACACACCTGTGCTGTTAACATCACATTAAAAGTGTTGGCATTACAGTGAAAAAAAAAAACACAAGAACTCACCCAGAATATGTCAGTTAAATGGTGCCCTGTCAGAGATTCCTCTCCAATGTGTGTGTACGTGCATGTCTGTGTGTACTTTAGTAGGCTATGCGTGTTGAGTTGCTCCGTCTGGATGCTCATTGGACATCAAACACAATAAAGCGCAGAGTGGAGTGGAGCTGATTGCTATCTCCAAATGTAATCAAACCAATTCAACGCACTAAAGCACAGGCACATATTCTCTCTCTCTCTCTCTCTCTCTCTCTCTCTCTCTCTCTCTCTCTCTCTCTCTCTCTCTTTCTCTCACACACATGCTCTCCTACTCCAAACCAAGAGTAAAGGCCACACTCTTTCACTCTTTTCTCAGTGCCTCCTCCCTGGTTCAGATCATTGGTCATGATGTGCTCGCCATGTCCTTGGCCCAGGATGTACGGCGCAGTCACAGAGTGCTGCTCTTTACTGTGGTATCAGTGGTCTGCTATTTTACAAACATCCTCCAAGAGAACCTGTCAGTGAAGTTCCTATCCAGTCAAGCCAAGAACTGCAGCTTCCCATGACCCTAAGCTTTCATGGGTTAGGTTGACCTACAGTGAACCCAAAGATGACCTTTTGGAACAACTCAAGGTTTTTGATCAGTTTGTCTGTTATGAATGAGGCATGAATATGATAATATCAGGCCATGTAAAGGCTACTTATCATACTCTTTGGGTTTTTTGGCTTAAGTTGCCCTGTGTTCTCTGATTGTCTTTGGCTCAGTGGCTCTCCATAATGACCTTGGTTCTCTGTGAGTGTGTGTGTGGGTACGAGAGATGGATAGAGAGGGGGAGTGACAGAAACAGAACGGGGATGTATGTGCGATACAGAGACAGAGATGAGCTTTGGCATAACTTAAACTGCTTGATCAGTGAACTGTGGGTGCGCGATATATGATGCCAAGTAGGGATTAAATGTCATTTTCTGGTGAGAGAAAAGCTGCCTAAGATCATTTTAGTTCAGGAAACTTGGATGTTTGGATGACCATTTCAGGTTTTCTGTCAGTTTGCCATTTATGAAAAGATCTGTGTTAACATCAGACTGCGTCAAGTCTCCTTTAAGTCTCTGATCATGTTTAAATCAACAAGAATAACTGACTTTTGCCAGACACACAAGTGTGCCGACTTGTGTGTCTGGGTCTCCATGTTCTTGGATAAGTGATGTTTTGTTGGCTTTCACACGGTAGTAGACCGTTTTAGACAGAACAATCTGTTAACGCACACAGCAACCGAACCAGTGAAATGTGAGGAGGTTAAGAGAAGAAAAACAACGATTGACAGGGAAGAAAGTAAGACAGAGACACAGATATATGCCAGAGGGAGACCAAGACAAACCAGAACTTGAGGTGAAGAAGCAGAGACAATTTAGAAAGCGCTGAGATAAAACCTTGAGAGAGGGAGAGAAGACAGACTGAGAGAGACAAGAGATAAACACAGACAGAGCCCGATCATCATCGTTTGATTCTTTGCTAAGACAAGCATGTTCTAAGTATCCAGGAGTGCGAGGTACTTTCACTGGCCTTCTCTGAAAACACCATCACAGGGAGAGGCATTCCTTAACCTTTCACCTTTTGTAACTTGGCAACAGCCGACTATCATCTCCCATTGCCTTCCTCAGGAGACGGGAGGGGAGCTGACGAGCATGACATCAATTTGTGGCTGGGGAAAATCAAACCTCAGAAAAGAGAGAATCCAAACTAATCTGTTGTGGGTTTGGATTATGAGGTTTGCTCGAACTGCTCAATGTATACAGATCGGACTCTTTAGGGATAATTAAGCTACGCTATAACCAGGAATACTGTGCAACGGAATCAATGACAACACCCACACA
This sequence comes from Scomberomorus guttatus, assembly GCA_038419695.1. Classification (NCBI taxonomy): domain Eukaryota; kingdom Metazoa; phylum Chordata; class Actinopteri; order Scombriformes; family Scombridae; genus Scomberomorus; species Scomberomorus guttatus. The sequence continues at coordinate 23,587,041 of CM076456.1, read as the reverse complement.
TGTATGCACTCGTGCAAACACACGCGCATGTGCATGACGTATGCTCGAACAAACACGCATTAGGCTGCAGAGTGGTGACAGTATCATCAACAAAGATGTGCAGGGAAAGAAAATATATCCATAGTTCAATTGTTGCTATGACTGAATTTCTTTCTTGAGTAAAGTTTTTTTTAAAGGTTTAAATGAATAGCTTGACAGTTTGGGAAATATGTGTATTTGCTTTCTTGAAAAGTGCACACTTGCCGCCTGCCACCAAATTTTAATCTGGACAATGTTTTGATCCTACTTGGATCTTTGTCAGGTCAGAATGTTTGTAAAAATAGAAAACACACCCATATTTATATATCATGCACACCAATAGGCTGACAAGCTCTATGATGACAAGTGTGGTTAACCATCCGACCCGCCCAGGGTGATAAACATCTCAAAGCAATTAATAATTCAATAAAGTACATAGAAAATAGCAGCAATACAAAGCCCATACTTCAAAAACAATGCGTCAAAAACATCACAAAACATAAATATTTCTTTCCCAGAGTTAGATGAAAAAATCGATACCATTATTGTACGTTAAATATGCCGCTATTCTCATTAGCTTAGCTTAGCACAAAGACTGTAAGCAGAGGGAAACGGCTAGCCTTGCTCTGTCCAAAGGTCAGTAATTGACAGACGTCTTCATTAAAACAACAGAAGTTTGTTTGGTTGCACTGTAACTCTAGCTGCTCTTCTGTTGTATTTCTGACAACGTAGCTGCTCAACAAGTGTTTGCTGTAGTATTAAACTGCACTTGCTGTTACCATGGTAACCACTGTGTCGCCAAATCAGCAGGACAGAAATTTGAATAACGATATTACAACTTTATTCACTTTTGGACACACTTTCTCAGAGCCACCGAACATGTAATAAAATGATTTTTTAGGTTACGTGCTTATGTTACATTATCTTGCATAACTTTGTAGTTTTGGATTCAACCTGGATCAGATGCAAATTAATAATTTGCAGATTGTATGGGGTAATTTTCTTCCAGCGTGGTGTTCCACCTTTGGTCTTAACCTTTGCAGAGGGCCCCTCTTGCAAAGTCATATGAAACAGATTTACCTGCAGCGAGTGGAGAACTGCCGAGAGAGCAGCAGAAAGAACAAGACAGAGCAGAAAGGAAGGGAGAAGGAGGGAGGGAGGGAGGGAGGGAGGGAGAGAAAGGGTGAGAGAAGATCCTCTGAGGGCAGCAGCTCTGGTTTCATCCAACCACTGATGCTGACTGGCAGCCATGTCAAAAGCGAAGAAGTCAAACGATGCTGATTCTCAAGTTCATCTTTAGGGCATGTCAAAGTAAAGCTTATTATACATGAGTTTGGAGGGCCAGGAATGTGCAAACCCACGTATGGAGACACAAACACACACACACACACACACACACACACACACACACGAATGTGCAGACACAATTTGCAAAATATATTAATTATATACACTTGTGTTTTTGCACACACATACACACACACACACTGTGCTTTGTCATAACATCTTGGCTGTCAGTATTTAATGAGCAGTAAAAACTTTCAAGGTTATTATCCACATGCACTGAAGAATGGATTAAACATAATTACTTCTAAGACATCTTCATCTGGAGATTATCTCTGTGATGTACAGTGAAATAGTCAGGCTTAGACCTTTATTAGGACACAGGGCTTATAGATTACTGATCATAACACAGGAATCACATGTCCTCGTTTTTTTTTTTTTTTCTCTTTTTTTCTTGTGAGATCTTGTATGGATATTACAGGTCAAAATCTTTGCAACGTTTAAGCTGGTTCCATCTGTCCTGTGTAAGCTGAGGATGGAATACTGAATACTGAATGAATACTGTGGTCAGCAACCATAAAACCAGGATACTCTCTGTCTTCCACAAAGTGTTTTTTTTTTTTTATTTCCACAAAGTTTTCTGATTTGCACTCTATAAATATCCATATTCAGACATTGACAAAATAAAAAGCTGAAGGTTTGGCTGGTTTGTCAGGACTCAAACCACCATCACAAATCACTTATTACTAAACAGAATTATTAAATGATTCAGTTTGGCTGTTTTATTTGAGGGCCTACACAAGCGCACACAACCATCAGTGAAATAATAACACTGAATGTTTCAGTTTGATATTATTTATTCCTTTTCATCAACAGTTTAATTAAATGTTTCTTTTTTTAACAAATGTTTGAACCTCTAAAAGAAGTCCAGAAGATACTGTTTATATAATATAATATTTAATTTAATTTAGTTGTTACTCTTTGTGCTGTGCTGTGAAATCCTCAATATAGTGATTGATTTGGTTTATTAAGTAAAGAATAAGTATACAAGAGCCAAAGTTGTGCGGCACACAGAAGGGCTGCCCCTCGCTACCATCTGTCTTTTTCTTAACTCTTTACTTCTTTTCCTCTTGAACAACCCAGGGGCTCAGGGTCAGCAGGAAGTCAGACTTGAGAGTTGGAAACCACATTTGTGAGAAAATGAAAATGAAAATGAAAAATAATAGAAAATCCTTATTCCATTTTATATCATGGTTTTGGTGTATATACTTTTTAAGGGTTTATTTCACAAGGTTCCAAAATATATTTACTACTAGTACTTAGGGGTCACCCAGAGTACATGTTTGTCTGATGATTCATTGCCTCTGTAAAACTGGTGTGTTTGATGGCCTCAAGTAACAACGCAGCCTCAATAAATTTTATGCTATAGAAATGTTGCTTAAAAAATATTATAGTAACGTAATACATTGTAAAAATGTCTCCCTTTTACAGTTTGAAACATTATTTTAAATGTTTTCTCACTCTAGTTTCATAACATTTTTGAACACAGCTATATGTAGAAGTTACAATACATATGCTATGCTTGCTAGCTATATTGTCTGTATAAACAGACTTTTTACTGTAGGTATACAGTATATACAGAGTTTCTCAGAGGAGAAAAAACACACGCACAAGGATGGGAAATCTTAACAAGATAGAATAAATCACCAACCTTTCGTATTTTTTTTACTTAGGACATGCTGTGTCATGCTGAGATAGTTTTTCACCATGACTTTAATGTGAATTGCTTGTGTCTCGGCACTGCTGCTCGGGCAACTAGACGTTCATGATAAAGGCAACAGAATGAGGGAGGGGAAAGGGGGGGAAAGGGGGCATTGTCTAGCACCCAATATGGTTCACTCAAATTTCCAGTGACATTAACTGTATATCAACCACATTCAGGAAAGGCCACATGTCCGTAACATCGGGGCTATTTTTTGTGAAGCCGTAAAAATGCTCCATTGTGTTTTACAGCATTGCACTCCATTTTATGTTCATTTTCCCTCTGATGGGATGTATAATGCGGACATTACATCACTTCCAGAGACAGCCAGCTCTGCCATCAGTGTTTAGCAAACTATAACATACAGATTTGTGTAGTCAGTTTCACTGTGCCACATTTGTGTTCCACATTCCTCAACACACACAACATCATAGTTATTATGCTCTTTTCACTGATTTGAATCAGACCTGTTAGGCATCTCACTCACATTACCCAGTGGGGGTGATCAGTCCTTGAATTGAATGGTCCTTGCCTGGGCATGTCTTGACCTATCCCTGTCCCAAACACTGAGGTGCAATGCTGTCCAGTGACCTATAGAGGGAGCAGTTCCATATGTTCTAGCACTGACTCCTCTCTCTACCACAGCTGGCTCTAACACCTGCTCTCCAGATGTCTTATTCCACAAGAGGAGAGAATGAGCTTGACTTTCAAACTTTGTGGTACTTTTTTCAGTCTGCCTCTCTCTCTGTCTCTCTCTCTCTCTCTCTCTCTCTTGCTCAATATCCTTAAAAACTCACAAATGTAGCCTTCTTCGTGAACTCTCCTCACCTTTCTCTTCTCACCTCTTACTTTCAGTCTCTCTCTGTCCTTTCTTTTCCATGCCTTGATTGTTTACACAGGTCTTTATTATACCCGAGCAGCTGGAAGCGAAGGTGAAGCGAAGGAAATGAAACATCACCTGGTGGCAGAATGCAAGAGACACAAGGGAACCTCCTCACATCACTCCATTACACCACTCCCTCCCATATGGGTTCTCCACGCTCAGTATATCCCCTTACACCAACAATGATGAGATATTTGTTTTTAATGCCTCTTTTATACACTTTAGCACCTAAGTGCAGTGTGGCTGAAATGTGTAATTAGTATATTTTTCTTTGGGGATGAAGAGAAGGAGGGAATTGCCACACGCAAATGTTTTATGAGTCACATGATGATTCAGAGGTAACTAAGAAAAGAAAATTAGTTTTAACTTGAACAATGGATATGTGGCTTTCTGTCGAGCCTAGAAAAGGTAACAATGAAGTGAACCAGCAGTCAGAGAAGTGTCCTGTGATTTTAGGTTGTTGGGGTGTAAATCCTTTGCCCTTGGTACAATTATCCCCTGTGTGTTTGTAGTAAATCTGCAAGCATATGGTCCTGCCTTTGAAGACACAGCTACTAATCCTGTAACCCCTGAGAAAGAGAGGGAGGGAAGAGGAAGCAGGACTGCAAGGTACAAAAGTCAAGACAGGGGACAAGAGAGTGCTCACTTGTAGCCAATGATAGAAAACTATGCAATGTTTTCTATAAAACCCTGTCAGAAACTGCATTCTCATAATTGGAAGACACAAGGACAAAAATATATAAAAGAGAGTTGCTGAAAGCGTTTGAACATGTTTCAGTGTGTATCTGTTTTTGTTGTATTTTTGGATTTCACTGGATTCTTAGGTATTGAACACAAATAATGGAGGGGAGAACTACACTGATTTTTAAATTTTTTTTTATTTACACCACCACAAAATGGCACGCAAATAAAGGAAAGCAGAAATGGCCAAAGGGGAAGGCCAGGTCTTTAATATTTGTCAGGAGAGGGAAGCCACAGGGAGGGTGTTTCCCTCTGGCCCAGGGGCCGGTGCTGTGGTGACCGCTGCCTGCTTGCCTGCCGGGGCCGCCTGTTAGCAACAATGTTTGATCCCGGGAGCCCGAGATCCCTGGAAAAGCTGTACTCCATTTGCCGGGGTTGGTTGACTTCTGGAAGCAGAACAGTCAAGTCAGCAGCGGATTGGCCCCGATTCTGTGCAGCTGCTCGGGAGCAAACACCACGAGAACCGCTCAAGGAACCGCTCAGGGAACCGCCACGGAACCGCGTGGAGAACCTCGACATGTGTCATAGCCACAATTTACAGAGTTGTGTGTTGTGAAACAGATATATGATACCGCGACACTTAACAAAGTTATTTTGGAAATGGTATATAAGTCCTACCAACTACGAGCTTGGCTGCAGCAATGTGGGGTTTCTCATTAAAGCATGTTCTCTGCTTTCGTTCACATGCAGTTTCAGTAATTTCAATATATTTTCACATCACACTGTCATGCCTTAAGGTCTTTACAAACAGTGCAGAAACTTGTATACCCAGATATGCATGGGAGAGCTCTGTGCTACCACAGTCAACCAATGTACAGTGCATGTGTAGGCTGCACATAGGGAGGCTATAGCTTGCTGAAGAGCAGGACAATAAAACTGCTAAACTGAAAGTTATGTTTTATTACGTTACGTTTTGAATGTGACTGTTATTTTGGTTTCCATTTACTTTGGATGACTAATGCTGCTCAGTATCAGTCAAACTGCTGGTCTGTCGTATTACATATTCTTACAGACGACAGCTGTTATGTAGATCTTTGTCCAAATGCAGTAAATCTTTCTTTAGTTATATGTCTATGTCCATTCGGAGTCAAACCATCTAAGACTTTAAAGAAAAGGAAACAAGTCAACAACTAAATCATGCAAACTTTGTGTTGAGCGTAAGAGCCAAAAAGCCAGGGATTATAACATGTGGTGTCTTACCCACCTCTACCACAATGAACACAAGCTGTACTTGAGTCACGCTGTTGCTACAGCACTTGGGAAAACACAATACAAGTAAACAAAAGGCAAAAGAATGGAATGAATTATAAATATTAACAAAACTGAAATCAAATCAGTAATGTTGTAAGACATTACTGATTTGATTTCTTATAGAACACAGACAATCTGTTGCTCGGTGTATGTCAAAACAGTAGGGCGTTTACAGAATGTGGAGAGTTAAAGGATAGGTTCACCATTTTTCAAGTCTGTCTTAAAACAAATGTCAGGTGCCCATATGAACACTGAAATGGCTTTTGCTCTCTGCAATCATTCCTCCTGTTCATGCTGGCCATTAAAAGATCCCTTCTAAGTGTGCATACAATGTTACTGATGGGGGACAAAATCCACAGTCTTTGTTATATGCAAAAATGTATTTAAAAGCTTATCTGAATCTAGTATGAGGCTTCAACAGTGTGAGTTAGTCAAATCAAGTGGATATCTTCTTTTTAGTGTAAAATTCCCTTTTTTGTGTCTTGATGGCAGTGTTTTCCTGTTGAGCCTCAGTGTAAGCATGGTAACAAAAAGAGGAAATTTGGCTTTAAAAAGACATTAACTTTGAAAGACATCAACTGACTCATTTGGACAGATGAAGCTTCATAGTAGCTTCAAATAAAGTTTTAAATACATTTTTGAACCCATCATTTAAAAACAGATTGTTAATGGTTAAATTGTACCACCACATATTTAGATGTATTGTATTTATTGTACATTTACACATTCTTAACACTTTCTGTTGTGTGTAGACTGACAGTACAGAAGTGGTGTAATGTAGCATGTAAAAAGTGAAATTCTTATAATGAAAAACATCAGAGAAACACATTAACATATGATGAGAAATACATAGGCATACAGTCAAAGAGAGATACATTCCCAGAAAGATTGATAGTGAAAGCGGTGTACCACTGGGGGTTAGCAGGGCAGCTGTTCCTAGTATCTGGAGGAAATATTCCCAGGCCATCGTCATGACACACAAATACATAATGATCAGTATGGCCACATCGGCCCATCAAAAATCATACTGTTCACACACACAGATGCACATATGCACATGCGACACACACACTAAAGATTCCCAGACATTCTTGGTGATGCGTAGAGCCTCATGCCCCCATCACCATGTGTTGAAGTAGTGCAGAGGCAACCACATCAGGGTCTTCCACCCCACCCTGCTCACCCACAGCATCCAACACACACAAACACACACACACTCGCCTCGGTAAGTCTTTTGTAACACAAATGTGCCGTGAACAAACTGAAACATGCAATAACAACGCACACACAGACAACACTTTTAACTGTATATATGCAAATACACTCACAACCGCAGTGCACACACACAAACAGATGCATGCTCAGTTTGACCATAAACACATGGAGCCATGCAGGGGATCAAACCAATAATGCTTTTTCAGTTAAGTAATGTTGTTGGTCGAATCTGGTTGATGTTACTGTGGCTTTGGTTAGTTTTCGAAATTTTTGGAAATCTAAAAAAAAAAAATGCCGTGGGAAAGGAATGCAGCTAGAATTTGGAACGTCATCAAAGGCAAACATTAAATACCATTTAATGTTTCAAATAACATACTTCAAATGTTTAATGAATGTTGTTTTGTGTATTCTGAGGCTGTTGGGGCTACTGTGTCGTTGTTCTGTTTCTTGACTCAGTGGCAGAAGGTCTGTAATGCTGTACTTTTAAGACATATCATTTGCCTTAAGACCTGAATGGTTGTCCTGCTATTTTACATTCTTATCTAACAGTGTCTATACTGTATGCACAATTACTCACTATCACATTTATAGAGTTTGTAAGCTCCTCAAACTCAAAGCGTTTAGACTGTCCATCTACCTTAACCCTGAACTCATTTTTTTGAAGAATGATGGTGACACTCTTTGACCCTGTAGAGGACCTGCAGGGGTCACACCTATTAGAGTGGTTATAAACTCTTTCTGGTATTCTTTCTGTCTGTAATTAAAGCAATAAATTACCTGCTGATGGTGACAGGGTGTTAATGGTGGCTTTATGGGGCCAATAACATACAGGTGCTGCCTTTGGGCAGATGTAGATGTGCTATTGACAGTGCTTTTCATGCACATAATGAAATAATTTTAGATCAGTTTTATTTTAGAGTATGTAGTATATTTATTTATATGTAGCGTGCACATTAGTGTCCAGACTACATGGAGGTAAAATAATCTATGTGAAAGTTTTCTTCATTTTCGAAGACAATAGTTTTAATTTTCTCATTGACAGATAGTCATGGTCATTTCTGCTTCATTCTGTGAAGTGCAGAGTGCAGGAAAGATGGAAGAGAAAGAGCGGAAAATGCAACAATGGCGTGACGGTGAATGATTATAATATCTACAAATTTTTATGTTTAACATAAACACATATAGCAGACATGTTTGATTCAAAGCAGTGTTATTTTTCCATCTCTTTATGGACAGAGGTAATATATACATTGCCTAATTAGTATAAATGTTTGTGTTAGTGTTAATAGTTGTAATTATCAGGTTGTAATTATTACATGTTCCTATATATATTTAAGTATCTGTTAGCTGGCACCACTCCAGGAACAAAGCCACACTACACTCATGGTAGCAAAATTTTAGGCCAGGAGTGGAGTGAAGTAACCGTTTGACTTAATGGAAATATTGACCAAGTTGTCATCGTCTCACCCTTCAGTCTGGACCTCAGTCCGCTCGATAAAACCTTCCCATGATACCACATGTGTGCACACATACACATAGGCGTGATCACATTTTCATCAGCATCTCTGTCTTGTATGGTTGCTATGGCTATGAATGGCCTTGATTTCAACCGTAACCAACGCTTGCACAGATCCAAGACCAAAAAAACATCATGATAACCAGTGACTGTATATTTCAGAGACAGTCAGCTTTGTTCCTCCTTCCAGTGCAGTGATTTAAAGTTCAAAATAACACAAGAAATGAGAAAAGATGGAAATTACGCTAGATGGCTGGCTCAGCACTAGTAGGTTTTACTCCAAGTTAGTGAAAAATTTCTTATTCAATAGAGGGTCTGAATGAGACGTTATAACTCTCTCAGGCCCACTGTATCAAAATAAGTTGTGAAATGAGCACCAAATCTGAAACAGAAAATATCATGATTATGTTCCCTCTCCGTGTAAGAATTATATGTCTACTTTTGAAGTGGAACAGGCCAATTTCTACTTTTCATGATGTGCATAGGCTCCATTCAGGCAATCACGATGTATTTAGTTAAAGATATGATTACGGTTAGGAACCTTAGACCACTTAAACATGTTGGTCAAGGTTAGATTTGGGTCAGCTAAAATCAGGAAAACAGCAACTTGACTCATAAGAGAGTTGTGGAGGCTGAAGGCAAAATGAAAACACCAGTGCACCATTGTGATTTTACAGACTTACTTTTCACTTTGCTTTATTGATGTAAAACTGTGGCTTCTGGTAAGGTGATAAATAAACCTACTTCTCTTACTTTTTGTGCATTGGACAAATTATTTGCATCTAAATAAAATGTACTCACAACATAAAATATGAGCAGTTATCTGCAGGAAAATTGTAGTTCAGAATTTGAATAGGTAGAAATTAAAATGAATTGATACGAATTAAGCAGTAATATTCTGACATACAGGGACAATTTTACTCTTGAGTCATTCTCTTGTGAACTTGTGGAACACCCTGATTCAGTAGTATGGATTCATGGTGTTTGGTCAACAGATGATGAAAGCAATGCTTAATAATGATGTTTATCTCAATCAGCAGTTTTCAGCCACTTTGTCAGGTCCGTGTGTGCCTTTGAGAGAGACAAAGAGTGAGTGAAAACTTTCCTGTGAGAAAAGACTTGAGAGAGATCCTCCCCTCCATCACGATCATCTGGATACAATTGTGTCATTACAGCCGACTCCTGCCTGTGAGTGAAGGGATGTTAAACACCCTGACGATAAGGCTTAAAAATTAACTTTATTTTCTCAATCCAGTCCCCGCTCGACTCCCTCTCTTTCCTCTGCAGCCAATCTCAGGAGCCACACAAGAAGCTTGTGACTACAGGAAATAAGGTCCCTTCCCGTTGAGGCGAGTGGGACCTCATTTGACCTTTGACCTCACTTTGTGACTGGCCCAAGAACAGTGACTCAACACAGACACACAAAAACACTTACTGTAACTCAAGGCTCTTGTTCCCGTAACATTTTCAAATCAGTGAGACAGCCTCCGACTGTGAATGGCTGCTAGAAATGTCATGAGCAGCTGCAGGAGTTTTACTGGGAAGACTAATGAAAAATCGAGTTTGGTTTGCGTAAATAACCTGGTTTAAAACATATACATATCAAAAACACTTTATAATAACACAGCATGATCATGCCTAGAGTGCAGCTTTCGAATACACTGTAGTTTACAGTACATCCGCCTCCTTGTAACAAAATGCCTGTAATTTTCCCTTTAGTGAAAAGAGTGAGGGTGTTATCTGTTCTTACCAGATCAGTAATCTAAGAAAATTACTCAATTAACATAACCTTCAGTCTGTTATGACTGTGTGTTTAAAGTGTTGATTTCATGCAAATGTGTGCGACCATGTAAGTGGGCACGTATGTCTCAATAAGTGCATGTGTGTGTATGTGAGTGCGGATCATTTCACAAATAGCTTTCCTCTTGATCCCCAAAAGTGACAACCATTCATTCACCTGATCTAGGAGTTGACCCCACCCTATTATTTAGCTCCAGCAAATAGCCTCCCCCCTCAACTCTGGTCAGCGCTAACCTCTTCATCTAATGACTCTCTACCTCGTGGTTATTACTTATTCTGCCCCTAGAATCAAAGACTTCATCCCACATGTAGAGCAATTTATGGCTACCGTAGACATCTTAATGGCCACAAAAATGTATAATGGTGACACAGTAGAGGCATAGTTAATTTTATTTAGGAAAAAAGTGATGATTGGTCAGTCAATCAAATGAAGCAGATGAGCAGTGTGTTGTTTTTCGCAAGGTTTCCTAAAGTTTTTCAATCTGGCACCAATATTTTGGAAATACAGTCTCATCCTGGGATACAGGCTTATTGAATCACACAGCACATGTGGTGACCCACCAGACACAGGCCTGTGACTCATTTTGGGTCTTGGGTAATGCCTTAACAACCAGTGGGGTAGCTGGTTGTTCTTTGTCTGTGCTTTTTACCAACAGTATATGTGGTTTGAATGAAATCTAAACCTTCTTTTTCATTCAACTACTGTCTTCCTTGTGTGATTCAAATTACTGTGGCTTTGTGTGACAGGCAGTGAACTATTTTAATGAATGAAAGCTTAAGTTTTATATACAACCCTGAATCAGGGGTAAGTATTTTTTTTATTTTGTACTTTGAATACTTTGAATACTTATCTTCGTTACTAAACAAGTTAACAAGACATTGCGGTACAGAAAATGACAAGTAAGACAAAGTAAGTTGGATCAGTGTTTTCTTTGTGTGCAGTGAGTTAATTTTGACCAATTTGTGTTCAGGAGTTTAAACTAAATTTTCTCCTGGCACCTGCAGGGCCTCGTAAAACAACCATGTGAACATCACATGAAAAAAAAAGTTCTTCTTTAGTTCTCCTCCCCCTCCCCAGTAGCTCCTACTGCTACTGATTAACAACATCCTGATGCCTGTGTGTGTGTGCATGGGTGTGTGTGTGTGTGTGTGTGTGATCAGTTCTGGTGTGGGATGACAAGCTGACTGCTTTGATCTCACCATCACCTCCCATGAACAGACACAGCTGGCCTCGGTCCTGTGTGTGTGTGTGTGTGTGTGTACTGTATGAGTGTGTGGTGTATTGTACATTCTCCACTGGAATGAAATGTGAATGGAAGTCTGATACATGCTGTGAACATGCTCATCCCATTCACTTTTTACGTTGTCATGTTTTCAAATGCTGGCGCGGTGAAATTGAGGTCAGGTAACAAATGTGTTTCCTAAGGTGATTCACCAAGACCTTTTCAAAACATTATGCTGCATTAATCCTTCTCAGCATTCATTCAAAAAAAAAAACACAAAAGCCTCAAAACAAAGCCTATTTCAAGCAACTCATTCTTCAAGGAATCAGAACTAGAGAAATTACAAAGGCACAAAAAAGTACAGTGTGTTTCTCTACTTCATTTCCTTATGACTGGTGAGCTGTTTTGTTAGTCTTATCAAGTGTTTTCATAGTTCTGTATGTTCAGCTTGCATTCTGCCCCAGTGATTCAGCTGTTACAAATCTACACATTGTTCTATCCTCAAGCTTTACTGTAAAGGTCTCTTTTGCATTGTAAACACTGCCCTCTATGCAGCATGATGCTGTTGGAATGTAACACACATGACAGAAAAGAAAACACACACTGCTGCTCATGGCGTTTAATATTATGGTTCTGAGGCCTGGATTTTATGGTCTATATGTGTTATCAGGAACATTAAGACAATACATTTATTCAGTCTCTGCCAAATTACTGAAGCTTAACTTGGCACTGTGCACATGACGCCTCTTGAGCTATTTTCACTCTGCTACAAGACAATAATATACCCAGTGATACAGTTAGGCCTGTGAACGCGTTTCACTTCAAGTGTCTCATAAATAATAAAATCCAAATGTGATGTTTAATACACCTTTCTTTACACTTAACCACGTACAGTGTACTGTATGCATCTCATCTAGCTAGATTACGAATCTCATCTGTCTCGGTTTTCTGCACTACATGAGTCGGTCCTCCTCCAGTCGACAGGATGGTAACGCACTTGAAGCTGTTGCTAAAAACTCCAGAGGAGTTGTGTGTCTTTACATTTTAGGTACAACAATAACAATTTCTTCCCGACTGCAGTTGGCCTCATCAGCAAGGCCCGGGACCCCCACTGACACACACACTAAAAACATTAGGGCTGACCCAAATGCTTCAAAGCTTCATTTGATGCCATTGTATTCGATTTGAGTATTCGTGAATATACTGAATATATATATTTTTTTTTTTTATTTGGAACCCTTCCCCTAATCTCGTCTACCTGCGAAACCTTTTTTACACTCTGCCTGGCAAAGAATATCACCTGTGCACTGACAGCTGTCAAGGTATTGGGTAATACAAGTAGACAGACATACCGTGTAACCAATCAGAGAGCTAGAATAAGCAGCTTGGCTGTGGCGTACAGTAAGTGACATAGCAAGGTTGGGTGACAGCACTTGGTTGGTGCTAGAGTGGATGGGCTGGAGGGACAATTTGTGAAACTCTTGCGAGATTTGTATGCTAACCTTAACCTAACTGGCCACTGGCCCATCCAATCTAGCATTTACAACAGCTAAGTAGAATGACATACGGGACAAAATATGTAGCGACATCATATAAATTGGAACGATTGTTGCGGAAGCTTCAAAGCCCAACAAAAGGTGATGGGGACGGCCCTAAAAACCATCCATGGACATGACATGTTAACGTAAAATCTTGCACATCAGTGAACCCATCAACATCTAACATGACATGTTACATTGACACAAATTCTGTATTATTTTCACAATTGCACATGCATATACTCTTTATACTATGAACATTTGCACATTCCTGGTTAATTTTTTGTGTATTTCCAATTCTGGTTTGAGCCAGCTAGCTAACAATTATTCATCAACTTACCGCAAATACTTGATGACTTGCATGGAGAAGAGAGAGACAAAGCTTTTCACAGAAAAGAAAAGAGAAGACATATTGTATATTTCATCTCATGGATGTCATCAGTGCTACAAACCAGAAAGCAGTTCTCACAGTTCAATCATTTGAACTGTGAGAATTTTAGGCCTCTGTTAAAAACCTTTTGCTTTCACTGCCAACTCATGGCGAACATATGACAGATATTACTCTGCTTTCTTTATATAGACCTAACCCTGCCTAGCCCTGCCCAAAGCTTTGCTCATGTCCCCAAACCTGAGAAGCAAAAGAGAGGGAGGCAGAGAGGGAGAAATATATTAAGAGATGGAGTGATTAATAAACGAAATGTTTCTGAGAATGACATAGTCACTAAAGACAGCAAACGGGAAGATAACTGAGGAGAGATCAGAGGAATGGAGAGAGACGGACAGAGTGAGTCTGGATCCGAACTCTATAGAGGAAGAAACCACAGAGAAAACCTCTGTGGCCAAAGCATCCATCATCCTTATGTTACTGCGATGGGAAGAGATTGCTGACCTCACCAGCAGATGTGCAGCCTGCTAGCTGGGCTGGGCTGGCCAGGGTTGGGCAGAGAAGATTTGGAATTTACATGGATATTCCCATCCAAGTTCTTGAATGGTCATTTAGCTAGTATGCTTATTACGCTTATAATTGAATGGTCATCTTGCTAGTACACTTATGATTTAATGCTCATTTACCCAATATGTGTATAACTGAATGGTCAGCTGATGTAGTATACTGATGCTGAGGGAATATTTTCTTAGTGAGGGTTTCTTATGAAAGCTTATATACAGGCTCAGTAGAAAGAACAGCTAGCTGAGGCTAATGACTTTAGAAAAAATGGGAAAACCAAGATGGGCACTGCTTAGTTGATGTGGAGAAGGAAGGGGAAGCCAAATGGGGCAGTGTTTTTTGAATCTGGAAAGTATGGTAGGCCTCTTTCATGATAGCTGGACCTTGCTGGGATTACTTTAATAACTCCTGTTGTCATTTCCATTAAGTTAGTCTGAATGGTAAATCCAGTTGTTTGGAAAATAATTTCTGACACAAGGAGCTGCTAGTCTGTTCAGCCAACGTCTCCCTGACAATTGCATTCATATCAACCAATTTGTATTTGCAAATACTGTACATTTTGTAGGAAGGGTAATACTGCCCAGACTGCATTTTATATCAACGTAACAAGGAGACATTTATATCAAATATATCTGCAAATAGTTTGCTGTCAAGTACTTTTTTCACTGCAATATCCTCCTCTGGCAACTAAAGCAATGTTCAACGTTTTTCTATGGTTATGTTTAGGCAACTCAAATCTCTCAGTTAATGATGGGGAAAGATTGTGGTCTTGGTTAATATTTAAAGATCAACATTGACTAAAAAAGATGGGACAAGTTGACTTTTTTGCAACCAAAACCGCCACCTTTGTCTAACCTTAACCAAGTGTTTTAGTAGCCTAAACCACATGTGGGACACAGGACTCAAACCCTGGTCTCCCTGTCAAAGTCCTTTGCTTTGTGCTGCATATTTCTATGTAATAACTGTTCATGATTGAAAACCACGGGCCTAAGTTTTTTTTCATTTTTAACCCCTCCTCTCGAAACCTTTTCTACACTGCCCGGTGAGAGAATATCACCCGTGCACTGACAGCTGTCAAGGTATTGGGTAATACAAGTAGACAGACATACCGTGTAACCAATCAGAGAGCTAGAATAAGTGGCTACACTATGATGTACAGTAAGTGATTCAGCAAGGTTGGTTGACAGCAATCTGTGTACTGCTCATGCTATGATGTTGCTGAGTTAATAAACCGCTCGTTCTGAGTACAAATAAGCTGTGTTGGCCAGCAGTTCATTTAACAACAGATAGGCACAATGACATACGGGACAAAAATATGTAGCGACATCAAGAAGTGCTCCGCGCTCAGTTTGTTGTTGCAGGGTTTCTGCAGATGCTGTAAAGCTGACGGCTGTGTGCGGCGAAGGTAAGCGGAGCTGTGTGTGTGTGCTAGCTAGCGCTGTGCGTCAGTTGTGTGCCCGGCAGCGAGCGCCATCCTGCAGCTGCTCACAGCAGCTTGTGTTTTGAAAACAACCCGCAGATACGAAAAGAAGCGATGGCTAGCGGCTAGTTAGTGTGGCTAGCATCGTTAGCATAGCGTAGCGGTGCCGTGCCGTGTGTAGCCACTGCGTTTGTGTGCTCTGAAAGACATCGTAGCACTGATATAAAGTCACACAGCTGACGGACAGCTATGTAAAAAGCTGCCACTTGGGACAGCTCTACATTATGTGTACAGTATTTGCTCTGTGCAAGAGGATATATAGCCTATAAGGTTGGTTTACAGTATGAGGTAATCATCACTAAAGCCACAAAGATGAGTAAGTTATGACAACAGCACAGTTAAACAGGTCTGCTCCTGAGATACTCCTATGTGTAATTGCTGAAAGCAGTACAATTGAGACAGTAACACTTGGTCCCTGATGGCCCATTGTTTGTACAGAATTGTCCAATTCTGATATCTTTACATCTAAAAATGATAAAATCTTTAAAAAGTTTCAGTAAGGTCAATATGTTGTCTCTTCAGGATTCCCAACATCTAAAACTTTGTAGACTGTTTTAGCTACAGTCTACTTACAGTAATTGATCTGTGTATAATTTTGAGTATAAATCATTGCATTTGACATTATTTGGCACAATAAATGTCTAAAGCTAAATGTTTTTGTAGGAATGAGAATAGACATTGAGCAACTCTAGCTTCTGTATTTTTTGACATGTCAAGTTCTGCTGAGATCCAAACTAGATGTTTGTCTAAATAAAAGAGTATTTCACAGCCACGAGCATTAATAAGCTGAGCTGATTCCTGTTTGTAATTTTAAATTTGTACGAAAGAATCACGCTCACGCAAAATAGTGTTAAAAATACTGTATCTCTATCTGAGGAGTTTTCTTACAATGTTAAAGTTTTTCATGTATAAGCAATTACTAATTCATTTCCATTATTTTCCCAAAGTTTCCAATTTCAAGATAAATCATCAACCACATGTCCTCTGGCTGCAAAAATAATTTCAGATCTGTTAAAATTGACTTAAATATTAGTAGCATTTGCATTTTTCCTGTTTTGGGATCAAATTTAGATCACATTTCAAACTAAATATGAAGGTTTTCCAGCTTTATCGCTTCATGAGCCTCTGCCCTTTTCCCTCCTTCAGTTTCATCCTCTTCTTCTCATTTACTGTCCTTCCCTGCCTCCCTGATATCTGTATTACTTTTTCTCCCTCTTTTGTTCTTTCTCTCCTCACTTGCTTGTATACACACCACATTACACTCTGTCCCCACTTCCTTTATCTCCCTTTATCTCCCCCCCATCTCTTGATCCCACCGCTCTCTCTTACTTCTCTGCTGGAAAGTCCCCTGAGTTTAGCGGTAGCACCAGGAGCTACAGCAGCAGTGTTTGGGTCACACTGGTAAGGGGAAGGCACGCCACTGGCAGCTGGCCTACCACATGAGAGGACTTTCGTGTATGCATGTGTGTATGCGCATGTGTGTGTGTATGTGCATGTGTGTGAGTGCATGCATGTGTGTACAATAATAAGAGCCCTGCTGCCTGTCAGCCACAAGGCAGCAGCTGCTCAGGCCCACAGATTAGAGGCTTGCACTGCACTGGATGCCCTTAGTGAGTGGTTAGATGGATGGATGAATGAACCGATGGATGGATGGATGGATGAATAGATGGTGGTAAGATGTTGGGAACTGACCGTTTGCTAAGCCCCGCCCCTCTCAATTATGTTTCTGCACCTGTCAAGTTTAGCATTCTAGCATGACACAAATGCAGCAGGAAATATATGCTTCATACAATCTTTTTCACTCTTACAAGAAAAAAAAGCTTTGAGAATTTGATCTAACTGAAGCATTGAGCAAACACAGCTCGGGTTAAGTTTCCCAAAACCAAATAAGAGCAGGTCAGAGATGTTAATGTTACCCTAAACTCTGATATAAGATCAGCTCCCACCCAGTCAATGTGTCAGTTCTGGATGGGGCCTTTTCTAATGTAACCTGTGACCCCACACTATAAAGCAGTAAGCTAACGTAATGCTACTCTACCTCCTTTGCCTATAGGAATAAATGAGCTAATGTTAACGTTTTAGCAGGAAAACACACAGTTTATTTAAAATTTAAATTAAATGTAGTGTTTTTTTGGTTTTGGAAAGGCCAAAAAACAAAGTGACATGAACTTTCCAGCACACTGAGAAATCCAAAGTTTGACAGACTGCCATGTCTGGCTAAGCTATGATTGCACAATCACTGCAAAGTGGAGGGGTTTTGGCTTTAAGCCTGGCCTTCCAAAACTATTGACTAATGTTTCAGAACTACCTGTCAGAGCCACATGACAAGTCATAGGGTTGTAACACACGTGAGCGCCAACATCCACGTATCATTATGACTGCATCTTAGTCATTCTTTTCATCTCTCTCTTTTAGCTTCTCGTCTTTATTTTGACTGTTATGAGCTGTAGTGACAAAGTGTATCATTACTGTTCACATTTTCACCGAAACACAGCCACAATAATTACAGTCCATCCCTAGCTTTGTAAAAATTGTCACTTGGAAATTGTCCTTGCCAGAAAAATGACAGCATTGGTCATTTGTTCAAATGCAACAACCAGTGTTTATACTTTTGTCTGTCAGTACCAAGCAGTAACCTTTTTATACCTTTGTAAGAATGTTGCAAATCTCTTAGGAAGAAGGTTGGGATGGTTATGAACACATGTCTATCATAAAGGCAATATTTATCCTTTTCGAATCTTAACTAACTACTTTAATTTACCGGAAATTAACCATATTAGAACATCACAACACAAGAGCTGTGTTGCAACTAGCAAAAACATAGTAAAAAAGTTCTGTGTTTACTTGACTTTTTTTTGGCAACTCAACCAACAGTAGGATCTCAGTCTGGCAAAATTTTATTAATTAAATATCTCAACCTGAGAGGCTTGGTTAAGTTCTCTCAGGTAATTTAGCCTTCAATGTCAAAAATTGATTGATTAAGATTG
This sequence comes from Scomberomorus guttatus, assembly GCA_038419695.1. Taxonomy (NCBI): domain Eukaryota; kingdom Metazoa; phylum Chordata; class Actinopteri; order Scombriformes; family Scombridae; genus Scomberomorus; species Scomberomorus guttatus. The sequence goes on along the minus strand of CM076456.1, from coordinate 23,568,397 downwards.
GCTCCTTTTATAGTTACTGGCATGTTAGTTCCTTGAAGTGAATTAAATAAAGCTCTCATTGCCTTCTCCAGTTTCCCCTAATTTCTCCTGCCTCTAAATTGTACAATCTCATTTTCTGTATTAAGTCAGCTTAATGAAATTTGGGATCTTGACAATGACTCAAAGTGCAAAATGTCTTTCTGATAATGAAATCCTTAATTGTCCTCTTCATCTAACAGCTATCTCATTCATCTGACAACATAAATATCATAGCTTCCTCTTGGCTGCTGTGTCTCAGCTTGACACAAAGACCCATTCTACTCCATTTCCATAAACACTCCTAAACAAGGTGTAATTTCTGCTCAAAGAATGCCAGAAGTGCAAGAATACTAAACCATCCCAGAGGAGTTCAATAAAAGGCTTCTTTTATACATGCTGGTATAATTACATTAAAGCTCCTCAGGTCCCCCAGGTCAAAAATAATTTTGGTATGAAAATCCACCCTGAATATAATTCTCCAACATTATCTGGGCGATCTTACACACTACAGTGTACAGTCTTTAAATATAAATAGACATGTCTCAACAAAAAATCAGCCTAATCTGCTATGTTGTTGATACAATACCTGCTTAGCTGAAAACAAATTATTACAGTGTCACTGGAAGTGAAACCGGCTTAGTGGCCCATTTGATGTTTGAGCTTTTCCTCACAAATATATTCTTATTTTGGTTTAGCGCTAATATGGCTCAATGTAAGAAAAATCATCACTGTAAACAGAACATAACCATCCACAAGGATCATCTTTCACTCACTTTTCTTTGATGAAATTGTACAGTATAAATATCTTGGGGCCAAATAGCTTCAATTAACAGCTGCTACTGTTATTGTTGATGTCTAAAAAAGCTTATTCTTTCCACCTAATAGTCAAAACTTGACTTGTATTTCAATTATTTAGGCAAACTGAGATGAAATGGACTCTGCCAGCCTCTAAAGTCAAGCACTCATACATCAGCTGCTCTTCTGCAATGGCTTTTTCATGTATTCAAATAGCATTCAAGTCCAATTTGGTTTCCAGCTGCACAAGCACTAAAGAAATAGGTGTCTCATGCCATATATACCACCTGTGCATAAAATGTGTTTTAGGGTGGAATTCCCCTTTAGGCAGGAGCCATCAGTCATGGGCCAATGAGGTATCCCCCCTGATCCTCTGTTGTGGTTTCTCTGGGTGAGATGAAGGCTATTGCTGTGACACAGGGAGGTAGGTGAACTCTTAAATGCTCTCCGTCTGTGTCTGATCTCTCTCTTCCCTACACTCTTGCAAGCACACACAAACCCACAAACACACACTCACACACGCACACGCCGTTTGTAGATCCCTGTAAGAGTATACTCTTTATGTCATAACCCCAATAAAGGCACAGCCCTCCAGATGTCTGGTATGTGTATCATTGTATTGGGCAGATCATGTAAGATGAATGCCCACCCGCTACATCAGAGAGAATTCTCAGTTCCCTCACGCACACACATGCACACGTCATCCAGCCAAAAGGTGGGATCATGTCAGTGGCACAACGGTAGTGAGACACCAGCAGAGGCTGCCTCATACACAAAGGAATGCTGTTCACGAGACATCTGGTGCAGATTAAGGATGTAACCTGGTCAAGCATTATGTCATCATGTTCAGTTAGTGGTGATGAAGAGGGGGGATGTTTCGTACACCTGATGTTACACAATCACACTCACACAACAACACAAATGGTCTCTCTCTCTTTGACATACAAGCACATTCATTAAAATTTTATACATTTATACGTATGACAGGATTTCAGTAACATAATTACAATATTAAAAATATTGTAAATCCATTACTGTGACTGAAAGAATCATATGATGTCTCAACCATATCTCAGGTGTAGTGCACAAGTCACCTGATTTTGACTGTTTTTGATTTAATTGGTATTATTTTGTGTTCTACTTTTGTCTTCTATTTAAAGTTGTTCATTTTAAACGTGATTAGACACCTATTTTTCTTGGTCATAGTGTTGTATTTTTCTATTATGTATATTTTTTCTATTTTTTATAATCTTATATTTTTCCCCCCTATTTTTTAAATTCTTTGGTGAGATACCTTCACAAGCCCCAGCAGGTTTTTGATCTCATCAGGACAAGCCCTTTCAATTATGTATTATACTGTATATATTGGTGTTTTCTGCCTGTGAAAATAATGAAACTAAAAACTAAACAAAAAAAGAGAGCCAGTTTCACATCCGGTCTCATACTCTTAGTCAGCTTTGAATTTGAATAAACAATCTTTCTCTTATCTGAACCAACTGGTTTCAGTTGCCTAATCTTAACCATACCATAACCGTGTTTTAGTTATCATACTTTGGTGTTTCTTTAACCTAACCCAGTGTATTTTCTTGTCCTAACTGACATACTCTGCCTTAGATATTGTAGAGTACAATACTGTAGAAATACGTAAGAATTGAAATGTACTGAGTAAGCACAGTATGTGAGCTCACCAGTACATTATACCAACACACTGCAGTGACATATGTATTGAGAAATTCTCTGATTCATCTTCTGTGTAATGCCTAATATACTGTATGTAAGCACATTAATAATATGCAGCAATATAAACTGACCTATGTGATATTGTTCTTGCTGCCCTTTTTTCATCAAACACAACAAGGATTAAGGATTGCTTCAGAGAAAAAACATCAGTGCCTGCATTTACAATTTCATTGTATTTACTGTATAATGTCTGATGTTTCTTGTCTTACTTATAATGACATGTTTAATTTGGTGTAGTTCATCTGTGAGTATTTCTTTTGGCCACATCCACATAAAGGCAGAGAAATCTAAAATGCTATTTATATGTTAAAATGACTTCTGTCCAAACAAAAAGTCATTTTAATTAAGTTCTCTGTCCACACTGAAATGTCAGAACAATAAAACACAAATTATTTTGCTCTGTCTCATCAGGTTAAACTTCTGTTCTATAGCCACTTGTTACCACTAAGAATTTCAGGCCACAGAAAGTTTGTTTCTTACTTTTTAAAGCATAATGTCCTTTTTTGAAATACAAGATTGGCATTTTCAAAATTCAAAAATGCATTTTCTAATAGAATGTGTATGGAAGGCCTTTTCACATTTTGCTCCTTTTGTATGGACATTAATTGCCATCATTAATGACCCAATCAGGAAAAAAAGGCCTCTACCTCTGCTTAGGTTTCTTCCACTGGGAGGTCCCTGGTCTGCAGAAATATATACTTATAAAAGGATGTATATGTGTGTACATATAAATTTGCACACACACACACACACACACACACACACACACACTCTCATACACCCGCCTTCAGCATGGGGCAGGTTTGAACACTGTGGCAGCAGTGAAACATTGGCACTCCCCTTCTAACATGTTCAAATCTGTCCTCATCTGTGATTCTCCACTTAATCTGTACCTGATCACCTCTGTCTGTCACATCAAAAAGAGAGGGGAGGAGTGGCAGAAAGAAAAATGATATATTTTGTTTGTTATTCGATTTATATACTAATACTGTCTAAGGCCAATGAAGCACCTTTGAGTTCAACTGGAGAAGCAGCGAACTGCATCTTCGGGTTTAAGTGGTGGTGGGGTGGGCTTTGACATGAAACAGGCGTTGTGAGCTCCAGTCACACCTGTATGAAACAGAAGGTGAAAGTTTTTCGGCTACATTCCTTACACTCTTCCCTTTAGTTAAACACGTGGAATGTACTTTATGCTGTATGTATGCAAAAGGGCGAGAAATTGTGTGCGGCTGTTTTTCAGAGGTAGCAGTTAGAGGTGCAGACATGTACATTGCAGACAAAAGATCATGTCTGTTCCAGTTGCCGAAAGATGCAAAAGTGAGTTTATTTGAATTTGAAAAACTGTAAAACTGTGCACTTGTGAGAGATATAGACGTGCATGTGCACTTAAACTACAAAGATTGAAAGCATTTCTCAATGACAGATTGGAAATGGAAAGTAAGAAAACATATATATAATATATAATACATACATTCAATGAGTACAGCCAGTGTGTGAGCATGACAGAACTAAAGAGCGTAAGCACAAAGTAAGTGAAATAAGGCCAGGTGATCCAGTCTGTTCCTGGCATATCTGCCCACATTGTACCACAGTGTGCAGACAGGGTTGCCCTGCGGGAGCATGGGAGAGAGAAAAGAAGGGGACAGGACAGGAGGGAACCGAGAAGAGAGGAATGTGAGGAATGAAGGGTGAGCTCAGCCCGGCAGGTCTGTGCAGAGGCAGCATGTGTAGTGAACTCTTGGTAAGGTAGTACAAATGGCCTAGGGACACATCTTTGTCTCTGCCTCGACACAAAGAAATTGCTACTGATTAACCTACATCTAATCAACTCACACACCCATTCTTCCACACTCCCATCTTGTAGCTCTGCGATTATAACTGTCAGAAAAACATGGCAAGAAATCTTCTAGGAATCACAGTCTGTACTTTCAATTGCTTATTTCCTACAGTTAGTGGGAGGCCAATCATGTTGACCATGTTGAATATTACAATGTGATTGCCATAAGGTTCCATTTTGTGGCACAATGACGGTATGACATAAAACATTCATACTGTAAAAATAAGAGGTGTGGGAGGCATAATATAAATTATGTTTATAAACAGATGGAAACCACTCAGTATTGATGGTATATTTTTTCCAGTTGATCAACACATCGTAATCCTTTGATGCTGCAATTATTCAGACATGTGCCTGTATGTAGCACCAACCAAAGCATGTAGTCTAGCAGTGGCCATGAAATCAACTGGCCAATTATCTAATGGAGACGGATAGGTGTCTGATAAGTATGTTTTTTTACCAACGTAGGGCTCTATTTAGGTCCCTATTTTAACCGCGCAAGTGCAATGGCAGACAGTGTGGGTGTCTCCATTCGCACCTGCTATTCTGGTTCATGTATGTGCAGCAGCGCAATGTGTAAAAGGGCTGGATGAAGGTGAATATAGATCAGCGGGTGTGGCGATTATTAAGTCAAGGTAAGTCAATTTAATTTATATTGCGCCAAATCACAACAGAATTTATCTCAGGGCACTTTACACATAGAGCAGGTCCAGACCATACTCTGAGACCCAACATTCCCCCCCATCTGCCTTGACCAGTTGGGTTGAGAGAGAAAGAGGGAGGGGGAGAGGGGAGAGAGAGACACAGAGAAGCACAGCCACAACAATATTAACAATAATAGCAATAATAGTGATAGAAATATGACTAATAATAATAGCAGGTGTGGTAGGTATCGAGCTGGACCAAGGGGACAGCAGGTGGTCTATAGCCACAGGCAGCAGGCGGTCTGCAACCAAAGGTCATCTGCGAGACGAGAAAACCAAAAAACTCTGGGTAAGATGCCAAATTAGGAACATGCATTAATGGGGCATGAATGCATACAGATGTAGAGGGGGAGGAGGAGAGAGGAGCTCAGTGCATCATGGGAAGTCCCCCAGCAGTCTAGGCCTATAGCAGCATAACTAGGGGCTGGTCCAACGCAAGCCTGGGCCGGCCCTAACTATAAGCTTTATCAAAAAGGAAAGTTTTTAGCCTACTCTTAAATGTAGAGACGATATCTGCCTCCTGGACCCATAATACTCTCTCAGCCAATCATATCGCTGCTCTCATAGCCCTGACACAGCTGTGCCAATCACAGGTAGTCTAAGCGTTATAACGCCAGCTCAACAAATGGAAAGCTTTTCTTCAGGAAATGTCTGGACAGTTCACACAGAGTGGAGTGTCACACCATGAACATATATCACTACAAATCTACAACCAGCAACAGATGGAGTAGGTTTTTTCATCAGTTACTTACTATAATGACGATAGAAATAAAAAATTGTTTGGTGAAGCCGTTTATATGATTATATCAGACCAATGCTATTTCAACAATAATTTTAATGTATCTCACCTCGTAAATTGTCACATAGTTTAGTAATTAATGTTACACAACAGTATTTGAACCACAATGTGTTTCAAGAATAAAATGAGATGCTACTTTTGCTAAAAAGAAAGTTGGAAAAGAGGCTGTGATGAATAATCCAACATTTCCTTCATAAAAAAGCAGACTATTGAGTTATAACTGATGAGTCTGATGTGTACAGAGGTGTGTGTAGATCTATTTCAACCTCACTCAGACCGCCACCATGGTCTTTACCTTGAATGATGCCATCATCTACTTTTCCTTGAGACCATATATCAACAAAGTCATGTGACTGACCTTAAGAGGCTTGGCTCGCTGCCCATAAGAGCATCCAGGAGAACACGCCTCCTTGGGACTCCACTATCAACAATCCATCACTGTGGTGCAGGTGCCTTGTGTCCCGGAGGATTACACATGTTTTTTCCCTTTCTATGTTCCACTATTGTTGACAACAGTTTGTTGGTGAACCTTTCACTATTTTCCCTTACATTTAAATGGCAGAGGGTTACACTGCTTGTGTTAACCTCTTCTTTTCGTTTCAGGTAGCCTAATTTGTTGCACCTGGTGCTAAGCAATTACTGTAGCTTGCTGCTTCGGGTAAGTGCTGTTTGTCTCATAATGTTTGTTTAATACAGTTTTTCCCTCAGGAGTAAGTTAGAGAAAAAATTATTATTTTTGTTAAGTGCTGATTGTATTGTCCTGACAATTTCCCTTTTTACCTCTGAGCAGCAGGTGGGATTGTTTAATTTTCTCTCCTTGTATATTAAATACATTGGGATTTAAGTTGGTTATTATTATTTTTGTTAAGTGCTGATTGTATTGCCCTGGGTGGGCTTCTGATTGCTCCCCTCTATGTCATTACATGCACAGAGAGGTGTTTTCAGGTGAATCACATTTATTTCACCTTTAATTTTATTGTAAGTGATTGTGGCCAGCTGTGAGCAGCCTGATTATTGGTTCCCCATTTTCAGCTATCTGGGCTCTGCTGTTTATTTTCAGTTCACATAAACAATTACAAAAAAAATGTTTACAAATGGCCTCAGTTGTGTCGTTTTTGCTGGGGCATCATGGACCCAAGTGATGGCCATTGTGAATGTCCTTCTTGTTTGGGCATAGCACATTTATTGGAGCCTCTGCACCAATCCTCTTGGGCCATCGATGTATGACAGGTAACAGGGTGCAGGCTTGGTGGTGGTACCAAACAGCCATCACAACATCGGCAAGGGTTCCAGCCCTGTCCTTCTGCTAGAGATGCACCCCAGAGGAAGCACACCCCAAAGGTTCAGGGCCTCAGGGGGGTGCCACTTAGGGATCGGGGGACGACCGCCCAAAGCTTGTTCCCAGCTATTCCTGGACAGCTGGGAAGAAAGAGTGTCAGACCCGTGGGTACTGGCTAATGTGTCAAAAGGGTACAAAATTCAGTTTCTCCGGGGTCACCATTGCATCATTGCATCACCATGGCACCCCAAACCAGCAGCTCTGGGCTTGGCCCCTTCTCAGTCCCTCTCTCAAGGGTTAGATGAGGCTGACCTGAAGACCATAGGCAATGCCATTGCTCCCTCCACTTGTGCTAACTATGACCACAAGTGGAGGGTGTTCTCTGCGTGGCGTCACAATAGGCAGGAAAATCCAGCCACTTGCCCCATGGTTCTCTACCTTCTTCAGTCACTCAACTAGTACTATTAAGGTGTACACTGCCGCTATATCTCTCTTCCCTAAGTGTCTCAGTTCATTACAGGGGCGTACCGCCTGTGACTGGGCAGGTCCAATGTGGGATCTCCCTTTGGTGCTATGATCCCTGACTCAAGCTCCTTATGAACCCATAGAGCAGTCCAACCTTAAGTTTCTGTCTCACAAAACAGCTTTCCTCTTGGCTTTATGTTCTGCTAAGAGAGTAAGTGAGTTACATCTTCTGTCTGCTGCTTTCATATGCTGCAGGGATTTAATGAACTGAAGAAGCTTTTCATACAGTATAAAGCAGCTGTGTACAACAGATAATGTAAGAATCACCCGCATTCATTTATAGATCAGTGCAGACTGATTTACTGACTGTCCTGCTTTAACTACATTTAATGTTATTTTCTGTGCTGATTTTGGTTGAAGAGTGTTTAATTGAAATAAAAGATTTATATTTCAAGCATTAATCTGTTGTTGTAGCATGTTTGCAGCAAGTATTTAGTTTGATCCTGTTGATAATATCACCAAAGCAGCAGTGGATTGACATTGCGCCACAAATAGGCATGGTTCCGAGACATCTGTTTTCAGGGCAATTTCTAGGAAATCCTATGCACTGTGCGCTCTGCACTGGTCACCAAAATACCACACAGACGGGCAAAGCGAGTTTGAAGGTCAGGAGAAAACCAAACTGTATGAGCACTGCTTGCGCTGGTCATTGCGCCTCCATGAAAATAGGGCCTGTAATGTCTTAAAGTTAAGACTGATATGTCCATTAAATCTTAAAGAGGAACTTCACACTAATTTGCCGCCTCATACAGTTGTTGCCCTCCCACTCCATTGTTGCATTTTTAAAAATATGCTGGAAGGAAACATTCTAGCAGACTTACTCTTTAAGCATTTTTGTGAATACAGCCTCTGATTTTTACCAACTATGAAGACAAGGAGGAAAGCTCAGTAGTTTCTTTTAAGTCCTCATCAAGGCTTTGCGTGCAGCTGAGAACAGTTTTGGTAATGACCATGATTGAGGCCAAGACCATGAATTTGATGATAAAGATTTTGACCTTCATTGCCACGAATAACTGGAATTCCTCTGTGGTGCTGAATCTCCTGTAAAACTGCATCCTAATGTCTATATGGCACTTTCCTAAAATGGCCTGTTGGTATGACGATGTCTATTGTAGTAAGGAACAGTACCTGCATCCTTGTGGAGATGAGAATCAGTAAATGTAAGGATTTCAGTTTACAATGAACAAAATGTAAGCAAAACACATACTTAATATGTATTGTCTATTTGCATATAGTCTGTGATGGAATAATAAAGGTAACACATGTGTAACTCTGGTTCCATGATCACAGGCAGCTCGCTAACTGAAGCTTAACCAGTACAAATCAATGTAATTTGCTGGTTCAGCCAATCAGCCTGGACCACCAACTCTGCAGACACAGTTCCACTGAGTTACTCTAACTCCTCTGTTGAGTTAATTCCTTTGATCCTTTGATGCACTACAGGTCACAAGTGAACATCTAAGGCATTAGAAGACTACAAGTGAGAAATTACCCAGAGATGAAGCCATTTGGTTAACCACTAGTTTTCAGATCTGTCTCTAGAACCATACACACCCTTTCTCTGAGGCTTAGAGTCTGGTCTGGTTGAAGACCGTGGCTTTCCGTCTCTCATGGGTCAGTAGAAGCAAAGAAGAAGGTAGGAGGTAGAAAGCAGAAGGGACATAAAACAAGCCTCAGATAGGGCTAAGATTAAAGGGTACCACTGCTTGTCCCTCGTTGCGTTATTAATCCCAAAATTACTAATTATACAGTCTCAGAAGTTTTTAAGGCTTGGTTGATGATGCAGCAATTTAACTTGTTTGGGGCAGATAACTGATCAAAGCAGGACACCAGCCTGAGTCGTAAAAGGAAAGGCCGAAGTTCATGCAACTAAAAGCAGACAGAGGGAGAGGGAACACTACAGCATTATCAAAGATTAAAGATGTACATGTATAACATGCATGAGACACTTAAAATGAATGAAATTTAAGATGGGACTGTCTCAGCAACATTAACATTCATCTATAGATTGAATGTTAAAGCTTAAAATGGAAATGAGTTTTTTAAGCTACTTGACTGAAAGATTAGACACTGCAGGCCTACAACAAAATACAAAGGTAAAAATTGGATTTAAACAGTATGAGAGTGCTTAGCTTAATTTCCAGATTCATGAAATATTTGGGAATAATGGGAAAAGCCGGGATTGTATGAGATCAATACAGTCATGTCCAATTCCACATTATCTTATATAATCTTAAAAAACAGAAAGTAGATACTTGAAAAACAGTAGACGGATAAATGTTGATGAGGATTTTTGTGGTCTGAGTATGGTTTCCAGCAGTTCAGGAGAATTCATGACAGATGAGGAAAGAATGCACAGAGATAAAAGACCAAACATAATGGCACATTAAGTACTGTGCATTCCTTTGTTTGGTGGCAATAATCAAGATACCAGCCATCCTCAGATGTGTTGTTGACTTCAGCTGAGGCCACGGTCTACAGTTGATCCATTTGTCAATAAATGTTTTTTAAAAAAGGTTATAAGAGAAAGAAATTAGACCACATTACAGGATCACAAGATATATACTCTATTGACATGGTCCTGCCATAGATGCCTGCAAGTAAGGAATTGATTTAACATCAAATGTGATTGCTGTCTTACCACTGGAAGACTACTGGATGTGTATCAGGCCGTGCCATGCATTTATTTATATCTGATTTAATCATGATTACATTTGTTCATACACGTAAAGGAGGATGGGAGGCTTTAGGCTGCATTTAGACCAAAAACAGCCCTGCGTTATAACAATGCAAGGGGCTGTGTTGGTTGGGGCGTGTTGTTTAAGGTACCGGTGAGACAATTAGATGGTACGATTCAGGAAGTCTCGGAGCTACAGATTAATGCATTTAAAGGCTTATCAGATGCCAAAACACTGCACCGTGGTTGTAATACTCATAGATAGCATTTTACAACTCTGGAAAGTTATTATGGCATCAAATGTTTTATCTTTTGTATCGACAATTGCAAGGTGAACAATCGAATACAGCGTAAATGTTACAAACCTGCATTCTCGTGGTTGAAATGTCATCAGTTATGGTCCAAGTACTGTCCTAATTCAAAGTACAATCCAAATGCCTAAAAATATACCTGCAAAAATTTGCAGTCTTCTACTTTCTTGAGCTCAAAGTGCAATATTTTAATCAGTTCTGGGTGAATCAGTAGAACTAACAGTTCCTCTTTGGCAGAGCTGGTTGGACCAGCAGGGTTTTACCCTCTTCCATATATAGCCCTTCCTGTGAGGCAATCTTTGACCCTTGCTGATCAATATTTTAGGAAAGCATTTCTCTACACCATCTCATTCGCTGTCAGGCTTCAAGAAAGTGGAACTCAAATCCAGTGGAGCAAGTGTCAGCTTAGGTCGAGTGGAACATGTTCCGAATGGTGTTAAAAGCATGTACTCGTTGGCCTCTGTTCTCAATAATTAATGAGAGAAGGCACACAAAAAATTATCCCTGTTTCCTCTTCGATCCTTCCCTGGTGGAGGAGGGCATGAATTAGTAACACAGATCAAACTGCAGTGTTAGCGCAGATCAAGTATTTGTAAAGAAGCTGAAAGGACTATATGCTATACAAGAGAGGCCCTATGAGATAATGTGCATGTGCTTTGCATGTTCCCTGTTCCTGCCATATTGAATTTTAATTTGGAATGAAGCCATTCTACGGGGTATAACAATGATGAATAAATTATCAAAACACGAGGCCTATCTTTAGACAGAAATGTCTTGAATAAGAGTTTTAAAAAGCAAAGTTTAAACTGAAATATTTGCAATCAGAAAAGTGAAAGATAAAAAAAACGGTCCTCTTGAGGATGTGCTTTAGTATTATTTGAAGCCTGTGAACAAATCACTCGATAGTAAATGCTACAGCTAATTGGATTAAACTATCCACCTGTGTGGGCTCCTCTGATCTAGCTTCAAGCAGGGCATCTATGCTGACGCAATATGTCTAAAATGACAACCAGGGACTGCAATGCTTCCAGACCTTGCCGTAAAATGCATTTTAAGCTGTCCCTGAATTTAGAGTCATGAGCAATCTATTAAGAGTAACAGAAACAGCAACAGAAAAAGCACCAGTCAGTGTTACTTAACTACAAATTCCCTTAAAACCTGATTTCTTGTTTTCTTGAGCACCTTTGGTGATTCACCAACTGACAACTATATTTTCAAATTACAGAACCTGCAGACTACCAAATCATGAATCCATTTGCCTGATGCTATCGCTGCAAAATCTATCTGATATTTTTGTCTGAGAGTTGATGTTGTATCAGATTCTTATCCGGCGCAGAGCATCCAAAGAGCTTTAATAACCTCCAGTGTAACATCTCCTTAGTGCAGGCAGAACAGTGAGGTCATTCATAACATCATCGTGTCAGCTGACTTAGGATGATCAGTCACACACTGATATCATCTACTGTATAATGTGTTGGCTTGTGCTGCTGATTGTTAATACTGTTGCTGTTGTTGTGTTTGACTTGCTGCATGTGGCATGCACAAACAGCACATGTGGATTACTGTTATAATGCACTTTTCACTGTTCTTTTTCCTGAGTTTACTTGTAGGGACTGGTCCATCACATTTGTTCTTTTCAATCCACCCTTGAGGGAAAACATTCCCCATCAAGCTTGTAGAAGCTAACTGCCTGTCCGTCTTTGGCTTCCTACATGTCTTTCTTTACGACTTCATAGATTTATTTCCAGTGATACAGCTATGGTTTTTAATTCACATTGACTCAGAATTTAAACCTCAAAAAGGACAGACAACAACATTAGCTACAAATGATTATTCACAAAAAGGCATACACACACTTATAACACACACACACACACACATAAACACTTACATGCAAAAATACTCACACACAAACATACAGTACATGCCAGGAAGAGAAAGGCATGCTTTTTCTTGCTGTCTCTCACTCACTATCTCTCTCCCTGTCTCTTGCACACATACTTTACACATGCCCAGCAGTTACAATTGCCCTGATTAGAGTTTGGATGCTGGCAGGAATATGCAAAACTGATGCCTTTAATTAGTTTGTTTACTGTGAGGATAATTGAGTTATTAAAACATTCTTTACTAGTCATCTCAGAAAATAACAATATCAATTAGGAAATTAAGGTTATGATTAATTAATGTACCTGTTGACAGTTTGGTATGCAGCGCCAAAGGACCAAACCTGTCCTGGGAAAACCTTTAATTCCCAGAAAGGTAGGTAAATTTTCTAAGTTGTCTGAAATGCAGTGGTTTTACAAGTCATTTTTCTCTGCATAGTGAAGAGCCACATGTCATCACTTGTTATTTTCTTGCATAGTGACTGTTCATTTAGGCGTCATTGCACAACAACCTGACCTTGTCCTTGAAAACATTAAAGAATGTTTAACAAGTGATGCAGACCTGCTAGTTCATGCCAAGGGATCATAACATAATAAATCTCATTCACCAGCATAATGTTGTTTCAGCTCAAATCTGCAGTCACTTTGGGACCTGCTCTCTAACAAAATAACAGCCACTGTTCAAATAAACTCAACACACAAGCCCAGACCTGGTGTTTCTGACATTCACAGGCAAGAGCTATTCTCATGAAGATTAATGTTTTTTTTTTCTTCTTCTTTTAAGTAATTTGATATTAAACAAGTATTTATCAAGGATTATCATATCTGTTCGGGCTTTGAATAGTTATATGATCATTTGGCATTTGTTTCTTTCCATGCAAGATGAAATCATTAAAGCTGACAAAAAAGTGGGCATTTTTATGTTTGTTATGCTTATTTACAATGGAGAGGATCAGCTGAACTTTGATTTGGCTGCTACTGGATTCTGTTGGTGGAAGAGCCCAGCGGGGATCTCAGCAGGTTTTTCAACCTTGGCATCAGGTTGTTGCCACACATAGCCACACAGGGCCTGCATACTCATACCCTGTCACGTAAATGCACGCGCAAAAAGAAACACACATGCTTGCATAAACAAACACACGCATGCAATTCGCACACAGGGTTGTCACCACAAGTACACATACGCACATAAACTATTTATACGTAGAGAGGGAGATGAAGAGCATGTTCACTTAAATCAAGCATTCAGTGCACTGAAAGATGCACTGTGCATGCTTAACTCAACATGCACCAAAGAGGAGAGAGAGAGCGGCAAAAGGAAGCTTTCTCTTTTCTCCCCGAATGTGAGTAGTATGTTTGGATAAGAATAGAACCGCATGATGCTGAAATAGCACCTTTTTACTGCACATCTGTTTACTTTGAAAGTGTATCTCTTGCATTCTTACACTTGACTTGGTGACTTCATTGCTTCCCTCAGGGCACAGAATATGTAAGTAAGTCAGGACACTCAACAGGATTTCTCTCTGCACGCAAGCAGCAACTGGTAAGGCAGGGACGGGGGGGGTCTACATTTGACCACAGACTTGTGGTCTTATCTGGTCTGGATATATATATTAAGGTCCCCACTAAAACATTCAGGCAATGTACAGTCAAAGTAATTATTGGAAAATCTGTAATTGCAATATGGATGCAAGCTATTCCAATGAAGGGTCTTTTTTTGTAGTTTTTTTAGTCATTGTAGACAGAATAAAATCTTCTGCACACTTTCTCCACAGCAGATTTGACATTTATTAGCTGAGCTTTCTGAGAAACACTATATACACATACAATATACAGTATATCCTCCATATCAGGAGGGTAACAAAGCTGTGTCAAATAAAGGAATCTGGTTTTCCCCTTTTCATGTTTTTAGATCATTGTCATAAACATATGGGAAATAAAGGTTAAGAAAATAAAATATTTCTATTTTAAATACTACATTGAAAAACCATTCACATAACATTTAAATACCACACATAGACAGACAAACAGGGGAACACACTGTTTGAAGAATAGACGTTTTTCACAGAAAACATTTTGACATTGCCACGGTGGGAAAAGCGCAGGTGTAAATAATAAAGTTAACAATGGCTGAATTCCATTTTGGTTTCAGGTTCCTGCTATTGTGCATGCTGAGTTATCATTTATGTTATTAGTAACACCTGCGCTTTTCCTTCTATGGCAAGTTAAAAAGTGAAATGTGAAAAATGTCTATGACCTTAAAACATTGGAAAAGCTATCATAAATAGAACTGTTAATTGTCAAAATTATGTACAGGTATGTACATTCAGGTACATACCTGTACCCGATTTGATGTTTCCGACAGTGGACCATCTTACTTTCTTGTCTGATGCCTTTGTGACTAAAAGATCAGCTAATAAATGTACAAAATAACCTTGGTACAAAATAAAAAATATATATAATTGGAATATGTATGTTCCTACAGGATTGAAACTTGATGAAAACTAATGAACTCTGAAGTAATCTTACCATAAATAGACTGTAGCATAACTAAGGAATTTATCATCATTAGCATGCAGGCAGCACCTGACTCTTGACAAAATAAACATAAAACTGCTCTCTTAGCAAATACACTACTTTCACGTATTTTATTATTTCATCACATTGAATCCCCTTTCAATATTATGGTCTTTCTTTATTGTTTTACAAATATTAAGTTATCCACAAAAATAAAATAACTTAGATAATAACCATATTAAAACATAAAAAATACATACATACATACATACATACATTACATTTATGACATGAAAAAATGCATATTGCTGATATCTCCCAGAGTTCTCCTGGACACAGTTCTGTGTGTGCAAACTACTTATCAGAATCAAAATAATCTGTAACACCAGAAACATAATTCCAGATTTTTTTTTTTCCCCTCTGCTTTCAACACAGAAACATTTTTGCTTAAAATAAATTACACTGTCTGATAAAAACAGTACAGTACAACTCATACAAGTTACTTGAGACCAAATACGATCTTCACAATGTGCATATGGCAGAAATCCATGTCAGCTTTGTTATTTCTATAGCCGGAAGCTGACATCAGAATATCCCCGGTTGTACATATGCACACGTCGAAGAAGTGTGAGGAAAGTGAGTGTAGATATACTACATGAAGCCTACAGTGTCACACACAGTGCATTGCATCACAAAACAGGAAACACTTTGATTGATGACAACCTTGGATGTTTATAGTGCGAGGAACTGAAGCCTGTTCATGTGCACTCAGTTTCCTAAGTCAAATCTATTGATGTTATTATGCAGCATTATTATGTTTTATTTACATTGTTGTTCAGATCATGCTGAAAATGAAATCCAACTTCACTTGATAAATTAATATGACGGTCTACTGTGCACTGTACTCTGACAGTCCTCTTACTTTACATTGCACGCACAACATAGACAACACATGGAACATTTTGGATAACGTTAATTCAGGACGATGTATCTGTGCTGTGATTGGGAAGGTTGTAACACATGATCTCAAAACAGCTGTACAAGCTTGTGTCATGATGGTTTTTTTCAAATTGATTCACAAAAAGAACCTTAAAGTGTACTGGGCTATAAGTGCTTGTTCTACTATTTGAAGCTGATTTGTGTGATTAAATCCTCCATTAAAAGGGAAGGAAATGTTTTCAGTTGTTAGGGTCTGATATGAGGAATCCCAGGAAGCAGCATCAATGATCAAACTCAGATCAGACTTTATATTGGCTTAAGTTTTGTCCATTATTAATCATTGTTGTAAGGTCCTCCTTTCCACAGTGGTCATCCTTTACTGTAAAAAGGTTTCTCCTTTAATGCAACCTTACAATAGAAATCATCCTGGGACTCCTGTCTGCCTTTTTTAAGCCCTGTTAGCTGCGTTTTACATAATGCACACAACATAGTAATATTGACTGATACAATTATACAGCGTCAGTTGAGCCAGACGATGATCCCCTGATTTTCAGCTTCTTTGATAGGGACGTGTTCTAGCTGTAACCTGATAGCTGCTATAAACACTGAAACTTCTGAACTGCCCTCGAACAAGGCACTAAATCCTTAGGTGCTCCAGGTGTGTTGTGATGTGACAAATCCTGTGCACAGTGAGTCCTGCTATGTGAAACAGTCTATATTTGTCTCTGAAAAACACTGTGTAACATGGTGTTTATGCTGTAAATCATGGTCATATCGGTGATTGGGGGGGGGACTACCGTATATTGTATGATCAGTTTGGAAAGAAAAAAAAAAAAGCTGATGTCCTCCCCCGCTTTTTGAGTTTCATGGGATGCAGATCTCAGCCTTTTCCCCTTTTATAGTATATCTCTGGTGCTATGAAGATTTTTTTTTTCTTGACTGCAATCTACTGCTTACTCTCTACTTCCTCTCAGCTCATCTGAATCCCATGCAGCTGTATGCCAGTCAACAAACGTTACTGAAACAATAATCATCTGTTGCTTTCCGATATTTGAGTTTTCAGACATTTATCTGATGTAACTGTGTTCCTTTGTATCAACGGGAACGCAGAACATCCGCGCTGTCTGAGTTGTGCTGCATGTGCACTCTCTTACCAACATGCACGTCTAACTCTCTGCTGGCTCAACTGCTTCACACTCCGTCCTTGCTCTTCAGTTGTGGAAAGGAAAACAGCAGTCCACCGCAAAAAGGAATGGGGCACATACAGTATAACGGTCATGTTCCCCTTTCAAATGAATAAAGTTTATTAAGTCTGTTCTTTCTTTCTTTGTTTTTATCATATAGTCTTTTGGTGTGTTTCTTCATTTACAGACACTGACCCACTCTGTTATCCTGCACTCTTCACAGACCACGTAGCAGCACCAGTGAAACTTGCAGTTGCAGCGTTCGCTCCGTGTCTGCTGCAGGATGTTGTGGCCTCTCCCACAGCACAGACTTTCACAGTTGTCCATGCCGGGGCTGGTCTTGTTGCAGATCCGGCCCTGCGTGCCCGCTGAGTCCGACCCCAGGTCCCGCTCGCAGAAATCCGGTGACTTTTCAAAGTAGACGAGTTCGTTGATGCTTGGCCGCCGCCGATGCGTGTGATGGTGGTGATTGTGGTGGTTGTTCTGATGGTGGTGATGATGGTGGTGGTTGTGATGGTTATGGTGGTTGTGGTGGTTGTTGTGGTGGGAGTGGTCGAGCTGTCCGGTGTTCCGGTTGTGAGCCTTGATGAGCGTGGCGATGTGGAAGCGCTCTTTGAGGATTGAGCCGACCACCCGGAACTCAGGGGTGACCTGCCAGCAGGTCTTCAGCTGGCAGCTCCCCGACGTCCCGTGGCACTTGCATTTCCTCCTCATGTGGTCGAGCACCACCTGTGGAAAACACAGACGGAAGCAGACAAAAAGAGAGAGTGGGATGGAGTAAGGAAGTGAGCAGAGGCGAGGAGGGGGGGAAAAAAATGAGAAGGATTAATGACTTTCTTGATCACTGGTTGCATTTGAAGTTTAATATAAACAGGTACAGGCTGTTGCAGACTGCATGTCATATTGCATACTGGCTTTACTTGAGTGTTTTACCTTTGTTTGTTCTTTTAAGCAAGCCATAGTTCCACCGTGCTATGAATGACACATAATGCCCTGAAGGAATATTGGTCCCGCATTTAAAAAGCCAGGTGGTCCGACTCTGAGTCTGTTGTCAAACATACTGATATCAAATAACACAGATGGATGCAGGCATTACCCAAACAGATAGGAGCGTCATTATTCATTTTTTGGCATCGGGTAATGACTCCAAGCATGACCCACATGTAGTGGCACATTAGGCATCAGAGCATTGCAGTATTTACATACTTTCACTTTAATGGTTTAACGCTGGCCGTTGAGTTCCTTGACAACATGGATTCTAACAAAAACTGTGAATTATTTTATTATGTGTCAATGAACGAAAGCCACTTTTCACGCATGATGAGCTTGTTCATCTTCTACAGCTACATCTGCATGCATAAACAAGCACAAACACACAGTGTCCTGTTAGAGCACGGCCAACACTGCAAGACCTACCCACTCCTTTCAGCAGCCGCAGCAGCAAGTTTGCACAGCTATTCTTGTTAGGACATTGCATTGACTTCCATTCATTGTGGACAGCCTATTCCAAACCCTAACCCTAACCTTAACCTAACCTCATTTCACACCTTACCCCCAGCCTTAACCAGGACCTCAGAAATGACGTTTTGCCTCATTAGGACCAGAGTTTGGTCCCCATGAGGACTACTGGTCCCGACAAGGTCCCAATGAGGTAACAAAAACAAGCACACACACACACACACACACATACACATAGCTTGGAGGAAATATTACTGGGATGGATAAGGTTCATGCCATGTGGGATGTACTGTGTGTGTGTGTGTTTATCAGTCATCACGAGGTCTAAACTTTAAGATCCAATTACCAACAGGAACACCGGGCCACCCAGAGTACTGACAGATGCTGCTTCTGCTGCCGCCCCTATCAGCACACACACACATGCGCGCACACACGCACACACACATACACACACATGCTGGACACTTGCACAGTTAAACACATTCCAGACATGTGCTAGCAATAATGCTAATCTCCACACACGCACAAAATATGATTGTCACCCACACGCTCACATAGAGTAAGGCACAACTGGCAGAAATACAGGTATGAGCTATTACTGTAAAGGAGATAAGTAAAAGAGTTTCATGCTTCTGTGTACATGGTGGATGTATGTGTGTGCAGGAGGGCTTTCTTGCCGCAGAGCGTGAAAATCTCCCAAGAGCACCATGTGGATCATTTTCCCTGTTAAGAGATTACATAGTCACCCCCCCCCCCCCTCCATTATTTAACTAGGATCCCATCCATTAAAGAGACAGAAAAAGGAACAGGAAGAGCACAGAGAAAAAACTAGAGATGGAAGGAATATGTCATGTATCTATTGAGTGGGGCAATCCAGTTATCCACTTCTCCAAAGTCAAGGTCGATCTGGACCAACGCCAAAAAAAATGGATACTTCACTTTCCCTGATTCCCCATGCTTTATTCCACCTTTCTCATGGGGAACGAGTTGTGGAATACTTAAAAGGGCTTGGTTTGCGTGCAGCAAGGCTCCATTTCACGCTGTGCTGTGTGGGTTTCCCAATTGAGCAAACCATGCAGAGTAAAGAAGGGGGAAAAAACATGCTCTAGAGCATGAATGAGTGGAGAGGTGGATGAAAGAATGAAACTGTGATAAATGGAGCCACTTGACTCATCTGTTTGGAATGTATATAAGTATAGCAAAAGAAAACACTCCAGGTTGCCTCAGAGCCAAAGTTAATAGTGATCAGTCACACCGTCTCAAAAAAGCAATAAAACAAAAAATATCAGACCACCTGTGGAGCAGGGAAGGTCATGATACATCCAACTAGAGCTGCAACAAATGATCAAAGAGATATTCCTTTGCTCAGACTTAAAGGCTATGAAAATGTGTTCATAGAGTTAGGGTTAGATTTCTTACTTATTTACATACATTTACGTAGACTTTCTAAATATATGTTTATTTGATGATATGTTACTATCACAAACTTTCTAGGAGTGTAGGGCATTTGGGAAAATTAAATGTTCTGAAGCTGCAGCTTAAAATCCTTTGTACGGTGTATTATAACAATTATACAAAAGAATTCAAACGATTTTCAGCTTTTGCATCACTGCATTCTTGCTTGTAATGTGTGTTAGGATAAGAGAAAGTAACCATGAAGCATGCATTTTGGATAAACATGGTTGTACTGTTATCGACAGTGTTTAAAAGAAAGTTTAAGGAAGCTGTGATCAGTGGTGAAAAGATACTAGAGGCTGTAAGTCTTTTTGGTAAACAACATTATAATAGCTCAAACAGCACTTGCACTTTAAGAATTCAGATTGCAGCATTTGGTTCAGTTTTTACATAGGGGCAGAGGCAACCCCAGAATCACAAACATGCTGGCCTTAAACACACAGCAAAGTCTGTAATCATAAAGCTCTCCAACCCACTTAAACCTTAAAGAGTCAAACTGTCCTAGGAGTCGTAATTGCATCCACATTGCTACTGTTTGAAGGTACATTCACAGCAGGATAGCAGTTTAAAAGTACAGTAACACAACGAAAACAGCTAAAAAGTGTTATTTCTATTGACATTTAATCATATAATTGCAGGGGTAAAAGCCAGTTGTAGGAGATTATGAACTACGGCAGCGTGTCTCAAACTTTTTTATGTGTATCAGAATAGAATGATTTACGTAAGAACAAATATTTTCCTGAGGTAGAAACAACATGCAATGCCTGCAAAACCTTTGCTGTTCCAGCTCTACCACATGTCTGACTTCCATAACTCAGAGTCAGAGTGCAGCAAAATGCTATTTTGCTCCTGGTTTTTATTAGCCTATGTGTCACTATAAAAGGATAATAGCCGCTTCCTACAAATTTAATTTAGAATCAGCCACTCTCAGTTTACTTTTACAACTTCTTGCTAGTCAACTTAAGTCCGGCATGTTAACCAACAATGAGGACAACCTGCAACAGCTTTCTAGAACTCTTATTTATTTAAAATGTAACATATCTGCCAGTCCAAGATCAAAAGAATAGCATCTATGAGTTATGTTTAAGGGCGGATCTATCCATTAAACACACGAGGCATGCTGCACACCCTAAGGTCTGACTGGGCAGAGCTTGAAAAAAAAATGTTTGCAGGCTCCTAAAACCTCAACAAAAGAACATAACTCCAGGTGAAAAGTACTTTGTGTGTGTTGGGGAAATGTCAAATGTTCCTTTGACGTGTAGTTGAAAGGCAAACCGGTAGAATCAGACTCTTAACAGGTAATAGGAAATAGGGAAGCTGTCTGCTCTTGCTATATCCGAAGTGGTCTGTCAGTATGTAATGTTGAGTGTTGATCCATCTGACAAAAGAGCTGGGGGAAACGCCTGTTGAGTACATTTTGTACAGGTGGAAAGTAAAGAAGAAATGTACCAAAGAGAACCTGATTTAACTTATGGAAAGGCTACATTACATTTAGATCTCATTTTGATTTATAGGTGACTGACTAATTAAATGAAGCGTGCATTAACTTGTTCAAATGCATGACACTGCTGTTAATCAAATAACAAAGGAATGACTTGGCACAGCCAGTTAAGATTAATCACTTGCTGATTTGCATCCAGTAGAGTGCAGATTTAGATTTAGAAGATGAGTCAGAAAAAAACAAACTGTTTTAGTCTTTCCTGACCTAACATCCTGATCTTCAAGTCACTCTTTCCCCCACTTTGACTGTATTTTTAACTGATGATCACATGAAAGGTTGTGATTTTCTGGTTTCTTCCAGTTCACTTTAAATTGCACCTGGGGGTATGACTGTGTGTAACAAAGGAGAGAGGGAGACGCATAGAAATGTGTGTCGTCTGTCTCTTTGTCTGTGTTTACGATATCTGACTTGACTACTGTGGAAAAAAGGAAGAAAAACGGATGCAGTGATTTATGGTTACCCTGTTGTAGATCATAACAATTAGCCCTGAAGACATTGAGGGTTGGTGGAGGAGGTGCTGGGTGGTGGGGCTGAAGGGGGAGTATACAGTAAATGGGGAGGTGAGAGGAAAGGAGGGAGGAAAAGAGGATGACAGGAGGAGGAGATGATCTTTGGATTATCTCATTGCTGTTCTTCCACTGCTTATAGATATACAAAGGCTGTTTGTGTGGATGTGTGTGTGTGTGACAGCGTGTGTGGGTGTTATTACAAATCACCTGTCCGTCTAGCCAATACTCTATCTAGGCTCAGCCATCATGTCCTGCCGCTATCAGCCTTATCCTGCAGATTAGATTATAATCGCTTTTCCAGTGTTATTCATCATCAGCTCTGATGAGCCAGGAAATACACAAATATTATCAGTCTTACACAACTTCAGTCACTTTATACAAACTATAAAAAGCTTGTTTGGAAGAAATCCGTTGCATAACACACTTACTGTCTGCTATGGTAATACGTCTAGAGACTCCGTAGAGTTTGAGGAGTAAAATAGGTCACTGTGTTAAACAGGGGAAAATGCTGATGGTTTTTACAGCATTATTATTTCTTCGCATTAAAGTATCATCTTTTAAAAAGATGCTTTACTAGATGATTTACTAGATGACTTACATGTTCACTACATAGATGTAATTGCATCAAATGCGACGGTGGACCACAGTTAGAAACAAACATCTGGCAAGTTTTAATTGGCTTACAGAGTGAGACGGAGGTGTCTATAAAACAACCCCAGACAGAGATCAAATACGACATGTTGGTGGCAGATTAGGACTGCAAGCTACATAATACAGTAGACTGGGGAAGAGTACATGTTGGAGTAGAGCAGAGCAGACGACCGTGCAATGAAGGGGAGTGGATGAAGTAAACTAAAGATCAGAAGTGGTGTCTGGCCTGGTTACCGCAGTCAGACTTTCAAAATGAGTGCATTAATTAGGTAAATTATAAAATGCATTCTCACTCATTGGCCCTTACATGCTGTTTTATGGGATATTTACCTTTACTGGACAACAAGAGGCCAGAAAGAGAGACATGTGATCAAGGTCGAGAGCCAGAATTGAACTGGAAAAGTTACTTGAGCTACTTGACTACCAGAACAACTACACCAACAC
The DNA here is from genome assembly GCA_038419695.1 of Scomberomorus guttatus. Lineage (NCBI taxonomy): Eukaryota > Metazoa > Chordata > Actinopteri > Scombriformes > Scombridae > Scomberomorus > Scomberomorus guttatus. Next base: position 23,545,171 of record CM076456.1, on the reverse strand, counting down.
TTTACACACATTTTTAGTCTAGTTTCTTTTTTTTTGTTTTGTGTCAGAATAAATGAAAATGAATGTGTCGATCTTATGTATTTGCGCATCTAAAACACATTCCCATTAGTGATGCTCAATAATTAAATTGATTACTTTCTACAACATACAAACTTAATGAGGCAGTTTTTCTGCGTGCAAGTGCCTGTTACAGCCCTGCCATAACACCTGCTGTGCATGACTACAGTATGCCAAAGGTGAAGTGTTACCACACTTCTTTTAGTGTAATGCTACACCTATTTTGTCATCCTGTCCGAATATCAAGTTTGGCTGAGTCAATACTGACTCAGTGATTATGATCAGTCAGTGATTACTTTCTGCAAAGCTTTTTTTTTTGTAGAGGGAAAGTCCATGTGGAATGACATACTGTATATATAACACACACGTCTGATGGAGAGAAGCAGCAGCTACTGAGGAGTTGAGCAATTTGCTGACTGTCTGTGCTTGTAAGAGCTTTGATGAGGAATCCCTCACCAGAAAAAAAAGTACTAAATTGTGCTCCTTGTTGTCAAATGTGTGTGTGATCCCCGTCACAGGCTAATCTTCAAACTGGTGTATATGTACACAAGCAATACGAGAACTGCAGCTTGTTATTTAGTGTCAATGCTTTCATTTTAGTCTCAATGCTAATCCACACTTATAATCAACACCTTTTTGTTCCCTATGTGGCGGCACACAGTAGTTGAGCAACTTCGTTGCCAGTCATAACCAACTACAATTTACCAGTATAATTTATGGCTTATTCCCTGTTTTGTAGTGTGCATTGAATTTAATCATTGGTCAATCCCTGTGTCATCACCGCTAAGTACTTTTGGGAAAATCCTAATCTAATGTCTATGTGTCCCACAACCGACCCTTCTCACTGATAAGCAGCAGACTAGTCTGCACGCCGCCTTGTGTTTGTCAGTTCAAAGAAAATCTACTAAAGGACCTTTAAAGCCAAGCAGAAAGCCAAGGCAATATCAAAGCACACAAACAAATCCCACAGCAGCACATTAAGCCCAGACATCACTTTAAACAAATCAAACGCCTTGCTTCAAAAGAACAGTTAAACGCATACAGACAAATACACACGCACACATGCAAACACAATGACATGCAATTACTGGAGCAAATGCATATCTACAGTTTACATTAAGAACTATACTACATTAGAACGCATCTGTGAGTGCATGTGTGTGTGTGTGTGTGTTTGTGTGGTATTTACTCACTGTTAAGTGCACACTTTGTCCACAGCTCTCATTTAGAGACTCTAATAAAATGTTATTACCAGCATAAGCACTTCCACCTGCTGAGCTTTTACTATGAAACATTTGCCTCTGTGTATTTTAATGTGTACGTGTGAGTGTATGTTATAAGGATAGAGTGGGCATGACTCTATGTGTGTGTACATATGCTCGTGCATGCGCGTGTGCATGTGTTGACGTGTGTGCACTATGCGGTGGGTCAGATCAAATGCTGTCCCTCTGTACTGTCAGGACTCTGGAATGCTCTGCACACCACTGATGATATGAAATGGCCTCTAAGGAGCGCAGGACTAACCCCGCACTAATGTTGCTATTTTTGATCAAACGCACTTTGCTTTTCGTGTGGGTTCTGAGTCAATGAGTTAACGTGAATCGGTTCTCCGAAGCAGTTTATCATCGCTCAAGGGTTAAATTAGGCATAAAAGGACCTACGAATCTCACTATTGCTGGTTTGGATCAAGCCAGAGGGGGTGCTGCTCTAGATTCATCATGGTTCAAGCACCCTGGTGAAGCAATGTTGTGCTTAAACATCAGCTATACAAACATTTACAGTTTTCCAGTTGCTGGCATCTTAGTTGTTACCACATTTCTCACGGGTGTGAGACATTGAGGGCTGAGGTTATTTCACTTTTCATTGAATCCAGTCACGACCCCTGTCCTTTGTCAATGAGTGTTATGTACATTACATTACAATATATTATTAAGCGCAGCAGGGGCTGGCGCCAGTAATGACAAATCAAATCAGCTATTTTTCTTTCCTTTGAAAGCAGTGCTGTCTTCACTGCGACGCTCCTGTGAAAGTTCAGTCTCGAGTAGTTTCCTGAGAAGTTTTCATGCAACGGGTGCAGATAAAAGGAATGTTTTTTTTTTGTGGAAATATGCTTATTCGCCAAGCACTGATAAGGATACCGCGGCTACTCTCATGTCTGTCAGCTAAATATGAAGCTGGAGCCAGCGGCCAGTTAGCTTAGCTTAGCATAAAGACTGAAACATGGGGAGGGGGGGCACAGCAAACCTGGTTCTACCTAAATGTAACAAAATCCACTTCCTAAACTTGTTTGTTTAATCTGTACAAAACTCAAAGTGTAAGAAAGGCACACTGTGGTTATACAGGGGGTTATGAGCGGGGCTATTTCTTGGCCTGGGTGCAGTGACTTCCTGGAGTCTCCAACACATCAACATAAAGGATAAATAAAGCATTTGATTTACTTGCTAAAGTCAAACTCATAGGCCTACAGAATACAACAGTGTTGGACGCTTTTGACATGCAGTGCAAGTGTAAAGCCACCTGCTGCACCTTTACTCCCACTTAGGTACAGTGAAGATCACTACGAATCAGCAAAATACCAAAGACACAAGAGACAATATGAAATCATAACAATTGAGATGATTTGCAAAGAGTCTGGGCAAATGTCTCAAATGTTCAAAATCTGTTTTGAACAGCAGATTGCCTAAAAAGAGGGTGAAAATGAGTTTAAGTGTATAGTTTCCTTCCAAAAAAAAGGGCATACCATATTTCCTTACTCTCCTGAAGTTAGGCCCTGATGGTAAATTGTAATTACCAAAAGATGCTTGCCAGCAACATGGCACACTGTTGCATAGCCGGCACTGTCACCACCTGCCTAATGAACAGGACAGGATTCAACAGAACCTCGGCATGGCTCTACAGTATAAGCTCTGCAACATGAAGACAAGGAAAGCCTGCCAAGCATTTGTTTTGAGGTGTGCTCTCTAAACGATGGAGAAGAACCTTCAGAAAAAAAAGAAGAAAAAAAAAAAACTTGGCCAAGAAATTTACTGCCCCACTGAAGTGTTTCCATGTCTTAAGAAGCCATTTTAAACATGTAGTCAGGCTTTAAAAACCACTCTTATTAACTCCTGAACAGTAGGGTGATTTGCTTCACTGGAAATTAACAGTAACATGGAGGGCTGGAAGGAGAATAAAACCTGATTAGTGAGGAATCCAAAGCAAAATTTGGACTGTTTGGCTTATGAAACTATCTACCTAAAGAAAAATAAGACAATTATAAATCAGTTACATTTTAAAAAAAAAACTTGTAAAGCAACTTTCACATTAAATGATTATTTGGGTAGCAAACACCTTTATTTAGTGTGTTTCTACATGTTTTAAAATTTGTTTGGAGGGGATCTATCTATTAAAATTTTAAATAATTTAAATGTTTCAATCTATTTTTTACTTACTTTATTATATATTAATATTTTGTATCAATTATTGTTAAGTATAAACAAGCAGCTGGTAAAGAACTTCACACATATACTACATACATGTAACTTTACTTAATGTATGTGTAACATTGATTGACACCATGTGCAGATAAATCTTCCCACCTTATTAATTTCTTGTGCCTGCATAGTGTACAGCACAGTATTATAATCAGCCCTGCTGGAGAGAAGTTGGAGGAGGCAGGAGAGGGGGAAGAGGGGAGGGAAGGAAGGGCGAATCTCTTTCTACTTTCCGCCCCGGTGTTTGAAGTCTAAAATCTTTTGCAGGGTTTTAAACATCTGTTTCCAAACTGCCAGCAGCCACTAATTAGGGCTAAAAACAAGACGGGACGTCGTGAGAACCCTGGGGTGGGCATGAGGCGACATGCACACCCCGCTAAAAACCACCGCATTCCTCTACTTAAAGACTACTTCTCTGAAAGGGGGAGTGAGGCAGGGGGTAGTGGTGGAGAGAGGTGAGGTGGTAGTGGCGGGTCGGTGGGAGGAAAGAATCACGGGAAGGGTAGGCATTATTTTGAGGCCCCACCTGTCAGTGTTTTCTGTTTGATAGTAGGGGCCATGTGAGTGCATGTGTGTGTGTGTGTCACAAGATCTTAGAGAGGTTTTGTTGCAGCTTTCAATACCATTTGAAGTCATCAAGGGTTGTGATATTTCACAGTATATAAAGTATACTAAGCTTGTTCTTTGCCCCTTCTTCCTCTTGCCCCCTCTCTCTATCTCTGTTTCTCTCTCTTCCCCTCGTTCTCTCCAGCCAGGTATTGCCTCCGTACATTACACTCAAGCAGTAAGCCTCAGCTTGTGGTGAGCTGTAACAAGTCAGCCAAACCCTTCTGAGCAGCTCCATGTAAAAGATGGTTTAAAGAACCCTAACAAAGGTCATCAGGGGTCATCAGGCTCGTGTCAAAATACAAAAGGTAAAGGTCAGGAGCGCTGGGTATCATTTAGTCCCTGCTGGTCGTAACCAGAATCTTTGCAAAAAACGAGGTGGACTCTTTGATGTCGCTGATGACTGCCTCAGCTCGTCTGGCTGGAAATAGAAGCCTGGCACACAGAAAACAAAATTTATTGCGAGGAATCTGAGAGCCAATATTTATCCTTTCTAAATATCCTTCTGGAAAGATCAGACTGTAAATTAAAATGAAGCTGTGTAGCAGCACTTCAAGTTTGTTTTTCTTTTGAGCTCCTACTGCTGTCCTCAAAGTTTAAAGGGTGTAATTACATTTTCTGATTTTGAAATATTTTCTTCCAGGCACTTCACCTGACAAATAGTGAAACTGGCCTGGTTTGATAAACCTGTTTTTTAATGTACAGTATAACGGCCGTATAAAATGACACTCATTTGCATAATTTACTTTGTAAACATTGCCTTTAGTTGGCATTGTACCTTTGACATTTTGCCTCCTCTATAACAAAGAAGCACCCTAATGAACTTTTTCTGTCAGTTTTTGTTTCCAGTCACATCTAAAGGTCGGTTTCCACACCTTGTCTTTCCAGTCAAATTCATAACACAACCAACTAGCTACTGTATTTTTGAACACACACACTGAGCCAAACAACCTGAGCCAAAACAGCGGAGAAACATGAGCTTGAGTCTGACTCTCTCGCTGCAACTTTACGGTGATTCTGTCGGTTTTTTCAAGACATTTCTGAAGCATTTCTTTGCCAACTCACTTCTGTGGTAATTATTTCATATGATCACACCATCATCATCAATTGAGGTTATGCTTACTATATAATAAAAGCAGCCCTTGAATATCAGGCTAATAGGCTAATGTGTCTGTGTCATCATACCTCAGTAAAAGGGTATTAATTTAAAGTCAACAATGACTCCACATGTCATCATAACATTAAAATGAAGCTTAGCGTTCAAGTTCAAGCAGGAAGACTATCTTATGTTACTCATTCATTCTCATTCCTCTCTCTCTCTCTCTCCCTCTTCTCTTGTTTCTCCTATCAGCTGATTAGGGGTGTTAACTCTTTTAGTTAAACCAATCAGATTTCGCCACAACCTTTATCAGCCAATCATGTCTTAGCTGTCAAACTTTAAATCTGTTGCTGTCAGCTGTCATTTCAGCGCTCATCGCCAGTGTCCAGGTCTGAGCTCACCAGAAGCCCGCTCCTCGTCTCATCATCCAGATCTCAGTATTGTCTTTATCCGTCACCACCACCAGTGTCTGAACTCCATCAGAGGATATCCTGCTCTGCTCATGGCTTCATTACCCACTTCGTAAGAAAAACGACGACGTCACGATGGGGTCTAATTGCCAAAGACTTTTTCACATTGCTCATCGTTATTGTCCATGTGTCAATAAAATAACTGTTCACTCTAATGAAGTCTCTCCTGATTGCAATAAGATTAGAGCAATTAGCAGCAACGTCAAGGTTAGTGATTATTTCAATAAGTGATAACAGTTACATGTATACTTAAAGTAACACTTTTCTCTCTTTATAACCCATTAATGTCATATATTGACATTATTACACATTCAAATCCACACTTACTCACGTGAAGAAGGATTTCAGTGTCTTATTAAATGGCACAATAATAGGAGACACTTCTGCCTAAAGACAGACTGACAGGAAAGACAAAACAGGATCAAACCTGGAATGTGGGATAGTGTATAGGTCTCCCTGCCACCAGCTTCTAGGCCTTAAATATTAGGAAGCATGTGGCCTCAAGGCACAGTAGACAGGGTAAAGACAACATACTGTGACAGAGTTTCATACCCTTACTTAATACATCCAAACAAAAAGAGAAGGACTGAAAAGACAAATTATTCTTTCCTTGGCTCATGAAGTCATTACTACTCATGTCAAATCAGCCCCCACCCAAAGTTTACTCCCAAGTCCACAGCACTGATTGGAATTTATGTCACCAGTTGTATGCCCCTGGGTATTTGTACCATCACCTCTACTGCTGTGAGGTCAGCTGTTGTTCAGCTCGGCTGACGCGCTCCACATTTGTGTTTTGTCTGCATAATCAAGGAAACCAGAAGTAAACTGATGGAAAGATACAGGCCCAAATTACTCAGGAGGAAACAGGGAACAATGAGCAATTTACGGTCCTTCTTGTCTCTGTTCCACCGCAGTGCTGGAGATCGTCAAGGCTTATCACTGTCATTTACATCTTTCTCTCTCATTGCCCAAGGCAGAAAACTCTGTAGCAACAGGTTAGCCAAAAGAAGTTAGAAATGACAACGAGAGATTCGTTTATTACAGCTGCTTCAATTGTTTGTTATTGACATACACTTTAGAGTTTCTAATATACTTATATTTGCCCCAAAAACATTGTATTTGACCTTTCTATGCTGCAAAAGTAACTGTGTGACAACAAAATACAGGTGTCTGATTGCTACGTAATGATAACAAGAGAGAGAAAAAAGTTTTTTAAATGAAAAACGGGGAAAATCTACTTCTCAGCTGCAACAATACTTACAACTATGGTTGAGTTTTTCTGGTACTGAGTACTGTCACCCTCCTTTAACAGTCCTACAGACCCACCATCATAACAGATTTGTCTAAAAACTGGTAACTTCACTCATCTATCAAACAGAGACTGACTGTGATCTGTAAGGGGAAAAAAAGTCCTCTGAAAGTTGGAGAAATTGTAAGAATTTCCCTAAATAAACAACAAAGCAGGAGCATTATGCAGCTGGTTAAAACTGTGCTCACTCAAAATATACATGGCAGTTCCAGTGACATATTGTGAGTCAGAGTTTGAAAGCAGGGAAAAATTACTCCCTCCAGACATGCAAGGTAATCCCTAATGCTGTGTATTTAGGCAACCCTAATACATAAAAGAAGAATCATATTGGGAATTCCCACTGTGGTCACCTTAACCACACACACTTCTCTTGGGTTTACACTGGGAGAGGGTAAAAGGTAAAGCCTCCCTCTGAACTGCTCAGTAGATGACACAGAGCATACACTATGGTTGACTGGACACCAAGCTCATAATGATATGAAACAACTTTTTTGATCGAAACTTTGCTTTGCTGGGAATCCTTTTTCGAGAAATACTGTTTGAATGTAGATTATCTGATCTGTTTTCCACATTTGCCCATTTCGGTTGTTATCACTTGATTGAATGGGTGTTATCAGTGGTTATCAGCCTCATAGCTTAGGAGGCATAGGAGGGGCCTGCTACACCTGCTAGTAGGTGCATATCAACCCATTAGAATAGGACCATGGCATCTACCAGTAGGTAATATTCCACTACGTTACGCTACAAAGTAATGATGTTTTATGGTGTGACAAAGCTGTGGTTAAGGTCTGGTTAGGTTTAGGCATAAAAAAACACTTGGTTAGGGTTAGGAAAAGATCATGGTTTGGGTTAAAATAATCACTTGGACGTGGTTAAACATGGCAACTGTTGGTTATGAATGCAGTAAAATGCTGTGGTGGTCTCGAACCTGTTGTCTCTTGCTTGCAACTTCACGTGTCACCAGCTAACTATCCATGTCACCAACCCACCACCTCCTAAGATGTGAAAAATCATCTTATCAAGTCATCTCATATTGACATCATCTGAAATACATGACTTCCCCGGGTCATAATTACTACGGCCGCTAGATGACGTCTGTAAGTCAAATGTGACCACCTTACCAATGGATGATAACGTCCTCCTCAACCTACTAGCAGGTGTAGCAGGTCCTTTCTAACCCGTATCTACTGTATGAGGCTGATGACCACTGATAACTCCCGTCCAGTCGAGTGATAACGCTCAAATCAGTATAACATAATGAAATAAACAACTACCAAAAGCTACTAAAAGGGCCAATTACAGTCACCTGCTTACATATTAACTGTCTTCTTATGCATAGAAAATTTTGAAAAATTGCACTCACACTAGTAACTAGTATAGCCGCATCACAACCTGTCTCTCCTTCATTAGTAATGTTTTCCAAGCAATCCTTCTTTTGGAAAATCAACCTCTTCGGCTCTGTAGTGCTGCAAAAGTGCTGAGCTCAAACGTTTACAGCAGTTATCGTATGTTTGTACAGAATAAAACTGTAGTTGTGATAAGATAACTAAAACACATTTTATCAGAATTGATGCTGTTACTATTTTGCAGATAGACTGCAGATGTAGAGTAAACATGGAGCTTAGGCAAGTACGCTTATAAACACACACGCCCGCGTGCGCACACGCGCGCGCACACACACACACACACACACACACATATACAGACAATCTGTCCCTTGTCTTTCATCTATCTAGATACAAATATACACAAACAGTCTATGCCAGCAGAAATAAACAGCAGTCTAATAATGACAGGCCGCTGTTGACCTAGCCAATAAAATGACTGTGATGTTCATTGTGACGTTATCATTGGCTCTGTAGCACTCTACCCGCCCACTCTCCACCTGCTTTACTGTGTAATATGTTTTTTTTTGTGTAAATTCACTTTAAAGAAAATGTAATATTTACTTTGATAGCAGAGATACTGTAGATAATGTATCTAACTGTGCTTTGCTTAGGTTTGCAGATACATAGAGGCTCTTGTTCAATTTCAAATGTAAACAGTAACTACACTTGTTGATATGTGGAAATATGGTGGCAATAACAGAACATTCACTTTGCACAAACTACCTTCCCACACTAAATTATTTTTCATTTAAAGAGCTACCCCAGTGATGTATATTGTACTTCCATAAACTTAGGGGACTTAGGAGAGACTGATTGAAAAAAAGAACCTCCCTGACTGGTAAATGTCCATGTCTGAAACTTCAGTTTGTAACACAGACTTTCTGCTAAAAAGTACGTCCCGTCGTAAAAACAATTGTTTTTACAGGCTGAGTAGTACTCCTTCTGACAAGTAAACTGAACTTAATGTGTAAAATGGCCCCTTTAAATTGAAGAAAAAGTCCCAGATTACTGAAGTAATTCAATTAAAAGTGAGTCAAAGCTGTTAGACACTGGGGCAGAGTAAACAATCACTTTGAATTTGTCTGACATGAATGGGTAAATTTAATCAAAATCTTCCTCTCAGAGAAAATGCTGCAAGGGTTGCTGTTGCAAGAGGAAAATACAAATATAACAAGTGACACAAACTTGGGAAAAAAAACACATGCACACACACACATCCTCTCACTTCCACTCACCTGTCTGCCAACTCTATTATTATGCAGCCTCATACGGGCATGGATGTCCTTGTAGGTCTCACGGGCATCCAGGAAATCCCGAGAGAACTTCTCTCCGAATTCCACATCGGGGCTGCAGCCGCCCCACTCCCAGGAGTCTTGGGGTCCCGGCAGGTCGGCAGGGAAGTGCTCCATGACGCCGTGAACCATTCCCTTCCCCCGGCGGATGGCCTCCAGTTGCAAGCGGTGCAGCTTGATGCGAAAGGCCTCCTCGTCACCACGTCGCTTCTCGTCACAGCCGCACGCCTTCAGTTTGCCCATGGAGCAGGCGTTGGCCACGGCGTGCACCACACCTGCTGCTGCAATGGCATACGCAAAGGCACTCTCTCTAAAACCTGTTGAGATGAGAGTGGAGGAAGAGGGGCTGTTTCATAAAAATAGAACAAGGATGTTGCTATATAGCCTAATGTGGATTTAAGAAGTGTCACAATCAGGAAACAAGAGTTTGGGAAGGAAAACACTGGAATATTTTCTCTAAAAAAGGGTTGTAGCTTCGTAGCTTAGGCCAAGACATGTTTTCAGTTAAAATGGCCGTTGCCAAGAGGAAGATGGGATTGACACTCTCTAAACTGACACCATACTTCACTGCTATGTCCAAAATGACATAAGTATCACATGAAAACCTTATGAAAGCTGACATGAGGACTGTGTCAGTGCTCTGGAATTTGCCATGTTGCGTTAAGAAGCGTCTGTAGAGGCATTATGAGTGTTATAACATGGAATTTATGCAAAATGTTAACAAATGACCTGCAGGCAGAACATACCACTGTGCATGTGTCATGAACCTTTCAGGTGAAATGAGAGGATTACCAGGTAGATGGAAGATGGAGGATGACATTTGCTAGATAACAATCCATATTCAGATTACTATGACAAAGGTGCTGCAAGTGTTGTTAGTTGTGGTAAATGGCCTATTTTTTTTTACCCCAAATAGCATCAGAAATACAGAAAAAAAAAACATTTCCCTGGTTAAATTTCTGCTGTAAAACTGCTGGATTCAACTTTAACATGTAAAGTGATTTTCCTAACCCTAAAACTCAGTTTAACAACAGCCAAATGAGTGAGTTTTAACATCTCTGTTAGCAACGTGCGCCATAATGCTTAGTAAATATGCACTTTAATGCTGCTTTGCATGCTTTGTTTCATACAAGATAAGTAATGGTGTACTGTAGTAAAAAAGCTTCCTCTATTTTGATAAGGATACGCACAAGAGTTTATTCACACGTTTATATATACACACATGCCAAGGCTCATAAAACTGGGGGAAAACATCTGGGACAATAGCAATTAAGTGTTCCAAGTGTACTTGCGTACTTTGCCTCTGTGGACCAGCTGAACATGAACAGACCTCCACCACTCCCATTAGAGGACACACACAGAGGACTCATACACTGTTACTAAACAGGGCCGTGTCTCCTTCTGTCCGTCCTACTGCTTATTTGCAAGATATATGGCCGTGTAACTCACTGTCCGGCTTACATATGCTATCTATGTAATGAGTAGAATGGTAGCTAGATAGTGTTGGCATTTGTGCTGCAGCACTCTACTAAATAAGTCCTACTGGGCCTTTGAACCATATTGGATGCATTTCTGGCTCTTTATGCTTCCCGCCGTGAAACTCTCTCATTGCTTTCCTCCACAAGTACTCCATATACCTTCTTTAAAGTCTTCAGCACTTTCCAAGATCGTTCTTCCAGCTTGTAACCATTACCTTTGCTATTCTTGGGTGAACGGCTTGGTCACTGACTTACTTTTCTGGCTGACTGAGTAGCAACAGATGGCTGGAGTTTGATACTTTTATCTGTTTTTGTCATATCATATCTTGCGCTAAAGGTTAAGGGTCATAGTGTGTGTTATTGTATGTGCATGTGTTTAGCTTAGAGAGGTTGATTATGCCGTACCGCGGCTTACGCCTTGTAATCTCTTTAACTTGGCTCAGACGGGCTGACTGCGTGTAGAGGAGGTAGTTAAATGGCTATGTGCATGTAATCTCTCTATACAATGTGTGACTGCTTTTGCCTTTACAGCTAAACACATCCCTTTCTCCTCGACAGCAAGACTAACTGGCATGTGGCACATGTAATCAGTGCGAACGCTACCACAACTGATCTGTAATTCAGCCGGCTAATGTTGCACCACTCTCATACACACATACGCTGGCAATATAAACACACATACATATCCATCCTATCTATGTTGGTATAGTTCTGTGACCAAAAAAAAATCCATGTCCAATTGTGGAATCCGTGAATATTGAAGGATGAAGTGCGACAGCAGGGCTGTGCACTCGTACCCTCTACAGTTTCCCTCAGTGTTTGTTGTTAGATCTCAGCTTACTGCCTGTGAGCATGGTACCCTCAGGTTCTTTAAGCCCCACTGGCAGTCACTTACTGGTGTAGAAAACAGTGAAGATTATAATGGAAACTTGTGAAGAAAACATGAAAAGAAACCACGCAGGAGTTTATAGCACAGTGCTTGAGGGGGGAAATTGTTCAGGCTGCTTGTTGGAGTCAAATAAAAAGCTAGGAAACTGGAACTGCCCCTTTTAGCACTGTTTGATGGTATTTCCTTATTTATATTTTAAAGTAAATATAATACTATTTGATAAGTTTTTTGAAATATGATCTACATTTTGACACACTTGCTGTCACACTGGAGGTCTTGTGTACATTTTTGTGTACTTAAAACTAGACAAAACAAAGGGGGGCTGGGGGGGGGGGGGGGGGCGGGGGTAGCAGAGACACCACCAGAAAAGCAAAAGAAACTCACTGTTGTCAACTACACCTGCATATTTATTCAAATACAACATTTGTGTTGCTTGATCAGACCATGCTGACCTTCATTTTGCCATCTGATGGCTAAAAAAAAAACCAGTCATGATTCAAAGACTCCTGGCTGGATCAGAACCTGGAGATGAAGCAGAACCTAAAGATAACATGGTCACATTCTGAATCATCGCTGCCATACTCTTCTTTAGATTTCACTAAAGCAAGCTCTATTAGTTAAGCACAAGGCAAAACTAATTGAAGTCACTCAAACCATTTTCCCATTTGAATTCCAATAAATAAAACAATTTTTGTTGAAATGTTCTTTTCTTGTGTGAAGAAATTCATGATCTGAGATGAAGGCATTCACTGACAGTGTTACTGTGTTACTGTACACTGATATTAACATCTTGTAACTTGGACTGCATGCAGATGGATATTCAGTCAGCAAGGATGCTAGTCGGCTACATACAATATGAACAAACCATCAACATTACCCACAGTCACTCTAGATGCACACTAACTTCCCTTAAACTTGCGTTAACAGATTTTTTAGTGAACTGGGGGCAGTGGAAGCAAGTTGTGAACACAACATTGACATATCATCACCACGTAAAGTTGATATGGTGAACACGTTTGCAAACAGTTGCTTATTTACACATCCAGCTGACGTGAAGCAACACTAGCATTCATTTGGCCACCTGTCGAATGTAAGTCCAATATTCACTCTTCTTTTAAGTCTGATTTGGTCTCCGCCTCTTTAGCTGCTAAATGCTCCGCTCTGCTCACCAGCTACAGTAGTCACTAATTTTGCCTGTCTGCCATTTGGTGGTGGGCTGAGAGCATACAGTTGGTTTTTCCTCTGAAAATAGCTGCCTGCTGCGTCTGGAAACAAGGCTGATGAGAGTGAACCAGCAGAGTAAAGTTGCAGGCTGTGAAACCAAAACAAAGACACCGAGAGGCTTCATAGAGTTGAGGGGGAACTGCAGAGTTGGTGATAATTGTTTGTGGGTTCATCACTATGGGGGACTGTTTCCTGTTAATATAAAAATACCGATTATAGCAGCTTTAATGTTCAGCGTCTGATTAAGGGCAGTTATGAATTCGGTTTTATACCAGACAAAAAGATGCACACATACAAACTCTTGAAACTGCACGACTATATACATACACAGTTTGACTCACTAACTCACACTGTGTACCCCCTCCTCCCCCCTACCACCTTGACCCACACAAGGTGGGGGGAGGCGAGAGAGGGATGGCACTTAGGCGCAGCTTCAAACATAGAAAGCCTGTTTTAGCTCTTGCCCCGCTCTGAGCCAGGCTCTGCAACGTAGGCCCCCGGAAGACTGGGAACAAATCAATCTAACAAATAATTCACCGGCTGCGGCACGCCCGGCTGAACTGATGGCAGAGGAAGTGGCAAAATGAATTAAAGATTCAAAGGAAACTGTCACTTTGTGTTACAGAAACCGACTAAACAGGTTTATGCTTTTGCCACCGAGAGTTGGGAAAGTGCTGAGAGCAAATTCACAAGCGCTTGCACTGGCAAGGGAAGTAAAAGCATTAGGAGCAGCCCAGCGAGGGAGGACGAGGGAGATAGAGACACAGACAGTGACAGAAAGAGAGAGATTCTCCTATTCCTGTCTATCCATGTAATGTCTTGCCTGATGTCCTCTTTAGCCTAGTTTTTAATGCAAGCTAAACGGGAATGAGCATGGGCCCATAAAAGTTATCAGAATCCATCAGCAGAGAGATACGTAGCAGAGGATCCAAGCAGCATCTGATGTAGTAAAATGAGACGTCCAAACAAACAGTGAGGTGAACAGCACCAGATATTCAACTTAAAAAAAAACTTTGTAAAACATCCAATAGAAGATTTGAGAAAGCTCTGCAAGAACATTTGAATAGGTAAGGATAAAATGCCCAAAGCGTTTTATTAGAATGGATTTACACTATGACACAACATAATAAATGTTGCTTCACATGCTTTTAAAAACTCAGATAAACTTGTTGCAATAGTAACTGAGTTAAAAAGCAAAAATACCAGTTTGGTCAGAAACTACGTCATTTATTTTTCTATGGGCAGTTACACTATAAATCTTCACAATTCCACCTAATCTACATCTGAAAAATCTGTCATTGAAAGCACTGCCCTTTTGCAGTAGCTGCACGCAATAATGGCTGCAGCGTGTTAACTTGTATCAATTTTTAGCTTCTGTGGAGCGGAACATATCAACATGTAACAGATGAATCATCCGATTTAAAGAGGTTGTTTATGTCAGTGGTTTGGAGTTTCTGCACCCGAGGCAAACCAGGGATGCCAGACAACCAGCAACTGCCTCTACTAATAATGACAAACAGCCTTTCAATGAGTCAGTGAGGAGTGAAAGTAAGACCAGAGGTGTGTAAGCATATGCTGCCGTTAAGAGTTTGTTTGTTTGTTTGTTTGTTTGTTGTATATTAAGTCCTCGATGAGGGTTACAAAACTAAAGGTCCTTGACTAAGGAGAACATAAATTACAGCAACACCCCTCCAGGAAACTTTTGACACATTTAATCAGCTTTCATGATGGGGAATTCCATCACGTCTTTGGCTCATTTTGAACATAAAGCAGCATATCAAGACGTATTTTAACCTATAGCACTAAAAACGTGTCATAACTGGTACAAGATTTCGTTGCAAGTAAATGCAATCTAATGATAATCTCAACCAGTGACTTACATTCATATCACAGTCATGTTAATGTAATACAAATTGCAAGAAGTGTCTTTAGAGCACTCCATCCCCCAAAAAAGGGTGATTTCAGAAGAAATTGTGTAAATAACAATATGAGCCTTCTTTGTCAGTCATTTCTAAAGTTTTAGATGTGATATTTGCATAGAAGCCTTTAAATAATTCACTTTTGAGCACTAGCTGCTTCCTCATTTGGTTAAACTGAACGCCGACTAAACTCAACACTCCAACAACCAACCACACCGTCCGCTGTTCATCTCAAGCTCAAGCTACGAAGAAATTGATGCCTTTTCCAGTCAATAACTTGGGATGAGTCCATCTGAAGGCGTCCCGACTCTAAAGATCCTCTTTCAGCCTTTGTGGCTGACTTGCAAAGCTCCAAGCACTACAAAGCGTAACAGAAAACTGATCTGCATGAGGTCTGGTAATCTTGAGGTGACTAACTGCTTTTGAAGTTACCTGCTCTTTTGTACTGGCTATTGAGAGAGATACTGTTAGGTGATTGGAAAGTAGATACCAGTCTGCTAGTCACTAAAGATAACCTGACCATTTGGAGCACTTAATTCCTGTGAGGTGATATTAAAAGAAATGTATCAATGGGAGAAAATGATCTCTTTTGATAAGCTTTTGAATGTGGAGAATTATTTTGTACTGACACTTTTTTAGGATGTGCATCTTTGTTGCAGCTAATCTATCCTGTAAGCCTCTTCCTTTCAAGGTTTTCTATCAAAGCGTGTTTGAGGATGAAACCACAGCCTGTTTGAAGACCAAACTTTTGAACTGTATGCTTGTACTCCATTGTGTTTTTTCAGCACGGTGTCTTGTAAGTTTTATCCAATGGGCAGTGCATTTTTGTACATGTTGCTTCCCCCGGTGCTGTACTGTACACACATTCTTAGTGGGAGAGATGCAACATGGCTACAAGGAAGATATGAATTCAAATAAAATTATTCAGTAGGCCAATTTTGCGTCGAGACCATAAAACTGACCTCTCTTGAAGACTATGCTGTCGTAGGGTATTTTGTTCCTAGTCTCCAGGCTGGAGCAGTTCCAGCGATGCCCTCTGAACTGGTGCTGACACTCGTGGATGGCAATCTGGATTCCCTGGATTGCTGAAGCTGTCACATCTGGGTTCCGCATGCACACCTCCAACTGGCGCCGCGTCAGCCCCGGCAGCGTCAAACACACGGTGTTGGCATTCAGGATCGGGTCGATGTTGGGGAGCTTCAGGCCCAAGATTTCATTGGAGTCTACCCTGCATTGAGCACACAGGTCAGGTTAAGAAAAAGGTACCACACTTAAATCTTTAGTCTCTGTCCTGTTCAGTGGAATTATAGTTGCTCACTAAAGTCTCTTTTGGATCAATAAAGCTTTTTCAATGGTCCTTGGGTGTCACACCAATGCTCAGTCCCCACAGTGCCAAACAGACGCCCTGACTTGATGGTTTTGCAGTGTAGTTGATTCCTTTAAGATCTCAATAATACACATACTGTGGCTGGTAAAACCACCTCCAGATGCTGGTGTATTGAAGGGGAAATGTATTCTCAAATCTATTACCGCTGGAGTCGAATTCCTTGTATGCGTAAACATACTTGGCTATTGAATCTGATTCTGATTTGCTAGTTTGTTTGTTTTTTTTTTTGTTTTTGTTTTTTCAGATTGATTCAGTTTATGATCATGCAAAGATCGCTGACCATTGTTTGTTTAGGCAACAAAACAACAAATGCTTACTGATCTTGAACAAAAAGAAACTGTGTAATTTTAGAGGATTTCAGGTTCCTGATGTGATAAAACTACAGATTTCAATATACGCTCCAAAACATGTTGCATACTTGCACTACACACACTACTTCTAGATTGTCATTTTGATGTTGACTTAATTGCGCAATATAATAATTACACAGTGGAACAGGTGAGCTGAAGTGGGGAAGAGAGAGCAGCTGCCACTTTGTTGGCATGAATCCAGTAGGTGTAGTAACAGTTTTAGATACACAGCATTGAAGAAAGCAACTTACCTGCCTCACAAATTACCTCAGGTAATCCGCTAACATGTAAATTCAGTGTTGCTTTGGCTTAAGGTGTGTCCCTGTATTTGACTGTCAGCTGCTTCTGTTGCTGATCAATCATGTGAACAACAGTAATTCAGCTGACAGCGGTCAGAGCTCTTTTTCTACTTCACAGAGAAACAGTTGCAGTTGTAACAAGGAAAACACAGGCTGTGCTGATGATGGCTTGAGAGCCGAAAGGTGCCCGGCTTTTCTTTTTATTATCATTACAAGTAAAACACAGGCTGTGTGTTTTAAGTGTTAGGCTGACACACACAACCCGCACATGCAGTCAGGAGCATGTATGGCTGTGGGCACACACACACACACACACACACATGCATACACACATACTTGAGCACACCTTGACACGCAGCAACACACATGCAGCTGCAGAAACTCTGCGTGCTATTTCCTTATTTTGTCAACATGTGTATCTCCAGCGCTTTCTTCTGCAAGCCTCTACAGACTTAGACATTTCACGAACCACCTTAACCACTCTTGCTGAAAAAGCAACCAGTAGCCTTGGGCATAAATCAAAATACAGTTTGTCGTGACAAAAAGTGTTGCTCATTCGTACAATGGTGCCCTTCCTCCTAAGTGGCATTACATTTTTTAAACCGTATGCCTAACTGTAATTCCAGTTAATCTTCTGCTGCTACCTGTTGTGTTTCCTGCTTTTAGGGTAAACCTGTTTCAACAGCTATCTTTCCAAACTGGCAACCTTTTATTGATTAGAAGGGGTGCATGGGAAGCAGGTAATTAGCAATAAAGAAAAAGTAGGCTAATGTTTTATTCTTAATTGTCTTTATTTTATGATTTTTATGTTAGCTTGGACACAACATCCTGAAAACTGTGGTGTATTTTACATTCATTTGCATGAATGAAAGCTGACTAACGAATAATCTATGATAAATGATCAATTAATTACTTGTTAAACACAGTTAATCACACGTTGGTTCATTCATTGCATGATTTTAAACAACAAAGATGTTCTTTAAGTGTTTTAAACTAAAACAGAGATTAACTTCTTTTTTTTTTTTACTTGAATTCAGATACCCACATTATTCAACTCACCTTTTATCCAAGAGACAGATCACCACCAAGACGCATGTCATTCTGAGGATTGAGTGATCCATTTTGTGCCTTGCAATAGAAAAAAAAAAGGGGAAAAAAAGTTTTGAAAATAAAGAGACAAGAGTTTGATTCAAACAAAGTCCAATATTCCGCCTCAAAGTTTAGAGAGGACAAAAAATAATAATAATAATAAAAGAGGGAGGTCAGGTCAGGTCCAGCTAAAAGTTGGCGCTGGACTTGACAGATCCGACGACCCCGAGTCCAGATGTGCCAGCCAGCGGCGGGATACTCATTCAAGAGAAAAGTTTCATCAACCTCTCCACTCACTGAATGGAGGAGATTTGCTACAAGTTTGAGGAAATGTCAGTCTTTCTCACACACATCCGTACACATCCCGGTATCTCCGCCAAGGCATTTGCATTGATATAACATCCGAGAGAGAGGGCGGCTGTACCGAGATAGGCGCTCTAAATGAAGTCTGCTTGACTAGTGATGTTTCGGTGCGCACCGATAGTCCTCTAAACTACTGCACTTAGCGCTTTGCCAGCCCACTTTTTTTTTGCGTCACTCAGGGAGTAGGAGAGCGCTGAGGGAGGTCAAGTGCCTCGTTAAAGCAGGATAGAGATCCTTTCAGATAAGGAAACCAGAAACACTTAGTCTGCGCCCTCTGTGAGGAAGAACATTTATATTCACTGGAGGAGCGGTGCTGAGGATGAGGAGGGTGATGATGAGGAGGACTGAGTAGTCTGTGGTGCAAAAGAGAAAATTACTTTTGTGTTTGATCCGAGTGACTAGAGGTTTGGTCACAGTGATGAAGGTAATTATGTACTTCTGGAAGGAGTTAGACTAATTTTTGTTTTATCATTAAAATTAGTGATTTATGAGGATGAAATGATGAAAGACCATTAAATTATCTTTGTCCTCAAATTAGACCATGCTTTCAAAACCAAATACTGTACTTGTATGTGTGTTTGCATCTGTGTACACACACTCTTTGCATCCTGTAATGACAAGAAGAGGTACAGTTACAACCAAAATCATGTGTTATTCTTTAGTTCCTTTATATGTAAATGCTTCACTTCGCCCTTTATCTTCCATCTTCTTCTATCTCAGAGTAGATCTACTTTAGTAATTAAATTATCTTCAACCTACAGTGAGGCTTATTTTCCCTCTGGGTTAACTTGAATTACAGGAGCTCTCCACTGAGTTTGTGTTTCACTTCCATAAAGTTGGGGATCTTATAAGAGACGCATTCTAATATGGGTCGAGCCCCAGAAATGTTGAATTCTACACAGCAGCATCTTTACTTTAGACCTTCCCTGCTTGGTAATCCCTTATTTTCTCAGACCCTAGAAGGCTACAGAAGACATTATAAAACTGTTTTCACGGATCTAACTGCTTACCGTGACAAGTAAACTGATCTTCATGTGTAAAATTGGTAGAGTGCATTTTTAAATTAAAAAAAAGCATCTATTTAAAAACAATAAGAGGAGGAGGGTTTTTCAAGCTTAAGACAGAAGTCTTGTGTTCTGCGAGTAGAAAAAGAATCACGAAAAAATGAATGCTTGTTAAAATTGCCGGCTGAAGTTCCCATTGCTCTCCAACCTTGCCTGTGTGTCACAGCCTTTAATCTTTTGATTTAAATGACTATAAAGTATAACAAAAAGCTCCCTTGTTGATGAAGACCACATGATATCACTCATCTCGATGCTTTATGAGTAGCTTAGAATAAAGATTCAGAAACCACAAATAAAAAGGTTTTCCCCCCACCAGTGGAGGGAAGCAAGCATACTGCCAGAATGGAGTCACCAGAGTAGTAAAACACTACACGAGTTTAGCATTCAGACGCAATTAAGTTGCCATACACAAATTTAGAAGATCAGGGGAACAATCCCACATCAAATTTTCTCTCAGAGGGATTTATCACAGCACCCTGATCTGGCAGATTTGGCAAGGACGGCAACTTTGTGCTTAATTAGTTCAAGGCATGTAAGGAAAGCAGGCTTGTTAGTAGACTTAGTGGTTTTGTGACTTTGAGTTTGGTTCTACAAGCAGGATGTGTTGAACGCTGTCATCCCAATGTCTCCGTCTCTCTTGCTCTCATCATGAAAGATAATAATATTGCTCTCTAAATCACAGCTCTTTTTAAATGTGACTCATGAATTACTCCCCTCTCTCTACTTGGAGAATCAAAAACAGCAGCAGAGTAGACCTCTTTTGTGACACTATTGTGACCCAGTGAAGCACTGCTATAAAGCAAATTAGGAAAAGGTGTTAAAGGTGCTTTTTTTTCCTCTTTACTCTAAGAAAGAAAGAAAGATAGATAAAGTAAACTCATGGTTAGGCAAAAAAAATGAATTTTTCTTTTCATCATGCTAAGATTTCATCTATTTTTCATTTAACTTTTAATCTAATTTTGATTCAGTAAATCAAAATTATGAGATAGCTAACCAAAATTGTAACTTTTGTTTCTCTTTTCCTGGTGTAAATGGGCTTCAATAGAGAGGCTACTTTAATACGATCCACAAATCAATCTCAGACATGTCAAGTTTGTGCTCAGATTATTTACTTACTATGGAGTTCAGTGTGGTTTAAGCAAATATCATTAGGAACTTTAAGCCTTACCTGCTTTTCTTTAAGCATCTTTACTCTGAAAATGTGTCTTGCATGATGACTTTGGGGCCCAATTTCCTCCTTGTTGAATATGAATGACAGGTGTAGGTCCCAGCAGACAACAGCACATTTTTTTACACATACATGTTCCATATTTATGCTATGGCCCTTTTACACATTATTCATAATGAAAAGGATATTGTGCACAGACATAATACACACACAACTTCCACATCTGGAGTCCTTTGCCAAGGAGTTGGGTCTGCCGTCTTGTACTCTCTCTGCCTCTTTTTCTTCTTTGTCCTCTCTCGCTCTCTCTCTCTTACACACACACACACACACACACACTCACACACACACACATGCGCACCTTTAATTGTTTCCCATTCTTCACTGCAGAGTATGTTCCTGTTCAATTACACTGGTTTAAAATGACGTGGGAAACGTTTCAGTGCTAGTCTCAGCTCAACTTGACTCTTGTGTCTAGAGACATAAAAACATTAGTTGTTGTCAAATGTTCACTCAGAATGCTCTGCCAGGTTAATTTCATAGTTCCCCATTTTGTGCTTGAAAGTTTTTGTGTCATAACATGTTTTTCCTGTAAGCTCTGAAAACATTTATTATTTTATCATGCACTGCTCACTCTCACTCTCTTTGCTACATGAAATATGAACTTGCTGAACATTTAATTCAATAATAAACTAAAACAGAGTTTTCCCAATAGTGCCTGTGTTTTTGTCGAGCTGCAGTGTCTGGTTCAATTGAAACTTTATTGTCCTGCAGGGAGAGACACGGCCAACCTAAGTTTTCACAGTCTGGTGGCGAGTGCCATGTCAACAGATTAGGTCATACAGTATTTATGATTATATAGTTTATGGTCTTGTGCAATCAGACTGTTAACTTCTAGTATGGCAGTATGATGGAACAGCAGTGATTTATTACTGTTGTGAAACACATAGAAATATAGGATTTGATCTATAAGCTGAGTTTATTTTAAGTCAGACAAATCCAGTTTTAGAATTCAAGGTTCATGTGGAGCAAAAGGGTGAAATACAGTAAGTGTTAAGACTGGATTTGTCATGTGGCCTTTGCCTCAGGCTCAGCAGAACCAAGACAATGGTCACTTATTTCTCAGAGATCTTCCCTTGTCATAAATAGTAAATGTTTTGCCATGCTACTTTACCATGCAAGCTTGCATTATCATCTTGTGCTATACAAAGCAAGACACTTAAAGGAAATGAGACTTCCACCATAATCACATGCTAACAGATGTCTTTTTTCTAATAACAACAAAATGGATGGAACAAAAGTACAGCAAATAGTGATATGTTTGAAATGATGCCAGGTAAATTAAATAGGTGCATAAGATAAAGCGTATTCTTTTTCAGGTATTCTTCTAAGGTATGCACAATAACAACGTTTTAAATTGGATCAAAACTGTTACCAACATTTTTAAAAAAAATCTGAAGCTAACTACAAAGTTCAGCTGCATTGCTGCTTTAGTTCTTGATTGAAAACCATGGTAACTTTGGTCTGATTACGTCTTTCACACTTGTAAACTCAAAAGTGATATATAAAAGGAGATGTAGTATATTACTCGCCTTTTACACTGTAGAGGGTTCACATTGTGTCTTGACTTGTGTGCATTTTATACAGTACAGTAATGAGTTTTCATTAGTTTCAATAGCACTCCCCCTTTTACTCCAATGAACTTTTTAAGATCGACTTCATTGTTGAACAAATAGCAGAGTGGGCGTCATGGTTACTTTCAACATTGAATGCATCCACAGGACTATCATGAACCTAAACCACTGTTACTCTCAACCTGGGATCTCAAACATCCCAGATTATGTAGACGGTGGCAGCCAACTACGAGAGGATGATAGAAAATCAGATATAATTGCAACATAAAGAAAGCAAATTCCCCTGTCTTTTCTCACTTTGCCTCTCCCCCGCGTCCTGGCCTTTCTTTACCTCAGTCTCCCTCAGCACAGGACCGATAACACTGCGACAGTGCAGTGTGCAGTATATTAACTGACAGAAGTTATGTCTGTCACACCCTTGCTCCATGTGTCTCTCTGAGAAGGGAGTTCAAGCGAAGTTCATGTTTCTTGGAGAGTTTTGGACTGAGCCGACGAAAATGAGTAAAGCAGAGGAGAGCGCGGCAGAGCAGAGGTTAGTCAATTACAAGGCTCTACTCTAGTAACAAACTTCTAACAAGCAAATTCTTTGCGTTGTGTGTGTGTGTGTGTGTGTGTGTGTGTGTGTGTGTGCGTAGGAGACAGAAAGAGGGTAAAGAAAGCATATGTGTGCATGAGGCTGTCAATAACTAAGTGTGTATGTTTTCACGTGCACGGGCACATGTTTTGTGTGTGATTTGTGTGAAATGTGGAGAGCAGAGTAAGGGACGACTGTAGGTCCTGCGTCAAATGACAGGGCTAACTAAAGAAGTGTTTTTGCTCTCAGAAGTGTTTTTGCTCTCATTTTCTCATTCAACTCTACTTTTCTTTCGTCCTCTGGGTCATTTTGCCCAAAACATTTGGATAAAAGTTTATTGCTATCTTAAAGCACAAACAGGACAGTTTTTAAACAGCAGGTAATGCCAAGAGAAATGCTGTGTAGAGGACATGCATGGCTCTGATCTCACTGAGATTGACTTTTAATATTTCCTTGTGCACTGTGTTACTGTATAATATATCACTTTATCTCAATTCATGCTAATAATCCACAAAACACATACCCACACATGCTATGAGGTAGATCTGATGTTTGTTGGACATTCCAGTGCCGGTAACACATGCATGTTATTAGAACAGAAAGTAGTTTCGATGTATTGTATCAGTGTTGCAATCCCCAACCTCAGTGTGGTTCTAATCAATTAACCCGTCTTTGCGGGAAATGAAAATATCTTGGGGGGTTGAGAACTGGCTTTGTTTTGGATGATCCTAATGATTCACAAAATGTACAGAGAACACTTGCCTGAAGGGAGGTGAAACTCAGCTGAGGATCCTTTAACAAAACAGGCACCAAAGTGGGATGCTAAACTTCTGTGATTTTTTTTTTTTTTTGCCCTGGTGGATGGAAAAGAAAATATTTCTTGGGTTGTATTTTTTGGGAGAGTGAGAAAGTGGAAGAGCCATATTTGGGAGTGAGAGAGCAAAAGAACTATTTGTTGTGTCAGAAAATGAATGTACCAAGAAAAGTACAATTTATAAGCACAGTTAAACAAAAGCTAAAAAAAAAAAAAAAAAAAAAAAAACAGCCCACATGGATTTTTAACTGGGTAACAATAATGTGGCTGATCCTCAATTTGCTGACAATGAATATACTTCTATCATTCCACTCTTTTTACTAACTTGGCAAGTGTCATCAAAGAAAGGAAAAAAGAATAAAATGTAACAGTGAACTAAATCTGTACCAAAGAGAAGAAAACACTTTTGACAATTACAGTATTATGATTTTTGTATTTTGTGCATGTAGGCACTCATTTTTCACCAGTTCCTAAAGCTAGAAGGGGTCTTACTCAAAAACACTTTTATGAAGTGCCCCGGTGGTCTAAGGTGCACATCATATGACCTTGATGTCCTGGATTTGTCCACTCCTATCATCCCTCCTTAACTTCGTCTTCTTCTTCTTCACTACACACTACCTAATAAAGGCAGAACACTTTCACAGCTAAAAAATATTGTCTCAACTCAACACGCTACCTGCCACACCCCAGCAGTACGCCAGACCAAATGAAAATACGGTACATGAAAGTCTTATAATCTGCATTGACCCATGTAAACCTATGGTTTGCTTTGTAATTTGGGACTAAGAGGCTGTCTCTGTACCAAACTGAAAATGTACAGATACTGTACGAAATGCAGATATATGTACACGCACATACACTCGCACATTGACTTTGTTTAGAGGAAATAAGAAGTGCTTGTTTTCCTTACCGCCTCACTTACCCCTGGGCATCCCTAATTAGGGATGATTACGACATGTGTGCATGCAATTGTTGTTTCAAAATGTTTGTGTGTGTGTGTGTGTGTGTGTGAGCATTTGTCTATGCAATTCAAGCGGGGAGGTATGCAAGGTAGCAGGCCCAGCCGAGAATGTGTTTACAAACTCTTATCGTAGCTTCGGCACAAAATTGCCGTATAAAGAACAGTTGGATAATTATATGGCTTACTAAGCTAAAAATGTCAATAAAATCTCCTCTTTCTCTTTCTGACCCACAAAAACAGTGCAGTAATGCTCACAAACAAGCGCGCATATACACATAACCTCAGCATAAATGTTCATATTGGGCTGAAAAGTTGAAGTGATTGAAACCAAGCCAAATGGCAAAGGATGACTCTACTTAAAATGCTTTAAAGTGCAAGACACGTGTTTGTGCCATATTTCCTTTCAGGCCATTATTGTCATTATTTCATATGCGCTATATTTTACTTGATCTTTGCTTTATTTCTGTGTAGTTGAATGCGCTTTAGTTGATATTTAATACTGTTTTCTTTATCATTATTACCATTACCATCAGTCCTCTCAGTGCATTCTGCCATGCCTGGAGGATGGAGGTGTAGCATCAACTTTCTGCTCCAAGGACGCCATCTTGTGTTCAAACACCAAAATCTCGGTCTGACTTCTGCACAGTGTTCTGCAGCTCTACTTGATGTTGTTTTATAAACACCGTTTAGCTCTGCTATACTGTCATAGTGTCATACTCTGCCTTAACAAGACTGAACAAAAAAGGGTGTTACAGTTTCTTCACTTAAACACTTTAGGAGCTTCACTTGTCGTTGACGGTTTCACCCAGCGACATTTCTTCATTTGAACAATGCTCTCCCTGCACCCATTGCTCACTCCCATGCCTCTAAGAAACATGCAAATGAAGAAAAGGCTTTTTTTACGCTGATTGCATGCTGCCCGTCCACATATGCACACACTTTAACAGGCTGGTTGTCTGCTTCCAATCAAGGAATTCCATGACTTTTGTTGTACAAACAACCATGTTTATTGTCTCTGTCCTAAAGAGAAAGAGACCTGCCCTGCCTTCACACAGGAACAGACACAGAGCCAAAGCAGCCACAATAGACAGCAGGCCCCCTCTGTCTCCCACCAACCTCTGGCAGCCATGTTTTCACAACCCAAGATAACAGAGAAAAGGAGAGGAGGGGGGGGGGGGGGGGTCGCAAGTAACACTGTGTGTGACAGAGAGAGAAAGAGAAAGAGGTAGAGATGGGCCGGATACAGGAAGAGTTAGAGGAGTGGGGGATGAATGAGAGAGAGATGAGTAAAAGGTACATTGTAAGGTCATCTCAGTGTTTATCCACCCACGACAATGATATGCGTCAATGAGTCTTTCTCAAGCCAGCCGGTGGACATGTGTTGTTTCATGATGTTGCAATGAAGACAGGTTTCTCAAAAAAAAAGCCTGGAAGCAGCTTCTATTTTCTCATGTGTTTTTCAAGGAGTGGGGGGTGGGGGGGGGGGTGTTTTTGCCAAAATACATTTTTAAAATGAAACTACTCTATCTGAGCTTTATCTGCACCGCAATTTATCTGACTTAGCGCTCAGCTCACATCATGTTACGGAACAACCTTGTACAAGTCAAGTCAAATACTCCCCGGTGTGTTTTGTTGTATAGTCAGTGTCATTTGGGGGTCCTGAGGCAAGCTGTGCCCAAAAGGCGGAGATGCAATGTGCACAAAATGGACTATTAAATCTCTTAGCACCAGCAGCCTAGTTGGGTGGGCTGTGGAACTTAGGCAGCAGCTGAGCCATCACCTCCAGGGACTGCATTAACTCATAAAGATCACTGTCTCTTCCAAACACACTGAACCAAAGTGGAGGTCATGTGTGTGTGTGTGTTGATGCGGATGTGTGCAAATGTGAGAATATGCGTGTCTTTATCTTGAAAGCATGATAAATTATGCTATTAGTGCACATTTCACCTGCAAAAGAAGTAACATTGCTTCATTTCACATTTTGTATTAAACACGTTTCTGCCCCCCTTCTCTCTCTTTTTGTGTCTGTCTCTCCCACTCCTATAATTACAGTCATTGGTATCAGATGAAACCCCACACAGAGTTGATCTCTAGATGTGCCCTTTGTGTAAGCAACATCTCACTGCTAGATTGATAGAGGATTGGAGGAGAGTTCACACAAATGGAAGAGCATTATCGTGTCGGGTTACCTCTAAGTTCTCTTTCCGTGTCTCGTTCTCTCTCTCGTTATCTTTCTCTCCCTCCTTTCCCTTTTCCTCTATTCATTAATTTTCCCTCCCTTGTCTCTCATTTCCCCCTACTGGCCCACTCATTTCTCATTTTTATATAATCTCTATTCTTCTATCCATGTTCTAGCCCCTTGTTTTGTCCAAGTGAACACACACATACTGTAAATGCATTGGTAAATAAAAGCAGCGGACCACCAAGACTCCACTGTCTGAGATAAGAAACAGCAGGACTCAATCTGACTGATCTACGGAAATGACTGTCTGCAGTGTGACACTATAGACCCATTTACAGTGGCAACCCTTCATTAATGCTCTGTGTGAAGGCTGTGTTTGTGTGTGTGTGTGTGTAGGTGTGTGTATGCGCTTCACAGTAAATGTAGGTGGAGACAAAACTCATCTCTAGTGGGGACGATATTGCATTCCTGAGGCACGATTTCTGTCTCAGAGGGACACATGGAAAAATACACCCATTCTAACCAGGCCGGGCACTCCCACGGACAAACACATATGGATACGTGCACACACACACACACACACACACACACACACACACACACTGACTGACAAAGACAGGCACATGCAGCCACATGCACACAGATGTCGACAGGCAACTATATTTATACCAATGCTCCAATAAATCTATCTGCTCACTTGTCTATTTTCTCTGGCTTTGCCCATGCAGCACTGAATGCCTGCACAGCTTAAAGACAGGAGGAGAGGAGAGGAGAGGAGAGGAGAGGAGAGGAGAGGAGAGGAGAGGACAGGAGAGGAGCGAAGAAGAGAGGAGCAAAGAAGAGAGGAGAGGACAGGAGAGGAGAGGGGAGGGGAGGAGAGGAGAAGGGAGGGGAGAAAGGAGACGAGAGGGCAAAGAAGAGGAGACAAGAGAAGACAAGTGCCCCATGGCATTTTCCTCCTCTTTGGCCTACCTCTCTGTGTCTTAAACACAACTGCTGGCCCGACTCTTCTACACACCACTGTGCAACAAATTCCTGGAAAATGTGAACTTGTGTCAACTTGTACGGCTCAAACTAATACAGGCCCGCTTTTCTTTTTTTCCCCCACACGTCTTTTCATATCTGCGGCATAAATACCTCAAAACAACACCTCTTTCTGCTGAGTGGCAAAACGAATCTAATCAAGGCAGAGGTGCGGAAAGGATCTAGTTTGGCGAAAATCGTCACTGAAGTGAAAACCTAACTCGACCCCGTACCTGTGTGAATAAAAAGCATTTAACACTCAACACAACGTCTGGAAGATCTCTGGGAGGGAAAAAAGTGATATCTGTCAGTAAATATTTAAAGTTTATACAAATTTGACCTGGTTGAGATCTCAAAAAGCTCTGTGCTGCTTCTCCTTGCAGAATAAAGACAGTATTTAGTATAACAGATTTGGAATATGTTTGTGAGAAACACTCACTGAGGTAAAAAATATAAGGAAGATTGGCTGTTTTTCCTGTCTTTTTTCTGCATGGGGATCTTGATGCTATTAGTAAATCAATTTTACATGCACCTGAATATGTGTTGCATTGTTCAGCCTGCAAATGAATACGTTCAAATATACTGTAAGTTGTTAAACAAAAAGAAATTAAAGGAGAACAAGGATGTTTTCATTTTTTATTTGAATAGTGTTTTGAATGTGAGTCATAAACTTTTATGCTTCATTAAAATTCAGCATAACAGCCACATGTGAAATAATTTCTGTAGAACACAAATATGAAGGGCAGAACAAAATCTACAACCAACGTATGACAAATATGTCTTTAAATAAATGACAAAATATTGAATTGTGTAACATCTGTGAACAGGTAGTTGTTGGAGATGAACATAACCTAGTTGGCTAAAGATGATGGCATTATAGCTGAACTTGAAGCATTTGCTCTCTTACTGCCACAGCTTTTTTTTTTCACCATACCTGGTTAGAATAATGTATGGAAGTGCTTGGAATGTGCTTCATTTAACATATGCAGATATTGAAACGGTCTGAGGTTCACATCACTTGACAGGTCAGTAAAAGAAGGACACAAAATTAGCTGAGCACTGCTAATGTGACTCTGTCCTGACTGACTGATTGTTCTACTCTCATTGAAGGAGAGTTACAGAGGTTATAGAAGCTGTACCTGCAACATCAGCCCAAAACGTCATACAAGCGTCACATTATATAACTAGCTCCATTATACTGTATCAATAATAAACTGAAAAGCAAGTCAACATGATAACCATGTACATAGATTTATTGTTCTGACAGAGCAAAAAAGTAAGTGGACATGCTGGTACTGATGAGATGTGCCCTGTCACACACAGGTTTACTCATTGATCTCATACTAATGTGAAATACATGTGTGCTTTATTGATGTAATAATGATCATGCTAGTAATGACCCAACAGACTGCGCTAACTGCAACATATAAAACTTCGGGGCCTCGTTCATACAAAAACAAACTGACTATTGTCTCTTAAATGTACAGATACTAACACCCACGATTACTCTAAATGGACTTTACCTGTATAGTGTTTTTTGAATTTGCAATTAAAATTATGTTGACCTAGCTGAAAAGTTACATATTAATAAAGCTATGTACACAGATTTTACCTACACTTGAGGCTTGGAAACAACTGCCCACTTCAGCCATGCTAAAACTTGTCACGCATGAAGGTGGTCATTGAAAAAGGTTGTCATACAGCAGTCAATGAAAGTGACAAGGTAACTCTGGGAAAATCAACCAGATCTGAGTCATCCTGTAAAAAAAAAAAAAAAAAAAAAAAAACACAACCAACTAAAGGATCAAAAGAAGATGATTCTGAGTCCTTAAGGGTAACATCCTACCTGAACATTCACTCAAACACAAACAACCTTAACAGAACATGTTGAAGCAATGTAGTATTATAGTTCAGTATACTTACTGTACATTGTCTGGTAATAAAACTTAAGTGTAAATGAGATGACATGATAGATTTATGGGAAACGCACACATCACGCTGGAGGAATATAAACACACTTCCCCTGAAAACGAACAACAAAAGAGAGATCTTGTCCGCCTCACACGGAGACAGAGAGTCAAAGAGCAGTGTGCTTTCAATAACCAACATAATGCAGTTTAACGTCAGACAGGTTAAAGATATATGAAATTTAATGTCAGCTGAAGGAAAAGATGATAACTGGCCAACCTGCACAAACACATACTTAACACATTTACACATGCGCGCGCACACACACACACACACACACACACACAGATGCACATATAAAAAAAAGCTAACAACCAAAAGTGCATTATTACATAAGCCCTGTA
Organism: Scomberomorus guttatus; assembly: GCA_038419695.1. Taxonomy (NCBI): domain Eukaryota; kingdom Metazoa; phylum Chordata; class Actinopteri; order Scombriformes; family Scombridae; genus Scomberomorus; species Scomberomorus guttatus. The sequence goes on along the minus strand of CM076456.1, from coordinate 23,514,750 downwards.
TATCATAACAGATAAACACAATACATCATATACATTTTTTGATACCAACCAATGTCATGTAAATAAAGGTTTCTCTTTTGGTTTAGAACAAACAGCCAACCACGAAAGGTTTTATTGCCGAGCTATTAAGGAAGTCCACTGCAGCGATATCCAAAGTGCTTCTGAGAGAGATGGAAGTGAGTAGTCTTGTCATCATATCTTTATATAAATAATAGTCTTCGCTGGCAGGTCCAAGTCCACAGCTGCAACCATGGTGTTGACAGCATTCTTCAAAAGTGATAATGTGACACCATTTCCCTTTTTTTTAAAATGATTTTTTTTGACACTCTAGCAGAAGAAAGTAAGATCCAGCATTTCTTGCATTGGGTTAGGCTACAGTTACTGTAACTGAGAGACAGACTGATAAACATTTTAAAGATTTGAGGGTGGTAAAATGTAAAGATGCTTTGACTGTTGGTAATGCATAGTCACGAATAGAGTTACACTGATACACTGTCTGGTAACAGTCGTATGATGACACATGTCAAAGTAAGGTGAAAGTATTTGAATTGGATCCTTAATCTTTCTATGATCCTGCAGTATACTGTAGATAGAAAGCAACGTTTCTACAGAACTTTAAATTACCAGAGAGTACAAAAAAAGTATCTTTTTCATAATAGTCAGTGTGGCAACTTGACCAGTTTATACAAATAAGGAAAATCCATAATCAAATCAGGTGCATTAGCATGTCTAAATGTCAGTTTTGGTTTTAGAAAGCAGTCCACATCAAGTGCTGCTGATGACCTGGTAGTGGAAGGAGGAGATACTAACCAACTGTGCCAGCTAGTCACATGTGGGTCCTCCGAGCACAGATCCTCCTCTTTCACTAAGATGGAAAATAAACACTTTCACATTCTTTGGTCCTTTTCTATAAACAAGAAATGACAAATAGGTAGTTCATAAAAGAAACATTTCTCTATTTTACTTCTTCTAGCTCTCTTGCCTTTGTCCTGCACCTCTTATGTCTTTCTGGAAAGGTTCTGTCAAAACCCCAGGGAACCATAGCCAGAAATTGAGTCACACACGTTTTGAAATTACAATTTTTGCGGGCATTATCTGGTCATGACTGGTGCAAAAAGGATCAAGATGCATGTCAAAACCCCATCCTTCTTTCACACCTGCAAAACCAATGCAAAAACCTCAAAAAGTAAAAGACATAACTATAACAAACCAAGTAATTAGACTACTCTCAACTCTAGTTCATCAGTTCATCAGTGACAGAGACTAAGCTCTTTCTGGACCAAGCACTTCTTGCACTGGACTACACAACACCAGTGGAAACGACACAGACAGTTCTCCTCAAACACCACTGATTCCTCCCGGTAGCCGCGCTCACAGCAGAGCAGATCACAGCCGCTGATGTCCATGGCTGTGCTGTTGCACATGCGCCCCCGTGTCCCCAGTGATCCAGTTTTCCGATTTGCCAGGCAAAAATCGGGCGACTCGTCTGAGTAGATCAGATCCTGCTTGTCTGGTGGCTTGATGTTCTGGCCGACTGGGATCAAGGTCTTGCCGTCATTGCCGCCCATCACCTTGGAAGCACCGTTGAAGCGCTCCAGCAGGCGGTCGCCTACCTCACGGAAATGAGGCATCTTCTTCCAGCACGTGCGTAAGGTGCATGAGCCCGACAGTCCGTGGCACTTGCACTCTGTCCGCATGTAGAGCTTCACCGCCTGGGAGGTGAAAGGGCAGATGGGTTGGTGGGTTTGGGATTTTGGGTGGTGGGTGGTGGGGGAGAGGAGAGAGGGGGGAGGTGAAGTGGAGAAAAAGAGAAGGTTCATCAAACAGAAAAAAGGAGGCAAATGAAAGTTTTTTGACTTGTACCCTGAAGTGAACAAGGACTACTTTTGACAAATGACAAGTTCTCTAAAGAAAGTAATTTATTATTGTGTTTTCATGATATATCACAGACAAAGCCGCTGGTTCTCGAACACACTCGTACATGCACACATACACACGCACACACACACACACACACACACACACACACACACACACACTCACACACACACACACTGATAGATAGGTAAGATAAAAGCAGACGCTATTCAGAAGGAATTTAACTCCCCAGCCCCCCTCCCCCTCCATGTTGCCTCTGGCCTTCCTACATCTAACAAGCCTTGACAACAGATCATTCACTTATACTGCACATAATTAACCCATCACACACACACACACACACACACACACACTCACAAAACGTGTACACACATACACATGCATGAATGCACATAAACAGACATTTACACGCATCACAGCACACTTATTTCTCAACCTCTGGGCATTTGTGTGCAGGTCTCTTATGTTCAAAATGGTTTGTTCACTAATGCTACAATTGCACTATATCCCAAAATCCTCCCCTCCTCTCCTCCTCTATACCTGTCTTTGACCCCAACCACTCTGAACTTTGTAACTCTGTGTTTTGCTTGTGCATGTGTCAACATTTCTGCGAGTGGGTGTAACAAACTGAAACCAAGAAAACACTGACAGCTAAAAGCAAAAGTAATTTATACCATATATTAATATAATTAATTTATCAGAAGAGTTGTTTTGGTAGCATCTTGACTTATCGAGGCCATAATTCACTTGGTGTTCATACGAGCAACAAAGAGGAACTTTAAACTTCTACAAGGGCTGTGGAAATGTTAGAAGCTACCTGCCTTGGAGGCCTGAAAAACAAAATGTGTGGCACGCTCTTGTTTTTGTGTTTCAGAAACCTGATTCTTGTTAGAATATCAGCTTACGGCGCTACACAAATATGGCCGGGGGCGATGTCTTTCTCTTTTGCATGTTCTTGGAATGATGGGACATTCCACAAGACAAGCAACACCTTTGTAGCTACAATCTTTGTGTATTAGCAGTTAAAATATTTTTTTATGAAGTGCATTAGAGTTATCCTCAATTCATTTTTAACTCTCCCCATTGAAAATGTAAACAGAATCTGCACACACATACTGTAGTATTCATTCTGAAACTGTTTCTTACCAGTCGCCCTGCTTCATTGTTGTGCAGGTCAATGAGCGTCCTGATGTCGCTCTTGCCTCTTCTCCTTTTGGCATCCATGAACTGCTTCGACTTTTCATAACCAAACTCCACATCATCTCCGCAGCCCCCCCACTCCCACTTGACCCCGTCCCCTGAGGAGGAGGATGACGGCGGCCTTGGAGGTGCTCTGTTCCTGGTCGCCTCACAGCCACACTGCAGTAGGTCTCCCATACTGCATGCCTGGGTCACTGCGTGGGTCACACCGGCTGCTGTGATGGCATAAACAAATGCTGTCTCCCGGATATCTAGAGAGCAAGAGGGGTTTTAATTTGTTTAAGTTTGGTTTACAAACAAAGTCACCAAAATGCAGAGCAGTCATATACTGACCTGTTATGTTTTGCTTAAAGGAATAATTATTTATACACATGTAAACAGGCCCACCACCAAAATCTAAAACTCAGGATAGGAACTTGTTTTTACTCCCATATTGAGGTAAGGTTTATTAAAGCAATATTTCAACATTTTGGGAAATATGCTTATTTGCTTTTGTGTCAAGAGATAGATGATACCACTCTTTGGATAGATATTGGTATCGATCTTCTCATCTGAAGAAAGTGAATTACCCCACTGTGCCAGCCGAGTTGATAGCTAGAGAACAGGCTAGTTAGCCTTTTATTTGTATTATGACAGTGACTGTACAGTACATACACATGGTACACCACACTGCATTCAACAGGAGTGGAAACATTCTTTGATCTTTTCATTGACTCTTTTTCATAGAGCTCTCTATTTATTCATCCCTGCCCTCTACAATCTACAAGACAAAAAGAAAGAGCACTACAAGTGAAAGAGTTTCCATCCATCCATTCATCCAGGCACCTGTCTCTCCACCCAGTCAGTCAATAGCCCTGTTCACACCTGGTATTAACATGTGTCTTGGGTGATCCGATCACAAGTGGACAGCTCAAAGTACTTCAGTTCACACCTGACATTAGAATGCATTTCCACATGCGTCTTGAGTGACCACTTGTTATCAGATGTCACTTCCACGCTCAATATTCAAATAAACACATACATTATTTCTGTTTGCAAAGACCAAATGCGTTGTTTTTAGCTGGCGGGAGGCAGCAATGCACTTCCTGTGCTTAGTCTGCCGGAAATTAAAAGAAGAAGAAGAAGCAGTTAAAGAGAAGATGACGTTTGCAAAGACCTTGGCACGTGGACAAGATCAAAACTCTTCGGCCCAAATGGAAATCAGACAGCGTGTTTCGTGTGTACTCTATCCACGAGAATCCATTTTGCCTGTTGTGGCTTCTTGTTGTTGTTTCACACTGTTGGCACGCGAATGAGCACGTACTTCCGCTTACGCAGAGGACGTCAGTTGAGTAGGCAGTCCGTCAATGTGGCCCAGGACACATTCACGTACACACTGCTGAAAGAATGTGGCCATATGCGGCCAAAACCACCACCGAATGTGGTCTGAGCAATCGGATCTCAATGCATCCTGAATGCGTCTTGGGTGCATTCACACCTGTACTTAGAGCTGTCCACTTGTGATCATTTCACCCAAGACGCATGTTGCCAGGTGTGAACAGGGCCAATATCTCAGCTACATGGAACAGGATAAAAGCACCTTTCTCTCAATACTAGTCCATTACTATGATCTGAGGCAGCATTGGATTTGTAGTGCTGAGAGGATGGCTATTTGTCTCTCTCTCACACGCACATATACACACCGTCACCGACTCATACACACCACAGCTGCTAGTTTATTTCTGGTACGGAGCTTAACACTCCTGGTTAAAGGAATGTCCAACCACAACTGCAAATTGATCGTCTGTCCTCGCCGGTGGCTTCAGCATCATTCTCACCCTCGGCAGAGCACGTCTTTATCCCTCAGTTATTGCAGCTATTGTCATTTGCTTGACAAGAAGAGAGCAACTATGAAAGAATCTGGGAGACCTACTGGCTCAAAAGAACCACATTTATGCACATTTTATTTTTAACAGCACACAGCAATGATTTAAGACAATTTGTGGCACTTAGAATTTGTACTTAGAATTTTTTCTAGGTAAAAACAAAATTCACTCATTTGACCTGAAATCAAAATATTCTGAATGATTTTCCGATTTCATTGGCATATTTCAGCAGTTGTTCTCACTCTGACAGCTGCTCTACGGTCTTTCATTGCTAGTATCATCCTCTGTTGCAGCAGCAAAAGTCCACTTTTGCAGCCATCTAACTAACCATCTAGACATCCCCCAACCCGCCTCCTCCTAATAAGGAAGTCACCCTATATTGACGTCATCTGAACTGTGTCACATCCCTGGGTCATAATTACTATGGTGGCTAGATGGCGTAAACGTAACTATAGGTAATTTTTGCCGGCTGAATTTTAGACCTATACTGTCGTTTTTCTTGTGAGGACGGGCTGAATATCTCCATGACTGTCATAACCCTTGACCACCTCCCATCATGGACCACTTTGCTTTAGATTTAGTTTTTTATCATCTGACTTCATATCAAACCATTCCCTTTTTATTAAAATGTTTGGAGTCCTCTAATACCACTACTGGCACTGTTAAATTAATTCTGTTTTTGCTAGCTGATTTCCAAAAGCAGGACTCGGAGTTCTGTGGCATCAAATTCTTCTTTCACACAATAACTTGGCCTGACCCGGACTCAGTCCAGATGGGCTTCTGGTTCAGCCAGGGGTTCTCCTGGCTGAGGTGGGCGCCTGGCTGGAGCCTGCAGCTGCTCAGTAGGGAAATTCCTAACTGTAGAGCTGAAGTCCTCGTCTGTCCCTGGGTCTGTGCCACCTTTCCAAGCCAGCTTGCATGCTACTGTGATCCATCGGACAGGTGGAAGGTGGCTGGCCCCAGCTGATCGGTGACCTGCACAGCGTGGACCAAAAGGAGAGCAATTTGTGGTTCCAGCTGGGTCATTGAACCCAGACCCAGTCCAGCGAAGGGAGGTGGTCTCACCCTCCGTCTTTTGACTTCTGTTCCATTCGATGCTGACGGTCTGTGACCTTGACGCTCTGTTGGAGTGCTGCTGCTGCTGGTGCAACAACTGCAGGTGGCTGCAGCCAGTTCAGGGGAAGCTGCAACTCATGCCCCATCAGTGTGGTGTTGACTGGTAGTGTAGCAGGGTGCAGAGCAGTGCGACTGAGAAGAAAAGACTAATTGCCAGGTGCACTCTGACACCGTTTTTTGTGTCTGGTTGAACATCTCCACCCCCTGGTTTGCCTCCAGGTGGTAGAAAGCTAATGTGGTTAATTCCCTGGTCCTCCACAAAGGATGCAAACTCAGCTGAGACAAACTGCGGGCTGTTATTTGTAGTTAATAGTGTTAGGAGTGCCCCACCGAGCAAACAGAGAGGCAAGAAAGTCTGTGACTACCGAAGCTATAATGGAGCCTGTGGCAACCACCACCATTCACTTTGAATGGAGGTCGTAGGCTACCACAAGGAAGTGCTGATGCTGTGGGACGCCATGGAGCTCCCCTCAGATGTCCACTTAGATGTGGTGCCAAGGTGTGGGTGGCCACTGCAAAGGCTGCAGATGTGGTGGTGGCAGTGGGCCAGTCCTCCTACTGACAAAGCAGGCTGTGCAGTCTTTTACCATTGTATTTATATCTTTGTCAATACCCAGCCACAACACTAGGCCCTTGCAGCGTTGCTTCACCTTCACAATGCCTAGGTGACCTTTGTGTGCCATAGACAGGATATGTGCTCTCAGGATGCTGGGGACGACCATGCAGAGTCACTGGGCCACACAGACATCATTCCAGCAGGTCAGATGGAAAGGCATAAGCTCCACTGGGACTTTCAAGGGCCACCCCTTCCGGATGAAGGTGTGGAGCTGGGAGAGCATGGGGTCATCAAGCACCCTAGTCAGGCGCTCGTCATGGACAGCCGCTGTTGCACCTATGCTACTATGTCATCGAGGTAGATGACCACTCCTGGAATGCCAACGAAGGTGGTGGCCGTGATTTTCTGGAGATGGGGCGTAGCTGAGGTTAAAAGGCATGCAGGTGTAGCAAAAAACCCCAACATGGGGCACAAAAGCTGTAAGGTTGTGGTTGCTAGGATGCAGTGGGACCTGCAGGTAGCCCTGGTGAAGGTTGAGTTTGGAGAACACGGTGGAGCTGTAGAATTTGGTGGTCAGTTCCTCCACTGTGGGCAGTGCGTACTTGTCCGGGATCACAGTCTTGTTCACTGACCTGAGGTCGATGCACAAGCACAGGCCTCCTGACTTTTTCCTTGCCACCACCAAGTTTGAAATCCAAGGGGATGTGTCCACCCACTCAATTATGCCTGCCTTCAGGAGCTTTTGCAGTTCAGCAGTTACATCATCGCGCAGGACAAGGGCAGGTCATGCTGAATGACAGGACGGACCTCAGGGTTGAGGAGGGGCTGGTGGTTAAAGGCATTAAAGCAGCCCAAGCCGTTGAACAGAGAAGGCCAATGCTGTTGCCAAGGCGAGCTAACAGTCAAGATGGTGACCCAGTGTTGTCCAGGAGGGAGAAACCCAGGTCACAAAACAAGTCCTGCCCATGAGGTTGGCCCCATGGCGGGACACTTGGAAGGTGAACAATGGGAGGGCCTTGATCCCGTAGCACACAGAAAAAGTGATTGTGCCCATCATGACAATTGTGTCCATAGCCATAAAGATCCTCAGCGCCAGCAGTGAGTGTCCAGAGTGGAAAGAGCTGCTGGATGGTAGCAACATTTAGAAGTGACCATGAAGCTCCTGTATCCAGCAGTACTGGCAGGGTAATACCACTGTGCACCACTTTGATGGCCAGGAGGTGGCACTCACTGAATGGATGGTTGCTGGTACTGGCAGACCAAGTAATTGTGGCATTGGACTGGCAGTAGCAGGTGCAGAGCAACAGACCCTGGCAAAATGGTTCTGTTTGCCACAGCGTTGAAACGCTGGGGCTTGGGTTGGGTGCGATGAGAAGCCACAGTTACCACAGGTCCACCATCCGGCAAAGTTCACCTCGGGGTTGTCCTGAGGGGACCCAGGGCTAGGAGACCCTGTGGACAGCCCCACCGTCTACATCAGTAGCATGGCACACTAAACCAGCCGCAGATTCAAGCTGGAATGCCATTTCCAAGCCTTTGCCAGGATTAAATCGTCAGGGGACATTAGAAGTTTCTCCCTGAGTTTCAGGTTATTAGTGTGTTCAGCTAGCTGGTCCCTTATCAATTCATCCTCCAGTGCCCCAAACTTACAGAGGCTGGCCAAGCCCCTCAGGTCAGCTGCGTAATGGTGGACTGACTCACCTGCCTGTTGCCAGTGTTGGCGGAAAACGATCCACTGGAGCATAATGTTCTGTGGTGCAATGACATATCCAGACAGCTGTGTGACACATGCAGTGTATGTAGGGGGGGTCAGAGAGTCCAAAAAATATGCTGTCCCATGCTGCCCAAGTTGTGGATGAGCATGGCTCTCTTCCAGTCGTCACTAGTGTCCGTTAATCTGATGGCTGCTATGAATGTTTCAATTGATTCATGCCAGCAAGTCCATGGAACCGATGGCTCACCGGGCAGGGCAAGGAACAGAGAGGGAGGTGGGAACGGAAACTCCATCCTCGTCACCAATGTTATGTGACATTGCAGGAGGACAGGTATACCGTATGTTGCTGCTTGTAAGTAGCTGGTATAGCCCCGGCTCAGGAAAGTGGAAAAGTACAGAGAGACAGAATAATATTTCAATTTAATATAATATAAAATAAAGCCAGCCTTGTCCTTAAAAGAAAAGTGAAACTTTGGGGCCGGAGTGTAAATTTTGCCTAGAACAACCAAGCAGTGGATTTTGTTGGGGATGTTGATGATTTAAATGGCAGAGAATGGAACTCTGCTTAGATAGATGAGAGACTAGGGACCGAGTGTCTGTATGTGTGTGTGTGTGCATGTGTGCATGTGTGTGTTAAAGAGAATGAGAAGGAGAAAAATAATAGCCACTTAGCAAGCCATTGTATGTGTGTGTGTGTGGAGCCTAAGTGAAGGACTTTTATTTCTAAGAGCTGGAACGCGGTGAGCGTGCAGTCACCACCGTCAACACTGCCAACTCCATATCGCATGATTCAGTGAATGGGATTCATTAGGAATGGTAACACACACACACACACACACAGAATGGGTGGCGTGCGACGAGACCTGCACACCCCAGCATGCCGTGATATCAATACCAGCTGTACACCCCAACACCCAGAGATGTCTCCAATGCAGGCAAAATTGAAGTTTGTGTGCATGTGTGTCGATGAGTACGTGTGTGTAAAGCATTGTTTTGTAGACTTAAAGCATTAATTGCATTTCACATTTGGTCACCTTGCATAATGTTTGTTTGGGATTGGCTGTGATTGGTGCCAGATTAAATAAATCATTGAATTTGTTCTGTATGTGTGACTTTACATGTACATGGTGGTACATGTGGAGCCTTCCTGCGACTGTGTATGTGTGTGCGCGTGCGTGTGCATGTGTGTGCTGTGTACCTTCCTTGCAGCTTAGAGAAGACCACACCTTACTAGTCCTGCTGTTCAGCAGAATAGGGTTGAGACATCAATTCAAGATGTGTCATCTCCAAAACATCCCTGTGTCTATTTAGAGACACGCGTGTGAAACATCAGCACACAACTCATTATTGGTACAATATTTCAACAGTAACACAAGCTGTGTCCAAAGCAGCTGGGAGCCTATGTCAAAATGTCCAGATGTCCTTAGAAACATTGCGTTTGGTGCAAGAAAACGTCACGAGGAAAATGTCAATATAAAATTTTACCTAATTCTCATTGCTAAAATGTTTATTGGTTTATATTTTTCCTGGTGAAATGTAAGTGATGATATCAGTAACCTGGAGCAAATTATCATCATGCTAAAAGAGTCAAAGAGAGACAAACAACAGAGAATATGAGGAAATAAAGACCGAGCAGAGGGCTGAAAGAGAGGCAGAATACAGAGACAAGAGTATTGTTATGCATAAAAGAAGCTATCAAAAATCGAATGATTTGAGGCACCCTGTTTCATATTTTCCTTGGAGACATGAATTCCAAACAAATTCTCTGCCACGGCGGGTGTCTGGGCCTGTCTACGTCTGCTTCTAATTCCACAGGGCCCTTCTGCAGGAATTAGCACATATTGTTTTAATACTCTGACTTTTAGGTGATGATACAGGGGGGTCTGGAATTAAGTTCGCTGTGAAATCACCTCACAGTCCAGATTAGCAGGGGTTGAAAAAATACAAATTTGTTTTCACATAGTGTTAACTCTGTTTTGATGGATTTGGTGACAGCTGAAGCAACCGGGGGTCACATCAATTCATTTTTCCAAATGGAGATTACAAAGATCAGAACCTGCTATGAGGACAATGGGAGGCAGCCATACATGTCACAACAAGCAACTCTGCCAGAGATTCATTGGAAGGTCAAATTAGATAAGATGCTAAAACACTGACTATCAGTACATGTGAAGAAATTATTGGCTAACCAAATGATTCATTCATCCATTCATTATCTATACTGTACTGTCTATCATGTTCAGGGTCCTGGGGGGGCTGGAGCCTATTCCAGCTCATGCTAGTGAGAGGTGGGGTACATTCTGGACAGGTTGCCAGTCTATTACAGGGCATATAAACATTCACACTAATAACCACAGACAATTTAAAGTCACAAGTTCACCTAACATGCATGTCTTTGGACTGTGGGAGGAAACCGGTACGCTTGGATGAAACACACACAGGTGCTGGGAGAATGCGCTAACTCCACACAGAAAGGCCATCATGCTCCTTTCACGTCCATTTGCTTCCTGGTAACTGAATCTGGTTCTGTGCGTCAGTTAAGTATAATACCAGAGTGGATCTGACAGCACCCTGCCATCCGCTCTGATCAGGTGGTCCATCATTTTTATCACTTTTTGAGGCAAAATGAAGATGAAGAGGTCTGTTTGGGTCTATTGTATTTGGATCAAGTGAAATTATCCTCTAGTGTATTCACTCTTTTTTTGGTATTATACATGTACTGTATGCATGTTCTGGTAGATTTTCCATTAGTCCATTTTGGATCAACTGATGAAATCTTTTTTTATCTCTGAAAACCCTCTCCTTTACCCCCTAACCTACTTCACTGTGCCGCCCTAGCATGAGCACTCATATTTCTTAAAGACATTTCTGATTAAAGCAATGGCTCACAAATGAGTAATACTCCAAACAGAGCCATAAACAATGTGGTATGCTGGTCTAGAAACCAACCACAGCACCTTTTCTCATTGATGCCAAAACACCTCCCCTTTGAAAACACAAGGGCCTGACATTTATTTCTATTTAGACTTAATCGCCATGTAAAACTACATTCTGTGCACTTGTCCTGATTAGGGCTGCAACTAACGATTATAGTCATTATCAATTAATCTGTCGATTATTTTCTCGATTATTCTATCAGTTGTTTGGTCTAAAAAATGTCAAAAGATGGTGAAAAATGTCAATCACCTTCTTCCACAGCTTTGTTTTGGGAATATCACATATCTTGTTTTGGCCCAACCCACCCAAACATATTCAGTTTACTATCATAGAGGACATAGAGGAAACCATTAAATATTCACACTTAAAGAACGTGGAGCCAGATAATTTTGGGATCTTTTCTTTAAAAACGACTAATTGGTTATCAAAATAGTTATAGCAATACATTTTCTGTCAACTGACTAATCGCTGCAGCTCTATTCCTGATGTTTTCTGCAACATCACATAAATCAAACTTTGAGTGTGTTTGTTATCAGGTCAGGTCACTCAACACAGTTACATTCACTTACTTTAAATACCAGTTAAATAGAGAGAGAACTGAATGCGCACATGTGTATACCTGTCTCTATACCTTTGTGTATACCAGTGAGGATCATTAATAAGAAACCCAATAAATTCTAAATGTTCTGACACAATGATGGCTGCTTTAATTATTCTGCAAACCACTGTACAGCCCAGAGGAAGAGTCCTTGTTTATTCTATAGCAGCATTATATTACACACACACACACACACACACACACAATCTATCACGCCTTTCAAAGAAGAGCCGCAACATCCCGTATGTGATTAGTAGCATCACTGAATGCTGGCACCGCTCTCACTGCAAACCATTGCCGCTCCAGGGTTTGTATGTTATTTGAACACAGCGGAGATGAAGGAAAAGACGATAATAACTACCAATTAATGACGGGAGACCAGAAATTCGACCTTTTTTTGAAGCTGACAGTGCGTGAAAGGTTCATGTCTAGAGGAGAGAACACTTGGATTCTGAAGCAAAAGTAGTCATCCTTGTGTAGACATGTTCATTCATTCACACTTCTCACAATAAAGATGTGAAATGGCAGAGTTTCAGTAATGTTGTGAAATCAGCTAAAACCCCTATTATATGAACTCACACACACAGACACACACACACACACACCTCCCTCAGTCTTTCTTTCTAATCTGATGAGTTTACGTGTTCAAGTCAAAAAGTAAACATTTTATTACCCTACAGCTAGAGATGCAATGCACTCATTATTATTGCCATCATATAAAAACATTATATCTCATTATTATCATCAGTGCAGGATCGTTTCGCCTTAACCCATTACTACACTGACAAGCTATACAGTCTGTTTCTTACTCAGACACACATGCTGGCATATAGTTACAAAGCAAAGCCCATTTCTGAGGAAGGTTAGCTAATGAACACAAGGCACGACAAGTGCTGTGAGGTTTATGTTTGGATAGTTGATAAAGATAGCCCGGGGATATTTTTGCTAAGTGGGAGTCAGAAAAGGATGGTTCCGCCAAGCTGGTTGTTCTCCAGACCCAAACACCCTGTGGCTTTGTTTTCATTGTACAGTTTGGAGGTGTGTATCTGTGTATAACCCACACCATTAAACCACAAAAATTAAATCTTCTTTGTCCAGAAATTGATTTCAAAGTTGTACAAAAACAAAGTAGACCTCATCATTACATCTACTTCAGAATATTTGCTAAGCAAATTAGCAGTATTTACTCAAACAATTTCCAAATGTGCATGTGAACAGAGAATGATTTTGTTTTGGCAGCTAATGAAGGAAAAATGTTCAGACAAATGAAAGTCTCATTAGAAACTGATGCATCAACATAACACATGTTTCAGTTGTATTTTGCTTTGACAAAACAACTTCGCTGCTCATTCGGAAAGCCATTTCATATTGGGAACGGTAAAAGCAAAAATCCTCCGGGGGGAATTCACTGAAACGGGCAAAGGCATAAGGCAGTTAACACTGATGCTGAGGAGCTTCGTGAAGAGCAGTTATTCTAGCAGCAGCAATGAGAAGTTCAAGCAGAAAATTCTAAAATAAAGATCTAAAAAATCAGATCATGATGACGTGAAAACAGCAGATTTGCATACAATCAAAGAAATAAAAACTCTGCGTCCTCTTCATAGTTCAGTAATAAAATCCTAGTGTACAGCGTAGTGCCTCCAGCCTGTGTGACTCCTCTGTGTCACTTCACAGTTAAGTTTTCAGTTTGCTTCTGGGCTGAATTATCTGTCACTTGGATTGTCTTGTTTGTCTTCAAATAAAACCCTACTGTATGCCATCATAATAACTGTATATACTCAAATATACTGTAATCACATAGAAATTAAAAATACAGAGGCTTTAAGTATTAACTTATGTAACTAACCACTATTTTAAATGAAGTAATTGAGGTCAACGGGGTTAAGTCAGACACTTAAAGAGAGAGATGGGATTAAATACAAAACTATACTCAGAAATTATCTTCCCTACTATTAAGACACTTTGGTTTGACATTTACTGGTTCATGATAAACAGCCATTAAGAGTAGATCCAGGTAATTGAGGACAAAGGCTTCAAAACAGAGGAGCACTTTGGCTTCCCTTATAGACAGGCAGGAATTTATGATTAATTGCTAGTCTGTCTCTACTGGTAGATTCTTCTCTTTTCCCCCTCTCTTCCTCTCTTTTTCTCAATCTATCTTTCTGTCTTCATTCTGTTTTTTTTCTTTCTCTCTCTCTCTGTCAGACACTGGCAACACTGGAAGTGTTGTAATCACAGATAAGATAAGAAATAAAAACAACTGAGTATTTTGCGTCCTTAATGGAACTTGAAAAATTGTACGTGGAATCGTGGAAATTGTACGCACTGTACGCTTACTGTTACACAAAGAACTGGAAAGATGGAAAAGTAATCCGGCTTTGATATAAAACTACTTATGATTGAAAATTTGAACGATCCAGTGTAAAATGTAAAATATGAATTGTGTGTGTGCCTCTTTGCTTGTGAGGTTAATGATAGGTTCCAGGAATGAGACCCAAAATGGTTTTAATAACATGCTCGACACATTTTTTGTTGTATATTAATATTAGATATTCCCTGTTTGTTGACTAAACACACAGATAAAGGCTCTCTGTAGTACCAGTCAAAAAACAGACAGGCATCTCTCTATGAATCTAATCATACAAGAGAAAAACCAACACAGTAATTGCACAAGACCCAGCGGTGACCCAACATCAGCTATATTACAGACATCAAAGAGCTGGAGGAAGATGTTAAGAGATCTTAAGAGAGATGTTAAGAGAAAAGGCAATTTTAGCTGATCATTTCAAGCGTGCCCAATCTGATGAAGAGGAGAGTCAGTCAAGTGTGAATATGTCTGGTCTGAAATACAACAGCTGCCCTTGTCTGTTGGACTGCCATTAGACAGGGATCTGACCTCAAGTTGGCGTAAGGCCGCCGGCTGCGGTCATGAGGTCATGGGTTCAGATCCTAAGGTACTCGTGGCTGAAAAATGGGACATGACAGTGTTTTTTATATTTGTTTTTTTTTTTTTTTTTTTTTTAATATACAAGGACTTAAAACCGTGTGAAAAACTTTTGGAAGGACTGATGGAGAGAGCCACTAAAGGTGGAGATGAGAATACATATCTCTTCCATCAGCTACACCTAGATCAAGTGTAAAAAATCCATAAAGGAGTCACATGCAAGTGTTTTCATTTTTAAACAAGTGCCTTACCAAATCTGTTCATTGTAATTTGGTTGATGCTAATGCTTAGTCAGTTTATACCTTTGCAAAAATGTATTTAAATACCTTGTTTAGACAAATTCCTGATAAAGTTTCTGTTTTTGTTTAAGGAATAGTTAGACTTTTTGGGACATATGCTTATTTCGCTTTCTTTCCACGAGTTAGGTGAGAAGATTGACACCACTTTGGTGTCGGTCCATTCAGTATGAAGCTACAGGAAACCGTTAGCTCAGCTTGGCATAAAGACTATAACATGGGAAAACAGCTAGCCTGGCTCTGTCCAAAAGTAAAAAGAAATCAGCCAATAAATGTTATATCTTTTATTTATGGCAGTGACCCCTGGAAGTCACTAACCTCATGCGCCAGATGGTTTGTTACACAGAACCATCTGAGAAGGCACTTTCAAAAAATACTTGGCAGGTGATTGGATGAGCCATCTGTCTATCACCGTCTTACCTCGCGAGGCAGCTGGATTCGTGACGCCGATTGGTCCGAACCACCAGTGGTTCAGACGCAGGAGCACAACTTGGAGCCTGACAAGATGGATTCTGGCGTGATCTCGTGATGTCGCTCACAAGGTAGCCCCTCTGTCCAGTGTTTATGTTAAGCTAAGCTAACCGGCTGCTGGCTGTAGCTTCATATTGAATGAACACACATAAGAGTGGTATCAATCTTTTCATTCTACTCCCGGCAAAAAGTGAATAAAAAGTCTAATTATTGCTTCAAGTAGGTACAAATGGCACTCCATGCTAGATATTAGGGGTAAAACACAGTGGGGAAAGGGTGTCATCATACAAGCCAAAACAGGACATACAGTATCCATTCTTCCCTCACTCACCTTGCTGCAGTATTTTGCCAAAGTACTTGTTGTGGCTGGTGCAGTTCCACCGGCGGTATCTGAACTGGTACTGGCACTCCCTGACACCCAGCCTGGCTCCTTTGGCCACCTCGCTGACAATCTCTGGCTGAGTCTGGCACAGCTCGGCCTGCTTCCCCGCCAGGCGCTTCGCCTTCCTGCATATGCTGTTGGGATCCATCACCAGCGGACTGCCCACCGCCCTAGAAAAGGTTTAAACAACATCAGAGAGGAGAACGATCTCTCAGTAACATGTCAACAATAGAAGGTTCACATTGCTCTTTGAGTTGAGCAATACCTGTTAACTTAATCACACAGTAAACATTGTGGCTGCACTCATCAGCAGCCACACACTAAATGCAAGTTAAGTTTTCTCTGTGGCTGCCAAGTCTGCCAACTTTACCCACCACTTCTCAGCCGAGGCGACAATGTGCTTTTTGAATAGGCACGTGGGAGACAACAGAGCACAGTTTCCCAGAGGCATCTTAGCTCTGACGTCAGCTTCGAAAATCTGTTTTTTGCTGTTGGACTGCACTTGGGAGAACTGTGTGGTCCTCACAAAGTTGGAAGTCAAACAGTTGGTCTCTTAACGGACAAGCCGTTTACAGTTGATCTTAATGCTAAGTTGATTTTGGAAAACCAGAAGACAAACTCTCTAAGTTTCCACATGATACAGTTTCTCTGTAGATTTTGTAGCAGTTAAGACCGTCACCACTTAAACCACAAATATCCCTTTAAATCAGTATTCCTAAAAAAAACGCCCCGGATTAAAGAGTGTAGGTATTATATTACTAAAAAGAAGAAAAAAAAAAGAATGTTTAAATGTGTGGCAAAATAAATCAAACGTGTGACATGTACTTCAAATATTTGAAACATTAAAATATGTTGGTACATAAATCATGTATTTGATGAATATGGACCCTGGACCTCCTCTATAGCTTTGACAGATGAGTATTTGTAATGAGGATAAATAGTTTATTCTAACTCTTAATGGGAAATATGGGTTTGGCTTTACCAGTGAAAAACACTGCCAGCATCTGTGGCAACTTCAGTGGCATAACAGGAAAGTGGCTTTATGAGGTGATTTTATTTCTTTTCTGTGTCTGAGCTGTCCCCAACTCATCCACTCTACGCTGTTAACCCTCTTTCCCTTTCGTTTACATCCTACTCTCTCTTGCCTCTTTTAGTCTTTTAGTCGCTGCATCTCAGCAGATGTGATCCATAACTTTGCCACGAAATAGACAAAGACAGAGGGAGAGAAAAAGAAAAGCGAGTGAGAGAAAGACTACCTTATAGGTTTTCATTCAGCCTTGTCCCTGTTAATCTCACCACCTGATATCATTCATCTGCTTTGTGAGTTTGTTTTCAGAAGCAGAACAAACACTCTTGCCAATCCCCTCTCCTGGCGGTCTGATACCGAGCAACACATTCGCACACACACACACACACAAACATGCGCATTCATCTTTGCACATTTAGTCCTTGTTCTCGGCCAGATGTACACAAGCACATTTTGAACAGACTTGTATCTTCAGCCCTCAACAGTATGCATAAGTTTATGGAAACCCACATCTTTTCATCTTTCACGTTTGTTTTTCATTTATAGGGAACCTTGTGTCAGCCTCTTAGCCAATAATGTCACAGAGAGGAAGGTCCAGATGCATGTACTTTAAAAATGTGCTTTCTGTTTGCACATATCTGCACAGTCGCTAAGGACACCCACTGCTGCATTCCTTCTATGATTATTGAAAGTGTATTGACAACATTGCTATGGAAACAATGCTGTATTTTCAATACAGGTGTTCTGTGTGTACAGAATGTGTGTGTATGTGTTTCTCACGCGTGTATGTGTATGGCAGTCACACAGATAATTAAAACACACAGACACAGTCTGTATGTGTTACTGTAATTAGCGGGTACCAGTACAATACTTAGCAACACACACTCCCTCTTGACAACCACTTATTATCTACCCACTTCCATCAGGATGTGTGCGTGTGTGTGTGTGTGTGTGAGAAAGAGAGCGAGAAAGTGAGACAGCGAAAGAAAAAACGGATGCATGCAAGGGTATTCCTATGATGTATGTTCTGGTTTTTATGGATGTGAGAAAGATCATCTCTATTTGTTTGTTTGTGCCTGTGTGTGTGTGTGTGTGTGTGTGTGCATGTACCAGGGGCAGTGCTGGGAAGCCAGCTCTGTCAGCAGCTCACAAGAGCCAGCCTGGTTTTTACAATGGGAGGTGTAGAGTTGTAAAACTAGTGAATGCACTGGATGAAGTTTTGCTCTGAGTCCTGGAAGCGAGAGGCAGAGTTTTCTACGAAAGAAAAGTTCCCTATGATCTCTTTTAAACACAAAAGCAAATACTGTACAGTGGAATGGTGAAAGAGATGAACAAAGATTATTTTGTGGAAGAGTGGGCGTTACAATAATAATAATAAATAATTGTAAAACAGCATCTTTTGTGTACAAAACCAGTTGTCCAGTATTGTACACTGTTACATGAGTGGTTTGGGCTTTAACTGACCACACTTTTTTTAGCACTACACATAAACATGCCTGACACATCCTTAAAATGTGTTGGATCTGTTTTGAAAATGTATTTAGATGTGTGTGTGTGTTTCCCTTGCTACTGTCAAAACAGGGAGCAATATGTCATTTTTCCCTGTACGTCACATTCAACACTCTCACATAAAGACTTTTTTCTCTATGCGATCAGAGCTGATAGCGAGTTCACATGGATCTTTGTAAAAATGCTCTCTTTATTAAGTTTATATGTTTGACATTTGTTACCAGAGACAGGTCACAACACATAAACACAATAAATTCACATGCTGGCATCTGCTTTTATCTTGGGTGTCATATCATGCAACTTAACTTATTTCAACAGTATCTTCCTAAGCCTAAGCAGCTGCACAATAGATGTGAAGGAGAAAAAATTGACTAACCAGAGCAGAAGAACAAACAATAGCAGGAGTTCAAACTGTTTCTGATAGCTGAGCTTTGTTTAAATCAAGTCACATTGTAGTATGCATTTTTTTTTGACAGAGTGAAATCATCCCTTCATTTTGGTTGAATGCTAATCCCCATTGGACTGTCATGAATATAAGTTTAGAAACAGGGCATGAGGAGTATTAGAGAGAACTGAGGTGAATGGGTGCATCGCTGGAGATATACCCAAAAATGGGGTGCATTAATTGGATAATAGGATGACTTTAAGCCCAGCATTCTTGCCCTTGTTTGGGGTTCGGTAGATAAAAGTGCAAGGTAGAGTAGAATGAGAATCCAAAAAATGCATGTTCAAGGTGCTAAGAAAAGCAGAGAAAAGCATAAATACAAAACAAAAATTTGCTATAATTGTGACAATGACATTTGTTAATTTAATCAGAGCAAGGGAGACCTGGAGAGTTTTATGTGTCTGCACAGTGCACAGTGAATTACTGAACACATCAGTAAATGTCATTCATGCAAGTAACATGCAGTGTAGTCTACTCTCTTACTTCTCTCTCTTTTGGTTGTCATGGAGCTCTAATGACATAATGGTGAACTGATTCAAATCTTAATTAACATGTGACTTTGCGTCTTGTCCTTTTTCTTTCATGGCATTTGGTTGGTTTGAAATACTGCAGTGAAGAAGGTTGTATACAGTAAAATGTCTCATTTTTGTCTCCTGCTCTGTCAGCAGTTGAGTTGCATTGTGGGTAATGTAAGTGCCAGATTTTGACAAGGAAGAAGGATGCATAGAATAAAAAAGATGATATCTTTGCTTCTGCTGCATCGATTTTGATCCTTTTTTAAATAAAAAAAACTGTCCATTGTGAGTCCAACAATGTTATAGAAGGGTCATGCTAAATTGGCGGAGTACTCTTTTAAATGAGTGAACTGCAGATTCTCCTGCATCATTAGTGACCTTCACATAATGATAATAGGATGTGTCAAGTGTATGTGCATACTTGCATATACGTGCATACGTTTGCACTCACAATCTTGCATATACACACAGACATGCACATTTGTCCAAGCAGGTGCACTCGCTATTGTGCAGACATGCACACAGATAAAAGCTCACATACACTTGTGAGAAGGAACTACAAAGCCAGACAGTAATCAGATCCTCTCCATGGAAAGTGCCACTGTTCCTCAGCCTGCTCATTTATGATACAGCTCCTGAACAGAAAACAAAACACCAACAAGGATGTGCAGCCATTGATATTATCAGGGGCTTTCAGGAAACACTGTCTCGCATGAGTAGTTCTTCATGATGATAAAGTCCCAAAACACAGACAGGGTCATACTGTGAGAGATAAAACAAGACAAAGTAACCAAAATATCCAAATCAAAAGCACTGATAGCAGGACTATACAAGATAACGGCAGGTCCCATCCAAAATCTAACTACAAAGGTTGTCTGCAATATTCTGATATGGCTGTATGGTTGTCTTATTGTTTGTGTAGCTTAATAAAATGTTAGCTCACATAAGTGATATGTTTACATTTAATTGATCCAAAAACATACGATATATGACTATATTAAAAGGCTTGGATTGATAGTTTTTCATAATATAGCTTGAAATTAGAAAAAACTTCAAGTGAAGGTTTCAAATGAAGATATTAGAAATAGATGCCTTATTCAGTGTTTCATGGCCCAGATGTGGGTCAGAAAGAGATTAAACACTGGTGCTCAGAGTGACCTCAGGTTTCATTAAGGATCTCACGGCACCATAGATAAATTGCTGTACTGTACGAGGCCCTTCTTTTTTTCACTCCACCCATGAATGGGTGAATTTCATCCCTCCTTAATCCCTCAAGTATGCTGGAGATGAAGACAGTCACGACAAGCACTAGTCTGAGATGCCAGAGCGAGAGAGAGAGAGAAAGAAAAAGGGTCGAGGAGAGACAGCTGGGGAGAGGGTGTCTAGAAACGGGAAAAGATGATGAAGTGTTCAATATGAGGAGACAAAATGAGACGCAAACAGATAAAGCAAGACGATAAAGAAATGGAGATGGACATTTTTGTAAAAATGTGAGATTGTCTGACATCCAAAACTAATTTTGAAGATGGATGGGAACAAATTCAGCACCTTGGCAGGGTCCTTGCAAGGACAGTGTGTGAGGGTCAGTGTGCCCTTAACAATTACTTTCCGTGGTTGAGAACAATAAAATTTGATACGATAAAATGTTTCAGCACTCATAATTTGTAACGCACCCAATTTAAATGGTAGCAATAAAGCGTGACCAACAGGAAACCAACACCACCAAACCAATTTCACATAAGAAAAACATCCAACATTTGTTTGGTTTTAACTTGTTACTGTGGCACACCCAAAGGCACTGACAGACCAAAGATAAAATTTCTTCAAGAATGGATTTATTCAGGACGGAGTGCAAAGCTGATGTACTCTATGATTTGCTCAGCTTTAGCTATGGGATATAGAAAGCAGAGTATGTCCCGTTAATAGGAAGGCATCTAAAGAGAGTGCGACTGAGAGTAGTACCTACATCATACAGCACATGGAACTAAGTGAAGTACTGATAAATTGAGTCAGGGATAACTCTGTTAACTTACTACTACTTAACTAGCAAATAATCAGAGGTTCTTAACACTATCGCTTTTCTTTTAATAATTCCTTTTATGTTATTTTCAACATAAATCAATTAGTAATGTTAGCAAGCAGCCTCTGGCAAGCTGTGGTATGTTAGTTACTTTAACTTTAAGCTGCTACTGCCTTTGTCAGTGATGTCTGTCACTAATTAAAGTGGCATGAATGTTTGTAAAAATAATGTTTTAATTTACTTTTATAGATTGTGTAGATAATTCCAGATATTGACATTTACAGCATCAGGGTCATCACAGTCAGAAATAGGCTTTTTCTATGCTCTCATTTTCACTGTCAGTAATTTTAACAACAAAATGTCAGTGGCCACAGATGTTACTCCATGGACAAAAACATTTTCTGATGGGCCCTCTGGTGTTTCTGCCAGAAGTGATTGATTTGTCAAATTTGAAGCTTTACCAGAAACACAACATTTGTCCTGTTATTTGTTGGGAAATCTTGCTTGTTCACCATCGCAGGCACCATGACAAAGGAGAGCAGATCAGAAAACCTTGAAGAGTTCTGATTTGTTATATGAACAGTCAGAAATAACAGGAACACAGAACTCTACTTTATGTAGGAACCTGCAAGGAATCAAAACCGACAACAGGCTGCGTTAGTTGGCATTTACATTTCCAGCTGTCTTCTGCCAACTCCAAAAACCAAAAAAAAAAAAGGCATTTTCAGATTTCTTGGACCATTTTTCGCCCACTGCCCTGTGTACATCTGGCACTGGGACACAGTGGAGTATAAAAACGCATGCTTGCAGTGCTTACAGACAAGCACAGACACACACATGCCCACACACACTCACATACACTCACACACACACACATAAATATACACGATTCAGTTCACTACCTGATGCCAAACCCACATCGTCATTTAATCTTTATCTGTACCCATCTCCCTGGTCCTGATTAGACATCTAGCCTTTCAGACCAGGAGTGGAGGGGACAAGATAAGATCTGTTACAATGAAACTCTCCTCTGGTGATGATGGCAGCTCTGAGTGTAGAATGTGTGCATGTGTGTTACTGTAAATGTATGTCTGAATTAGTGCACTTGTACATCTTTGAGTGCATGTTAAACAGATTAAGCAGGATCCATTGGCTGGAGATGAATTTGGACTGACACACACATAAACACACACACACACACACACACACACACACAAACGCAGTGTGCGTGCACCTGTGGGCCTGTGGCACACTCCAGGCGGGCCGTCCGCCAAACTGTGGCTTTGACACACACACACACACACACACACACACATATGGAACAAAGTTGGCCCTGCTAAGCACTGCAGTCAAAACCAGTATAAGAGAGCAAAGACATTCCTCACTCCTCTGAGTCTCTGCTCTCAGGCCAAATGATTAGAGCGCTCTAATCAGTAGAGAGGCTCTGAAAGCACAGCTATCTCCCAACATTTCATCTCACTCTCTGCCTCTCACAGTAGCTCTCTCTCTCTCTCTCTCTCTCTTCCTTCAGCGACAACGTATCTATATGATACTTGTCTTTCCTTCAAAAGACAAGTATGGCTAAAGACAGACAGATAGAGACATTGAAGAGGAGCGAGCATGAGACGGAGAAAAAGAAATGTACGATGGTATGTCCAGCAGCTTTCAACAGAGAGCATCATTGTCCTGGCAGACGGGGGAACAACCCACAGGTGTGGTTTCACCCTGGCTGCACCACAGTCCACCAGTGTGTGTGTGTGTGTGTGTGTGTGTGTGTGAGAGAGAGAGAGCCAGTGAACAAGTGAGTGAGTGAGTGAAAGAAGATGACAACATATGTCAGTAGGGATGAAAAGGAAGTAGCTGGTTTCATAGTGTTGATTCCCTTAATCCACTACAGCTTAATTTAAAATAAATGTCCCGTATGCACTGTCAAGAGACGGTTGACATGCAGAACAGTACAGAAATGGGCAACATGGAATGAATTTTGACATACAGAGTGTCTTTTGTATTTATCACCTGTGTTCAGGTCCTTGTTAGGTGTTCTTTCTCCTCTTACAGTTGACCACAACACATATTAGAAACTCTGCTTATGCTAATAATGGCATAATGACCTGTAAATGTATATATTATATCTTTATATGATATATATATATATCTCCTTATGTCAGCAATCTTTTAAAAATGTAACTCAGCCCAGGTACATGACAGGATCCTGCAGTGTAATAAATGACTGGCCCCTGTAGAGACATTGTCTTTGTCTCTTCCGCTCCACAGCTGAGTCACAGCACAGTTCAGCTACAGACCAGAACCCCTCTGGCTAATAGTGACTTAAAGTATGTCCATACTGAAAACACATCCTTTTATCTCTGTTTTGGGCCTATATCCACACCATACAGGTAACAGGCAACACCAGCGCTGTATTTTTTGTGTGAAAAACATGAAAAACAAGCTGTTCAAAATGATGACGTTAGCCTGCTCAGACAAAAAAAAAAAAACTACTTTCTGTTGCTTCTAACCCACTCTGTGATCATTCAGGTTTAATCAATATAGCTGGTCACACAGTACACATAATGTCATTAATATATATTATATATATATTATATAGTTTTGTTGTAGGAGTTTCTGTTTTCCTGGTCAACAGGTAACATTTATTACTCCTGATCAAATCACTGTTTTGTATATTTTGTGTGTATTTTTTTGTAGACAACAGACACAGAAAAAATATGTAAGTAAGCTTTATGGATATGTAACCCAGCTGTGATTTTAGTAAGTTTGTGTCATTATATTGTGACTTTCATTCAATATGTAATGCTTTTTAAGTGCTACAACAGTACAATACAGACAACCACTTTATGACGGACAGTTTGTATACGACCACGCTGGGAGGAGGAGAAGCCAAAGCGGGCTCAGATGGTTGTAGCTGTGGCAGAGTAAGCCTGTGAGAGCCAGTTGCCCCCTCTCTGTACTCATTAGCCTCAAATCACCTGTTTATGTGATATTCTCCTGTTGGCTCTGAGGTGGTCTTCAGATGAAGAGGGACTGCTTGTTCCCTGTGGCTATTGGAGAGGAACAGACGGCTGCTGCTGCACAACCTCCTGGACAACTTGTAGCATTTCATATCCTAATTAAAGACAATTAAAGGACTCCTTTGGATTCCTACTAAAAGAGACGCTTTTTTTTTTAATTGAAGAACATTTCGGTTTCTACTAGTCCATGGACTCAGAAAGGACTCCTTAACTTTAAGGGTAACACAATACATTTCCAGGTTGAACCTGTAAGTGTTAATGTTATTGAGCCAATAATTTGAAGATACTGATTTGCGACCAAACCAGTGTTCAATTTATTTTGCTTTTATACCTATCCATTTCATTTTATGGGAGTGGAAGTTTCCTTTAATTTCATATCTATAAGGTTTGTGAGGAAGTTGGATAAGGGTACTCTGTGATTATCCAAAACATAATAAGGATAGCTATGCTTCAGTCCAGCAATTCATACAAATAACTGGATTAGAACTGGACTAGGTAGTAAACTGCTACCAGACCCGAAATAAATTCTCCTGAGTTGTTACAGTTATATGGTCTCAGTAATTATTTTATAATAAGCTCAAGCAGTGGTTACAGATACACACCCTGTCTCCTAGAAATGTTTTCTCGTGTTGACAGAAAATGTAATTTGGGCGGCGTTACCTTTCCTCCAAAAAGTATTTGCTGTTGCAATTTTAGTTGTATATAAATTTATGAGTTTCTTGGAGACGGGGTTGGTAAAGGGTTGGTAAAGATTATGATGAAGAGCCACGGGGGGAACAGACCAGATGTTTAAACAGCTGAAACTCAGCAGAAGCACTCTTTTTTTTTTTTTTTAGTTGAAAAAAAGATGATAAAGAAGAAATGTGGCTCTTTAAGCATTTCAGTGTGAATGGAGCAGACTGATGTTGCACCTAACAGCGTTTTCAAATTTAGGTTGTTGGCTTGTCGACAGGAAGGTTTGATCCCATATCCTTCACCTGAAGGTTGTTATCAGTACTTACTATAAAGCCATGTTGCCCAAACATGGCTTTAATTTGACATCATCCCGTCCTGCTGGTCCATCAATACATACTGTTAACCCTGCATTTACAGGAGGAGAGGTCTTTACATCAAATTAGAAATTTAACAAAGCTTAACACACGTTTTTCTCCATTCCATGTTCTATAAATTGCAGTATACGGCTTGAAAAGCACAGTCACATTGTGGTGCATCTGCAGGGCATGCAGCTTTGTGCCGGTAATATGACATTTACAGCATCACAGTCTTTAATACTTATGTTTGAGTTAGTCAGTAATTTTAATAACAAAATGTCAAAGGCCACAGATGTTTCCACGAGTTACTCCACGGACAAAAAACTTTTCTGATGGGCCTTTATAGAACATAATTTTATGTTCTTATGTAGAAACTGATGGAAACTGCTCATTTTTCCTACGATGGTCATTCTTAGTCATAGCAATAAAACCACACAGATAACTTGTGTGAAATAAGTCCAAGGAGTGCAAGTTTTTGCAATTTACCTCAACGTCTACAGCGATCACGTGTGAAGGGACAAAATAATGGCAAAGTTGGGGAGACACGTCCTCTAAAGCTGCCAGTCATACAAGGACATACAGTAGACTTACACAGCCTCTGTGACACTACAACCCACATTGACCTTGACTGAGCTGTGAATGAACAGTGGGAGGATTCGCTGGAGAAAAAAAAAAAAAAAATCACAAAGCTTCACATTCAAACACTGCTGCTTTGCAGAAGTGTGTGTATGTGTGTGTGTGTGTGAGAGCGAGCGAGCGAGCAAGCGAGAGAGAGAGAGAGAGATGAAGACAGAAACATTGGATGTTGTCTAATGAAATAATGCACACGAGAAAACGAAAGCAGTTCACAGACAGAGACCCACATGGATAGAAAATATGTTATCAGCAGATCTGCAGAGGCTGTCTGTCTGTCCGACTGTCACACACCTTGTGGAGCTGAGCCTATATGGATTGTTTTATGATGACATATCCACTGCGCCCAGAGGGCCACCTGACATTCCTGCCTCTGAACCCCCCCTACACACACACACACACACACACACACACACCATCAACACCACCCTCCACCAATCTCCCTCTCTCCTCTATACTGCAGGCAATGAACAGCAGACAGCTCCCTCACCTCAGTTTCTTTGCCTCTTTCTATTCTGTCCTACACCTTAGGCTACCCCCCAAAACAAAACAACAACAAAAAAAAAGTTTTATGAACTCCCTCACCCTGAACATTACCCTGGCTTACATGGGCAAACTCAGGTCAAGCAGTTTGCAGGGAATCAACCATTAATTAGTTTTAGACTTCTAAAGTATAAAAGCTTTAATTCATTTCTATAGAAAAACATAATGTCCAGGTAATGTTTTACAGTATTTTTGTACACTTTCAACATGTAAGCAACAGGCTATTTTGTTGTTTGTTTGTGTCTCATTTTCTGCTTATTTAGTCCATATAGATGATCTATATTGTGTTACATAATGTAATGTTTGCAGCCTTGATTTCAGAGCACGTTTACACGGTTATGATGGTCCTATTCGTCTTTGAACCAGACTCCAAACCAAACGCGGGCTCCCAAGATAGCCCGGGAGCAAACCGAAGACAGTGTGAGTATTTAGGTGAAAAGCCACAACACCGGTAAGCCAATGCTGAGTGATGGTGCTGTGGATAAATATAGAAGACACGATTACGCCCCGCGTCTGTGCGCAGAAATCAAATAAAACTAAGTCGGCTGAGGTCATTTAAATCCCAGGTTGACACGAGACACAGAAACATTCAACACGTGGTGAATACAGAGCACTTACCACCAGAGTCCGATTATATTGACCGGACAGAGCAAGATAAAAAACAGGGCCAGTTGGATCCGAGATAGACGAACCGTCATGGTGAACGCTGCAAATCCTCAAGGAGATTCCCCAGAAATTTTTTTTAAACTGACAAGCTCAGCCAACACAGAGTTTGATTTTTTCTTAAATACATAAGAGGTCCTTGGTTTCTGGCGGTACGACTCAGCAAAAGCTTACTGGAAACTGTCTGTCAACGAGAGCGCAAAAAGTTCATCATCCAACTCCTCTTCTGTCGGGCGCATCTTAATGCGCAGCAAAGTTGGTCAAGAGGTTGCTGAAGAGATGTCCGCTTTCAAAGGTGTGGTTAACCTCTTCATCGTCGTTCTGCTCTATTAGTCGCAGCACATTACATGCTGAGGAGCCTCCTCAGACCGTGTTGAGGGAACGCGAAATGACTCAAAGCAATAAAGTCGTCTGTGACCGCAAAAACAGCGCAGAGGTTGCTCTGGTGGACACGCTCGCCACGCTAGGAGAGATTTGAAACAATGAAATGATTAAAGACGAATATGAAGAGCACTGCTGCCTGTCTGGTGATGGTGACGACGAAAGCTTATAAATAAAACCTTTTTTGGTGCTGCTGGATGCTGGTTGTTCTCTACGCGCTCTGAACTGACGCACTGATGAACTCGGTGAAGTGGTTTTTCGGTGCGCACCGGCTGCAGGTAGAGGCGTCTGTGCCACAGTTCTGTCGGGAGTGTTTTCTTTGGATGAAAACATCCAAAGTGAGGAAAAATGCGCTCGTCTTCTCCCACCTTGGTGTGACGTCGCTCCGGGCGAAGCGAAATCCTCGCTGTCAGTCAGAGAGAGAGAGAGAGAGAGAGAGAGAGAGAGAGAGAGTGAAAGAAACTGCAATTAGGTTTAGGAGGACCCGGCTGGGGACAGAAACGGGGTAAACACACACACACACACACACACACGCATACTCAGAGCCTTGCCATAATGTAAACGTGTGTTTACGGTGGACCCCGAAATCAGAGTCTATGGAATGAGGTGATGTCACCACAGGTGTGGTAGCACCTTTCTGATATTTGTGCCAACAGCCTATCGGGGACTGGCACTTTGTGAAACCATATAGGTGGGTGTTTAGTCATGTGTTCCTTTGGATGTTGAAAAGATCACATTATTCTTATTCTTTTAATATAAACGTTGATATTGGCGTGCTGTTGTTTCACACCAGGCTTTTCTACACAGAAGTATCAAAAGTTGAATTATGGCCCTCAATAGGAAATAAGAGTATATTCTGAATTACTAAACGTGTGTGTGTGTGTGTGTGTGTGTGTGTGTGTGTGTGTGGTGACTGGATAGTATTCACTTATCTGGCCAAGGGCATATCCATTGAAATTCAACACCACTGTACTGTGGTCGCCCATAAAAGCCCTGACACCCAACTTCGTTCCACTGCAGTGATGCAATCAATCACAAGTGTAACACAAGGCAAACTCACCCAGTCAAGCACTGCTGTCTTTCATGAGGGCCTCTGTTCCATTCCACATACCCCTCATTAATAATATACCTTCACTCAATCATTACTAACCATAAATTAATCCTGATTATAGTGCCAAAATTTAAAAAAATGGGGGGGAAAAAAAAGACACGACAACAACTCTCAAGTGTAATTTTTTGCCTAGTCAACCTCAGCAAAATATGGAGTCAGATAGTCAACCTGTGGTAGGTTTCATGTATTTATTCAGACTTTTCCGTCATTTTGTGCGTCATGCCATATGAAAAGGTTGAAACAAATCCAAGTAAAACACACCAGAGTTTTTGCTTGATTTAAATCATGTACAGTATACTTTGCACTGCCGCTGACCAAAGCACACCATTAGCTTTCTGATGCAATTTTCCCAACATTTGTTTATCCATTGGAACACATTTCAAATCAGCCCAAAGACCTTTTCTGCACTAATGCTTTTTTCTTCTTTTTGGCACTAATAATGACTGACAACTTGTCAAACCTTTGTAAATATGGCTTCAGCTTTATCTGTGACCATTTATGTTGTGCTTGCTGATAACACAATAAAAGTGTTGAGACTGACATACTGTGTTTGTCTGTTTCTGTGGAATGGCAATGATCACGGATCTCACTGCAGAGGTCTTTTAAACTCATGCATTCATCTGACAATAGAAGTAAAACAGTGTCAATGAGAAAACCGGTGCACAACACGATCACAGTGGGAGTTGGAGCTGATAGATTGCTTCACTCAGAGGATTGGATAGCTATTGTAACTGGCTGTGAATGTCAAATCAGTCTGTCCATTGAAACCACGCTTGCCAAAAGGGTGAAGAAGACAACATTTGACAGTTTTCACATTTAGAGTTCAGCATTTCAGTGTGAATGGCTGGCTGAAGCAAAGGATCTGAGAATGCAATTGTTGGTTTGAACAAAAACCTTTCACATACAAATTTATCCACCCTGCTGTGGATGTGACCTAACATGCCACTAATTATGACTCCCGCTACAGTGTTGAATAAAGGCAGATTGCTCTTTAAACTCCAGAAAGGATTAAGTCATTCACTAGGCTGTCAGATAATCAGATGCACAGTAATGAGCAAAATCTGTACAGTTTGGTGAGTCATTTTCATCATTCGCTATTTCACTTCACCCAGATCAATCTCAGTCTTTTAAACGGACATTCCTCTCTGAGAGACAGAGCCATATAGAATTTGAAAAAGGTTTATCAAATAATATAATCTTCCACTACATTAAACTGAGAAATAGGTGTTTGTTGCAGAATTCTCCTCTGGGTTTATCCAGGAGAAAGAGTTTCCCCCCCTAATAACTTGAGCCATGTTTTATTGCAACGAGTTTGTGCCTAACGCAGCATTTCCATCATGTCAGATGGAACATTGTGATTGTCATGTTTATAACTTGCAAGTGTTCGTATCAGGATGGTGATTGCCTCCTGCTGTTTGACAGGCAGAGTAATGTGCATGATCAGCATTACATTTGGGTTCGGTTACACTGAGTAATTTATTTTCGCTGATGTGAAGGATCCATGTAAATATGCTTTCCACACCCTGCCGTGTTATTTACTGCCATGCCCGACTTGTAGAAAACACAAAATTCACCTTTGTGATTACCAACTGGATGTTACCTCATATAGTAAAGCTGCACTAAATCAATATTTCTATATTACAAATGGATTAAATTGCTATGTGTAATGTGAGAGAGATCTCTCGTAGTGACAAACCCACAAATAACTATCATATTACTATTTTTTAGAATAGAATAGAATATATCTTTACTGTCCACCAGGGTGGAAAATTTTCTTCTGCTAACCAAAACAAAAAGACAACCTACACATGATTTTTTACAAGAAAGAGACAGCGAAGCAGTCAGTATAACAAACATAAAGACAACAGTTCATGTCATGTCTGTGGCTTAAAGCTCATCAGTCACTTTGCAGAACTTTTTTGTATCTTTCAGCTCATTTTGGCGCATTTTGGTGTTACAACTCTACTGTTTTGGTTCAGTCTCGCAGCTCTCATCAACCTCGTTTCCAGCTGCGGCAGACAGATGTTTTCATCAAAAAAAACTCTGATAAACTCACCGTAAACTACCTGCACAGAACCAAATTGCCAACACTCAAAGTTAGCGGTTAGCTGGTGAACATAGCGGAGCATCTAGCAGCTAAAGACGCAAATGTTTCTCAGGCATCAGTGAACAGAGCTGTAAGTGAATATTTGAGTGAATATCAGACTCACTGTTTGTCAGGTCAGCATAAACATAACTCTAAGTGAATGCTTATATTGCTATATGTCTGCTAGATGTGTCCTAGATGTATACCAGCTTGTTGTGGAGGTCACTTATTAATACTCCTTTAAGTTAGAAAACGGTAAATACTGTGACTTCCACATGACAAGAAAGCAACATAAGGCCGACATCTACAAACTGTGTGCTTAATAAGATGAACTGAGAAGATGGTAAGCAATTTGGATAGAGTGTGGATCCCAGTGGATTTTCCTGACCTAAACGGACATTTTTTGAGTTAACTTTAAAACCCAGAGGCCAGTCTCATGCTGCAATATTACTGCGTTATAAATTTAGCTTGGTAACGAGTGAAACCCCAAACAGTTCTTCTGATGTTAAGTAATTTTGTCTCTCTCAGAGGGCTTTGTGTACAACATATGACGCTCTCTATCATTAGATCCTCAATATGTTCCAGGCTTATTGGGGTTCCAGGTGGTGTTTAGCAATATGACAAGAGAGATTTGATTTCCCGTATAATTGTAGCCTTCCCTTCAATGTCTTTGGTCATGCAAATCAATGATAAATGGCAATATTTGATTTTCAAGATTGTTGCATTAATGTAATGAAGATAATGTGATTTATTCAACAAGTGGTGTCTAGCTAACTTCATAATCCAACTTTTTGAGAGCGGCCTTGTTCTATTTAGACAACTCCTCCTTTAGCACTGAGCCACACAACTTTCCATTTTTACTTTTTGCATCTTGTCACCAGTAGCTCTTTGATTTGTGTGTGCCGTTTTGGTCTGTGGGGCTTTTTCTTCTCTCATAATCTGTTTAGGACAGCCTTGGCCCTGCCATGGAGAGTCAGCCTCTGGTTATCTTGTGATCAGGCCTTTCTGAATCCACCCTATTGTTTTCTAGTTTCACAACTCTTCAGAAGTGATGCATGCAGTATCTGTTATTCCTCCAGGTGTGTCCAGGCTTCTTTGGTATTCTATATTGCATTACAGAAACAATGCAGAGCCGAATTTATGTAAGCTTGGCAAAAGTAAGTCTTCGTTCCCAAAAACTCTCCAAAAGATATCGCATACCATATCATTGCATATGAACTTTATTTCAAACCGAGATTATTATTTAGTCTTTTTCTTTCTTTGCTTCTATCTCCACTGCCCTCAATTTCTCACTTCATATGTGTTTAAAACATGATTAACACACAGGTGAATAATGAGCACGCAGTGGCTAAAACAGAACATACTGTGACATTTTAGCAGGGAACACTGAATAGACCTGTCTTTATTGACAGGTGAACTGGGACCAACCACAACAAAATTAGAAAGTCATGAAAATTGAGTTATCTCCCGATGGACTATAAATAACCGCAGCATAGTTGTGAGCATGAGCATGACAATTACGCTATGCTTTGTACTGTCTGTTCTCTCTCCACATCTATCTCTCAGTCACCTTATCCTGTATTCCCCCCCCCTCCCCCCAATTCTTCTCTCCATCTCTTTGTCTGTGTCTCACTCCCCCCCCCCCACCCCCCCCAATTTCTCTCTCTGCTGGATAAGTGTGTTTTGTTAGGGAGGGCTGATTCTTCATACTTGGCTGAGGCTTTATGGACAATAAAGATCTGATTTCAAAGTCCGGCAGGGTGTTGGGCCTGGGGTCTTGGCTCACAGCTTTAGTTGCCTGCTGGGAGAAGACACTGCACAGCCCCTAACCAGATGGCCATCATCAGCCTACA
The DNA here is from genome assembly GCA_038419695.1 of Scomberomorus guttatus. Taxonomy (NCBI): domain Eukaryota; kingdom Metazoa; phylum Chordata; class Actinopteri; order Scombriformes; family Scombridae; genus Scomberomorus; species Scomberomorus guttatus. The sequence continues at coordinate 23,481,950 of CM076456.1, read as the reverse complement.
TACAGAAGATACATGTTGTACAATATGTGTATGGTTCAAATTCTTATATGTGTCCAGCACTGTATTTCACTACTGTGGTCTTAGTCAGAGTCACTGAGAGCCACTAAATGACTATAAGCTTCAACATTGTAATACTTTCATAGTGTACAGTGCTGTATATCTCATTTCACTTACAAGGTATTTTGCCTGAATATAAAAGATAAACAATGTGTCTTGATAGACTTTGCATGGAAAAATTGATATTCTGCAGCTGACTCTCAAACGTTGGAGTTTCACTGAACACACCAAATGGGAAACTTTTCAAAATATTCAGTGCTGGCAACTGCATTGCACAACATGCATTCACAACAACAACTCTGAGAGCCAGAAACTCAGTGTTTTGCTCAAAGACACTTCAGCAGGCCTGACGCCCGCCAACACAGGAGCTGGAACCAGGGTTCATCGGTTTAAGTGTCTCCCTACCCACCCTCCTTCCCTTCGCCTGATGCCATGTTGACCTCAAACAGCTTTGTGATTAATCGGAGTCCCCCAGTTGTTTATTCCCTGACTGTCTCATCTTAATCTCATAGCTCAGAGTGGAGGTATGCACATCAGTAGGGACAGTGCTGTAAAGGAGAAAGCCTTGACAGATACAGGACTAGGAGCTGTCAACAGCCTATTTTTCAGTCGTTACATTAAACTTAATAATATTTCTTCTCTTCTACAAGTTTTTTATAGTAGAAAGAAAAGAAGAATGACAGTGGTGAAATATATGATACTTGTATTAGAGAAAGAGTGTCAAGGGTGGAGCAGGGATCCCTTTTTAATATACTGCTAATGCTTTCTTTTAGCATTCCTAAACTCCATCACTTTGTATATGGGCATGTTCAGTCAAACACATTTATGTAATTTCACACTGGTTCAAACTGATATAACTTCATGCAGTCACACCGGGCTAGTTAACTAATGAGTACATGTGTTTTAGAGCAAGCATTTCATAAAATTGTTTCAGGAATGCTCTCAATATTACATTTAGGACCAAAGGGTTGTGGCAACCATATTTAGCCATGGTAGCTGCATGACTCTATGATGGCAACTGCTGTCTGTTGGTCAGTTGATCCACCAGACTGAAACATCCATCCCAATAGCTGGTTTCTTTAGTTTTTTCTTAAAGATGGAGAAGGACTCTGTGGATCGAATGGAGTTTGGTAACTCGTTCCACCACCGGGGAACTACAGAAGAGAAGGGTCTAGCTAGCGGCGTAGGGTCCTGTTGTGGTGGTAGTATCAGGCGCCTTTCATTGGCAGAGCGTAGCGAGCGGGAGAGAGTGAGGACCTGAATAAGGTAGTTCAGGTAGGCGGGAGTCATTTTAGTTTCTGTTTTGTAAGCAAGTGTTAGGGTTTTGAATTTGATGCAGGCAGCAACGAGTGACATGCTGTTTCGGGCTGGTTGAAGACCAGATGCACCGTCACGTTCTGGATCATCTGCAGAGGTTTGAACATACATGCAGGGAGGCCTGCCAGTAAGGCATTGAAGTTGTCAATGCATGATATTGTGAGAGCCTGTACCAGGAGTTGTGCTGCGTGCTCAGACAGGTAGGGTCTGATCTTTCTGATGTTGTACAGGGCAAATCGACACAACCGAGCAATCGAGGCCACGCGAACCTTAAAGGTTGGTCATCAATCATGACGCCCCAAGTTTCAGGCAGACTTTGTGGGCATGAGTTGGGCTGATTCATGTGTAGAGGGACTGGCTGGGATGACAAGGAGCTCAGTCTTGGAGAGGTTAAGTTGAAGGTGGCGTTCCTTCATCCATGCCAAGATTTCGGCAAGGCATGACGAGATCCGTGCCAAGACTGTGAAGTCTTCCTGAGGTTTCTTCCATTTTTTCCCATTAAAAGGGTTTTTTGGGTGTTTTTCCTTATCTGAATCGAGGGTCTAAGGATAGAGGGTGTTGTATGTTGTACAGATTGTAAAGCCCCTTGAGACAAATTTGTGATTTGTGATATCAGGCTATATTAATAAAACTGACATGACTTGACTTGACCTATCTGTACAGAAATAATACTTAATAAACAATCAGTTGCAATAACTTGTGATTTCCCCCTGGGTCTGTTATTGATTGAACTGAAAGAGCGTTGGTTCGGGTTATGAAGTGTTCCCTCCCTCCCTCCTCCAACTCAGAAAAGCTAACAGGCCTAACCCCTGTCCTACCACACCTATCATACACACGCTTCACACACATTCTCCCTCTCACACTGCTTTCTTCTGGGTGTGAAATGGATTCCTACTGTCTGCCAGAATGCACCACCTATCTCTGGATATGATTCTCTTTCACCCTCTTTCTCCTTTTCTTCCCCTGTGCCACACGTGTGCCCTTTTGTTTCCAGAGAAAAATGCCTGCCCACACTGCAGAGTACACAAAACACATTCCCAGGTGATTATGATTAAGAATGATTACAAATCCCACTGGAGATAATATTTTATATGACAACTTGAATTAGATCTAAATCAGAAACACATGACAGCCCTAACCTTTTTAAAACAAACCACAGTCATCCCTGGAATCCCCAGAAGAAAGGCATGTTCATGAAATTCCTTCACACACACAGACACACACATTGAAGTGTGAGTGAGGTTGTAGTATATTCCACTGTATTGTAGTATATTGATACCTCTCGCCGCCACATGACCTTACATGACATTACATGTCCAGAAGGAACCGAGAGGGAAAGAAAGAAGGAAGGAACTGAAGTTATGCAAAATGATGGTCTTGTTAGGGCAAGTAATGGAAGTAAACCCTGTTCCAGGCAACTGTCTCTCACTGAGAATGGTTGTAATCTGTGAACAAAAGCTACATAAATTGGTGTGATACAGATATATTCTGCTTTCTCTCTCATAAAGGGTTGACCCAGTGTTGACTCAGAGACCCTATCATAATTGGACACACATTATTTGGATCATAACAATGTGCAGACACTTGGAATCGACCAGTCGATCACTTATCCGGAAGAATAAATTGTAACTCTGCTGAGAAGCGATGACACAGACTTGAACTTCAAGTCTCTAGTAAACCAGGTACAGATCTTTTCTCACTAACATCTAACTTATATCATTTGAAATGCCAGAGGAATTTGAATTGTTTAATGATCTCAGACAGAATCTCCTCCTGCGGAGCCATATGTGAACACAGTCAGAGTAGAGGAGAAAAGTTTAACTCGATGGTGTCTGTGTTTGGCCCTCAACGGCAAGTTTTTATTCGATTGATTTTATAAGTGAATTTCTTGTGAGCTCTTTTGAGAGGATTCTTTAATTGGCATAACTGTAAAGATGAAGCCAAATTTAAAACAAAAGACTGGAAACACTTTTACATTTTTAGTTTGCAAAATCAGTTCTGACTACATGAAAGTGCTTGAGCTTTCTTCACAGCGAATTGTACCCACAGACTGTATAGAAATATGGACGACGCGTCTGCGCTGCCTAACGCTATGCAAAAGTGAAAATATCTCCTGTCCGGGAGCTGCCATCTTGCTTGTGTGATGTCATTTGGAGTCAGAGTCTGTGCAATAGAGTCAGACACGCCCCCCCCCCCCCCCGGGATGGCTAAGGGGGGAGTCAATCATGACATCACACCCTCTTTTTTATATCGTCAAATAACTCATTAAAAACATTATCAGAAAAATGAGCGCTTAAGGGACAAACATCAGCGTGATGAAAATTGTCCCATCCGCTAACATGGAGGGGGCGGGACTTGACCTATACTGCAGCCAGCCACCAGGGGGCGATCGAGATGTTTTGGCTTCACTTTTAGGGAGCTGTCATGACGTCCATATTTATATATGGTCAAAAATTGTACCCAGTGCTTCCACTTTATACTGCTTTTCACTTTTACTCCATAACACTTTAGAGGTATTCAATACGTTTACTCCACATTCACTTGACAGCTATAGTTACCTCGCAGATTAAGATTTTAATACATAACTCATTGTCATTTTATGAAAATATGATGCAGATTAAACTACCCAACAGTGAATAAAAAGTAGTTAAAGGATAGGTTCACAATTTTTCAAGTCTGCCCTAAAACAACAGTCAGGTGCCCATATGAACATTGAAAGAGGTTTTGCTTTTTGTCATCATTCCTTCTGTTTATACTGAAGATCTCCTCTAAATGTGCTTACAACGTAAGTGATGGGGGACAAAATCCACAGTTGAGTAAAAATGTATTTAAAAGTTTATCTGAAGATAATATAAAGCGTTAGCAGTCTGAGTTAGTCAAATAAAGTGGATATCTTCCACAGTTACAGTCATTTTAGTTTTGAGCTTTGTGTCTCGACGGACAGTGTTTTCCTGTTCAGCTGCGGTGGAAGAATCATAAAAAAAGAGGGAATTTTAAAAAGATATCACTTTCACTTTCAGTAAATTGGACGGCTGAAGCTTCATATTAGCTTCAAATAAACTTTTAAATACATTTTTACACAGAAGGAGGACTGTGGATTTTGTCCCCCATCACTGTAAGTGCATGAAGGGATCTCTTAATGTCCAGTATGTCCAGTATGAACAGGAGGGATGATTACACTAAGAAAAATGTGTCACTGTTCATTTGGGCACCTGACTGTTGTTTTAAGACACACTTAAAAATCCTGAACCTATCCTGTAAAATTAGCTCCCTCTCAACCAGCTACAACATGTTACAGTAATAACAGTAATGTTGCAGTAATAATAATCTAATTATACAGTAAATATAAACTGACGAGGCATTCTGCCACATAATGAATACTTTTGATACTCTAAGCACATTTTGCTGACAATACATTTGTACTGCTTTCTAAGCAAAGTTTTGGATGTAGGACTTTTGCTTGTAATAAATTGCGATACTGCTACTTATACTTATGTAAAGTATTTCGAGTACTTCTTCCACAAGAACAAACATGCTCAGAAATATGTCCTTTACTCTGTAGGGGTGGACAAAATAACAGGAACAGCTGGCATGCAGGCTAATACGCATTAAACATTTTTACAGGTTATGACGTCAACCCCTCAGCAGCTAATAAGCCTTTTTTTAAACAGAAGCAGAGCTGTGGAGAACATAGAAATACCGACTGTGTGAAAACTATAACTCCTATATTAATTAGATAGATGTTATTGATCTTTTTTTTTTTTATAATTTGAACTGAAACTTTACATTGTACATGAAGGAACCACTATCACAACCCCAGAAAACCATTTAAGATCTTTCTGTCAAGTTGAGCATTGATGTGATTAACTACCAGACTTTCCTATTTTCCCATAAAAGTTAACCATTTGGACTGTGTTATTCTTAATCCAATAGCTGCAATAATTTAGGCAGGAGAGGGACAGAGTAGACATGTTCTCCAAATGCGTCACATCCATTTGTGAGTAATGATAACATCACAGCTGAACCTTTGATTATTAGATTAGATTTGGCCAAAGCGCGGTGTGATGCTATTCCCATACACTGTGTGTTTGTGTGTACATAGACAGATGTGTGTACTGGCATGTGTTTCCATTGTGTTAATAACATTTTGTAAGTTTCCCACACTTTTGCCAGTTTCACTTACTAGAAAAAGAAAGGTTCTCTTTGTCCTTACGCTGTTTTTTAAATGCTCAGTTTTTAATCTAAATTCAAAGCCGAAACATACATAAGGTAGATTTATTTTTATGATCATGACTATGATGATGATATGTATTAATTTAGCTAGAAAGGTATTGTTAAATTGTTCCCACTGGATTTTTCACAAGGAATGAAAACTGGTATAATTTTTACTCACTTTTATAACGCCCTCACATACAGCCAGACTGACTATTCAGTGTGATTCATCAGCATTACCGGCAGAACAGTAACTTTATTATAACAGATCTTATCAAGTCCCTGCTCACCATTTGAAAGCTCCAGGTCTTTTTTATTCTTTCTTCTTTGTCCAACTTGTGACCAGAGGGCTTGTGGTGTTGCCGCTTGTTTACAAAGAGATAGAGGGGAACCAGCCAGATGGGTAACTCACACACAGACAAAAACACACACACACACACACACACACACAGATTGTCTCGGAGATAGAGGGATCTATCTTTTGGATCAGCCTTCATCCAAGTCTCTCACCAGCCACACACACACACATGCACAGTTGTGTTTCCATCCCTTTAGAGGACATTACATTGACTTTACATTCATTTCCTGGAGACTTACCCTAACCATAACCACTACTTTCCTAATCCTAACCATACCGTAACCAGGCCTTCACCCTAAAATTTAATGATTTACTTCATGGGGACTTGCTTTTTATCCCCAAAAGGAAGGCGAGTCCCCACAATGTGACTGTGTAAACCGGTTTATGTCCCCACAACATGAGTAATACCTGGCACACACACACAGTCACATACAGGGCACTCAGCATAGAAACACAGCTTTTCAAAATGAAGCACGTTGCAGTATTGGCTCTCTTCAACTCCAATATCAGAATATGTGCTTATCACAAAAGTCGTAGAGGTGAATTTGCTTCCTCTTTATGAAGCACACTGAGATGTGTGACGTTTGAGTGCTTGATGTTCTGCTAAAAATGGCTGCATTTGTATTGTTTTAACTGAGTGCATTTTATACATATTAAGCATCACTTACAGTAATAAAAAAGTTGGTTTTCTTTCCTTGTTAAATTGACCAATAAGAGAAACTTTCTTTTGTTGTTGTTGATGTTTTTGTTTTTGTGATTCCATGACTAAGCTCTGTACAGGACAGAGGATCTGTCTGACTAGGTGTGAGAGAACGTTGCAGTGCTGATCTATGCTCTTTCCCAGCTGTTATTGTAACACACATGGCCTGCTCTCTCATTTTACATGTGGATGAAATTAAGCTCAGCTGCGACTTGAGACAATGTGAACTGAGGCAAGTCCGTTTGTTTGTATGCAGCACCATCTTGTGGAAGTTGTTAAAAGTAGATGACAGACACTGTGAAGACTGTGAAGAGGGGGGTGGATTTGAAGTTACTGCAGTAATGGATGACTCAGGCCTCAAGGAAAATACAATAAATTAAAGTGACTACACAATAAATGAATAAGCCTCTAGTGTCAATGGAAATCTTTTGAATGTTTTCTCATCATCACTCATGGCTTAAATAAAACTATAACTGAAATTTCTTCTATTTTTCTCAATGGTTAAAATGATCCAACAATACTACATTACACCCAAGCTGCTCATTTAGATTAGATAGTTTCACAAATGTATAGAAATGAGTGCAGAAGGGACAAATGCAATGAATGTGATAACCTAACATAAGTTGGGATCTGTCTATTTTGTATTAGCTTAAGAGTGTATTTAAGGACTATGTGAAGAGTAGCTTCATTTGGGGATAAAGAAAGACACGAGCCACATGTTTATTCAGGGCCATACAGCAAATCATGGAGGACACTGTGTTCATGTCTGCTATGTTTCTTATGGGACTGAGAGTAGAGTGAAGCTTTAATGTTCCTTGAAGGGCAATTTGGCTTACAGACAGCAGTCCATAATAAAAAATACAAAAAGAATTCAACAATGAGTAACAACAGTGATCAGTGCAAAAGAACGCACAAACACAAGTTAACGCCAACATCACTGCTGTCATTTGTCACCTAAACCATCAGAGAAAGCAACAAAAGGACAGAAGCCAGAACCAGGGGACACTGTGTCACACACAGCTAGTAACAGGCCTAATCACATTTTGTTTAAAAAGCAGATAGCTGTTGGAGTAAAAGACCTTGTTTTATCTGTTTGTGTCACCTCTTAGGAGGTAAAAGCTCCGCCCCGATGGAGGCAAATTAAACTTACTGTGTAGAAGGTGCTGTGAGTCCAGTAAGACAATCTGAGATTTGTGTGTGACTCTGATTTGATACGCTCACTATTTTTCTCAGCAAGTTTTTAATTTTTCACACTGAGATTGTCAAACCAATAGATCATAAATGTTACACCTGACTCGATGAAAGAAGTATAGAACACTTTCAACAGAGACTAAAACTGTTGAGATTAACACATTGTGGATATTTTAATATCACATTAGGCAAATAAATAAATTAATAAGTTCTGTATTCAGCATTTCCTCAACAGTTTTATTCCTGGCAATGTGGAGGTTTTGAAACAGTATTTACTGACCTTCATATATATATAAATATAATTGAACAGTTAACCTGATAAATAAAATATGATAAATCCAAATGACTGAACTTCATTATTCATATTTATTTGTATAAAAATAGCTAATTATAGTGACCCATGAAGAAATACATGGCGTTAATTCACTTTTAAGAGAGGGAGGTCATTAAAGTCATTGAAGATCAAGTGTTGCTTAATTAATGTGACCTATGGCCAATGAGAAGACGGTGTGTGTCACATTTGATGTTCCCCATCAACGGATCTAAACCAATCTGGAGTGGCGCGGCTCGTCCAATCAGAAAGCCAGTGTGTAGGCTACATAATCTGCAGTACACGGGCTGTCCGCTGGGTGGCAGCACGTGTAAACACATGTAAACTTACACAAGCTGTTACCAAACGCTGAAGGCTGTTCTGTAATGTGTCGCAGCCCTCCTCTGTGATCCTGCTGTCTCACTGGAGGTAAGTCGTCTACATAATCCTAAACAGAAGTTACTCAGAGTAGGAGTTTAATCTAAGTTTCAGACATGTTGTCAAAGTGTTAAACAATGTAAATACAATTCCGCTACGTTTATTTGAAAGTTGACAGTCTCCTTGTCCTTGCGTTTTTCCTGCAATGTGTTTACATGTAGTTTTACTCTTTATTTAGCTTCTTTGTGACTAAAATGTGACCAATACCCATGTGGAACACTGTAAAAGTAAGAAAAAGCCCTGACTAGCTTTTCTTGTCTTTATGTGTTTTTCTGATACAGCTGTTACATCATTGGCACAACAATGAAGTCCATCGCTTGTATTTCTTCCTCTGTGAGGGCGGCGTGTCAGCACACCTCCACTTGCTTCCCTCTAAATCGTGCTTTAATTCGGGGCAGTCCGGCGGGTAGATGTACCAATGCTGTTTTTGCCAGTAAAACTGTAGTTGCGCAACAACCGTGCGTAACCGGCGTGCGTGCTATTCATGGTACGCACGTAAACACAGCAGTGGTCCAGCAGGTGAGTGCAGCCCCTCTCCCCACCCCGGTCTATGTACCGGGGGAAAGTGAGGACGAACTGAACCAGCTTGGGAGACGCATGACACCTAAAACAGCTGTAAGATCTGCCCCACAGCTGTCCCCATACAGCCCATACACCAAACCACACACAAGTAACACAGCTGTCAACATCCAGTCATTGTTTAGAGGGGAAGTCATCCAGGAGCTGTGCACCAGGCTGGCACACTTCCCAATCAATGACAGAGCAGAGGGACTGGCCACTTTACTGGGAGCATGTGTTGAGTTTGGTGTGGAAGCTCACAACCCTCTCGTCTCTAGACTGATAAATGAGTGCCTGGAGCTCCTCTCTAACAGAGACATCGGGGTGGCACAGCTCTGCCACCTGGGTGAGGTGGCGTACGCCCTGGAAGGCCGCCAGTCAGCGATGGCGACAGAGGTCCTGGACTCCATAGGTGCAGCTGTAGAAGAGGACGTTGTCTCTCCCGGCGAGGCTGTCAGAGTCTACTCCCTCCTGGCTCTGTGTTACGAGCCCGCCAGCCAGCAGCAGACGCTCCTGCTGTCCACTTTGCACAGACACACTCAAAGGCTGGTCCACAGGCTAAAGGCCAGCCAAGTCAGCGACATTCTGCAGTCCCTGCTGAGGTTACAGCACAGACCAGTACGTAGAGCCGCCACTTCTCAGCTTCTCTTTGATTTCTGATGTGAAATTGGTTTCTTTACACAGACATGTTTAGTTAAAAATAAATGTAATGGTTGGGATATATCCCTCTAAAGTATTACAAGAGGATATTAATACATTATACTAATATTCTGTTTAACAGGCCATTTCCTTGGTGCTGAGGCTGAGTCACAGAGCATCCCGAGTCTTTAAAGCTTTCAGTGATGATGAAGTGATTAAGGTGCTCTCCGCGTTGACGATCCTGGGACAGAATGATGAAGAGCTCCTGGCTGCTATGGAGAAACATGTGCCAGGTGTGGTTTATTTAGAGAAACTTGCTACAAAAAAAATGTAGGGATGGGGAAATGTTGAGGTAACCATGGAGTTCTGTGCTGTTTGTCAGGGAGGCTGGGAAAGTGTGATCCTGAGTTGATCAGCACCGTCATGGAGTACTGCCTGCAAACAAGGTGCCGCTCTGAGCCCATCTTTGAAGCTGTGGCTGAGAACTTTGTATGCCACGCTGAGAGGCACACCACCCTCCAGATAGCCAAACAGATTGTCGCCATGGGGAGACTCAACTACCTGCCACAGGTGAGGGCTGTTTATAATGCTGTGATACTGCACATGAATCAAAAGGCAATGAAATTGAATGAGCCTATGACTGATTTGCAAGCGTGCATCCTTTTTGGACAAAAAATAGATTCCTCTTTATGCATAAACAGCGTGCCATGAAAATAATCTGTAATAATTAATCTCCCCTTTACTCCTTTAGTGCTCCAGTCAGATGTTTAAGAAACTGGAGAGCATTTTGTCATCAAGGTTTTCCCAATTCCAGCCTCGCTCGCTGATAGAGGTGCTGCACGCCTGCATCCACTTGGAACGCTTCCCGCTCAACTACATGTCCAAAGTCTTCAGCCCGTACTTCCTCCAGAATCTGCAAAGTATGTATAAGCTTTGCATTGCTTGCTGAGAGAGAGAGAAACACACATTTTCTGTCTGAGGATTCAGAAATACACCCATACTTAAGTGTCAGGGTCTGTCGTGTCCTTTGCTGCTTGTTGCTCAAACAAACAAAATACCCCTGGGCTCCGTTATGACACCCTTTCACTTGCTGCTGTCTGTATATACAAGGCTGGATTTTGTAATAGTTGTAGTATTTTTGATGACATACTGTTTATTTATTAGTGTGTGGTTATTTTGTCATTTGTCAAAGAAAATTGCCGTCATACCAAAGTTTACAGCACATGGATGTACAACATTTCACTATATGTAATATATGTATGTAATAGGATACGTAAAGTCTGTGATGTAAGCTGTCCTTGTCTGTCCTACAGCAGAGGGGGAGCCATTGGACAAGAACGCATTGGGACAACTGACACAGCTCCATCTCTCCACATCATTAGAGTGCAGTTACTACTGGGTGAGCATCACACAACCTAAGTTTTGTAGTCTTTTCACTTTGATTTGAGAAAAATGAGAGTCAGATAATTGATCACAGGAATGAATTCTTCTTCATTCCTTCCTCGTCAGGGCCCCAGGTTGCCCTTCTTCTTCCATGTGAAGAGGTTTTCCTCGGTGGACCAGGCCTTTGAGACACCTATGGAGAGTCTCTTTTACAGACAGGTCAAAGGGCCGCTAAGACAGCTGCTGGGGGGGAAGTTTTACTCCACCAGTATATTTACTCATTGTGGATACACTGTAGGTAAGCTACAAGCATACGAATATACACAAGTATGTGATATTAGAAGACTTCAAAAAGAATCAACCGTGTGGCTCATTTATTCAGTGGCTCACCTTCATGCTGTACTCGCAGACAACTTGTTTCCCTTTTCTGTCCAGATGTGGAGATATGCCTGGATGAGAATGGATTTGTTCTGCCCCTGTCTCAATGGGATTACACGTACAGAAGGTAGAAACCCACATGCTGCAACACACACTGATTAACACACCAGTCATTTACATTCTGAACCAGTTGGAAGTCTTTTTGTAGTTTTGCAAACCAGCTCTGTGACATTTGCACTTCTTCTTCACCGCAGCAAAATCACCCACTCTTATGTCTTGTTCATGTGTAGGATGGCACTGTGTTTAGATGGTCAAAACCGTTTCTGCAGCAATACGCAACACCTGCTGGGAAAGGAAGCCACTAAGAGGAGACACCTCTGCAGGATGGGCTATGAGGTGGTGCAGGTAAGCTTGGCAAAAGTTGTTGCATCAAAATGAATGCTACACTCTGTCAAAGGTTGTGAACGTTCTCATCATAAAACTAGATTGTTCCTCTTGAAGTTTACTAGTTATACATTGATATGTTTTACCTTACTTGCAGTTGTATCTGTTGACGCTGTGTTATAATTTTTGAGAATTCATCTCGTGTTTCTAATTTTTATTCACCCACATGCTCGGGTGTGATTTATAACGGACTCAGCCTCAGCCTTCCTGTTTTAGTTTTTTTGTATTGACTTTTTTTTTTTTTTTATCTACCAGGCATGATATCCAAGGAAAAATTGGTCAGCAATAAAATGTCCCAGTGCCTTTTTTATTTGTCTTGAGCTCTTAGCCAGACAAAATAAAACAAAAATGAAAGAAATACTTTTTTTCCTCTCCAGCTCCCAGCTAGATCTCTGCTCTTTTCCTCTTACAGATCCCTTACTTTGAATTTGAGAAGCTAAGAACTCAGGAGGAACGGGTCCAATATCTTCACAACAAGATCTTCCCCACCATCTTCAAGTTCAATCACTGATCTCAGCTGACTCACAGGTTGAGAACAACTTCAACCAAAGATTCCCCAGAAACTTTTACTGGTTGATTCTTACATTGTTGTATAAAATCCACCAACTTTCCAATGAGTTGAATGAACAGTTGGCTGAGTGTTGCACACTTGTTATATACAGTACAATATATAGAAGATATGATGCATGGCAGAAAACACTACATACATATCTTAAGTGGAGGATACTAATCTTACTGTCTGGGAATAATGCAGAATGAAACATTTCACAGACCTGTAAGTGCCAAACTGAAGTTACTGTTGATTTGAGAGATTATATAGATGTAGACAGACATGGGTCATTTTAAAAAGATGAAAAAAATCATATCCTTTAAATAATGCAACTATTTAACAGGTGAAATACTAGTTCCCTGTCATTTTATGTGACTATACATCTCATATTTGCACCTTATGACCTGATTATTTTTAACTTTTGTCAATGTCTATAGTCAAACTGACTGAAAATAAAAATACTAGCCATTTCTATTCTGTTGTTAACCTATTACACAGGTAAATGGACATGGTAAGTGAATAGAAAAGTAATTTAATGTAAATATTCAGTGTTGTGGCTTGTTGGGGTTGGAAAAAGAATATGAACTTTTGTAATTGGTCTGGAAATGTTGATGTTCAAATTATAGATGTACAATGTGTGATTTGCACTGTGCTTTTATTAAATGTTTGAAGATATACCATAAATTGCCTCAAATGATCTGGACTGATTTTTCAAAATAGGAAACACTGAGAACAGCTGATAGAAAATGTGCAGGGGCTATGCTTGTAAATAAATATCACAGTGATCTGTATAAAATATATTGAGTACATTGTACATAGCCAATGAACAATGTCTGTAAAGATACACTCTATTATAGTGTCGCCCATTAGCATGTAGACAAATATTGCAACAGAGACATTTTTAATTAAGGCTTTAGATTTAAAAAATGAGACAGCAGTAAACCTGATATGCAAATGTTTTGCAAATGCTTGTTTGCAGTGTATATACTTGGGTAATGAAGTCACACGAATCAACAATTGAACATACTCGTCCTCAGGCGTACAAAATTATGTCTTCAGTTTTATGTGCAGTGTAATGCTGCACTAGTTGTAATTATGTAATACAGTCTTGCAAAACAACACACAAACGCGATAAGAAACATTTAGTATTCAGAAATTAATGGGCAAGTATATTTCAAATGACTGCCACAGATGCAGTGTGAAGTTTTCCTGTTTCTCATTAACTTGTAACGTTTTTGGGTGCTAATACACTCCAAAAAAGCGTCACAAGATAGACGACTAGTAAGATAGAATCTCTTTAATTACTGTCAAAAACCTGTGGTAATGACTTACAACAGAAAACAACTGAAACAGCACAAATTAAATGTTTCTGTTAGGAGTCTGGTCACCAGGGTAGTGCCCCCTGGGAACACAGGAGCAGAGATAAAGCCCAGTGAGTACAGAGACATAGGGCTAGGTAGGAGAGACACATGAATAAAGAAACATTGGATGGCACTGGGTGGGATAAAGAAGGGCTATAGGTGATGTGTCAGGGCTACCTGAACATGCTGACAGGCAATAAGTGGGAGAGGGAGATAGACCTCTGGGACGTAGATGGTAAGGCTCCAAATTAAGTTCCCGCCGGTTTCTTTTTCACATTTTCTCCTCCTCCATGGCTCTGGGCATCCTCCTGGTTTTAATGGAACACACAATATGTTAACCATTTTGTGTAATATTTTATATCTGCTTAGAGTACAGATTTCAAGTACACCATGGAGTTAACAATGCCAAAGCTACGTGTGTGTGTGTGCGTGGTGTACAGCGTGTGTCTGTCTTCACCTGGCAGAAACAGGTGGCAAGATAATAGTGCGGGGGTGCACTGTGAGGACAAGCTCTCCTCTGACAGCTTCCATCATCAGGTTCTGGAGGGTGTTCAGCAAAACATCTTCACTCATGTCAGCAGGCACATGTTCAGTGCTCAGTGTGGTCTTTGTTTGGAGTCTGTTCCCTGAACATCCTGCAGTCCTGTCACTGTCCACTGTGTGGTACTGTTCTTTCAGTCCTGCCTTTGTCTCCTTCAACAGAACTGGAGGTTGGGGTGTAGGGGGTAGGGGGGGCTGGTAGGTGACAGGCCTGGATGCCAAAGTAATCAGAGACTGGGCGAAGGCCTCATCATCCAGTATGCCCCTGGGGCACGAGAGGAGAGAGGGAGAAAGATTAAACACACACACATACAAATACACCTTATGTGTTGTTATATCTGCTCTAAACCTAAATGTAAATCCAACCATCACTATAAAAGCTGAATGACTCTTTACTTAATGTTACCTGAGCAGAGAGTCGAGTATGTGTGTGAGGATGTCTCTTTCAGGGCGGTGGACGTGTGTCTGTGGAGGCAGCCCAGCAGGGGGGGTTGTGCTGGACAAGGTGGTTTCAGGCCTCTGGGGCTTGATTGACTGGATGCACCTTAGCAAGGCAGCACAGATGAAAACATTATTGCCACAAAACTGCATATACAATGGAGATCAGGGTCTTATGAAACCCGATCTTCTTCTGTTTAGCAGCAGTCACAAATTATTACAAAAGTCTGGATTTTGCTCGGTGATGCTTAGTGTGTACTGCCAAATAATGCTTTACCTGTAATGCTTATTGAACTGGTCAGGGAAGTGTGTGAGGAACTCCAGAGTACCGTGGGAACGTGCTGTAACCTCCAGGTGCAGCAGAGCAGGTTGAGGAGGTTCAGGGCGCCTCCGTGCTTTTGCTGTTTGTCGCTGCGCCCGCCATTCAGCTCTTGTTAGTTTGGTACATATAGTGCCCAGGGTTTCACAACTACTACTGGCACAGATAGGAGGAAGAGTCTGGATGTGAGAGAAAGCGAGACATAAAATCACAGTCAAAATAAAGCAGTGCATCATAGACTCTCAAAGCTTTTTTTCCTGCATTGTTATTTATAAATTAATGTGAATAATGTGCTATAATAATCATACACAGGTACCCTGCAATCTATTAAATAGTTTAAGTTTCCTTTGGTAGCATTACACTGCTGCTGATGATTATGCTGTTTGTATACAGTCATAAAAAATATATAATCTATAGCAGTGAAAAACTGCTTCATAGATACTGTACACCAGGGGTGAGAATGAAAATGATATATGTTAAAATTCTAGGAGTCACCTTATATTTCCTGAGTGGCGGCACTTTTCTTACAGGAGCTGCTACAGGTGACTATAATGAGACAAAGGGTGAAAACTGTGAAGAGGACATCATCATCAAATATGTGGCAATTTGTTTGAGTTAGGATCTCATCTATCTAACCCCTTGGCTGTCTGTAAGGTCTTTGTCCATACTGGTGAATTCATCGTGCTGTCTCTTTTTCTCTTGTTCC
Source organism: Scomberomorus guttatus (assembly GCA_038419695.1). Lineage (NCBI taxonomy): Eukaryota > Metazoa > Chordata > Actinopteri > Scombriformes > Scombridae > Scomberomorus > Scomberomorus guttatus. The sequence goes on along the minus strand of CM076456.1, from coordinate 23,466,051 downwards.
CAGCGCTGCAAAGCGTCATGATACCGAGCCAGTGCTGCCACCTGAGTAACCTGGGGATTGAGTTGAGAGGAGAGGAGAGCAGAGCAGAACAGGGCAGAACAGGGCAGAGGAGAGGAGAGGAGAGGAGAGGAGAGGAGAGGAGAGGAAAGGAGAGGAGAGGAGAGCAGAGCAGGAGAGGAAAGGAGAGGAGAGGAGAGCAGAGCAGGAGAGGAGAGGTGAGGAGAGGAGGAAAGAGAGAATAAAATGCATATCATCCATAGTTTAACTTAAAACAATAGTTTGCCAAACCAGGACTAAAATATCAGTGGATATTGGACTTAAATTCACCAGGCTCAAGAACACAGAATCCCCCTGCCACTTCATTTCTGCACTAGCACTGTTGTGGTACCTGACAGATGAGATCTAGCCGATAAATGGTGGGGTAGTCAGTAGAGGTGAAGGTAAGGACACAAAGGACACTCTCCCCTGGACACAGACTGCATTGCTCTGGATGGATCTGCACCACCTGCCACAACACAAAACACACATGCAAACCTGGTCAATGATGTGGCACACAGGCAACCGGGACAGTCTACTTGTTTCTTTCTCAAAATGGTGTTATTTACACACATTAAACATTATGCAGAGGCTGCAAATACACCTTGCTGTACCTGTTGGTTGCTCTGCTGGACCGGGTCCCATGTACAGTGGACGGTGTCTCTGCGGGACATGTTGGTGATGAAGAAGATTCTTGAAGATCGTGAGCACACAGGGATGTCACCTAGAGAGACACTGTCCTCGGACAGGAATACCACCTACACACACAGACACACACGCGTTGGGATGAACGCATACATACAGCTACAAATGGTCACAAACACAAAGGCAAGAAGACTTAAGAGGACTAGACTGTTGGTATTCAGCAGAATCTGAATAACATTAGATTCAAATGAAAATATCTTTGAGCGTGTCAGTTTCATAGCTGCTCTCACCTGTCCCGGGAAGGGCATCCTCTGCACACAGGGTACAGGTGGCTTAGCGTCACTGCATTTAAATGGGTTTGAGGCGCCCAGTGTTGGAGAATCAAACCCACATCCTTCAAACCTCACCAGTGTGGAGTCCCCATCTTGGATGTGGATAGGAATATCCATCTGGTAGTACACAACACCAGAGAAGACTCAAAATCACAGACTAGGGACAATGAGTGCTATTAGGATATAACTCATGTTTCATACTTATTTAGTAAGTTTCTTTGCCAGCTTGATTCCTAGATTGCTATGTGACTGACTATAACAATGCTACAAAAGAGAAAAACACAAAAAACTACAGTAAAATGGAGATGAACATGTCACCACAGTTACAACTGGACAAACTACTTTTATAAAGGGCTTTATAATGGGATGAGAAGGGAAAGTGTTAAGAAGAAAGCAGAAGGTAGGCAGAGTTTGGCTCGATTCATACATAGTACATCTTGGCCTCCAATGGTGAGAAGATAAACTCCAGCATGGCTGTCGTCCCTGGTGGGACCAATCCCACTGGATTGAGGCAGCACAGCACTGGATGATTAAAGTTGTCCACCTGTAGCTGTGACAAAACAGCTGTATCCACTTCATAATGGACTGGCACTGCACCGCCATTGTATACTTCATACACCTACAGCACAACCAAAAAATGTAATGTTAACAGGTGTGTATTTCTAGGTATAATAGAGAGGAAGACATTCTGGTCTGAAAGGCATTAGACAACCAAACAAATGTATTATGGAAAGTCTGGGAATAGTACAAAAACATAATACACAAAATCAATTTGTTTTTGGAAAAAGTAGCTCAGGCTGCTACTGTATTTACCAATTTATCTCTGTATGAGAACAATAAAAAGATTTTTAATGGAAAACAATGCTGCAAGTTAAATATCTGGAGAAATCTGTGGAGGCTGTGGCACTAAATATGAGTTAATATATGGAATATTATATAATAAGTGTGCAATATATATTTCAGCTCACTGTAAATAGATGACTTAATGTTAGAGAAATCAAACACAAACCTGGGTTGGAGGAGTTAAATCCCCAATAGTTACAGGGGTGAAGACATGTCGATTGGAGGCAAAGTGGAGATACGGTCTGTCTCTCTCCACTGTCACCCCCTGGAAGTTCAGCTGCACACAGAAACACAACACAAGTACATGAAGTTAACAGAAAGTCTAAAGAGTATAGCTTACAATTTACTGCATTCCTCCAGCTCTACAGCAAGTAAAAGAGACAATAATGGAACAGCAACAGAAGTGAACTGTCAATTATAGCAAATAAACATATTTTAATTTTGTTTATACAGTTACTGTTAAGCTAAATGTTATTGTTGTATTGTTAGAATAAATAGAATCTCATGTCAATTTATCAGGAGTTCTGCCTCACCAAGATCTCTCTGCCATAAGAGAGTTTGAACACGATGGGAAACTGATCTGTCCCAACAAATTCATGGCTGTGAAGGACAAAGTTAAGATTATTTTGGGATCATATTATTAGTGTAATCACATGTCAAGAAGATCTGCCATTCTGCTAAAAAGACACCATTTTTCATCATTTCAGTTTCCATATAAACCTGAAATATCAGAATAATCAAATAAATGCATTAAAGCTTAATTGCTACTGCCAAAATTACCAGCTTTACTGACTCGGACACCAGTCTGTGTTGTATCCTGTAAAATAATCTCTGACCTGTAGCTGAAGTGTACTGCCCTCTGCTGGCCGGGGAGCAAAGTTCCAGAACGGGGAGAAATGCTGAAAAGCTGGTTGTCCTGAACCTGCCAATAAGATGAAGATGTCTGTGCTTTTTGAAGGCAAAATGTCATGTTCTGAAACAGCTGAATCATGTGGATATGGTGATATTTCAAATTCATAAAATTCCTTCATGTTTTAGATATATGAATGACATGTCTGACCTTCATCTGGTACAGTTCAGTGCTGCTGAACTCTCCAGTCTCGGCCCAGTACTCCAACTCTATCTGTTGGTCCTCTGGAAACAAGAATGTCCTAAGAGGAAGCCAAATATCAGTAAATCAGTAGAACAGTCTTTTCAAATATTCTCTAGCATGCTCTACTTCACAGTTTACAGGAGTGTACTATTTTCATCAGTCCATCTGTTATATCTGCACTGTATACATAAACTGAACAATTTTAACAAACGTAAGAAGAATGCTAAATGCAATTATCTTTGACTTGGCTTAATTGTATACTGCATAGTCCAGTATACAATTTTTACTCACCAATCTACAGGGATGGAGCCAGGGTTGTGAAACATCAACACAATAGTAGAGGGGTGTGAATTCAGGGGAGCTGCACTGAAGTTAAAATCCAACAAGACTTTGGTAAAGACAGAAGGACAAGAGCGCAAACTAGAGAAAGGAAGAGAAGACAAGGTCAGGGTATTATGTCGATATTATCCACTTTTCTTTTGTAAAAAATACACAAAGTAAGATTGTAAAACTGGAATCCAACAAAAACTGGATGAATTTCAAGACCCACAGTAAGCTATCATGGTCTTGTTTTTTTTCTTTTTTACCAAGTACAATGTTTAATTGAGTATAGTATATTCTGCCCCTAACCTGTGCCTAGTGGGGGTTCTGTAAGTGAGTTCTACAGTGGAAGGGTTGGAGAGCAAGTGCTCGTTGAGGCTCTCCAATGAGAAGAGTTTCCACAGATGCACCTTGTTGAGCCTGCCCACACTGCCACTACTGCATGCATCAGTCACCTGTAGGGTGGGGAACACACCCATAGCGCGCACTTCACACACTGCCTGGGGAGGGGATGACACAAAGCCTAGGCAGAGAGAGAGAAAGACAAGTACAGAGAGATAGAGAGCTGAGAGCTGTAATACAGAATGAAATAGTGGTATACATTGTCTAATGTGTGTGAAAGTGTGTGTTTTCTGTCTACCACGGGAGTCCAGTGTCTGGTAGCTGATGGTCCATAAGTACTGGGCTCGTCCGTGTGGCCTGATTGTGGATCGGAGCAGCATTTTGGAGTGTGAGGCAATGGTTCCCCTCTCACAGTCCAGCTGCAGGACTAAATGGATCAGACAGGACAAAGTTAGGGGTTTAACCAGTTGTGATCAGTGGTCATTTTGATATGAACTGATTAATATCTTAAATATACATAAGAACACCACAAAATAGAATACCACTTGGCTCAGTTTTAGAGTCATAAATATGTTCCTCATCCAGTAGTATCTGCTGTACGGAGAGACAAAAGGAGACAGGACAGGGGCTGTTGTTCACCAGAGGAACCTCAATCGACCGGTAACTTCCAACCAGAGTCTCCCCCACATCTACAACTGCTCTCTCTGCCTGGGGAGGAAACAAACATTGCTTCCAGATCAATGCCTGCTCTAAAAAAGGTGAGTGGAACAATCATTTGACACACACACACACACACAAATGTAACAAACCAAGATGACAGTCACACCTCGATGAAGCCTTTGGAGCCCATTCCCACCACTTTGAGGGCAAGGTGTGACTTGTTACATTCAGGAGTCTGGGTCGGCCAGAAGGTGAGAGTAGGTTTGAGTGTGTATGTTTTCTCCGCCAGTGGACTGAAGGACCATGTCTGTACCTGTAATGTCAACCAGTACAAACAATAGTAAATATAAGTAAATACAGTCAGTTGCTCAGTAAATTTCTTCAAGAAGGTGCAAAATCGCTGTCTGCATAAACTTGTGTGTGTTCTTTCAGTCTCTCACTGAGCTCTCATTGGGCTGCAGTTCACCAGCATCTGGTTCAACAAAGATAAGCTCCTGGTCTGACTCTGGAATGCTCCATTGGAACCTATCATAAAGGACAATCACAGAAAACAAGCTGTAGACAAGATTAATGATGCTTGGAAAAGTCCAGACCACAAACAATACGCTAAAAAATGTCAGAAATACATAACCAGAATAACAACCTTTGGATGACAACCATTATAAATCAGACAAACAATTAACCGTAGAGGCAGGCGGCTGAGGTTCCTGAGGTGTTGGGCGCGCTGGGTCCGTGAGCCCACAGCTGTAGGCTTGAAATTTAAACTGCTGCCTCCTTCCAGAGACACGCAAAGCTTTTCCACCACGCTGACAACTCTCAGTTCCTAAAGGAGACAGAAAGAGATGCACAGATAGAAAAACCTGCAAGCACAGTGTAGGTGTGTCAAACTCTTCTTGTCCTCTGTGTTCATGTGTGTACCTGTGTGTGTTTAGTTGCATTAAGCTGCAGGTGGAAACTAAATCCCTGTTTGGGACTGTCTTCTGTGGGAGTTGTTCTGAGGGTGAGGATTTTGTGATCCCCTGGCTGGATCAAACCGCAGCTCGGCACTACAGACACTGATGCCAAGGCGAGGTTTGAGTTGTGTTGTGGGTCCAGACAGAAAGTGAGTGGCAGGTCTCCAACATTCTGGAGGAGTACTGTCCGATAGGAAAGAACACTCAGGCCTGGAAACACCTAGAAAGAACAAAATATTATAGTTAGCAGAGTATAATCTCTTAGTGTATAGCAGTGTTACAATGTCCTTTATACTGCTTTCAAAAGAAAGTTTTAGCTCAACAAGGTACAGAATGTTTTCTGAGGGAGATGATGAGATGCATCAGCTGAAATACCATCGTCATCTGTTATTGTTTATTGAGATTATGGCAAAACTCTTCTTTGTTGTGCTTGTGCCTCACCACTTGATGGGGCTTAAGGGAGCAGCGTGGGATAAAGTGCTCTTTGCCTGGCTGGAAAGAGTGGCCAATGACCCTGACAGTCACACACCAGGGCGGATGTAGCAGTCGCTCCTCAACGTGATGACTGGCCCGCTGCATCCGGACAGTTAATAGGTTAGTGGCAGCAAATGAGTGCGATTTGATAGTTGTACTCTCAACAGATACAGAGGACAAATAAGAATATACCTCCACATAATAATGATAATAATGAAATTATTTACTTTTTGCTGTATTCATTCAAAAAAGCAAGGCACACATTGCTTGTTGTGATGGATTTTTTTTCTGTAGTTTATCCTCCAGTATTACCTTATGGTATGCAAAGCACTCGAGTTGAGCTCCATGCAGAGTATTGAGCTGCTTGGGGTCATACGTCACTCTGAATGAGGTGGACTTCAGTGGAGCCAGATCACATGACGATGGAGAGATAGAGAACGGAGATTCTTGGGCAACAGTCCACACCAGGCTGGAATAGAAAAACATGCAATAGAAGCCATACTGTATGGGGCAAGATAAATAAAACATATATTCTAAAGAAGAAGCCACAGATAAAAGGCAGGCAGTGGTACCTGAGTTTGCCTCTGGTGTGGTTGGTGATAGAGACAGCCTGAGAGGAAGTGGATGAAGTAGACAAGGAGGAGGGTATCTTGTGATTAAACAGCAGCTCATTGGGCACCACAGATACACGTGGAGACAATGAAGATGAACTGGAAGTGAAGGGATCCATGTCCCCCAAGCAAAATTGGTAATAGTCCTCTATGGGAGTGCTCGACACAGCAGCAGCACTGTCTGGTCTTTGGTTTGACTGCTAAAAAAAGTGACACGGAGAAAAAAACAGAGTAAGCAAGATGGACAAAAAGAGATAGTAACACATCTCTCTTTGGCACCATACCTCCTCCAGCGGACACAGGACCCCGTGCTGGTCTTGCTGCATGGCAGTGAGAGTGTCTGGTGGGTCCTGTCTGCTGTTCCAATGAAGCCTGTACAGAACCAAGTGTTCGGGTTTCAGTACAGCTGGTTTATGGAGCTCTGAGTGACAGGTACCAATCAGGTCAAGGAACTCAGGGTCCTACAAGAGGAGATTGATAATGTAGGTAGATTGAATCAATAGTCTTAATGACGTTAGTGTTCACATTTATGTTCTCCTACCCTGTGCAGTATGAAACATGCCACTCTCCTGTGATGTGCAAAAGGCTGTGTGGGCCTATAGACTGCCTTCAGTGTTGTACAGCTATGTGGGCGTACAGTGCCACTTGCTGGCTGTATGCTGAACACACTGTGCCCGCTACAGTCAAGGTCCCATTGGTAGATAGCCTCAACAGGCGAAGAATTGACCAGCTCCACCGTCTGTACAACTGCTCCTCTTTCTTCAACACAGCCAAAGTCCACCACAGAGGAAGACAAGGAAACTTTGGGACCTAGTCACAAAAAGAAATATTTTTATACACATGCATCGACTTCTAGATTCTTCCATTCCTTTTTGCATTATGAGGTATGCATTTATCTGTCTATCTAAGATTGCAAATCAATGTTTTTTTTTCATTGTATGTTTGTCTGTGTGTGTGCCTTTCTGTGTGCCCCCTACCTATACAGTTTCCAGTGAGTTTGAGCAGGGTTTTGTTGAGTGCCCCTCTACATTTTAGGGACAAATACTCGACAGAGACAGTATCAACAACAGCAGGAGTATAGGTGACTGTAGCCTGTAGTGATCCACCAGGCGCCACCTTACCCCTGGTGATATCACAGCTGAACTCTGACCCCAACAGAGGCACTTCACCCGACAGTCTTGAAAGAGAGAAAGACGCAGTTACCTGGAGGAGAGAGAGGGAAAGACAGATGAGAGGGGAGGCCACTGATAGTGCAAATGTGCATTTGTGCATATTTTAGGCGCTACTCACAGGGGAAGGGTTAAAGACGTCAAAGTATTTTTGCAAACTTTGGCCAACTGCCACAGAGCCAAAGTGCAGCACTGGACCACCCTGTTCTTTTTCATTCTTGGAACTCTTATTTCTCAGCTGCAGACATGGGTATTTGGCTGACAAGGGAAGCAGAGGCAAGACAAGAACCAAGCACATTTAAATTCACAGGTCTTTTTTTAAATTTTACTAACATTACTGATGTAACCAAACCAGCAATCAGCTTGAAAGCAATTTACAATCGTATTCTTTGATTTTAGTAGTGGACAATTTATATAATTTATTTATATCACAAATTGTGGCCCCAATACTAATTGTTTAGATACTGATTTATGTGTCTGCCTATTTTTAACAGTACCTAGTCCCTGCAGGAGCACAGTGCAGCAGCTCCTTTCCTTGTCCCCCTCTTCTCCAAACCTGCAGTAGGCCTGTTGCTGGTACACCAGCGCTTCTTGTGGTTGGAAGATGACAGTGATGTGACACCCCTGGCTGGGCTTCAACAGGCCTTGCTCAGGCCTCAGCTGGAAAGGTGCTGCACACTCCCACTGGAACCATGTCTGGAGTTTGCTGAGTGAAGAGTATGCAGGAAAATGGGGAAGATAAAGAAAAAGCATGGAGGGAAAGAGGGATTGATGAAAAAGGAGACATAATTAGCTTTTTTGTCCAAAAATGCATGTAAAAACACGAACACGCAAATAAAATATTCACATAAAACATACTATATATGTTATATTCATATAAAACATATTATGTAGTATACAGTATATAAACAGCATATATACTCATTCACTTGAATGAGAAAGTGTGTCCAAACTTTTGACTGCTACTGTATATACAGTATATAAATAGACAAATACATTCTATTCCTTCCCTCATTCACTCCCAGGTTATTCATTCCTCCTGCTTTTTCTCATTTCTTTCAAACACACTAGTATGTACCTGGCATTTTTCAGCAGGAAAGTAGTATGTGTGGAGTGCTGAACAGCACAGAGTGGCAGCAGCACAGAGTCAGGCACCTCCAGGGCATGACAGGGAATGATGGCACGGAGGCATACTTGGAAGCTGCCATCTTTACTTTGGAACTCAATGCTGTCCTCATACTCACACTGTATCACAAGTAGTCAGACAGACACACAAACCATTACACAGACAGACAGCATTAGACAGGAGAGGCAGAGCATGTTACATATCTAATACTTTTATATGAATAACAATCGTTCATCTTTTTAAAGCCATATATGCTTTCTGAGGGGATGTGAGTGATTTTGTTCACACAACCTTCTCTGCTCTGAATAATAAAAAATATTACATTTCAGCACTGTGTTACATAATGGTCTAAAGACTACAAATACTTAGGATGCCCGTGATCCAAGAATACAAAGTGCATACTCACATTTGAAATCCCAGGGGCACAACACTTTCAAAATCTTGGTGAGATCTATTAATATATGCAATTCTAAGATTGTGATGGTTACCCTTTGAAGTGGTCTAAAGGTGATTGGTATTGAGAGAGAAGTCCCTGGGCTGATAACAATTATCTGGGGAATCAAGGTGGTGAAGAATTTCGACACTGGAGGTCTGTGAGGTGGCAAAGACAGGATATGTTAGCCTGTGGATACTCATCAAATTTATATTGCTTGGCTTGGGAGTAAACAATAACCTTTAACCTGTGTGTGTCTCTGTGAACACTAGAGCTAGCTCATACAATATGTGTATGTATACATATGTGTGTCTGTGTGTTTTTGTAAGACCTCAAGTGTAGTTTCTGCAGCTTGCTATGAATGTTCTTTATCACTAATGTCTTGGTGAACTCTTTCCCCAGGTCCCAGTCCTTCCAGACCAGCTCTGGCCTTGTTTCCAATCCTAGGAAGCAGCTTCTTTGGCTGGGCACTTGTCGCAGGTGCTCTGCTCCCTGTTGCCTATGCTGATTCCCTGAATGCTGCCAAGTGAGGCAATGCAGAAAATGTAATATTTGGAAAAAGAAACAGATAAATGGCTTTAAGACTCTATACATTGAACCTTTAGTACTTAATACTTATTGTACAGCTGAAACAACCATATAGTGATAGTTATTTGCTGTGGCAAACCATCAGCGGTGCAAAGTAACTAAGTACTGTACTTAAGTACAATTTTGAGGTACTTGTACTTTACTTGAGTATTTCCATTTTATGCTACTTTATACTTCCACTCCACTACATTTCAGAGGGAAATATTGTACTTTCTACTCCACTACATTTATTTGACAACTTTAGTTACTTTTCAGATGAAGACTTGACACAATGGATAATATAACAAGCTTTTAAAATGCAACACATTGTTAAAGATGAAACCAGTGGTTTCCTCCAGCAGCTACAACAGTAACATGCTGCTGACACACTGATGCTTCAGTATTAATAATTTAATGATATCATATATAATAATATATCAGTCAGAGGGACCAAACCACTAATTTAATACGTTAAATACATTTTACTGCTGATACTTATGTACTTTTACTTAAGTAGGATTTTTCATGCAGGACTTTTACTTGCGATGGAGTATTTTTGCATTGCTGTATTGGTATTTTTAGTAAGTAAATGATGTGAATACTTCTTCCACCACTGCAAACCATATATTTACTCAGCGTGGGATCATTTTACACACACGTTCAGCACACATACAGTATATGTCTGTTAGGCTACAAAACAGACAACAAGGCAACAAATCATTAATGATGACAAGCTGTTGCAGGTGTTTACTTTGATATCCTTGCCCGAGTTGGAGGGCTTCCATGCTGCGCCTGATCCCAAAAGGTCTGGACCCCGAGCCTCAGCTAACATGACTGGAGAAAGAAACAAAATGCAACCAACTGTGATACAGCATGGCTGCAAATTCTGGTAGCTGTCCGGCGTTGACCGTGTTCATGAGAATTTTAAATCTTACAAAAACAATTGACACATTTCCTATTCCAACTGCACTGTAAGCCAATTATAAGAGCTAGCTAAAACACTCATAAATTACCCTTATAAACTGAGACGGACAGTTACACAGATAACTGCTTTGGTTGGTCAAACCGACAAACGCACACTTACCTCCTTTAAACGTTACATAGCTTAAAAATAATCACAACTTACTGCATTTGAGTTGTGAAAACCCCGCTAACAGTCACCGGAGTAGTTTTAGGAAGTTTGTTGTCCACTCCGTTTCCTTGGCAACGAAGAACTGTTTGTATGGCGCTAGCAATTAGCCTACGGCAGCCGAAGAAGGTCATATACAATTCGCGAACTGGCAGAATTCATAATAACTAGTATGATTAAAGTTACCGCTAATTTAAAAAGCATTGGCTACATCATATTCACTTTGTCAATCTGAACTTTTTGGATCAGCATAAAGTCATGAATTAAACTTTATTTTTCACACAATTCCTCTCCACAAAAAAGAACCACTGTTGCATTTAAAATGAAATATATTAAATTCTATAAATGTTAAATTATATTGACAACAACACACTTAATGTAAGAAAAGGTTTACAAAATACAGGGAAAATGTCATACTAATAGTACATTTCAAATACCATGTAGTATGTGCAGCCATTTCTTTCTGTGTGGCTTCAACTGAATATGACATGCAGTTTCAAGAAGATAATACAAAACAAAGAGCTGAATATTACACAACTAAAATTCATGACCATATAGTCAAAAAGTACTACAATAAACATAGTAGTGTTTTTCTTGCCACTCCATTATAATGCCCTAAAACCTTAACTGGATCAATATAAATCCATTACTTGTGTCTTCCTAAAAATATTGAGGGTTTCACATGTGGGTGGAAATGTTTGCCCAGCATTTGTAACAGACCAGGAAGCGCTGATAACAATGTAACACTACTCTCTTTACAACTTCTGTCTCCAAGTTAATTTTTCTGTTTCTTCATCCTTTCGTGAAAGTGCCATTTATATAATTTTAAGTACATGTACATTCATAGATAAATTAGTTTATTGCAGATCACAGGACAGGGACATTGGCTTTTAATGTGTTTGTACTGCTTAAATCAAAAGTAAACCATGCATATAAATGTCCATTATCAGTCCAAATTAGTTGTTGGTTCTGAAGTCATAACTCAGATGGATTGCTGGCCATTAAACCATCAAATGTCCAGACACATAAAGCTGGTTTCATGTAATAATTTTTCATACCCAGGTCAATACGTAGGTGTCAACAAGCCCTTTGCTAATTTGGGAGCTGCAGATACAGATATGGCACTATTTGGCTGTGGGAAATGAATGACCTGCTTCATGCCACTTTATTTGGCTACCTGATTTCATTGTGCATTGTTTTCCCAAGAGCAATAAACATAAAAAGGTGTACAATAAAAGCATGCTGAACTTTATAACTATGGGAAAACCCCAGTTCTTGTTCTTGGTCCCCCCTCCTCCAGCTCCTCTTCTAAATAAGAGCTGTAGTTCCCTGTTCCTCCTCCTCCTGCATGCCTCATGACGCCCAGACAGCCTGAAGAACCTGCCCTCAGATCCTGTATCTCCTCCTTTTCATCCTCATCCTCCCCTTCTAGCTCCTCTTCATCCTCCAGGCTCGAGCTGTGAGAGTCACCCTGAGGCTTGGCACCGTGTATACCCATCCCAGTCCTGTCCGTGTCAGTCAGCGAGGAGGTTGCTTGTTCCTTGGCTTTGCGACTTCTCTTCCACTTCATTCGTCTGTTCTGAAACCAGATCTTAACCTGGTGTAAAAACAACAGGAGTCACAATGGTGTTAAGATATTTAATTGTGTTAGGTTTGAGAAAAATACTGTCTTCTCTTATTGTCGGAGAGGAGGAGGACGGTAATTATTTTGATTATTGATTTGACTTGGCAGGATGCATAGCTGCTTTTAGTTCTATTAAAGGGCTGTTTCACCCAAATCACATAACATTTTCCCCAAGTGGTATCAGATATTGTTTTAATTTTGTTTGCTCAAGGCACTGATAAAATACACAACAAAGCAATGTGTTTGAATTCAGGTGTAAGATTTTTTCAGTGTTTTTATTGAAAGTCCATTCACCTCAAAAACCGGAGTGAATAAAACCAAAACTTTCAATTTGTTTCTCTTCTTGTTATTTTGTTTGACAGACTCATTTGGATTAAAAAATGTATTCTTATCACTGTATGTTGAACAAAGATTATGAAACTATCAAAATTAGTGCCTTTAAGCATTATATGGTTATTAGTAGCATCATAACTGGCAGACACACTGTAGCTGCATAACAACAGAATTTATTATTTTTGCTTACCATAAACTTTACCATTAAAAATAAAATTAGTATAACATCACTGATGAAAAGCATTTTTTGTATTTTTTTCTTGTACCATATATAGAACAGGTGATGTCACACGGCAGCTGACATGTTTCTGTTTGTAATGTTGCTTTATATTTTAACAGTGAAAGAGCTGCAATGCATTAAACACACATTTCCTAAATTATTATTGATGGGAGTACTTTTTAGCACAAAAAGTAGGTGTCCAAAGAAATGTATGCTGCAGGCCTCTAAAAGGTTAGCCAGTCCTGCATCTGTATAAGCATTAAATCAATTCACACTTTCAAAGATGCCATGCAGCATGAATTCCACACATAATTTGTCAGAGACGGGAGGACAGTGATGGTGAAAAGGAATGGCCTGCACTAACACAATAAATGTGATATAATAATAATTCACTTACAGCCTCTGAGGCTCTTACCTGAGTCTCGGTCAGCATGAGTGCAGTGGCCACCTCAAAGCGTTTCGGCCTGGACAGGTACTTGTTGAGCTTGAACTGGTTTTCTAACTCCAGCAGCTGCTGGCTGGTGAAAGCTGTCCTGGGCCTCCGACACTTCCCCAATAAACCTGCCTGGACTGGGCCTGAGAAGGGAAAAGAGCAAGAGAGACAAACAGAGAGTCATTTTTTGTGCATTTTTTGTTGCTAATTACATTTGTATCATTTATTTCAAAAGCTGAACTACATTTCACAAAGCTGAACACTGAACTACTAGAGTATTTCACTTATGCAGGCCTATGAGTAAAAGCAAGAAATACAGAAAGAGACAAAATTTAATTCCAGACCAGATTTTTTTCTTTAATTAATCTTCAAATAAAGTTTTGTCTCTACTCCATTGTTTGGATGCCACAGGCCTACCTGCCTGTATATCTTGCTGCTTCTGTCCGTTAACATTATTGCCTTGATGTGAGGACTTGTGAGAGGATATTGCTTTGGAGAGGCAATAAAACATCACAGAGGTCCATTACCTTAATGAAAACACTGTAAATGTTATTAGTTGATTAAGTGGTAGGTCTATTCCAGGTGTTACCTTAACCGTAAATGTTGCACGTTGTTTTTTATTAGATAAATTGTCCTTAAGCGACAGCATCTCAATGTCACGGTCTTTTCAAAAAAAAAAAAAAGCAGTGCCAAAACGCAGGCGTTAGGAGGGCCTTAAAACGGAAACATAATTTGCACGTTGGCCTACTCATCACAATCCTGGGCAAAAACGTGCCATAATACAACATTGGCGTATAGACTGGTAAATTAAAGGGTAAAATTATGATATGATAGCCTCTCCGATTCACATATTTTAATCAGTCTGGAATATAGATCCTAGATCTCACATTTTTTTAAGGTTTGTGCGTAAATTCGCTTATAAGCATAAATGCAATTTTATTTTTCCAATTATAAGCCTGGTGCTATATTTGAAAGACAAATTAGATGAAATTGAATAAAAAGAAATATTTGAACATTTAATCTAATAAATTTAATCATGTATTATACAAATGTTTTTTCAAAAGCGCAGAAAATTGTGACCTTTAAAACATTCATATCATGTCAAGATAAACTCTAATCTGCAAATGAAGTAGATAAACATCATACATTTTGGTTCTTTCACCATTTTAAGGAGGAGGTAAGAATGTTAAAGTTTGTTATTAGGCTACACCAGACAGAGTAAGCAGCTCACCTCCATACTCTCCGAGTCTGGGTATCATCATCCCGGCTCTGATCCAGGGCTCCAGAGGGATCGCCCCGGCCATCGTGGACCCCTTCAGTTGCTCCGGATATGGCTGGACCAGCTGCGTGAAGCCAGGATAGATGAAGGCGGGGTGCTGGCCGCCAAGTGCCGCCAGAGGGTACATGGATCTCGGGTGCATTCCAAGGAACCCCCCTTGGTGCACAGCAGTGAATCCTGACTGGGACAAGTTGAAGAGTGGGGGCTTAGAGAGAAGTCCTGGCTGGACCTGAGAGGTATTTGTTGGGTTTTGGTGAGGAGAGGGCGTCTCGGAGCCGCGGTTCGACACCGGACTGTCGCTGGGGCTCCTGTTGTAATACAACTCGGGGGACGCAACATCAGTCCTCTGCTCCACGTCGTGCGCCAGCAGCGCATCAATGCGAAAGTTTTTGGATTTCTCCATGGTGGTAGTCATTCTGTCCACGAAGTGAAACTGGCCTCCTGTTCTTGTCAATTTCTTATATTCAATATTGCAACTTAAACTTACCAAATAAAGTCCTCTGACACACTGAACTTGGTCTCTAATTGCTAAACACAGTATGTAGACGCTTCAAGTTAACGGAAACGGCTCTGTTGTCACTCCTCCTCTCTGAAGAAATGTCTCCAATCTGACTCACTCCACTTGTAAAAACCACTTAACCCACTTCAACAGTGAGCTGAAATATTACTCGCACCCAATAGCGCAATAAAGTGTGCTGCGTTGTGATTGGCCAGAGTCCCGGAGCGCAGGGGCAGGCCCACTCTTTCTTTTAAGGGGTAAATTATAGGCATTCATGCACTCGTGTATCAGCTTTATGTTTAATTCTAGACAAATACTATACAGTATAGCAACGTTTTAGGTATTTTAATGAGCATTGTGATCATACTTCTAGTAGGAGTTGCTGGTTTCAAAATATAGGCAATATTTTCTGCTTAATTTCAATCGAGCAAGCTTTCACAATCTTATTCACACTTAAAGTAAGAATAAGGTGTGTGTGACTTTCTTTCTTTCTCTCTGACAGTTTGTCTGTTATCTGTCTGACAGTCTGACCTCGCGTTCCCTGTTTCAGGTGTGATTGAGGTATACCTTTCTCACACACACTGTCTCGCAAACACACATTGTATTACACATTCACTAACATGTGAGACACACACACACACAGAGAGAGAGAGACACACTTTTTTGCCATAATTACTGTAATCTGACTTTAGCGAGATGAAGAAATTCATTATTTTACAACTAACTCTTCATTAAACTTTATGACCTGCTAACGTAGAGAGAAACCCAACAGTTGTCAGTGGTTGCTGCTATGATTATCGGTCATCACCACACCACGGAGCAGATAACGGGGCAGTAAACTGATAGACTGCAAACACATTTTCTCTCCCTCGAAACCAGAGCCAATGTGTGGACAGGTGACACAAAAGCCTGTAAAGTTTTTATTCCCCCTCTATAATACGCAATCATCTTACAAAGGGTAGTCACATATGTGCATATGGTTACTTGATGGAACTGTGTCTTTTATATTGGCTGCAGCAGTACATTTCATATATTGCTGTACTCATAATAGCATCTAAACTCAGCTTTGCAGGAAACTTCTTCAACTTCAGCTGATTGCCACCCATCCTGGCAAGTTAATGCACTGTACAAAGACTTTAGCCATACTCACATTCTGCATCTGTGTGCTTCTGCCAGTCTAGCCAGTGGTGATTTCCTGCTAGTTCATACAGGACTGATAAGAGACAGTCATAAGTCTGGGAAAACAAACTGCTCTTACTTGGAAGACAAACACACCAACACCTGCTGAACTACCCAACATATAAACTAAACGGCCAATGTGTGCATACAGTATGTGTGTGCAGGCATGTGTGTCTATGTGTGTGTCCATCAAATGATTATCAGAGTATGAAGGTTTTCAGTTTTCAGGTTTTTAAGTTTTTATTTTGTTACTGTTATGAATAATTGTCTATATACTGATGAAGTCTCCTTCCTCATTTGACTCACACAGACATACATCAAGAGGCTTTGATGTTCTATGTTTCACATGACTACCCAGGTTACTAATTTACAGGTTATATCATCAATCATTCCTAAGAACACAAAAACCCATATTACCTATAGTACAATTCAGGTCTATCTAGACTACAAACGGGTCAAAAGAAAAGCAATTTTGTCAATTTGGAAATGTTAGCATGCTGCAGCAAACTATTTCAGTCAGTCAGAGTACCTATGATAAAAAAAATGGAAACAACACAGTGCATACTAAACTTGTGCAAGAAAATCTGCTTAGTTGTTCATTGTGTGGTGTCATAGTTGTGTGGTGAAAGATATTTTTGAGCAAAGGTCCACAAAGCAACTTATAACTAAAAGAAGCATTAAGTTTTGTCCCCCGTCTTTTCTGTTATTTAGCAAGAGGAAGTGATTTAACTGCAAATGAACAGTTTTCAAATTCTACACCATATTACTTATTTTAAAAAAGTGCTTTATTTGTTAGTGATTAGGTCAGTTTTCCCACTGGCACTGGTAGTCAGACATTAATGCGTGACGTACTGGGATAGAAAAGAGGTTGTAAAAGCCAGCTGTAAAATAATTAATACCCTGTGATCTATTCTCCACAAGATAAGAGAGAGAAAGGATATATCTCACCATTTAATAAAGTCTGTACAACATATCTTGACAATGATATCCAAGCACAAATATCACACCATTTGAGATAAGGTTCTGTAGATATAAAGGACACAGTTCTTGAAATTTCACACCCCTAAGATTACATTTGGTAATATAATGGAATTGGGATTTATGGTATTTATGGTAGATTGCCATGTTAATAACCCTTGACAGAAGAGCCATTGCGCTCATATAACTCATGCACATAGCATTTATCTATTCATAAATAGATAGCAGTCATAACTTGATACTTTGTACAGTAATATACTCCGGTCGGAGGATGGAATGATCAGGTGTATGAAGCCGACCTGTCTGCAGTATGTTTTGTCTGATTAAAATGGAAACATTGTTTAATGACGGCATTAACAGACAGCATTAACATTATTTACAGTCTTGTTGTACGGTAGCTACTTCTGTCCATCCATCTCCTACTTATATCGAAATCAATATAATAAATTGATTTACAATTTATAAATTTAAATGTGTGATTCAAAGTTGGCTTAACCACGCCACATGTCAAAAATTCAGATTAACACTACAGGCTACACGGCGACTGATATTCTGCTAAAGTTGTTACGTTAGCTTTAGCGGGACTTTAGTTGGGTTTTTATCCTTCATCATAATTTAGCTACTTGTGGAATAACAAACTGAATTAACAAGCTTTGGGTACATAAAAATGTATGGTTTTCATTGACGGGATAGCTAAGGGAAAAATTAATAAGTAAATGTAGCTTTATAAAAGACTAGTTAGCCATTACTTTCTCACCAGTTAGCTTTCGTTTGATGTTCTCTTGCTTTAACTAGTTGTCTAGTTTGGTGTCTCTCTGTGGCTTACAAAACCAGAGTGCAGGGACTGCAGATTCTGGTCTTAACCCAATTCTGACAAAATATATTTTGGCCAGGAGAGTATAATCCAGATCATACTTCAAATTTCTCCAATGTGCTTATTGACAAGTGTAGACTTAATGGCAATGTGTTTTGCGTCAGACTTACATCAGCATTGATGATTTTGTTGTGGTCAATCACAGTAAACATAGCGAAATTGGCACAATCTTCTAAATTGAATCATACTGTGTCCTTTTGTTTGTCAATGTATAGCACTTTTTACACAGTACTCTTTTTTTGAACTGGGAGGGTTTTCTAATGGTGGCCAGTAGCTAGCAGTTATAGCAACCTTACACAGAGACAGGAAAGAAGACACATATATTTGCATGCGTGCACAGGCACTCACACATATATACAGACTCAGAGGTGAAACAGAACAGAGGTGAAACAGACAAGAGCAAGCCTGGGAGACTGAGCCCATAGCTCCTCTCTACCCTTAGCTGTAAAAGAACCATTCATGTCGCCTCTATTCATACACAAATGGAAAAGAGGTTAACTCAGTGGGCGATGTCTGTCAAACCACCATAGTTAAGAGGCGAAGAGGTTATACCATCCCTGCATGGGGGGTAAAGGCTGATTTGATTTTACGTATTTGATGACAAAGGGGTCATTTCTATGGACAATATTAATTGCAATAAGTGAGGTGATGGGCCAAAAAACAAAGGTGCCTTCAAATTTTTGTAATATTTTTCTGCAACCTTTACGTTCATATATTTTTAAGCGCAAAACAACATAACATGAATAGCATTACATTCATGTAAAAACTAATGTAAAAGAAATAAGTTCATATATAAAGAAGTAAAATGCAAATAAAAGAAATAAGCTCATATAAAGCAGATAGAATACCAATAAAACAACAAACCTTGAATATAAAACAGATAAAGGTGCAAAATATATGGAAGTGTACACTAAAATTATGACATTAAATAAAAGCACAATTAAACTGACAATAAAATGAAATAAAACATCATACACCATAATATAATATTAATATGAAAAGGAAATATAAAAGTGATGCGATAATGTAAAAAGGGAAACATAAATGCAATGAACTCCTGTGTGTCAGAGGATTTTCCCAAAGAAAGAGTGTTTGTGGTGGTTGTGACTTTATGACCCTCTTCAGAGCCTGACACAGATTAAGAGCGCCAGAGTGGTAATGAAGTAAAATATGACTATATTTTCGTTTTGCAGGAGAAGAAAATCCCCCAAAATCCCCAACAGATAGAGTATAATAAGGCTGTTGTTCCCCTGCTGTCTGCTGTGTCCTATTGTGGAATCTAGTCTAATATCTGCTTTTGGTTTCTATTGTTGTATCCATTGTCATCCCCCAGTTTTGCTCTGATTGGTCTAATGGACCAAAGGGGAATAGAATACTTCCTGGTTGAGCAGGGGTGGGTGTCCAGGGTTGCAAGGTTCAACGTTGTTTAAAATGAGTTGATTAATGACAGCCGTCACAACTGAGACCGGGACATAATGAGGAGGACAAGAGGGAGGAGCGGAGGAGGAGAAGAGGAGGGGGGAAGGCAGGGAGGAGGAGAGCTGAGACTGGATGATTATTACTTAGCACAGTAAACAGTGAGATGACAGCAAAATGAAATGAGACCTCGGGGTAGAAGTGGAAGAGGGGGAGCAGGAGGAGGTAAAAGGAGAGGAGGCACATAGCTAATTAGTCCTAAAGAGAGGTCTGTGAATGAGAGGAGGAGACAGACACACGTAGAGCTGTTTAACACACAAAGACAGGGGCAGTGACGGGGCAGCAGAGCGGTGGCGGCGGAGAGTAGTTAAACATCTGTTGCTCTGTGGGACTCCCAGACTGCTCTGCAGAGTCAGGATCCCATAATTCTTATTTCCCAGATATGTTCATCCTTTAACACAAAAACACGATGGCTGTAAACTAGCATAAACTCTATTTACTATAGGAAGATTTGGCTGAGTGAAAACCTCGTTCTTTTGACAGTTGAGAACTTTTGTGGAAACATGAATGAACACATAAACACAGTAAGCAAGAGTCAAACACACTATACATACTGTGACCAGGCAGTCTCTGGTAGGCAGTGCATAGAAATTGATACACTAGATGTGTAAGTATCAGCATGTGCAGATCTAGTTAAAAATGGGGATTAGAGTCAATCTCAAACATGGCCCCTGAAGTTTCAGGAAATGCCTGTAAAATTGCTCTAAACACCTGGGCAAGATTTTGCAGGTATTTGGTCATAAACCAAAGTATTGGACAAACAAATTTTGGTGATGGCTCTATAGAGGAAAGGTCAGAGGATCACCAAAGTTTTTAGAAATCATCCTGTGGGGAGCATGAACGTCCAAATGTACCAAATTTCATTGCAATACATCCAAGAGTTATCCAGACATTTCACATTGAACCATAAAAGTCAACCTCATGATGCGGCTACAAGTCGTAAGGATTCCTCCTCTGGGGACAATGAATATCTGTATCAATTTTCATGACAATCCATCCAATAGTTCCTGAGAAATTTCAGTCTGGACTAACGTGTTGTATCGACCACCCAACCAACCGACTGACATTGCCATCCCTACAAAATCCAACAATGGAGGGATAAAAGATGGCGTGGTTGTAGAAGGGAAATCATGCAGCATTTTGACCCATTTTGTAACATTCTGTTACCTATTTTTCTTCTTGTTCAGAAATGCTCCCCTCCTCTTTTTCTTTCTGTGTATGCATCTTTCTATGACTATTAATCCTGCATGTTTAATCTAGCCCTCATCATTCTCTCCATCCTGTCCGAGTGGAGACAGTTCAATTAGCCTTGTGGTCCACGGACACTCCCACCAATTCATGTTTGCTGGGTTTAATCAGAGCAGTTGTGTGTGTGTGTGTGTGTGTGGAAGGGTTAAGTTAAGGGATGAAGGGAAACACATAACTCTTTAGCACCACCTTACCTGACACAGTCACATCACCTCTCCTCTCTCCTCCTCTTGTTACTCCAGCACCTGATGAATCCACATGAAAAGCACACTTATTGTTGAAATAAGGAGGATTATATGAAAAGTTTGCAATGTGTGTCCGGCAGTCACTGCACAGCCATCTATGGGGATGTTGCTACAGTCTGTGTAAGTGTGTATTTAAATGACTTGCATGGTGATTTATGGCTTCAAAGCAATTCAGATAAAAGAGGCTATCAACCGGATTCTCATCCACTTTTATATTGGTGACATATAGCCACTACAATAACATGTTTTTCACTGTAGCTATCTGAATACAAATGTATAATCTACTGTGTGACAAACACATGTACCTGTATGCAGCATGTTTTTGACTTTGTCATGTTTCTGTGTCTTCTTGTTTCTAGACCGGTTGTGTTAGAGAGGGGGCTATCTAGGGGTTAACGGGGGAATTAGCTTTGCTTTAATTGGTCGTTTTGACAGAGGCGGGACTGACAGGCTTAAAGGAGGGGCTGTCACTGCTTGATGTATGCAGTCCCACACTGAAGAGATTTCATTTCCCTAATTGAGCCCCCCCACCCTCCTTGCCTTCACTTAACACCTTCTCCTGGTCTTGTTTTGCTCTACCTTCTGCCGATGTCTCCCCTGTTTCGACCCCGCCTTTTGCTTCTTTTTTTTACCCCCACCGCAGATGTTGCTTGTCTAATGGCAGTCAGAACAAATTAATTAGTTACACTAAAATGCAATGAAAAACCAGGTGCTGAACCGATTAACTTCATTAGAGGACATATGAACTTGTTAATGAAAAGTGATTAGCCTATACTCACTGTCTTCTCTCGACTTACTAAAAGGTCGTTTCACACAGCCGAAAATGAACCGACGACTGAACCTCTGAGGTTAAAAAAAGGTGTTTACACGCTGAGACTTATAGTCCAGTTTGATTTATTAGTTATTAAATTTCAGGGATTCTTGCACTATAGCATGAAAAGAGGATAAGAAGCCTTGGGGTTAGGAGAGGATTAAAGACAGTGAGTAAAACATCATAAATCCTGGCTTGTTTTCAGGCATTTTCCTACCACAGTAAGATTTAACGAGCAGGGAGTGGAGAGCAGCCGGAAGGAAAGAGGAAGCCGATGGTAGGAGAAATACTCGACAACATTATTTTTTATAAATTCTCAGGTCTGGAATGTCACATATGTGTGTGTGCATACAAGCTCCTGTCTAATGTCTGCAAATAAGCTCCTAATGATGTGTGTGCAGCTATTTGCTTATCCGTATCAGTTCCGCAGCTGCTTGTGTTCCCACACAGACACACGTACTCACTAAAATACACTGATATACGCACAGACGTGACGAATGAGCATATTGTGATTGTACAAGCTATTTATCATTTATTTTATATTTGCTTTATTCTGGATCTTTATTTATCTTGTTACGATTATTAGTACTTTTGTTTGCCAGTTATTTCTTTAGTTATTGGTTTGTTTAGCATATTTAATTCAGTTTACTGGTATTTTGTTTTAACTTATTTTGTTTTGTGAGAATTGGGTGACACTATGCGGCACCTCGGTTTATATAGGAAGGTAGGCAGCTTGATTTTGATTATGGACAAATAGCCACTACAGTGATGATTTATATTCTACTTGCTCAAACTTAGCCACGCGGGTGTCCTTGCAGCAATAAAACTGTCTACTTACCTGTGTCTCCTCTTTTTTAAAAAGTAGAAAAGAATACAAGAAAAAGAGATTTGAGTGAGCAATTTGGCACTACAGGATGTTTGTTGGTGACCACCAAAGCGCAGTTTTGTCAGTTTAGGGAAAAAAAAACCTTAAATCCTTAAATTCTTAAAATCAGAAAAATCCATTATGTCTAGTCAAGGATATTTTCATGTTTTAAATAACGGCAATGTCTCAACAGTAATTTGATGTAATATTGGGGAATTTTGTGTATACATGGTCCCCAGTGGATGAATCCCTGTGACTTTGTTGATCCTCTGACCTTTCCTCCAGGGCCACCACGAGGTTTACATGTTTGGTTTTAGTGAAATATCTCTACAACCATGTGTCAGGATGAATTGTAATAACTTTGGTAATCCCCTGACTTTCCATTTAATGGCATCATCAAGTCAAATTTACTTATATATATATATACCTGCAAAACTAATGACGTTTCAATCACCTGAGCTGTAGTTTAGTGCTAATTAGCAATGCTAACAAGGTCAACTTCTAAACCTACCTTCTAAACATCCACGTTAGCATTGTCATTATGAACATGTTAGCATGCTGACATTAGCATTCAGCTCAAAGCACTGCTGTGCCAAAAGAACCTCATAAAACTACTACAACATGTATTAGATTCAGTCTCCTTAATTAATGAACTCAAATTTCATTATTCTGGATGTTAGCTGTTCAATTTTGAAGCTGTTGGAGTGCCTTATAAGTAAATCAAGCATATAGCTAAAGTTGCCAAATATTAGACGTTATATATTAGCTAAAGTAAGCCTTTTTTGTCAGGTAACAATGTGTTGGCATAGAAAAAAAATGATACAACATGTAGTAGCCTACTGTACGTAACATATTTGTTTGCTAGTTAGTGATAAAGATTTGGCCACATTCAACACAGACAGATTTCTATTTTGTACTACACGTAGACATTGGAGATGGACAAAGTGACCACATCTTGCTTCAACCATGTTCATCTATCCACAGATGGTGCAGCAGAAGCCCATTTTCCCCCTTAATCCTTAACTCCCCTCCTCCCTCCATTCTTGCCTATTGACGTGATAATGGCTACAAATTGATGAAGCCATTGAGTGTGCTGGTGACACGAGGGTGAGTGGGGACACAAACTCTCCACCACCCAGTAACACTCATTAATCAGACCACTTCCAGCCCCTGTCCCTCCCTCCAGACTGCCTGACACACTGTCAGGGGCAGTAATACTCTGTGTGGGTGTCCCTCCCTGTCTGCCTTTATTTCTCCCTAACTTTCTGTATTCTTGTTGTCTTGTTGTCTTTATGTCCGCATCAGTCACCACAGTGCAGATTTATCATTAGAAGAATTTACTTGATAACTTATGTTTTAATAAAACTCAAATAAGCTGTAATTGTATTGTTATTGTTATATCAAAAAGACAAAAAAACACATCGTATAACCAAGAAAAGAGAAAACGCAAATGACCAAGTGACATGAAGCATTTACCATGAAAAACCTTAACAGTTCAAGAACATGCATTCCACAAATACAATAATAACATTGCCAATAAAATGACCTGCAAGGTGACCTCCAAAGCTAGACATTCACCTTATTAATCCTACATGGAAGGTGAAAGAAATGAATTTCCCCCAAGTGACAGATAGTCTGTTTCTGGTCATGAGGGGTGCTTTCATTTAAATCACAGCATAGATTTATGCCAAAGTAAATCACCCGGCTGGTGGCCAATGTGTTGACATCTACATCCTAAACTCCCTCACTCAATAATGAAATCAGCCTTGACGCTGTGACAGCTCAATACAGTCAGTCAATACGGTTAACTAACTTCCAGCTCACATAGGAGGTGTAATATATAAATGCTGCCATGCAAAAACCCTAATTTGGGTGCAAAAATGTTTCTTTTTCCCGTAATGGGAAGATATCTTTAAAGATGCACATGATTTAATAAGTGTTGTTTTTCTTGGTTTCTAAAGATGACTGACACTTAGCTCTTGCTATTGTGGAGCTGGCAGTCATTGCCACCCAAAGTGCTGGAAAAACAAACCATACACTGCCTACAAATGGCATCAGAATAGATGGCATAAGAGCACTGTCAGTTCAGAAATTATCGCCCAAAGGGCAGACAGTATGCTATTATAATATATAATTATATATCTTATTGTCCACTTCTTTATGAAGAAAGGTTAATAATATGCAACATCATATTAAAGGTAGACAGAAAGAAAGGTTGGGAGAAGGGTGGGGGAGGATGTTGAATTTAGAGATTCATTAGTTTATCACTGCACTTTGATATTATTGACTTTAGCCAGCAGTAAATTTCAGGACTCGAAAGAGGCTGTGGTAATTTTCCAGTGGCATAAAAATGGCAGCCTCCTAGGTTTAATATTATTTGGTTTATTTTAGTTCTCCTCGGCGAAGCCTCAATGCAAAATGACAGGAAGCAATCCACAAATGTGTAAAACCAATTTCACATGTACAAATGGATCCACAAATGCGTAAATGCTTACAGAGTAAATTATGCGTATTTGCAAATTGCTCCTTATTTTTGTGGATATACTTTTACACAACACATATAAAAATAAAAAAATACATGTTTGTGGATAGTGAAATATTTGTGGATCATGGTACACATTTGTGGATTGTCTTCTGTGGGTTACAATTATTAAAGTCCAATAAAAACTTACAGTACAAGCTGCAGTAGTTGTAGCGGTGGAGGACTACGTGTAAACAATAGCTTGTAGAAGAGAAGCAGCTTAGACATGTCGAAATAAAAGCCTCTTCTGGGAATGTAAATGAGGAACTGACTGATGAGTAATGAATGTATTTAATATGTGCTTTTTTGAGATCTTAAATCAACATCTAATACACCTGAATGATGTTGACAAAAGCAAGAGCTTCATGACCAATAGTCAAAGGACCTTTAGGCCTAAAATTTCCTCCTTTCAGATTATGAAAATGCTTCTTAAGGGAAGTTAATGCCGGCTTCACAAGCTGGATCTGACTGGCCCCTAGTGTCTGTGCTATATAATTACACAAATTCATCAAATTTCATTAGGGGCGAGTGCCAGCTATGTCTGCTTAAATGCTGTGCTTATGAAATATGCGTTATATAAAGAGCTAAAACTCCACAGTTGACCTGAGCCTGAAGATGTAATAAAAAAAAATCACAAGATATAAGAGACTCTTTAGAACAATTTAACTAAGAAATTAATAATGGATGTTCATCAAAAATGTAAAAATCAATATCAGACTGTTCAAGCTTAAGGAGATTAAACTTTCAGTAAAAAGTGTGATTTTTGCTTTAAATATAATCGAGAGAACAAGCTGTGTTTAAAACCAAATAGATGATTATTGAATTTAGGAAGAATAGGACCACCCACACTCCAGTCACAATGGATGGTCACTATTTATAGGTGTGCTTTTTAAAAAAAATTATTCCTAGTGGAGGTTTGTTAACCTGTTTGTGCTTGACGTGAGGTGACTTTACAAAGCCGGCATCAAAAGTAACAGATAGCAATCAGCCCAGTCAGCCATAGCTGGAGGAGATCTATACTACAAAGGTGCAGGAACAGGGCACAAGCTATTATCACACTCACTCACTCTTCCAGGCCACCGTCTATCTTCACTGCCACCATCAGGTAAGCACTATCGCAACATCAGGGCACACAGCACTTTTCAAAGACAGCTTTTATCCCCAGGCAGTGACTTTTTAACAGTCTACAGGGCACATGCAGGGGCGAGTAGCCACTGTGCTCTTTATTTTATCGCATTTTACTCATGCTTTGACATGTCTTTTTTTATTGCATTTTGTTTTCATTCAATACTGTACAGTACTTTATATGTAACACTGTATGTTAGTAAGAAGTGTAGACTGTGTATACAACATAATGTTATGCAGTGTATTGTGAGTTTTTGTACTGTGGTTTTTCATTAGCCAAGAAAGTACTGGAGTCCTTTCAATTCACATTGCAGTTAAAAAAATCCTCCCACTCATTTGGAGACATCACAGTAGGCTATGATTTCACTAAAACTGAGATAAAGGAACTAACAGTGAACCTAAATTAGGATACAAGCAATGTAAAGGGTGTTTAATTACAGTGACAAAGCTGCCGCTCAGCAGTGGTTTTGATATCAAAATGTTATCTTGAGCCATACACTTTTACACCCACACACCTGGGATTAGATTTCATCACACTGAATGGTAAACTTTAACAGTCACATCATCTTCTTCTATTGGATACTGGATGATAATTTCTAGGTCTCTACAAGCCCATACCCCCTGTTAGTTTGTTTGAGTAAGAGAGAGAGAGAGAGAGAGAGAGAGAGACTTGAGGCTAACAAATGTCCACCCACTCCATCAATTACTAGACAGGGATGATTTCAAGATAGGAGGCATCACACCTGTGTGTGTATGTGTGTGTGTGTGTGTGGTCCAGGTATTCCTCATGTTGTGGGAATTCTGTTTACAGTCATGTTGTATGACTACATTTTTTTTCTACATTGCATTTTTGCCAGCAGCGCTACAGTCTACTTCAACTGATGAGGATTTTGGACAGGATGTGAAATCCCAACAGGAAAAATTCCCCAAGACATCCAGCTGTTTGCAGGCTCTCAGTCTGCCTGCTCACTTTGCAACATATTATATGAGGGCTTCTGCAAGGAAAACATTTATACTAAGTTTTGGATCACAATAATATGATATCTAAAATATCAAAAAGATATTGCATGCCAATCTTATATATATTATTATTGTATTTTTATATACTATATGTATTTTTTGTGCGTTTATGTATTTGAGGACATTTAGGTATTAAAGCAAGTAACATGTAATTTCTCTAATGCAAGAAATTGTTTTCTAGATTGGTAATAATCCGTCAAAACAACAATTTACCTCTTGTACATCCTCCTTGCTTTTTTTTGTTGTTGTTGTAATGTCATTTAAAATCCATGGGATGTCGCCAAAGATCACCAAATCTCTGAAGTAATGTGATTCTACCTCCCACCCCTCTGTGAGATGACAAGCATGTTCACCTTTCATTAGAATCAAGTTAATATCATTGTGATCCTTCATTATAAAACTATGTTCTCTAAGTGGCAGTTCTTGTTTCTATCAAACCTAAAATGGTTGTACATCATATTGAGGAAGGAATGTCATTACAAGGCCCTCGTCTCTCCAGAACTCACCAGACTTCCTGGTGCGTTGCTTTGGCTTTGCAGGAGATGGGATTGTACGTTGTACAGTTCCTTTGCACTCCCACTGAGGGTTGAATATCCACGGGGAGGCTGGGACTCCTCCTTCCTTTCCCAGCCTGCCGAGTGGTGGGAACCGGGTACTGGGCAGCCCAAAATGGTATGCTATTTTTACCACTCTGGGCTCAATCTGAGGGCTGCTCCCTGGAGACCTGTTGCCGGCAGCGCTCCCCAAGCCGCGGAATTTAACCCAGGACAGCTCTCCCCAGATGTGATGGAAAACATCTGGCCAGCTGCTTGACTACAAGGCCTGCCTGCCCAGCCCCAATGCAACTAAGCCCCATAAGACTTTTCAGTCCCAACCAAACCCCCTGTTGATACTGCTGATAAATAGCAACCAAGGCCCTCTCAGGAATGTGAGATTTAATAATCTGATGTACTATGTGGTTGGTTTAGACTGTTGCTTGTACACTGTAGGTTACATGAAAAGACTGTTCAAAAGGCTCTGTACATGAAAAATGCCCTGTAACATTGTGCATCCGCCATTCAGTATCAATTTAGGGTCAGAAATGTAAAATAATAAAAATGCAAAGAACGTCACAAACTCTCACAACAACATTTATTTATTACTGATCTTTATTTAATTTAAAAAAAGATTACTTGTAAATGTTACATTGAGTTCTATTGAAACATTTCCATGTTCTGTCTCAGCACAGGTTTACATTAGGCACACAAGAATGCAGACATCATTTTGCAGTTCTAGCCATTGTTCAAATACAAAACACAGAAGAGAGGAGAGGGGAGGAAGATGTCACCCTTAGCAACATTGCATTTAAACTGTGCAGAGCCAAGGAACAAATACATCAAAACTGGCGTTAAGCTCAGTCGTTCCCGTGCAGGGGTACAGGAACAACTGATTTCTCAAATCCCTATGTCGTATGTGACATTAAAAAATACAAAAAAAACAAAACAACCTACAAACCAAAGTACGTCAGATTGCAAAACACGACTAGACCAAGTGTTATTCCCTCAGAGAAACCACTTAGAAATCAGTACAAACTACCAGTACAACCAAATAAAGATTATAGTCAACATACCTGAAAATATAGCGCACTGTTGCTTCTTTGATAATCAAATTTGGCTTGTGTGTAAATATATACTGAGTGTACTCGAAAGGTGGAAAAGATGTAACTGCTCAATTTCTTCCGATACATCAAAAATATCTATGGTCACGTGTGCTTAATATTTGGTCTTTCCCCCTTGAAAAATAAACATTAGGTCAGAGTGGGTCAAGCACTACAATAGCTCAAGCTGCAGTGGCAAAAAATTTCATTAACACAGCATTTAAAGTTAGGATACTAAAGAAACCCTTTGTCCATGCCAGGGCTACAGCCTAAAGCCTATGTACAGCTTGTGAGGGCAACTTCTATGGGTTGTCACTACTGTTTAGCCGTGAAAAGAATAATCAAGAGAATAAAAAACATTATTTATTGCACGCAAAAGAAATATCGATGTCAAGGACCAGAGAAACTGAAAGCTTTAAAAAAAAAAAATTGGGTGAGGACATTACAGAAGGTCTGGGTACCTTTGCGTCTTGTGGTCGGGTATACTTCCACTGGAATGTCTGCGCTGCCTTTTCAGTCCTTAATCAAGTCCCACATAATACAAGAGGGCCTTCTTCGATTCATACATGACATTCTACGCATTACTGCCTCTGCAAAACATTGGATTCGGTTTACAATAACTCGTTGTAGATTAAATAAAGCTTGGAAATGATGACAAACTGTACTGTGCTAGTAGGGAAAATGGAAGTTGATCACATGTGCAGTGCTGTCAGAGATGACAAGAATCTGCCACTACAGGTTGATATGCCCCCCTCTTTTCAAAGAGTTTTGTTGGCAATCATATTGTCATTAACAGGAACTGAACAGGGTCCATCACCTATATGGTTTTTCTATGTCTGTATTTGTACACTGACATGTGACAAGTCATGGGACCTGTTCAATGGCACATAGGAATTGCGGATACAAAAAGTGGTTTAACAATAATCTAGCAAATTACATTTGACTCCTTAACTGCCCGCTGTGCTTTTTTTTTTTTTTTTTTTTTTGTCAGAAAAAATATATAGAAAATAACACAACATACAATCAAATTCATTTTCAGGTCATCATCTTTTGGTTACACCAAGGTGAAAACAAGTGCAGTATTTTCTTCAGAGACACCAAATTCTGACAGGCCCGAAGCCCAAAAGTTCCCCGTCGCATCTCACATTTTAAGGCAGAGCTGCTTAAAAATGGAAGAGTCGAGGCCAGTTGAGGCTGGAGCTTGTCACAAGGTTCTTATAATAACATTATCTCAAAAGACTAATTCAACATACAGGCAGAACAATCATTATCAACATCACCATTGGTATACAAAAATCTCTTGTGCCCCAGAGATTTTTTTTCTTTTTCATCCGTCTTCAACTCTTTACCCCAGTTTTACAAAACACCAGTGAAACATTTCACCAAATTTCTGTGGCATGCAACCCAGATAAGGGCTTTCTTTGCCAAAAAAAAGGTGGCACACGGTTACAGCTATAGTGGTGCCATGGTAACTCTGATATGAAGAGAAAAAACAACAAAAAAAAACAACGCAACAAGCTCAAATAACTGCACTGTCATATTTGGGCCCATTGTGGGCACTGGGGTGATGGTTCTTGAGACCAGAGTTTTCGGAGTGGGTGGTGGTTCGGTGTTTCGTGCCCAATCTGAGCACTCGAGAACAGCACTGGAGAGGTGTTGAGGGGGAAGCACTATGCTGTTGTGGGCACTGACACCTCCAGCAGGCGGTTGTTCTTGCGCTTGCAGGACACACTGTTGCCGTTCTTGGCGACTCCTTGGATGAATTTGACGCATACTTTGTCCTGCTTGAACTGCACCAGAAACCTGTTATACAGAAACATCGTTAAACATAATCCAGGTGGAAGACGCATATTACATGTTTCAACCTGAAAAAAACTGGATTGAAACTCTGCATGCTCTCTTACTCATCTGAGATGTCAACGTTGAGCTGCTCCCTGTCCGCAGCGGTGGAGCCGATGTGGTGGAGTTTGGTGATTATCTCAATCAGGTGCTCACTGCTGAGTAAGAAGTCTCCTTTGACGGCTGAGGCTGACCCCTGCAGCAAAAATAACGATGAAACGGGCGTCAAAAACTTTGCATGCAATTGTCAAACAAGTAAAAAACTGCAGGCTCACTTCCGCTGATAAGATATATATGCACATAATGTTGTCTAGTGTAACTTTTCACTTTAGCATTCATGAATATTTAAATAAATCTAAGCAGACCTTAAAAGAATAGTTTGACATTTTGGGAAATTCACTTATTTCCTCTCTGTCTGCAAATTAGATGAGAAGATCAATACTACTCTTATGTTTAATGCAGACTGAACAAACCAGATACTGGACAGAGCCAGGCTAGCTGTTTCACTCTTTTCCCAGTCTTTTACGCTAAACTCGGCTAATCCCTTCCCGGCTATGGCTCCATATTTTTTACATGTAGAGTGGTATTGATCTTACCATCTAGCTCCCGGCAAAAAAGGGAATAAGTGTATTTCTCAAATTGTCGGACTATTCCTTTAACGGGAGCTGAATCATCATTCCATTACAACTATAAATCACAACTGGTCTCCCTCACCTCTTTAAGTTTGAGAGCAAAGAAGCCGTCGCTCTGTGTGCTGACTGACACACTAGTGAGGTCCGGCAGAGGGACGCTGGCCTTCACCTGGCCTGTCTTCTGGTCAGCCAGGACAACGCTGTTCTTAGTCAGCAGGAAGATCCGAGCTGTACCCTGCAAACGATAGCAGATGCTGTTAATCCAGTCTGTCAATCTAAAATTGTGCCTCAACCTTATGGCAAAGGCAGATGTAAAGGCTGAAATTGCCTTTTTTTTCAGGGCAGGGTTAAGAATAAAAAAAAAAAAAAAAAAAAACATCTGCTGTCTGAAATGTCTGCTATCTGCTGAGGCAAAAAATAATGTCAGTTGTTAGGATGTCAAAAAACATCAGATTGTTGTACAGCTGGGTGAAATACACATCAAAACAGCGTAATAGTTTTGTGCCGAAAGGTGGAGCAAGACTCTAAACAGCAGGTCACAATGTAATCACAGCTTATATTTTTGGACTTTCCAGCTCTTACACAAACTAAATATTGTAGCGCGTGCGATCTTTTCTTACCTTGCCATTGGCCCTGTTGATCTTGTTGACCACATCAGCCAGCAGAACCTTCTCCTCCACAGCGCTGTTGAGCTTCTGGTACTTGGGGTTCTTGCTGATCTCCAGGTAGTCTCCTTTGAAGGGCTGGCTCACGCTGAGACAAAACGCAGAGTCAAAAAAGGAAGACACTCACAAAATTCATTTGACTAATTCATCAGAAAGTGAGCCATTTCCCCACACGTCCATACATATTACTCATATACGCCTATATCACGAAATAAAGTGCACTCTGCTCCAGTGAATTTCAGGTACCTGCTCGGGTAGAGAGCCTTTTTATCCTTGAAGATCTCACTTGCCTCCAGCTTCTCTTCGTACACTGCCTTCTTCTCCTCTGTGAATGTGCTCCTGTATTTCTTGCACTGAAAACACAAATGATAAGTTCACATACGGGACTCTGGTTAATAATATTTATCTTGTAGTGTATTGCATATCCGGTATTTTCTATTGTATTCCATGGATCTTGTGATGCATGGCTCATTTAATTCTGTGTATATATTTGATCAATTATTAATAGGATAACTGCTGGTAGGCGTTTATGATTTGACTACTTTTGTGACTGGTTGTTGCAGCCTGAGGTTCTAGTATAACTGCCGTATATTGTGGTTTCATATCATGAGTTTAATATCTGACAATTGTCTATGACTGAAATGCTGACATCATTCTACTAGACATCTGTCTACCAGGTACAGACAATATTTACTTTGACTGTAACAATCATGAAATGACAGGTTATTTGTGACTGACCCTCCAGAGATGGAAGATTCTCCGGAGCTCTGTGTGGGCTCCATCCAGGAAGAGGTAAGGCCTGGAGGGCCAGTTCTTGTCTATGGGTGACATGGAGGGCAAGTTGCTCTTCAGGCCCAGGAAGTATTTTTGCATCTAGAAAAACAGACACAAGGAAATCTAGTTTGATTTCTCTGAACAGAGGGGTTGCTTTTTTTACTGAATCTTGAAAAAAAAACAACAACAAAACGTTTATTCAATTAAACTTTCAAGCAA
The DNA here is from genome assembly GCA_038419695.1 of Scomberomorus guttatus. Taxonomy (NCBI): domain Eukaryota; kingdom Metazoa; phylum Chordata; class Actinopteri; order Scombriformes; family Scombridae; genus Scomberomorus; species Scomberomorus guttatus. Next base: position 23,432,822 of record CM076456.1, on the reverse strand, counting down.
ATATTCTACTTACAATTCTCTGGATGGTGAACTCGTAGATCTTTTTGCCTGCATTTGCCCTGAAGAATTTTCTGTATTCTCTGCGGACCTGTTACAGCAAATGAGTAAAAAATAAACTGTCAAACACCTATCATCACCTATTAGTCTGAAGTGAAGTGGGAAAGAAAGGGAATACACTGATATACACAAACAGCACACTAGAACAACAGACATTTGGTTAGTCACAGACACCGAACACCTGGAACAGACAAGAGTTACCTCCAAGCTGCTGAAATTAATTCAAATTACAATGATTGCTCCAAATTAATTACTGAAAACTCAATGATGGTTATGACACAACCTTCATGCTGACACAAATTGATTTGTGAACAGGTGCATTGTGCGTTGTGAGGTGCAGGCTGGTCAATTAAAATGATGAAAAGATTAACATTGCACCAAATGACCAACGTGATTCTTCTAGGACCAGGCAGACACAAAAACACAATCACCAAAAAGTCAGACACACATACTTATACAGCAGAAATAACAGGTGAAAACAAATACTGTTGGACACAAAAACAGTGCGGCTTTATATGAGGTTAGTTGCACAGATAAACGGGACAGAGTGAGATGTTAAGAAAAGGACAGCTCAGAAAGAGACAGACAGCCTCTGCCATGTCAGTCAGGGTGTTGGCTTACGACTGTAACCTTCAAAAACCAAAAAGAGGAAAAAGCATCTGTCCCTAAATAATAAGGAATTTTATCTAAACTATGGAATTACAGGAGGATGTTTAAACTTAAAGAAATAACTGTTTTACTGTATTACATTTGTATCGTATAATCAGAGTTTTCTAATAACTGTTTGAGAGAAACCAGGATATTATTTCATATGTAATTGTCGATGCTTTGAGCGCTGAGTGGTGGGAAGAAGTCTCAAAACTTCTGCAAATAAAACCAAAACTACCACCAGGGTAAACTGAAAAGGATCTTTTGATTTAAGAGATCAGAGTTATTGTGTTAAATACATTTCTCTGGGCCACATGGGTGGCGCAGGAGTAAACGTTCAAGGGCTACAAGTCCTGCAAGTCCCACAAGAATGACACATCAAGACAAGGGGATTAGGCTTTCCATATAGAAGCAAAACTAGGGGAAATACTGTAGCAAGAAAAACAATACTTGACTCTGATGTAAATAATATAAATCTAAATCTGTTCATGCTATATTAATCTTTGTAAAACTGTAGTTCAGTGTTGATTAAGGACATTTTTTTTACTGTTTTGATGGTGGGAACATTTAGTTGGGGAGTTTCAACGAGAGTTGATGTAATACATCAACTGATAACCACATGTAATAACTTGTTTCCTCAATGTCTTTAACCTCTGGGATGCTTGTGTTGAAAGCTGCACACAGTTTGAAGCACTGTCATTATGAATTAAGTGTTTGATCGCTGCACTAGGCAGAGACTGAAGATGAGTACATAGATGGTGGTGGAGGATGAAGAGGGTCAGGGGTGTTGAGTAGGTGGCAGACTTGGTGATGGCTGCGCTGTGGGGCTGGTAGGTACCTTGAGTCCCTGCCAGTAGGCCCAAATCACAGCGACAGCATGCTTACGCCTGGCTTCTTCCTTCAGTCTCCTCAGCTCCCTGCGAGCCTGTTCAGGGGGTGGGCGGGAGGAGACAAGGAGCGGGAAAAAAAACGAAGCAGGAGAAGCATGAGAGGAAGAAGAGAGAGACATTCTTTTGCCTGAGGTGAGCAAACATCAAAAACACACATACCCACACACACACACACACACACACACACACACACACACAAACAAACACGCGCACACACACACACACACTGCACACAAGCCCTGGGTGACCATCAAGAGACTGTAAAAGCTCTTCTACTCCAGCCTCCAGAAACGAATATGACACTGTGGGTCACATGAACATTTATCAGGGGGGAGTCTCTGTAAGGGAAACAGACTTGGAGCTTTTTTAGTGGAACTTTGAGTGAAACAAGAGAAGAGCAAAAGTCACAACTCAGGCAGGAGAGGTCACCTCAAAAGGATCCAAACAGTTCCATCTAAAAAAAAAAAAAAAAAAAAAGACAAACAGTACTGCAAGACGAAGAGAAAACATGCATTAACTACACAAGAAGGATGAAGTCGTGCAGGGAGAACAGGCAGCATGCAGTGGTGAGGCATGGACCTTGGACGAAGAAGCTGAAAACACACTCAAAACATAACCTGGAAGAGATGTGTCTGATGTGTGTGAGACTGTATCTTCAATGAGATAGGACTATAACTAGTCCTTACCTAGATTACAATATCATCTGGCACACAGACCTGCAATAACAACTGTTTTGGTTCCATTAGTTAAGACTCCATCCAGTGGACGACAGTCTGAGTGTATGTGAAAGGGTATCTGCCTTGCATCATAAATGTAATGTTTAGAATGAGGTGAGCAGACTGATGGATATGTTGAGGGGGTTTTTTTTGGGGGGGGGAGGGTGGGGGGGGTGGTAGGGGGTCGATGGAGGCGGCAAGTCACGACAAGTCAAGTCAACAGGCTTCCCAAATACCTTGGTGCCCTGCCAGCCGGCCCAAATGACCGATACGGCATGTTTATTCCTCGCCTCCTCCTTCAGCTGACGCAGCTCCCTCCGAGCCTGATGAAAAGCGGTGGCAGTTGTGGAGGAGGTTAATTTCAATGGAAATCAAAAGTTAATTGTCCCCGGTGAGGTATTGCGTAGGTGTGAAAAAGCGTTATGAGGAAACATTGACGAAAGACAACAAGAGATGTCAAGAGATGGGACACCGGGTATTTAACATCAACATGCGAGTTGAGTGGTGCTCATGTTTTCTGCCTCTGTATATAGTCATGCTTTTGAGGGAAACATATTTATTGGTTGGCCAAGCTGGATTATTATTACATTATCTAGAGCTGTATAAAAACGTTGACCAATAAGAAGCCTTGTTTGCCAAGAGCAAAGTTTTCATACGACACAGAATAATCTTAAGTGCCATCTATATTGAGGCAGAATTAATAGTTACCAGCAGGATATGAGACCTTGAAATAAAATATGAATTATTAACAACAACAACCACCGAGGATATCTGAAATGATAATGTAGATGCTGATAAAATAATAGTATGTTAAACATGCAGACTACAAGTAAAAGTGGCTGTGATTATACACGTATCACTTTTTCATGTTTCTCTGTGTTTTGTATTTGATAGAAAACAAACCAAACACAAAAAAAAATTCAAAATGTGTGGGCCATGGTAAAGGATCTGATCGTGGCTGCTTTTCAGAGATAATTTTGGTTGCATATGCCTATAATGCCGTGATTGAAAAAACAAAAAACAAAACAACTACAACATTTCAGTCTGGAAACTTTCAAGAGAATCCTGCATGTACAGTAACAGCTACAAAACAGAAAACAGAACAAACAATAAGGCACAATATTCAGGCTAGTGGATAACAGAAGGACTGGGATTGGGGTTAATTCAGAGGGGCAGCTACTCTATTAGGCACTTTCGGTGAAATGGGATGGGATATGGTGAACAGGGATGACAAGACAGCTGGGACAGCGACACACTACAGCTGGGTTGAAATACCTTGGTTCCCTGCCAGTATGCCCAAATTACTGTCACAGCATGTTTATTCCGCGCTTCTTGTTTTAGGCGTCTCAGCTCCATCCGAGCCTGGTGGGATGTGGTGGGCGTTAGGTAAGACAGGTTGTGAGAAGAAAAAAAAAAGAATCGAGAAAGCAAAGTGAAAAAGGAGTCGGGGAGGGGGGGGGGGGGGAGGGGGGGGGAGAAGTGGCAGTTGTGTGATCAGCAAAAGAGGCAGGATTAAAGGGATACAGCAGAAATAACACCAAGCATAGATTTTAGAAAGATTTTAGAAAGGAACATAATTTTTGTAATAAAGTGGGGCCATTAGCAGGAGCGTTGCACAAGATGAAGATTTATTCAGGAAATACTGTTAAGTCTTCAAGAGCGGTCTTTTTTTGCAACATGAATAAAAAGCCTGGATCAAAGCCAGGCTGATGCTCTGTCGAGGTAAGCTCCTCACTCTCTGATATCCGTCTGCACTTTAATGTATCAGTACCTGGGTGCCGTGCCAGTAGGCTGCGATGGTGGTCGCTGCCTCTTCACATCTCTTCTGATATTTCAGCTCTCTCAGGAGTTTGCGGGCCTGGTGGAAAATATAACACGCAAGCAGACATTTTAATGTTGTTTCTGTCATAATTTATGCACTGCTTCTTGCATCATTTTATTCTAAAAAAAAAAAAAAAAAGATGAATACACAGAGAGATGCGCACCTGCCATCCTCTGGTGTAGGACTGCACCACAGTGGTGGCACTCTTGATCTTCTGGTATTTCTTTTGTTGCTGTGCAGATGAAAAAGGAGTAGATCGGATATTTACAACACTTGGCATGCATCTCGTTTTACTTCATATTTTATCATTTATTTGTCTTGTCAATTCTTGCTGGGTGTGTATTTTTTGCTTTAATTCCTCAAAAGCCTCACTGCATATCGACGGTACCACGCTGCCACCACAATCTGACTCTTTTTCAGCAGCAAGAAGTGGCTGCGGCACTTCCAGCCACGGTAGATCTTCTGAATGAGCGTGGCCAAGTCTTGTAGGCATTGCCTCCTCCTCTCCTCCAAGAAGAAGAGCTGCAGAGAAGAGGACAGAGAACAAGACAACACCCTTATATACACAGTGTTAGAGTGGTATCAAAATCCAGTCTTTTTAACATGTGCAAAACCAAAGCAAAGCAAAGTTTATCTTTATAGAATTTTTTATTTTTTTATTTATTTATTTATTTATTTAAAATCATAGCAATATTGATTCAGTGATATCAAGAACAACGTCCACTTCCTTCTGCCGGGTGATAAATTAACCGTTTACTGCTCGCGCTTACGGCAAGACAAAATGACCTATCAACTTATCTTTATCAGGGATGTAAGTGCACCATTTTATTGTCCTGCTGTAAACTCATGCAATTGGTTCATCTGCAGGCAGAGATTCTCGGGTCACTTGATATCACTGCTTGGAAATACATGTAGAATTTCTCAATGCCGAATCGTCTAATCTTGTTTGCACATTAACCTGAATTTACTCAGCGTTGTATCTTGATAAAGCAGACGATGCCACATTAGTTTAGACAAGGTCTCATTATTCTTTTGTTTTTTGACAAGAATTTATGAAAATCTTGATAAAGATTAAACAAGAGGTGTGGCTACACTGGATGAATAGCCAAAAGAAATATGGTCTGAGAATATGGATTAAAATCTGCTCTATTTCGTGCTTTTGCAGCTGGCAGATAATTTAAATGGAGATAAGTTGATCAGACAGAGAAAGAAATTAGAGGGGGAAAAAAAAAAAAATTCTCCCACTATGAGATCATGTTATTCCAAGCTTTGTTTGGTCTTCTGCAGGGTGGGGAGAAGGTCCACTCAAATGCTGCAGGCTTGAACAGTTGAGGAGCCTACAAGCACGGAGTAAAGACGCTCATTTCCCATGTTAGATGGGATGGATAAGTGAAACCATGTGTTTTCAGAGTGGCGGTTGCATGCTAATTGCTGAAATGGGGGCTCGATGTACAGCCCACCCTGCTTTACAAACATCTTACTGTGAGAAAAACAGGGCAGTTGAGCACACTTTGGATTCAACCTTTAAAACATTTAAACACAGCTTGATCTACCAGAATACACACAGATACACAGCAGATGTCAAAACTGGAAGAACATCACTTTAGGGATACAATTTTTTTTTACATTTTTTTACTGTGTGCGTTTTCTACCGTTCTTGGGTTCCTGATGAAGATCTTGGAGCGGCCGTAGGAGAACTCTTCACCTGGGACCTGGAGGTCGGCCATCAGCACCTCTACTCCTTCTCTATGGGAAGCCAGAGGAGTCAAAGAGGTCATCTAAAGCACCCTTCACACTTTAAGTGGGCACAAACAACACAAGCACAACTGTATAGAAGCAGTGATAAGAATTTGGATTACAAATGGATTACAAAGAGTTTAGGAAACGGACAAAGAACGATTAAAGAAGAAAGCAAAATATCTAGGGAAACGTGGGAAGAGGGCAAAAGGAAACCACACAAAGCACTGACGGATGGCTGAACAGTGCAAGATAGGAATCGGTGCTTTAACCAGCACAGTGGATGAAACGTGCAAGTCTGGCTGATATGGAAAGGAGGAGACAGATAAGGATGAAATGTCTCAACACGCTGTGGTTCAGGGGAAATTGTCAATGGTGAACAAGTGGTATGTGACAAAACTGCTGCTAGTTTCTGAGGAGGCTAAGAGGACTTTCATGTGTTGCATGTAACTGAATATGTGTATGTGATAATCAAGCAAACGCTATGCTTAATAACCTAAAAGATATACTAGTCAGTCTGTTGGGTAAACTAGTCTTAGATTCAGCTGATAAATCTTGGTTTGTCCAGGAAAAGTCGTCCGAGCTATTTTCCAGTAACAACCTGCTTCACATTCACACAGGTCCTCGCAATCACACCTGGGAGCTGACCGCTCCAGCTACAACCTATTAGCGCTGGTCACAGAGTCGCTCCATCGGGAGTAGCTGGAGGTTCAGTGCCTCGGTTAAAAGACGCCTGGGAGTGTGTCTCAGTTTCCAGTGTCACTATTTTCTCACCAAAAACCTTGGTAGGATTTGTTTTGGCAACCTTCCCGTGACAAGCCCCCCCCCCCTCTCTGCTCCCCTCGCCTGCCTCATAACTTAAACTGCTTCAGAGTAAACATAACAATTACCTGGCAGGCCCTCTCCAATGGGGCCAGGTCTTTTTGCAGAGCATTTTGTAGCGCTCCAGGCAGGGCTCGTAGGCCTGGCGGAAGGCGTACCCTGCTCTCCTCACGCGGACGTTCTCCATCAGGCCCAGATAGCGCACCTGATGGCAGACCAGAGACTCGGTGAAGATGTGGGATGCCTTCTTGTCATTGGGCTTGATGCACCTGGGCAACGAGATGAGAGGTTAGACTGTTGTCATGATCTGGTAACATCCTTTCATTAAAAAATCAGATATGGGCCAGCTATTGTTTTTCCAGCTTATTCAAGATTAACAGCATATTTGTCTTGAATCTTTAATCAGAAGCACTTTAAAGAGTTATTATGTCAGTGTGGTTATACCATAGCTGATGTCAATAATAATACTAAGATGAAAAAGACTGTTTTGGGGGAATTATACCTTGTTTTCTACTCATCATGAGTCATACAAATATGTAAGATCACCATGCAGTCAAAATGGTAGAATGGGGGTTTAAAATGATATTGGATATCAGTAAATATTGCATGGGAGGTTTGTATCATTTTCCATGAAAGCACTATTTTTGGGGCCAACATTTTTAAACAATAACAGAAAATTTATCTCTCACACACACACACACAAACACACATATACACACACACACACACAACATACTCATAGTATCCTAGACTGACACAATAATAACTGATATACTCTCTGTATAAATTACCGGATGTAGTTTGGGTTCTTGGTCTGCAGGTTCCTCATCAGCGTCCCCACTGATGCTTTGAACTGGAATCCAGCAGTTGGTGGCCTCTTCAGGTTCACTTTGGCTGGGTTGCCTTCAGGGAACAGCTGTTTAATGAGGCTGTGGTTGGCCTTATACATGGCTTGTGACAGGTCCCGGTATAGCAGGTCGTTGTTCTTATCTACAAAGCCCTCGGCACGGTACAGCACCTTAATACACAGAAGAAAAACACTAAATTACTAAAAAAGAATTTTCTTCTTATTAATTCATGAAAAGAAGCACAACTGAACAAAAATTTTTTAATTATGCATACTGAGTGCACTTGTTTTGTGATCCTTCACAGTTTGTTTCTCACAGATGCCCATTTCTGCATCGTGGATATTACTATCATAATAATGTGTATACTTTAACAACTATATAGCATTTCATCTGAAAATCATTTGCTGTAGACTCCTGTCCAGTACCTTGCCGGCGTAGTGCTGGATGCGGAAGCAATTGTGTGGCAGGCTGTGGTCAGTGAGGAACTTTGAATTCTTGCTGAGGCGGCTCTCAAAGTGCTGGTGCTCAGCACAGATGGTGTTCAGTTTGTCCAGGAAGGTCTCATCAGTGACTGTCCCAGGCCTCAGGCACTCCTCGTCTAACATGGCCAAGATGCCGTTTTGGTTCTGGGCAGAGCGAGGTGTGCAGACATGAAAGGTGGTTTAAATTCACAGTAATAAACTGGTCAAAACTGAACTATAAATTTAACATTATTACTGTTTTTTTTTTAAATTGGCTTTTGACTACTGAAAAACACTTTTAGGAAAAGTGCTACAAAAGCCTTTTTTTTTTTTACCTGGGTCAAAATGCTGGAATAATCATGCTTCTGTTGATGACTACTTTCAAATTACAGTGCCAGACTCAAAATGTGGATTCATGCTGAGTTGGTTTGTGTGGTTTCTCGGGACTGGGAAACTGACTTACATTCTCAATGAGGTCGCAGATAACAGCATTGTTGAAATATTCAATGTTGGTCCATTCGATGCCCTGTAACAGAAGGAATTAAGGTCAAGATACAATGGCTTTTCTATCTGGAGCTAACAAGAAATCTTTTCCATGCCAGCTAGACCCACGCAGAAGTGAATGTGTGGTGAGGTAATCTAGAACACAACAATGAGCACCTGGTCACGTATATAAAGGAAAGATAGTTACCTAATTAATGTTGATCTCACCATTAGCTCTGTAAGTACTGTAGACTACACATCAGTGCTCCACAGACGGCTCTGAGCAGTTTATAAGGCAGAACTAACAGTACTGGATGTACCACATGATGGCAAAATATATAGTAAAACTACCTTCCAACCTTATGAAGCTAGTCTGAAGAAGCCACAAAAGATGTCCATCATCTAGACAACCATGGGTGCGCTCTGGTTCCACTACGTTTCAGACATCCTTTCTTGTTGCAAATGAATGTAATCTCTTCCAGGCAATACAAATACATGACACAGACATTTCTGTTCCTATTGCTGGGGAAATGTGTCATTTGAACCCAACAATGCCTCACACAGAAAAGAAGTTATTTACATTTGCAATAACAAGCCAGACTCCACGGTAGTAATGATAAAGAATCAGTGCTGGACATTTATTCCACTGTTGATGGGTTCGCAAAATTATGCAGTCATCAAAACATCTATGGCACGTGCCAAATGAGCCACCAAAGTGGCTTTTAGTGAGGCTGTCTGGCAAAGGGACAAAGGAAGATGTTGTTTCGTCCACAGTCTTTGAAAACAGAAAACAAAAAGCTCTGTTTGGCTGGCGAGTGGCTCTCTAAACTAAACCCTAATGCATTTTACATTGTTCTAAGTTGAGTTTATACCAAGTCTAGACAAACAGCACTGATGTGAGACATTCATACAAATTGACACATTTTGTGTAATTCTTTTAAATTAGTAGAAAATCAGTTTTCAGCCATATTTGTCTGGGTTTTGTTATGTTTTGCTGGGTTGATGTTAGTCCTGCTATCGTCTCTGACTGAGGACAGAACATAAAGCCTTTCTGAAGAGGGAAAACATTTTCCATCTAATTCACAGCTCCTAAAGGGTTTGGAACATAGCTTCAGCTGATGTAAGCAATGTGATAGATATTTTGAGGGGGAGGGCGCAGAGAAGGCGTGGCTTCAACTGAGGGGTGATCAGCCAAATTCCTGATTGGTGGACCACCCCTCCTTTCTCCAGGCCTCTGTGGTATTTTCCCATGCAATATACTGGATAGAGGCCAGAAGCAGAATATCATTGGTGGTGGTGTTAGTAGGGAAGGGGTGTGGGGGTCACCACTGCAGCACTCTTACGCATAGAGCTTTGAAAACAAACAGAGCTTAAAGGCCCACAACGGGGAGTGTTTACTCTTGCTGGAGTGAGGGATCACTTCCGTCGCAGACAATCCAGAGAGGGAGACGGAGAGAGAATAAACTGCGGGTGGTGGGCAACATAAAGACATATATGAATTAGAAATGTGTTTGGGTGAAGGGTGACAATGTAAATTTAACCAAAATAGCACAAGAGGTTAAACAGACGAGTGACATGAGCAGGTTGAGATCATGCTGCGGGGGCCTGCAACGATGAACTGTCAGCACAACAAATTGAGTGCTGACATGTTGAGCGATGTAAACGTACAGTCGCAGGTGAGAGAGTGATACCGGGGCTACAGGCTGGGCTTGATAGGCCATTTATCCAAGTGTCTACTCTGCTCTGTGTGTGAATGAGGGCATACAAACGTACCTCTCGGACATACTCCTCCTGCTCCTCGCGCAGGGTCAGCTCGATGAAGATCTGCTGCAGCTTCTCGTTGCAGTAGTTGATGATGAACTGCTCAAAGCTGTTGTCCTGTGGGAGCAGCCGCAGGAGGAAAAAAAAAACTAATTAGTTTCAGCTATTGTTAATTAATAGGTTGAATCCTGAAAGCGCATGAACTAGCGCTTGGTTCTTGTCCTTTCTGTTGTATTTCACAATCCACTACAATTACCAAACGTTGTCTTAAATCTTCTTGTTTTTTTTAACCATCATATATTTAATTTTTCTGCTACATTTTCTCATTTCTCTCAGCTGACTGAAGCTTTTTCATAAACCTTTTCACCTCTTTGTCCAACTTGCTGTTTATTTAAGAGGTCAGTTGTTTGCGCGCAGCGGTCCAGTGACGAGAGCTTGTGTTTACAGATGTGAAGACATACTTGCTAGACCATCTTCGGTCCAGCGTTCAAACCAGATTTTTGCGTCAGCTCTGGAGCAAGGATGACATTTTTCTACACCCTCAATGATTCTCAACTGTCATGGGAACCTTTTCAGGATCAGCTCTAATTGAAACTGGCCACGCATTAAGTCTGGCACAGCTTCTGATGTTACATTCTGTTAGAACAAGAAGTCTCAGTGCAGTGAATTCTTGATCGCATCTGCCTACGTAATCTCATCTTTTTTTGTGCTTGTGGGGGCAGGCTCTAAAATTTAAAAAAAAGGCCTTACATCTGAATCTGATATAATACCAGTAATAATCAAGTCTGAACTATAACCTGCGGCTCTCTTCTCCCGCTTGATGATTTGCTACCTCATCACTTTGACAACCATTACTGAACACACATTTAATCAATCTGGACAGTGTACAACTGATAGCAGTAAATCTTGCTGGTGTACACTGATGAACTTTGATGATAAACTCTTATCCTGTAAACGGTTAAACATTGATGGAGTGTTAACCACTGTGAAAACCTTTTATTCCCAACATTACACAATTATTATTGTTGTCAATTATGACCCACTGATGGTAGAGTCATGCTTCCTGGCAGATGGCCTCATTGTGTGCAGAGTTAGGTTAGCATTTATTTGCTAAGGACACTAAGGCAGTTAGAGCAGCATGTTTAGTCCAAGAGCGTGTAGAGTGAAGGACACAGCAAGGTTTTTCAGTCATCTGGAAATGGGACATATAGCCACAAGGAGATCAGTTATTAATTTTAAGACTCATTTCCCTTAACTGAGAAACCACAAAGTCGCCTTCACCCTTAATAAACACACACACACACACACACAATGGCAAAGGCACGTGTATACCCAAGTGGCAGCAGACACCAGGCTAAAATATGACACTGTGCTGTTTTAGGACCAGCGGTTTACAGCAGCTTAAGGAAGTAACCGTCTTAAAACTACATTTGCAGACAATGGGATCATTTCTCAACTGTGTGTATTCACTTGTTACAAGGAAGGGGAAAGTCCCTCGATTTGATATTATGCTTTTCTAATTTAACATTAACAACATTTCCGGAGAAAAACGTTGGGAGCAAAGACTGATTAAATGCAGCTGCCATACTTAAGACGGTGCACTGGCCCCTGAATGTTTTTATAAATACAAAAATGTGTCTTTTGATAAGAATCTCATTGGGATTTCTCTCAATTTATGCTAAATCTTTTATGTCTATTATTATGGCAGACATATACAATAAATATACTAATCATGATGAAGTTGTAATACACACGTTAAGAAATTGATTTCTGTGCTGTTCTCAAAATAGTTTAATTAGTGTTTGACAACCAAAACATCTAAAGCATCAGCCTAATATGTATCAATTCAATACAGCAGCAATACACTCCACAGCAGCTAAAACTAATGCAGTCTAATGCAACAGCCCTACAATAAATCCATCCTTTAAATTTACATCGGGTGGACAAATTAGAAACACCTCTCAGTATAATACGACACAGTTAAGCCTCCAGACTGACCACACAGATCAATCAACATCTCCTAAAACCGTTTCAACAGACGCGGAACATTATAACCTTTAGATTTATTGCGGGGCTGTTGTATTAGATTGCATTAGTGTCAGCTACATGTATGCCCCAATTCCAATGATGCAAAGGCGTCTGTAGCATATTTTCAGCCACGTGGCTTTGCTGCGCACCAGGAACCCCCCTGAATTGTCTTTAAAAAGGAGGAGCTGAATTAAGAAACGACAAGTGTTTAGATCACAGCATGCACACTGGCACAGCAAACAGGCTGGTGCAGGTGTTACTTACTCCATCCTGGTGACCAAGACACAACACAACAGTAAGAGGAGAGGAAGGACTTGAGAGTGAGTGGAGTGAACAAGCAGGGATATGAGAAAGACATGAACATATGGGGGTGGGAGAGGGTGGGGGGTGGGGGGGGTACCTGAAGACATCAAGCAACAGGGCAAGAAACATTTATTCCATACCCATTTAGTCTAAAAAGTGCACTCAAACTCTCTCACGTGTGTCTGCATGCACATACTCATAAACATGCACCTAAACCAAACAGCACTTGATGCTCCAGTGGATGGTTCTGCAACAGTTGCTATGTTATTAACATAATGGTCGGATTAAACACAATATAACAAATATCAAAATATTGGTCCACTTAACTGTTCTTGTTTACTTTCTATGTGGTGGGCAACACTGCTAAGGTATCCATGATGTACAGTTTACTGTGCAATGACTTTGTGTCCATAACATGTTTATGATGTCTATAAGTGTGTATTGATAAGCGCCTTGATGTTCTGTCAATTCTACCCCACTGTGAAATGATTTTAGTGTTGAAATCACCTCGCCACAAAAAAATGATTTTACCCCAGGGAGTAATAAAGCTCAACTAATCTGATCTGAATATGGTCTTTATCAGCTCTCAGTTCTTGTTGATAAGCTCCTCACAGGTACACCGACACACATGTTAACAGCCTGGGGCAAATTCCTTTTAAATGTGATAAAAAAAAATAAATGTTTGGGTGGTCAGATTCTGCCCTCGCCTCGTGGCTTATCAGGGTTTGATCTGCCAGTTTTTCTTACCTCAAATATCTCAAAGCCATAGATGTCCAGCACACCCATGACCTTGTGGCGAGTTTTAGCTTGTGCCTGCAGGGAGACGATAGTGTCAGTATTAGAAAAAGTAGGATAGCGATGTACTGCCACTTTAACCTGGCATGAAAAACATTGAAAAATAACAACAGAATAACTGATTAAATCGACGAAAATAACTGGAATTCTGGACATCACTTACTTTTATGCTTTCATTGATCCTAGTAACTAGCCAGCTAAACAGACGACTGTAGAGGTTTTTGGCAAGGGCATCGCGTGCGTAGTAGGCCTGTAAGTAAACACACAATAATCCTGATGAAGTAAAAAGGAAGCAACCAAGAGAAAATGCATCAATTCATTTTTACTAACTAAAAGTGTGCACTTCTTCTCTGCAGACATAAAATAACAGGGCTCTGGAATAAATCTGAAGTTATTGCTTGAATTTCCAGCAAGTCAATATTTTAGGAGATAAAAAGAAAAAAAAACAACCTTCATAAACTCATACACAGTGAAGATTAAAGGACACCACCAACACAGGCCAACCACGAGTGGTAACATTATTCTGAGGTCAGGTTAATTCTCTGAACCATTTCCTCTTCTGCTTTGGTACAGAGGGCCCGTGTTTACAGCATCCACATTATATGAACACTTCTGAACAGTCTGAGTGAACTCACTAACCTCTAAAATATGACCTACATTTGAATTTCCAGAAGGAACGCTGCTCATCTATAATGAAGAGGTTTTTGTGAAATTGACATGGATGAGAGTCGGCAGCCCGGTGGAGGAAGTCAGGGGGAAGAAATTGCCCTTTTTAAATGCACTGCGCGTGTGTGTGTTAATGTCAACGCAAGCAGGACAGAAATGCAATGCTATAACTGTAATTTTGTCTCTGACCTGGGCCACGTTCAGGGTAGTGGACACTTTCTCCATCTTAGCCTCTACTGTGCGGTAGCTGAACGCCCTTTCCAGCACTGACTGCTCGATCCCCAGCAGCTCACACATCTCCTTCAAATCTGCAGAAATTATACAAAAAAAAACAAAGACAATAAACAATTTGTGCTTGTGATCAATTATGTTATTCTATTTAGAATTTAAACTTGAACCTCGCAGGCAGTGGTAAAAGATGTCAACCTGTTTATCTGCCACTGATTCTGTCCTCAGATATGTTTCTGCAGATAATGATCACCACTTAAATATTCCACTGAAATTTGCTCCCTTGTTCTAACGGAAAATTTGATCAGCGGCTGCAGTTTTAAGCCTCTTGTAATATTATGCATTAAACCATCCTGATTTCTGCTCATCTTTTTTTATAGCTTAATGAATTTTATTAAATATAGGAACATTTTAAGATTTAATCAGACACATTCATCTTATTATGCGTTAGTTACAGACTAAATGAATATGGCTCTGATGATACAGTAATCAAATGGAGAGAAAGTCATTTGGAAGATTTAGCGAGCAGCATGCTGCAACAAGATCTCAACAAGCCGGCCTTTACGCCATGAAAAAAAAACAAAACAAAAACACAGATGTATTTTCTCAGCAAAAAAGAGTCAGTAAGGACAGTGGATCATTCCCACTGTCCTGGAGGGAAATATGTAAATGCAATATTTGCCTAAAGAGAACAGCTGTGGGAGTGATAAACAGCTCTTGTCACGCAAATCATAAAACACAAATATTTGGTGGGCAGGACTGCAGAAGAGAGCCAATAGGGGGCAGTGGCTCAACATCAGGTCAACTGGGCCTGTGGGCCAAAAGGTTTATGTGTAAAATTCATAACAAAACACTACAAGGAAAAAATGAATACAATTATAAAGCTTGTCTGATTTATCTTTTCATACCTATTTACCCAAACAGCTCAGTTGTTCTCAACTACACCATGTTGCTGAATCATTCAAATTAGGGTGGAAATTAGTTGTAAAAAGGGGGCTCTTTGCTTTCTGTTTGTCGTCCGTCAAACCCACCGTTTTTGTCTTTGACGCGGCTCTCGTCGGTGCCGTTACAGCGAGACTCCGGCTTGAACTCGATGTTGCCGAGCTTCAGCACGGCGGCCACCAGCTCCAGCACCGACTGCACCTCGTCCTCCATGAAGCCCACGATCTGCATGGCATTCTGGGAGGGCAAAAAGAAAAAGAAAAAAATGTAATGAGTGAGTCACTGATCAGCTGACATTGTTGAATCCTAAAGGGAAACTTGGGCACAACAGAGTTGCAAACAGGAACTAAGCTATAAATGCACTGTGATGGCGTCTATGACTGTGCAAACACAACCGTTTAATATGACTGAAACATTATTATTGCAAACTGTCATTTGTGTTTTAATTATAATCAAGCTGACAAATGAGGATATACACGTTCAACACAAACATCTGCAGGCAGTAATTGTATCTTATCAAAGACATCACCACCTAAAGTTGTATTTGTGCAAGACTGAAGAAGACAGAGCTGCAGCAGTCAATTAAATGTGTCAACCAGATCACCGTGTCTACATTTTAATTCTCCAGAGCCGTCTGTTCAGAGCCCAGTACATTTAATTGACATAACATATAAAATGCAAACACATATTAGCGCAATCTTTTTATAAAAAAGAAAACAAACATCTGCACAAAGTAGTAATTAAAATGTTTTGAACTGAATCCCAGTTTATCATATTAGTGCCAAATATGATATAACTCCCTTTACAGAGCTGACAAAACAGACAATGAAGTTAAGTGCTTGAGATGATTGTTATAAAAACCCACAACCACAATCTAGTTTGCTGTGGTACTCTATTCTATTTTTGTAAAACATGCATCTAAACGTTTAAATGTTTGAGGGGGGAAGAATGTGTGGCCATCTTTGGCTGTAACAGAGAAGGCCATGTGGAGGAACTCATTGTTTAGTGAGAATGTCCTCTCGTGTTTCCGCTGGTGAAACGCAGCTGTACAGGGAATACTGTAGAAAAAAAAAAAAAAAAACACTCAACAGGAGAGGGGATGAGAAGCAGGATGTGGTGAAATGCAGGGAAACGAGAACAGTAGACTGTAACGCAGACTGCAAAGGCTTCTACAGTGGCTGAGTGGAGCGTGCTGGAGCAGGACTGACAACAATAGAGCGCAGTAGAAGAGGTCTTTTATAGACACAACATCCTATGTCTCACCATCAGTAAGGACAAGGAGGAGTGGCGCTGCACATGCAGGCAAGATCCTGCATGTGTAAGTGTGCAACTTTATCCAATTACAAAAGGAAGCAGGTGAGTTTTCTTTTGTGGTCTGCCTCAAAGAAACTCTGCTGCCCCCGCGCTGCTGTTTTGAGATTTTATTAAAATGGTACACATGGAAATTCCCATGTTTAATCAATACAAACCTGAAGTTCAGGTTTTAGTTCACTTCCAGTTACAGATTCAGTTCTAAGTTCAAAACGGTTTTGCAACAGGTGGGAGGAGTGTTTTCATAATCCTACAATCTACACTCTAGTTAGTTTGTTATGTCCAGGAGATAAGAAAGAATCTACCGCCTCTACCCTCTGTACAGCTTTTAGACTAACTTGGAATTATGCAACAAAAGAAAGTTGCTGCTGAATGCCACTGGGGCGAGACAGTGCTTGTGTGATGAGTGTGTAATTTGCGAGACAGTTGCTGGTTTAGAAATGTATTATCAGCACATTTTAGGTCAAGTGAGAACATCTCTATCAGTTCTCAGGTTTCAAATGGGATACTTTAAGTGATTTGAGGTTTTACTTATGAAAACTAGTGAGTTTAGGTCTAAATTATGGTTAAAGTTTAATATCATTAAATTATAGGTCCACAATCTGTCCTAAAACAATATACAGGCGCTAAATGTGTATTGATGTGTTTTTCTTGCTGTAATCATTCATCCTGTTCATACTGGCCATTAAGAGATCCCTTCATAATGCACTTTCAGTGTAAAAAAATTGAAAAATTGTGAACCCATCCTTTAGGAAAACATATATGTGAACCTGCTGGCTAGATTTAAGAGTAGGGGGGATTGTTTCTTTGCTGTCAGGGGACCTAAACTCTTTATTGATCTGCCTGAGGAGCTCCGACTCACCAAATCACCAACTTCTTTTAAGTCCCTTCTTAAAACTAATTTTTTTTCTTTTATACATGACAGCTTACTATGTTTTATACTCTGCACTTTAGATTTTTATCTTATGTTTATTTAAAGCAACATTGTTTTTTACTGGTGTCTGCCTTTTGATTTTATCACTGTAACTGTTTTTATTGTTTGCTGTGTGTAAAGCGTTTTGTAACATTGGTTTTAAAAGGTGCTATACAAATAAACTTTACTATTATAAACTTTATTATGTACATACACATGCATGTAGTACTCACTCTGACTGTCCTGAAGTTGGCTGCATCATCCAGGCCATTGACTACAGCTGAGTCCAGGCTCAGGTAGTTGTACTTGCTGAAGTCCCGGTCCAGCTTCAGCTTCCCTGGGACACACAAACCATGTGGTTACCATTTAAACGACAATTGGTCCAGCAGCATGGCTAAGAGCAATTATTTACATTAAATGCAAGGGTGAACAGAGAGGTAATGCATTTAAACACCTACACACTCACAGCTGGGAGGTGCCTGATAAAAACCACAATATTGTAATTATGTAATCTGCTTCCTCGAAGTACCTCCTAAAAAAAAAAAAAAAATGCACTTGATGGTGCAAAGATTCAAACGGGTGATACCCTGAAACTAATTTATCTAACCCCCAGGCCATTGTCACTTCAAACATGATTTCTACACAGTATATGCACTCACAGGGTTACTGCTGTGAACATTATTCTGGAAGATCAAATAGCCCTCTTAAAAGCCCTCTATGTAGTAGCAAAGAAATCCATTCCTCTCATGGGTGCATGTGTCGAATTTCATTAGTGGCTGCATTAACTACAGCTGAATCAAGCCCCTCTGATGTGTGTACTCTAGGGTGAATGACCATTACATTGTTCGCCTGTGTTCAGGACATAAAACAATGCCCTCTGTCCACGGAAAAGCAAATAGAGGGAACAGGTTTCACGGCCAGTCTTTGTTCTCTGCAGTGTTTGTTAAGCAGGAAGACTGGGCCCTTAATGCATCAGCCATGTGTTCGGCCAGCTGCATAGGTTACATCGGACAAAGATTTTTTTTTTTTTTTTACACAAGGCATGTCGGTGGCTTCAGATTACAGTTAGGTAGATTTAAATGAAATTAAGAAATCCAAAACCCAGAAATAAGGTAACTCAAACTGCACAGTCAGGTTTTCCATCCATTCTGGTGTGAACTAAACCAAAACAATGAGAGTTAAAAAGGCTCAACAATGGCAAGTCTAGTTTATTCTGGAGAGGTCTGCTCGCTAGCTACTGTTTTGATTAAGTTTTGATTTATTACTTCCTGTGCACAGACGTGTGTATATAACTGCACGTTTTTTAAAAAATAGAAATGAACACACTGATGCTTCCGTTCAACTCCAATTTCCAGTATTAATACGACTTACTGAGTGTGTCGTCAGAAGCTCCAGACAGGAGCTGATAAAAGACGTGGAAGTTCCTCTCTCCTCTGGGCTGTTTCACCACACGTGACTTCTCCAGCAGATCTAAAAGAGTGAGGGACAACAAAAAGGAAACAATGACACATGAGGCCAAAAAGTCTGTCCCTAACAATAGTCATCATTGGAAATTTTTCTGCAGTGGGGTTTTCTTGAGTAGTAAATATGTGGCTGACCTGCTATAATAAGTATTAAGGATGCCCAACATCTGTATGGAGCTCAGATGGCTCCTAACCATGTATTTAAGTTGCCATGGTGACCAAGCAAATGTTGGTAATTATTATACATGCACACACACTTCAGGAAGTGTATGAGGAAGAAACCACACAAAACTATCAAATGTCAGCCCTTTCTCCAGGGTTTCCGACCAAGTGCAACAGTACCTGATTAAAAAGGGGAACCGTCATCTGTTCACCGCATTAGGCTGAGTATGATTTAATTAAAGACCAACTACAGAGCTCAGCAGCTGAGGCTGCTTGAGATCCTCCTCACTGCCAGTTTGGCTGGATGAGAGCATTCAATTTTTCTGGTTAGAAAACATTTTATTTTAGGAGACTCGAGAGTTTTTACGTTGTGCTGAAGGGAACGTTTTTGGAGAAACATTCGCATTAACTGCCATTTTAAAGATGATCAAATTTCCAGCCATAAAAGAATGGCTCTGGCTCTGCCAATCTTCAGACTTCACCTCAAAAAAAAACTGACTCATCCAGTCAGTGGGTGCTGAGAGGACAGAAGTACCACTCTGCACTGCTTCTGTGGACACACTACAAGCACTTAACTAGAGAGCCCTGTCCAGAGACCTGGAGTTGTCAGATTTAGTGGCGGACCAGGCTGAATGTGAATCTGTGGCACCCACTGGCCATGAATGACATCAGCGGCTGTCGGAGAGCCAGCGCATCAATAATAAACAACGTCCAGGACTGAGTGGCTGCCAACAACAATACAGAACTGTGATGAAAAAGGAAGACAGGTAAGAAAAATACCCCTGAGGAGCCACTTTATGTAGATAGCTGTCTGAGTCCTTTCTGTCAAAAACACAGGGGGGTCAGAGTGGGGGGGGGGGGCAATAAAGAGTTTCAGATTATTCTACTCCTAAAGGGGATTGAAGTAATCTTTTACCTTGTGTACAGCAAAACCAGTCATCTTTTTATTGCTTTTTAGGGCCACAGCTTCCCATTTCCTGAATGCCATTTATTGTGTGCTCTGTTCAGAACATGTTCCCTCTCCCTTAGATAAGCAAACACACATTAAAGTAGCAATGTGGGGGACAATATCCTGTTATGTTTTGACTAAAAGCTGTTTGGCTGCCAAAACATTCTTACCACTCACTTACTGAGAATTGGCTTTTCAAAAATCTACATACAACAGAAAATAATGAACTGAGGGGTAAAGAGAAATCCCTCAAGGTCTGTCCTGCAAGAACTTCCTCATCCAACTGTCTAGCCAGCCGGGCCAGCCAGCTCTGTCTGAAGAAGTCACATGTCAGTGGCTCTTCTTCACAGACAGTCCCTTGTATTTGTAACTCAGGCCAACAGACAGAGGTTCACTTGTGTCTTGGGCCATCAGCTCTGCTCTTTGTTTCTGTGACCTCTGGCGGGG
The DNA here is from genome assembly GCA_038419695.1 of Scomberomorus guttatus. NCBI lineage: Eukaryota > Metazoa > Chordata > Actinopteri > Scombriformes > Scombridae > Scomberomorus > Scomberomorus guttatus. Next base: position 23,412,370 of record CM076456.1, on the reverse strand, counting down.
AAGCCCGCACAGACAAAACAATGTGAACAGAGGCAAGATAAGAGCAAAACAGAGAAAAGAGCTGAGGAGAGGGAGTCGGATAGGTGCAGGGGTGCGTTTTGTTTTATAATGTATTATTAAAATTCTATGGCTTTCATAAAAAGTGCAACTGCACCTCAACAATTTCAACATTTTAACAACAAAACTGACAATTAACAATGAAGAAAGAAAACTGGGCTACTGCAGCTCATCGTCCTAAATATCAATAATAGATGCACATATTTTTAAAAGAGAAATCAGAGTTCAACTCTCACAAATAAGCAGGTAAATCTTATAAAGGCACATTTGGACAAATACATCTACATTATAGCAAAAATGTTAAATAGATATTCTCACTTTTTCTGCCCCACAATGTGTTTTTAATCATTTTAATAATTTAAGATAGATTGCTCTCTCTTGCTACTGATGTAGGAGGATGAATAATATGAGGTGCAAGAGTGTGTTCTGAAAGTAAGCTACGCTCAAAGTAGAATAACTGGCCACTTGGATATTTAGTTTAGTAGTTAATAGTGTTACTCAAGAAAGCGAAGCAATCAGTGTCCGGTTGATGAAGGACATGACACGAGAGAGAGAAGTCAAGTCATGTCCTGCATTTACAATTATAGATTTTTTCCAAATTTTAATTGTAAGGGCATTTTTCATCCCAGCGCTACTCACAGTTGCTGATGACTCCACCGAGAGGATCTCCTTTGAAGTCAAACTCAATGTCCATGTACTTTCCCTGTTGATCAGAGCACAACAGTTAGAACTAAACGTCTGTATAACTCTAACTCTAATATACACGGTGAGCTGGGCCCAAAACCAAGCGCATGAGCTCATTTCACTTCACAGGGGAGGATCTCTGCACTAACCCATTCAAATTACGATTAGAGCACCAGCTGCCAATCATAAACACAACTGCTATGAAATAACTAGCCTCTGTAGAGGGAAAGACCCCCAACCCCTGCCAATTTTTTTTTTTCCTCTACTGGAGAACTGAAACTATTTCAGGCCCCTTCTCTCCTGTCTGAAATTTGGGAGTTAGAACAGAGAGTTCTGTGTGTTTCACCCTCTGATGTATTAATAGCAGACAGGTCCTTAGAACAGGCCAAGCTCAACTGGTGAGTGGGCTCTAGCCAATCTCAATAAGCCCTCTGCACTCAGCAAAATGAGAGAGAGGGAGTTTGATTCGTAGGTCTCTGATAAACTGATGGAGCTCTGATGGGGAGGTCTGAGGTCCTTGTCTGGAGGTTTATGGCAAGGTCACCTAAATATAAACAGATCAGGGGCATAATCCTTTATAATACTCCCTGTTACAACTGCAGGTCCAAGCACTGGCATGTATTTATAAGTACTATGTAGGTAGATGATTAAACATAGTGTGAAAAAGCAAATTAAAAAAAAGAAGAAAGGCTAGAATAACCATTACAGCCACGAAACAGTCATGCAGTGGAAGTTCTTCAGTCTAACTGAATCACTCATTGAAGAATCCATGGCTAAATAAAACATACATGTTAGAAAAAAGTGGGAGCGCAATTTGGGGTTATTTGATGTGATGACATGTCATAAAAAGGAGGAAACTGAACCAGGCTGCCCCCAAGAACAGCACTCTGAATTGCGGCATCACATGACACGCACTGACCCTTTTCCAACACACAGTCGTTATAAAAGTAGCGGCTGTAAAACGGGCGTCCCCTGAAAAGACTCTTTGTAATATCAGAATTTGATCCATTGGGGTCCATTTAAGTTTAGAGGAGCTGTATCATTAAATTATTTCATGCCATTCGTGTGGGGGTGCGAAAGGAAATCATCCGGGCCAGAGGATGCTGACGATGCTTCTTAGGAATGGTATCCAATATTTATTACTAAATCCGTGATCGTGCCTCCCTGAAAACTTTGAGCCAGTAAAGTGCTTTCTTCGGAAAAAACACACCCTGCCTCCCTTCATTCACATACAATCACTGCCTGGAAGTGTCTGGGTTTGTGTCTGTCTATACAGAAAGCAAAGCAGACGCTGAATCATTCTTACGATGCTATCTCCATCTTCCATGGAGATTAGATTTTTCTTCGGATTCCTCATCCTCAGACCGCAGTAGGATGCACAGGTAATCAAGATAGAAAACTGTCTGAAGCTCAACTGATAAACAAGTTCATCTTTAAAAAACAATGGAAAATTTCACATAAAATAAAACTTAGTGCAGCTGTACCAGAGTTTGCTTTCTCTTTGGTTAGAGATAAACTGATTGCTTGGTCTGTGTTGGCATTTGGCCACACTGTGCAGTTGATGAAAGCAGCATACTGTAGGTCAATGACTTTTGTCTTGTATGCTGTATGTAAAGAACATTTAGAAAGGCCATTTCACATGTGCCTGTGCAATATATCAAGTGTGCAAGGCCTGCTGCAGCTGAAGCAGTGCGTGGAAAGGTGTCCTGCACAGATCCAATTGAATCTGTGCCGAATCCAATTCGGAGGATGTTATTCCATGTATTTTTCTTGTTGCTATGAAACATGTACTAACATGCATCACTTGCCAAGGACATGTGTCTACAGGAAAGATCGAACTTGACAACTTGTGAGCTTCAAACCAGTTTGTATGTGTAAACACCTTCAGGCTTTTACGTCAACCATTAAGGTGTTGCAAAGGCTGTTAACAGAAAAAAGCGGGACTCGTGTCCAGGTGAAACCTACACCGTTATGAGTACTGAGGAGAAAATTAATTTCCATAATATTGTAGGTCCTACATGTTCAACTTAATGAGAGTCAAGTACATGAATTAATAATTCTCACAGTAAGGAAATGAAAAAAAATATAGAGGAAACACTGGGGCTTATTTTCAAGGAAAAACTAGAGGACAATACTGGATTATTCACAAGCATGAATGAAGTCTGGATGAAAACATCAAAGCTGTGCAGCATAATTAGCTAATTAATCATCTAATCAAACAACATTAGCATTTATAAATCCTAGAAGGGATACTTACAAATCTGGAGGAGTTGTCGTTCCTTACTGTTTTGGCATTTCCAAAGGCTGAAAAAGAAGGAAAACCATAATTAGCATAATAAAGCATAATAAAGTATAATTTATGCTAATCCGTCTAGTATATGGTTGCAGCCAATCATACTAAAAGACAGATCAAATCTTGTTTACAAATATGCCAAACCTTATTAATGATCCTTAACATTGTGTCTCACTCCAGCTAGCTGTCAATCATGTGAGGGCTGGATGTCAAAGCCATTTGTACTGATGAAGCCCCATAATTCTGTATGGATTAAGCAAAGCACTGGGGCTTTCCAGGCTTAGGAAGGGATGAACCTCGCTGTCATGCCGCATTCAAGTCAAAGTGCTTCAATATGTGCCCACGCTTATAAATAAACAATAACAAACATGATGTTCAAGCACAAAGTATGATTTCTTATATGTGTGCGAGCACGTTAAATGCATCACAAACAGGTGTGCATGTGTGCCCCTTGTGTTATGTGCATAAGGGATCCTTTTACAATAATAGTATCCAGGGCCCTCTCCATTTGCTTCTAACCACATTTCTACATTAAAATGCTATTAATGTGTCATGCATCACAGCGCTATTAGCATAACTGCTTAATTGCTGATAACAGCTGATTAATGTGTGTTTAAGTCTATCGTTAATGTGAATGTGTGGGGTGCTAGCCTGGTACAACGGCAGCTGGAGGGCGAGAGAGACGGAGAATAACGGAGCCACGGAAAGATAAAGAGCGAAAGGGTAAGGGGAGTCAGGGCAAGAAATGAAAAGAAAGAAAAAGGGTGACAAAGAATGAAACCAGGATTCTGAAAGAGAGCGAAAGCAAAACGGAGAGTCGCAGAGAAAGCCTGACATAGATGCACTGTGTGTAGCTGCTGAACTGTGCTCCCGTCTCCCTCTTTTTAGCATTAGGGCAATTAGATCAGCAGGAGCTAAGCTCTTGCAGATGTGCAGGGTTTCTGCAGCGACTCAACCCGGGCATACAGCTTCATCATTCATGGGCATTTCCTGTCCACTGCCCCCAATTAAAATACAGCTGTTCCGGTGGCAGCACTGAGCTGTGAGAAATGAGACAGTGTGTGTGTGTGTGTGTGTGTGTGTGTGTGTGTGTGTGTGTGTGTGTGTGGGGACACTTTAAGGAAATTAAAATTCATGATTCTGTGTTTCTCAGCATCCTATATCTAAAGGTTATGTTTTGTAGTTTTGTTTAATAGAAAACTAGCAGAAGTTTACAGACAGTGTTTACTCTAAAACCAAGCTTAAATGATCAAATATTGTTATAAAATTAAACTCCAGTAAACACTAGTCCACAGTGGGTTAAAAGAGGTCGCTCAAAGTTGCAAATATACATCTGCATCTTCCAAATTTTGGCAAAGTACAGCCGCATTTGGGAGAGCCTTTCATTTGGGACAGCTTGAATGTGCGGAGCGCTTCACTCACCCTCCAGCACGGGATTGGACTGCAGCAGCTGTTCCTTGACCTTATTCACCTCCTGGCCCTTCCCACACACCGCTGCCACATATGACATCACCAGCTTACTGGCCTCTGCAACACACACACGCACACACACAGACACTCAGATAAATATTAGGTCAAAGCTAGACATGACTGAGGAACAAGTGTGACATATCCACCCATCTCATCACTCCCAATGAAATCCCCCTTACCTCATTCCCCCTGACACCCGTCAGGGCGGGGTGTGCATCAATCATTTGCCTGGAGCAAAGGAGGAGCCTTCATTTCACAAGCCCCGTAATGAAGACCCACTTTGTTTAGTTAGACGGTGACCATTATTGCATCATGTTATCATCATTAAAAACATAGATTTCACTGGGAAACAAGAGGATGCAGCGGAGAAACATGCCTTCGTTTAGATCTACAGAGATGATGGCTGTTCACACACACTTTTATCAGAACTGAAGCTGATCTGAGAGACTGTGTTGTGAGGGGAGCGCGCTCCCAAAACACAATTTTCTGGATGAGAAATGTGACACAAGCTCAAAAGGCATCGTGTGCTGTCTGAACCAAGTGACATGCCCTGTAGGATGACTGCTGGCATCAGGATCATCTCTCCTGTCCAGTGAGATGACCCAGTACTGATGATGTGAGTGATGTGCCAAAGAGAGATAGAAAAGAGCGTGACAGTAGTTGCTGGTACAGACTGCTAATGAGCCTGGCATAGATACAGGTCCAGACGCATTCACAGATTTTAGCAGGATAGAAGAAGGTGGGCAAAAAATGTGGCGGCAAAAAATGTAGAGACCATGAACACCTTTTTTATCTCTTAGAGTAGCAAAATAAACAGTCATCTCTCTTAAACAATTAAACTATAGTATGTTATGTCTCCTGCACTCTCTTTTGGCATCTGATAATAATGTTCGTCATAGCGCCTCGCTCCTATGGAAGCCACAGAGGCATGAGAAAACCCTTAGCAAGACATGAATGTCAGTGGCCCTTATTGATGGGGCAGGCTTATTTTTGATGGCTTTATTCCACAACAAAGCTTTGGGGCCGATGAGATTACTGAAATCCAAATTTATCTCTTTGACTTGGCCGAACAGCTTCTTGGAGTGGAGTTTTTAATATCCATGAGAGGTTGAGAGCAGCCAAATAAAGGATACCACATCATGCAAAACATGATCTGTCAAACTGCACTGAGCTTTCTGTCACTTTGTATTGGGTTGTATCACTGCATTTCACCTTTGAACGTATAAATAACATTTAATATGATTATGAATAACTGTCTGATCTTATACAGTGTTGACAGTTACATTTGTTTAAATACTTGTGTGGCTTCATCGCTCTTGATGCAAAAGTGCTACAGGGGAGGTTATGTTGTGAAATCTGAGCTCCAGCCAGAGATCAATGCACCAGTATTTCAAAACCATTAACAGCAGGGAGACAGAAAGTCATATTATTGATACAGGCAATGGATATGGGATCATTTCTGTAGTAAACAAATGTCAGTGTGGCTACTCATGACAACAAAGTAGGGCAAGGTGATGATTCAATATCATTTATCATCTCTCCTTATAATTGTATTTGGACAAAATTCTAATGTTAAGATATGATGGAGCAATTCAACATATATTTCTTGGAATTTAAAGGATTCAAAACACTGAATCCCATATTCAATAATTCGGTAAATATTTTAAAAAAATAGAGATAATGCTGTGATAATTTTGGGGAAAATTATAATTATATTTCCCATATTGCCCACCCCTTGAGCCATGTGGTGAGTTTTAACTGGGACCAAATGGACAGGAACCATAAAGAAAATAAACTAAATCAACAGTTATCAAAGTTAACAGCTCTAATAGGAACACTCAGTCCAGAAACCTAAGTGCAAAGATCAAGATTGTTTGTGCTTCCCACAGTTTGTGTTTCTGCCAACTTAATATGTTTTTACCTGCGACACAGCAGGAAATTCCATTCCTGTTGGATTTCTGTAAGATATGTGAAACTGCTCCAGAACATGGCCACATAAGTATAAAAAAACAACAGAAATAAAGGTCCAGGGACATGAACACAGCTGCCTCTAGGCTCCATTAAGTATAGTCAAAGTTTCCGACCAGTGTGAATGTTGTGTTGTCTGTATGTTGCTCGTCTACCACTATCATTTTACATGCCGTCCGTACACAGCTCATCACAGAGCCACTGTTGTGTTTCATGTACCAACATGATGTTCTCAAAACAAAAGTGGCATCAAGCTGCCTTTCAAGGTAGATCTGATCTAAATCTGCGCTGTGGCTTTCCACATAACAACCCTCATCTTACAGTTGCCTTTAGGTAAGTTTTGACTACACTTTGAACAAACCTTTGTGGAGCACTACAAACAAAAAGAGCTGAACAGACAAGACAGTTCATTTTTAATCTTTCAGGCATCTATTAACCAACAACTGGCGACTTGTTTGTGAAGATACTCTTTTCTTGGATCTATGAAAATTGTTTTTTTGTTCTTTTTTTGCTTGACTTTTGATAAATAAGGGCATTTTTATGATCATGCTTCAAACAGATGTGTTAATGAAGCTTTGGCAAAAGTTCAAGAATGAAAATCTCTTCCCATTCTGCCTTTACTTCACTACGGGTGAATGTCTGTTATTTCCTCCTGTTCTGTTTCTCTCAGTCACATCTGCTTCCTACGCTGTCAAAAATCCCTTCATTAACAATTCTGACATCATCATACCTGATCAATGAGATTTCCTCAAGCTAATCAGTCTCTACACTAGATGCTGTTCTTTAAATATGGCTGCAATTCTGACATCCTGTCCCTCAGATCTACTATTGCACAACCCACTTCCTCCCCATTACCACCATGACCTCCATGACATCCAGGGAGACTCATCCAAAGGTTTCCATCAGCCATCTGCTGGCTCCACTCCACCATCACCAGTGTCTAGACTCTTGGGGGATCCTGTCCTATCTCCCATCCTGTCCTATCTCCTTATTGAACTGATAGCCTTAACACATGTGGCTGTGCCAAGCAGATCCCAGCTACTGTATGAATATGAAGGACTGTATTTATAAAGCAGGATGGTGCTTGACAGCAGTGTGGACGGCCTGATAGCGCCAGTCGCATTTTCCCTGGAATGAAGAAATGTTAAAATAACCTAACGTAGACGCAAAAATGGCTACCTACCAGTTTTCCCAGCCCCACTCTCCCCTGTGATGAGGATGCACTGGTCCTTGTCCTGGTCCCTCAGTGAACGGTAGGCCTCATCTGCCAAAGCATAGCTGAAAGACAAAAAGCGCAAAGTCATAAGACTTAATAATACAATTAAATGCCCCTTAATTGCTTACATAACACCCTTATTTCCAAGTATGGTTGATTACACTTTACATCCCATGATTATGTCATTTAACATACTGTATGGAAATATCTGCTGTGGGAACAGCTTTTGCTTTTCAGAAAAAACTATTTCCCAGCATACTTTGGGGGTGATGAGAAGGTAGTGGGGTAAGAGAAGTTCAGAGAAATGGTATACTGTTGTGCCAGGCTGCATGGCGTCTACCCTAATCAATAACATGTGGCTGTATTGGAAATTAGGGTTGCATCTGTAGGACAGCCACAGGATTGGAGTAACTTGCAGCTTTATTTAGCTACACTGGCCGGTTTGCATTTGGGATTTGGCTCCAATAGTTGGAATACTGGCCATTTCCTGCTCGTTCTAAACTGAACCGCTACAACCAGTGCTGCTGAAGCCACTGCAATCAAAAGCAGAAAACAATAGTTACATTCTTAACAATTTTTCTTTTCCAAAGACTAATTGTTTTAACTGTCATACTGTAATTACTTTCAGGATTTTTTTGTGTTACTATAAAAATACATAATTAGACATGACTGTGCTTCAAATCATAGCCTGGCAGGTGTTTGAATAATGCAATTACTTGATGAGAATGTGAAATAAGCCGTGGTGGATTAGTGAATGATAAAAGGAGAGTTCCTATTCCTATTGTAAAATGAAACCTATTGTCATACATTCCAGGACAGGGATACAATGGGAAATGGGACTGATTATTGCAGTTTCACCCCCACTGAATTCCAGAACAATATATTATTTGTTCTCTTTATGCAGACAAATCCCTTATGATGGTTTGAGAGTAGGGTGTGGATGGCATGAGGGCCATATCACAATGACAACTTTTTATCTTGTGTGGCACAGTGGTCTGTAATTTCAACGTGATACGCCCAAAGAGAAGGAGCTCTAAAGGGTGAGGCTGCAGCAACAGCTTTTTTACAGCTTCCATTTTGGCAGGCAAACAGTCAAGTACAGTGCTACAAGAACCGTGTTTCAAATGAGCTTGCTTCGTCTCCCGTCCCCCCGTACTTTGGCATTCACTACTCAGGAATTTTTTCCAAAGCCACGTCTGGTAATAGCTGTGGTTATGGGGGAAATGTTGCATGTAGCATCCCCCTTTTGCCTTATGACACACTCAAAATGTATTTGCTATTAAAAAAATAGTTAGTTTGAGTGGATTTGACACATTGTGTTATCTAAGACATTCATGAGGAGTTTGACCAATGTTTAAGAAGAGTCTCTTTGAGTCCATCTGTATTGGTGGATCATCAGAGGGGGGATGGGAAACTGGACTCAAGGGTCGTGTGGGTTGGAAGAGCATGAGTCAGTCAGAAAATGTAGTTTCAACCTCGAGCATCTGCCTTGCTGACGTTTCCTTGAGCAAGACAATGAATCTCTACCAGCTATACAGGTGGTAATTTAACTCAACGCTGGTAGCTTCAAAACCATCAAGGGGCTTAATCCCCCAACTTTTTAAATATGAAGCTAAGATCAACATCTTTAAGTCTTATATTACATTTTGACTACAGGGTAAAAAATAGCTTAAGGTAATTTTGGAGGAATGCATCAAAATAGTCTCTCCCAAGTGTCTAATTTGGTCTAATTCTGTGCCTGGAGGGTGGGAGAACCCCGTGTCTCCCAGGTGATATCATTAATCAAGTATTTATATGCACTAAGAGCACTAGACATGAATGCAGAAAGGAATGTCTGACATTCACACATGCTGATGGGGATTTTCATATGGCACAACCAATGGGCTCTGTAGCTGGGTCTGAAATGGGATATCTTGCACACATTAGGCGACACTTTGAGGATGCACTTGTAGAGGCAGAGCTGTTGTCACATTCAAGCACACTGCATGTCAAAATGTAGTCTGGCACCAACAAGTAGTCTACAAAGCTAGATTAAATGGGGTTCAAAGTGATTGCTACAGGAGATGTTCAGACTGCATTTGAATCTGTATGTTGGGTGGTTGGGCAGCATCCTTCTGTAATTTTCTTTATTATCGAATGCAACATCCGCAAATACATCAAGACATGGAAAAAGAAACTAATGTCTAAAAATGTCTAAATCTGATTTGGAGTACAGCAACGAATGTATTAGTGGAGTCGGTGCGGCGGGGAGCAGAACTTGGAGCATATAATCACACGCTGAACTAACACTGACCTCCAATTTGTAAAGTAGTTGATTGCTAGTAAGAAGCCATGACAGAGTAGGGGCCAGAGATGGACAGCTAGATGAATGCATTCCAGGCCACAATACAAAGTTAAAGCTCTGGCTGGCTAATGGAGCTTAGGGTTCTGCACCATCACACATGGTTTTGGACCAGAGCCCATGCAGCCCCGCTACAAGTCCCCTCCCACTTCAGCCCCCAGCCTGGGCCCTCCACCAGCAAACCCCCAGGAAAAGGGGTACACTAATGCAGCATTCCTCACCATAAAAGTGCCTTTATGTCAAGCTAGTGAAGTTACTTAATAAAAGTGTGCTATAGAGCACCGTTTGCTTCCATTGTTATCTTGTTATCGGCCAAAAAAACATAATATGCCAATAAAATATGGGGATGAAGATTGCTAACCAGTGTAAACATTATGTAAGACTAGGGAACTAACAATTATGTCCATTACTGATTAGTCAGTCTACACAATATCTGATCCCGCCCCCCCCCCCAACCTTCTCCTGTACACCAACCCACCACTCCAGCCCTCCACTTTGCATTTGTTATATGGACGAGACTTGCCACAGGACATTACGTCACTGCTGAAAAGGGCAGCACAGCGCAGCAGATGTCTGCTTTGTGAAAACACTTCTGTTGCCTGACTTGATCCTGACAATGAGCAAACCATCACACAATTATCTCGCCCCCAGAGGGGGGTGGGGTGGGGTGGGGGGGGGGGGGGGGGGGGGGGGGTACCAGGAGAAGGCGAGAGAGTGTAAAATAGGAGTGGGAGGTCCTCTGCCAGGAGCTTTTCCCAGAGCTATGAATTGCCATCATATAATCACAATAAGAATAGAGGTCAGCAGAAGCAAAGGGCCACACCCAAATGATGCACAGGATTAAATCTTAAAAATGAAAAAGAAAAACAACCAAGTCACAGTTGAGACTAATCTGTCTTTATATCCCATATGTGGACACACAAGTATAGCAAGGAAAAACAAGGCAGGATTGGATATAGTGTACATCTGTGTGGTTACAGCATTATGCTACCATGAAGACCATGAAAGCAGTGTGAACAGTAACTGCATGTACCACTTCCCAAATGTGGACATTAAAACGATGATGAAGCACCAAGGTCACGATCAAAGGCAGAGGGAGTAGTGAATGAGGCACCAAAATCTCAGAGGTCTCCCTGATCAGTGTGTGGAGCTGGGTGTGTGGGGGTTAGGCTGGGATAAGGCCTTGGACATAAGTGCTGCTTGGCACCTCCCCTTTACATCTGCCTGCAGGCTGTAATTTGGACTTGCACGTGGCAGCGGTGAACACAAAGCCACATTGGCATGAGGTAAGCAGTAGAAAATAGTCTCGTCAGTTCTTTTTACTACCAACCTCTGGTTACTGAGGCACAGGAGGAGATGATGGGCCTGCTGTGTGTGACCTGAATCTTAACAGGGTGGAGTACTTTGAGGGCAGATTCAGCACAGTTTAAAGTTGTGATTTGTAAATGCTAATGAAGCTGTAATGTATGGGCAGGAGAGCAGCCCACCCAGCTACCGGAAGATGACAAGAAGACTTTTGCAAACACTCACAGGCTGTTAGCCATGTCTTCATACTCACATTTGATACAACTTTTCCAGTCCTAAAATGGAAAACTCTGATCGTAGGTTCGTAGAACTTTGGTGCTAAATTCAGCAATTTATATTATGCATTTGTGTGTATGAGGGGCAGTACGGTAGCCTGTGATCTCAGTGTGATCTGGCTTCCCCAGGAAGCCTCAGGAAATCCGCCGGACTCTGATGGAGCAGCCAAGGAAGCAACTCTTTCCTGGCGACCAGGTGGAAGAGTAGGTGGCTTGTGTAAGAAACACACACACGCACAATAATACAGGGTCATGCATTGAGAGATTGGTGGCAAACCTGATGGTATGTGTGTGTGTGTGTGGGCGGGGAGCGGATACACCCATGCGCATGCTAAAGATGCTGGTTCCAACAGATGTGGCCCATCTGTGTATTGTTATGACAATGTGTTACTGTAAAACAGGTGGTAAGGAGAAGATCAGGAAACAGAGCACAAATCTCACCACCATGAGATCATAATAAAACTTATCATAAGAGCATTCTCAATGTGTAAGTAACAAGGTGCAATAAAGAATACCTCTATTTTCTAAATTAAAAGTCAAGAGTGAAGCACTGCTGCCATAGATCTCTGAATTATCCAACGCAAAGTTGACTGAGACCTAAATCACTAATTACTCATTGATACTCCCCCACACGAACATCAAACTTCGAGGGGGTCCAGGGCTTTAATTTACTTTACTGCACAGCAATTTAGTGTTCCACAGCAGGGAAAAACACAGCTCCAAGTTGTTTGTCTGATCCTTGGAAAAGCAGGAAATAAGCATGCTGAGTAAGGTAGCAAAACATCCTCAGACAAAGCACTCAAACAAAGACTCTCATGAGCCTCTTTGAGCAAGTTTGTGTGAATCCGTATGCAGCATATTTAAAAAAAAAAAAAACCCCCCACAATATTCAAACGGCTTCCAAATATCAGGTTTTAAAAGGACAGTGTGTAAGATTTTGGGGGATCTATTGGCAGAAATGGAATATAATATTCATAAGTATCCTTATGTCTTTGACTACAAGACAGAGGAAAACACACTTAAGCTGGGCTCAGATTTATCCCCGATTCACCCCTCCCGACAACCGGAGGAGAAATCTGATCTGGGACCTTGGTCGGTGTCGATGTTCGGCCCACATTATCTGGTAATGTGAGGGGTTTACAGATCCAATCTTAAACCTCCACAACTGCTCGCAGGCTCATCAGGGCCGCCCCGACAATTTCAAACAAGTTTGATATTTAGGAGTTAAAACGTCACTAATTTCCAAGTGGGACCACAATAGCCAATGAGAGAGACAAGTCTTGTGTTGTGTTTATTTTCATTATACCAACACAATTTTACATCACAACAGTGGACTAACTAGCTAGCTAAATGTTAGCGTTACAAGCTAACATTAGTCCCGGAATAGCTGATGGTGTTGCCAAGCAACTCTAAAGATTCTAGCCCGTGAGGCTAACATTAGCTAGCAGCTAACAGATATCAAACCTGACAGTTAAAATCTCACCTCCTTCTCGCGGAGGAGCAGACAACCCGTGTTGACCGCGTCTCCCCAACCATTTCATCGACTCGTTTAGCCTTCTGCTTTTGTTTTTTTCTCACTGCAAAGCATTACCAAAGTAAGTTCTTGCACCATGTCAGACTCAATTTTGTTTACAACTGCTTCCCCATGAGATCATGCGAGTTGGTGCAATGCTCCCTCTTAATACTATCTTCTAGTGTGTGATGCGTCATTTTCAAATCTTGTATTGTGTGCATGTTTGAGATTAGAGAGAAGAACATCTGGGAAGTCTCTCCTTATGTGTGTGATGCAACCCCATTTCAAAATCGGTTAGGATTTTACAACTCCTGTAGTCTGAGCCCGGTTTTAGGGGAAAAAATAAAATACAGAGCCACATGTGTACAGCCACAGACAGTATGATGGAAACAAAGGAACAAAACTTCTTTTTATTCTCCAGCCATGTCAGATTTGAGAACTTCCTCTCTTAACCCTGCTCTCCATGTCTTAGCCTTCCACTGTGGCAGTTGTGGTCACTTCTGGCTCTCGGATACCTTGCAACACAAAACACATCTCGACACTGAGGTATAGTGCTGCTGAAACACAGACCAACTGCCATTCAGTCAAACAAACTGTACTAGACTTGGACCTCTCCTTAAATTGGTGCTCAATATTGCAACAGAAAGGAGTCTACTCCCTTGCCCTTTGATTCTAGGGGATGTTTTGATGTCTTTCACATTGCTGACTGCAGTAATAAATTGTGGATATTCGTTATTCTGCACTGGAACAATCTCATCTCAACATCAAATTATACTGTACATGTTTTGCCTGATATCCAAATAAAATAAAAAGAACCAATAGATTGTTTCCAAATCAAAGTGCAACGCCAACAGCTGCTTTTTAACAGCATTAAAAGTGATTTGGGACAGATTTGGCCTTCACTATCCAGCAGTTAACAAGTTTACAACTGTGACACCATAATGGAGTGGATGATCTATGTAGGAGTGGATGATGTCTTTCCAACTGCAAACAATTGATTTCTTTCTTAATTAAAAATCCCCCAGCACACATACACTCATGCACACAAAGCCTGCATAGAAATAAACTGTTATGCCTAATTTAGCACAAGATCACTTGGCATGTCCTCAAAGAAGCAATGGCCTCAGGGCCACCATGTGACCCACTGAGCCCATTCACACAACAGACAGAGTCATTGTGGGTCTGACCGACAGTGTAATGTTGGTCCCACATCATCGCCACACTAGTGGGTGACACCTTCTCCTGCTCCACACCAGGAAATGAGGAGGCCACAGAGGTTTAGAGGAAAGGAATATAGATGTCGAGGGGGTTCTTTTTCCACAGCCTAAATAAACATTTGAGTTCACGCTGATAGATCACAGTTGAAAGGTACGAACGAAACTGGTTCATTCATGGAAAATCTAAAATAGTGGGTTGATTCGAGACGTGTGAGGCAGTTGAATGCATACTGACTGCAGTGTTTTTAAAAAGATGCCTGACCTTGAACACCTCAAACAAAGAAAGGAACATGTCTATCAAATAAAACATTAACCTTTAGTGGAAAAGAGGAGGAGCTCAATGATCAATCAGTTCATCAAAGCAGCATGTTGCAATGCCAGGAAAAAAAAAAAAAAAAAAAAAACACTCAGCTCCTCATCTGCATCACATGACTTTCAGTTGGGCACTAGAACCAGCTAATACCACGTTCAGCTGATGGCAAACAGCCAAGGACTTGACTTTTCCAAGAAAAATATGTCATGATTGATGAGTATTTGCAAGTTTGTGGTTAAGCATGATATCTATAACTACGTGCTATATCAAGTCCTTACTGGCTTTGGGTATTATACTGTACACACAGCTTTTTATATATACACACACGTTTTTTCTACTCATTTTTTCCTTCATCTATTGTATCTTGATCATTTTCTTGTGCTGCTGTAACTGTCAAACTGCATGATGCAAGTTTGAACTGATACGCAAAGAACATGCACCATTTTCAAACTAAGAAATGTATATATTGGTAATTTGATCCAGATATACACTTTTTTTAAATACGAATTTCCCAAACCCCATTCCCATACATAAAGCAAACTTGGCAGTGAACATTAGCTGATGCAGGCTTAACCTTCACACGATGGCTGTCAAATCAGATTTCCATTAGCATGTACAGTTCCTCTGTGTACTGCCAACCGTACTCTTAGCGCTCTTAGTGCGGCCCTATGTGAGGTCTGGAAGAGATAAATGTTTCTACACACAGCCAAATTTCCACAGCCAACAGAGTCCTCAATCCACACAAATCACTTTAAAAATCGGGTTTGACAGCTTGTTTGATTTCATGTGACCAATCACATGCTGCCCCACCATGACTCAGCAGCGGCTGTACAGTGAAAACATCGGTTTCTACATTGGATCTGTTCATCTACAGTTTTGCTGTGTGCTCAGAAGGGTCCTGATAGAGTTCTCATGTCAATACACCAAAATGTGGATACATGTGTTAAAATGTAAACATTAAACCCAACATAACGTAAGACAAGACCAGGTCAAAACCTAGTACATGGCTGGACCGTGTGTGAAACACTAGATGGCTATTCATTCATACGTCGCCTGGTTACTGTCAGACATGGATATCACCAGCATTTTTAAGCACTTTTCATACAGTAGTCGTAACTCGAGGTGCTGCACACATAAGATAACTATGTAGATAACCATCATGTTAATCGTTAATGCTAAGTGTGAATGATCCCAATACAGTGTGTTTCATGTGTGTCAAGTTTGCATTTGTTGCTTTTATTTTATTTACCATGAACACAGAACTGCTTTATTTTTAAAAGACACTAGACGCATGTAATGTGCGGAAATTGACAGGTTACGCTGGCAACGGCGCACAGATCCTCTTCTCACGTAAATGTCACACGACAGTCTCCTTCGTTAGGTAATGGTATTCTCTCCTGAAAAAATATTAAAACTTAATAAAGTGACACTAACAGTCCTACAGCGAAAATTACAACCGCTTAATCTCTGCCATTGCTGCTTGGGGTGAAATACATTCTGGGATACTTAGGGCCGCTTTCGGCTTACCAATGGTGTACCTTCAACACTCAGTAACTCACTCAGTGTGTAGGGCTGGCCTGCTGTTGTACTATAATGCAATAGAAGTATAATGTCATTATCTTGTTAGGCAGAATCTGTAAAGAATGAATGGCTGAGCGTGGGCCTCTTGATGATTGCCAATAAAAAAAAAATATAATAAAAATATATTACCATTCCTGTAAAATTAGCTAAAACACATATCACAGGCATACCCAAAGTAAACTGAAAGCTGTTCTTGAAACATTAGGAGTACATGCATGGTTTGGGTCTCTTTTCCAATGGTAACACTCTGAAGTTTTTTCCCTAACAGTCAGAATCATTCTAAGTTCTACTGGCATTGAGTAATAGAAGTATGAACACACTGAAGTAGGTTTTTATTTCCACCTGAATATTTTTTTGCAAACAGATGCCTTCAGATGACCTATAGCTGGGACTTATTAGCTGGAAAACACAATGGGGACACAGCATGGAGCCGTACCTCATCCAAGTTCAAATTTAATAACAATACCACAGAAAATGAATGTTTTTCTAAGGGTATGTCCAGGCGTTTTCCTTTGGAGACTCCAAAAGGACCCTTGCTTCAGAGTAACTGAAGCATACTATAAGCCTTTTATACACATTATAGTGCTTTTTCCCCTTCTTGAAACTAAACTTTTTTGCATAACAAAAACAAAAAAACTGTTTTTTTAAAAAGCAACACACAGCAAACTATTTGAATTTACATCATTTCCTGTTGTGGCATTATAGAACCCATTAAAGCTGCATATGGTCATTTTCGGAATTTCATTGGCTATACGAAATGCAAGTCATCATCGCAATCTGTTCCAACTGGCTCGGTCTTTACACGAAAGAACAGGGGCAGGCACCTCCTTTCAACGCGGACTCTCATTGGCTATTGTAGCTCCTATTGGGTCAAGTGCCGCCAAGCTGCCATTTTGATACCAAGATATCGCTAATACCTGCTAGCTCGAGTTATGACAGAAAATACATGAAAGATAAACACATCTGCCAGCTAATTTGATATGTAACAAGGCCGTTTTTGTCGGAGTTTTATGGATCAGTGGAGTAATATGAGGCTTCATAGGTGAATTGCCTGAATTTTGTAATTGTTTGTTTGTTGATTGTACCTGCTGTTGTGATCACATCTTCAAATGGTTTGCATTAATCGAACCACAAGAATCTTAGCTTTCCAAAGACACGTCGCACGAGTACCCGCTTAAACATAGGAGTTGTGTACATGGTATGGTTTGTGTATTTAACAGTTGAGGTTAAAGTCAAAGATATATGGTTCCATGGTGAAATTGATAGGAGTCTTATCAGTGTTCCTTTATTTTGTTATGCTTCTCACATATTGTAATGCAAGCTCTGTACACAGATAAAAAGCTCAATAGCCATTGTTCTGACTATGAATAGGGAGAGTTTACAATGGTTTTGGGCAGCCGCAGACAAAAGAAAATCTATAAAAATGAAATCTTATGCTCACAGAAGCAATAAATGACAGAGTAGGCAATGTTTTATCAGTCTTGTGTTGAACTATTGGCAGGTAGATGCATTATTTCTGAAAACAGCAGAAGGAATTCATAACCTCTCTCGATCAATGATTGCCACCGGGTTTAGTAATTTTAGATACCAAACACACAGTATGAGAAATTCAATACATACAAATGGCACTGAAGTATTTTTTTATGTATTACTAACATACTTGAAGAAACATAATTAGGTTGGTCAGTGGCTTCCGTTGTCAATAAGTACATTTTCAATTTAACACTGTGCTCTGCTTGGGATCTATAAGCTCTGGAGGAGAACACGAGAGCAGGACTGTGTGTGTAATTGTGTATACAAGTGCTCTGTATAGCTAATAGAGCGGGTGGGTGTGAAAGTATCGCCTGTATGCACAAATGTAGCAATTGATTATAAATGGTTGCATTATCCATTTCAATACATTTGCATTTTATTTTCAGGTTGTACATGTGGGTGGGAAAAAAAAAATAAAGGAACACACGCACACACTTTCCCAATCATTTCTCTCTAGGTCCACCGAGCTCTCCATTACGCCAACACACATGCTGGAGAGGGCTCACTCTACCCACCTGAGTCAAAATGCCATTTCAGTAAGTGCCCACTTCAATCTACCTACAAACAGGTTCTGTGCCGCAACTTATGTAGGCATGCTCGAAATCAGCTTTATATGACACAAAAACAAGGCGTACACGTGGTATAAGCTTAATAATTGCAGCTGTGATAGATTAAAAAGGGAACATGTGTGCCATTTTACAGCCTGTCCAGGGTTTCCTATCTTTTATTTAACAAAGTTTTTGTCTTTTTGACATCATGTCAAGAAACAATGACATCAAACAACACTTCCTTATAACAAACATCCATATGTCTTATTAAGGGCCTACTGTGAATGTGGTTTTCATACCCTTTGAGATTTTACTGCCAAATCTGACACTTGAGGCTGCTGCACAACAACCCTGCGTTCACTCACCTTTTTTCAACTGGGGAACTAATTTATCCTTGACAACCGGAGCAGTATTTTGGCAGTTTAAACAGGATTTCAATGCAGATTTTTGAAGGGAAGACTAAAACAAAGCAAGGGGCAAATTTATTTGGGTGCGCTGCCCAAATGCTACGTGCAGAAAATTTACAACTTTTACATATTGCCTTTTGATCAGAGTGCTCCAACCGACCGTACTGGAAAGGCAAACACAGGTGTATTGCCATTATGCAGTAAATGGCTCCAAAGTCCATCCTACCCACAGATACAGCGGTAAATTACCATGGGTCTTTTATCTTAATCCAACATCCTGCATGTAAAAACAACTTTCAGTCTTATGCCTGATGACAACATTTGAAGTGAATCCCAACACAAATGGGCAGTTGGGAGTTTTGTGCTGCTCTCACACACTCGGCAGCGGTTTGACAGAAAGACGCCTGTAGTGATGCCAGGGCCAGAAATTTGACCCCAATCTGACAAACCCAAAAGCACCACTGCTTATTCATACGTGACTGTACTTGCACTGGGAAATTAAGCTAAATACAGGACCAAATATACCGTTACATGCAAAGGATTGAGAGGCACAAGACAGTCATGATATACATACACATCAGAGCTGCAACTAACGATTATTTTCATTAATCGAGTAATCTGTCGATTATTTCCTTGATTAAATGTTTGGTCTTGATGAAATGCAACCTAAAATGTTTTGTTTAATCTCGACTAAAATTCACAACCCAAAGATATTCAGTTTTTCTATCATAGAGGTCTAAAGAAACCAGAAAATATTCACATTTAAGGAGCTTGAACAGGAGCATTTCAGCATTTTTCTTCTCTTACACTCTGTAAATGAGCTTACTCCCACACGCAATCTCTGGACTTCTTCAGTGGCTGACATGGAGGGCAGAGGCCTTCCCCTGGAAACTGCAGTTACAGCAATGACTACTTTGAGTCTTTGTAACCAAGGATGTGTAATAACTGGAGTTTCTTCATTTTGTGTTTATTATAGTTGGGCTAGTGCTAATCAAGGATTTTAACTCCATACTTGACATGTCAAACTTTACTGTAGTTGTACAACAGCAAAGGTTAAATCTTCAAACTATTTAGAGCTACAATCCCAAATGGTATCATCACAAGGCAAGAAGCATTGCTAGGAGACAACAAATAAAAAAAAATAAATAAAGGGGAGATGATATTCCAAGATGTCTAAAAGAAATGTCAGTCAAGCTGCCATAACCATGTGCATGACAGCTGAAAGCCCTGACATACGCCTTGCATGGGGGCTTCTCTGCTCCATTAGCCAGTCGTGATGCCCCTCTGCAGCCAATGCTCTAGTGGCGCTTGGTATTGAGTGCTGAGAGCATTGGTGGTCTCAAAACCTCATTAAACATTGGGGGAAATATGATCTACCCTACCCTAGAGACATGGGGCTAGCCCCCGCCCCCACACATTTCCCCTCAATCTTTGTCTGGATCGGGCAGCAAGCAACATACAAAAGATGACTCCAAGCCATCTGTAATGTTGCTGCGCATGGAGAAAGGCCACTGATTAGTTCACTTCTAATGCTTTGACTGTGTGGGGAGGAGAGGAAAACACCTGCCAGTTAATTATGGGGCGCCTCATCTGGGTGGAGAAAGTATTGCTAAATTGGCCAGCAAAGGAAATGATGGATAGATCGGTGGTCCTCTATAAATAGAGAAGGGTGTGGGCTGTGCAGGTCTCAGGAAAGCAGAACAGATTCTCCAGCTGGGTTTACATTCAGGGATTTTTGTGTGTTAGTACAAATGGAAACAGTAAAAAACAATCTTTTAAAATTTCAACATTGCAAAAATGTACAATTGACCTAACAGTACAACTTCCAGTCATGAAGTACATCATTTGGTATAATACATCTGTCACAATCCACAGAAATTAGATCATTGCTTCATAACAGGCTTCTTGTCAGCTTGTTATGTCTTGTCAGCTACATAACTGGCACATTAAAACATCGTTAAGTGATTCTAATTGATGCATGTCTTTGTTTCGTTCCTCTTTTCTTGTAAGATAACTCATTTGCTTTTACTCACAAAATTAATGTACTTGACAACTGGATGTAAACATCTGTCATCTGACCGTTTTTTAATTGATCAATATGTATGTCTCTGGCCTCACTGTTTATCTGCAATAACTCTAATTAAGATGGAACCTAACAGGCAATTAGTCTACTAACAACTTTAGAGATGGTAGACCAGCTGCAGTTTTCCCTCCAGTGTATGTGCACTCATATATATATATATATATATATATATATATATATATATATATATATATATATATATATATATATATATATATATATATATATATATATATATATATATATACATACATATACATACACACACACACACACACACCTATTTGCCTGAGGAGTAAAAGAGCAGGTGTGAAATACATGAGCACCTGCACACTCTCTGTTACTTACTTGTGCTCATACAAAAAGACAAGCACTGCCGCACATAAACAAGGTATTTAAGACATCCCCGGAGATGCAGACACACACACACACACACACACACACACACACACACACACGCTTACCCAATTATGATGCCCAAGCACTAATCAAAAGCAACACATTTTACAAAACTAATCCTGCTCGGGCACCTTTTCCCGGCTTTTAACCAATAACATTCAAGTCCCCCTCCACTCACAAATGTGTTTTTCTTCTCGTTGCCTCACTTGGATGTTTGGGCTTCACTGTGCAGAACGATGTACTGTGTGTACAGAGTGTGATACCAGGAGACTGATGTCACATTCATCTGCTGAGAGAGGGAAATTTCTCTGTGCTTATCTTCAATCTCAGTTTAAGGCGTGTACCTACAGGCATGATTTGTGACATCACAACTAGTTTGGAGCCAATCGTAGTCCAGTATGCAACTCGCACAAATGTAATATGGAAAGTTGAAACCTCCAGTACACATACACTAGAATAGAATGGACTTTTCAGTGAAGTAAATTCTGGAGAAGAAGAATGAGGGAGAAGGAGTAGGTGTGAATTTTAACAAGTTATTTGAACTTTTTAGTGGAGAAAAAAAAATAGACAATTTATTATTCCAAGGAGAGAATTTTCACGTCTTAAAACATGTCTGGAGGGAATTCTTAAGCTGCACTACCATCCAGGATGCTTAGACAAGTCCCACACCACCAAGTCAGACAGTGAACAAACTGTCACACCAGACAGGGCTGTGTGTGGACATGAGGAGGAGGACAGAGACGACCAGTGAGTGCTTTAGTGAGAACAAGCTAGACACATCAGCTGACATTTTGTCACTGTGCACAGCTCTTTACAGTGGCAATAACTACATAAGCACATTGTTCTGCCAGGATGTCACAGGAAACTGATTTGCGACATTATGACACGGCGCCATCCATGACGCGCTTGTATACAAATCTTCAATGTCCGATTGGTGCTGCCGAGCGACACAGCGGTGTTGTTTACACTGCGTGTCTGGATGCGTGGTGTTGTGGACTGGGGGTTTAAGGGTTTAGCAGTTATCTGTCGCTTGTTATTTGTTCTCTAAAGTATCTCTGCAGTGTCAGTAAACGGAGAAATTCACACAAGCCAGTGGCTTTGCAATACATACAGAGTAATCATTTATTTTTCCTCTTGTATATGTTCAATAAAAGCTTTCTAGAGCCTCCCCTCAGGCTGGGTACTGATCCAAAGTAATGTTTATCATCTCTCAAAACAATCCTGTGACAAAATGTTCTATTTAATACTATTTCTGTCCTTCAAATATTTTGCCAATTTTTTGCAGTAGCATACAGCATAACCACCAATGCTTTTTAAAGTTTTTTAAAAGAAGAGAGTAGTGAAGATGTAGTCAGACCTGAGAGGGTGCGCAGTTTTCCAGCAAGTCAAAAGGAGCTTTTATATGCATGACCCAGCATCTTGAGGGGCAACAGATACACCCTTGCAACCTGTTCTGAGCTGCTGATTTTATACTGCTGAAGTGTCTAATGAGGATCAGAGACAGGAAGAGGAAGATTCGTGGGACCCCCCGCTATCTTAATTAAAGCCCAACACTGATCCCCTTTAGCACTGGCTGGTCGCTCTGGTAATAATGCCCGTCAGACAGCTGAGGCTCAGCCGTGCAAAAAAACAGGGGTAAAAACGGAAAACAGCCGCCTTTTCTAGTTTTGGAGACATTACAGGGAATTGTCATTTTTTTATTTAAAAATATTAACTGGACACAAGATTCTTCAGTGTTCTTTAAAAAAAATGATGTAGTAATGACTTCCAAGTGCTTTAGAGTTGGCATAACAATGTAGTGAGGACATCATTTCAGTATGCCACGCCCCCCCCCCTTAACAAGAGTTTTATGAGGAGATCAACATCAATTTCCTCTCTGTGTGTTCATCTTTGTGATGCGTTTAACGTAGGCTTATAGTAGTAGTAGTATTTCCCATTTTGTAGCCTAGCCGTTTCCCCCTGGTAGTTTTTGTAGTATAAATAGCACAAAACATATCAAAGGGCCATCTGCACTGAACTGGAAGTTTTTCTTTTAAGGATTGAGGCTTGTGTTTGGCATCACTTACACAGTTATGGGGTTAGTAATAAATAAATAAAGCCAATAAAAAAACACTACAAATAAATAAACACTAAAATATATGGTATAATATAAGAAGGGCAGGTAGCATGAGCTGAGATTTTTTTTTTGTTTGCACGTCAGTTACACACGAGATGGATTTGAGAATAACTGCTGATGCATTTGACCGGACTGAGGGTTTAACATTACTTTGGGTAGATCAATGCAAAGCCACAAAGCTTGGTCCAGATGGCCTGACCAGAGGATTAAGATCAATTTATGTAGCATGTTGAAACAATCTGCCTTTGACTGGCATTTTAGGCCTTCTACAAGATCCCGTCCTATTAAACAGAGTTTAATCTTCTTTACTTAAAGACTAATGGCAAGGTGATGTTTAACGTGTTTAGAGGATGTACATTTCAGTCAACTGATGAACCGAGTCATCTATCGCTAGAGATGCAGAAACTGACATGGCTTTGAGCTGAGCTTGCACAGACAAGGAGGCTTCTTTCTGCCTTGTTGGTCCTAGTTATCTCTGATCCAGTTCAAAGCTAAAATATCTTATATCCACTCTGATTTACCATGACTCCTTCAATCCGACTCTGTGGTTTCACAGACAAAATCAGTTGAAACGGCTCAGACATCCAAACCAGAGAGGTAATTGAGTGTCATGCAAATAACACAAAATTTATTTTCCTGAATCAGCATTTATTTTAACTTTAACTGTCCTAGACATATGACAGCAATCATCATATCCTTTAATTATTTCTTCTGTCAAGGGCTTTAAATCAGTAGCTTCAGAAGATCATATCAGTGCTTTTGCATGTTTTGGCTCATCTTTCATACTTTACATCGCTGTCTTTTAAAAGGCAGCCGCTGGTTTCAGTTCGTGTCAGTATGGTATGAAAATGATCTCGCAAAGCCTTTGACAAATGTGTCCGGTATTTCACCTTTGGCCTTGGGTAACTCTAAATTGTCTTGTGGTAATCAGAGCAGAGACCATTTATGAAAATGCTTGTCAACTGCAAAACAAACTTTTTTTTAAAATGCCCCAGTATTTACCAACTTTATTTAAGACTAGCAGCGTTGATGGTTTGTGTTAAAGTCCAGGTTTGACATTGCTGTTCTTATAATAATGGTTCAAGGGGATTTAAATAAGAATTCAGTGGAAAAGCTGGTCTGTCCTGTGAGCTGTGTTTAATAGAGCACCACTTTAAGCCAACAAAAGCACATAGCAAGGACTCAATTTTTATTATAAATGGGGAATCTGTTGTGGATGATTTAAGCCCTCATAACTCAACAGGTAAACTAGGACAACCTCCTAAACACTGCATGAAGTCGATGACCATGAGTCCTTGTACACACTAGTAGTCCCAGCAACTATACAAAAAGAAACGAGTAAAGAGAAAAAAAAAAGAAAGGAAAACAAAGGGAGAAAAAAAAAGGGGGGGGGGGGGGGGGGGGGGGGGGGGGCAAAACAGCCTGAAACTGTGTCATGTCAGTTCTGTGTGGCTGGCTGTAAAGTGAAGCCAAGACACTTGCTTTTGTCTGCAGGGAGTATGTATGTTCTGGGACAAGGGCACTCTCGCTCTTTCAGTTAGTCTCTCTGAGGGTTTTAGCTGGCAGCCTAGAGACACAGCAGGCTAATTGACGAGTGTTGGCTTTGTTTTATCTTGGCATCCTCGCAGCAATGCTGACTTAATGTTGCCAATGGACAGATGGTGTGCCACGGTGCTGAATGGCCAGCAGAAGCACCAGGCTGACTCTCCATACAAGAGCTAGTGTCCCTCTGATCTCAATCCCGCCCACCCCTCCCCATTAGTCACTGGGTCCAAATTGATAATCCTTTGCAGAGGTTTGCAATACACGGTATCTTCAACAGACAGATGACAGTTCCTGCTCAACACATCCAGACTCACAAAGCCTTGAAAAACTTATTTGAAGTGCCTTTGTCACTTGTTCATTGATACAGCAACAAAAAAAAAAATTCACAAGAAAGAATACAAATTTAAAACCTCACTGTCAAAGTGCCCGAGCCTCGGGCTACACATAAAAACTGAGTGGTTTTGGAGAAGACCTGGGAGCTGGACTCACATGTGTGGACTAAGTTCATAGAAGTTCCTGTTGCGATACTCCTCTACTTTCTCTGGCGTGTAGATGGGCAGGGACCTGTAGGGGTTCATGGAGATCCACCACACTGCCAATGTATGTCTGGAAGTGAAGAAAAACATTAACAGTTAGCTTGACTCCACATGGCACAACAACACTGCTTTCAACAACTTTGCCTCCTCTCTATCCATTTGGGTGCTAATTGTTGAGTAGTGATAGCGAGGAATTCTGCTTCTGTCAGCTTTTCCTTGCTAGGTATTCCTAATATATTGTTGAGGCATGCAATGCCTGAAGTGAAACTGGAGACATGTAAAACATTTTTTTTTTTAAAAAACAGAAAAGTTTATGGGTTTATGGGCAGTAAAAACAGACTGCGAAGAGGTCAACGTGCTGAAGGAGGGTTTTAGTAAATGTACGTGTGCAAGTATTCATGCTAATGCCTGATAGGCCTAGATATTGGTATTTGTTGTCAACAAAAAAACTTAAAACCTAAGATAAAATGTTTCAAAAGAATCTATTTAGGTTAAGAGCTTCCCATATATATATATATATATATATATATAATAAATAAAAGACTAATGGTTAATTACACAGTTATTAAAACGCAGGAGATAAAACATGTCAGCAGTGGATTTCTCATCAAAAATCTGTTCACACATAAAAGCACTGCTTATATTTTTTTTTTACATTTTCTCACACAAGAACACCTTTATATAACATCCACATCGGTGCTGCTCGACACATAGCACTTGTCAGATATTTTTGAAAGCAAACATAACCAGCCATCATCTTCATCATCCTCCTACGCTCAAAACAGAGCCTGGATAGCACTTTCAAACATCAACCTGAAACATTTTCTTTGCTCTCCATGGTAATGGCTGTTGCGTAACCCACTCTGACAAGAGTGGAGCATGGCCTTCCCTGTGGGCAACCAGAGCCGCAACTTCCCACAGCCTCTCGTTCAATAGCACACTGGAGCAGGATGAGCCCTTTTGAAGTGCAGAGGACGGGTACAAAAAGGAAGAAGTGTGTGCAATCTAACAGTGTAACGTGTTAATGAGGGTTTTCTCTTGACCAAAAGCAAGAAAACACAAAAAAAAAAAAACATTAAAAATTAATGTTCGGAAATCTATGTGCAAGACAGCATAGACATCACTAAGTTTAAAAAATGTGAACAATGGTGTGAAAGGGCCTTCGGGGTCTAGGGTATTGGTTAATTAAAAATGGGTGGGGCTGAAACCTAAGCAATTATGCATAAAAGATATGTCGTATCTTGATCTCTTCATCTGTCATGCATTAAAAAAAAAAAAAAAAAAAAGACTTTGATGCTCACTGTGAAACTTCAGGACATCTATTGGTTACGCCTTTTAGAAGAAATCATTTAAATCAAAGTGAAACATACTGCTTTAGTTTTGGTGCGAAGGAAAAGAAGAGTTGGTGTTTGAAACGGAGGGAGAGAGAGCGAGCGAGCTTCAGGAGTTAAATAAACTTTGAGAGACACTGAAATTTTCCATCGACTCTTCTTGCTCAGAAAAGGCAGAAAGCTTCAGACATAAGACGCAGGGCAACAGTTAACAGGGGTAATTTTCGTTCTCTTTGATTTTTCCACAGTGTTATTGGATACATGATGCACTGTCCCTCTGGAAAACAAAGTCATGTTTCTTCTGCTGCGAGCTGTCATATGATAGTTTGGGGTGGGGGGTTGGGGCCATTTGTAAAGAATGATGGCACATGAGGGAAAAATACATTCACATGCAAGGATCGCACACCACAGATTTATTGGATAAGTGTAGGCTTCAGAGCTTTTCCTGGTCATCACTCTTGAAGTGCAGCTTATGCCACCAAAATGCTTCCATTATAGACTTAGTACCATGTTATTTACCTTTCCATGAAAATGCTATTTTTTTACTTTAGTCAGCACTAAACTAAAAGGTAACATCAGAAATGTAAAAACTAAGATTTTGCATAAACATAAAGCAGATCATCTTTTCTTTTTTACCTTCTTAAAAAGCAACTGCGCATGTTTACCCTCTTCCACAACATTTAGGTCAGCACCACAGGAAATAAAAAGCTCTGAGCTTATAGTTTAGGACAGAAAATTGAGGGCATCAGAAATGTGAAAACACCATTCCCAGTCCTCAGCAGGATGTGGGCTGCATCTTAAGAAAATATCTAGCGCGCTGCTACGGCAATCGTCTCTATGCGAAGGTGACATCATCCCTTGGGCGAGGAGCCCTGTGAGCCAACAGCAATCAGGGCAGAGCTGTAATCATTGTGGCTGATGTCTGGAGCAGCCAACCTGCAGAGCAGAGAATCCTGGAGTGCCAGAGCATAAAGCCCATAACCAATTGTCTGATGCAGGGATGATAGTTCAACAACTCCCTTCTTCTAGCGATGAACAGTCATCCAGTCCCTCCTCTTCCCCGAGCGGTGGATTTCATGCCTCATTTAAATGTATCATCTACATTCCTCTGTGATGTGATTTATTGATTGGCTGGTTACTGTGGTCTCTGTATCTCTGCCACTTTTGTTGCCAGGACTAAAATCAGCGAGTGAATGGTGGAACAATAGAGTTATGAGAAGTATGTTTCCTCAGGGAAGCGTTCTATATTAGTCTTTGGAGTCAGGGATGAGCAGAAGGGACCAGAACAATACAACAATTCTTCTAAATGAATGGAGTTCAGTTATAACAATATAATCATTGTTTTGAACATAAATTTGTTGGAGACTTACGTAGATCTCATTGTGGTCAAAGCGGTTCCTCAGGTTCTCGAGGAATGAGTCTTCAGACAGGGGCTCTAGGAGGGACCATGTCGCCAACCCCAATCATGTTGTCTAGAAGTGACGTCTTCACCTCCATTTTGGCTGCCGGTGTCCCCCCCTGCAGAGAAAAACAGAGGAAGGAAGAGATACATCAACCAACCAAAACCAAAAAAAACAAAGATTGTCAGGTCAGGTTCAAGAAAGGTATCACTTAGTTACACCTAAGAAGCCATTATTCTGTTTGTTGGCCATTATTTGCGAGGTCTCCGGCAAAGTTTTAAGAGACATTCTCTGATCGGTAAATAAACAGTCCTAAACTTAGCTAATGCAAATAAACTCTGGGGCGGACATGTTTGTACAGCAGTGGTTTGACTCCGGGGGAGGAGCGGAGCCTTTTGATTGGCTGTTCAGTCTTGTTCTCTTCTGGCATGTGAGAATGTCCCATAGGTAATTACATAAGAGGAGAAGTCTGCCCCTGACCTCAGATGGAATCTGCTCCCACTTCTGGGTGTTTTGTACATCAAAGAAATAGCCCCAAATTCATCGCTTATTCCCCCCCCCCCCACCCATCTTGCTTGTTGCAGCAATATAATATTTGGGGCCGGTAAAGGATCTGGGCTGGAGTGCACCCAGACAAAAACACTGCTGGGGGTGGCAGTTTTCAGTCCAGTGTTGCATCCCATTGCCTTTGGGACAGTAATCCCAACGCTATAGGGCTGAAGATAAAAGAGGGGCCTAGGATACATTCAGGGCCTGGTTTACAGGGCTTTGCTGTACTAAAAAACCCAATGTCTGCTGTTGTGACAGACTGTCCACACCAGGCCAATAGATGAGGCCATGTAGTCATCCATTGTTCGCTGCTCTCGTAGTACAAATGTCTCTTTTGCATAACCAGAAACAGCCACTGACTGGCACTGAATGAAAATATGGCAAGGCTACACATTTATGATGCACTCTGATGTTTTAGACATGTGTTTCAATGACTAAAGCAGTCATGGAAGTGGAAATTAGAGAAAGCCCTCAAATTGGCAGACATCTGACACTTTTCAAAACTTTTCTGCATATTAATCTAACAACTGGATCTGAGGGGTTTTATGTGATCTGAAACAAAACGCAGACAGCCACAACTGGGCGACGGAACGCTCCCACATTTCAGCAGAAAACCCTCACTTTGTTTCAAAGGCGTAACTCTCCATCAGCTGTCAAACTTACTTTTAGCAGTAACTTAGAAACAGCATGAGTTTCCTGGAAATGGAAAATGGATTCCCTGGGTAGACTTCCACTTCACTTTTCCCCCTGGCTTCTGTTCCCCCTGCAGGGCACACGTTATTGGCCCATAAAGAAGTTGCCAGGCTCTTAGTAGGAGGCAAGACTCGAGTTCCTAAAACCACTCACTTCTCACACCGAGCACGAAAAACAAAACTTGGCAACAAAAAGTTGGGCCCAGACAGATGAGGAAGAATGTAGCAAAATGATTGATGTTATTTTGCAATTAAGACATTTTAAATGGCTATGATGCTGCAAAGATGTCAACAGTTTGATATAGGACTCAGATATATACCAAGCAGGGGGAGAGATATTTTGCTTGCTTGTCAACATGCAGTCCAGCGAAGTATATATACTTTGTGCCCACCGACTACTGAATTGTGCCAGGATTGGGTATGATGGCACTGTGCCAATACATTCCTTGTGAAGACTCGTGTCTACCAGCTGCTCTGGTTGTTTGCAACGCAGTTCTGAAATCAAGTTATTTCCTTTTGACATTCTCTGCAGAGATGAAACAGCATTCACCTGCTCTGTGATCTCACACCATATGTTATCTTTCTGTGGGACTTCATAACGCTGCTGCTTTGCTACAGCATTCCAAGATTTGTTTGTTCTCGACAGAACTGAGCATCACATTAGTTTCGTTGTGTTGCTTTGATTCTTCTGTTTCCCCTTTTCCTTAAATTTCATTTGGTTGGTTTGTGAATTCTCTTCACACCGCCAATATGGCATTTCTCATCGGGCTACTAAGTTTTTTTGTCTATATTCATGGTCTCGAGAGCTCCCTTAACCCGTGTCTAGACTGTAAACGTAGCGTGAGCAGCAAGTGCTCCGTCTGTGTGTGCTGCACTGGAGGCGTTCAGGTGCAGTGTTGAGCGTAGGTCACCCACGTGTTGGAAGCGCTCAGTGCCCAATATCACATGACTGTAGTGACGCACGTAAAACAGGGGGAAAAATAAACTTGGAGCGTAAATGAACGCTTCAGTCACGGTTACGCTCGGGAGATGCGGCTGAGATGCGAGCCTGCACGGAGCCGGTGCAGACAGCTGCATAGATTAAAATGAGAGCGTATCTGTTGCGTGTGACGTGCGCATGAAAAAAAAACGCGTCTGACAGGCTTGCTTTCTAGACACGGGGTTATGAATAGTTTGAATTCATCCACATATTGCATGGACGCAATTAAAAACTTATTCCTTCAGTGAGAGTTTTAGGCTTACATTTATATTCTGTCCCATGTAAATACCTTCAAATTAAAAACAATAATGACCCCATTTAATACTGGCCATCCAGGGCATCAGATAATAGTTGCATTAGCCTGCCACAATCAATATTGGTCAAACCAATTACTACAAAGTCGTTAACTACCCAGCTTCTGCAAACCCACTGCCTGACGTAGACATGCAACACTGAAAGTGCTGAACCAAGTCTCTGGTATGAATAAACAAGATTATAAAAAGGACACAGCCTACTCTTCCTCGGTGTGAAAACAGATGCTGACGCCTTCCACTGACCTGGGGGAGAACACCATGTGTCAATGTCGCCTGAGCGCCTATGCCATTCTGACCAACAACATATTGCATCTGTCTGCAGCCTGGATGCCGGATGCCCTCAGCTCCTCTGCTGATAACCCACTACCCCAGATTTGGAAGGGGCTTCCAGGCAGCCAGTGACACAATCCCATTAATAAGAGTTGCTGCCTGCTGCTAAATGTTGTACTGAATCCAAAGAGGGAGAATGAGAGAAAACCTGACAGCCTTGATTAAACTCGGGGGGGGGGGGGGGGGGGGGGGGATTATCCTCCCCCTGGTAGAGAGATGAGGTATATAACCAGTCTGTAATGGTAAATTTTAAAAACTGTTTTTTGTGGTGTGCCTCAAAGTACACATGAAGGGCAAAAGAAAAATGAGTGGGTTTTTTTTTGTTCTTCAAAAAAACAAAAAAAAACAACAAAAAAAAACAACATAATAAACCAGCTGTCAACCTTGTATGATAGAATAGATTATTTTATCAGTCTAAATCAAAATGAACCCTGTATGACCCTTTAGTGAATTACACTTAGAAACTGGATTAGAAGTGTCCCGCTTTATCAATCTCTCTGATGCAAAATACATCAGAGATTGATGAAATCTCTCTGATGCATGTTCAGGCAGTAAGCACACACATGGTTTAGCTTACTATTAATCTCAAATCTAAATCTGATGAACGGGTAATGTAGCAAAACTTATGGTCAAATACCCCTGTATGGATGTACGTTACCTTAACTCGGCATGCTCTCCAAAACCTCACCGGCACAATGACGTGTTGACCTTAAGTACCAATGTACCGAAAGCATGGCAAACATCAGCATCTGTTAAAAAACATCTTGGCTGTATCTAAATTTAAATTTTATTGTGCCGCCTTTGTAACACTTATTGAATGATGATTGAATCGTATGGCCAAATGGAGAGATGTTCAATGTGATTCTTTCGCTTATGACTTTTTGCTAGCACATCCTGATACAACTATCTGCCATTTTTCATAAGCTATAGCAATATAAAGTCAACTTAATACCTGTCACTGGCACTCCATTAAGCACTCCCCCCACAACCCTTCTTAGTGTCACGCAATATGCAGCAGGCTGGCAAGATCAAACGCACCACACCCTGAATGTCAGGAGAAGGGCACTGCTGAGTCACTGTTTTGATCCTACGTACAAAATACCGTCCACGTCACAGAATTAACTATTAAATTGGAATTTTACCATGCAGCAGATTAAAGTGCTGTATTTAGAAGAGCTAAGTTGGAGAACAGGGGAAAATGAAAACACGATTTTATCACTGAAAGTCTGATACTGATGGGTGGGCTGGACCTGGGAACGATATTATGGAGACATGCGTTGCTTCCTGCCTCTGACATTGACCCAGATTTCCCAGCCAGATCAAGCTATGGGGAAAAAAACACACCATTAAACGTACATATATTATTTACAGGCCCTAGACTGAGGCCATGTGTTCTTTTCTGCCCTTAAGCGAGGAGAAAAGTCACTTACCCGAAAGGTCAACAGCCATGCAGGCACTCACATGCATGGAAAAACACACAACAAATAGTGAAACTACGAGGAGTTGAGCCAATACGCCAGCTTTTGTTGTTAGGGTGCAAGTATGTGATTGTTTTTTTTTTTTTTTTTTTTTTTTTAAAAGGCAGCTCAGAGTGACCATTAATATTTTCATCATGATCAACGATACAAGCTCAGATTCTACACAGACATGTGGTCTGTGAGAAAGTTAATGAGTATTGTGTGAGGTACACGGAGATGATTGGTGTCATTTCTACCTTGGGAGCGGTTGTTTGAGAACACACTGGCGTCTATGTGCAAACAAATGATAATAAAATCTATTACGCAGCGTAATAGTCTGTAAATTCCCCCGCAGATCAAGCTGGCCTTGTCACGGGGCAGAAGAGTCACAATATCACAGCCTGCTGGCAATGATGGAGATTAAAACCCTCCCTAATGGAGCAGCAGCAGGGCATGGGTCTGTGCCAAAGAGCAGGCCGGGACAGAGTGGACAGAGGTTTAGAGGAGGGGAGCTGCAAGCTGCTGCCTGGGAAACTGACCACGAATCCAGAGTCCTCAACACCGCTCCAGGTGCAGATCTGCGCGGGCGTGTGTGTGCGAGTGCAGGCTGGCACACGGACAAACTGGCAGTTATTAGTGGGCGCACTAAATGACTTAACAAGATGAACTTAATTACTTCTAATTAAATGGAGTTCCATCTTCTGTGAAAAGTGCCAACGTTAGATAAATCTTAAATAGTAGACCTGCTCAGTAACGGGGTAGTGGTGTGAGTTTAAATCCCTTTCAACCATCCGGCCTGGTTAAACATAAACCTGCAACCCAAACAAACACTGGTCTTTATTTACAATTCAGCTCAAACTGCAGGGAGACATTAAGACGAGTAGATTTGCAAAACATGAGCCTACTGCTGACATTAAGATGACAAAGGATCAAACAACCACACCATCATTAATTCACTGGGCAGATAAAACTGATTGGAAAAGGGGGCAGACGACTGATAGGAATGATTATCTAATGCGTTAGCTTTAACAGGCCCTAAAAACATACTTTATTGTTTCTGACTATGAGTGATAAAGTGCTAATACAGTGCATGATCACAAAATAAACAGCTTATGTCACATGAGACACTGCTGTACTTTTTGTCTGTGCTCTTTGTTGTTAACAGGTGATGTCATGCACTTCCGCACGCCAATTAGATTTAAGCCACATCTGAATCCAAATATGATGACTTTAGGCCTTTTTCACAGCGTTTTGACTCGTCATGGCAGGAAAAACACGACGGCCCTGTTGCATTTTAAATGTCCCGCCAGTGACGGTGTGACAGTGAGCCAGCATGCACAGAAACAGGAGCAGCTGTATGGAACTCAACTTCTTTATCATTCACACCTGTGTTTTTCCCCACTGTGACATGTCAAAATGTCTTTGTGGACTTGAGTGTTAAACTCTTATAATACCAGTTTTTTATAACTATGGTTGCTTATTTAGTCATGAATATATGATGTTGGAAAAAAACTTGGAAACAAAAGTATTCAGGGACTTTAAAGAATTTCCGTCTGCGTCACAAGACTGAGTTTTAGTCTTTTATGCATGCATTTATTTCACAAATGAAGCATTTCCCCCTCCTCTTTATAAGCAATGAGGCTTGAGACGGTGTTCTTAAGCGCATACTTATTCCCCTTAGTTGTATAAACACACTGCAAGAGTGATTTACAGTACACAACCTATGAGCCTTCACTACTGATTTCAACAGGCATCATGAAAACAGGTGGCTGTTAACTTTGTACTCTGCGCCTTTTTCCACGTTGGCAGCTCTAAACAGCAATGTGAGGGTAACTGATGAGTCCTGTAAAGTGCCATTAGCTACAAAACATAAAACACGCTCATATTTATTTATACAGTCAACAAGTAATGCTTTTAAAACGATTAGAGAGGTAAAATATCCAACACTGGCAGGTTCCTCTGGACGGAGCGCTCGCTCACGACTGTTGAGGGAACACTCAATTCTGGTGATGACACTTGCATCCTGATTTTGGAATATATTTAGGCTGGCAAGATAAGAGATTTACGGAAAGCCCTCCCTATGGGGCTTGCTGTTCTGTACAACTAATGCAGCCAACACTCCTTTTCCCGATCCTCAGGGTTCAAAATGTTGCACTTCAGCACAAACAACAGCCCTAAAGTGACCTAACCACATGTCGGCTATGAAATAAATGCACACAGGAGAGCCGTGCAAGGTTACAAATTTTCGCTGTAGTACATAAATACGCACAAATGTTCCCCAGACTGCTCCGTCTTAGCAGGATCAGCACCGTCTGCACAACAGGCAGTCAAACACTTGGCCTGGCTTGGTTTCATATAGTGAATGGAGAAAGCAGCTGTCCTGGACTTAACAAAGCAACAATGAGCTGAATCAAAATGTACAGCATTATTATTCTACCTCCGTGGGGAGGCAAAAGGACGTAGTTGAAGCAATGAAGTCGAACAGGTGGACTCTGACAGACAGTAGTTTGTTAGGATAGTCAAGCTGAAGACCACGTATGATTTTGCCACCTTCAATCCCAAATTAATGTGAGACAACTGAAGATTTCACAATTGAGACCTATGATGCTGATGAGGCATAGAGCTGGAAATGCAACTAATCCAGAGGACTTCTCATGCAGCCTTGGTTTAGGAAATCCTCTTTTAAAGCAAAGCTGCTGAAGGTTTTTTTTTTTTTCATTGTCCTGTCTGTGGAGCCTGCACATGTGCCCCTGTCTATCTCTGTCATGCAGGGCTAACACAAGACACACGCCTCACTACACTAAGCTGCACGGGCAGAAGTGCAAACACTATTCATCACCGCGGCCCTGGCTGCAGGACTTTGGTCCTTTATACAAACCACGTTAAACCAGAGCATGTCAGCCGACAGCGTTCGTGAAGAAGGTTTTTGGCACATTAGAAAAAGCAGCTGCAACTTAACAAGCTCACACAGAGGAGAGCTACTACAATGGCAATCGCTCAAACAGACTCACACGCTGACCTCTTCCAAGTCTGAGCTAAACGGTTGTTATATTTTCCAGGAGTCTTTCTGCAGCACTGAAGGCTTACCACACACTACCTCTCACAGTCGTCTTACATCACCGCTTGTTTGATCAGCGCAGGTAATAAAGTCCCCATCTGGTTTCCCCAGAGTGGGACTCTAGAGCCAATAGAGGCGGGACATATTTGTGGAAAACCACAAAGAGACAGACATCATGTATAAAAGAAGGTCTTATCTGATGCTCTTGGGATTTCGAGTTCACAGATGGAATTAGGAGTTGAAAAACTGCAGCATTCAAAACAGTGTTGCGTGTGACACTTAAAGCATAACAAGTATTAGATTTCAACTAAATTTATGTTTTGAATCAGTTTTGAATTAAGCCAGGACCAGTGATTCAGAAGCAGGGTTATTTTTAGACTGTATGGAAATGTTCATAGTTTGGATTTGACTACTTAATGCCAAAAAGAAAAAAAAAAAAAAAATCTGAGTCAAAGTCAGGGACAAATTAATGTTTAGACTGAGTATAATCAGCAGTTTCTGCAGGCTTTGAATCATAGATTTGAATAATTATCAGAGTTGCCATTTAGAAAATGCAGACTTGCTTAATTTATTCACCGAGTAGGCTACACTAACAAACAACCTGCATGTATTAAAACCACTATAATATTTTTTATAATACATGCACACAGACAGTTTCAATAGCACTCCGGGGTGACTATAGAGCAGAATTTCTCCTGTGATATAATTATTTTCTGTAGTCTATTGGTAATCTAATGTGGTATAGATTTTATTTCTTCTAGCTACTATTCTTCCCATAAGGCAGTGGTTCTCACACTGGTTCACATCAGGGACCCCTAAACTGACACAAATGAGGCCACGGACCCCCATCTGTTACAATTTTTGCTTTTAGATGTTTTAGTGCAGAAAGTGTATGAAACCCATAACCAACATAGTCACACATTCTGTCATTGTGTTACTTATGGATGAAATGATAATGAAAATAAATTATTCCCCTTTTTTGCTGGGGAGCCCTTGGAACCCCCTCGAGGACCCCACTTTAAGTACCACTGCCATAAGGTATTCTTCCTGTTTGATCCTCTGGGTTTCAGGCTGGATGCCACAGGGGACCCCAGCAGAAAGAAGGCATTTCGACTCTGACATGGGGATGTTTCTCAGAGGAGGTGAATAGTTTTATTCATGCGTTCCATGCTGAGCAGTCATTTATTCCAGTCAGCCACATAAAGATGTCTTCAAACCATAGGTGCACAGAGTAAACCCACTTACAGGCAGTTTATCCACTTTTTAAGCTGACACTGATCTTTTTTTCCTGTATATCATATCCATGTTTATCCATAAATCACAGTTTAAGATTATGCTTTCAGTCAGCAAAAACGTGTGGAAGATGGTGGTGGTTTTACTCTGAACTACACCAATGTGAAGACTAAAGTTCACCGTGTTCACTTATCCCTGCATATCTGATTCAAAGCTGATCTGAGCTCCACATTTACACACACAGCTCAGTCGTGCGAAGACACGGGGTATGTTTGCCGTGAACTGAGCTGGCTTTCTTTCTGCTGCTGTGCTCCGCGCTGAATAAACCAAACTTTCAAGACTGGAGCCTGAATGAGTATGTTGCAGAGTTGACACATCTGCTACTGCCCTCGGCGTTTGGCTCTGCAGCGGTTTGACTCTTGAAAATACAAAGATGGTGCTTAAACCCGCAGATGTAGGCAATTAGCGGCCACACTTTTTGATTCACAGCGCAGAATAAGCTTTGATTTTGGACTGCCTTAGCCTGTGAGACGGAGGCAAACAGCGAAACGAAGCTCGGGCACAGTTTTACCCTCCAACCGATACAGTTCCTTCACAAAGAAAAAAAAAAAAAAGATAAACAAAAATCCCAACCCCCTCCCTGCACCAAGTGAAGAGGAATGAATGAGTTAGGAGAAGCAGACGGTCTAAAGACTATGTAAAGCTAACTTTTGAGAAAAGTTACAGCGAGTGAAACATACAACTCAAACAGCAACGTTTTAGCACCTAGCCAAGCAAACTGAAGATGTCAAACTTGCCTCTTTATCTCCGCAAGAGTTGCTCCCCTCCCGTCCTAAATCCACTCTACAGACAAAAAAGTAGGATCCCAAGAGGTGACTCTCCAAGTCTGGAGTGGCTCTGAAAGCCCTTCCCCGCTGTCTTTAATTTAACTCGGAGCCTTTCTGCTGTGCTGTATGGGGCCGAAATGTGGCTCTCATCTGGATCTCGGCACTTTGAATGGAGTTCTGGATGGAGAGAGGACTGTCCGCCGGTCGAAGGGAGCGTCCAGAGCGGCGTCTCTGGCTTAGTTCAGTGTCTGTTAATCACCTCCAGCGTGGGGCGGAGGTGGGGTTGTGTTGCGTTCGGGTGTTGTCGGAAATATTGGGAGATAATGTTTTTTTGTCCACGTGAATAAATCTTTTTAATCCCACGGAGGGCAGACGTTAACCATATCAAACCTTTAGCAAACGCCAGCCACTTCTAAGATTAAAATAAACATAAATATTGTATCTAGTCTAGCTTTTTTATTGTTTTTTGTTGTCTTTTTAATCTATTTAATCTAGTTTTTATTTCACTCCATTTTACTATTACTACTATTATTATAACTTTTAGATCTATTTTATTACATTTCCATCATCTGTATTTCTCGCATGCATTGGTCTCACATTGTTTTGTTCTGTGTTATTATCGGCTTGTCAGTCATCTGTGAAGCACTAACCTGTATAAAAGGTGCTATACAAATAAAGTTCGACTGATTGATTGATTGATTGAGACAGCATACCTAAACATTTTAAATCGTATTAGCCTAACCTTTCACGGCCTAGGTGGGTGTTTCCTGGAAAATTAATGAATAAATAATGGGTGGCTGGACTGGTTTAAAAAAATGTGTAGCATATGTAAATATTATGGGAATTGTTAGGTTTCAATTTCAGTTCTTTGCTAAAAACATCTAATTTTATCTGAGTACAAGAAGTTCGTGGAATCAAGATTTACGAGATGAATGACAACCATGAACGCAACATGAAAGTTTTCCCTTCATCCCAAAGACACAGTTACCGCTCCACCGGACAGCACAACACCCCCCTCCTGTGTCTTAATTTTAGATAGCAACGACTTTTTGACCAATTACTTGACGATACCAGCTCTGGGACAGTTTGGTGTTTCAACACTGAAGATTAAAACGCCTTTCTGCGGTAAGGAAAGTGATCCTGTTACAGTTTTTTTAGGGGGGTCGAAACATTTCTTCTAGCCTATTTGTTTGACCGTTAATTTAAGAAAATGTACAGGGGGTTAATTTACAAGGATTGCCGTTATATTACTCCTGCCTACGTCACAGGCAGAGAAGTAATGCAGCCATAATGCACGAAATACTGCATTCGTTGGTAAATTTGCCATTGTTATTTCACGCTGACGGTATTTTGTCAACTTTTAGCCGTTTGCGGACTGTACTCTCTCCCCACATAAGTGTAATGACCCAAATAGATTCAGCATTAATGCGCATGCGCCGCTTCTATAATTTCCTCTCCACTGTCTGGAACTGATTGTACTAAGCTAGAGTCCAGTGGCAATATATATATTTTTTTGTTTCACGGACTGTTTTTGCCCATAAATAGGACTTCGGTGAGTTGCTGTTCGATAAAGTTCAACGTTAATAAGCGGTGGTTATACATTTACGCTTATTGAGGCACTGCGTCAGGAAAAGAAAGGAAGCTGGCTGGAGTTAGCTAACACTTCCCGGTGTTAACTGAAGTCCTGCTCGGCTCTTGTTGGCTTTAACGTTAGCCAGAAATTTTCATTGCTGTCACAGTTTTATGTCATTTCGTCAATTCTAGCTTAATCGTTATTTTAGAAAACATGTAACTAAAGTCATGTCGTTTGTTAGATTCACATCACAACAGTGAACACCGGTATAAACGCCTGGTGACTGTTGCTGTGAGTAGATAGTTTCTATCCAGTTAGTTAGATGTAACACTGTCTACAATGTTAACTCCTTTTAGCTAATTGTAACATTAACTAACATTAATGCTGGTATGAGTAGACTGTCTGGCTCGTTTTACCCTACACTGCAAGAATTACACTACACCCAGTTTTAACTCCAGTGTTGTTCCCTTGTTTGTTTCCATTACAATTATCTTTTGATTAATGCTCATTTAAAAACGACCTCCACCAAGGAATGTTGTATGGCACAATGTCCTCAGTCATTTAATAAAATGAGGTTGTTTTCAGCCACATGCATAGCCTAACATGGCAGTTTCTTTTCAACCAACCATAAATGGATTGATGGAGAGAGTACAAGGGGTACAGATGATGATTATAATTAGTGGTTGCTAATCCTGATATTTTTTCTGCTTTTCCCTGTGTCCCCCCAGAGTGTCTTTTATGAGTAATCAAAGGCAGCAGAAGCCTACGCTAACAGGCCAACGATTCAAAACACGAAAAAGAGGTGAGAGACTTCAAGATATCACACAGTTCTGCACACTGGAATTTAAAGCTATCTCATTTCTATAGCCTTTGATAGTGATTTCTCAACCAAGTAGGTCTCCATCTGGTTTTATGAAGACAACCTGCTTGCTTGTCTTCCAGTTTTTCATTTTGCTGTCCTCCTTTCGATTTTGGGTGTACACATTACTCCCATGCCACTGTACTGCTATCAGTCATATATTTCATTTGGTAGGTGCCGATGTCAGCCCTAAATGATGTGTGTAGCAACTGGATTGCACTTGGCCCAAAACTGATATGCGGCAAATAAATATATGTGAAGGAGTCTTGTTTTTTCAGTGGCAATGAAGATTAAGCACGCACAGTAAGGTAGCAGCATAGTATTTGGCCTGTAGGGCTTAAGTCAAATGCCTAATGCAAGGAAGAGAATTCACAAATCTCTATATGTTTGACCTGTTTATGGGGTTTTATATTTCCTTCAGAATGTCATAAGATCATATGTAAGTTGCAGGGGTAAACTCAAGTGAACATCTGTCTTTTCAACAGATGAAAAGGAGAGATTTGACCCTTCCCAGTTTCAGGAAAGCATCGTACAAGGTCTGAACCAAACTGGCACAGATTTGGAAGCTGTCGCAAAGTTCCTTGATGCCTCTGGTGCCAAGCTTGACTACCGACGCTATGCCGAGACTTTATTCGACATCCTGGTGGCTGGTGGAATGCTGGGTAAGAGACAGGGCTCGTTTTATATTTGTTCTGCCTTTACAACAAGATTTTAAGTTGCAGTTATACCTAAGAGGGCTTTTCTTGATGTGGTTATTGGTATGATCGTGAGAAAATGGAAAAACACATTTACAGAAAAAAATACCTCCTACTTATTCATTCATTCAGTTTTCTACAATCATAGAAACAGAATTGTGCAAAGTAACTCAGAAGGTAATGCTTAAGACTCACTTAAGAAAATGTGTTTTTCAGCCCCAGGGGGTACCTTGTCAGATGACATGACCTGCACAGAGTTCTGTCTCTTCAAAGCACAAGAGGACATGGAGACCATGCAGGCATATGCACAGGTGAATTTCAGTCTTGCACTATTGTAAATATTATTGCAGGGAAGTTAAAAATCTATTCTAGTTAGTACAAAAAAATGAAAACATGTTTGGTATTTCTTTTAGGTCTTCAACAAGCTCATCAGGCGTTACAAATATTTGGAAAAAGGATTTGAGGAGGAGATTAAAAAGGTTTGTTTTTGGCTTATTTTGGCTATTTTATTACAACATAAACCTAAAAAAAATCTGAATATATGTCATTCAATTCAGCCTACAGGATTGTGTTGATACTGTATGTTTGCTCTTTGGCAGCTGCTGCTGTTTCTCAAGGGCTTCACAGAGTCTGAGCGCAACAAGCTGGCCATGCTAACAGGGATTCTGCTGGCCAATGGCAATCTCTCTGCATCCATTCTCAGCAGCCTCTTCAATGAGAACCTGGTCAAAGAAGGTACCCACTTTTCTGCCCTGTAGGCGTGCCTAGTTGTGTTGTTCATTGTTTAGCAGATAAGGTCCGCAGATAGAAATAGTTGGAGTCAGGTAAAATAAGCAGATTTTAAGGGCGGGGGGCATCATATACATTCAAATTAATCTTACAACATTATAAAACGGTGATCTTTTCTCTTCTCCACCTCTTTAAAATCCGTAATTGATTTTTAAAATTTGTCCAATCATCTGTCCTTTTTAAAATAATTTATTGTCTTCTTGACAATTTCCTTGCATTTATCAAAC
This sequence comes from Scomberomorus guttatus, assembly GCA_038419695.1. Taxonomy (NCBI): domain Eukaryota; kingdom Metazoa; phylum Chordata; class Actinopteri; order Scombriformes; family Scombridae; genus Scomberomorus; species Scomberomorus guttatus. The sequence goes on along the minus strand of CM076456.1, from coordinate 23,370,657 downwards.
ATTTTAAGGATTGAGGTGTGAATTAACATAAATTTACATCCTTTTATCTGCCTAAATGCTTCACTGAGAGTATGAAGATTTGCATTCTAATCAGACAGTACCCCAGGTAGAGTTCACAAATCGGCACACTTTCAGAGAATTGGTGTGAAATCTTTAAGTTAATGTAGCAGTCTGGAAGATACTCACCTGAATTGACTAACTCAAAGTTTCATTCTTTTACAATTTCCTTTCTTTGTGTTAGACTGCTGAAGCCTCATTTTAGCTTCAGCTAAACTTAAGAATGCATATTTGCACAAATTGAGGACTGTAAATTTTGTTCCCCGGACATTAAAATTGCCTTAGAAACATAACTCTTCACAGCCAGTATGGACAGCAGGAATAAATACAGTGACAGTGGTAAATGTGGGTAGTGACTAATGATGCCACTAGCGGAGTTTCTTAGCCATGTTGTAATTAATGATGGCTTGACGTTTTGTTTCTGTTGTTGTCGACATTTGGCTTGATGTGTCGGGGTTTTTACACCAGGGAGGGAGCTCTGTAATGTCCTTGTTCACTTCACATTTTCAAACTGTGTCACTGAAATGGTGTTCACTGAAATCTAAGGCTGCAACTAACAATTATTTTCATTATCGATTTAATTGGACGACTATTTTCTCGATTGATCAATTAGTTGTTTGGTCAATAAAATGTCAGAAAATGGTGGAACATGTTGATCACTTTCCCAAAGCCTAAGATGCAACCCAAAATGTCCAAAAGTCCACAACCCAAAGATATTAGGCTTATTAATTTATTTTAAAAATTGATTATTATTTACTATTAATTGATTATTAGAATAATAGTTTGATTTTCTGTCGATCGACTAATTGATGCAGCTCTACTGAAATCATATTGTATTTCTTCTAATATAGATTCATTTATATGCCTTTGGTCCACACCAATTTTGTTTACTCTTTGACACATGCATCATTTTTCCAGTTAAAACCTGCCTAATTGCATCCTGGAGTTGTTGTGTTTACCAATGTCTTACTCAGGCCTATCTTTATCCTGGCAGGTCTGTTACTAACAGCTGACTCACATTTGAATGCATTTGTTCAGGTGTTTCAACATCCTTCGCTGTAAAACTCTTCAAATCCTGGCTTTCTGAAAAGGACATCAACTCTGTTGCTGCCAGTCTCCGTAAGGTTGGCATGGACAACAGGCTCATGGTGAGAATGACATCTCAAGTACGAAACTTTTAACAGGCCAAGGTGAAGAATTATGCTTCTTAGAACGATAAGGGTCATCAATCTGTTTAATCATGAGTAAGCAGTTTTTAGATTGTTTGATGAAAACAAAAGTTAATCATCATTAATTTAGTTGAGCGTGGTGTTCAGTACTCAGGCAATGAATGGACAAAAGCGTCTTAATTGCTAAAGAGGTCTTGTCTGCTGAGCAGGGTCTGTATCAAGCTTTGACTGTGTGATATTTCAGGAGCTGTTCCCTGCCAACAAGCGGAGTTGTGAGCACTTCTCGAAGTACTTCACAGATGCTGGGCTCAAGGAGCTTTCGGACTTTGCCAGAAACCAGCAGTCCATAGGTGCCCGCAAGGAGCTGCAGAAAGAGCTTGAGGAGCAGATGTCACGTGGGGACCCCCTCAAAGATGTAAGCCTTGTTAGCTTTTCAGCTTCTTTTACATTTGCTGGGTCCCTTTTTTTTTTTTCACACCACTGAGGGGTGGCACTTAAGATTGCTTCCTTCTTAACCTCTGCCGCCTTTTGTCTTGAGGAGTGCAGCAGAAAAAGGATGCAGTGAATCAATGACAAGTTGCTTGAAATCCAGTCAACTTGCACATATTATCTGCTGCCGCAAGCCTCTGTATCCTGCCAGGGTTCTCATACCTCGGACGTCTGCAGGATTTGATAAGCAATAAGCCTGAGCATATGCTAGCTGTGGTTTGCCTGCTTTGCCAATAATGTGAGTTCATTTCTGGGCTCGGGCCTTGCAGATCATCGCCAACATCCGAGAGGAAATCAAGAAGAACAACATCTCCGAGCAGATGATGATTGGACTAATTTGGTCCAGTGTAATGAGCTCCGTGGAGTGGAACAAGAAGGAGGAGCTAGTCACAGAACAAGCCATCAAACATTTAAAGGTGACCCCCTCGTTATATGGCTCTGCTATTCCTTGGCTCACAGGCTGTCATGAGAAATGAGAGATGTACTTAACAGAACTTAGATGAGTAGAGTAGAGTAGAAAGGATAATTAATTTACTAACCATCAGAAAAATAGAAGTAATGAAAGCATTTAGAAAATAATTCTATCCTCCTGAAATTTTACAACTCTAATTTTTTTTCCTGTTGTACATTTTCAGCAATACAGCCCACTGTTGAAAGCCTTTACATCCCAAGGCCTCTCTGAACTCACTCTCCTGCTAAAGATCCAGGAGTACTGCTACGACAACATCCATTTCATGAAGGCCTTCCAGAAAATAGTTGTTCTGCTTTACAAAGGTAAGTTATTGCTGTCCATGAGGCTCTTTTTTTTTCTTTTTTTTTTTTCCATCCTCACATTTGTGGTGAAAGTAGATTTTATATTAGGAAGCTATGTAGGCACGTGTGAATGATGCCAGATGGCCAGAGATTATAGCCAAAAGTTTGTCTTGATTGATGTCGTCAACCTGCCTCGCGACATTTGTTTATCAAGCACCTGCGGATGCATCTGTGCTGTTGGCGTCATGTTGAAAAGATTTTTTTTATTTATTTATTTTTTTATGTATGTTGTTTTTTTTGTTTTGTTTTAGCGGATGTCTTGAGTGAGGAGGCGATTCTGAAGTGGTACAATGAAGCCCACTTGGCCAAAGGAAAGAGCGTTTTCCTTGAACAGATGAAAAAGTTTGTTGAATGGCTCAAGAGCGCAGAGGAAGGTAAGTGCCTCACACTCTCCTTTTTTTTTTCTGTCTTTATCAGTCAGTGTTTTTGGTTCTACCTCCCAAAAGTTTGCCATGGGATTGGTTACAGATGGATGTAACAAATTTATCCCTTGTATTCGTCCCTCAAGCTACCATTGGGACCAGGTGTCTTGTTGGTAATGCTTAGTGTAACTAGATGCATAGTGCTGACAGATGTTTTCTTTTTTTCCCAGAGTCCGAGTCTGAAGAAGAGGAGGCAGACTGAAGAACCTCCAACTGTTATCCTGATTTTGTATTTTTACATTAACATAGCATTAGATGCAGTAGAAGGGTTTGTTACAGAAGTCTGTCTGTTTTTTTTTTTTCTCCCTTTTCTCTTCTACCTCCTCATCAAGGGCTTTAATAGTTGTAGTAATAATTGTTTTAATTTTAGACATGTTTTTCTGTCTGACTCAACACTTGTACTCTTCTTTATACCCCTTCAGGAGCCGGTCACGGTGCCACATTTAGCTAAATAGATTGAAACCCCTTTCATGTAACAAAGGGGGATTTTTTTAATTTTTTTTTTTTTTTTAACGGTTCCCTTTAAAATTAGCCAGTTTGAAGGCATATTTCACAGCTATAGTATTTAGTCATGGAACTCTTGAAACTCTCATGTTTGCCACAGGTCCGTCTGTGTAGCCATGATATCTTGGGCCTGTGAAAGGCAAATTGCTTTTGTAACCTAATTTTACATTTCTGCCAATTACATGACAACTTTGAATTCGTTTTTAAATTCTTCTCCATCATTGGTGACGAAACGGTGCCATTTTAAATAGCAATGGTGATGGTGGCAATGCCCCACAAAAGCAACTTTAATTGTAGTTTCTTTACATCTTATGTAACAGAATCATAGTAGCTTTGTAGGTTGTTTTTTTTTCCTTTACCATACAGTTTGACTTTTTAAAATAAATGGAAATGAATGGTTTGCATTACTGATGTATTTATTATTGCTGGGTACAATTAGTCACATCAAATAACTTACACTGTGAAAAGTCATACATAAGCAGCCAAACATACAAAACAGTTCATGTAGAAATCCCATCTGTTGTGCCACAGATCAACCTGTACACCCTCGAAAATGTCCACTGGCTGGTCCCTTCTAGCCTCACCTAATCGCGAAAGGCAGCCCCGTCATGCATGACCTGAGGTGCAAACAACGATCTCATTCACTACACTTCTATTCTACTTACTATGGTAATTATGGTTCAGTGAAGCATGCAGAAATGAAAGCGAGATGGTGATTCAAGATGTTATGAAAACGGGGAGGGGGGGTCCACGTCCATTCATTATGACAAGTTTCTTTACAAAGTCTAAAGAACAGACAGCTCATTTTAATGCTGTGCTGCGACACAATTCTGAATTCTTCAGTGGGTATGTTTAAACCCGTGCCTGCCTGGTGATGTTACATTGTCAGCAAACTTAGTTCTGATATCCCAAACTAACCACAATTTCTATATTTGATGATGTTTGTTTGTATGTTTGTTTGTTTTACATTGGTAGGCCTGGGCTTCCAGGTGTTGAGGCGGGACCATCATCTCTAAAGGATTTGTGCATGCTTGAGCTTTTTTGTGTACTACAGCTTCCAGAGGTAAATTATTCACTTCAGCTCCAGCTATCATACAGTTAAGATAATCCATGTGAAGAGGTAGCTGAATGGCCCATTCTGAATCAGAATTATTGACATTTTCTCAAGTGTCTTTTTTTTTTTTTTTTTTTTACAATTGTAGAATGGTTAACAGTAGTCCAAGTCAGCATGTACATTACAAAGGAATGTACTCTACAGTACAGCAGAGCACAAAGATTATCAACTGATAATCAGTTACACTCAGTACCAACAGATGGCAGTAAGTCCTTTAGAGATGCTCCCTCCTATTAAAGCCTTAGAGCAGAGCTCAAATAGAAAATGCCATTTTGAAGAAACAAGACTAGAAAGACCTATTAGGCACAGGCAGCAGTACAAAATATCTGACACTAGTATTTCCACTGCCTCTCTGTCCCAGGAGGATTTGTTTGCCTTTTGGTTTTACTTTGTCACTCTAAAGAACATGAAACAATTTGGGAGACAGACATGCAGGCAAGAGGAAAACACGGCTGCTTGTGAGATTTGTGTGCGAGAGTGCGCACGCAATTACGCCTGTGCGTTGCTGAATGGCAATGATACCCCCCCAACCCCATCTCTTCCTGTGCCAAGCATTGGTAATGCCATTTTGGTGGGACTGTTATCTGCTTGTTACCAGCGCTGCCTCACTTGACACCACACACTGTGGGCTCCTTCCTGCATGTCAGTTTGTACAGACACAGAGTATAGCTCCATATTGAAGAAGGCTCTCCACTTTAATGAGCTGTGCACACTGTGTGCCCTGACACATCTGTGTGTTTTGCTTATCTGCCATTTTTAAGCAATTACTACTGGATATGCAGCAGGTATCTCAAAGCTCACCTGTTATTTATTTTTTTTTTATCACAGGTATATCTCAAGGTGTGAAACTTGGTGGTGCTGAACATACTGTAGAGAAATTTTCTCTCAAGGCTGGAGGTGTCTTTATTCCCTAAGTGACTTTTTGTACATGTTTTTCATCTCAGCACCCTGCAGCATTAAAGCAAGAAAACGTGGATTTTTATTTATGACATTTTACACATTCTACACATTAATTTTTCAATAACATTTGTAAAATGTGTCAGGAAAATAGAAGAACAGAACATGGACTTAATTTATTTTTGGAAATGTAATGTCTCAGTTGGACTTCCTGCTTGAACTGAACAGAACAGCACAATGTGCCAGGGAATGCCAGGGGAGTTGTGGAGAGCAATTATTCTGGATTTCACACTGCGGCTTTGGTCAGTAAACATGACTCAGACTGCAATGCAGAACTCATCTGAATAATGCTGTCAGAAAACAGAGGGAGACAGAGCAACGGTTCTTTTGAATGAGAAGAGAGAGACTTACGATAATTACCCGGTTTTCAACAAAAATACCCCCCCCCCCCCCCCCCCACACACACACACACACACACACCCTTCCCTCCCCCACTGTGCCACGATGTGCTGAGCACAAAAGATGGGTTGTTTTTGTTTTGAATTTAAATTGTAAGTGATATGTGTTTGCCTTGCATTTCAAGCAGCATTGCGTCGCACGCAGACCAGTTTTTTTTTTTTCTGCTCTGCTGCTTTTGTATTTATGGAAGACCACTCTGATGCCGGGCTTAGCACCCAGGTGAAATATGGAAATGAGGATCAACATGTTGACTCACTAAATTCTGCCAATTTGTTCCCGGATCAACTTTTGCCAAACATCCTAAAGCAGTGCAGCCTCCCAGCCTCGATGTAGCCATATTACAGTGTGGACAACTGAGCACCTCCGTGACAGGAAATTGCAGCTAAGCTCTTAAAACCAAGAGGACTGAAGAGTTTCTGGGTTATAGGCTGACACCCTCTGTTGTCTGTCAGCTGTCCCCACACAGCTCATGTCGGTCTCTGTTGCTGGAGGTATAACTCTGCCATCCTCACCAGCTTTGTCTCTTGGAAGCAGGCAGCACATAGCGGCTTTTTTTTAATGTTATGGCCTGGAACCATTATACTCAAGGTTATTCATCATGTATAATACTCCTGTAGTCCAGAAGCAGCTTAATTAAAAATGACAACTACAGGTTTGAAGCTTTTAGGCCACGGCTGCTGTGGGACTGAAAGTACTATACATTCTTATTCTCTTATTGATCTTGGCCCTTTTGTCACAGCGCTTATTTGTATTTAGAAAAATATGTTATATGCTATATGTTTCTTTAAATAGTCTACGACTATTAGACCAATTAAAAAGGAAATCTTAACAGCGAGTAAAGGACCATTTCAAGTTACCCAACTGGAGCTGATGTTCTCCCCCAGTAAGTCAGGCACTATGCTGTTTGCTTATGCTGCACCATGCTATTTAAAAACAAGGGGCCGAGGCAGAGATGCAGCAAGAAAATGGTTTGGCAAACATCAAGACACCTAAACAAACAGTAAAATCATAAGATGAGCACTACAAATCTGGGTGAGAGTAGAAATAATAAAGGGTGAAACGTGCAGTTTTTGTAGACGGGGTTGATGATCTCGTGGTAAAAAAAAAAAAAAAACGGCCTCAAATAAGAGCATTTACACTACCTAAAAGCCCTTCCACCAGCTTATGGGGACCACACTGAGTGTGTGAAATGGTCTGGCTGTGAGAGTCCAGGGATTTAGCAGCTAAACTTGAGTCAACACTGAGGCTCATCACAAACATCATTACTTTCTCTTGGTCTGTCCTTTTCCCTCTTCTGTGGCCCAGGTCTGATAGCTGTGTACAAACGACTGGGAGCAAAGGGATGGATGGCCTAGTTTGATAAAGATTGATTGACTTAAGGGCTGCTATTCACTGGGTACAAGCTAGTTTCTTGCTCCGTATCCAGGGGGGAAAAAAAAGCTCTTTGACAAGCGCACATTATAACCATCCCACCTGCTGCAGCTCGTGTTGCTTATTGAAGAGTTCCCACTGATTATTCGTACTTTTAATCATTATCATCATCGGGGCTTAACAGGCCACTGGTGGAGGTACACATTCGGTTGGAGCCGTGCAAGAAGTGAACGGGAACTTTGACAGAGCCGTCACGGGAACACCAAAGCTACATCACAGCACTTTGGCTGTGACAAACCGCGCTGATAACTTGCAAATGGAATGAAAGTTTGCATCTCCAGAATGTTTTTAACGAGTCTCCCTGGAGTGTGGTATAATGACTGTAACTCTGGAATGGAGAGAGAGAGAGAGAGTGTGTGTATGTATGTCTGTGTGTGTGTGTGTGTGTGTGTGAGTGTTCGGTCTGCATGCAGCTCTCAGCTTTCCTTTGCCCATTTATGCACCAGTGGCTCTAGGGACTCAGACAGGCTGTGGAAAGACATGAAAAAGCCTCTACAAAACTGTTTGTTTTTGTAAGGAATGGCAGAATAGGGAGGAGGAATCCACTTAATATTAAATAACTACTTTTTTCCCCCAGTTATACTTAAAAATATTCAATGAAACCATACATAACAAGAAGAATATTGACATTTTCAAAAATGTAATTAATAAAACCTCACCAAGGGCAGATATGTAAGTAACAGGAAAGGCGTTTAACAAGAATAGTCTCAGGGTTGGGAGGGTTTTTTTTCCATTTAAGGTGTATCTGTAAAAATGTGCTTTGTGTTCACATGTCCAAAATTTAATTTGGGGGGGGATTACATATTTCAATCCATTTTTCTCTCAGAAACTGACAAGAATAAAGTTTCTTGCAAAGAATAGCTCATACAGAAGCAATGACACTACATTTGACATTGCTGGGTAATTACTTACTTTGAGCTTTTCCAATATATAAAGGACTTCTTTTTCATAATCACTCAACTTGTGCAGGGAAGAATCTATGATAGCCAGAAAAAAAAAAAGATCTGAATACAGGGTGGGGATATATTAACTATCCAGATGGTTTTGTTTGATCCAGTTTCAGTCTTTCATCTTCTTTTTTTTTTTTTACATGGTCAATATGGTCATTTCAGTCAGCAGATTGATGATACATGGACATGAAACAGATGTGTTTCAAAGAATGGCAAACAAATTAAGAGCTTTTCACCAGGATTCAACCTGCATTTACAATTAGCTGACTCATATAAGGACGTGTTGAAAACCATACACAGACTCTTCAGGTACAGAACCACTAAATTTGAGAGAAAAGGGTTTAAAGTTTTGAGGCTGGTCTGTAAACTATGAAACAGGTTTTGATGCCTTCATGTCTTTGCCTTTTAGGCTGATTATTTTGAGATTAACACACCAAATCACATCAATTTTATCAAGCTCAGATGGTGATTACTGATATTTTGCTAAGCGAGTTACTTTTAGCAGATGAGTTTCCCAGGTGTGTGTTTTTTTTTTCTCTCTCGGTCATGATTGGATTTACTGCTTCAAGTCAGGTGGAATGCCAAATTAATTACTAAGCTGTAATTTAATGAAAATTTCATTTAAAAGAATCATCTACCATTCACAGCTAGCTTTCACTGCAGCACACTTTTGTTATCCGTCCAATATGCAGTTAAATTAGTTTTTTAGTTCAGTTTTGCAGATATAAATGACATTTGATTTGCTGTTTTCACATAAATGATACATTTCCATGGATTTTCACTATTTACTATGTGGTAAAAAAAGTCAGATTCCAGTCTCAATTTGACCAAATAGTTATTGCAATTTGGCTTTGTAGGCATACAGAGAGGAAATGGTATGAATTCAGCTCGTCAACATCAACATTACAGTAACTAACAGTATCAGCTAATGATCTTTGTTTGTGTATTTACCAAGTAAAAGTCTAGTGAGCTATCCCAAGAAAAAGAAAAGTCAAAACCAGAAGGATGCATGTTCTGCCCACTGAAACGGTGTCACGTCTCCAAAGAGGAAGCATTTTAACCTTTGTGGCAGTCACACCCTCACCTGGCCGCTGCTTGAGTTATGTAAGAGCATGAAACGGTGTAAAAATGGTGGGACAAAGAGGTTATTACAAAGCTTTAAAAAATGGAGAGGTGAAATCACAGTCCACCCTGACCGCCGAGGGATGATTGCCGCCGCCTGACATCAATGGATTCCTTCACACCTCTTTCAGATCATCAGCCTTCTGTGCCCAAAATGATGCACTTATCCTTCATCTTTGTAGGGCCGTGTGCTTCTTGAGTGACTGTTTACTTCTGCTGCACAGCTTTGAAAATGTCATCCATGATGTTTTTTAATCAATGTATTGTGATTATTATTACTGCACTTGCTGCATTACAGTACTGTGTATTGTATTATAACACACAGCACATCAGCAGTTCACATTTCAACTTGGATTTAGACTAGACATGCTCTTCATATTATGCTGCTGCTGCAAAAAAAAAAATCCACGTTTGGAGTCCTGTCCCGGTTCACGATAGCAAAGGCAAGGCAAGCTTAATTTTATAAAGCACATTTTATATAAAAAGGAAATACTCAATAGGCCTTACATGAAATTCAAAATGAAAGAAAGAAAAAAGACACATTTACAACCACCCTCTCACACAAGGAGACGAGAAACCAATGCGTATTCTTTATACTATTCAATGAGACTCATTGTTGAAAGAATTTTCAAAAAAAAAAAAAATGTTATGAGGCTACTTTTAAAAGAGGTGAGCTTCTGAGCATATCTCAAGGCCTCGTAAAGACTCTTACAGCAACGAGAAGCAGAAACGAACGGTAGCTTCACAAGATTTTGAAAAGACCCTCATAATGCCACGAGAACTGTGTAGTGCTTATAGCTTTAAAGCATTTTACAACACGTGTGGGGCGAGGACATTCGATGCATTATGCTAAGCATGAGAGAAGCTAACTGTTCATCCTCGTGCGTGCCGGAAACCAGTGCACAGCAGTGATTTGAGGAGAGAGGTGCAATGTGCTCTCTTTTCACAGTCACTGTTAACTGAATGAGCTGCAACCGTCCCCCAGTCCTCTGAGGCAGACCAAAGTAAAGGCTATTACAGCATCTACACATCTTACATCTATTATACAGATTACAAAAGCATGAGCAAGTCTCTCCAGGTCTGGTTTTGATTAAAAGCCTCATATTTTTGCAATAAATGCTAAAAAAAACTATCATCTTGTATCAAAAGCTGATTTTGTAAAATTGAGGTTGGCATTGAGATTTATTATTATCAGTTGGTAACCAGGATTTTTCTCCTCACCTAGCACCAAAAACTATCACCTCTGTTTTGTTTTCATCCAAGAAAGTCTGTTCAAAAACAGTCAGCATGCTGGAAATGAATATTTTTAATTGTGAATAAGAAAATCACACTTCAGTAGTGGGATATCTTTCAAATTTTGCAAAAGCTGATTCAAATAAACAGCCGGCTTCCACACAAACATTAACAAGATTTCCATCACCTTTGCTGTTGTTTAAACATTATTTTAATTACCTCTTGCTGCTGAGGAGAGTGACGGTTTGCAGACAGTTACATATTTTGTATTTTAAAATCTGGGTAACAGTTAATAAAACAAAGCCTGCCAGACAAGTCATGAAAAGTCTTCCAGACTGGACACGTTTTCTTATGTCGTGAAACTGCTAGATACCATATAACCTTAACGAAAACACACAAAAAACAAAGAAGTCATGGTGAAGCTAGAGGAGAAGTCAGGGGAACACTAAAGTCATGCATGTTTGTACAAAGCTGTTAAGATATTTCAGCCTGGACCAAAGTGGTGAACCAACTGACCGACCGACTGACCGACACACCAGCATTGCCACCCCTATAGAGCCACGCCACCAGCTACAAAGGATTTCCAGGCTAACGCTATGTCAGATAGATGGGAAGGATCAGAAAGATTCCCATGTTAAAGGGGACATATGCTTTTTGTGATTTTCTTTATTTTTTTATACTGTTATGATGTCGGATGTTCACATATTAGTCAAAGATCCAAAACTTGAGGTGAAACTTTAAACTGTTCACCATGCAAAGATATATAAGTAGAGCCCCCGAATATAAATATAGAGACCAGACATGATGCATGATACGTCCCCTTTAAGGACTTGCAAGTGTTCACGTCATCTGACAACTCAGGAAGGTTGTATGATAATTGAGTTGGTTGTATAAGGATTTAATATACTGTGCATTGACATTATATCGGTTAAATTTGGGTTTAATTACATTGAACGACAGACTTTGGCTGACGTGAGGTGCCTATGTTTGCTTGCATTTCAGGCACTTCCGTATTATTAAGTGCCAAGTTGGATATATCAGAGCTTTCGGAAAAATCTCAGTTTACCAGTCATAATTACGACATGTTGACGTGAATGCTATTCACAAGTCAGGAACTCGTAATTGCGGCAACTCAAATATGACATGAACGCGGCACTAGCCTATCTCCCTGAGATGCTCCTCCGGTGCTGTTATCAAGAGCTGACTTTAAACTCTGACCTCCTTTTGGACAGGGCAACAAGAAAAAAGAGTTTAAGATGAATATGACATCAGCTGAAAAACTGAATTTGATTTCTATCCTTTTGCATCATGCAGGAAACAGAGGCGACAGAGCAGACCTGAAGGTTAACAGTCATTTATTAAATACAGGCCTGGAGAAAATCACATCAGCATCAGAGATACATCACATCAACATCTCACAAGGTTTGGAAAGTTTTCCTGCACTGAACACAAAATGACGCCATCAGATTGCTGCTGTCTGTTATACAACTATGATAATGTACAATTCTGATTAGAGCCCTGAATGACATATCCTGTTCATGCATTTGTTTAAACATGCTGAGCTTGCGGTGAGTCATTATGGGAACTTATAACCAATTTCCTCCTGTGCATATATATATATATATACATATACACACACACACACACATATATATATATATATCTATATGTCCACACATTATTCCCCGATTACCTTTTATTGTTTTCACCAGCATAATTTAATGCAATTTCCTTCATGACATGCAATAAAATAGAATAAATTGACCATTTAAAACAAGTGAAATATGAAAATGAATCAGAGAATGAAACATGAAGGTGATACTACATTTGCTAACCTGTTCTAATTTGCTACCATCTCTACCATCTGCTATTGTAAAAAAAACTTCTTTATTCTCTCCTTTCAACAACCAAAACAATGAGCCAGTAGATGCGGAATTAAAGCATCTGAAATGTGCTTTGAAAGCGATGACTAAGATCCTAAAATTAACCAGTCAAATGAAGTGAAGTAAGCATCGGAGTTATATTTTCCTGTTTGTTTAGTGCTGGTTAAACACCTTAAAAATCTGGCAGTTTTTTTGGACAAGTTGTCAGCAGAAGAGAGCCGTTTAACCGCTACCTGAGAATAAAGCATCCTCCAAATGGAACATAGTACAGATCTTTCTAAGATGAAGAAAGCACATCCAATTTTCATTGATTATTCGAGCTGAGGTTGTGGTTAAAAAAATAAATAAATAACAGGAAGCCGAGCAGCATTGTGAGCACCATACTTATTAGAAATGATCTAGCAACCCTCCCTTAAAATAGCAAGGTGATGAAAATTGATTGATGAAACAATTCTTTGTTACACACAATGTGGTGAGATGTGAATTTTCATCTCTCTGCTAAAATCTGGCACTATCACTCGCTTTCATGTGATGCTCCAGGTTTGTGTTATTGTGGCATGTTGCACAGAATATACACAATAAGGACATTTTGCCTTTGTCACTGGTGAGATGAAAGAGGTGCCTTATTGATTTCCCCTTTCATAGGAGGAGATGAAGAGAAATAAACCAGACAGAGAAAGATTTTTAAGAGACAGGCGATATTGTATCCATGATATCTTTTACATTAAGTGTATTTTTGTGCATGAGGTTTTGAGCAGCACATTAAATTCAGCTTTTTTTTGATCCAACAAGTCAATAAGAGGTTTTACTTAGTGGCTAAAAATTTACACTTTCCCCAACTTCCCTGCAGGTTCTTTCTTGCATCGCTGCACACCACCGGACAAACTGGTCAAAATTATTCCAATTCAACCAGCTTAATGCTGACATCTAGTATGTCTGAGTAGACATGTTTTTGTGACCAAGAAGTAATTAGTCCTGGGGAACACAGCAGTGAAACATACTGGAACGTGGAACATTTTTAGCTTTCTTTTATTGCAGCTGCTAACAGAGCAATCACAGAGAAAGTTTCAAACTGTAGGTCTCAGCTTTGGTATTTGGCGGGTTTATCCAAGTCAAAGTTGATGTGCTCAGAAATGTAATGCATTTATACATTTATAGTCACCTCCAAGACTTTAATTTGCACCGATTTGACCATAACGACACAGTAATACACACTTCTAAAACTAATTTATTACAGATTGAATCAGCTTTGCAGTCTGATTTTAATATCCCACAACACTGGCTCGCAGCTAATAAATTACTTCTCAATAAAACTAAATCTCACATGATGATTTTCGGCACTCGCCAAAGCATTAAATCCAAATCTAAAGTTTATTCATGTTGTTATTGCCTATCTTGATGGTGCACCACTGCAAAGAGTTGAACACACCAAATACCTGCGCCTGTGGCTCAACTCTGAACTTTAAATGCCATATTAATCATATTGTGAAGAAAATGAACTTCGGTATTGGTGTTCTTTACTTGTACAGTTAGAAAGAAGCTTGCATCACAACTCATTTTTACCAATATTGGATTACGCTGGCGTTTTAGATCAAGCTGCATCCAAAACTAATCTTCTTCCTCTCAGTATAGTTTATAATAGACTATGCAGATTTGCTCTTGGTTGTCCTTTCATAACTCATCATTATACAATGTATGAAGCTCTTAATTGGCCCTCTCTCATCATAAGCAGACAGCGACATTGGCTGCAGTTTATATTTAATTGTATACATGTCAATTACCCTCACTATTTAAAACAGTTCATGGTACCTTTCTCCTCCAATTATTATTATTATTGTTGAGACACTCTATACAGCTCTTTTTTTCTGTTCCTGTAGTCTCTAAGTCTAAGAGACAGCTAAGAAAGCCTTTAAAACTCCATCTGATTGGAATAATCTACCTGTAAATATTCGATCTATACTATTTTTCCACTCATTCAAAAATGCCCTGTCTTCTTATTATGAGATCAGTTGTACATGTCCATAATAACACCTCTATAATTATGTTTTATAGCTGTATTACTTCATGCCATTACTGACAATAATACTTTTTTTGTTTTGCTTGGAGTATGGTCTCCTGATTTTGAATGTCTTATTATTGAATGTCTTATTATTCGATATGTACAGTTTTTTTTTGGGGGGGGGGGGGGGGGTGGTGGCTGTCACATTTGGTATCATTTAATTATCTTGTAGTTATTTTTGTCTAATTGTCTTATTGTGTCATTTAGGACTCCCTTGAAAATGAGACAGCACATCTCAAGAGGTTATTCCTAATAAAGAATTTCCAATAGAAGAACATTAACAGCATCTCTCCTCAGACCCCAAATGAAGCTGTCACATGTAGTAGCGCCAGTAGCGGATATAAAATAACAGAAAAAAAATATGCATGGGATGCTATTATTCATTCAGTGAACGCTGTATCTGGAGAAGGGCACACAAGAAGTAAAAAAAAAAAAGTTTGATCTCAGATATGAGGCCAAAAAAATATTGCCAAACACAGAAGAGAGACGCTGAGTTATCTGAGCTGGACCAGAGCATAGGGGCCATCAGTGGAGAGACCGCACTCTCCAGTGGTTTTCGTCCCCTATCTCAGAATCAGAAGGTAAGCTGTTTTTTCAGAATTAATACAATTTGACGGTACATTTGATCTAAAAGCTGTAGCTGGGAAACTAAGGAACATGTGACACATTTAACATGTAAACAAACCTAAAGGCAGGTGATTATTTTTGTGAGTAAGTGTTCTCTTCTTCAACATGTGTTTAAAAAGTGTTACCGTAGGTGCTTAGTTTGTATTCAACATTTAAACATTTGATTTTGCAGTATGGACCAAAATTGCATAATTGAAGAGAGAGAATAACCCAATAACGCTTTCACAGATAGCCTCAACACTGGCCACAGTCTCAGAGACACTTGAAGAAATTAATACAAATAATAATATAATAATACAAATAAAGATATGCACTGATGCACCTAACTGATTTTTTTTAAGTGATGCGTTTCTTTCTTGAGATTAATTGCAAGCTATAAATAATCACACTGTAAAAGTCAAATTAATTTTAAAGCCTTTATTTACAAACGAGGAATTAATTGCTGTCGAACTTGGACAGCAAGTCTGTTGTCCCAGGAGTGTAATTTAAATCCCATAATATTGTACAACTGTAGAATTGAACAAAACGCAATAACCAGTTATTTTGCACAAACATGTCAGCACTCAAATGAGCATAAATGTGCTCTCGAGTGTGTGCAGGTTCTGTTCTTACCCGAAAAATAAATCCCAAATGAGAAAACATTGGTGAATGTCAGAATCTTTGTGAAAACTGTGTTTTAGGAAGAATTTTCTTCCTAAGAACGGTTGGTGAATGAGACCCTGAGAAGATCTCAACAAGAACAACATGTCTCTGTTCCTTAATTTACTAGCAAATATGGTGCATTGTTTGTGGCCCCCAGGATTAAAAAAAAAGTGTGGAAAAATACGATTCAGTCTCACTGTCAAAGACAAGCTGTGGACTGAATGCTTTACTTTCATGGCTTTTTCCCAAAAGCTCTCCCTCACCCTGGTACACACAACATATATGACACTGTTCTTGGACTTCACCACTGCACCAACAATACCTTGAAATAGAATACCATTCTATTATAATAAAAAAGTGTGCATGTATTGAGTTGCAAGGTAACAATAAGGTCTGGAGACTGCCTCCACTCTAGCCTGGCTGCTCAAATAAATCTAACACTACTGTTTTTAAGATATAAAAGGAGAATTGCTTTCTATTGTTATTTGTTGGCTCCCTGTTTACTTTTACTTTTTACAGACTCCATTTATTCATTATTCCTTTTTATTCATTTAAGATATATGGCATTCTGGTGTTTTGCTGTGGTCTTCGCATTGCTGCGGGATAAGAAGGGCTCTCACTGGTAACCACCTGAACTCTTATCATGTCTACCTTTGAAAATTTTCAAGGTGGCAAAGATGAATCATGTCTGAGGAACAGAGGCCCCGTGTGTGACACATTTCTGAATGTGTAAATTTGGCTACATGCTGAAGTGTAAACAAACCAAATCTGATTTGAATTTTGGGCCACTTGCACATGTGGTCCTTAGATCTGATTCATATCCGATCTCAGACCAGATTCATGTGGTTTTTTTTAAGGTCTCACTTCTCTGTGCATGCCCGTATTGCCTGTCGCCATCGTTCAGTGTCAGAACCTCACAGCCCGGTAAAAACAAATAAGGTGGAGAGTAACAACAGCAGCAAGGGTCAACGGAGAGACGAGGAAGTTTCAAATCCTATTTGACTGTCACATAAATGACATTATTGTTATTCTCGTACGCATGTGTGGCAGCTTAGGACCTCAGCGGTGTTCACACCAGAGCTGATACAGAAACATATCACTTACAGACAGGAACATGAACCATCAACACAAAAAGATTGGATCTGACTAAAAAAAGAATCAGAATTGAGCATTAAGGTCCTTAATGTGAACACAGCAATGTACCGAAAAGCTCTTTTGAGAACACAAGTGGCTGTTTATTAGTAAAATAAATTTAAACTCACCCGCGCTGACCAGCCAGCATCTACTACATTCACTAGTGTGGAATTCAATTTGAGCTTCAACAACATTTTCAGGAATTACTCCCAGCTCCACCTTAACCTATTTCTCCAGGCCCTGCCATCCCACTGGCTCATAACTAGACCACTAACGGGCATTTTTACAATACAGACTTGATTTGATGATTTTTTTGGATGAATTTACCACTCTGGTTGCCCATTCTTCTCTGATGTTGGGGTAGAGGGATACAGTAGCAGCAAATATCTGCCAAATAATTATGGCTACAGACTCTGCACTGCCTTTTCTACTCACCCACATGAATGTTACATGTGCCACTCGCCATCTGAGTGCCACTAACGTTTTAAAATGATTGTAGTGATTACCTGATGTTTTTGCGAAATGAATTAATGCTCATTCAACTCAGGAGAAAGCAATAGTTACAGTATCCTTGAATTAGCTTTACTCAATGTGTGGGAATCAAAATGAATTTGCTGTTTTACTGTTGGTTGTAAAAACCAGTGAGAGGTAAAAACGATAAAATAATAAAATCAGGTTTGGGGGTGCAACCAAAGCAAAGGAGTGCAGACAAGACCGGTTATTTAAGCCTGAAATCTCAGCAGCAGAGTTAACCATGAGTGGAATGATTAATAAGACCTGCAAACCCTGCTGATGTATCATTGTCCTTTTAGACAGTAAAATATTACTGATTGTATATTGAGTATAAAAGAGCACAAGGTGCATTAATAGTATAAAAAGACTGATATGGGAAAGGCGGATTTAAAATATGAAAATAAAAAAACAGTATAGTTGTGAAATTCAAGCCTGACAGCATTATTTGCTTTTTCACTTTACGTATAATGTTTTTTTCACTTTAAGTAAGGGCATTTTACTTATAATACAGCAGACAGCCCTTCTCATATGAGCTACGCCACAGAGGGCCTGACTCAGCTGAATAAAGACGTCTAAAAATCTTGTCTCTTCATCCATAGCATGAAGGATTTGAATTAGAATAACTGTTGCAGCTTGTAAGCTGGGTAAATGTATTGAGAATCAGAATAACCGGTACTGTTAGTGCCTCAGCGAGCACCCAACAAGCCCTGATTTATCTCCGCTGGCTGATAGGAGACAGTGGGACTAAGTCATGCGAGCGGTGTGTGTATTAAAACAGCCGCATTGTAACTCCACGCACCACAGAAAAAGCAACAGCGGAACTGTAACACACACAGGCATGCACGGCTGCACAAGCACCAACACACTCAACGGCAAAGTCATTCATCTACAGAGCTGGCATAACAGTGGGCATTTTATCACGAAATGCTTGCCGTAATGCAAATATTTGTCAGATTTATGCTCTTCCAAAAGAATTACACTGGAAGTCAACTGTTATGAATTTGTTACAGGCTCTGTGAAAACTGCTGCTATACACTATACATTCTTTTTGAATGCTATCAGAAATGTGAGGACTTTTCTCAACTGTATATTCTGAAGACTACATATCCAAGGTTTTTTTAATGTTATTTGCTTCCTTTTCAAAACATCTATGTAACCCCAGTGACCTTAACAGGTTTGAAGGTATATTGCATTAAAAAGTGCTTTTTTTTCCAAAACTGTATCCAGGGAAAGCAGAGCAAGCGAATTGTGAGGCCCTTTAAAAAGCACAGAACATGGAGGTCGGGCTAATGATGTCATCACCGGCACTGAAGAAAGGTAGTCCTTGTCTTGAAAGCCTGGAAGCTGGGCAATATGAATAGAGGAGAAAATACGCCGAGAACAAGAGGAAGGGTGGAGAATAAGATGGAGATAAAAGATGTAGTGCACTTCCTCATCAGCCATCTTCCACGACTATACGGGTGAAACTCCCATCTCTTTGAATAAAACATCCTCTTTCCAAAATGTGTACTGGGACCAGCATCACTGAATACATCAGGCTTGGCCAAAAGTTTAAAAATGTACACATCCTGTGCAACGCTGTGTGATTCTGATCTACATTAGATAGGAGAGAGGAAATACGTTTCCCCCCATATAAAAGCTTAATATGTAGAATCGATAAATAGGACTCGTGCTGTGTCTATATAAACCAAGAGCAAATATGAGTAAATACACGGCCTTGTTGTGTAGCTTATGGTGTAAATTCTTTTATGTGAGATAAGATTCTTCAGTTCAAATGATAATCATGGGTACTTGATCTTTAGCTGCTGCTTCAAGTTACTTAGCAGACCCCCAGCTGAAAGAAATACTAGATTTTAAGTTGATTAAATGGAGCAAATAGTGAAAGTACAGTCAGGAAGATTATCTTTTGCATGCATAAGCCTGTAGTTATATTCTTCATTTTATCCTGCTATTCACATCTCTCACGCATGCTCATTCATAATTTCCCTTGCTGTCATTGTCTGGGGCTGTCGATTGAGCTATCAGCTGTTCGCATCTATCCAATAACACAGCGACACACCTCCGTTGTTAGCCTATCATCCCGCTGCCTGTCTTTTTAAATATGTTTCTCTCTCTGCCTTTAGTGCATTCATGCTGCTATTATGCACGCCCCTCCACCTCCTCATCACCACCTAGTCATCGCAGATTCATCAGTTTCAACAGTGTCATCACTTCATCAGCCTTATCAGTCTCAGCAGACGTCATCAGCCACCACCACCACCAGTGGATGCCATGGGGGGATTTATTATGCTGCTGCTCAGGAGCTAATGCCCCTCGATTAAAAATCGCCCTGAGAGTCTAAGTGCCAGAGAGTTTCTTGACCAAGACTTAATTACCACTACATTATCTGTTATAATATACAATTATTCTTATTTCATTCACTATGTCTCTCCTGATTGAACTATAACAATACTGACTGGCTTAAGGAATAGGTTTACAATTTTTCAAGTCAGGTGCCCATATGAACATTGAAAGAGGTTTTCCTTGCTAAAATCATTCGTCCTGTTCATACTGGATATTAAAATATATCCCTTCAAATGTGCTTTCAGTGTAAGTGATGGGGACCAAAATCCACAATGTGTCCTCACAGTCATTCTGTGCAAAAATGCATTTAAAAGTTAATCTGAAGCTTATATGAGGCTTCGGCGGTCTGTGTTAGTCATATCAAGTGGATATCTGCCACATTTACAGTCTTTTTAGCATAAAATTCCTTCCCGTTTCCTCGGACAGTGTTTCCCTGTTATGCTGCAGTGGAAGTATAGTAACAAAAAGAGGGACTTTGGCACTAAAAAGACTGTAATGTTGAAATAAACCTACTTGATTTGACTAATTTCGACAGCTGAAGCTTCATATTAGCTTCAGATAAACTTTTAAATTCATTTTTGGGACTGTGGCTGTAGCTTAACTTAGCATAGAATAAAGACTGGAAGTAGCTAGCCTGGTTCAAAAGTAGGTGTACCAACACATCTAAAGCTCACCAGTTAACAGTTAACATCAATTTATTTGATCCACATACCAATAGAAATGTGAAAAAACCTTGCTTTAGGGGATTGAATGTTTGGTTTGATTTGGTTGTGAGCACAGGCTTTTGGTGTGGGTCTCTGCACACACATAATGGTACTAAATCTGGCAAACTCATTGTGACAACAAAACTGCAGGAAGCTGTACACAGTTATTGCATTGTTATTCGCCAAGAAATAATTACTATACATCATGTCAGTTCCACTGACTAATTAACAACATATTAATTATCAGTTTTAGAGGTGTTAGTGGGCTTTTTCACTTTAGTGAAAGCCTGGCGAGCTACTTCAAGTCTTTATGCAAAGCTAGGCTAACCACATCCTGTTGTATGTAGCGAACATGTAATTAAATCATCCATTTTTTTGAAAAAAATGTGATTGTTGTTGTTCTGTTTTGTTCTTAACTTGAGGAGAAATATCACTCTTAGCTGCTAAATGCTCATCTATATTCACCAGTTAGTAGCTAGTTGCTAGCTTAGTCTGGCTGCATACAAAATCACTCCCTGTTTACTATATAGTGCACTATTTTTTACCCTCAACCATTTTATTTAAGTATCCAAGTGTGTAAATTTATCCAATATATAGTATATATATATATATAGTATAAAATTCCACAATGGAAGAAAGAAAGTAGTGACCATGGGATGTGCGCTACTTTCTGCTAACAATCCCACAATGCAATGCGCCACATTTTTAAAATGCAAAATGATGATGATTAGTGTGTACAGCGGGTTTATCAGATAGTTAACTGCTGCCTGCTGTGTCAGAAAACACTGCTGATCAAAGCAATGTGAGGCCATAAAGCCAAAACACTGAGCAGAAAGACACTAAAACTCTATGTAGGGCTGAGGGGCACCGCAGAGTCAGGTGATAATGATCTGTGGGTTTGTCTCTATGAGTGATTCCTTTCACAAGGACATTTTTCACAGAAAACATTTACACACTAGGAAAAGCACAGGTGTAAATAATACAACTAATGATGTCCTGAAATTCATTTAGCTGCTTTGGTTTACGGTCCTGGTAATGTGCATGCTGGCTCACCGAGCGGTGGACAAATACTGCTAATTGGTATGTTGTTTGCAATGATTATTTATTTTCACTGAAATTCCTTTTTTATTATTTTCTTAACACCCCTGTAACTGACAGCGTTATGGTTTGATTTTATTATATTTTTATACCTCTTAGTGCAAAGGTAGGCACTTTAGGCAGCAGGGCATCTACTGGCACCATGCCGCTAAAAGCTCTAACTTATAAATTCAGAGGACTGTCACAGGTCGTGTTTATATTTTCAGACTATCACTCTGCTTTCAGAAAACATTCTGGCGCTTCAGCCAAGAAGCCACAGTACACTGTGCAGCCAAAGATTTGATTGTTTATAACAGCAGCCAGTGACATCAATCCCACAAGCTGACCACCATCAAGTTAGCCAATGTTACGCTACGAGGGTGGCAGTGAAATGCAAAATTGAAGTATAAAAATAGATGTGATGAAAATGCTTCTGCACTGTAGACGAAAATCATTCAAAATTCATTCAAAATGAATCTGGAATTTTCATGGATGATGTTTAGTTTCAGTTTGTTCCCACATGCAACACTTGAATTTCATTTCGACATGTGAGTACAAATCCACAGCGTCTCCAGTAGTAAGAAGGGGACACTATTTTATGTTGCAGCCCCTATGTTCTGGAGTAGTAAGATGAATTAATCTTTACATTTGTCCTGTGTAAGTTTAATTCACTTACCTTACTGCAGAATTGTTGTTCATAGCTGGCTAATTCAAACCGCTGCTGCTTTACCTACATTGATCTAATGACCTCAGGGAGTCCATCCCTCTTTAGTGTGTAGTAAAGAAATAGAGAGATAAACCAAACTACATCCACCACAGGTGTATGGAAATTAAAGCTTAACCTAAAGCCAGTGTAATCCCTCTGTCTTGATTGATAGCAGGCTTGTGAGACCTATTTTGCTACAGCTCATTGTTTATATGACAAAAGATGAGAAATGTCTGCCTTCTCATATAATTACCAGTAACAGTCTTGCAATGTGTGTGTGTGTGTTTGTGCATATCCATGTCAACAACAGCCATCCCTGACAGTATAATAGCTCATTAAACATTTGGAGGTAGCCCTTCAGTTGTCAGGTTCAGTTTTCATCATTTTAATAGCTCTGAAAGAGGCATAAATTATTGATATTTCTTATTGCCTTTTGGTGTGGAGTCCAATGGATCCTGTTGTATGTCCAGTTCCCTGAACAGAATCTCTAATGAACACGTGGATAAAAAAGCAGACTGGTTTACTAAAGGAAGAACAAAACAATCTGTCATATCCTTACATGAAAAGTATCACACTTATTCAATCATTACATTATAAATTTATAGTATAGTTGTAAACTACTGTGAGGACAAAAAGATTTGAAGATACGGAAGAGGACAACATAAAGAAGTGCTGATATACTGTGTCCAGTAGGCATGCATATTTTATACAGCTCAAAGGCACTCTGGGTGCCTTTCAGCTGGTTCTTACCTCCAAGTTCCCCTTGGAAGTCGATAGCAAAATAGACCACACATCAACCTTATGGAGCGTGACAGCACAGTCATGGTCTTATACTTATTTATAGTCTTGATTTAGATGGACTAAAGCAGCCGGAAGGAAGAGTTTCACAAACATGAATTACAAAGAATGTCATACTGGGTGTGCAACCATCAATGACAACTTTTTAACAATGAGCATTTTATTCTTTGTCAAACTGCTCATTAAGTTCATGGGTTCAAAACTGTTTAGTCACGTCGAATTTTCTCTTTCCTCTGTGACATGCAGTACACTACAGTCTGAACACTGAAAAACCATAGGAAGTTTTAGCAAGTTAGTGAACCTATAAATGTTAAGCAGTGGGAGTTTCTTTGGTCTCTGATGGCACCCGGAGATATCTCCCACCAAGCCTCCCTCATAAAATCAATAACCTGAACCGTCTGTCAGATTCAGCATGATAGATGACTTCACACAGAACGCGTGACCAGTGGCAGAGTGTTCGATGCGAGCTGTAGGGTATATATCCTGCATGTGATATGTCCCTCCAAGATGTTAGGAGCTGTGCAGTGGCACGAATAATGAATGCACTTCATTCTTCTTTGGGATTTCTAGTAAAGACTGGCTAGCTAGGAATAATCATCCAGCTTTGGAAAATGCCCATTTTTACCTTCCATACTGATCTGCTGCTGTGTGCCTCCAGGGTCCCAACAGCTTGAAAGAATCACACAGCCTTCTGCTGAGCTGAGTTGAAAGGTTTTACTTTGCATCATTTCGAACCTGACTTTCAACCGTGTTGGCCTGTATAAGGAGAAACACAGCAGCAGTTCATTAATTCTGTTCCTTGACTGCAGTACCCTACGAGCAATCCAAAAACTTCCAATGTATTTTTTTTGTTTAATAAAAAAAGAAAGAAAGAAATAGAGATATGGTACAGCAGTGTTGGAGAATGAACTGGCTTTCTGCACCACTAAAACACATTTTACCTGATAACCAGGAAAAGAAAATGTTCATTGGAGAATTGTTGTCCAAATACTGCAGTGGTCATAATAGCACTGAGCCAGGATGGTTCAGCAATTTTGTCCTCTACAGGTAAAACAAAAAACAAAAAGCAAAGTCATTTCACTGTTATGGATTTGGTCCTGCTACGTCTTCTGCCTAGCGGTATTATTTTTCTGATTCACCAGGTTATTGCATGTGTTCTCTGATATCTGAACCAAACAATCACAGAAAAACATACAAACACCCACACACGCGCTACATGAAAGTAGGATGTGTGCCATGGTTTCTACTAGAGGAGAAGGGTTTTGCATGACTTGTAAACACGGGGATGAAGCAGTCAGTCTCGCATCAAACTAAATATTCTGTTTTACTTTCAGTGTCTGAGTCCATCTCTTCACTGGACAGATAAGGCACTATGATGCCCTTTCATTTCTGTCACAAACCCACAGACCAGCGATCTTTTCTTTTGATATCCTGTGGTTTTTCTGCGGAGACTGGAACAATTTGTCATAAAGCTTTTGCAAAAATTCAACAAAGAAGATAATTTCACTCACATTTCGCCCCTCATCTGTCAGTGGCTACAACTTTCCCCCGTTATCATTTTTCATTCACAAATTTGGAATCCACATTATTTCTGTTTTCCCACGCTGTCAAACCACAACGCTTCTCATTTACAAATTTCACACATCATGATATCTAAACATTCAGCAATCTTCCTGCAGTCAATGAACCAACTGGCTGGTGTTATTGATCTCTAAATGCCAGAGCATTGCACAAACCATCACTTATCCTATCATCATACAGATCTGCTGTATATTCCCAGCTGGTACAACCTTATTCTTTCTGCTCTCTCTTTACCTCCATCAGCATCGAGAATCCCAAGGGAGATCCTGTCCTTACTCTTAAGGCCCGTGCCTCTCTGTTTTCTGTATCTGTTTTTTGTATCTAAAAATTCATAAAATATTGCTCTTCATCTCTGCTTGATCTCTCTAAGTGAAATACAGTAACTGGGGTCAGACCTTACCACCACATAATGGTGCCAAAGCACTTAGGTTCAAATAAACACGTTTGAGCTTTTCAAGGCTGATTTGCTTGGCTTGCTAATGACATTACAAGTGAAAGGTGATGTTTTCTGCCTACTGAACAAATTGAAATTTACTGATGAATAAAGATCATGCTTGATTGTATCCCGTATACCTCCTTTGAAAATACTTTTACAACCACAGATCATACATTATTACTTGCAGTACAGTATAATTGTCTAACAAACCCTATTGGTAAATTCACTTATGTATACCTCTCAGTCTCTCCAGTGACTCTAAGACTTTTCTTGAAATGGTAAATGTGTGAATGTACCCAAGAGATTTCAGTGTAGTGCAATTTTCAAAGCCTGTTAATGATGGTGTACTTGAATTATTTACTTTGAATAAATACTTTTCCTCAATGTTATTATATGTTATTATAACTGGAGTACACCGGAGTGTACAACATGTAGACCTACATTAGAAAAAATAAAGATGAAAGTGAAAAGCAACTGAATGTCCAGCAGATTGTCCACATATTGTTACAATGTTACCTAATGCACCTCATGCACCTTGTGTATTTTTGTCCACTGCTAACATTTTTATTAATATCCACACTATGCTTGATGAGTAATGTAAATTATTTCAAGCCATAGCTTGCACATTTTTAAAGGTAACATTCAGAGCAGCTGCATGTGTGTGCAGAATTGTAACAAAGTTGGAATAATTTCAAAGGTTAAAAATATATATAAGTAAGGCATGAACTCCTGGACCTCTAGAAATAAAAGCTTCTCCTCTGAGTGTCTTTTCTGCTGCTGCAGGGAGCAATTTTCATCTGAATCATTTAAGCAATAAAAAGCGTGCTCACAAACTCTTTCATAGGTGTGGTGAGACGTAGGTAACCTAGTAGGTTGCACATTGTTGGAGTTGCAAAGAAAGGTTTTTTACAGCTTCTGCTGCAAAGTGTCACTTGGAGGAATTATGGAGTGACGTTAATGTAAAATAAATTGATACTTAATTTCAGAAATGAAATGCAATTTGGTTGCTGTTTGAGAGCATATTGATTTATACTTCATGGTAACTGCTCGGTGACAAATTGTAATGTAGCACTGACAAATTGTCTCACTTGACAACACTTGGGCTTCATCTGTGTACAGTGTATGAGTCCTGTTAAGTGCCACTTTTTGAAACAAGTTCCTATTAATGGAATGCTGACATCTGCAAAAAGTCATGCGAGTACCATTGAAAGGAGGGTTGGGAACTGTGAGGCTGTGTGATTAGTCAAGAATAAGAGCCTGAAGTTTAATTAAAGGCGATCAGGCAATTAGGAGCCGGCACGATAGTGCTTTACAATGCATTTCTGTCTTGTCCATTACCCATGCTTAATCAAAGAAGTCCCTCCACTGATGTTATGAGCTATAAATGTTACGACAGTATATGGGTCAGCCACATGGAAACTGCTGTTGAAACAGAGCCTTTGTCAATTAATTATTGTCCTTTTATTATTTGTAATGCTGAGGTTTTTAGAAAGCTTATGTATCATCTAAATGTAAGTAAGGTGTAAGTAATTAGGTCGCACTAATGTACATAAGATTTATCTTGATGTAATAGGTAACACGGTATCATCTGAAGCATTAAGCTTATAGTAAAACACATTTTATTGGGAAATCATTAATGAAATGGTTGTACCAAAGTGATGATGATGATTGGCTGTAATGCATAGTCAATTCAATCTACTGTAACTAAAAGTATTGTTCTTCACATTGTTTCCCTCTAAGTGCCTTCTAAACTTTTAGATTATGATATTGATGGCCAGCATGTATCCATTGTTGATTTATTGCTGGGGTGTGAAGGATGAGGAACAACAGAGCAGAGGTGCAGGCACAGTATCCACATTGATCTGAAATTGCTTGTGTGCCAGACTCAGGCATGCACTAATGGGGTGTGAAAGTGGAGAAGATGAAAAGTAACAGATGAGGAAAAATGAACTTGACCAAGTACACAGCCACCGTGAGACCCGGGATTCATGGTAATGATTCAATAGTGTCAATATTTATTACTGTAGCCCCATTAGTGATGACTGCGGCTCATTAATATGTGCACAGCCACTCCGAATGACCTTCACAATCGCTGCTGTTTCTGGTCCAGTTACATCAGATTGAATAGGACACGTTAAAAACAAGGAGGAAAAACTTCCTTTGCTACCAGGCGTAATTAGTCCTTTAAAATCTGATGAGGTCCTGACATTGAATTGTACTTTATTGAGCTAAATTGTAATATTGGATGTCTCAGCCCTACTTATTATTTTTAGATACCCCTTGCTTCTTGTTCAGTCAATCAAGATAGAGACAGATATGCGGAACAATAGATCCTAAAGGCAAAAACTCAAGGCACTATCAGAAAAATGAAAAATAACCTTGGCTGGTTAGCTATTAAATAAAAATAACCCTTACATTTGCAATATATTATTAGAATTCAATTGAACATGTTAAAAACTCCATAAGAGTTTTTTTTCAGCTAACTGAGCTTATTAGCACTTGGTTCTCCTTTTCTGGTTTAGCCTTGGATTATTATTTACCAATGACTGAGTGACATGTATCAAAATGTACAGTGGGATGTTCTTAGTTGTCTGTACACGTAGCATATTTATGGGATGCTCTGCTTTTAATATTCTGATGACTTGTGCAGCTCACATATCTAACGTGGACCATGTGGTGTGTAAACACATAACAAACCAATAAAATGTGCAATACATGTGCTGTATCCACATTTGTGGGTACTTTGGGTTAATCTACTGCAGCATGCAACACAGTCAAATCCACAAAAAGGAAAAGAATCATTTTAAAATAACTTATTTCTAATAGCAAATAACAACACTTGGTAGAGAATAATAACATGGCAGTAATAGCAATCATCTGGACTGTGAACAGTTGTTAGGATAACAGTTTTGCCTTATGTGGTTCTTTAATGCATTGTTAGTGATCTCTTGGCTCAGTCTGCTGTAGCTTGTTGAATGTCAGTAAGCTAACGATAAGGCTGCTGGCTATTTTCTCTTCTCTTAGCTTTTCTGCTGCTGGCATTGCTTAAGATTCGATTTATTATAGACAAGAATCGTCCTGGTTTTATTGCTTCCCTGCATACTGTAATGTCTAGTACTGCTGGTTGCTAAGTTTGCTCCATAATGGTGCTGCATTTATATACATATGCTCAGTACTGATTGCAAATTACTTCCATGTAGCAGATGAGCTAAATTTGTTTGTTGTTGTTTGGTATATACAATAGTTTCATACTAATGATGTCGACAGCAATGAAATAACAATGCTTATTTTTATGGCCAGAAATTGTCGCGGGTATATTTTCCACCAGTGTTGTTGGTTTGGAGTTTTTCCTATCAGCTCATTGCTAAAAAGGTCTCTTGCAGAGGGTAATTTGTGGTTATCTTGCTCTCATTATGTTTCCTTATAATATTGAATTTATGGGAAACACACAAAGAAAAGTACAACAAGTCAGTGCTTGAACTCGAATAGCCAGTGCTCTAAAGCAGCAGTCTGCATGGCATGGACATGCGTGGTTTTGGGGCATGAAATATTGCACGAGAACGATTAATTTGAGGATGCATATTACTTATTTGGAATACAAATACAGCAATACAGTAATTCATTCGAACAATGTATGAAAAATGTCGCCCTGATATCTGCAGGGCTCTGTACAGACCGTTTATGGACAGAGTTTGGAGGCATGAGCAGAGATCTCAGCATCTCCTCACATGTCTGCCCATTTGTGTATCCACTGGCAGCTTTTTTTTCCCCAGCATGAAACAGCCTGACATTTACAATAGCTACCTTATATGTACCTTCATTCATTACGAAGTAGCGGTAGAGTTATAAGTAACAGTAGTCATTTGGACAGACTAACCGGTATGGAGTGCACTGCAGTGAATCACATTTACATGTTTCTCCATATGTTATAATCAGCCAGGCATTAAAATATTTTACATTGGGTTTATGTAATGGCTTCACTGTTCTTTATATCATAACTAAATCAAACAGCTGCTCATATAGCTCTCAGGGAGGTGAGAGGACTTCATCGAACAACCCTGGTGTTGCATACACAAGCAGTGATGGTGTCAAATTGTAACATTTGGAGGTTAATCAAGACTATGTTACATATGTGCAGATGATGTATCGGGGTGGGAGTTGCAGATTGATGAGACTCATCAGGACTGTCCTTCATGTTACCATACATCAGTGAGGGCAAGGAAACCATGTGCGGAGCTAATCCACTCGTGTCTTCTGTCTCTGAAAGTTCACCACCAAAAACCCAGCCCATCTAAATGGAAATGACCTGGAGCCGAGCAACGCAAGAAAATCTGCAGGTGAAGGATTGGATGCACATGAGCCATATTTCCACTGGGATCACCTCTTCAAGTTCCCCCTTTTTTTTCCTGTCTGGTCCGCATTCAGCAGTTGTGGCAAATGTTGTACCACAACAAAAAAGGACAGAGTCCCCCATGACACAAAGAGACAGCTTAAATAGTATAAATAGTACATAAGCCCCATTGTTGTCTCTGCCTGAAGACGTGTTGGAGTGCATTTTGAATAGTTCATGCCAGAGACCTGAGGCTATGAGTCAATCAGTGTTTTGGAGCTCATATGGCAGCAGCCAGCTCTGACATGTTAATTAGTGATGATTTTCCCTTCTGGCTGCAGTGTGAGAGCTACAGCAAAGGTGAGATGCAGCAGGGAAATATGCAGGAAACGTCCCAGAGCACGGCTCGGCTTTTGATCTGCTGAGATGGTTGTTATCTATTGTTCAGTTTCATTTAGTGGCACTAGATGGAGATGAAAGTGGAGTTCCTCTGACTTCTGCAGTGCTGACAGCATCTTAAAAAGGCATAGTTCTGCGGTGAGAGTTTGACTTCACACTCACATTTCAATTTGAAGTAACTTTTTTTCTTTCATTTCATGTCAGTGTTTAAATATACAGTATACATTATGTTGAATAATTTTGCTCCAGCATCCAAAGCTAAGAGTCAAGGCTTATTATTTTTTATATATATTTCTGCTTTTATTGGATTGTTTACAGCTTCTTTTTACAAATAAATGGTGGTTATACTGTAAAGACAATTTCCTAAGTATCACAAACATTTAAATTCAGCTCTTTAAATTAAAAATGACTAGAAGGGTTATGGGCGAAAGTGATAGGAACTTTCTCGCCCTGGGTGAGCAGCTTTCATCTGAATGAATGAGCTGCCATGTTTAGACACCAGTCCGATATCATATGTTCTCAGTCTGTGAGTCAAAGCTTTTAGGTTGGGAAATGGATGGTTTCTCATTGAGAGCTCTGTTACCAAAATTGCCCTGTGAAAACCGCTGATCGCAGTAAGCCCCACCGAGACTGTGTGACGCTCATTTTAATAAAGGCCTCAATCCACATCAAAACTTAGAAGCCCCAGACATGCTGACCTTTTTATCATGCAGTCATTTTTCCTCTAGTGCTCTTAAAGGAATTAGCTTTTAATTAAAGCAAGCTGCACATTACATTGTCCACTCCCTGTGGCAGTAAATTTTGTGAGTTGCACAGGTAGCAGAATTGATATCCTCAAATAAAGGAAACTCTGTGATTCGCTGATGTCTTGATCCAATTTTTCTACTATGCACGATGAATGAAAGGTCAACCAAGCAATATTTCTAACCTCAGATTGTACAAAATACAACCTTCCATTGATTCCTGTGAGTTGTGTCCACTTTAGCACCACCATTCTGCCAGTAGCCTTGGCTCATGAGAAATGTTTTTCAGCTGGTAACCTTCTGGTGAATCTGCAATGAGTGCAAATCAGGTTTCTTGTTCAAACATGTAAATAATTTTTACATGTCATTCTCTTGCTTGTGTAATTAAGTTCTGGGTTTGTGATTTTCAAGCTCAGTTCCAATGACAAAGAATTTTTGTGTGCTACTGTATTGTATGTGAGCATATGTCCATGTACATACATATATGCAGTGTGCATTTCAATAGCGTTAATGAATATTCTTCTCACAATGTGGCTCCCTGCTGTTCCAAAGAATCTGCAGACCAAGGGCATACCTGAATAATGCAGCTAAATGCAGCCAAGCAGATTACTCAGGTACAAATGTGACTGTGAATGCAAGATATAGTGTAGTGTAGTGAAAAATCTGCAAAGCATGTCATCATAAAACACAAGTCGCTTCCAACTGTGCAACCATGTAGATTCAAACCACATTATGACTGTGATAAATTTAAAACATTTCAAGCATGCAAATATGGGATCCGTATATCAAAAGTACAGAATATTTTAACCCAGAGGTTGAAGAATGTGGTTTAGTTCTAAAGATGTGGGTCAGTCACTGAATACAGGGGTTGTTACAGAGTATTTTGAAGTTCTTGCAGATTATTCAGATTTCATACAATATAATGAGGTGCTCATGAATAGCACCGGTAGTCCATGAATAATAACAAAAAATTTAAATATTATAACGTCAGTTGTGTGTGTACAGAGATAAGTAAGCACTAATACATGAAGAGGTGTCCTGATATTCTAAATAACAAACGAGATGGAGCTGAAGAAAGCTACACTGTGAAGCTGAAGCCTGGCATGCATTCATTTGCTCACACCACTGCAAATCTAATCTTTTCATCTTTTCTCAATGTTTATTTGTAGTCACTTTAAGTTACGATGAGATTAATTTTACCTGTGAGCAGGGGCTGAGCCCTGAAAAATACCTCTAAATAGATTGTTTCCATGCATATTTTTTTTCCTGCATGTGAGGGCTACACATTGCTTAAAAAATGTGAAAATTGGAGAAGGAAGAAAGGAAGGGTTTGGAATTGATTTACCATATAATCTGCACATGAATATTCCAGCCACTTGAATGTCTAAAATGAGCATCGTATCAGATACCATTATTACCAGGCCTACATGATGGAAAATCCTCAAAACCCATAATACAATGGCAATTTCCCAAATGAAGAGTCTTTAAATCTATGAATGATTGATATTATTTAGTAAGTTTTTATAATTATCATCGATACAGAATGTTTTCTACAATCAGGTCAAAGACCTTTTAAATGCCCATTATCCAACTTGCTGCCAATCATTTCTTTTCCATCAAGCTTTGGTTCAACTAAGCCTATAAGTCCTTGACTTTACATTCCATATGTGTCGACAATCAGTTCTCACAAAGAGCTCCTGAGCATTATCAATCTACATTTACACAATAGACTATAAAATGAATAACACAAGAAACTAAAATACGACTGGTTTCAATTAAGAAAAAAACAGGTAACACTTCAGAATGACAAAGGTGCTCATCATGACACTACAAAAAGCAATTTACAAAAATATTTTCTGTGTCACCCTGACATAGGTCGGTTTTCTCTCAATGTAAACACAGGCTAGTTCAAAGGTCGTAATTGTACCCACATAATATCACATGCAGACCACTGATGTTAATCAGATGTATGCAAATAAATGATCAGAAGCAAAATAAATAGTTTTGTGTTCATGACCGCTGTCACTGACATCTGACACTGACCAACAGTGATGTGTGTGTAACACATCTAAATCATTTAGATTCTGTGTTTATTTCTAGTGTTTATTTCCAGTGAGCCAACTTTTTAAACTGACTAACGTTATCAGCTCAGCTAGTAGCCTAAAGTTTTGTGGAAGCTGTGGTAACTTAGCTGTCAGTGTATCACATGATCAGAAAAAAGATGGACTAGTCATAAAACTTGCCTCGGGTGTTATCACTGTAGGACTACCAGACTGATAAAATATAAAACCTTTTGGGTATCTAACACGAGACTAGGCTAGTTTGGTGTCGCTAGTCAAGGGGAGGCACAGCTAAGCTATCATTGCTAACGGTTTAGCTGGCTACAGTGCAAAAGTACGTTAGCTGTATACAACTTATGCTCTGCTCGTATTATGTTCACATAACTTGGAACTCATGCAGACATTTACACATCTGGTTTTCCTGGCTCAGCATGAGAGGATGTTTGTGCCACTGCTTCAGCTTCAACCCCTTTACCGTTAAAAAATCTTCATATATCCATTTTTTCTTCACACTGACTGCCTGTGTGAGCTAGCATTTTGCACAGTAACCCCATCAGTTGAAGAATTGACAGAGACCTGTCAGCCTATAAGACACAAGTATTTCCACATATTTTCCTGTAAACCCTCTCTGACTGGTCTTACCTCCGTTTTGTTCACTGAAGATACGAAGAATTACAACACAACGCCGCCTTCTTTAGTGACAAACCCTCAAAGTGGAGAATTATTCAGGGCTAAACCAATGTCGCATGAAATCAAAGTTAGAGCCCGGTTCTGCTCGAGGTTTGTTCATGTTAAAGGGGAGTTTTTCCTTGCCGCTGTCGCCAAGTGCTTGCTAATGGGGGGTCCCTGTAAATTGAAGAGTACGGTCTAGACCTGCTCTATGTGAAAAGTGCCCTGAGATAACTTCTGTTGTGATTTGGCACCATATAAATAAAACTGACTTGAATTACTTGTGGTAAAACTCAAAGTTTATTTACTAGCTTTTCCTAGAGCCTCGGACTGTATTGCGCAGCTTTCTTCAGTGAATGGAACTTGCTCAGCTGTCATCACACAACCTGAGTACAGAACTTCAGTTATATGATCTGGCGGTGAAGTGAAGTGGCCGTGCTGTGTATGAAAAGGGCTGTGGGATATGGTTGAAAGCTCTGCAACTTTACAGTACTAGTCAAAAATTTCTGTATGTGTCCCCAAGGTCAAGAATGAATCTCAATGCTCAAAAGATTTATTGTTGCTATGGCTACCTGCAGTTTACTGTAATACATTTTATACACCAGGCCAATCAGGAACAAGTATTATTCATGGCTAATGTCTAAATAACTACATTCAATAGGCCATTTTACTGGATGTTACACTATATGGACAAAAGTATGAAACTAACCTTGAGCGTCAAGCATTCCAGAGACATGAGAGTGTCAAGTGTATTACTGTGGATTTAGAGCAGATACATTTTTATACAATTTTGTCCTCTATGTCTGGTTTACCCTGAGCCCATGAACATTAAACATAAAATATGTAATGTTTACAGTATACAGTATGCGTTTTTGCAACATTGCACTTTTGTAGACACACAAACAAATAAAAGAACCCCAAGGAAGTGGAAGTGTTGTATGCTGCATGGCGCTCCATGAAATACACACCGTACAAGTGCAAAAGATAAGGACAAACAGAATAAATTTTCATTTTCACTTACCGCTTAGAAAATATGTGCCTTGCAGCATTCCCCCAAACAATTCCAGATGGCATAACAGGCGAGTGAGAGGCATATTGCATTCAAAATTATATGCATCCCAGTCTTTGACAATCCCTCTGTTTCCCTTTTTACTTTGTAAGTCATCTGGATCACTTGCTCATTTCATTTAAAATAGGTGGCATATGCTGGCACAAAAGCTGTTATACATGCTAAATACCTCTGCGACATATTCCTACACTGACACATTCATGCATTATACTGCACTGCACTGTAAGCTCTGATTTTATACACTGGTCAAAGTTATTGTTGAAGGACTGAGAAATGGAAAGTAAAACAATTTCAGTTTTATGGAGGAAGGGAAAAGATGTTGGCAAGTATTCAGTGAAAGCTGTACTGATGGCGTGTCTGAAAAATGGGGATAAAATCATTGAGTTGTCAGATTGCCACCTGGTATAACATACGAGGGAGGAGATGAGCATGAAATCCTCATAAACCAAAATGCAGCAGTCTATCATCAAAGTGAGATGAAAACGAAATGTTTCATGCAAGGTCACAGCGAGCAAATGTGACATTAAAAACAGCTCAAGACGTTAATTCACTCTAAATGTGCCATTTATATGCCATGGAAAGCTTACCTGACATTATATGCCTTGTAAAGCTTTGTGCGAAGGTCATTCCGAAGTTTCTGCGACACCATCGGAAACTTTTAGGGGTATTACTTTGTTAAAGTGTTGACAGTAGACATCAGAAAAACATTCATCAGCATGGTGCAGTGTCATATTTTGGCAAAAACCGTTTTAATATTTGATAAGCTACTCGCAAAGACATGACAGAGTCTGATTGCTATACACAGTCGACTGATAGCTTAATTTGTGAAGCTACTTATCTTATGCTGCCAGAACAATAAAGACTCTTGATGTATAGTATTTATGTGGGCAAGTTCTTCACCGCTTTACATCCTCTGTTATTTGCTGCTATTGCATGGATGTTGTGCTGCAACTTATATTTCCCTCATCCCCTGCACAGTGACTTGACTTGGCTTTCTTCTTGCACTGATAAGGTTTGAGAGACCCACCCGAGACTTGTTGATCTGTCATGGCCAATGCACCAGAGGTGTTCAAAGACATTTAGCTGGAGGTGCAGTCAGGTGTGAGGGGTTGGACTTGAGAAGTCTGTTGTGTATGAGCAAGACAATACCTGACCTTGGCCTCGCTTTGTGAGCTGCTTGGCAAAGAATGTGCTCCACTCTGAATGCAAATGAACAGGATGAGCGCAGTGGCAGAATAAACACAGGGAACAAGATACCTGGAACACACTGAGTCACTGCACTCCGTAGTCTCCTCTTTAGCATGCAGCTCACTCCTGAGCTGTACTCTAATATCGCCCTTGTTTTCTGATAAAAGGATTTCAGTCCATAAAAAGTTGTGAAGTGCATAATTTGCGCAGAAGCAGTAAGGCATGCGGTAGGATTGAATGAGTAATGTAAACTGGATTTTCAAAATGTTTTTCATCTGTTCTCTGTGGAGACCAGCGCAGACTCCACGTGGCCCTCTGTAATATTTTGCCAGAGGGGCCCCACTGCTCAGTGCAAGTAAATTTGACATGTGAAGTGTAAGGTCTACAATACAAAACATACTGCTTCACTTAACTCTTACTGTCTACTTTCATACTTGTATAATGCTAAAATTTGTTTGACTTGTTGAGCTCCTCAGTTTAAAAACCCATTTTAAACCCAGTAGAAACCCTACAGTTGAAAGCAAGTGATAGATTTGTTCTAAAGTGATTGAAAGAGTCATTGATGCAAAGACAAATGTGACAATAAGTTTGGCTTCATGATTTTCCGAAGATGTAAAACTTGTTTTCATATACAACATTGTAAACTATAGCATGGTATACACACAGACTGC
The DNA here is from genome assembly GCA_038419695.1 of Scomberomorus guttatus. Taxonomy (NCBI): domain Eukaryota; kingdom Metazoa; phylum Chordata; class Actinopteri; order Scombriformes; family Scombridae; genus Scomberomorus; species Scomberomorus guttatus. The sequence continues at coordinate 23,334,365 of CM076456.1, read as the reverse complement.
TGCTAGTTTAGTCCTGATCAGTTAAGAAAACAAAAATATAATTTCTTTCACCCCCTTAAAAATGCTAGGGACATATATCACTAATACTTGGTGTTGTTTGACTGAATGCAGAGGGTTTTTGTCTCGCTTTATTGGTGCAAATGTGACCACTAGTTTTTTCATTAGCCACAAACAACTAGAAGATAAAGGCCAGTGCTGTGTTTTACTGTAGCTAGCTAGCGACATGCAATGACCTGATTTGACTGTGTGTGGGTTATGTCTGTGTACTGTATGTGTGTCTGTGTAAGGCTGATTTAAAAACTTACAGCCGCTCTTGTTTCTTTTTCAAAATTAATTAATTTAAAAAATTGAAACATGAACTGTTTGGCGAGTAGGGGGCAGCTAAAGCAAGCTGTAAACCTGGACATATTATCACCTTTTTAAGTTAATATGGCAAAATATTTTTAGCAAGCAGTATCCAGTAAATAAGTTGAGTTTCTGGCCACCTGATAAATGTAAATTTCAAATATTCACTCTTCTATATCTGTTTTGGTTGAGACCAGCTAGTCGCTAACTTTGCTAACTCTGTTTTGGTAGCATACAGTGGGTTTTCAGAGCTTTTTCACTGTAAACTATGTCTGTGTGTTGATTTGATTGTATTTCTCAGTCTCTGTAAAGCACATTGTTCAACTTTTGTTGTTTTTAAATGTGCTCTATAGATAAATTGACTTGACTGAGCAGTTGCCTGCTTGTCTGGAAATGACGCTGATGAAAGTGGCGAGTCTGAACCAAAACAGTAAAGTTATTGTCAATTTGACAACCAACCCCTTCCACATTATTTTTAGTTAAATATTAGGTAGGCGCAGTTTTGTTATATTGATTTTTCTGTTACTTTTGGCACAACCACTTAGTCCTGTCCTCCCCCACGTGATTACCTTCTGTGTAACTGTAAATATTGTAAATGGTAGGGGGACGTAACACTAACTGAAAGGTCGTGGTCATGGTTAGAAAAAACTGATGTTGAATGTCGGTTGCAGATATAATTTGGATAGTAATGTTAATATGATAAGCTGTCTATAAGGAGCTTAAATATTCATGTAAAGTCATTGTCTCTCAGTAAAAGTAAAAAAAAAGAGATATAAATAGAATATAGTTTGTCTCACTCAATAAGGCTGCTCTTCTTGACTGGCCAGGTCGGGGCATAATTTAAAGGCCCTGCACACCCACACGGGTCTTTTCGCTTACTCTGGCTGATTAGACCTCTGCTCAGGTTGAAGTGTCAGCGCATGAGAATTACGTGAGGTCACTTGACTCTGGTCTATTAAAAAGCCTCTTCCAAAGCAGACATTTTGACTTGTCATAGCAGGAAAAGCACAGGTGGAGCTGATATTGTTAATGATGGCTCTGTTCCATTTAAGTATTCCAGTAAACCAAGCCAGTGAGCAAGTACGCACAACACCCAGACCCTGGAAATGACACATCTTAATGACATGCAGCCGTCATGATTGTTATTATTTACTACTGTGCTTTTTCTACTATGATGTCAAAATATCTGCAGTGGGGGGCACCCTTGTGGCTGGGTAAGATGCAGACCATGAACTGCAACGTCCTTGGTTCCCATCTGGTCAGGGACCTTTGTTGCATGTCGTTCCCCATGTCGCTCTCCCCTCATTTTCTATCATCTCTTTTCTGTCAGCTATCAAATAAAGGCATAATGCCGCCCCTTAATAAATGATTTTAAAAAAATGTCTGCTGTGGAAAAGGCATATTAGAGTGATAAAGGTGTGATTTTACATGCCTTAATGTGCTAGAATGCTGAAAGGAAAGGGAGATGTCACGTGCAAACAAAGAAACATTTTTGTAAATTTCTTAAAATCAAATATGTTTCAGAGACTCACAAAAGGCTGAGCAGCATTATGCTACTACAAAAAAAGCAAACAAATGGACCTGCTTGCTGGTAGTTCACTCTCTTTTTTCTCGCTTTTTTTTTTTTCCTGTGCAAGGCTGAGGAAATTGGCTGTGTGGATTCCATACTGTGATGCTGTGTCACTTTGCGGGGGGGTGGGGGGGGGGGGGTAATGGAGCCCTGTGTTACTTGTGTGCACTGTGTGTTTGTGTGTAGCCATGGGGGAGACATGTCCTAAGAGAACTGCTTGAGTTGACTCCCAGTTTTAGCCAATTCATCACAATAGTGCTCTGAATTTATGCTGCCTTGTTTAATGTGTATTTCTACAGGCAAATTGAAGGCACCCTGTATTCATTTGTAGAGAATGTGGTTAGAATAAGCTTAAGACTATTCCTTGTACCTAAAATGGCTATGTGAAATGCAGTGTAGACTACAATTACTAATTCGCAAATTTAAAAGTTTATGACTCATGTTGTCAACATGGAAAAGAAGAAGAGAGGTACTCCAGCAAGATACTAAACCTGTATTAAAAGATTATCACAAAATGAAAGAGAATTTGCATGACACGAAAAAAAAAAACAGTTGCAAAGTATTGATTATAATGTGGAATTAAGTTGGATTAGCGGCAGGATTTAGAGTTATACCTCCACATTAAAGGCACACCCCGAGTCTTCAGAGACTAGACGTAACATGTTTTTTCACTTGAAAAAGTGTACTGAATCCAAAGTATTACATTATTATTATTAGAGGTTATAAAATAGTAGACCTGAAAATCCCACCTTGCCGATTATCACCTGGGGAAAAGAAGCCTTATTCACGTTGGTGCTCATTTACCATCATACAATACAGCATGACCTGCTCTATGTGGTTGAATGTGAATAGTTTGCAGGGAGTGATGCTATGATGCTATATCAGTTACTTATAGGCATCAAGGTATAAAGGTTACTGCACCATTCAGCTACAAATTGAAGTTCCTCATCAGTCAGTCTGTTTATAATATATATACAGTATTAATCAAAAGTTTGGACACACTTCCTCAATCAAGTGAATGAGAAGGTGTGTCCAGACTTTCCACTGGTACTGTATATGATCTGTGTGTGTGTGTGTGTAGGGGAGGTATTCATTAATGTAATTATCTATCTGCTGAAAGCATATCACATAATACATGCAGTAATGAGCTCAGGGTGCATTAACATATCGAGCTGGAAACCTGACCATGAACCGCCCTAAAGGTTATCTGAAAACTCACAATTCATTCTAAAATGTATTATTGTGTCTTAGAGCTACTCAGTGGTCTATCAGCTTCAGGTCTATCATGTTGGATAAAGTGGAAGTAGATGATTAAATTCTGGCTTAGTCCTCCAGTTCAGTGGTCAAATCAAGAGGAGATAAGAGCAACCTTTTCCAAGCATTGGTATTATGACGTAAGATACTTTATTTTTGGCTTTAGTTTTCAGCCAGAGGAAGAGTTACACACCTGTACAGCTACTGAATTAAATCATTACCTTTTTTTGTGCACACTTTCATTATGCAAAAGACAGACAGGGAAGGAAAAAGAGGTCATGGATATTAGCGCAATCAGGAAGACTGCAGACATTGCCATACCCGAATGGTTTTTCAATGTGAGGTAGGTGGATAACTGCTGGCATATATACCATATACACTGAGTATAGACGCATCCTTTTAAAAAACAACAACAACAACAACAACAGTGGAGAGGAAGACATACTATAGTTGCTGGGGTGAAAAAAGCCCAGCAAGTAGCCTGTAAATATGTCAGCAAGTTCCTTTTTTTCAAACGGCTGGTTAGTCAATATAATATTCAGACAGTGAAAATATAACAAAAATGCTTTGCTTATAATAAAACATGCAAGCACTCCATACTGGGTACAAACACTTTTGCATACTCAAGTTCTGGGTATGAGCGTGAATCATAAGCTCCATATACCAGTGGGTTTATACTGTATATTTAAGCCCATAAACTACACAATGCAATTACACTGTGCAGTACTGTCAGCCATTTTCCAAAGCATGCAAGAAGTGCTGTGCATTGCAGAGTTTTCTAACATCCCAGGTAGTCATTGGTGCATTTATATCCCATAACACTGAGCAAAATAAACTTGCAGGAACCTAAAACCCCTAAAACCTGCTTGAGATGGGTCATGTGGAGCCGAATGCCAAAGCAAAAATCAAAAATGATGATGAGAGGCTCTAATGAAAAAAAAATATCATGCTCTCGCTATAGGGTGAGGCAAGGAGAGGAGAGGCTATTGGAAGAGACGGGGAATTGATTTTAAACTACACTAAAATGAATGGAAAATAGATTTGACCTATTTATGAATCTATGAGTGTAGCTATGGGCTCAACATGAAGCTTGCACATGGTACCTAGTTGGGGCTCTCATTAATGCAATCAAACCAGTGAACATCTAAGGGGAAGACGGCTCCTTACACCATCCTAACACCTGACTGGGTTGTAACAAATTGTCACAGGTGCTGAGGTTGTGTCCCGTATGGGCCGAGCAGTTAGAAAGTCCATTTCAAGGTACACCCAGTAAAACAGTAGAACCAGTGGTTGCATGGAAGATAGGAAGAAAATGTATCTAAAAAGCTGGTTAGCTCTGAAAAAAATGCAACATACTGTAGACAAAGGCTGCGTTCTATTCAGGTGTCCCATTAAGCCATGACAGTGTGACTGTGAGCCAGCAGGCGCAAAAGCAGAACCATCTATATTTACACCTGTGCTTTTCCTAGTGTGACATGTCACATGACTTCTGTAAAAAACAGTTTAAAAAAAATTACGTCATGGCAGGTAAAGCACAGAAATCACTAATATCATTAAGCTTCAGTAGTCAATGTTTCATATAGTGACTATGTGTAATGTGAAAATGATCCCTCGTAGCGAACCTACAGAGAATTATAACCAGACTCTGCACTTTGGTTAATCAGGTCTATGGAGGGTTTTAAGCTGTACCTTTCGATTAATCTTGCACATTGTGTTAACTCACATGACATGTTTTAACTACCACTACACAGCACAAGTATTGTGCGTGTATCCAAAGCCCGATATATTTTATTCTTCAGTGCCTTAGACTTCTGTTGTTGTCAACAAATTTGGATACATGCAAAATACTTTTAAGTAGGATAAGTTCATTGTTGTTTTGGATCTGCACATGAGATTTGTTGACATTAAGAAAAATGTAGAAAATTGCCAGCCATATCCTTTAATCCGTATCATTTCTGCCTGGCTTCAGGCTCTTCCAGCTCATGAATATTAGTACATTAATATAGAGTGTATATTGGACTTATGTTTGTCCAGTGGCCAAAAACTTGAATGCTGATGTTGCTCTGTGTAAAAAGTCAACTATTTGCTATATAACAGCTTTATAAGGCGATACTATTTATCAGTTTTGTGCTTGTCGCCCTGCCCCCTAGAGGGCAAAAAAAATTTAATCATGACTGCTTAACATGGAGGTGTTTAAGCTCCGGAGCCCTGCTATTATCCAAGCTGGCACAACTTAAATGAAACAAAGGCATCATTAATATTGTTACTCACACTTGTGCTTTTTTTTTTTGGCCATGACAAGTCCAAATATCTGGCATGAAAAAAAGTCTGCTAGGATTGCCTGAGGGCCAGTTCTTTGTTGACTTGAGGGGGCCAACGGGTTCATAGGTGCAACAGAGACACAGACTCATATTTTTGGAATTGGTTGATATTTTAAATTAAACCATGGCCACTGAGGAATTCCGCATAAATTGAATTAGAAATGTGTTTGATATTTGCATGAACATGAATCTGAACATCTAAATCAACTAACCATAGGAAAGACAGTACTTTTTAAATTATGTAGCTACAGTGAAGCTGGTAGCCTACAGATATGAGGCACAGCTGAAAGAGAGAGGAAGAGAGAGAGAGACATGTGATCAAAACTGCACAGAAAATACAAGCATGTGGAGAAGTCGTAGGTAGGAGTGTGAGGGAGAAAGAGAGACAGCGATAGAGAGCTAATATGTGTGTGTGTGTGTGTGTGACACAGGGTGTTGAAGTGAGAAGCCGCCTGTGTGTGCAAGAGAGTGCTATGTATCTCTGCTACCTCATAGGTTGAGTGTGAGCAAGATTTGACAACCGTCAGTGAACTGAGTCTATATGTGTGCATATGTGTGTGATGCAGCACAATTTCAAACTTGCTAAAACACATTCCTTTATGTTTGCCGGGTCATGCAAACAGCAGGAATTTGAATAAAGGAATGAAGAGAGGTAAAAAAAAATACATACATGCATAGACCATCTGATGCAAAGTTATGACAGATCTGTAGCCATCAGCAATTATCTTTGATCTGCTGTCAAGTTTGGACTCAGCAGAAAGCCAAGCCATGCATTCTACCTGCAATGAAAGACATCAGGTTATTTTTGTGGCGGCGACTCCCGCAAACAATGCTCCAATGCTCCTACAGTTTGGTATTTTCTTGCCCTGCACAGTGTGCACGGTGCAAAGGTCAGAGCAGAGGCTCAAACAGGTGAGACTTTAAGTAAAACGAGGTACTGCAAAGCAAGCTGTTAGTATGTTGGTGGTGTTTTAGTGGTTATGTTGCGAATAGAAATCTCAGGAGCAGGTCTGTTTCTGCCACAAGTCACTCTGCAGGTAAATCTGCCAACAAGGGCAAACACAAACAAAAAGTCCTTACAAAACAATTTTCATGTAAACTCTCCAGATAAGAGATGTGTTTAAATTGACATTAAACATGATTACAGTAGGAATGTCAGTAAATCTATAAATGAATTGGTTATTCTTACAGTATTGGATATCCTACAGCTGCTTCATACTATATAAAAGCCTTCCTTCCTCTTCCTCAATTAATTAAAGCAGGACCTTCAGTCCGAGAATGGCCACACTGCCACAGTGGACGGCCACACAAGGCCATATTTACCTTAATGGAGCTTAGCATAAGTTCAAGCAGGAATTCTATCTCTTACTCATTCATTCATTCTCATTCCTCTCTCTCTCTCCCCCTGCTTCTCCTGCTGTCATATCAGCTGATTAGGGGCGTTACTCTTAGTTAACAAATCAGATTCCGCCACGATTTCTGTCAGCCTATCATGTCTTAGCTGCCAAACTTTAAATCTGTTCCTCTCTCTGTCGCTATCAGCTATCATTTCAGTCGCGACCCTCCTCCACCACACTCACCTCCACTTTATCACGTCAGCGCCCAGGTCCGAGATCACCAGAAGCCCGCTCCTCTTCTTATCATCCAGATCTCCACCCTATTCACCTCCACTTCATCATGTCAGCGCCCAGGTCTGAGATCACCAGAAGCCCGCTCCTCTTCTCATCATCCAGAGTTCAACATTCCCTTATTTATCACCACCACCAGTGTCTAGACTCCATCAGGGGGGATATCCTACTCTACTCTCTCACCCTCACTTCCCCCTTATAAAAATGATGGCATCACGATGGGGTCTAATTGCCAAAGACTTTCACATTTTCATTTTTATTATGCATGTTCAATAAAATCATTGTCACTTATAAACTTGAAGTCTCTCCTGATAGAAATAAACCTTTTGGAAATGACACCAGGTGGCTGCAAAATAATCTCGCTCAGTGCATCAGGTAGGAGGCTGGTTATAACTCAGTGTTCTGTCAGTTTATGAGGGACATGCCAGATAACCAGGGTTTATTCATCCTGTGTGTCATGGCCTCAGCTTCAAGTTTTACGCCTGAAATACACTCTCATGATTCACCCAGCACTTTTGCACTTAGCATGCTGTGCCTTTAAAAATAGCAGGTGTGCTTGGAGCGGCCCACAAGTCCTTGCAGCCAAGATCAACTGCTTTCTGTGGTTCTTGCACCTTTAAAATATGTCTATTAAAACTGTATAAATGAAGTACGGCCAGAGGAATAAATGTTTGGAAAGGATGCGTTCAAACTGTCTTAAGTGCGGAATGAAATAGTGCTGCACCCTTGTTCAGTTCAATGACACCTCTGTCCCGTGTGTGTGTGTGTGTGTGTGTGTGTGTGTTTTGGTCTGAGCACCCACTTGCACTTACTTTCCAATGCCAAGCGAGCGACATGAAACTCTTGCTATTAGAAAATCATGTAGTCTCATCAACATTTTTCGTGAGGCACAAATCTAATTTTGTTAATAAGGACTAATATATTAGATTTGTGTTTGAATTAAATAGATACTACAAGATGGTGCAAATGGTACGAATGCAGTGGATTTATTTAAATATTTCGAAATTCAAGATTGCAAGTTTATGGGGATTTTGATGGGAACACATTTTGCATGCAAATAGTACAATGACAGCCTCTGGAGCCCCTCTCTCCATTATTTGCTGCACATCATTCACACTGCACATCCTGTCCTTCAGAGACAATGAAAGACAGAATGGAAAATGCTTTATTTAGAAGTGAGGTTTCAGTACTAAACACTAGCTTTACTTAACACACAAGACCTACTAACCCTGGGTTTGAATCACAGGGGAGCTCATCTTCCCCCAAAGAGACATAGGAAAAGTGGATAATGAACTATTCATTTTATTAGAAGTAATAATGCTACTCATGAAAGGGTTGATGTGAGAGATGAATATTAAATACAGTCGATGTCTCCGCCAATGCACAGGAGAGTGACACAGACACAGTGATTTGACTTTCTCCTGTGAGCTTTTTTGTGTCTTATACTTTTAGTCGATTTCATTAAACACTGTTAAAACAGAGACAAACTAGTGTTAATGCCAATTCAGCAAGTGATGAGCCAGAAGGACCACTTTCTGTTAAACCAAGGATATTAGGGCACATTCTTTTCAGTCGCTGTTTTGTATGTGGTCTGTGTTAGATTAGAGACTGCATATTCCTTTTTACTGTTAATCAGCAGACATGCTGTTAGGCTTTAATTAATGTCCCTAAATTGCAGTGTACTGGTTGATTGTATTACATTGTTTAATCCAGGCACCTACAGTAAGTGTAATTATTGCATGGCACTGATGAGGAATCGTCCTTAAAGATGCGTTTATTTCTATTTTTAGGCAGTGGAACAAGCTGTAAACCTGTAATATTGACTAATTATTACCTTGAGTTGTTATGGTGAAGGTGTAAGTAAAATTACATAAAAACAAACCTCTGCACAACGGCATGTGTGACAGGTGTGTTGGAGGAAAGTGCAACTTGAAACGATGAGGAAAAACTCATGCACACTGTCTCGCTTACTGCTGGAATATTTATTCGTTCAAGGTTTCAGTCGGTCTGACCTTCATCGGGTATATGGGCAGCATCACAACACTTCCATATACATGTAGAAGCTGCCTCAATCATCCAATCAGAGGGCCACAAAAATTAATCTGTCCAATGAGCATCGTGAACTAACCCAAAGCATCTGCATCACTGTGAACTAATAAATATTCCAGCAGTAAGCAGGACAGCGTGCAGGAGTGTTTCTCATTTTTACAACATCCAGCAGACACAGAGCAACATTAGTGAAGCCGGGATAAATTACACACACAACTTCAAATGCTATTTGTGGGGTTTTTATTGTCTTTTCAGCTATTCATGAGGTCTACTGTTCCTAGTTTTAGGTTTTGTGTTTGTGGAATAAATAAGAAGGAAATGGTTTCCAATTTACAAAAGAAACAGATATTATTAAAAAAAAAAGACCCCAAAACAAATAGAAAATGAAATTTAGTACTATTCCAGCACTAATAGATTACAATTACGACACAGACAAATATGGCATATATATGGCAGTGGCACCTCTACAGAGAGGGGAAAACAGAAAAACAATCACAACACTGCCATGTACCTGTAAAATCACTTTGGAAGAGGTAATCATATACAAGTCTTAGAGGTCCACATAATAAATTTCCCCCATATCAAAGGTCCAGTAGAGGTGCATTACATGATGATATTTCAGTACAAAGACTCCTGAACTCTGTACATGAACAGCATTTCTGTATTAATAGGAGATGTGATGCCTTTGTTGTGTAACCAAGTCCTTAAACTTCAGCATAAAAGGTGCAGTGGCTGGCCAGGTGGAGACACTTGTGTAAAGTGTTCATTAACGAGTCTGCTGCGGTATCAGTCCTTCACTGCATTCATTGTTAAAAATGTTTGAATTTATAATTAGTCTTGATATAACAACAGTTTTGTGGTTCTTACCTCTGTGTTTTTGAGATAGTTCTGTTCAAATCAGGCATGTTTTTTGTCATGGTGGTGTTTTGCATTCCCACTCTTCATTATGGCCACTGTTTCATAGCAAATCATACACAACGGTCTCATACCTCCCTCGGGCAAAATGAGCGTGTATTTTTCAGTCCTTAAATGTGCAAAAGCATTGGCAATCCTAAACCCAACAATTCCACAACATGTGGATTTCATCAGACAACATTCAACCAAAACATTACTGTATTGTGCTAAATAATTTTTAAACCCTCTTTTTAGCTCTGGTTTGGTCTCCAGCAACTCCTGAGAACAATATAACAATCTTAATCTTGCTGAATGCCCCACTATGTTTGCCAACTGTGTCTGCCTGCTGTTTGGTGCTGGGCAGGTAAGGTATATAGTCAGGCCTGCATCCTTTTCTTGTTGACGTTTAGTGTATGTGATGGCTTATTAGTATCTGCTACAGACATGAGGCTTAGTGGCAATTAAATCTGCCTGACCCAGCAACAAACCATTTTACCAGTATTAACTGTGCCGTGACATGTTGGTTTGTCACTGAGAGCGACCCCTTTCAGATTTCACAAAGTAATTTGATCCTTTGTTAATATAAACATATTGACTAATGCAGCTTTAATTGTGTCCTGGGGCTGATAAGTGACCACAGCAAGCTCTGTTGACAGTCGGTGTAGGCTTGTGATTATTTGAACAAGTGCGTGTTCACCATTGCAATGTAAAGTAGCTGTAGTCTAAATTTGCAAGTAGATGGGGCAGAAAACCAGAATATGCAGTTAAAATAAAATGCAGTAGTCTGCTTAGTATTTAAGTGGCAAACAGCAAACGGCTTGGAAAATAGTGTTGTAGTGGCAGTATGGTTTTATTCCAGAAGCCATTAGACTTGTGAGCAGCCACAGTACAAAAAATGCTCAGTTTACCTTGTGAATAGACTGATAAATGCACTGCATTGACTTTTCTTGACATAATATGTGCCTTTGTGGTGATGGATATTGTTGGCTACTGCCATTATTCCTCCTGTTTTCAACTCTTTCTAACACTGTCATGCAGTGTTTGTATTTTTAAATGGTTTTTTATGTGTAAATTAATTATCTATGTGTAATTTTGTGTGCAAATCCTCTTGGCTCAAACTGCGCCTTGAGGGACGAATAAAGTATATTGAATTGAATTAAAATGCACGGTATAGAAAATACTATCTTTGTCTGACTTGTTATTCAACCATGGCAAAAGTTTTGACAGCGTAAGAAAGTGAAACTGTTGACAGGCTTGCTTTGTTTTGATTCCAGTGTGCTATCATTGTCTCTTTACACAAAGCTGTTAATGAAGCCTGAGCAGAGGAGATAGATCCAGCGTCAACACCTAAATAACTTTTCAAAGTAATTATTTTGCCCTAATTAGGTGGAAACCTGGTTATACACATAGAAATGTTTCTAGGTGAGAATTAATAATTTGATGTTATGCATCCCACTTCTAAAAGAATTCACTTCTAGATAAACATCCAGTAATATAATTAGCAATGGGAATCGTTTGAAATCCCTTCTTCAGACTGAAATGATGTTGGCAGCTGATACATGGCAAGAGGGAAAAGTAACTACGTCCAGAAGGAATGCACTGCTGATGAACTTGGCTCTTACCTCTGTGTGCCATTGAATTTCAAGTTGCACACAGTTGTAGCCTTGACCCACTGAGCTGATTCTTAATGTAGTGAATGCTCTCTGACTGCATGCAAAAACAAGTCAGAAAAAGTGATCAACATGAAGACATGAAGACTTTGCAACATTAAGGTCTCCTTCAAAACAATAATACTGTGAATGTGATGCTACCTCATTTCTGTTCTTCTGTAATCTCATGACTAAGAAACACAGGCTTCAACCGAGCTAATAAGCCTTGGATACCTGTCATGGACCCTCTAAGCACACAGGGAGACCATCCAAAGAAAACTTCAATGGATTAAAAAAAAAAACTGGCACAAAAAAAATGGGGGCAAGTCAAAGATGACAGCTGAGTGTGAAAAAGGCACCAGGTAAACCAAAGCTCTTGTGTTTAAAGTAGAATGCAGCCCTGCTCTGCTGCTAACAGGCAGCGACACAGAAAGCAGAGGAGAGAAAGGCAGAGAGGCAAAAATCCCCATTCAGAAGCGGGTTTCCAGTGGCATCTCCGCAGCGAAGGCTTCACATTATCAGACATAATTATTTCCATTATCAGAACAATTACAATAATTTCATTTTCTTATTTATCAGCCACATATATATTAGCCAATGATATATCATGCATCTCTTAGTTTAAAGATCATTCTCTAAACCCACCAATTGAATCTGATACAGTCAGTACAACTTATTAAGCTCCTGGATTGTTGCCTTCAGTCTCAGGCTTCCTCAGGTGGAAGATGTTTGGCCATGAAACAGACTGCATATTCAGGCTTAAGAACAAGATTCATGCAGTCCCTCAATAGGGGAACATAATCGCTTTGAAGACCTGTACTGCAGTCTTCATTATCTGCCTGAGGTTATTCAGGTAACACAGCAGGTAATTAGGTGCCGGTGAAGAAACCTTACCTAACAGGTAAACTATTGGTTTGATGATCTAATACAACTAATACAGACATGAAGTTTGATAGCAGAAACATTCAATTTCTTCTTTGTCTTTATTTATTACAACTTAAGTCAATGTCTGCCTGCCAATTTGAACCTTCCTTTTATCCTGTCTCCATTCTCTGAGCTCCTTCATACATATCAAAACAGCTTCAAAAGTTGTACAGCAATGAGTCAAAGCACAACCAGCTTATCCAGTAATCTCACTATGTTCAATGACACACGTGTGCAGGTGGTCCCTGCCCTTCATTTTCCTCACGGACGACCAGGAGTGTGACTACAAAACACACGGCTACTATTTGTCACTGTTAAACACAAGTGACACATGCTCAAAGGTGTAAGATTCACAACATTGCAGTAGACAGAAGCCTGACGATGGTTAAGCTGACGCAACCTTACATCATTCCTGTGTGTGAGGGACAGGAATTATAACTGCTGGGAGAACTACTATACATATGAAACAAATTGGGGATTTTTTTTTTTTTTTAACACTGAAAGCCATTTGTTTTTTAGAGCTCTGCGCCCACCTTTGGAGTTTTTGGAGTTTATTCAGAACCTTATTCAGACCCTGAATTAGTAAGGGTACATTGTGAATATCATTGGATTTTCCAGTTGTGACATAAAGGAACCGGTCAAAATGGCAAATAATTCAGCACATCCAATAGCTGCTGAAGTTGAAAGAAGCACCAGCTTCATGTCTTAACAGCATTTAAATTACATCACTAAATGAAGAATCCAAACCAATTCAATAAATACAATTCCTCTTCTCCTAAATGTCCCTCGTATGTACCCTGCCTCTTTAATACATCTGTGCATCTTTGCTTATTTGGTACATCTGCTGAGGAAGTGATTTTATAGCAGTGTTATAAGCAGCAGAAAGGTGGAGCTAAGGTGACAAAATGTGTGTATAGTGGATGACTTGCTGTTTTCATGAGTAATCGCCAACTCGTATCTTTAATTGCAGAAGAAAACAACATGAGACTGACTCCACGTTGGAGTCAGGATTTTTACTATAGTCACAGCTGGGAGAACCCAGTGCTCCAACTGATGTGCAGCCACAACTCAACTCAAAGCTCCACTAACACCCAGCAAGACATTAAGAACAGTTTCTTGTTTACAGTGACAGCCTGGCATAAACTGACCACATATTGGGAATCTACATGGTTACTTTCTCGCCTGAAAAAATATTAATAAAGTGACACATTAACAGTCCTACAGCGGAAATTTCAACAGCTTTTAACCTGCTTTAAAATCTCTGTTAGGTCTGTGGTCCCTTCCCTTCCATTACCGAGCCAAGATGGCGACCATTGAGGGTGAGTGTCCAGCATAAAAATAACACCTGAAATGATCTGGAAGATTGCCTTTCTTGAATACAAAACCCATTACTTGTGGTGTCCTGCAGAAGAGTATTTTAGGGTCGTTATTTTTATTATATATCAATGATCTTAATTCAGCCTGTTCTTTTGATATATTTTTATACGCTGATGATGCTGCATTACTAGGATCCACTAGACCATCCTTTTTGGGTCACAAATTAAATTGAGAAATTCACCTAATTTCATAGTAAAGGTTAGACAGACATCAATCTCTTCAAAATCTTCAGTAAATTACCTTGGATGTGTTCTGGATAATCTTTTATCAGGAGAAGACATGGCTTTAAAAGCTCTTAACAAAATTACCAATAAAACAAAATTCCTGGCTAGAAAAGCCAAATTGATGGATATACCAACCTTAAAAACTCTACCTGCACTGGTGTTATGCAACTCTGATTATGCTGGAACCTTTTGGTACAGTGGCTCCTCACAGCCTCTTAAAAACACATTACAGACTGCACAAAACAAGTTAGTAAGAGTTGTTTTAAAGTTGTCCCCCCACGCACCATCTCGATGCAGTTAATTTTTAAAAAATTAAATCTTCTTCCCGTGGATAGAAGGGTGGTGCAAATTAAGTATTTCCCACAACATTTTGTACAAATCTGCACCTCCCTACCTATCCAACCATTTTGATCTAGTAAAAAACAACCACTGTCACAACACTAAGGCAGTCTAACAAATTTTATTCCTATGAGATTTAAAACATGTTTTGAGAAAAATATATTTTTATATACAGCCTCATGTCAATGGAACAAGCTGCCTATCTCGCTCAAGCTAAACCCAGTTGAGAGGAATTTTAAATCAGATCTCAAGAAATGGTTGTTAAATAATTTGCAGATGTACAAATCAATCTTATTTGGAGTCTGCCTGTGGGATCAGCCTGCCATGTATGTTTTAAATTTCGTCAAATCAATCTATCTATCTACCTATCTATCTACATATTTGGATAAAATGTTAATATCACATATTATAAGAAGTTGAGTTTCCTGAAATAGAGGAGGCAATAAAAGGTGAGAGTGGGTTGCAATTCTGACAGAAGTGTTTTTGTAGAAGAAGGATTTTGTGAAAAATTGTGGAAAATGTACTTACCCAGACTTTCATAGAAATAATCAATGTTTTCT
Organism: Scomberomorus guttatus; assembly: GCA_038419695.1. Taxonomy (NCBI): domain Eukaryota; kingdom Metazoa; phylum Chordata; class Actinopteri; order Scombriformes; family Scombridae; genus Scomberomorus; species Scomberomorus guttatus. The sequence goes on along the minus strand of CM076456.1, from coordinate 23,319,231 downwards.
CTCCAGCTCTTGTTCTTGTCGATTATTATTCCACAGAATTTCGTTGTTTGGACTTGAGGCATATCATTTTACTCAAGTGAGATCTTTGATGAGTTTTTACAGTATGGTTTTTTTTGCCGCTGATAATAATGAAGTCAATTTTGTAATATTTATGCAGTTTGTTTGCTTTAAACCATTCTGCATGAGCAGATAAACCATTGTGAACAGTCAAAACTCAAGTTTGAAAGCACCTGTTCATGGTTGGCACATGTAGTGAGTTTGCAAAATACATTAGATGTAAGCTCTAATTCAGTGATAGCAACTCCTTTGGAAACATAAAAACTCAGCAGGAGCAGCTTCTCTACACGCTAAAGGGTATGCAGATAGTAAATATTTTATACTATATGTTCTTACCTTCTTTGTTGCATGTTGTAGTCTGTTAAAGGTATATTATGCAGGATTTGTTTGTTGGCTGAGAGCAGAGCGAGAGAGAGAGAGAGAGAGAGCAATGGTGGTCGAGCGAGCTAGAGAGTGAATGAAGAGAGCGAGCAGCACTGGCGAGAACAAAGTCAGATAAATAAAATGTTATTTTCTGATTGTTTCATGGTGGTTACGTTCTGAAGCACAAATAAACACGCCCATACCTCCGCACAACCCTGCGGGAAAGTGCCGCATTGCCGGACTTTGTGTGGATGCAGAGCTCCATCCTGTCCGCTGTGGCCTCTCTGCTCTGCGTGTGTGTAGCTCCGCCCCGCCCTCGGTCAAGCAGACACACAGACCTGCGGCTCTTTATACATCCATGACACAGAGAGCAGAGCAGAGCAGAGGAGAGAGACAGAGAAAGCGATGTAACTTGGTTGCTAGCTGTAAGTCCCGACCTCACACCATACACGCTGCTATTGGCTGAGAGCTACACACCCACTGCCCAAAGGTCGATGCCCAGAAGTGTCCAAAGTAAACACAGTAAAATAATAAGAAAATAAGAAAATACAGGCAGAGTGCAGGGTCTCTCAGAGTGCAGATAAATACACTGCCACACACTTCTAATGGATCATAAGTGATGATTGAGAGGGATTATTTTTGTATGAGTCTATACATTGTTTTTTTAGGAAAATCCTGCATAGTATGCCTTTAACCAAAGTGACAGCCAGCCGCATTAATCAGATCAGCTCAAACTTAATAGCACTCTTCATGCAAGGTTACAATGCAAAGTGCCCCACAAAGGGACATGACAAGAAAGATCAATAGGTAAACAGAACGAAGGTGCATGATGTGAGCACCAACTGGAGGCATTGGGGCGGACAGTTCTTTTCTACCATGCTGGATGGTGCATCGGTTCTATGTTGACTGGCTTGAGACACGGTTAAAGCATCATCACTCAGTGATACTATATAAGCATTGGTGAGGAAGCTTAAAGCACCAGCTGACAGGGACAAAGTGTGCACACTTACTGACACATGGGAGAAAAACACAACAAGAAAGAGCAAGAGAAAACCCAGTCACTGAGGCGCAGACAGCCGCTCTGCCTCCAGTGATGAAGACCTGGGAGAGCACTGGTAATTTGCATTTTGTAAACTTAAAAAGACAAAAATAATGATGCTAGATAATGATGACAGAAAGAGAGGATTGAGAGACAAAGGTAGAATTAGCCTTCAGTTTGTTACAGTATGACAGCATTATTGTCATGTAGATGTAACTAAATCGAACTGAAAGCAACAAAGAGAGAGAGAGAGAGAGCGAGAGAGAGATACTTTAATGTCCCCGTAGAGAAATTTGTTCTGGACTCCGTCCTGCAGTTCCACAGAAGATAAAACATTAGTAATCACTTACAAAAGTAAAACAATGTTGAACCTTAAAAAAAGATATTTAAAATATACTTATTGTACAATTTTTCTTTTTTTGTGAATGCAGACATGATTATCGTTTGGATCATTTTTAGATTTTCTTTGTGCGTCACTGAGACCACTGTTCAATTCCCAGCAGTGGTGCGTATGGCAAATGTAGAGGGGCAGGATGGACAGGCATCAGCGCTGTTAGGTGCAGTGCAGGTTTAACAGCAAGACAAAACTTTTCACTTTCACGTCTTTATTTATTCAGTTTCATTGGCTCACAGTTGCTGCCAGTGAGCACACTCACTTAACCTCTCTGTTACCCAGTGTTTTGGAATATTGTTTGAGCAGCTTATCATCATTTTACTGTGTACAGCTGATCTTTAGAGTTATTATTTTAAAAAAATATAGTACGACCTGTTTGTTACAACCCTGGCTCCAGGTGAAGTAACATTTGTATAAAACAATTTTAAGTTTGTTAAGTAAAAAACAAAAGTAGTAAATAGTGTGGAGGAGATTCTGCTTCCACCATAGACTGTTTATAAAGATGGACATAGCAAGGTGTGCCCAGAGTTGCAGCTTACGGTTGGCACCATCGTTTCCATTTGGAGCCAGGACCTTCCAAATAAGGAGCGCAGGGTGTTGCCTTTCACGGTCACAATTTCAGTTTCATGGTCTAATGTTAGCTACTTTAGCTAAATTGGACTAACACAGCAGGTATCGTAATCAGGTAACATTAAACTTACTGAAATACCGTAACAATAGTCTTAACAATAGTCTGGAGCCGAGGAGAGCAGCAGTTGAGTGAACTGTCAATCACAGCTGTCAATCAACACCCACACAGCAGACATCAAAGCTGCTATAAGTCTTCAAATCTTATTAACGGAGCAATAACTTCCAAAATGACCACCAGCACACTTATTAGAGGGTCTGAATTTAGCGATTGAGAGCATAATAATTTGTTGGAAAAAAATGATTGACTTAGTATTTCTAGACAGAAGTTGATGCTTTTTCAAATAGGAGTCGATTGGAGCCAGGGATTTTTTGGAGCCAGCACCTAGCAGCCGTCGCTGGCATTTCACTTTAAGGTACTTCCACATTGGCTTCAACCTCAGACCATGATAGTTACTGCTTGGCTCCTGCACAGAGAAAGAGTGACGGGGTAGAGGAAGAGCCTTTTGTAGCCCAGCCAGCTGCCACTGATTGGACAGGAGCATGATTGGTGTGATTGGTTTTGAAACATGAACACAGGGTACGTACACAGGAACACACTTTATTGCATACTTTATACAAGACAGGAGTCCACACAAGAATGTAAAATAAATATAATTCATTAAAACTAAGATTAACACAAAACAAACATGGTGTTTAGAACAAGGTGCCAAACCAAAAGAAGATCATGCAGGGTGGATGCGGGCCAGAGCAGGGGGGGAAAGAGAGTGACCACATGGGCCAGTTTTTATAGTCTAGCAGGCCCCGGTGAACCAGATTACACTGATGACCCTCCACTGTCAGCCAATTGTCAGGGCAGCCTCCTAGACAGTAGGAGGGGCATCACAGACATAACACAGTTATTAAAAAATCCAGTGTGTACACCACTAATGTCTAGATAGATAGCTTTATGCTTTTCAAAAATGTAAAGAAAAGCCTTAATGCACCTCTTGAAAAGACTACACGATCATGTGGAAAAAGTTGACTATGGTGCTGAGTGCTCATATTTTTTTGAATTAGAACAAGTACCAATAATAAGCCATGTTTTCCTTCATTCTGGCAATAATACAGTAACTCACTTGAATAATGGTCCTTATTTTATGCGCTGGGATGCTTGTGTAATTCATTTAATCAGTGTATGCTTGCTCTTTCTTCAGGCTATTACAAAGGATTACAGATTACCCTTACAGGCTGTAAACTGTGGTGTCATTCAGCATTCAATGCATTTAAATCAAGTCATTCTACTATGACCAGTATGTTTAAAATAGTAACTGTTAATAATGGAGAAGATATTCTCTATTCATGAAGTTGCTCTTTATTGATTGTTGCAGCCTGCAGTGTTCCAGGAGAGAAGCTGGTGCAGGAGGAACAATACGAGACTGAGAGAGAACCTGAAGAGGCTCTGTTACGTCCCCAAAGTCATGCTCACTGTTCGGAAGGGGAGAGTTCACTTTAATTAGGGAAGCTTAATGCCGCCTTTTATGAGGCCTGGAGGGCCTGCTCTCCTCCTACTTCCATCTGCATATTCATGACTCCTGTTTTGTTGGAAGGACCAAAAGAGGAACATCCGGATCACTGCTCTGAGATTGTAGAAACCAGCCCCCTGCATAGAGGTACGCTGCGGATTAATTTTAGCAATTGACCAAAACACAAAGAGTACAATACTATAGAGACCTAAATCTTGTGTCATTATTGCACTGTGTCGTGCATACCAAATCTAATTATTCACTAATTGTTGTCTTAACAGTGTTAACAGTACAAGGACCCTGCCTTAGAAAAGACTATATATGTATGTATGTATGTATGTATGTATGTATGTATGTATTTATTATTATTATTATTATTATTATTATTATTATTATTATTATTATTATTATTATTATTATTATTATTATTATTATTATTATTATTATTATTATTATTAATCTCATTAGCTGAGGTACAATTTAAGGATGCTTCATGAAATAATTTCTCATGTAGTTGTTTTTTAGTTTGTTTATGTCAAATAGGAGCAGAATCCCAACTATTCTAAGTCTTCCCATGTTTCAACTTCTCCCTGAAATATGTCAAAAACAAACACAAATAAGCACATCCACAGGGGCATCTATCACCAGCAATACCTTATAAAAAAACACCTGAACAACCATTGTTGTTTTCCAAACTGATTAATGCCAAACAAGCAGAGTGATGGCAGACTCGCACCAGGAGCTACTGTCACAGCCTTATCCCAAAATAGACAGTTTTATTACCATAATAGAGACCAGTCGATCTGGAGCTGAAGCCAGAGGGGGTTGCCACATGTCAGGCAGATGACAGTCTGGACGTGATTCTAATTGATTTCAATGATTCTGTTGGATTTTAATCACCACAGAAGTGCAGTGAGAAGAGGGAACAAATGTGTTTTTCTTGCTAGAGTTGCCACTTTTGGAAAGTCAGGGCGCTGCTGTGGGACAAAGACTCAGACTTGGGGAAATATTTGCACTTCCAAAGTGGTTATCTAAGTGCACCAGAGTCGAGGTTACATATAAATTGGGGAAGCTTCAACACACCACTCTTGCATAAACTCTACTTAAGTAGACATGCAATATTGTAATGTTCCACTCAGACCGCAGGGCCAACAGTATTGTAAGTTTTGCATTAAAATGGTGCTCAAGATGGACTGAAGGACTTCATTTTTGAGAACTGCCACCACATACAGTACAAAAGATACCTACAGCCAGCCTGTAAATATTTATACTGTTTTTATATATTCCATTGTTAATATTCATAAAGCATTCATAATCTGATATGATATGACATATGGCTTGATGCACAGCTGGATCTCTTACATGCCTTATCAACATTAATACTTTTTTTTCTTGTCTTTTCAGATACAAAACATACCATAATTGACACTTTGAATACTACACTATGTTTCTTAGTTTACTCCTCTTTCTGATGGGTCATATTTAAATTCAGAGGAAATATAATTCACAGGCGAACATGAGTGGCTGTCAGAAAAAGTTGCTATCCAAGAGATTTTTTGTTCTCCATTCCACCCCATCACCATCAGCACAACCAGAGAGAGGGCTTCACCCTACAAGTTACTGTCCTTTTCATCTGGGTGTGAAGGTTCTGTATGCACTCTCAGAGCTTGTTACAAGGGGACAGTCGGTACCACGCTCTGTCACCGCTCTTTATTGTTTCACACAAAGTGGTGAAGTCCTTTACCAAACAGCCGGAGCATTGCAGACGGCATCGTCTGCAGGTCCCTGAGGAGGTCATTACGATAGGGATGAGCAGCTCGAAAGCACTATAATACGGACAGCAGAGTGACAGCAGGGGAGGACAGGACACAATATGGGAGAGAAATATAAATTGGAATGTGCTGATTTGAAATAGATTGGCTTTCTGTTAAGGAAGAAACTTTTGACAGTTTGGGATCTTGCTTGTATCAGCAATCCAGTTGAACAAATACGAATAGAATATCTGTGAAACTCTATAAAAATATACTGTAAATTGACATGATTCTACTTAAAATATAAATGTGTAATTAATCTGTAATAAATTTATATGATTAAATGTGCATTCTGCTACCGTACCCCATGACTCATTCATGAAAGGTTTTATATTTGCTGTGCTAAATGTCAAGTAGGCGTAGAAAAATATAGGAAATTACGTACTTTTTTTTTTTTAGTAGTACTGATAGGCACCATTAGGTAACAAAAATATAATTTGCATGTTTACAAGGTTCATAAATGTAAATAAGGTTTTGCTAAATGAAAAAAGTACACTTGCACCTGAATATTTCTGTTTAACAAACGAAATTTCCATTTGTATATTTGTGTGTACAAATTCACACTGTTGGATCTCTTAAGTACAAAACTGGAGTTGTGAGTGCAGATCTTCATTTGTGCATTTATCCTGTGGATACAAACTATACTACACACATCTTTTTTGCACTTTTCATGTTAGAAGGGGCAAAATAAAATCCACATATTTATCCACCAACCACATCACTGGTCCTATAGTCAATCAGCGAGCGTTTAACCTTTGATGTTTCAATGTAAACAATCGCCAATACAGCCAAGAGATGCTAATAGCGCCTCTTGTGATCGCCATGCAGGTGAGTAGATCTTGTGAAAATCAAACAATCTTATGGGTTGTGGAATGAAGATTAATATTTACACCATGGCCACTAAAAATTCTGAATTCAGATTGGTTGGAAGGTGCAGATTCATTTTTTGTAGTCTGTATTAAACTATACAGTAGGTAACCATGGCAACAGTACTGAAGTAAGCAGCAGTTTAGCAGAAGGGCTTTATTGTAGCTGGCTATTTTCCACAAACAACTCTTGAATAAATAAACACCAGAATGGAGGAATTTAACATCTCATTTAACCTGCAATATTTGAAGAGTGGGACGCTGTTCATGAGCAAGAAATAAAAACTATCAAGTCCAAGGACTGACGGCACAAAGAACTAACGGAAGAAGAGTTCAGTAAAATAGAGGAGGAAAACCAGTTGAAATGTTAATGGATTTTCTTGAACAAAAAGCAAAAAATACAGACCTACAATTTTACAGTGTGGCTTCTCTGAGTGAGATGTTGAAGGAATGTTATGACTCTGTCCAGCTGGGGAAGGAATACAGCCTGGCAAGTCTAACAAGCTTGAGGGCAGGCATCAACTGACACCTAACTGCCTTCAACTTAATTACTGACACCAGATTCAGCTCATCAAACTGAGTTTTTAAATCTGTAATTAAATGCAGAAAAAGTGGAAAAGCTATGAGTGTGTACCTTCCTCCTGTGTCAGAGTCTGGTCTGAAACTCATTAGAAATTCACCTGCGCTGTCACTTAATGTAGCTGCGGGTCTTGTCTGTCAGGTGTGGTGTGATAACCAGCTGTGTTTGACCTGGATAGGTAGAGAGGGAGAGCATGAGGTGTCCCGTTTGTTGTTTTTGGTGAAGCAGGATGAAGATGAGGGGTTGAATATGTCACGCTGTCATATAATCCTGAAACCAAGAACGATAAAGATCCAAATGATCCACACAAGGAGGTTTTATGTTTGCAAATTATTTTGTATTACTTGTTAGTATTACACAGTGAAGTGGTAACACAGCTGATTAGAGAGGCAGGAGAAGAAAAAGGAGACCTGGCTGTAATATAGCTGGACCTCACCAATGCATATGGTTCCATACCTACCATACAAACAAGTGGAGACAGCACTGGAGTGGCATTATTACGACAACTTTAATCTGAGGTTCGCTTCTGGGACAGTCACATCCGAGTTGGAGAAAGGGATCATTACTAGATGCACCATCTCAGTGACCCTTTTTGCCAGGGCAAAATCAGGACTACCAGGGAAATTCAAAGTCTGGATATACCAGCATGGCATCCTACCCAGGATCTTGTGGCCATTGCTGGTGTATGAATTCACACTGTCCACTGTGGAGGGGTTTTAGAGGAGGATCAGCTGTCACCTCCAAAGGTGGTTGGGATTGCCAAGGAGCCTGAGCAGCATCGCCCTCTGTGGTAACAGAAACAAGCTAATACTCCCCATCAACAGCCTTAGTGAGGAGTTCATGGTTACCCGAGCGAGGGAGGTGCTGCAATACAGGGAATCCAGCGACCCGAAAGTCTCTCAGGCTGGCATTGAGGTGAGTACTGGAAGGAAGTGGAGGGCACAGGAGGCAGTGGACCAGGCAGAATCATGGCTGCACCACAGAGTGCTGGTGGGATCCGTGGCAATTGGCCAAGGAGGATTAGGCAGCAGTCCAACAACCCACAACAATAAAGCCAAGGGCAAAGAGAGGTGGGACCTGGTCCAGAAGGAAGTGAGAACCGGGGTCAAGGAGCTGCGTGCAAGCCAGATGGTGGGGTTGCAGCACCAGGGCGCACGGACCAGATGGGAACAAGCAATGGACCGGAAGATCTCATGGTCTGAGTTTTTGGAAGGCTGAACCCTACTGCATCAAATTTCTCATCCAGTATGTGTATGATGTTCTGCCCAGCCCATTTAACCTCTTCTGTTGGGGCAAGGTTGAAACACCAACATGTCCCGCGTACCAAGGAAGAGGTACACTGGAACACATCCTCAGCAGCTGTCCTAAAGCACTAGGGGAGGGTCGCTATCACTGGCACCACGACCAAGTACTGAAGGTAATCGCTGAGTCCATCTGCAGCCCCATCAACCAGATCAAGCGTGTCTAACCACCAAGACACAGAATCACATTTGTGAGAGCAGGAGAACATCCAAATGCCCAACCAAAAGCCCAGACATGTCTCCTTGTAACAGCACAACTGGCAGTTGAGGGTGGACCTAGGAAAGCAAATCAGATTCCCTGAAGACATTGTGGAGACCACGCTTGCTGGTCACATCTAAGCAGGTGGTCATGCTGGAGCCCTGGGAGGAGCGGATGGAGGAGGCCATGGGATGGGAAATATGCTCAACTGGTGGAGGAGTGCCGCAGACGGGGGTGGCATGGTGCATACTCATTAGGCATGCACCATGGGGGGGGGGTGTTACAGCCTCCTAGGCATCACTGGAGCATGTAAAAGAAAAACCTGAGGCTGCAGAGAAAACTTCAAGATGGCTGTAGATCAGAAGGGACAAGCTTCTTGGACACAGGCCGGGTCACTCCCGGTTGTTTCGCCTGGGTGAGGGGGTCTGAAGTTGAAAGACCTGAAACCCCCGATGACCCCAGGTACTGAACTCACTAGATGTATGTAACTACCACTAGTATTTATTAATATATCATTAGGAGGTTATTACTATTATTATTATTGGTGTAGTTGTTAAATGATTTCATCTCATTCATCTCTATTTTTGTATTTTATGTCTGTATTTATTAAGTTTTTTTAACCAATAAAAAAAGACAAGTTGACCTATACCAAAGAGAAAAGAGAAATTACTTCTGAAATTATTTCCTTATATCAGCTGTTTGGTTTTACCTAGTGTGATGACTAGTGTATGATGATTGCCTAGTGTAATTCGGTTTAATTTGATTTTATAAAATATATGTTTGTTAAAACTTTACCACGGTGTGTCTTCTGTTTGTTGTGGTCAAAGAGCCGGGTTTTTAATTTGGCCATAAGTGGAATAATACCCCCATGATTGTAATGATGGAACTTACACCTTGGAGTGTATTATCTCTTACGTATTCCACACTGTCTGACAAATACCATATACTTATAATTAATGCACTAGTATATATTCTGTATCAGCTCTTTGTTGAAGCTACATGATATGCACATAGTGAAATATTCAAACCCAAGTCTCCATGTTATTTATGGTCACACCATTCCATCTGTTGAAATTTGCTGTGTTGCTGTGAATCATTTGATACACGTTTCCCTAAGCCTGACATATATGGTATCTTTGGAAACTTTGGGATCTCCACTAGAATTTAAAATGATGCTCTGTGGGTTTGAACAATATTTGGCTGCACAGCATGAGTTTGTATTGACTGAACCACCGGTGGGTTGCGGCTTGTTAAGGGGTTTTGAACACTACTGCCAGTCTGTAGTTCTAAGGAGTTAAAACTAGAACTAATGAAAATAGACAGTGTATAAAATACACTCTCTGATTTTGTTATAGCACTGAAGAGCAGCCCCAGATCCCAAAATTTTTGAAATGGTCAACTGATAACTTGAAGGAAGTGAAATTGCAGTCAGTGCCAAAATGTTTTTCATCAACCATTCCTACTGTATCCGCACATGGCAGCTACAGTATGCTGAGGTATTGATTTAGGTAGGTATCCTAGTTAACATAGGTCAAAGACTGTAAAAAGCAACATTATGGGTGTGAGGCAACTACATAATTTTACAACCCCAATTCCTTATTCATTATATCAGCATTCAATTGAATCATTTGTTGTTATTTTTTGTTCAGTCACAACACAAGCATAAACACACACACACAAATACACACACATATGTGTATATATATATGCAACCTCTAAATATTAAATGACTGTAATGTCTGTAATGGTGGATGTAGTGTGACATCATTATAGAGCCGCAAAACCTCTGAGGTGGGCCGTGGTTCATGTTCTGTCTTGTATAAGCAGTCAACAGTAGTTTGTCTGTTGACTGCTTGCCACGCAAGCAGTGAGGCTCTAGAGATGACAGTGTTGATTGGTTGATCCACTATTTTGTTCCAGACTGAAATATCTCAGCAACTATTAGATGGATTGCCATGAGAGTTTGTACATATATTCACCTTCTACAGAGGCTGAAGCCTACTGACTTTAGTGATCCCCTGACTTTTCTTCTAGCGCTATTATAAGGTTGACATTTGACATTTTGTTGACATTGTAGAGTCTTGTTTTGTTTTAATCATGACTGCCACGTTTTGCTAACTTTAACCATGACCAACAATTAACCAAGTAGTATTAGTTCCTGAAATTTAACAAAGCCTTAACCAATTATTTGTCATGCCCATAGAAGTAAAATTATATTGAGGGGGAGGGGTCCAAGTAACAATGCACATAGTGCTGAAGGGTCAAAAACAAAAATTATAAAGGAATGAAACCTAAAGAGAACTAATCTAGGACTCCCCTTGCATTAACTCTCTGTCACCAAAGACATCATGACATAATTTAAAATGTGAGGTCCTTCAGGAATTTAGAGTCTGAAGGCACTTTAGATGTTAAATATTAATTCTTTAATCTCAAACTTGTTCACTCTTTCTATATTATTAGGCTTTGGGCAGCTTCCTCAAGGGGAGTCTCTGGTAGGTGAGAGTACCAGAGACACATTAATTCTTGAAATATTCCTGATTTTCTCTAAACCCGCTTCTGAAGTGCTGTTAAAACACAACACATATCTGAACCACTGCAGAGGGCAGATACAGCTGAGCTTGCAGACTGTAAAGCAAGCTGTTTCCTTTAGGGGCGTTACATACACTCATTTATTAGTTGGATTGTAATTATTTGAAAACTCCCAGTCGACTTGTGAAGAGATTTCATGAAAATAAGCCACATTTAATCACTAATTAGTCTCTTGTATGTGTGTATGTATGCAATTTTTTGGCCTCGTGAGCGCAATCAATATTTATTTATTCTGTGAGATCGGGGATTAAGTTGAGGGTAAACTCACATAACACAATTTAGCCACTTAATATGAATTTTATTAAAATGAATTCATAATAATTCTCAAAAGCTCTGTAAACAAGAATGGCGTGCCATATAAAAAGGCTTTTGCGTGTATCAGTGGTTATTTGCCTCATGGTGTTCACTGCTGATAATTACGTGTTGATTTGTGCTCATATTATAATCTCATGTTATATCAATTCAACAGCCAAGAAGTTATAAATATGGAGAAAAATAACAATTAACATTTGTGTTTTTTATCTTTTATGTTCAGGGCTACCAGAGTCACTTTTTCCCCACTTTTCTAGTCAACCTGTGTCAGACATTGTATCACCTAAAACTAGAAAAAGGCCTACAGTGCTCCTCAAACACATTACAGGCACAGCTCATCATTCTGCTCTTGTTAATTTTATTTACTTAACTTGTTTTCTATAATTTTGTGTTTCTTTTTTATCCTTTGTTGACTTTGAAAAAGTTATCAGTAGCCAGCTATCAGTGCCTTTATCACCTCTTGTTAATATTACAGCTACTCATGTCCTCTGGTCTCAAGCAGAGCTCCAACCATCACCTCCACCTGGTGCAAAATGCGCCCAAGAGTTTATTTTAATTTTGGTTGAGGGGTGACATGCAGCAAAACCTACAATCCTGCAAAAAGTGAATCTGAAACATTACATTTATATGTAATTTAGCCTTCTAGGACACCAGAATACTCAAACCTATGGACTTGTAACACAGTTGAACAGTCGGGATCATACATCCCCCTGGCACTGGATGTCTTTGCATTTTCCATTTGATTTTAAGGTGACACATTTTAAGGCAGTACATGTTGTGGCTCCCAGTTCCATGATGAGCCAGCTCACAGGCTCACGTCCTCAGGATGGATCCTAGCAAGTCCAGTCCAGAGAAAACACCAGAGGTGACTGAGCTGCTACATAGCATCTGGGAAAGCCCTGCCTGGGGAGAGTCGACCGGCAACAGCAGTGTTATCTCGCTACTCAAATACACTTTCATGCAAGTTTTCATTCTTGCATCTTTTCATTATTACATTAATTTTGAACTATTCATTTGTATTTTACATTTGTATTTGTGTCTTTTAATTTTCAGTAAATTGTTGTCTTTATTATCATTATTTTATTACAAACTATCCATCTATGTGCAGAGTTCTGCCTTTATATTGTGGACTTGAGAGAGTATCCTCATTCTTGCCACCCTGCCAACCTTTCATGGCTGTCAGATTACGTCCTGGGTGCCCTGGCCTGCAGTGATACAGAATTGAATTGTGCTGCAGGGATTTGGTGAAGGGAGATTGCTCTGTGAGTCTGAAGCCACAGTCAGGGTGCTTGATTCTGTTATTCCTCCATTCTACCATTTTGAAATTGCTCAAGGATGTTGGCTGTTTTCTGTATATGAGCAGTAGATTCAGTAGACAGAGGTTAGATTAGACAGACAGAGATATGCAGCCTTGTTTTCAACAGGAAATTACAGAGTGCAGGGCTATTGTTGATGGTGATTTAAAAAAAAAAAAAAAAACGTTATATAGAGATAGTCCAGAGCAATAATTGAATATTAAAAGTGTCTGTGGGTGGGTGTATGTTTATGTGTATGGAGGGCACACATGCTTTAATTTACCCAGACTAATGAAAGCCTACAGTCAAGAACTATTTAGGGACTGTTCCTTATTTATGAGAGGGAGGGGGCGGGGGGTGGTGCAAAACGGGGGAGGCATGTCAAATAATGTTTTAAGCACTGGGGAGGGACTTATGTTTTTTTTATTTTGGCTTAGGGGAAGGACATACAACTTTAAATGGTTGCATTCTGTATTTATTTTAAGTATGTTTTTTCTTTTCAAAATACCTGTTTTACCACTGTATGGTAATGGGACTCAGAAAACGTTTCTGAGGAAATAAACCATCCACACCTGCCTATTCAGTTTATTGTGAAGGGTTTAATGAAAGAAGCCCCTTCTGTCAGAATTTTGCGCCTCCACAGTTGCTGGGAAGAACCATAGTTTGTAAAGCTAGCAAGCAACAAAGCTACCAAGCTAGCAGCTAGCGCTATGGTCAGCTCCACCCTCTCGTCCAAATATGGTCACTTCTGGCTCCAGAAATCAAACATGGCGACGGTCAAATCGCTAAGCTCGAGGCTTCAAAACGGCATTTTCACAAACCATTGGGTGACGTCACGGTGACTGCGTCCATATTTTTTTTTACTGTTCAGCCCGCTGTTCGCTGTGAATGGGTCCGCACCATTACCACGCCGGCGTACACCTGTGCTGCGCCGAGTAGGCAGAGTCTGCACACCGTTTGACAGTTATCGTAGCCGGCAGATACACCAGGTCTGCCGCCAAAGTTCAGCGGCGGAGAACGGTGTTAACGGCACCAGGACTACATGGCCCAAACACAAACAAGTCAAGAGAGACTGATAAGACAGAGAACTGATGAATGTCAGACTTACATAAAATGATATTGTGAAAATTAACGTCCATGCTGGCAATTATTTGTCAGCTAGGAAAGCTAACATGGCTTTTGCCCTGTAGACCGACATTGTTGTTTGTCTTATCAGTTGACAGTTACGTTGTTGCTGCCGCTGGCTGACAGATTATTATATTATATCCATTTAAACACATAGTTTAAACAGTTTTCGCGGCCTTCGCCGTTACGTGTTATGCGCTCCACCAGCGCACTGAAATCACAAGCTAGCAGGGAAAAAAACAGATAAACAAGCCGGGAGTAACCATGGCTGGTGAGGATTACCCATGCCTTTTTCAAGATTAACTTTTAATGGACAGTTGGAGTTAATCAGCAACGGAAGACCTACACCAGAGCTAATCTGGTGCAGAAAACCAAGGCTTTTTCAACTCCAGGATTTCGTTTTTCAAGTAACTTTCGTTAATGTGATCATCAAAGGGTAAGTTTTTAAAATCTAATAACGGCCGCCGAGCCAGCTGATATGATTCTGGCCGCTGCTGCCACTGTTGTGTATGTTACGGAAACGGTCATTAATATGCACATGTTGCTAATGTTGGCTGTGTGCATGCTGTGATGTATGTGTGATGTGTAGACTTATTAAATTTTGTTGGTTTTGTGTGGTAGGAAGGTGGCTGTTATGCGCCCATATTCTGCTGAAGTACACACAAAGCTTGTCTGATAATTATTTGTAAGGAGGATTTAGCATTTTGCTTAAGAAATGGGGGGGGGGGGGGGGTCAGAGGGCCAAGGTTTAAGAGTCACAGTTCGCTATTAAACGTAATGGTTGGAAAAGGTCAGCCTTTGCTTTTTATTTTCTCCAATACTAACTATCTTGTGAATATAATAAAATCTGGTTATTTATGGTGGAGGGAGGGTCATGCATTTTCCCCCAGTCACTCTGGGAGGCTCAAGGAAAAACATTTGTAGCTCCAGGGAGGGTAAAAAAAATTTTTAATTTACAAAAACCTTATTGTATTTGTATTATTTTGTATTTGTATCAAAAGTGAATTAATCCCACTTTTAACTGACATTTATTTATTAATTAATTTCCTCATCTCTGTTGAGGGCTGTTATGAGCTTTAATATGACTGCCTCTTTACACACTGTTTTGAGGGTTTCTTTGCATATGCAATAAAGGATGAATACAGGTGTTAAAGTGGTACAATTATATACCATATGTAAAAACAAATCCCCGATGATTAATTGTCTTCAATTAATCATTATTTATAATTCAGACAATTTCAGCCTCTTCACTAATGACATTTTGCTATTTTTAGCCATGCTAGCGACATGGTTCTAAGGATAGCAGTGTCAGCCTGTCTTTTGGCAAGTCACTCGGTCCACCCCTTTGGTCCAGACTGAAATATCTCACAAAATACTGCATGGATTGCCATGAAATTTTGCACAGACATCTGTGGTGACCAGAGGATGAATCCTTTGGACTTCAGTAATTCCCCTGACTTTTACTCTGGTGCCACCATCAGGTTTTGTGTGAAATATTTCAACATTTACTGGGTGAATTGCCATGAAATATGGCACAGAAATTCAAGCGCCCCCCCCACCCCCCCAGGATGAATTTTAATAACTTTGGCGATCCCCTGACTTTTGATCTAGTGCCATACTAATGACATACCCATCACCCTCAGCTGTACTTTGTGTTTAGTGCTAATGAGCAAATGTTAGCTTCATTTGCTAACATGCTAAACTAAGATGGTGACCTAGATATCAGAATGTTTGCCCATTGTGTAGCTGCTGTGCTCAAAACTGTGGGTAGGTGTGCTTGACTGCACAAGACGTTTTGATAACTGTAGGCAGCGAACAAGCAGAGAAAATGTCACACTCGTTTGGGTGGGGGCAGCCCTCAGACTGGGGGGGCTTGCCCCCATGTGGCCCGCCTGCTATAATGGCTCTAAGTCCTCATTCAGGGCCTGAGATTGTAAAGTCTTTTCACAGTACAATGCTGTCCAGATTGACCACTGTGCATGGAGTTTTAAAGATTAGTAAGACCATATATGGTAGATCTGACAGTGTAAGCTTCATTAAATGTCACAGACAGCTCTCACATCTACACATATAATTGTACTGAGATGTTCAATAATTCAACTTTTCACAAGCCTTGAGATATTATTTCTTTGCATGTGGGAAATGACCAACCTCCTGAGTATCTGTTCTCTTTCCACACGTTGACATTGTGGATAGAAGCCCTATATGTTATCCACATAACACACAGAGCTGGCATGAGGGCATATGAGAATAAAGATTTAAGTATCTGATGTTCATATATCTCTGGTGTGACAAAAGAGGAAGCTCCTTAAAAAGCTCTTCCGCTGTGCATATTGCACCAAACACATGCTAGTGCTTTTAATTAATTATGTAATTTCCCATTACGGATTGGAGGCTTATTGGCAGTAACACAAATGACTTTTGTCTCATTTCTTGCTCATACTTGTGTGGCACTCAATGCCGTGGCAGAATATGTTTAGGTTAAGGGCTTCCCATTGTAGTTCTGTAGTTCTTATCCATCATATCAGAGGTGTACAATGTTTACTGATGTCAGATTTAACTGTTAATGTACATTTATAGTAGGATGAACCAACCTGAATGCAACATACAGTATACCTTTCCTACATTTTTGTCATAACATAGTATTTAACTGGATTATTTATAACTGACTCATGTCTGTGGTCTGTATATGCTGAAAGTTCGCTAAAAGATAAAAGTGCGCACACAAAATATTGTCACCCACAGAAACAGCACCAACAGGAAATTGAGTCTGTTTCATTTCTGTGTCCTTTTATCACACACACACACACACTAAAAAAAAAACATATCAAGGTACAACACAAAGACAAGACTAACTGTACCACAATCAGCTATAAAGTACAACACTGCTTTCTGGAACAGCATTACAGGAGTATCTGACCTACATGGTTTCACCCAGCCTACCTGGCTTTACCAACCGTACATACTCGGAGAAGCAAAAACATTGAACTGAACAGATGGAAGAACCCTTGAGCTCGGCCTATTCAAAGATTAATAAGCATATATTAGGTTCAAGGACAGAATGATGAGATGGGCAATAACAAGGAAAATTTATTGGGTTACCTTAGCAAAAAAAAAAAAAAAAGAAAAAGGCAGAGAGTAACATAATGAGGACAGAAGATGTGGGTTTGGCAGTTAGGGCAGTGCCAATGAGTACTACCTGGTAAAACTTATGTGTGCAACAGCTGTCTGAAAGTCAAGCCACACAGCAACACAATGTGTGAGTGCAGTATCTCCATCTTTGTAATAATTTCTTGATTGTAGAAAGTGGGAAAGTTTGCTAAGGCTATACTAACGCAGCACTACTTTTATTTGATTCTTGGAACTGTAACTAAAGCAGACAGATTTCTGCCTAGCCATTGAATTGCTCAAGAGACACTGTATTGTAGTGTCCCAGGGGGGAGGCATAGAAAAGAAGCCTTCCAGCATGTACAAGGACACCAGACTTATGGACACAAGTCGTGTTTTCTTTGCACCACAATGTTTCCACTCAGGGCACAAAATTAGCACCAGCCACCAGCCAAATGCTGGTTAAAAAATTCAAGTGGTTGGTAGGTTTGCTTCACTCACCAGCCAAAGAAACACTCTATTGAGTGGCTGGTAATATTTGCACATTCACTAGCCACTTGGCTGTTGGACAAAAAAGTTCATTTTGCACCATTTTTTTTCCACACTAGCACAGTTCCAGCTTCAGAACAAAAACGTATCATACACAAATACTTTTAGTACAATAGATGATTAAACATAAATCAACAATTGATTTAGGAAGAAACCCATTTGAAAAGTGAAAATGATGCTGAAGGTTCATAAATGGCAATTAAGTTGCTGCTTATCTGCATTTTGAAAGGAGTTAAATGGTGATAGCAAGGTGTCACTCTGTCAGTAACCCTATAATTATATTTCAAAGCATCCTCTGCCACGGGCAGCTCTGATGACAACTTAAATCATTTAGATGAATACATTTAGTTCACATGACACTTTGTTGTTATGTCAGGCTCTGACTGACATACCATAAAACCCCAGTTAGGGCAGATTTTCACTTATCAGCGTGTTTACAATTGAAATAAATGGGCAGAAATAAGCTAATATTGCGAATGTAAATGTGTTAGCACTGCAGCGGCATGCTGAACTCCCCTAGTTAGGGAGTTAAATCATCTGTGTCATATGATGTCATCTGTTACAGAAATAGGCTTGAACTGTCAGAGCCAATGAGGTTAGAGATGGAAACGTGGAACTGTCTGAATGTCAATGAGGGATGATTGCTGCAGTGTTGCATCAAATTGATGTGCACTGAATGAAACTGTTAAAATAAATTTCATTCTAGGTGTACGGGGCTGTTTAGGAACTGGAATAATTCACAGTCAAGTGTGACTCTATTAAGAACTTATTTTGCAATTTTCAGTTTTAATACAGTTTTGGTTCTTTTTTTTTTAAAACTAGACATCTTACAGACTGACTAAGCCATCACTGCAAGTCTTTAATGTTGCCAGACTCCACCTGAATAGATATATATATATTTAATATTCCCCTGCATTGTATATTTTAGATGGATGACTAGTAATAAATACAATGCAAGAGTGTTCCAGAAGTCTAAGGTGCCACTCAAGGTCTGATGCAAGCTGGTGCAAATGTTGAAGAATTACTAGAAGGCCCCTTGAAAACAAATTTCTTCTTAACTTTTTGTTCTTCTGAATAAGTTGCTCATTCTTATACCCTGTTTGCCTGAGAACACATACATTTGTCTTTAGATAACATTTTTACTGTCTGTTTTTTAATTTTAATTTGAACAGTTATTCATTAACCACTTACATTTTAACTTTAACACAAATGCGAAAGAAACATTTCAATGTAAATAATGGCAATTGTTCTCCAGACAATGTTTTCCACAATGTTATATGAATATTCAGCTACACTGCAGGCACTTTTATTGACTGATTCAGACAATGAGATGCTAATACTCAATAAAGGCTTGAGTGACTACACAGTGCCGATGTCAGTGATTAAATCACAAGTAGAGCGAGAGAGAAATGATCTAAATACAGTAGATGTACAAATCTGCAGTATAGCAGAAGTATTTTTAACCATTAAAAATATCTTCTAATAAAATTAGAATAATTATTGCTTCAACAGAATCCACAAAAACACTTAAATTCATTTGGAAACTGTCAATAAAAAATAAAGTAAAGCAAGAAGAGTTCAAATTCAAACCCTGATGTTATATTCAAACAGAAAAATCAAATAAAATAAGGAATTAAGTCGTGTCGTTAGTCAGAAAGGTTTGAGTGAAGGTCACCGGTGCAAGCTGTCACAATCGTTGTTTTCACACATTTATGTTCAAAACGCTCTCGGCGTATATGTCAGAAATTTAATTGAAAAAAAAAAAATCCTCAGCCCGTTGTCCCTGGTAGGACCTACTCACAAACCACAGAGGAAATGAAAAAATGCAGCACCAGGCAGCCACAGTGTGAGCTGGAAGCAGAGCAAATTCTGCTGGTCGTGACATACTTGTATCATTTGTTTGTTTTTTTTTTGTTTTTTTTTAAGAGAGGAGAACATTGTCTCTGCACTGCGGATGCACATTCTGCATTTTGTGTCTTGAGTGTGGTGTTGTAGCCTTAGGGTAACTCTCCCCCTGCGGTTCAGATTGGATCTCTGTCTGGCAGGAAATGTTCTATCACAGCCAGGCATGAGTACAGCATGGGGAGACTCGTCCCCCCCCTCCCCACCCACCCCCCCACTACCCCCTCAAGCTACACAGTGAGACAGCCTGCTGGCTCAGCTCTGATGAAACTGGACAAACAAGTGTATTTCCTCTCATTATATATATTATACTCTTTGGTTTTGGCTGGAGATGTCTCTTTCAGACACAGACAAAAATCAGGGTCAGGTCAAGATTTTAAATGCTCATTTTGTTTGGCATAGCACGTCGGTCTTGTTGGTTGTACTTTGTCACAGCAGTGAACAGAGATACTAACATTGATTTTTAGTGCCCTGCTGCAGCAAACATTGTACTATATTATGTACTGTAGAAATAGACAAGACAATCACCAAAAAAGTCATGCTTTGGATTCATTTTCCCTTTTTTTTTATGTTTCCATTTTAAACCTGTAACTGCGTTGCAACTGCTGAGCACTTAGAAGACAGCAGTGAGGCGAATCATTTCTTCAAAATCCAACCAGTGGTGTCTGAGGCATTATTCATGACAAATGTCGAAAAGAAACAAATAACTCTTTCTTGGGTGGACATGATATAATGAACATCTATACGTGTCAGAGGTGTACTTAATACATTTTCACTGCATCAAAAGTCCAGCAAGCCTCCATTAAATAATATTTCAGTAGAAAAAACTCCAGAACAATATACATGAACGTCATTTCTATTAATGGGAGACATCACACCTTCATTGTGTAACCAAGTCCTTGAGCATTAAAAGGTGCAATGTCCAGGTGGAGACACTGATGTAAGTGTTCATTAATGAGTCTAGTATGAGTTCTGCAGTGTGTTTATTGTTGAAAATGTCACTGATCTTCCTATATATGGTGACTTCAGCTGGTTCAGTTTTGTGGTTCTTACCTCCGTGTTCTGGGGATTGTGATGATTGGCATGTTTGGTGTCATAGTGGCGTCTTACATTACCACACTGCAAATGAACACATATTCCTCAGTCCACTCATCCTTAAACACCCGGCTTGTTGTTGTTTCTGATGAAGCCATCAAACAGCAACAACAACCTTGCGGCGATTAGCAGGTAGCTGAATGATGACAGGTGAGGTCACATGATAGTGATGTGTCACTCAAAAGCCGGTCCGGGTCAGGTTGCGGTGAAATTGGTGAAATTCCGAATAACAATTTACAATTGCGGAGTCCGCCAATTGAGTATGTATGATCTGTACAGTAAGATGCAAGTCAATACAAAATACTCCCTTTAGGGAGTTTAAAATGTTCACTTTTTTTGTTGTGAAAGATGTCGATTCAACATTATGGTAATTTATGAGGAAGTGAATTGTGTTGTTATTTCAGATTGCATTATATTACAACAAGACGCTCATGACACTGTGTCAGATGCCTGCATGCTTTAGTAGCCCAACCAGAACCAGTTCAATACAGAGCTGTAGGAAAAAAAGTAGTTCACTGAGCCAGACATTTACTGTATATATCCTGGAAATTGTAAACGCTCCAAAGCCAAAGAAATCTTTGTGCGAGTGCCATTGTTTAGGGATAATTGCATCTAGAAACAAAGAGATTACAACACAATGATGAATGCAGATGCTCTTTTCCAATGAGCAAGGGAAGCATGGGATGACCCACTTTAGACCCATATGTGAAGGTGATGTATGGAGGAAGGTGTGTGAGAGAAGAAAGCTGTCATGATTTCCCTCCTACGTTTAATTGCTGAAGTTTATTGCCAGTGAATAATTATCATGTCAGGCACATCATCTTCTTCTTTCTTAATCAACAGCAGCTCAATAAACGGAAGGTTACGCTTCTTCCTAGGATAATAGCACATCAAGAAAGAGTGGGAGATGTGGTTTAATGAAAGTAATAAAATATTAAAAATGTAATGACTTAGAGCAATAAATTATCGACCTAATATCAGATTTAAAAAAAAAAATCTCTGACAATCACTGTCAGGATATTGTTTGCTGTTGGATACACTTTCTCCAGTCTGGTGTGTTCTTCATTTTTCCATTCAGAGAAATAAAGAAATAAAGAGAAGAGAAATAAAGTCCATATTTGAGGTCAAACTCTAATGTGGTGGCTACGTTTGGATCAGCTGGGATTTGTGAGGTCCGCAGATAGTTGCCGAGAGTCAATGATACATGATGCCTATAAGGATGCAGGGTAATTGCCAGTTACATTGCGAACATGACAAATTGCCTCCACCGCAGCGAGGTCCCTCAAGTGAAACAAGCCGCCATGAGGTCATTCTCAGGTTAAGAGTGTTATCAGCTGTTGACCTTGACTGTTCACTCTCACTTGTGCATGGCAAGGGGTGGCAGGGGATTGTGGCAAGAAACATGAATGCCCATTAAAAATTTGACCGAGATAGTCAAAGCATTAAGTAAGTGTTGTATATGTAGAAGCCCAAATGCACATAAAGCCAGCTGAATATGCCTTGAGCACAATTTTACAATACAATTTAAGGACTATTAACTCTAGATTTTGGTATTTTTTTGCAATATTAAAGGAATTGTTAGACATTTTGGGAAATATGCTTGTTTTGCTTTCTTGCCTTAAGTTAGATAAGAAGATTGATACCAATCTCGTCTGTATAGTAAATATGAAGCTACCACCAACAGCTTGTTAACTTAGCTTAGCACAAAGACACAGTCACTGCACCTAGACAAGAAATAGTCCCGCACATATCTCCCTGTAAAACCACAAATTGTAGAAAGCAGGCCCTTTTTCCAGTCTGTATGGTAATCTAAGCTAACAGGCTGCTGGCTCCAGCTTCATATTTGGTGTACCGTTGTGAGAATGCTATCTAACTCTCGGGAAAAACGTAAGAGTTTTTCCCCAATTGTCAAACTATTCCATTAATGCCTGGTTCAATAGCCTGCCTGTGTCTGACTACGCCTTGGTTCCACTGGGCACGGCTGCGTCGTGTTTTGGCTGGTTTTGTTCTGTCCTCTGCACGACTTCATACCCCACTGGGAGTGTTTCAGAAGTGGAGCGACTGTGGTCAAGCCAGCTGCCTTCTTAAATTCAGTTGCGCTGCTATTACAGTGATTAACCAGCCTAAGCTGAACGAGTGTCTTTAGGCTACCGTAATTACTGCAGTAGCAGCCCAACTGAACTGCCTGATTTTGTTGACTTGCTCAGATTTTGTTGATTTGGTCATTTTTCCTTGATTTTTGTGCTTCTACTATGGGTAAGTAGGCTACGTAGTTAAATGTTTTTTAATTTAATTTAATTTAATTTTAATTGTGTTTATTGTTGATATATGATTGGGAGTCTGCATTTATTAATTTGGAAAATTGACCAGATGCTCTATGTTGTTTCTATGTCTGACTTCTTGCCCGACTCATTTGCTCTGTGCAGCTTGTCAAGCCTTCCATCAAAGATAGACTAGGCGCTCCCTTCTGGGACGCTTCTGAAACGTGCTGATGGAATCACAAGCATTGACTAAAGTGGCTGCGATCAGCTCCGGCGGCCGCGTCTGAGCTGGAACGCGACGCAACCGCGCCCGGTGGGATCAAGCCTTTAGTGTTAGTTCTTTTCTTAGACATATGAGTGCCTATCTAAATGACTCCAAAGATGTAAAAGTTCAATCACTTACACTTGGGGTTTTTTGATTCCCTCAATATTCATGGAGGACCCCATCAAAAAATAAATAAATCCATTATTTATTGCTTTTTGTGTCCCATCCTTCATACAGAAATCACACCCTGTGACATTAAACTTAGAAATATGAAAGAACAGCTTTTTTCAATGACCCATCAATATTTAATTTGTCCACATCAACTTTGCCTTTGGAGCTCATATTTTTAGATCAAAATTGTTATGCCATATTTCAGTGGGTGATGCCCCATGTGTATCCAAATGGAGAATGCGGTGCAAGGATGATAACTTGCTAACTCCCTTGATCTTTGCCTGGCTTGGCTCCACAGCTGAATCCTACGTGGTAATGGTTGCTGCTATTTTAAACAAACCATGGGGGATGCATCTATTTTGCATTAAACCATTTCATTCTGACAACCCTCCCTGGGCTGCTGACAAATACAAGTTTCAGAGGCTGGATAGTTGCATACATGAACATATTGGACAAGAAAGCCCCTGTGATATTTCATCCATGGTACTTGCAATACAATAATGTGTTTTGAAATAGTGTATGTACTGTATGATAAGGACATTCAGTTCTCTGATTTTAAAGGTACTTTAGTCACCACCAAAGTGGAGACGTACAGGCAGAAGATTCACACACTGTAGTACTATTTCACCTTTTTTCACAAGATGGTTAAACACAGCTGAGTCTTTGAAATCAAGTCTTGGTCTAAATATAACTTACTCAACCCTTACCTTTCTGTGTATAAACAGGCAAACACAGGACCACCAAGCCCCTGTGGGTGCGGGAGGCAATTATTTGGAGAAAGCTGCAATGTTACAGGTTGAGGGAGGGATGTTAATTACCTTGGTGGATTCACGAGATGCTGCTTCTTCCTTTTCTTTTGTTCAGTCTCTTTATGGGCTCATTAATTATGAAACAATGCACAGGTGATTCATCTGAGAGCAGGACATGTTTGAACCTTTTCTTCTTCCTTGTACATGTACACAACAGCCAGGAGAAGGATCGTCAGAGAGGATGTCAGAGAGGGGTGTACAAGTTCACATAATCTACAGCTTTTAATGGAGCATCAAAAAGACAGAGTTCAGCTCAGTTTGAGGCACGAGTTCACACGAATCTGATGGGGCTCCAGCTCTAGAGCCATGACTTTAGTCAGCATGTCCAATGCTGCTTTAGAGGCACAGTAGACAGTGTGGTGTCTGAGGCGTCAAAGCAGTCATAGATTTCCAAGTATTCACCAATTAGGGCTTGAAAATTGATGATTTTATACTATTAACACATGTACTGTACCTGGGGAGATAATGTAAGTGATAAGATCATAAACTGAGCCCCAAATCGACATATGCTATAGTAATTATGACGGGAGCAAAGGAGCATATCAGGTGACGTTTTTATATGGCGGCAATATCCAAGTTGGGGTGGATGGATTGGTCAACAAAACATCGTACTTTAACACAGGAGGTCGCTGTTTCCTGTTTCCAATCGATAACAAAGTTACCGTAACCTTAATGGCGAAGTTATTTTAACCCAAACCCCAGTGTTTTCCTAATCTTAACAAAGTATTTATTTTATCCCAAACCATGATTTTTCCCTATACCTAGGTGTTTTTTATGCTTAAACCTAACTAATCTTTAATCATAGCATTGTCACACTGTAAAACATTTTATTTTCAGTGATTTTTAATGGTTTTGGATGGCACTGACAAAGTATGTTGTCCTGCCAATAGCTGCCGATAAGGGTTTCAGAGGTTTCGTCCTGGAGTGCAGGGACCAACAACGTATTTAGTCGTTTAAGTTGGAGGATGTGTTGGAACGGAAGCTTTTTTCACTGCATTTTTGGATATAAATATTTAATGTCAGTGGTTTTTTGCATTCACCATCAGGTCTCTCACATGTAAAATAAATTCCATATTGAGACCATTTGCACATGACGTGACCGTTCCAAATAGATTACCCCTTTTTCCTACTCCCCATAGTGGCAGCACTATAAAAAAGCAGCGGTGGGTTGGAAAATTATGTCACCAATGAAGAAGAGTATTCTCAGATCTCACACATGCTGCCTAAGTGATGGAATTTAAAACTTATTTTGCAGTTGAATGACCGTGTTATCCCCACAGCAAACCTGCCAACTTAACTTTAATTAAACAGGAAGAGGGGTGATGAAAAATGCATAGAAATCATTGCAACCCTCAACATCCGTCTAGGCCTGGTGCTGAAGTTGAAGCATCACATTGCAGCACCTTCTTCACCAACCGTGACGTCAAATATATAACTCCTGAACTATACCAGACAATGTAAAAATACTCTGGCACTGCTTCCTGTACTGATGGGATGGCCACCTTTTCTGACAGAGCTGAAGCCAAGACGGGTGCTCAGAGGTACATCAGCATTCTACAACTGAACTAGGACTGAATTTATTTAAGACACAGGTGATTCATTAAGAGTAATATATATTTAAACCCTTCATCTTCCCTTTTTATAGCAACAAATGCTAGAAAAGGTATTGAGATGTGTAAAATCAGTTTGTATATGAGAGACAAGTATTATTAGTAATAACCTTGTACAAACTCCTAAGCACTTCAGAGTAACTTTGAAAGAAACAAGACTAGGTCAAAACCTAGTGTATGGCTGGTGTATTAAATGCTAGAGGGCTTTTAATTTGATTGATTGAATTGATGCAGGAAGTGGCAACACATGGCGACCAAGCCCCCAGGAAGTGCGCTGGGCTTTGACGGAAGCCAATTTGACATAGCGCCTTTCTCAATACCAAGTAGGCCAAGTTCGGACTTGCTAGTTCGGACATGGCAATAACACTTTTTCTCACATAAAATAACCTCATTGACAGAGAGATGCAGTAAATGATGTTATTCAGTCTGTAATGTAGCTATAATAGAAATCCACACTGTTATGTAGCTTAATAAAATAAAACAAAATTAATTTCTATTGTTTGAAATGTGGTGGCAGAGGCAGCGCTGTTGTTCGGTCCGGTAAAAACATGAAGCCTCACTTTACATTCAGACAAACTAATGTGGCAGCTATAATTGTTAGATTTCATCTGTGAGGCCAACATTTATCTTCCAAACGAACTCATATCATATATCAAACTGCTTTGGAGACATTAGAGTCAGCGGTAACTTACCAAAGACTCAGCCAGCGGCTCCTCACATCTCCTAAAATGTCAGAGCAAATTTCCAAATAGGCATTATTTGGATAAACTGGCCACATATTGGGAATACAGCAAAAATTACAACAGCTTTTAGCCTGGCTCAAAATCATTCTATGACAGGGATGTAAAGACAAATTTGAATTCCTTGGCCAGGATGTCGGTGTCCAGCTGGGTAAGCCTGTTCATGCACTTTTCCCTCCCCCATGAACATCAATGGTCCCTACTTTCCTTTTCCACTTTCTCTGTCTCTGTGGTGCCGTTGGTTCAGGCAAAATTTTTCATATCTCTCCTTTATAGCACGCTGTGTGACTCGTGCACACTTCACAAAATCTGAAGGGTGAAATCCAAATTTCTGAAGGGTCTCCACAGTCATGACACTACTGGTGGTGTTGCTGTTGTTGTTTGGT
This sequence comes from Scomberomorus guttatus, assembly GCA_038419695.1. Lineage (NCBI taxonomy): Eukaryota > Metazoa > Chordata > Actinopteri > Scombriformes > Scombridae > Scomberomorus > Scomberomorus guttatus. The sequence goes on along the minus strand of CM076456.1, from coordinate 23,292,272 downwards.
ATGTGGGACATTGATGGTTATGAGTAGTTGCCTGACAAGTGCAATTGTTTTTGTGCACTCTGTCTTTCCCACGCTTTCTGCTCATACACTGAGAAACCCAGGTGCAGGCTGTTGGAGTTTATTCCTGCATCATGTCCACACTCTTGCCAAACTGCATACACAGTGTTGAGCAGTACTGTACTGCATTTCAGAGTAACCAGTAGTAGAGTTATTCAGTAATTACAGTACAGTTATTCAACTTTAGAATATATTTAAAACATTTAACTAATTCATGCATCAATTCATATCACTCCAATGATTATCACAATACCTCACAACTTTAAGGACTCACATTATCTTAACACAATGATATCAACATGGACTCCCCACCAGTCAGTAGAGTTAATGGAGCTTCTGGGAGGAATGGTGAAACATCTTCACTAAATAGAGTTTAAATATGACTTCATCTGCAGTAATGAAAACATCAACTCTACAGGACCTCTGGGATTCCATCTCAAACATATGGGAATGTAGGAGAATCTGCTTTTATTAATATAAAATCCTCGTTTAGGCACCACCTCCTTGAAGAGCAAGCTTTAATGTCCGGAGGAAACATTAAACCCTGAATTCAACTCTCAATTTGATAAATTAATCAGTCTCATAACTGTAAGTTCTTTTCTGCTGTGCTCAAAGAAACAACAACAACTTCTTAGGATAAATGAAGACATTTATTTATAGCTAAACGTCTTAAGCGTACATGATAAAGGATACAAAAACAATAATAAGGCCTTTAAATGATAATAGAATTAAAATAATTTCAAAAATCATTTAGAAATAGTGGCTTTAAGTGTGTGAGTCAGGGGTAATGTATTGCAATGGGGAATGCTAAGGGAAAGCTAACGTACTTCTCTACAGAAATTATCTTCTTAATTTTAACGTTATTTGACATCAACCCTTGATCACAAAGCCATGTTATGCCTCACTGTTGACGAGTTTCCTTGTAGTTGATGTCGTCTCAGCAGGTCCGGGTGTGTGTTGGTTGAGCTCTAGTTAGCTGCAGTGTTGAGCCACCAGTGAGGTTTAGTTGGTGCACAGCCCAGATCAAATTGTGGGCTGTGGGCAAGTCTTTGTGAAAGCAGCGGTGTTAAACCACTGCTGAAACAAGGTCCAGTCTTGTCAGACTGACCGAGGAAGAGTCTTTGCTGTTGGCTTAACTCCAGGTGGTGTAATAGCCGGTCGTTTTGGCCGTGCTGCTATCAGCAAGCAGGCTGAGATCCAGTTCAGGCGTCGCTGTCTTCTTCAAAGCGACGTGTCAGTGAATTGAGGACTCAGGCTTTCGCTGGCTTCTTGTAATCTTTTTGTTGAGTGTCGATTAAACTTTCCTGACCACGCTCAAATCTTTATTCAGGATTGGATAAAACTTAATGTGGGTGGGCGTGACTTCAAAAGCAAATACTACATGTGAATAATGTATAATAATGTATTGTAGAACTATTCAGAAAAATAGTTTGTAGACAGCAGTATATTATCAAACCATTCAAAAACATGAAATCAAACATTAAACCTTCACATTAACGCTTATCTCATGATATTTAGACATTCAGCCTTCAATTATTTAAACTCTCAAACTATCTAGACGTCTGGTACCAAAGTGAAATGAAAGTTAAAGCAACAATTATGTGACAAAATAATCTTTCAGAACCAAATTCAAATATAAATTCAACATAACTCTTACTTCCTAACCCCCAATTGGGCAAAGAGGTCAGTTCGGGGGTCCAGGGTGAGACACTCAGGCATGTCTCTGGAATTCACTCACCTCCTCACTTTGAAATTAAAGGATTGTTTTATCCCATGGAATTAAAGAAAAGGGCATGGTGTCCTACAGGAGTCTCAGGTTTACATTAGAACAAGTACTTTAAAGGACCTGATATCAGGGGGTTGTGACAGGAAAATGGTAAAAAAAAAAAGTCTAACTGGAGCCCGATCACTACTTCTACTACTGTGAAGTCAAAAATCAAAAGAAGTGTCGCTGGGTGTCTCTCTCTGTCATCTGTTGGACAGCCAAAGCTCAGTCTAGAAATCATCAGGCAGATGATGTGTCTCTGGAGACAAAGACATCTGGAGAGAGAGAGAGGCAGCTCTTAATCATCACAGACCCACTTCTCTGCCATTTCTCTCAGTTTTGCATGCTCATCTCGTTTTTTAAAAAAGTGTGCAGGTGTCACCTGTATTTCGCACAGCTGAATGGCTGTGATTCACAAACACTTAAGGCTAATTTAAGGGACAAATATAGCCGTGTGACAGTTCACATGACAACATTTGTTGCCCAGTTCTACAATAAATACAACATTGTGTAATCAGGAAGGAGTTGGCGGGGAATATGTTTTGCAGCACAAAGGCGGACAGTAAAGGTAGAGAGAATGGCTCTTATTAATCTGGCTCCTAATTATGGCACTCAAGGGTGTAATTTCCACTGGGGATGGGGTGGACATGTCGCTCTCACTTCTCCAAATCCTATTTTTATCCTCCTCATTGTATTGTTCCAGGTTGATTTTCTTACTGAAGTCCCTGAACATTGCTCTCTTACCATCCAGCCACTATAGACCACAGCATATGAGAGAAGATCTGAGTTGTTAAAATGTTGATACACTTTTGACTCTAGCGTCAGTGTGAGACTTATTCATTATTTGATTTAATTCAATTTTCACATAACTTATATTTATATTTTGGTTCTGTTATCAATGCTTACTTGTTTTGTTTGCCCCGACTTAAAGAGCTGGTAAATTATTTGAAATTTTGACAGTCAAATCAAATATATAGGAAGCTTTAGCACAAGGCCACCGCTGCCCAGTGCTATGCTAAGTGCGTACGGAACTTGTAGTCAGTTTGCATTTCAGCCGGATGACGAGCAAAGCAGGACACTGAGAGGGTGCTAAAGCTGAGCTGCCAACCTCCGGCTACTTTGTTAGGAAACTTAGACATGATCTTACCGTTCTAAAAAAAAAACCTGTTGAAGTCTCAATTGTGTAACAGCAGGTTCTACCTTTTCATTCATGATCAAACTCCGGTTCATGGACCGCTATATACTGTCTTACGTCTCCAGCGGCAGCCATTAATCCAGGTAAAGATGCAGCGTAAGGGAACTTGCATTATTCATTAGATCGTAGAGTAGGTGGTCATTAATAATGCCAATTTTATGTAAATAGCTTCCGAATCACCCCGCTGGAGGACAGAGGGGAATATAGGCTGTAAGGAAAAATGGATTTAGAGGAATTTAAACAACTTTTTGGTAAATAAAATGTCACAGATATGTTTAAAAGAGAATCAGTATTTATACAAATTAGTCAAAAAAGGCCATAATACCAGATCTTTAATGGTGATGGTTGGTTGTTGGAGCTGAAAGGAATAGCTTCAGACACTGCTCAGGGCTAAAAAAAAAATTATATCACACAATCAATTTGTGTGTGTGTGTGTGTGTGTGTGTGTGTGTGTGTGTGTGTGTGTGTGTGTGTGTGTGTGTGTGTGTGTGTGTGTGTGTGTTTCTTACACTATTTGTCCTCACATTGGGCCTCACTCGCACAAACAGATTTGTTTTTAAAATGCACGTACGAGTGATTTAAGAACATTTGTGGCATTCATCAGTTTTCTCATACTTAGAATTTTCTCTTAGGTACGAACGAAATTTACGAGTGGTCTAGACCTGTCGTACGTGTCGTGAATAGATCATCTCTGCCTTTCTTCACTGGGGAGAAACACTTGCTTGACTTACAATTATAATACAATAATCTGAATTCATTTTGAGTTGAAATATGATATATGATACTGAAATTATATACAAAAATGTATAAGTAAAACAAACTTAATGCAGAGTTTATATTCTGTTTACCATATTTTCATCATCATGGCTGCCAATTTACCGAAAGGTTTTTTAGATTTTATGATTTTTATGGCCATATTTTGGCGCAGCGACTTCTATATTCAGTAGTTATAGGAAACTTCTCACTCTGACAGCTGCCTCTGTGTCTCTGCTGTCCAGTATCACCTTGTGTTGCAGCTGACAGTGTACCATCACCTACTGTAGGCTATAATATTCTCCTCTAATATTTCTGTGACTGTCACATGACCACCTCCCATCACGGAGCACTTTGCTTTAGAAAGATGTTTTTAGCATCTAGCTGCACGTCAAAGCAGAGGATTTTCATATTTTCCTCTTACTGCTTTGTGCAAGAACAAATGTAAGAGAAAAATAAGAAAACATTCAAGCAGGAGGCCCATTGAGTCTACTGCTCAGATGAGTTTCTGAAATGTCTCTGAGAATTGTACTTTTCAATGAAATCCTTTCAGTTACTTTATGGCCTTTTTGTAATTGTGATTTAGCCTTTTGGAACATTTTCAATTACTTCAAATTACACAAAAGAGAGTTATTACTATTAAGTCTCTGATAGACTCCAATCACTGGGGTTACAGATGAAATGCTTTAAATTCAGCTTTTTTTCCTCATCTTGGCAAGTGGACAGAACATGCTTGAGTGGAGAATGACAGAGAGAATCCATCTCCAGTCGTCTCCCCCTTCCATTAGGTCTGTATGGGAGCAGCAGCCAGCAACTGTGGGCCATTTCAGCTGGGCTGCAGAGAGCAGCCAGGAGGATGATCATTTGTTACCAGTCAATCAAAAGGCTCCAGACCACACTGAGACAGTGTGGCAGAGGCAGAATAATGCGTTGGTGGCTTGAGTCTAAAAGGCAGACAGTGCATGGGCAAATTGTCCACACTTTCTGAGTCAAATGACAGGGTGATAATTTAAACTGAAAAGCAGGAAAGGTGAAGGGCATGCATGTGGTGGCTGCGGGAGAAAAAGAAAAGATTATACACAAGAGGTTTTTACACCATTTCGAAGGCCAACTGTATGTTCCAAAAGCTCTGGGTGTGTCTGTACTAGGTGGCATTAAAGTCTGATGACCATTCAGAATACTAAATACAAGTCTTCCAAACTGAACAGCAAAATACATTGTTGGTCCATGTATGTAGGAAAACCTTATTATAAATCCCATTGACATTTGTAATAATGTAAATAACTAAAAATTCAGCTTTGGAAAATAGCATTTCAGTAATTGTCTGAAAAAATATTTAATATCATTGTTTATTCAATATTTCTGTTTTTAGCTGCCTTTAATGAACCCCTTTTCCCATAAGCCTTAGACTTAGGCATGCCTATTGGTGGTTTAAGCATGTCTGTAATAACAGCAGGACAGAGAGCACTGAACTGTGTAGACGTTTTTAAACAGCAAAGATTATAACTTTACTTTACATGAGAGTGTTGGTGAATACTGTGGATATGAATGAAACCAAGTTACAATGATATACATCGTTACACAGTGAATTTTCATGGGAGCTGTAGTTTTTTACATGCTAAGTTGTTGTTTAGGTTTCAACTTCTAAAAGCAAGTGCTGTAGTGGATGCCAATTTGTAATAGTATAAGTAATAGTAGGAAAGTAAACCTCAGAAAACAGAGGCTAGCCTGAGTGTGACACCATGACCTTGGCTCTCTGTTGACCGTTTGCTAAGCCCTGCATCCCTTAGCCACCTTTGCTTTGCCTATCAAGCTTTCCCCCCTTACATGGCACATATGCGGTTTACAATAACTGTGGCTGATTTTGCAGATCTTGATTTCAGACAGAGGCAGACAAAAGCAGGTTTATCATTTCATGCCTGGTGATTACCAGTTTTACTGGCTGAAATGATAACTTTCATTGGATGAGCAAAATCATCAGCTAGCGGGAGAGCGAATCGAGGTCCGACCTGGACTAGCACAGCAAAGTATGTTGCTTTTTTAAAATATATTTGGCAGATAGGAGCTTCTTCAGGACCTTCTTCTTGTGTTTACATTCATTTACAAATGCCTCTTCCCCAGACACATCTAACCAATGAGCAGAGAAAACATTCTCATGTGACTTGTAGTGACGGATTTTTCTCTGTGTGAAAAGAAACTCAATCAAAGAGAAAAGGCCAACTTTACCAAATCATCCACTGATTTGGACCAGAGCAAACGAACTGCAGGTTTGACTGAAGTCCCAGAGTTTTGAGGAATGAACCTCAAATAAAATGGTATGAAATGTGCTTGGGTCACATGTGCAGTAGCACATTAAGAGAAAGAAGTCTTACAAACAATACAAAATTGTTTCTCACTGTTTGCCTCAATATCACAATACAGATTTGTTTTTGGACCATTGAGCAAGCAATAATTGTATGATTGGTTTGCAATTATATTAGTATTGAAGTCTTTAATTGGGAAACGTTATAGAATGACAAAAGATATTTTATGATCTCTCGTCTTCCTCTTTGTATTTCCATTGTTGCATGCACAGCTTCACCACAGCATGACAAGCATTTTCTCAAGAGCACTTGTTTAGTCTCAACTGCACTTGGCGAGACTGATTTGTCTGACCTTCAGCCTTAGAGAGAAGAAGAGAAAAGTGAAATATGGAGAGGAAACGACACAAGCGGAGGGCGTTTGTTCCAGGCAAACCAGCTATTGTCATCTTGCTCACTCACCTGCAGCTAGCCTGCACAATAAGGACTCATCTGATCTGTGCATAATGACAACGCACTGTGCTGTAAAAACACCTCCTTGAAACATTGATGCCAGCTGTGGCTGCAAAAACTCCAAATGTACAATTCACAACAGAGTATATATTATTAATCCAATTCTGTTTTTGATCCATCAACCTTATTGAGAGTCAAGTTAATGCTGCATAAAGGGTGAACATGAAGAAATAGTTAGGGCGGGGAGAGGAAACTCCAGACATTGCCGACTTTTTCGCCAGCCATCCATCAATCATAGTAGGCCATTAGGCGAGGCGGCAAGCCACAACCACAAACTGTCAGTTTCCATAAATACTATCAACACAACTCATGCAAGATAAACAACAGGATGAGCAGAGAGGGAGAAGACAGAAAGAAGACAGCCAGGGAGGGTCCAGATGGGTAAGCTGGATACAACAGAATGTGAGTGGCCATCCAGATATATACTGTAGTCTCTATGAATGATCAGCTGTGTATACCAGTGCTGATGCAACATAGAGATCATGTTTTTTTTTTTATCTCAATAGGGTTTTTTTTTGACTGCCTTTCAAGCTTTGCATGAATTTCCAGAAACAGATGGCGCCTGTCTGTAGTGTCTGTAGATGCATCCTGGCTGATAGCAACCGAGAAATCCAACTGCAGATTGTAGTTTTAGTTATACAAACATTTCCAGGAGGCAGAACTGCTGTGAAGGTACAAACAATTTCAGTGTTTGAGTTAAATCTCACTGAGCCAAAGAATGATAGTTTTTTTTAAAGCTCAACAATATCTGTTGAGCTAACCTTGATAATATAGTGACCTACAGCTAGAGAAAGCCTCCTACTATATATGACCTCCAGTGCAAACTCAAGTGGGATGAAGGTGAGGCCTAAACAAAGCTTAAGTTGGCTGACTTTGGACAGCTCAGTTAAACAACAGTATTTAAAGTAACAGCATCTTCGGATCTACACAATCTCGCAGGTGACATACACTCACCGAGCACTTTATTAGGAACACCTGTGCAATCTAATACAATACAATACAACAGGTCTGCCATAAATTCTACTTTTACATTTTCAGTTTTTGTTGACATTGTCAGAAAGGTACCGGTACTGTACTCGAGTGCATAATATTAAAAAGTGTTCCTAATATTCTGCCCCCCTCATGTATGTTAATGGGGTGGACCAAATATAGTGTGTGTGTGTGTGTGTGTGTGTACAAATGTATTACTCTTTCAGGATTATTAGTCAATGAACATGGACATTAAAATAACCTAAAGGCCTATCTTTAATTGACTAAAACTCTACGTATGTTAGTTTAGGCACAGTTTTAATCATGTTTATTGGGCAACTTCAGCTAACTGCTACTTAAAAATCCATCCATGGCATTAAAAGCCTTGCACTTGTCACCTATTTTGCCTGATTAGACCTCTTCTCAGAGCTGCGTGGGCGTGTACAAACTGTGTTTGATTGACATCTCTCTCTCTCACCCTCCCATTAGTTTTGTTACACCCGTTAGGGAGATATGACTTTAACCTTTATCATTCTTTTTGGTTCATGGAGTTTATTAACCTCAGTAAACTCCCTGGGTAGCTCCGCCCAACTTCAGTCTGAGAAAACGTGTGGGTGTGCAGAGCCTTTAATATGCCTCAGAAGATGTTTTGACGTACTGTATCTCAGTAAGAAAAGCACAGCTATAGATAACACAGTGTTAAGATTAATTAAATCCATATAGCTGCTTCAGTTGCATGTCACATTGTCATGTCATACTGGGACACTTGAACAGAGCAGAGCCATTGTTAATGTTATGAATGACACCTGTGATTTTCTTGCTATGACAAGTCAAAATGTGTGCTATGAAAATGGCATATGTTGATTTTTAGGGCAAAGAGACTTAAAAATTGGCCAGCAAGTGGGGTGTAAAATCTGGTTCAGGCAATTTCACATGCAGTATTAGCTCCTCTGGCTTGGGAGAGCAAATCAGTCTAATTAAAGTCTGGTTGGGTTCACTGACTGCAAAGTTAAGACTTGCTTGCATTGTTTCTACCTCCACAGCAGCATACACCGCTGCTGTCTTCCTCATTTGATAAGCTATTACCTTGTTTTTTTTTCAGCATTGAACAACTACAGCTCCAAAAAGGTTTTGATAGCCAGCTTAAGCATAAGACTCATGGGAGCTGTAGTTGTTTTCTAACAAAATAGTCATTGTTTTAATCTTGGTGAGAACGTCAAAATATTAAGGTGTGTTCCATTCAAGGAGAGGTTGAAAGTTTCCCAACGCAAAATGCAAACAAACATGGCTGACCATGAGAAAATCATCCTCTTATGGCAGCCACCATATGAATATTTGCAACGTCAGTAGAGCTTAATTGTATAAATCAACGAAACAGAGGAAGATAAGTCACAAATTTAGTCAGAATATTATACACAATAGCCTACCAAGTACCAGTAACATTACATGTTCCTGATAGCCTATATCATTTACTAATAAAGCCTAAGTAAACAGTCTTCATTTTGAAGTCGGGGGAATGAAAATGGGCCGAATTTCCCAGTCTGAGCTCTGACTTTGAGAAAACCAGAGAATCATGTTATTAATATTAATTTTAATCATGTTATTTTTCTCGAATAGAAAAATAAATTATCTGACGGAGGCAAGAGGAACACAGGGCATTGACCAGCATTAATCCCTTAATTGAATCTTTTGTACAAAAGATAAGCCACTGCTTAAAAAAAAAATCTTGTTTGATTAAAAAAATCAAAGGTACAAGATTGTGTCATAAAAACACTGAGAAGTCAACGGCACTACATGGCCAAAAGTATGTAGACACCTGAACATTACACCCATATGTGATTGTTAAACCTCAAATTCCATACCCACGGGCATTCATGTTCTGCTACAACAGGTGTCCTCCTCCTCTGCTAAGACTTTGCACAAGATTTTGGATTCTGGCTGCAGGGATTTCTGCAGCCACAAGAGCATTAGTGAGCATCAGCCTGCTGGGCATTTTTTGTAACAGCAAAAATGTAACAATTGCTTCCTAGGACACACACACACACACACGGAGACAAAGAGAGTAAGAAATTAATTACATTCAAGAATAGCCAAACCCAAAAGTGTGAAGCTATTTGCAACAAGATGACCTGAAGCAACCTGCAACCTGCTGATGTAATATGATGTGCTTGACCCATCACGTCGGCTGTGTTTGTGAGAAAAAAACTGTGGTTGCTCTCTGATCGTGTGTTATTTCGATCTCTCCAATCTGCACAGATTTTAAGGTGAAAAGAAAGGTTCATTTTCCCATTTTACTCTATACTCACTGCTTTTTTTTCTCTCTCCTTGCTTCTCACCTTCTCCCTTGCTCCTGTCTATTGTATTTTTTCTTTTACTTATAGGTCTGATAAGTCTGCACACAAAATGCATGGAGTTTTGATAGCAAATTACAGAATTGATCTGGAGCTCAGCAGGCAATTATCAGTGTGGAACCACAGTGCATATCAATGAGCTTTGGGCAAAGAGGAAAAAAAAGGTAAAAATCAGTTCCTGCAGCTTTTTTTTTTTTTTTTTTTTTTAAATATTCTTCATTGCACAGCTGTTTTAATGTCAGTACCTGGAAGCTCTGCAGAGGGAATTTCCAGATCATTATTGTGTTTGATTTCCCTCACTGATCACAGGAAACCAATTTCTGACCCTTCATATAGGCATGATAAAAACTTGCAGTATAATGGATTATTTCCTCTTCTTGTCACTTCACTGCCAGGAGCCTGCACCTCCTCTCTTTCTTTCACTCCGGCTGTTTGCTCGCTCTCTTGCCTCGGCTTTCTTTTTCTCTCCCATTCAGAGCTAAACAAATATCCTAGGTCTTTACACGTATGACAGACAAAAAACAAAACAAAACAAAAAAACAATGTTGAAGCAGACATAACCACCAGCATTACTGATGTGCTGTTCCCTCCAACAAGGAGACGACAACAATGGCGCTATTCAGTAACGTAGCTGAGAAGTTGGTTGCCATTTCTTGTTGATAGGCAACTCTCTCTCTCTCTCTCTCTCTGTCTCTCTCTCTCTCTCTCTCTCTCTCTCTCTCTCTTTCTATCCCTTAACACTCGTCGACTTGGAAAAGGCAATTAATATTCCTTTGCTGAGTAGAGGCTTTAGTTTTAGGCTGATCACGTGTGGCATACTGGCTGCTGCCTCCCCACTCTTACAAGTCAGATAATTACCTATTTAGATGTTGCTGAGGAGATGTGTGTGTGTGTGTGCGTGCATGCATGCCTGCGCGTGTGCTGGCCTGTTGCCACAACTTGTGAAAAGAAGCACCATGAAGTGGATCTGTCAGTATGGGTTAGAGACACAGGATGGCTGCCTACCAAGAACAAAAAGCACAGGACACTAAACTGACCTATCAGACCGACAGACTAACATACTACGTATATATTCATGCTCTGTGAACAGATTCACATTTTGACATTGTGGTTTTTTTTTTTTTTTTTTAATGTTGTAGCTGTTTTTTTTGAGATTCGACACACGGCAGCCCACAAATTTCATTAGTGTCTTAGGTAATTACAGTGGATCTAATCAAAAGCTGTCATATTTCAGCGGTTAATGGGCTCTGCGTGGAGGCTGGTGAGGTGAAGGGCTTTCTGAAAGGTCAGCTGACTCACCACTGCTGCTGACCCCCTTCAGCTCTACCTACTCACACCTCTTAAATCTCAATCAGAGATGGGAAGTGTGGCCATTCATTAGCTTGGTATCCAGCGGCTGTCTCCTTCATCTCACGCCTCACAAGCCCACCGCAACACAGCTGCTGCCCCGTTTCTCCTGATCCTTACTCCCCTTTCTCAGGGTAAACACTTTCCGCGGAACCCTGGAGGTATGGCGGGTCGAACTGCTGGGAAACTGCTATTGAACCCCCCCCCCCACAGCTCACACACACACACTCCAACCTCCCCCCACCTCTCCCCTTTGCCGCCCCCTCCCATCTCCCTCCTCCATGTTGACGATCCTTTAATGTCTCCTGGCTCTGCTCCTCTCCACGTTTTTTTTCCTCCTCTACTGCCAATCAGTGGAGCATTTCTCACTGATCTACTTGTGGCAGCAAAGAATGAGTGTGAGCACGAGCGCGCGAGTGCACGAGTGCGCGCACGCGCATATGGGCAACAAAGCTTTGCACTAAGCTGAGGGCGGCTCCAAGGTCCCCCCCTGAGGCAGAGCTGAGATTGAGTTCATTATTCAGTAGGAGTGGGTTCCAGCTGTGAGAGGAGAGAGATGGCGAGCTGCTCTGTCTGTGTTATGGCTCCTCCAACTCTGCTGTCCACTGGGAGCCAGCACAAAATATTGCAATGGAGAAATACTTAAACTGTCACAGGCAGATGGACAGGCAGCATTTGGGCTTTTTTCATCCATTAAAACGCATAATAGTGAAGGCTGGTTCTCTCTTTACTCGGGGAAAGTTTTTTATTTTGCACACAAGTCAATTTGTCAATTTATGAAATATTCAAAATTTTGATTTGTAATATAGAGTATGTAGTGCCCCCGATGTGAATATGATGCAGCCCTTAACCAGAGTGCCTGTGTGTCCCTAGATGGCAGTAGTAAGTTAGACATCAGAAGAATGTGTCTTTGAATGTGTGTGATCATATGTCTGCTTGTTTGTTTTCCCATGAGGTAGATAAAGTGTGCTGGTATCATTTCAAAAATAAATTTAACAAAAAAAATCAATAATAGAAGAAAAGACACAGTATTTTCAAAGTAGTCCTAGTGTCATGCTGTTCCTCGCTTACAGGACCATAGCTTCCCCTTCACTCATGAATAAATACAGATTGTGGAAGCTTTTTTATTTTATTTTATTTTATTTTTTTTGTTTTCACACAAAGGCAATTAACTTGAAATTGGTTTGTTGAAATTGCACCTCATATGGCTTACTACAAGCACAGGAAATAGCATCACAGCTACTCTGTGTTTGTGAGAATTAAATGTATGATGTTCATCTCCACTGAAATGTGCGTGAAATTGCATTGAAGAACAATCAATTTTTGTACAATACCGTGCAAACTGCTGATGGACTTGTGTGTAAAACAAATAAATAGTATCTGGCCAAAGAAACCTCCTATGGCTAGAAACATGTTTTTTCATTGAGTGAAGGTCTGTTGTATAAGCCTATGACATCTTAACCTCTCTTGTCACATCTGTTTTAATTTTATTATCTCGTTTGTATATGTGTGAAAAAAAAAATTGATCCTAAAGAAGCATCCGCACTTGGTGAAGACTCCTAAATCAGTCTGATGGCAGTATACCTAACTGACACAGACAAAACAACTCTCCCCTCACATTACCCCGGCAGAGTGCAACAAAGGTGTAGTTTACATTCCCCCTTTCAAAAAACGCAAGTCATTTTCAACACGATGAGAGTGCAGGGATTCATGCAGCAAATTGCCTGTCATCCTACTGCTTGATTAACAAGCACAGAGACCCTGGGGAGCACCCGCGGATCCTCATCACTTTATGGCCATGGCGGAGGACTACGCTCGCCCTTCCCTTGCAACAAGACGGAACCAACCTCCATTCAGTCCATTTCCTGCTTTTCCGGCTAATAACTGTCAAAGGACACAAAACACATGTCAGCCCAGATTTGCCGGCCAATCTTTGCTCATTCCTCATTTTAGAAAATAGCTTTTGACTTCTGAGGGGGAATCTTGCGGTAACCCAGCTGGGAAGAATGCTGAAGCTATAAGCTGAGGCAAAAACCACAGCGGCGGTGTTATTAGCCTGATAATGAGCCTGCAGCTATGACAGGGTCAAGCAGGGTCAATAGCTGCTGCTAATTTTAGAGAACGGCATCGGCAAAAGTACTGTAGCTGAGTACAGCCGAAGGAGTGCGAGAACCGGTGTAGTGAATGGCAGTGTCATCATTCATGTCAGTCGGTGAGAAGAGCTCCAAGGGCACGGTGCTAGAAATTGACCCACAGAGCGTCACTTCACACAGATGTACACCCCTGAGGTCATGGGGGTGTGTGCCGTGCGACTGTGTAGCCGCATGTCAGTGTGTACTCATGACAGACATACAGGCCCCATCCGGTCCTGTATGTCAGGACCTGTAGTGCGAGTGAGTGACATGCAATGCATGAGTGGCCTATTAGGCTGCCCTAGCCTCTGCCATTCAGTACTGTGCCTGCCACCAGCCCTTGATTCCCTCTGACACGTGTCTTAAGTCAAGGCTGCTGGACCACACTGAGTACACTCCTACTGATAGGTGTATGCTTTATTTGTGCACGGCAACATTCAAATTTACCAAAATGGATTTGAGATGGTGTGATTGAGTGTAGATGGATGACTTGCTAATTAAGGGTAAAGGTGAAAAGAAGAGGCAGATAAGTGCACCATATTCACAGGTAAAACCGTTGCATATGAATCATTCAGAACATAAATAGAACACTATAACGGTCAAAAATGTTCAATGTGCAGTTCAATCAAAATGTAGGAGCTATGATTGTGAAGGAAAAATGCAGTCTACTCTCAGCATTCAAGGAAAAAAAAACCCAAAAGCCTCATGAAATTTTTTTTTCTTTTTTTCTGTGAAGCAGAAAACAGTGCGATCCTGGCAGCAAGAAATAGCAGAGATTCAATGTTGAAATGCCCTTGAAGACTTGGACTTCCTCATTCTTTGTGACAACTCACTAATAAAACATGACAGATTGTTCCACATGAAAGTTAGGCATGTTGCCATCTCATCTAAGATACATTTCTTTGTCACCTTAAACAGTGTTTGGCTTAATGAATTTATAATGGCATGACAAGACATGGCTGCATATATTTGAGTAGCACTAACAGCTGTGGGTAATGAATACAAGTTGCAATATCATATGTATTTAGTAGACACAATTAAAGAGGATATTCTGTAAGAATAGACCTTTGTTTACAGCGATTTTGGTGCCCTGCCTAAATGCCTGCCATCGGGTGAAGAGATAGTTATTAACAAAGACTATAGCCCCTTTCACACATGCACTAAAACTCTGAACTTATCTGGACATTACCCGGAGGAGCTGTATGTGAGAACACAAATGTCTGAATCAGTTGGACCAGACATTAAACAGACTTTATCCTGCCAGCTCCCTAGTACAAAGTCCATGTAATGTCTGATTGAGCCCATGTTTGAATACAGCAGGTCATTGTCCGGATAATTCACAGCCAGCCATTGGGCATGTCGATGATGTTTCTATCATGCGACTGACATGAAACCGGTAGAGTACAAACATCCGAGGGTAAAGAAGAGGGGTTGAGAGACGAGGAAATTCTGGAACTTCTGGTGGTTAAGGGTCGACGCTGAAATCATCAGACAGATTCAAGGAACGGCAAGAGACTTGGTTGTTTATGACTGAATTACGAACCAGCTACGTGACCGCGGTATAATCTGAGCAAAGGTGCAGGTGAACAGCAAACTAAAAGCACCGAAGAGCAGACACCAGTCCATCAAACTGATGTTTCGATCAACAATTCGGTTTTAAGTACAGTTAAGATGATGTTTGACCTTTATTGCTCGTATTTATTGCTATATAGCTACTTGGACGATGCAGAGCGCTACAGATATAATGGATAATGGCTAACAATGCTAGCTGTACGGTGGCCCTGAGAGCTCAACGCACTGCAACTTAAGAAAACACATACAATTAGACAAAACACAAGCAAATTAAGAAAACATCTTCATCGATATGAGAACACGTGCAGCATTTAGAAAACGCGCTGCAAATTCAGACAATACAACATATTACAGACAACATATTACAGACAATACAGTACAGACAACACAGTACAGAAACACAACATATTACAGACAACACAACACAATAGACACATTACAGACAACACAATACAGAAACGCGCTGCAATTACACTGAATGATAACAGAAGTGTTTCCAGAGGACACTTAAAAGTGTGGACATGCTTGTTGTTGCCACGGTTTGTGACTGTCAGATGTTTAAAATAAACCAAAACCCTTTTACATTTTAGCTCATTTTCCAACACCACTGACGGATAGCAGACTTCAATAACGACATGAGTCACAATTCAGCGCTCTGACTTTCTTCTCCCACCACCTCTGCACGATGCTCGGGTGCCCTGCTCTTCTGAAGTTCTCCCACGCTCTGCTCAGATGCAGCATCCATACCAAACAACAGAAAACATTCTGCAACTGCTTCCACTTACGCCGGCCCGTGCAAAGGCAGTTATTGTAAGAAACTCACATGATTGGTACATAAAAATGCTTATTAAATAGCCCATAATTGTTAGATGTAGCTGAAGAAAATCTTCTTGCAATAACTCATTTCTAATGACTGCTTATTTGCTGTGCCAATGAACACTACTAAAACATACACTGCCATGACTAGGGCTGCAACTAACAATTATTTTCATTATTGTTTAATCTGCCGATTATTTTCTAGATTAATAGTTTAGTCTCTAAAACATCAGAAAACTGTGAAAAATGTCCATCACAGTTTTGTCCAATCAACAGTCCATCAACAGATTCCATTTACTATCATGTAAAGTCAAGAATAAGCATCAAAGTCTCACATTTAGGAACCTGGAACCTCAAAGTGAATTTCTGCTTGATTATCAAAAGTTGCCGATTCATTTTTTGTCGATCAACTAATCGATTCATTGACAAATCGTTGCAGCTCTAGTCATGATAGCAAAGACCTACTGATACTCTAGAAGTAGTAGTAGTAGTAGAACTACACCTCCACTTATACACCATTATTTACTGATGCTCCAGCATTCAGCTTTTCTCTTCAACACGAGTGCTTAGTCTGTAAGATCAGCTCAGATCACCAGCATTTCGAGTGATAGACTGTGTTATAGCAACTAAACTGATTAACTCTTCACTGCCTCCACTAAAGGAAAGATAACAGAGGTTGGATAAAATCCCACAGGAGCAGCTTACTCAAGTCTCACTAAAGTACTATTCAGTAGCATAGCACTGAAAAAATTGTAAATTTAAAATATTCTATATACTTGTTAGGACTGTCAGGACTCGTTCATGTAACTCTGGTGATACTTGAGTTTGTGGATTTGTTAAGCAAAGATATAAAGCCTCTTTCAGCCAACGTCGGTGAGGATCAATCTTTGCAGCAGCAGTGTTTCTGCATACAGCATGTGTATTGTGATACTCTCTAAGACTCTGGTGAGTTATTTGACCTTAAAAATAGATGTTTTCCTTGTTCTGACTTATTATGTATACATTTGTGCTGAAAGTATTATTGAAGCTCCCTGTAAAGGTTTTTCATTGTTAACATGTCAGCTAGTCAACTATTGGTTATGTGGTGTCTTTGATTTTTTTTCTCATGGAAAACTGCAAGCGAGGCCATAAGAGAGGAGAACAAAGCAGAATGAAATAGTTGACCTGAAGGAGGCAACGAGGGCGACGACATAACTGAATGACATCAAGCTTGGTCGTCTACCAGTTACTCTGCAGATGGTGTTACAAAATAGTCTGACCGTCACCTCTTTGAGTTGTTTTTTTTTTATGCCAACAAGAGGCAATCGGATTACAAATTGGCTGCACAATCACTTCATAAATTGCCTCTGTATTCATCCAAGAACGTAAAAAAAAAAAAATATATATATATATATATTTTTTTTTTTTTTAAATATGACGACAACAGCACCAGAAATGACCACAGAGATGAACCAACACTTATCAGACGGGGAGCCAATTGGGAGTGATGCCTTAAATTGCATCATGTTGTCAGATGTTCCTGGCATTTTAGATCTATATGCTATATAAGACCTGACTGCAGGGATCTCTCTGTGTGGTCCAATGGGCGACAGACTGTAAAGAAGTCCTACAGCTCAGCAGCGTCTAATGTCACATTTGCACACTTTGCTATTTTATATGATTTATAGGCGACAAGCTATTTTTGTAGAATGTAGGGTTTTTGTTGAAGTAGCTGTACAGTATGTATGAACTCCATACACTGTAGGTACTTGACTGTGCCGAAGAAATGGTGAGAGCAGGAATTACTCATTCCTCTTCATACATTCTCAGACTTTTTTCATCTCTTTTGAGGACCCCGCTAATGCACCCTCAGACCTCAAACCCACTCCTCTGACTGTACAGCCAACGTGATTAATTCCAGGCGAGCTGCGCCACCTTGACGACATTTAATCATTGAGAAAAGACAGGAAACGTACTCATTCTTTATCCTCCTACACTCCCACCCCGCCTTCCCTCCGTAGCCGTGCCTCTGCCTCTCATCTCTCCTCTCTCCTGCCGTCTCCGGTGCGTCTGTTCGCTGCACAGAGCGGCGGTGTGCATGTGTCGGGGAGCGGGGGGAGCGCTGCACTTTACTGCGCACTGGTTCCGCTGGACATCACCGAGTAACGGCGCTCGACAACCGGGTGGTGGTGGTGGTGGAGGGGGAGACTGGACCCGGACCAGGAGCAGGAGTAGGACCAGGAGAAGCACCGTGGCTCTTTATAGCCCGCTCTCCGAAAACATGTCCGAGTTTTTTCTGCTCGCCTTTCTAGCCCTTTTCTCGGGATTATTTCCGTGCACCGAGCCCTCGACAGTGTCGGGCGAGGAGAAAGGTAAGGAAGAACCGGGCCGTCGGGGATGCGCAGTCCGATGAAACTTAGCACCACGTCTTAGTGCAGGCTGGTATTGTCACGGGCGCCAAATGTTGTGCAGTTGCTACGAACCTCTGTGTTGCTTAAAAGGCATCATGCATGAATGATAAAGAGTTGATCATCTAAAACTGGTCGTTATTCTTATCTGTCCAGTCTGGGATGCCACACTGGAACACAAGTCTGCATCTTTTTCTTTTGTTATCATCCAGGATGTTGAAATTGTGCATCATGATGCGTCCCAGGCTGATTAACCAGAAATAATAATGTCACCTTTTTATAATAACACATTGAACTTGCCCTGCGCATTCAGCAGAGCTTTTGCATTTTCAGGAAAATTCTTAAAGGCTGTTGGGAACCGGAATAGATTCAGCGGGTCTGACTGCAGGCGCGTAGCAGCGCTATCCCACAGTGCAGCAGGTGAAAACATCCGTGCCAAAGTGTGTTTTGTCTCTCCCCGAGCTGGAGCTCGTATCTCTGCCGTGGGATCATCGCAGCAACGGATGGAGGCACAATAGATATTGAACTACGTGTGCTCGGTTAACTCTACTGTGTGCAACCTGCACTAATAGTGCTGTTCGGGAACGCATTTTTAATCTGCCTGCTGACAGCCGCATGTCAGAATTTGATTTCTGTCACATACTTAGCCTGCGAGATATCTAGTGAATCCACGCTGAGTGCAGAGTCACAATCAACAGTTACTTTTGGTAGCATACTGGATATGGGGATCACAGAGGGGAAAGTCAACCCAACTTACCCACAATTTTACTTGCAGAACAGAGTTCATGCACATTTTTGTCACATGTAGTCTGTAGCTTCAATGGCTAAATTCATAGAAGGCTACCTATGAAAATTAGGATCCAGAAAATGTGAATTTTTGCTTTCAGATTGACTTTTGCTAATTCTTCAACTCTTCATATTTACCTTTTAATTGAGGGCTGCTATGTGAATGGACACAAATTATAGGCGTACATTTATAGTTTGAGTAAGTGAAGTTACGTGAAGCATTTTTTATAAAACAAAGTCAAGCATAAATTAATGGTAGTGTGAAACATAATGTATGCATATCCATTGATAACTGGCGTGGACGTCCTCCACTTTTTCCATTCACCAACGAGTGTCAAGACAGCTTGGCTGTGAAACTGTCCCAAATGTCACCAAATGCGCGTCCCCCCCGCCCCCGCCCCCTCCAAAACCACAGCGTGGTAAACAGAGACTTAGAGTTTTGCCTGGCAATCACAGTAGGCATGAAAAACACTGTTTACCTCTCTCTGTGCATGAAATGAAAAGATGAATTTGTATCTCCAACTCCCCGAGGATGCAACTGCTCTGGAGAATGGAGAGAGAAAAAAAAAAACGAAAAGAAAACACCTATCAACATTTTTAAAAGACTGTTGGATTGTTTGTTTGTCAGCATTGCAGCACTAAGCTTTATTGGTGTAGCTGAAATCAAAGCGAAGAATTTACGTGCCATTTTGTTGTCTCGTATGGGCTAGTGCAACAATATTTAAAATGAGAACAGTTAAGCTGAGATATATTCAGACATTCTCCCTCTCTCTCACACACACACAGAGAGATCTGAAAGTATAGTTGGCTCCTGCATCTTATCTACTTACCTGAACAAATGAAGTGCCGATGCTGTCCTGCCCCTCTCTCTGCACAGAGAATAAAAGCTCTCGTAGTTGTGTCTAAATGGACGGTAATGATAATAGCGTTTCTTACAGGCTATCTTCCAACACCAAATCTGGTTGTTAGCCTAATTAGTCTGAAATTAATTTGCTTTGTGGTAGCAGTGCCGTTACATTGAATGCCAAGTGGTTAGCCTGTGGTTTTCTCTGCATGAATTTGAAGCATTTCCAGACCCCATTCATAGAATAGCATTGTCTCTTGTGAAATGCCTCCACTGTGTTTTCGCTCCTTATCACGTGTCCATCTAACATTGAGCAGGCTGACCTGGCCGGGCCGGGCCAGCGTGGCAGCTCAATGCTGACCTGACAAAATGACAGGCTCAAGAAGTGGAGACACACCACAGCGCTGCCTGTTTATTATAATTTTTTTTAAAACCAAAATACCCTTGATCTCAGGCAGTGACCTCTGCACCAGATAAGCATCATCTAGCACAAACAGCTCAAGGTTGTTTGAAATGTATACCCCATTTAAAAGATGATAGTATAGTGGAAGACATAGATAGGTCCATGCACTAATGCTGGGAAAACTGCCTTTAGGAGCTAATTAAGTGAGATAGTTAGATAGTATCGCAAAAGCGTGTGTGAGTGGCTGTGTGTGTGTGTGTTTTTGTGTGTATGTGTGCATGCTACAAAGGCCAGCACCATCAAGATGATGGAGAATTCATCCAGTGTCTATGTGCCATAAATTGACTACAACAGATTAGCGTAAAAGATGGAATCCATAAGTTTTTTTCTTAATTTTAATCACCTACATTTTGGCTCCCTTCACATTTACATTTTCCCTGGAGCGCCCCGGGAGCCGACTGGTTACTGTACATGCCCCATAACTGCAACATTCCTGGTTCGATTTCAGCCAGGGACCTTTGTTGCATGTCATACCCATCTCTCCCCTTGTTTCCTGTCTGTCTCTTCACTGCCCACTATCCAATAAAGGAAAAAAAAAAGCAAAAAAAAAAAAAAAAACATTTCATCCTTTTACATCAATAGAATACATATTGTGGTCAACTGACAATATTGATTACATAAGAAATGTGTACTGAACCAAAACTGCATGCGTTTAGGATCATAAAATATGAATATAGTACAGAGAATTATGTTGTATATAAGTTATTCAAGCAGTATAGATCGTAATGTGCCCAGTTGATCCCTGGTATTTTACCACTCAGGGGAATGGAAGAAGAAACGTCCAATTACTGTTCTGTTTCTGGACCACGCTCGCTATACTTTGTTTAGTAAGATACAAAAACAAAACAGATTTTTTAAAAAACATTAACGATGCACAATGTCACCAGGAGTACTACTAAATCTGTAAATAACTGCTGTATAACGTCCTCTGTGGATCTGGAAGAGCTTTCAACGTCTGAAAAATTAATCTCTGCTTGGGTTTGAGACATAAAATCGTTAACAAAAAGCCATAATAAACTGGGGTTGAAGGGTTTGTGGGAAATGACACAAATCAACGACTAGGAACTAAAAGTCAGGATATTTCAGTCGATGCTGCTTCAATTTTGACCAATATTTTTAATTGGTCTCTTTTGAGTCCCTTAACTTTATGAAAGTGCAAAGCTAAATAACTGGAGTACTCATTTAAGTTTGCCAGTTACTTGTAGAAAGCCCAGGAGATGAGAAAAAAGCCTGTTATCAGGATAAACTATTTCCTTTCTTCTGCTATTAAACAATTTATTTGAAATTTTGCACAGTATTTTGTTTTGAAAGTATATAGAATATTATTGCAGATGTGCACTGTATATATATATATATATATTTTTTTTTTTTCTGATTGTTGATATATAACAATGTTTTGTAATCCCATGTGGGATGGACCGACCAAATGATTGGTGCAACACGGAAATAAAAACTAATATACTGATGATAATACCAATGATAAATATTTATTAGGCACAAAGGAATTTATTCAGTCCTTTTACTTTAATTTGAACTTTTATGGTTAAAATGGTCCCAATTCTATTAAATTACTATGTAAACAAAGCCAGGCCGCTGGTGTTACAGCATGGAGAACCATGCTACCATTCAGGGATTTGGGCATTAATAATCTCTGACGTTTGCACAATGACTATCTATAACACTGCTTCCTTAGTGCTGCGTACTTAAATAAATGTTCACTCTACTTAATGTCACCATTGTGTCCTTACTCATGTAATAGATAGGTTGAAAGCAGGAAATTGGTCACTAAATTGCAGTTGGACATGATAAATTGCAACCAAGTGAAGATTATGTAAATCACTTGCCTTTAGCAACACTGAACCAAAAATTCATACTGATTTTGATGCTCCAGAGGCCTTTCTGTAGCATTCACCCTACACCGAGGTGGTGTTATAGGAAGATCAGGTTGTTGTTTTTACCAGAGAACTGCTGGGTAGTTGACCTTCAAAGGTTCGACTGAATTCTGTTTTCACAGCTGTTTTACGTCTTTTTCTGGAAGGCTTTAAAACCAAATGAGCCCACCAGCTGCGATGCCTCCTTTGTAGCTCGATTTTCTGTACGCATCCTTTCTCTGACACGGCAGCAAAAGTATCCACCTCAGCAATAGGTGATGCTCGGGACGGACGGTGGCCCACACTCACCCGGCTACTCTGTCTTGCCCCTTGTGATCGGAGAAACCACATGTAGATGCAAATACTGTAGTCAGCACTGTGTTTTAATTTGTGCACGATGAAGTCAGAAGAGGAAAACCTGGCTGGTGTTGTTATTGGCATTCATGTCCCGTGAACTGTACTTCAGGTGCTCCACAAGTTTGTCTTGGCTGGAAAACCAGACGAGTCGTCGGGAAAAGTCTGACAGCTGGTAACATGCGGAAAAGGTCAGCTTTAGTTTGTACATGAGCAGATTAAGCACTTCTATCAAACCTCAATGTTTTAAGAGTTTTTCCTAGAAGTACTTTAAAAATCGTACTAGTCATCTCTGGTTTTTGAGGTTTTCTGAGGCAACTGCTAAGACAGCATTTTTGCAGGATGGTATTCAGTCTTTTACAAGCTATGAAAAGACATTAAAACAGCTGACACATCAATCCGGGGATGTGCGCTAAGTGTTGCTGTCATTGAGCTCTTACATCTATCTCAGGGCAGAGGTGAAGAATGGCCTCAAGCTACAAGAGGAAGCAGTGAACCAGCCCCCACACCTCTTATTACATTGTGTGATGGTGGGGCTGGCCACACTCCTGGAGAACAAAGTTATCGAATGAAGTCATTGGATTTTGATAGTGTCACCTTTAATATCACCTCTCTCAGTCTTAATGGGTTACAATTGAATCAGCAATGGATTGGCTCATGTTGTGAAAGCCATCGGCTGTAAATTGACATTTTGCATTGATTACTAATTGAAGGAGGAGCTACATTTTCAACCCACATGATCTATTTGTGTTGATGTTCTGGGCAGACTTAATTATGTGGGTGGGAGTGGGCCTCATATTAGATTTTTCCGAATAATTGGATATCTGAATAATGAATCAATAAGTCTTTCTTCAGAGAAGTCCTGTCTTGCTGGAGTTGAGCCATGCTTAGCCATATACTGAAATGGCTGCTGGGGGAAAAAAGCGTAGATAAATTATTAATGGAGTGAAGCGCAACTGTTTTATTGCCAAATACGCTAATGAAAATAGGGCTCGTAAGGGTTGTGGCAGGATAAAGCGCTCTTCTCATAAGTCCAGTTGAGCATGAGGTCATTAGTGGGTGATGGATAAGAAAGAATGCATCATAAAATGAAATGTAAGGGTGATGTCATGGGACTTGTGCAAGGGGAAAAACCTTTTCACATGCACACCACGAGCTGCTCACAGATGAAACAATAAAACATTCTTGTGTATCTTCAGTGGCGCAGCGAGCATTAGCATGGGCCGGCTTGATAGTAAAGGTTGAAGTTAGTATGCGGCCGGAGGTGAAAAGTGACACCAGGGTTGAGCGAACATCTTTCTGGAAGTGTCTCAAAGGGGGGAAAAAAAGTCTCTATCTCAGTTTAAAAGTCTGCCTGTCAGTGTGAAAGGGGGAGCAGCTAGTCGGATAGAGGACATGCCCCCTGCATAACGTTGTGTGCTCAGCATGCACTGACATTCTCTACAGCAGCAGTGGATCCTTGTGGTTCGTGCTGTTGCTCTCACCTGGTTTCTCCGTTCCTGTCTAGACTGGCCAACAGGAAATGCAACTGTAGCTATTTGTTTATTTAGCTTTTGACCAGTTGCCTGATTTATGCACAGTGTAATATGCCTCAAACGCTCACCAAAACACTTAAAATAGCAGGGGCCTTCCCCTGCAGAGTTTTTGTGTTGCCATGGGAATAGGTGGTACTGTTTGAATATATAGAGAGAGCCAGATGGAGCATTAACTTCACGCTTTTATAGTGTAACCTTACACTTGACTGGTTATTCTTTTTTAACTCTGATGTCTGATGTTTCCTTGCAAAAAAAAAACAAAAACTGAGCCCCTTTGATTGATTAGCCCGCTAGTTGGCATACTGTCGGCTGACCTAGATCAATGTGGTGGAGGTGTTTTGCTATTGTTCTATACTTCACTGAAGTCTCTAGACTGACGGCTTGACACTGAAAAGTATGTGTTATTGTCATGAGCTGTCAGAGGTAACATGTTAACTACTTTTAATTTAAAAAGAGATGAGAAGGAGT
Organism: Scomberomorus guttatus; assembly: GCA_038419695.1. Classification (NCBI taxonomy): domain Eukaryota; kingdom Metazoa; phylum Chordata; class Actinopteri; order Scombriformes; family Scombridae; genus Scomberomorus; species Scomberomorus guttatus. The sequence continues at coordinate 23,267,794 of CM076456.1, read as the reverse complement.
GAGGTGGTGATGAGGTAGTCATCACTGATGGGAGCAACTCCCCCTTGATGGACTGTTTGGTCATTATTGTTTGAAGAGGCTGTTGTATTTCTTGACATACGTCCCTCAGAATATAAAACTGTCAATATGGAGATCCCCTTGGTTAATGAATGAGCTTGTATGCTCGGAGCCTACAGCCTAGCCACAACATCAAGCATTTCGCTGATTAATACTTTAAAGTAACAATCTCAGAGATCTCTGTTTTGTTCTCTTTGGCGGCACCTATGGTGATAAGTAGTAATTGCAGGTGTGTTTTTTGGATCTCACTTGACCTCACTCCCAGAGATCCAAACAGTGTCGTTGCCGCTAACAGAGAGCGGAAAAAAACAGTACACCGCTTCACACACATGCGAATTAAAGAGTGAGTCTGTTGCGTTAGCTCCGCCTACCCTCTCTGGCGCCACCGACACCCAGTTCTTAATACTCATAATACTGCAAATGCAAGAGCTTTCTGTGGCCTGTAGGCTCAGTCACCGTTGTGTTACCTCATACAGTGACAGATAATAACAGACATTTTATTTAAATAAAAATCTTTGAGATTATGACTTTAAGATTTGATGTGTCACTTTGTGTGGGCAGAGAACATTTCCTGCTGGTGTCCATATTAGACACAGCAGAATTTATTTGAAGTGAATATAGTGGAGATGGATGCCTTCCTCTGTTTCAGCACTACTTTGCGGTTTAGGCTGATTGGCTCAGTGAATGTTTGCCAAAAAAAACTATGTGTATATATATATATATATCTATATCTGGCATAGTTTTTTTAATGACGATTTGTTGCATAATGGCATACACCTGTAACGATTGGTTGAGGTCAAAAAGCAGAAGTTCAGACTGTCTGGCTATTGCATGCGGACTGTGACCAATCTGCGGGTCAGAAGTGCGGGTGTCGAGCCCCGAGTGGCAACGGTGGTCGCCAGAGGACCAGAGTGAGGGCTGCTGAAGCCTGGCTGGGGACTCTCTCTCCCAGCTGCCACCTGGCACAAGCCAAGGGCTCAGCACCCCATCATGCAGTCTTGGCCCAGAAAACCAGAACAGGGGAGGGATTCATCCTTCCCCCAACAAGCTTCATTCAGCAGACAAACCTAAAGCCAGTTGGTGATGCTGTGCTGTGTCCTTAAAAGAGAAACTGGTGCACAAAGCAATTAAGAAATATTGAACCATTGAGGTGTTTTATTTTAATGTAAATCTGTAATAACCCATCATTTTTCTTTATGGATTCAAGCATAAAATGCTTGTGCAGTAACAGCTAACCACAGAACTGAAGATATTTCCCTTTTTGCCTGATTTGTTTTTCAGTCATTCACAAGCCATTGCCTATAAAGAGCTGTAGTATACTTCAGCCATTAGCCAGAAGATGAATACACACAATTAAGTAATCTTTAGTAAAGATACAGAGGAGTGTATGGTGTATGGTATTTACATGAGAAACACAGTATCAAGGGTTTCATGGTTACTAAACAACTGCCAAAGGCAAACTTTCTCTCACACAGGCAGTACATACTATGCTATGCACACAAACATGCACATAGACAGATTGAGATTCTCTAAAATGAATGTCTGTGCCCTGCCTGTGTTGTGTCTGCTCTTTCTGGCAGAGCTCATTGCAATCCAGTCCAGTTATATTGAGGCTAGAAAGAGAAATTATTAGCATCATTTTCACTCTTGTGTGGAAAGCAACGCGTGGCAGCATCAGCTGTGCAGGCAGTTTATTGTCAACTGCTATGAATTTTCGGGCCGCACTAAGAATATCTACCAGTCTGGGTCTTTCAATATGAATTTTGGAGGAGTGTATGTCCACGCCTGACAGTGCACTTAAAGATGTTTTTGGGCCTAAAATATTTGTGAGATTGCCAGTAAGGATGAATAATTTAATGCACTTTCATGGCACAGCACATGAATTGAAAATCAAAGATAAAACTGCTCTGCTGCCCTACCTACACCTGCCGCAAGTGCACAGTTTACTCTCAACAGCTGTGATGCTGTTGGCCCATGAGGATTGAGTTCAGTCATGTGGCAGCACTATCACTGAGTTACTTTGTGTTAAAATTAGATTGCCAAATACATCACCACCAGCTGTCATCAATCTGATTCAGTATGATTCTCTAACATGCTTCCAAGCTGCTATTGATCTCTGGTCCCCGCCACCCTCCCTTCTTGCACAGTGTTGGATTGGGAGTCCTATTAACTTCGTTCCCATCAATCACAGTTCACCCATGTTTGTTTGTAGAAGTCTTTGACACGATTAGAGCGGCGCTCTCATGCTCATGCGATGCGCTTTTCTGCTGTTACGTTCTCGTGTCAGCTGATTTGAAATGTGTGCAGAGTGATGCGTGATGTGCATCACTGCTCCGTAGCAGAGACCAGAGATTAAGCACTTGGGCCTCAAACATGTTGGCTGTCACAGGTATCTCTCACTGCTCAGTGCCAGATAAGGGCCACTTGTTCCCGAAACAGTCCTTGCCAAGTAGAAACCCCAAGAGAAATATAAACCTCTCTGGACTTGCTGAGATTTAATATGTTTCTGTTTGAGGGTACAAGATTGGTTTTGTGGCCTTGGACATATCAACAGTTGAAGATTGGTGCCATATATATATTTGTTTTGTTATGTAGGTTGTTTTTGGGTTGTTGTTTTTTTTTGAGAATGATTTTTTTGCTCATTTTTTAAACATTTCTTAATATTTTTCTCTTTAATATCGACTCTTCCTGCTTTTTCTTGCATAAACCAAAATTACCCACCATCTGATTCATGCCTGATTCATTCCTGTTTCACTCCAGTGAAGAACTTTTCCAGCGACTTCTACTTCAGAAAAGAAAGGTGATTCAACACAAAGAGCGAGAAGCCAACAAAAAACTTGTGAAGGTTGCTACGGAGAGCTACAGTCACTCGAAAATAAAATCCATTAACGGTGAAATCAGCATTTCCTACTGGCAAGAAGCAACACAACATAGGTAGTCCTTGGTGGCAGTCTTGTTGTGCTTGTATCAATGAAAAGTGCAAGAAAAGCAGAGACAGGGACATTCCTTTTTGTTTAGGGAGGAAGGGACTGTCGCAAAAAAACAAAAGCTTAGCAGTCAGTTGCTGTAAGCATTTATACATCATCATTCATCATAGTCAGGATTTTTTTTTCACTATCACAGCCTATACCACCTGCAACACACATACAGTCACATTCACACCTTACTAAACGTAATATATTTGGACATGGTAGGAAACCTAAACCACCCAAAAATATAAAAGCCATTCAAACTTATCACAAAAAGGACCAGAGCCTGTTTTCCTGCAAGTTGACCTTGTTAACCACTCAGCCATGAAGCCAGATTAACATTTAGAAAACTGACCTAAGTCAACAGAAAATCAAATGTAAAAAACAAAATCTGAAAGATGCTAAATAAACTAGTTTGCACAAGCATCCGTGTGTTTGTGTGTGTGTGTGTGTGTGTGTGTGTGTGCACGCAGGGTTTTAAGCAAATATAGCAGCGTGTGAAAATATGTTAATGCATTTGAGTTCAGGTATGCGGTACTAATTAGGTGTAAATTGAACTTCATGCTATAGGAGGTGGCCAATCAATGGTAGACAATTATCAAGTAAAGGTCACACAGGGATATTGTTCAATCATTGGGAATACATTAGCTCACAGTCATCATGAGGTGACGGCTGAAACTTCTGACTTTTAAGGTCATGGCAGCTAAATAAACCCTTGCTTTTGTTAATGTAAAGGTGGTTGTGGTTGTACTGAGGACACATGAGCCCTTTTTTATTAGTGCATCAGTTGTTTGGTGTAAAGACAGACCTGTTGAGTGGTAGTCTATGAATAGAAAGACAAATAACTAAAGTGAGTAATCAGGCGAACAGACTTTATTTTCACTGCCAGTTCTGGCAAGGTTATCTTTGTTTCATTCACAGGTAAGCATATAAATACAAAGAAATCAAATGTATAATTTGATACTTTTGTGGCACATATACTGTAGATGTTAATATTTACTTACCTCTGCTCGCCTTGATAAGGAGGTGATAAGTATTACCATGGCAATTAATTATCCATTCACAACGTGTGGCAGTCCTGTCTGCAACAAAATCATTTTCTTTCCAACATTTTTTTTTTTTTTTTCTGCGGAGAGATAATATTTGAGTGCAGAGTGACCAAACAGTATTTATTTTTTTTAAATACTTATTTTATGTAATCCAATAAGTGCAGGCTGTTATTTGTTTAGCAAGGGCACCGGTGAGGTTAATACTGCAGACTGACAGCATTGTCTGACATTATTGTCTCATCATATTCACTCAGTGTGGGTTCTGTTATCGTTTTCATATGCTCTCATTTGTCTGTCTTTTCCCTCTCTCATGTTTTTTTTTTTTCATCCCTGTTCAAGGAATTAATCGCTCTCAGTGAATGAAAATCAGAGGCATAATTCTGGTAAAGCAAATTTTACAGCTGAACAAAAGGCAGCACAAATGATGCTATTAAAGGTATTTTAGGGAAATAAGGATGCAATTAAAAAAGAGCACCATCCTCCTCAGAAATGTTGAATTACTTTCAAGCGATGGCAGCCTTCATAATCCGTTTCTCCATTCTGAGGTGACATTTATGTTGACATGCATTATGAAAGCCCACTTGTTCGACACAACAGATTGCGAGAGAATAGTTTGGTGACATAGGTGTCGCTGCTGTTGTAACGGGTGTCGTTCTGTGTTTGTTTGCTCGCTTTTGAGGCAACGGTTTGAAATGGCCCATATTGATGTACAAACAACAGTTTGAGCTTTGCTGTGCGGAAGTTTGATGTTTGATGAATCACTGTCAACACTGACCGACAGTTTTTCATAATCAAGCTGTGGCGTAAAACGTCCCAGCAGAGACACCACATCTGCTCCCATCATTAAACAGTCACTTTATCCTCATTAGCCGGGAAATGCGAGGAGAGAAACTAGATGGTAAAAACAAACAACAAAAAAAAAAAAAATGTAGAAGGATAATCATCACAATTAGACACCTCACCTTGACACAATTTGTTAGTTTCCCTTTGTTGCTTTTGAAGTTTTATTATTTCCAGCAGTTTTTCGTTTATTGTCATATTAAATATAATTTATTTATAATTAATGCTCTTTATCATAACAAAGTGGCTCTACAGTGAGAGACGAAAATAGAAAAACAAATCAGATGCAACTAATCAAAAATCAATCACAGAGCAAAGTGACATAGCTTGATCAATAACCAAACTTAGGTATAGGTTACCTTAGACCTGAGCGTATAATGGTTAATGCTGCAGGGTGGATGTGAGGCCTTGATAGACACAATTCCACACACGTAGCACAACATTAAAACAAACGTGTGATGAACAACAAGCAGGGTACAGCTGATGTTTTTCAAATTTACAAACGCTTCATTTTGCGTGCTCCGAACACCCCCTTCAACAGCAGTGCATGCACCCAAAACAGCACCAAACACATCTAAAGCAGTGTTATGTCTGCCTATACCATAGACAGTCACCCCATTGGTTTGCATTGGTGCTGGTTTGAAGCCCACAGTTGCAGCTTATGGTTGTTGCCATAATTTTGGAGTCGGGATCTTCCAAATAAGGAGTGCGGAGTGTTGCCTTTCACTCTCTGGAAACACGCCACGCTACCTCGGACCGAAGTGAACGCTAGCTTACCTGGGCTAACATTAGTAACTCTAAACTTACCGAAGTATTGCGACAATAGTCCAATTCAGTGCGAGTCCCAGAACCAGAGAGAGCGGCAGGGGAGCAAACTGTCCATCACAACATCAACACCCATTGAATGAATGATGTTTTTGAATGTTCAGTGCCAAGGTTTTTTGGTTTTGTTTTTTTTTTTTTATCATTTATTTTCTGCTTTGAAAAATAAATTGTGTTCAACATGTTTTTTTTTTCCACAAAAAATCCAGAATCTATGAATGTGCAAATATTTTTCTTTTCAAAAGTTTAAATGTTGGAAAAAAGGTGTCTCCTACTTCACTGAAAAGTCCATTCTCAATGTATGCACACTGGAGTTTTCAGGTTTCCACATCACACTTACTGTATGTAAGTTGTGTACCGGACCACAATTGGCTCCAAACTAGTGGTGAGTTGTATCACAAATCATAATCGTAGGTTATACTTATTCTCAGTGAGCACAGAGAAACTTTCCCCCTTCAGCAAATGTACTGTACATACAGCATTCTGCAGAGTGAAGCTCAAACAGTGAAGTAATAATAAGCAGAACACATTTTTGACTGGAGGGAGAATTTAAGGTTAGGGGAAGATCACGATTACGGTAAAAAAAAAAAAAAAGAGCCAACAAAATCGTAGGACTGTGGAGGGATGCAGTCTCCAGTCCTCATTAGGAAAGTTGGACGCAGTACACACACTACATGCCCATCTGCCACCCTGACACTTTCCAACTCTCTACGGAAAGTGCACCTCCTAAATAACTATTCTAAAAAACATCAATAACAGTCAGCTATCATGTCTGCATGTTTCAGTACGGCGGCACTATCAGAGAGGCGGAATACTACATCTCGACAAATGAGATGGACTCACCATACAGGGAATGAGTTGCTCGTTCCTTGTAAGAAAACCCAGTAACAAAATTGGTGCTTTTTCAGCTTGCAGGCAACATCCTTTCCTATGAATATGGCAAAAGCTCATACAACATTCTGCCACAAGTCACTGATGAGAACTGAATTTTGAAAAACTAAGCATATCCCTCTCATCAACAGCTTAGTTTACTAGCAGATATTAATAAGGAAACCTAATTACATACAGTAATCTCCATAGTGAATAAATGTCTTTCCATATTTGTTTTTATTTACTTTCCATTTTTACATTTATTCTGAGTGATGAATCCAAAAGCTATGCCTAATGATGAAGTTGACTAATATGACGTCGTGTTGATTGTTGCTAAAATGCTTCATCTCATGGCTCACGAGTTTGGCTCAATCAAATGTGCAGCAATTACATTTTCCCCTCTGTTATTAACCTCTGAGGTAGTACAACAATAAAGATGGATCTGTCTGTGTGTATTAATGTCACGAGACAATGTAATGACAGTAATTGGCTGGGATGCTTCCCCTAATCTCTCATGCAGAGGCAGAAATTACCTGACAAGTGGCTTCTGTAACTGAGCGCCCTCTCCTGAGATACAGCTCGCAAAACCAGCCTATTAACTGTGTTGACAAGTATGTCTTCTTGTCAGGTGTGTCAAGGCTTTTCTGTGAAGCTCCTTAAAAGTGGCTACAAAAAAGAAAAAAAAAATCTATTCTTAAAATAAACAGTCGTGCAAAAAGAGTGTCTTCAAGGGCTGTCATCATCAGCTGTGGCAAGCGTGACATGACAGTTCTCATTTTTAGATACTCTCCTCTTGACCCGAGTCTTGTTCAGCTAACCAACATTTTCATTTCTGACTCAAAATTTACCTCAGTGCTCTGATACATCATTCATAACAGCCGGTCAAGACAAGGAATATCAGCTCCCTGGAAGTCTTTGATGCGGTTGCTCCGATCGAGAATTGAAGTCTGCGGAGACATTTCTAGGCAGCCTGAGTTTTCAGAGTGCACCAATTTTATGATTTCTTTGCCATCGCGCCAAGCTCCCTGACACAGTTATCAGAGGTCAGGCTCTAGCATGTGTCTAGCCGAGACACTCCTCACACAGGACGTCTTACCTCTGTGGTTACAGTATCCCTAAGGAGGTGTCATGGTGATGTCTTTGCTAGAATTAAACTTGCCAGACATTATTTGGCCACAATGGCTATTGTAGCGACAGGGATTCACTGATTCAATATAATGAATCAGTATTGACATCAAACCTGACCTTATAAAATGGATCAGGTAAGTGGATCAGCCATCTACTAGATGTGACCAATCCACATTAACGGAATAGTTTGACATTTTGGGGAATATGGTTTTCTTGCTTTCTTGCTGAGAGTCGGATGATAAGATCGTTACCACTCGTCTGTACGTTTAATGTGAAGCTACAGCCAGGAGGCAGTTAGCTTAGCTTAGCATTAAAGACTGGAAGCAGGGGGGAAAACAGCTAGCCTGGCTCTGTCCAAAGGTTTAAGAAATCCACAGCACCTGAAGCTCACTTTACCCTCCACTTAACACTCTGTGCAAAAAATGGTACAACTTTGTTTTTTACAGATTAAGCAAGCTACCAATCTTTATGCTAAGCTAAGCTAATGTCTCCTGGCTGTATGTAGTGGAGTCTGTCTTGGGAGAACAAAAACAAAAACTGGCTTAAAACTTAGTAAAGCATCCTACCACTATATGCTTTCATGAAGATATGAAACAAAAAGAAATATAAAAACAATTGTTCTTATTGCTAAAAAAGCATAAGAAAAGTAAAAGTAACATTTTGCAAAGTATGAAGCTTTAAGTATGAAGGAAGCTTATAAATGTGTCATGTGATAGTCAAGCCCTGTCAATCACACTGTGACATGAATCGAGTCCTGCTGTAAAGCTTGTTTGAGAATAGACAATGTGTCACAAATGTGCCACATGTGCAGCAGCCAGTGGAGCTAGTCTTCTCGTCTAAATTGCTACCAATGCCTAAATTTGGATGTTCATTCAAAGTCTGGGAGTCTCAGGAGGGGATTTGCATCTGCCCAGTATTTTGGTGTTCCCAATTCCTCATTGTTATGTTTTCTGCCAATGCGGGAAGTCTCTTCTACTGCATGTTGCACTTGTTTTGTGGCTTAGTTTGGTGCATATAATATTATTCAAATGTTTGATTATCATTATTCAGTCATTATTTTGAGATAGATTTGATAAATCGATATACGATATTTATAATACTGGTTGAAGATGTTCTGTGATTTTCAGACAGTGAGGGATGAGAAATACAATTTAGGGTGTGATCTCTTGGAGATTAAAATGCTGTCAGCCAAATCAAACTATCATCTTAAGAAGTGTTAGCCGACCAGTTCCTTTCAGAGGTGTGGTGGGACCTTTCTGCACCTCAGAATCTTTTATTTCCATAGCTGCCTCAGTGTGAATGGTTGCTGCAGGCGGTGTTTCCCTGTGGCACACAAGCTCTTCATTATTAAAGGCCCCTTGCCGACCATCCTCCACACTTCTCTGACCTAATGACTTTCTGGAGAACGGAGCTGCAGTTTAAAACTCATCCCCGTTTTGCTCTTTCTTTGTCTTCTTCTGGAACAGCAGCAAAAGCACTGCATCCTTGTTTTTATACCAATTGGTAGGTTGAGAAAATGGGATTGCCCTTTTGTGGCATCAAATATCGATATGTAATCACGCTCCCGAAGTAGGGAACTAAAGTTAAACCAGACAAAAAGACTGCAACTGTTTTAGTGATTTCATGATTTACATTAAAGAGGCAACATGTATTTTAGACCAAAGTGTATTTCTCACCATTTTGTTACCTCATTTAATTGTTAAATGGGAGTCTTATTATAAGTGGAATTGAACAGGACGTTATCCATTGATGTTATTATTGTTATGAAGGTGTTTTTAGAAAATAGATCCGATCTCATTCATTCATTCATTCATTCTCTGCATACGCTTTTTTTTTAAATAAATGAAAAATAATGGAACATTATTAAAAAAATAACAAGCATCCAACATTTTGTTTGTGTTCAGATTTACATGTCTTTGTTTTATGATACTGTACGCTCTATCAAGACTAAAGTAAAGCCATATACATTGTTTGTAATCCATTTTTTTCATGGTATATTCTTATAGCAAATAACACAGTATAATTTAACATATTGATTGAATAATTATAAAAATACAATCAAATCCAATTACAATCTAAAAGCTTATTTGATGAGATAACATTTTGTTTTGTGGTGTGTTTGGACCAATTTATCATCTGGTTTTCAAGAAATTACATGTCCAAAGCTTTTCACACCAGCAGCAATTTGGAGCCACCAGACCAAAAAAAGAAAATGGGTACTTGCCATTGTTATAGGCACACTAATGTGAGTATGACTAATTTAAGTGATGCAATGCTGAACTCCAAATCTCTTTGCTACGTTCTTATATGTGTCCCACCAATCAGTGCTGACGTCAGTTAGTTAGCACAATAAGGCTAGTTAATCGCTGTAGGCCTAGATGCAGCTCTCCACTACTGTCCCTAAAGCAATGTATGACTGTGTAATGAGACATGTCTGAAATACATTTTCACTTGTAATTTTGCACTAATGTATATCATAAGGTACTGTATGCAGACCAACAATTGCAGATGGTCAACAGATGAGACAAGGTGAACAGAAATGGGGAAGGTGGCATCAAAAGTGGTCACCTAGAGATTTTGATTTGAATCAGCTTGTGAGATAACAAAAAAGTGGAAATCACAGTTAAAATTTAAAAATAGCTGGAGGAATGCCTTCAAACTAGAGAATGGCATTATTTCTTCTTTTTAAATATTGCGTGTTATTAATAAGATCAATCATCTTTAATGGGCGAGTGTGTATACACATACAAGGACTCTGGCTTAGTGGCTCTCAATGTACCTACAATATAACAACACAACGTAACAACACTACAGTCTTCAGCAGTATACACAGGGGGTGACTATATACAGGTGAAACCATTTCTGTGAACTGTAAACAGGATATAAATAGTGCAAAGTGAAGAGTGCAAGGAGTGCTGAGATAAATATTTGATGGTAAAAAAGAATAACGTTACTTTATATACATATAGTAGGTGGTTATATACAGTATATACAGCCTGTTTGGTTATACAGTAGTGAGTAGAATGTATTGCACATTTGTATTTTAGACTAAAATATAAAAATAAAATATATTTTGTAGGTGCAGTGGGTATTATAGTGTCCAGGGTTATTGCACAGTGCCACAGTCAGTTAAATGTTCATAAGTGTGATGATGAGGGGGAAGAAACTGTTCCTGTGTCTGGCGGTTTTGGTGTACACCTACCAGAGGGGAGAAGTTGGAACAGGTTATGTCCAGGTTCTGAGGGGTCTGCAGTGATTTTTTTCCCTGCCCATTTCCTGACTCTGGAGGTGTGCAGGTCCTGGATGGTGGGTAGGTTGGCACTATTACTCTTTTCTGCAGACCTGACTGTCTGTTGTAGTCTGTTCCTGTCCTGTTGGATGTGCAGAGAACAGACTCGATGACTGCAGTATGAAACTGGATCAGCAGCTCTTGAGGCAGGTTGTCCTTCCTGAGCTGGCACAGGAAGTACATCCTAAGCTGGGTCTTTTTGATGACTGTGTTGATGTTGGACTCCCACTTCAGGTCCTGGGAGATTGTAGAGTCCACAGTCAACACAGTGTTGTTGAGTATGGAGAGGAGGGGGGCAGTGATGTGGGGGGGGGGCTCCTCCTGAACTCTACTGTCATCTCCACAGTTTTGAGCGCGATTAGCTCTAGGTTGTTGTGACCGCACCACAGGGCCAGCTGTTTGACCTCCCGTCTGTATGCAGACTCATCTTCGTCTCCGATGAGGCCGATGACTGTTGTGTCGTCTGTAAATGTCAGGAGTTGAACAGACGGGTCTCCTGAGGTGCAGTCGTTTGTGTAGAGGGAGTAGAGCAGTAGGGAGAGCACACATCCCCGAGGGGTGCCACTGCTGTCTGCCCGAGTGCTGGATGTGATTTTTAGATGTAAGATGTAATAAGAACTACAGTATTTCTTACTGTTAATGGGTTAATGTATTCTTGTTTCATCTTTTTCCTTTGCAAACATTATTTTATTACTTTTATTATATTATTTTGCATATGCATTAACCATATTGATTGGTTTTTAACATTTCAATTCTCAAAAGGGCACCAACCTCTGTCTCTTTGGTTCATACTATTAATTAATATATTTCCTAACATGCATTGTCTAGAAGTAACAACACTGATGCATTGAAATGGAAGAAGTCTGCAGCTCACTCCTCCTCTCATGCACATAGCCTGGCATGACACACATGTCTAGCTAACAGATCTGGGCTGTGGATGTATTGGATGGTTATTCATGAAGAATATGAGTAACAGTTTACAATTTTACAATTCTGGAAGTTTTTGAACGTGTTTGTGAATTTACCTTTTGTCATTGTGGAGTCTTTAGATCTTTAAAGAGGACCTATTATGCTTTTCCTTATTTTCAGTCATATATATAATGTGCCGGATGTTCATATTAGACGTGGCCAAAGTTTCAACTAATGAGGTAAACGTATGTAAAAGTAATCCCTGTTAGCAAAAAGCACCGGCTTCAGACTGCTCTGAACGCTCAGTCTCCAATGTTTTTTTTTCTACTGTCAAACTGAGCTGACATCATCTCGTGACTGATTGCTTTATGTGGTCATCTGCTGCAGGCTGCCTCCGGAGCCTTCTCCTGGAGCCAGGGGTAGCTTCCTGAAGCTGGCCAATTAGAACAGAGTGGACTTGTAGGGAGGGGGGCTGAAAGGAGGAGAATCCAAAACGGCCTGTTTCAGGGAAAGGCTGAACTGAGGGGCTGCATAAAGGGCCAGTATAAGATAAATACGGAAATTTTTGAACCGTGAATCATGCAAAGCTACTCTAGTGGAGTCCAAAAATAAAACAATAGAGCTGGAAATGAGAATAATAGGTCCCCTTTAAAATACTGCTGGATGCGTTATTATACTGTGGCGAGTCTAGCCAGTGTTTGTGTACTGTGTTTGTGCTGTACTGGCAGACTATTCACAGCTCATGAAAACATGACCAACAAAAAAAATTCTTATTGCCAAAATGATAGTGCAGGCCCCAAGTTAGTTCACACACACAAAGAAATAAACTAAGAGAATTTTTTAGTACATTAAGCAATATTAAAGCTTTCCATTTCAGTATTTAATGTCAGCAACCATGTCCTTGGAGTGTGCTGTAGGCAGCGTACATGCATTTTATGTCTGCAGCATGTCTTGGAAATTGTACCTATATATCTCTATCTTTTTCTGTTTATCATTTAACATGTATACTAGGTTTCCATAGGAATGCTCACACAACTTTTGGTACATTTTACTGATAACTTTACCTATGAATACATGGAAAAGTTATCATCAACATGTCAGTTTTGTTTTGCATCTAGTAAAGACTATGCTGTTACATTTGGTACAGTGAAAACACAACAGTGATAGCGTTTTTCTTAGAACATGTTAATCTGAGCTACAGTTGTCTCTCAGATCTCCCTGATCTCCATAATGAAGGTCAATTGCAGAAATGACTGTCTCTTTCATAAAAATGTGTCGGATCCATAGAGGAGCATTTCACAATAACAAGTAAAACTGAATGTACTGCTGAGATACCTTTTGACACAGTAAACTGTCTTGTCTTTTGCGGCATTCAAAGATTACTGTGGTTCAAAAAGAAAAGGTATAATGCTGATGAAAGGCACTGCTAAAAATCTATTAACCAGGATGACAAGACTGGAAGGGCGTCCTGCAAATATCAAGCATGTTTAATGCAGACAGTGTGGATCAAGTGGTTACAGACCTAAATTCTCAGCAGTGTGTTTATGAAGCCTTATGCAAGAAGCAATATATACATATACAGTAGCTGAACAATTGGACATATGTTTTCCTTGAACCTGATTAGAGTCAGTCCTGTCAGTAAATGGGAGTCTGCTGTTAACAGACTGTAATTTTCTCCTTTGACCAACTACACCAATTAACTTAAATTACTTACTGCTCCAACATGCATCTACAGTATAGGGTCGAACAACAACATAGCATATTGTTTTAACACTGTTGATGCAATTTATGCATGTGCAATTATCACACTGCAAAGGATACAAAGTATAGTTGACGTTAAAGCTCCTGCACACCTACGGTTCACCCACACAGGTGTTTTCACGTATTTGATTAATTTGACCTTCTCTCAGGACTGTTGATTGACATTTCCCTCATGTGCAGTTAGTTTTGTTGCAACTTGCACCTTTATCATTCTTAATGGCGCATGAACATTGACCTCATGCATTTCCCGCATAGCTTTTTACAGCGTGAACCTGAGCAGAGGTCTGTCTAATCCACCAGTGTAGAGTACATGAAAAAGCCTGCGTGGGCCTGCAGAGTCTTCATTGCATACAGAATAGAATAACATAAAATATAAACCATGTTATTGTATTCAAATATTTCTACTTTTCATCACTTTCACTGTTTTATCACTAATCTTATTAATAATATTAATATTAATAACTCCTCCCACTTATCAGCTCTACAAAGCTGTTAAACTTTCTAGCAGTTACCTATTTACAGACATGGAGCAACATTAGCATTCATTTGGAGTCATGTTCATGTCCACTTGATGACTGTAAGTCCAATATTCACTCTTTTTTTTTTTTGCTCTGCTTTGGTTTTTGCCAACTCCTGAAGATAAAGATTTCTGGGTCTGTGCCCTTTTCAGAGCTTCTCTTGACCGAAAACAGCTCTCTGCTGCTGCTGGAAGTCTAGCTCATGAGGGTGGGGAGACTGAACTTTGCAGGCCATGAAACCAACAATGAACTAGAAGAGGCCTTTGAGATTAAATTTATTTAGATTATATATTTATTAAATTTATCTAAATTATTTATTGAAGCATCATTCAGCCTATGGTACCCGGTTGGTATGGGCTTACCAATGTGTATGCGGTGATTGAAGTTTAAATCTAATTCTATTCAGGGTCTCTACAAGGCCAGGGGCGGCCCAGACAACCATATATCTCACCGCTATATTTCGTGAAAAGCATGAAGCAGTTCTTATTTGGAGAAACTCAGCTGTAGTCTTTGTTCCGCTGCACTTTTAATTAAAGGAGAACGTGAGAGTGGATAAGGTACCTTGCCCCGTGGGGAACTACACCATTTCATATTTCATTTTAATAGCTGGTTGGATTTTGCAAAGGACCTTCACTTGGCACCTCTGACTGGGACTGATCATACACAGCAGTCATTTGGGGAGAAAATTGAATTTTTACTTCGTCTGTCAAAATGTCTGGTAGACGACGTGATCTGTTCTTTTTTTTTTTTTGGTGCATTTGGTCTCATTTTAAGAGCGTGAGCTTTCAGATGAGGGATTGTGTTTTCTTTATATGCGTTTATGTGTGGTTGCTGCATGTTTGCATGCACACTAATGTTTGCGTTGCCCTTGTTTGTAAAATGTTACAAGTGCATAGTATAGTATCGTAATTTCTAGAGGATGGGCGGTCAACTGTTAATCTCACCAAATGACTCAGAGGACTAGGTGAGAGGCCTTAGAACAGCTGGAATCGAGCTGCAAAATGAGGAAGTAGACGGTGAAAAATCTCTCTGAAGAGAGAACATTGAAACATTGTGAACCATCTCAATCAGTCCAAAGCTGCAGGAAACTTCCACATTCAACGTAGTCATAGATCAGTGCAATATGGGCAGGAGCGATAACAACAAACAACATCATGCAAAACCCTTCTGGTGGCATCAACAGTCTGAACTTTGCGCATTTCTTTGAATACAGATAGTGTTTTGTGCTTTCAACATGAGCAATACTTATTTTCATTTCCCTGAATAGCATGAAACACTAGTCCATGCTGAGGAGAGGATCAAGAACCCAGCCAAATGAAACTGCTCTTGTGTGTGCGTGTACGCATTGTTAGATATTTTATTGTCTTCATGTTTTGAGTATATGTCTATGTTAAATTCAGTCAGGTCATTTATTGAAGTTGCAGGTCATTTGAGAGATTCGTATCCAGAGTAGCATGGCAAGAATGAAACATCTGAACGATCCCCAGGCTGTGATATTGACAGATGAGTCAAATGGCACATCTTCCTGGCTGACATAAACGTCATTATTTCTAGTAAAACCTGACAGTAAGAATTCAAAGATGGTGGTTATAGCTTTGGGCTATTTGCATTTTTTTATAGAACAATAAACAATACATTGAACTATATATATATGTGAAAACTGTATTATAGAATTGCAATTATAGTGTCATATTATTATTGGTATATCTGATCCCGATATATTGCCCAGCTCTATTCCATAATACAGTAAATACAAAAGAAACATTTGCTGTTAGGTTTATGTTGTATATGGAAGAATAGCATTTAAGAACCGAAGGAGCTTTACTGAAAAAGCAGAGCCTCACAGCCTCCAAATTCTATTACTACTACTATTCTGTCACTATGACTGACTTACTATTTGGGAATTTAGCATTTACCTCATATGCAGCAATGCCACAACATTTTCACACTCACAAAACTCTGAGACAGAACGATTTTTTTTTTGTTTTTTTTGTTTGATGCCAAGTCTGACAGCGAGGCACTACTTTTAAGACAGGTGTACATGTCATGCTATATATCATTGTCATCTTGACTGACTGGAAGACAACATATCGTCTTCAGTTGTGCTGTGACACAGCTTTTGTCTTTTCATCGCATAATTTTTGGCACCGGAAAACGCCAGCGGAGAGTCTGGCTGGGGCCTTGCCACAGCATCTGGCTTACTGCTCTGTGACTGTGATGGGATTTACTGATAATGTTAATGGAGTCCAAGAATCCCACTGAACACCCACGTCCTGTCCCCCCCTCCCCCCACCAGTGCCCACCAATGAAAAAAGTGGCCCTGGACCAGAAAGTGGAAACCCGATACACTGAGCCAACACATTTGATGTGAAACATGGTGTTTACATTTAAACTGTGCCAATTTGCTGCTTAAGAGCAACCATTATCAGTTCCATTGAGGCCAAGATAATTGACTGAGAATTTGATTTTCTCAGTCCAAACATGATTATGGCGTTGCTTGGTGGATGTCTGCAAATGCTGATTTGTTGCAGGTTGTTGAGGCTGGAATTCAATCAAAGAGGAACTATTGATAAAGCTATTGCTCTGGCTCTGGGAAAATAAATTGCACTTCAACAACTATTCACAGCGATTCAACAAATGGATGCAGATGAAATAGAACATCAGCGTAATTAGCACAAATCAAATACCTTTGAGTATCTATTTTTCTTTGGGAAAAGAAAGGGATTTTCCTCCCAGCCACCCTATCCCAGGCTGTCCACTTCATCACAGTACCTTCTACATTCATTCCACAAGCACTGGGCTGCAATCTATAATGTGATTAATAAAGTGCATCAATATAAACCATGTTTATTTTAGATTACCTGCTAATGAAACTGATTCTAAAGAAAATGTAATATGTCAAGAGTGAAAGGAGGGATGTGACATTGGGTAAATTCTTGTCGTAGTAGTCAAAAAACTGCTGATATTGACTGAATATTCCCCAGCTCTAAACACTCATTATATCTGTCCATCATTATCATGCGATTCTCAGAGGGGAAACTGGTAGCAGCTGACAATGAAGCCTGTTGTAAGATGTCGCCCAGGTGGCGAGCCATAAGGGCAGGGGCAGGTGGGGAGGAGTCTTCGTCATTGACTTAGAGGAAAAAGTGCATATTAATCAGTGTGAAAGAGTTCAGCCTGACTTTCACACTTTCACACCAGACTGAAATTGTTCCCTGTCTTTTTCAGACCTTGCCTTGGTATCTTGGCCCTTACATTGTGCCAAATAAAACACAGAATATTGCTGCTCTCGCTCCACTGCAAACACACTTCCTTATTAGCTTGGCAGTTTGTATTGCTTTCACTTCGTAGATGCACACTAGCACACAAAAGACTATGCTGCAATTTATATGGGTGGTTGGCGGGAGATAAACATTATAACCTTCAGTTTTTTCCTTAAATGGCATTGCTAGTGAAGGAGGTATGATATTATCCTTGTTAGAGCCATGTAAGGTTATTCAAACTGTTTCAAGGAGGTTTACATGTAAGGTATCACAAATACTATTGTATTGTCTTGTATGGAAACTCATATTTCCTTTATTATTTGATCAGTGCAAGGATATTTGGTTTGACAATGTGGGAAAGCAGAAGAGATGGAGAAAAAATAGATCAGCAAGAAATAGCAGACTTTCACCCAAAGAGGAAGAAAACATGAGGGAAGAGATCTTCCTTTTTTTATCTTCCTGTTTTTAGAAAGTTTTGTGTTTTCTGATTTTCATATTTATTGTGAAAGGATAAAAATTCTGACTTGATGGTGATGCTCATTATGTTAAGTAAAGTTAGGTATTCTAAAATAATAATGATAATGACTAATTTACCAAATTTTACTCCATGCTGGCCAGTAGTTGTTGAAATACCTTTCTGTTGAGTGGGCTGACAAACTGATAAACTTTGCCTAATTAAAGATCCCTTGCAGACATGCTTTAAGAAGCATAAAATACTCTAGCATGAATAATAATGTGTCTGATATTTCTTGTTAAAATCCTTAAAAATTACTCTTTCTCCCTCATTAAAAATTCCAGAATCTGTGAATATGTGAATCTTGCTCATTTCAAAAGTTTAACTGCTGGACACGAGATGTTTGCTGCTTCACTGAAAAGTCAATTCTCAGTGTGCGTACACAGAAGGCTTCAAGTTGAATACTGGCCCACGATTGGCTCTAGACTAGTTGTGATGTCACAAATCCTCGTCGTAGGCACATGCCTTAAACTCAGATGTGAAGTGAAGACTGAAAAAACGTTCCCTCTCCAGAAGATTAATGTGAAAACAGCCTTCTAGTGTCTGCACATACATCAGTCTGCACAGTGAAGCTCAAACATCCATGTAAAGTAACAATAAGCAAAGCACATTTTTGAATGGAGGGGCACTTTAACATATGAGAAATATAGATGAAACACTTTAATTTGGCGGATGCAGCTTTTTCATGTACACTCTCACCGCAGCTTACTTTTATCTGGATGTGGTAAAGCCCAGTATTGTATTAAAATAAGCTAATCCGTTAGAGTTTGACAGTGGCTAATGATTTCATCAGCAAAGTTTTTAGGTCATGTTGTGTGTTGCAGTGAATAATGCATTCATAACTCATGCACTCATAATGCACTATCTCCTGTGCTTTGACTGTAAAGCTGTGCCATCGTAGTGACAGAGGCATTTCAGGGAATGGCTTCTAATCATGTCTAATGTTCCATGTAAGAGTCTACCCTGTCTCTGTCCTCCCTCATCACAGAGGCCACACTATGCCGGTGTTAAGTGTGTGTGTGTGTGTGTGTGTGTGTGTGTGCAATTGTGTGTTTGCAAGGCAGGGCTTGACAGCAGCACATTTGGCTTCTCAGTGGACCATAGAACTGCAACTCAGACTTGGAAGTGCTCACGTCTCTTCATAGCCAGGTCTCTTGGTGCGTGACCTTATTCCCTGTGACATTTTCAGCCATTAATCTGCAGACGTATAGTGATGGAATACCTCTCTTGGGTTACATTGTGCTCATGTCACACCATTTTCTAGATGGCACAGAGGTCATGCAACCCTTTGGTGGTGATGCTAGGATGAAATTTAGCTTTGATTCAATCAGTTCCAATTGGAGGTTACTGCTGGGTTATTGACATTTTTCATGATATTAACAGGATATATTGAATGTTGAACCAGTGTTAAATTTGACACATTTTGGTGTGGTTTGTTGATGAAAATGTACACTGGGGCTAGTCACATTTTAATCATTTGATTATTGTTAGTCCACTTTTATTCCCCTAAAATTAAAGACAGTTTATTCTAGTTTTTGTCAGTTAAATTTAAGTCCCACTTCTGTCTTGCATTTTTAACTCGCATGTCTCCTAAGCATTCTGAGGCTACAGCTGTCACCATCTTTGTTGTTTACAGTTACCATGGTTACATGTGTTCATCTTCCCTGTCACAGGGTTTAGTGTACAAAGCGCCAATTATCACAGGGTCCATGTCACTATGCTTTCAATTACACAACACACTCGCTCTCCTTACACAGTTGTCGTTTCCAAACTCTGGCTAGTCGCTCATTTGCTATTGTTCTTGCTCACTTGGCATTATTGCAGCTGCTCAAGGGGAAGATTTCAATAGTTGACAGCCAACATTAATCTTGCAATCATTCCTACTCCTTCATTGCCTATAAACACAGAAGATAACCAACTGAAAATAACAGTAACGTTAAATCCACATCCACAGATCTTGATAATGTTACGTTACCTTCTTTTTTTTTAGTTTTAGTCTCGTTTTTCGTGAAATATGACACATGATATTTTTCATCATACTACATTGACAAAATGTCTTAAACATTCTAGTTTTATGTTTCAGAAGAATAAGTGCTACGGACGACAAAGAATACAGTATAAACAAAAAATTAGCAATTAATTCATTTATATATTCATTTATAACAAATAAATAATGAAAGGGATGTAGGAAAGCCAAGACATACTGTATATTGCAAACAAAAGCAAACACACAGTAGTAGAGTTAATATTTAGTATGTTAATAATTGGCTCTTTTAAAAGTGGTTCACACCAGATAGATCTGTTGACATTTTCAACATATTATTGAAAACACGATTTTTTTTTTTTTAACATCAGTCCATTTCTTTTATATGTAATTGTGATGACAGTTTTCTGTGAGATACTTCTTTGTTGGACTTTAAACCTTGCAGCTGAGTGGTTTTCAAAAGAGATTAGTTATTTAGTGAATATTTATGAGATGTGTTTAGACAAAAGCGTCACTTCAGAGTTGTCAAAAAATGTCATCCTCGAACAGGGACTGTAATCTTCACATCGTTGATGAATATGGAATGCCTCTCCAGCTGAACATCTTAACGGAGCATTGAATAATTATCCTGACAGTTGTGCCACTTTCCTTACTACTGACCAGACTACAGCTGTGTTACAAAACATACATGCCATTCACATTTGTGATTGAATTTTCCTGCGGGCTGAGCCCGGTAGAAGACCCTCAGTCATATACTGTCTCTTGCAGGTGAAAAGAAACAACAGCGTATGCAGATTTAGGTTGCCAGGTGTGCTGCAATGAAAGGTTAGGCCCGCCACTGAAACAGGGGTGTGGAACAAAGCTGACACGTACTCACAGCAACACATTTGTCCCCTTCTATTGACATTGCGTTATCTGGACCAGTAATAACATTTTATAGATCTGTTGATGGATTGTCCAAGGCTGTCATTACACACTGCTCCTCTCTTATCACAGCAGGATGAAATTGCATTAATGTTTGCTTTCTGTTCAGTGGGCATTTTGGCCACAGGTTGTCGTGAGTCTTGCAATTCCCGGCGATATGTTTTCTCTGATAAATTGTGAAATAAATGCTGCCAGTGGAAGACTTCACTTCCAAATTTTAAAACTATGGCTTTGTATGGAACATTTAGTTTTGTTGCAGCAGCTGCGGCTTCAATAATGCCTTGGCACCAAAAATCCTGGCAGGAGAGAAAAATCCCCCCCCCCCCCCCCCAAAAAAAAGAAAATATCTAATTGCATGATGACAATGTTTCTGTCTGTCATCATCGTTTCTCATCCATATTGAGTTGTTTGCTTTTCTGGTCTGTGAGAAATGGTAAATAATGTCTTACAGTGAGACCTTGTTCATTTGAGTGACAACTTGCCACTTTCAACTTTCACAAACTACTTTTGTAGTTTATTGTCATGGACATAGAAATAAAAATTGGATTCCAGTGGCACTCTGTGTTGACCTTACATGCAGGCTTCAACCTCCATCTTTTTTGGTGTGGTATTGACAGGAGGGCCAGAAAGAAAAGCCACAGTATTACACCTCCAGCTGTTCCAATTTCTCATCTCTGCCTCTGAAATCATGCTGCCGCTGCTGTAAGCTTGAAACTGAATTAATAATGAACAAAGTCAATAGGTCTCAGATCCTATTCTCCCAGGTATCACCTTGAAGTGACTTTGCCCAGGTATTGAAGTAGCGAGTATGAAGGGAAATCCTATATATTTACTGCTAGAGTTGGGACTATCTGTATGCCATTACTATGTGAAAATGTGGTTGTCCCTGTTTTGTTGGACCTCCTTGTGAGGCTTTATTGCTAAAAGTTTCAGTTTTCCAGGATAATTAAACTCCAACAGCTGTCCAACAACAAATGGCCTCTTTGCATTTTTCCACTTTTAAAGCAAAGCTTTTAAGGGAAACAACTTCTCATACTGTGTAGCATTTCTGTCATGTGTTTCCTTTGCATTCATTGTCCAGACCTATTGCAATCTCCGATTAGAGACATTTCAATTTCAGTGTGTAAGTACTTGGAAATGAGATTGTTCTGTGACTGTTTTCTTTTGTGCAAACGAATAAAATATGCATCAGCTGGATGCTATTTGGAGCCTGGCTGATCAATACACGGGCCTGTTTTTATGAGAATTCTCAGAAGAGAAGCCTTGTCAATCTGTCAGAGATCATTAGCAAGCCTGGTGGTGTGATAGATTGTGGCTCTGGTGGGAAAGAAAATCAGGTAGGCATGCATTAACGTCCCATTGCCAATTTTCCATCTGTCTTGTTGTTACCAACTCATGCTGCAGAGGAATAGATTCAGTAAACACACACTGAGCATTTCCCATTTTTCACTGCATTAGACCAGCAATTCTGTCTTTGATGAATAATAGGATGTCCTAGAACAGAATATAATCCACTATGTATAATCCTCTATATATATATAGTTCCCTGTGCAGTTAGCCATAATGGCTGCTACAGGCAGCTAGTTTCTGTGTTTACTTTTGTTCAGACTCAGAAACAAACTTTTGAAGCAATTCATGCAAAAATCATGTTTATTTGGACAGATGTCGGAGTCTCAGCAGCTTGCCCTGATGATCGTTGTTTTGTGAGATAAATGTCTGATAAATGTGTTTTTGTGAATCGCAGGAATCTCTAACGCTGGAGCTGGAGAGAGTGAAATTTGCACGGCATATAGAGCCACAGGGGCCACATTTATGGGGAATACATCAGGTTCAAATAAACCGTAATATTCCTTTAAGCAGCACACGGCCCCTGGCATTAATTCAAACAGCCTACAACATTCTGCTTTTACCAGATCAAGCCGGACTCAGTCGAATTGACTTTTGATAGCGTGAGGCTGCTGCTATATGAGCTATGATTTGCTGTCTTCCCTCACAGAGATGAATGGTGTAAGGATGTATGACTTGACAACCTGCTGTATCTCTTGTTTCTCCAATAAAAGTAACCGAGTGGATCTTTTTATAGCTACATCTATGCCTGCGTGTTAACCGGAAGTGTTGAAAAGGAAACGCAGCATCTGACTCCGTGGAGCAGATTCACCATAATGTAAAAACAAAAAATACAAAAACATGATATTATAAGTTGATATCAGTCAGAAATAAAATGTACCCATGCATTGGTGGCTGATACAGAACAATCACAATTGTAAAATAAATGAAAATGGGGGCTCTTTATGCTATATGCTATATTTATGCTTTATGCTACATATATCCCTGGGACCTTGACAATCACCTCTATCCATTCATTTAAATTTTAATTAGAATTGTTTGTTTTTTCTTTTCCATAAAAAGTCTCCTAGAGCATGTATAGTACTATTCACATGCAAAATGATGGCATTTCTGAATAGCTCAGTGTGTCTGGAAAGAAAACAAAACAATATATAACATGCTTGGGTGACATGTATAGTGGCTGTCCCATAAGCCAATAAATGAAGGAAATTAAAAAACATGCTAGAGTCAAAAATGACTGACAATGAGTTTTTGATTGTGTGTGTTTCTGTGAAGAAAAAAAAAGTAGTGCACAGCCACAGGTGCATTAGTCATTGAGATGTCTGCCTTTCTTTCCATGGATTTATCTCAACAGCAAGGACGAAGAGGAACAAGAGCATTGAATGCACTGAATGATTGGCAGAACTAGTGACAATTAAACTGTAGCTGTTAAGCAAAAGAGAGGATTTGGATCATGAGAGATGTCCGCTAATGTCCCTGTCTGCTGTGCCCCTTCAGGCTTAAATGGACAAGCCTTGCTTGCACCCATGCTTGCTGTAGTGGGCAATTACGCTATCGCAGCTCCACGTCTGCTGTATTTTACTGCTATCTTTTAATTGGAGGAACGGGGGAGTCATTTTACACCGAGGATGAAGGAGATGTGTTTTACCTGCCTTCAGCTTGCTAAGAATAGAGTGGAATAGAATAAGAATCTCTAGCCGCCTCTGTAATGTGATTTCACCCCTAGGCCACAATTTTTAATAGTCAGGGATAGCTTTTCCATTGAGGTTACTTTTATTTTACAGGCATGATGCTGCTTTTGTGCTGGCCTTGCACAACGGAGGAGGGAGATTTTTCAGCTTTGTCATTAACCTTCCTGTATTTAAAACTTGCCATCATATTTCTTGAGGGGGTTGCCTTCATCATATCAGCAAAAGTGGTTGAGTCCAGCCATGTCTGAGTTTTATTCTCGGTGGAAAAACGAAGGATAAAATTTAGGGTTAAAGTGGCGGGCGACAGAATCAGGTTACAGACTTATTTTCTTTCCTGTCTTTGCTTGCACGCCGAAACTTCCCAGGAATTAACTGCAAATCATATTCAATTTGATTGCGCTGCCAAATGACATGGTAAATTATGCATAACTTTTTAATTGGCTGGTGGCTGGTGGTTGTGGGATTTCTTTTGAGGCTGTGTGACGTGAAAGGTGAGGTCATGTTGTGTCTTGCAGAGGCAGTGCTGGATGGTTTCCAGAGGTCACACAGCAGAACAGTAGGGAGCTTGCTACCTGCTGTGCTGCCTCCCCCCTCCCCTCCCCACCCTATCACCCTACACTGCCTCTTGATAGCAGCCAGTTTACCCTCAGGCCAATGAGCGGGACATTTACCACATGTTCATGCAGCTCTGATTCTCTTTCTGTATAAATAGCCTTAATATAGTCGCCCTCCTTACAATGAAGTTATAAGAGAAAGGACATGGTTTTGACCTTAATCGCTTATCCTACAAATACTTTAAAAGTTATAGGCCAAGCTACCTTTGACTAAATGCTGGCATCTTTACAGCTTCTGAAATTGTCCAAGTGAAAGAGATTTGTTAGTTACTTCCTTTACCTTCCCCCCTTTAAGTCAAATCAAATAGCAAATGCGTGCAATGAAAGGGGAAGTTGCAACATTAATTAATGTCAAGAGGGAGTTGATTTAAGAGTTCAAAAGCAGGCAGAGTAAAGACATGACGATCCATTATGGCATGAGATGTGACACTGGCACCCAAATAAACACTTTTGAACGCTGGATTGCTCCAAAAACGATGCATATGTCCTCAACTGCACTGTCTGTGAAAGATTGTTGGCACTTTATATAAAAATTGCAAATGTGACCTTAGAATTATATGGTTCTATCTGACATTTTTGGCAAAAAGTTATTAAGTCTATCAATCTCAAACGGTGCTATAAGGTTCCTTCTGCAAAGCACCAATCGGTGCTCGAAATGTAGGCGGGAAGACCAATCAGGTTCTGGATCTTTACCATATGACCTCACTGCTCTGTGACTGTGGTTAAAGGACCTGAAAATATCATAAAATGTTGCTCAAGTTTTGAAACCTCCAGACACTGATACAAACACCAACTGAGTTTAAGTTAGTTTTTTTGTCTTGTTTGAACTCAGTGAAATGCAGATTTTTACCTTTATCTACCATGCTAGTCAGCTATCTTTGTAAGTTTAATTACATAGTTAGCTAGTTGGGTTTGTGTCTCTTTAACGTTATAACTTGAGTCCTGCAGCAGACACTGTGATGACAGTGACTACATTTAGAGCTCAGACACTGACAGAGACCCCAGTTTGTCAAAAATAAGTAAATTAACAGTTAATTTAGGAGCAGAGAAGCACAAGAAAGGCTCTGAAATGAAGAGCAATAGACAGAGACAGCAGCAAAAACAAAACAAAGTAGAGCAACAAGAGGAAATATCAGCAAATTAATGAAGAAACATATTTGAATGTTCTTCTTTATTTTGTTGTTGGTAAAACTTGGTCATCTATATTATTAGTTCAAATCTGTCAGCGAAAACCAAATGTAGTTATGTCTAAATTCAAAACATGCAGTTAAATTGTTGTCTGTGCCCAAATATCGTAAATCATAACACCCTTAAGTAGTTCATACATTGATTTTGCGTATTAAAACAAAGTAAGACTAATCTGTCTACTTTATTCAACAAAATTATCAGTTTCTCTGAAGCCTCAGCCGATAGAACATAATAATAATATATACTGTATATAATAACAGCAAAAGTTTTCAGAGTTAGAAAGTTCTATCTTAAATTTACCTGATCTGGAAAACCCCATTTAAAAATGTGATAGGATTTTGATATTTAGAGTACATTACCAACATTTTTAACATACAAGGACTCCTGACTGGGGTCCCTGGGGACCTCAAGAATAAACCACTGTAAGAAACAACCATCATAGCAAAATGTTAACTTATTTCTTCACAAAACAGATAATTATTATTTTAGGAAAGTTACAGAAGGACACCAATACATAGGTATTTTTAAAAAGCACTAATTACAACAGAAACAGAAAACAATGATATGAAGTCGTTTATCATTAGGAATAAATTGATTGACAAAGTCATAAAAAAATGAAATGATAGAATAAAGCACCTGTGAGATATGACAAAAATACCTCTGGGGTCTGCACGTACCCCAGTCTGTAAGATCAAGGTTAAGAGTGTCGTCACTTTGACAAATAAAAGGGAACAATACTGTCAAAGTTTTGCTCAATAACTCAAAAGCACTCGGAATGCAGATATAACTTTATAATTCTAAGGTCATAAAATATTTGAGTATTTTTCCACACAATGGAAGGTAGCAGTACAATGTACCCAAGGATTTATGTGACAGTGCTGAAAAGGCATTTTTCACATCATTGGACCTTAAAATACAAACTACTTCTGTACTGTTGTAGGGATCAAGGGTTTGTGTAACAGCTTTTATACTATACAACAACCTTTGGCTAAAATCTATCTGTCAACTGAGAAAACAAAGCCCCCATTACCTGCTGTTAAGTACAGTTGACATTGGCTGTGACAGTGTACCTGGTAGACTCCCTTTAAGCGCCAGACAACATGATATGGTAAAACACTGTAATGGGCCATTACAAACTATTCCAAAAGTTCTTTAATATGTAAAAGAGCTGATATCAGCTGCAATAAATTGCTATTAAATAACTTCTCTTATCAGTAATGATCCATTAGCTTTCATTTGTGCATTTGGTCCAGAAATAGCCATTTTGGTGGCTTAGGCATTGCAGTAGGAAAAGGGACTGTGGATGTATGGAAATATGACTTGAAAATGGATTTTCATTAGCTAAGTGAAAGTGTTTTGTTATACTTATAATACATCTAAAAAATATTGATAGAAGAGTAAATTAGGAGGCATATAGCTGTAAGTTGAGCAGAATGTAATTGAAGCTAACACATGACTTATCACGGGGAACTCATGATTAAAACGTTGGTAGTCATTGACATTAGAGCATAATTTGATGGTACCAGTTACTTTTTATGTGTACAAATGGCCCAAATAAGTGTTCTCATTGTAAATAGAGACCCACTGCCTTGTATAAATTTGTCTATGCTTTTTGGACAACTTTGGACAAAAAAGTTGTTTATAGTTGTTGGATCGTATGGGTGTTCTAAGTTGTTTGAATGAGATGAACTGGCAGTCACTTACTTTTCTTCACCTTTTTAGGGTTTCTGCCTGCTGCAAATTGTTAAACTAATTTACTGCTCATAAGGAAAACAACATATAAAGAATATCACAGGGCTGTTTGTAATGCATTGGAAACAGAGGCTTACGATAGCGCCAGCCATTATCAAGGTGCACAGAGACATCAAATAACCTTTGTAGGTTGGACAAGAAATACATCAAATCAACCAATTCTGGACTCATTTGCTCCTTAAAATTGGTAATAAAACTACCACAGCTATGAAATCTATTCAGATGTTACTTTAGGAGAAGGCATGGATAAAACAACTATCCAAAGAAAACCAAACACAGTGCCTAGATCATGTAAGTGCATGTAATTAGATACACAGAATGGCAGAAAAGTTTGCTAAAATCTTGCATATGCATGCATATGTCAAACTTTTGAGAGAAATCTGTAGTAGGCTTTGGAATTGAGACATTTAAGGAACAGAAGTTGCAACATCTGTGTACACGAGCAGAGCCTCAGGCACCCATGGACTGACTCAACTGGGCTGTTGATGCATTAAAATTGTTAGAGGCAAAGTGCTTTTACAGGAAAATTCTGAAATGCAAATGTAGTCCTCAACTTCTTTTTGGACAACAGTCTCACTGCCTACATTTGCATGCGCTTACTGTAATAATCTGAATTCAACCATTAGTAAGTATCTAATTGAGAAGGTTAGCGCTTAATATTTCTGTGTCTATGCTGCAGAACATAGATAAATGGATGAAAATGCCTCCTCTGCATTACTTTACAACATCAGTCACAGTCCATTTGTCAACCTCAAACACAGTCCTTCTGTCATGGTGCCATAGCGGTACACCCTTGTGTCTATTATGTAATTATTGCAACTTTTATACTTTAACAGTAGTTCCGGCACAGTTCATACAGTACATGTTTTCACATAGAGAGGCATGGCGATCGTTAAATAGTTGTGAGAGTCACAAAAAATGCACAAGACTTTTTTTTTTTTTTTTTGAGTGTTCATGACAAAACAAAGTCTCTTACCAGCAGATCATCTTTGGCACGCATCCTCAAGCAGCTGGATTGTGTGTGCGTGTGTGTGTGTGTCGCAAAATGTAGCGAAAACTTTGATAAAGAGTCATGCTTGGATTATTTACATGGCTAAATGCCCATCAGTAATGGGACTATAATGGGACTACACATATCTTGAAGCTTAATCCAGCCAGGAGTATAATTACATTAACATAATCAGACTCTGATGTTTACATGGACTCCATCTTACTCACATTACTGCTCTAATCACATTATGATTGGATTTTCTGTGTGCATGTAGACGTAGCCAAAGTCAAGTTTAAAAAGGATGGTACAAACACTCACACAACCCCCAATTTGATCCTTTTTTTTAAAGTTTTATTTTGTTTTGTTTCCTTCTTGGCTATTTCTTTTGTTTGGCCATTTCATAGTACAAAAAGCACAGAGCTCAACCTTTTGTCAGATGTTGGTTACTGATAAAAGCGCTGTCCGTGGTGCTGAAGCAGCATATGACCTGGGTTGCATTGCACAGGCACACATGTACAAGGATTACAGCCCCTGTAATAGCATTTGTAAAATTACCATTGTGTAATTTTTGAAATCTGTTTATTAATCGTCTGACGCAAGATGTCATCTCTACACACACAATAACTGACATTAGTATCATTTCCCTGCACCTGGTGATTTTAATGCCTGTTTGCTTTGCTTTGCTTTGAACCTTATCTCTGTTGATGTTCACTGAGTCTCTTAAAAGCCAACACATGGCCTGCCCACCTTGCCAACTGCTGCATAAACGGAGGACATGATGAAGGATGTTGTGCCAAGGTGCAACTGTTGCTACCTTCCCACCTGCTAGTGACACAGGTTCCCCTCTCTCCTTTGTAGCAATGCATGATGGGAAGGCCATTTGGTGATTTTTTTTTTTTTTTTTTTTTTTTGGAAAGCGTTTCCACGGCACGCATTTCACACACACTGTGAATGTATAAAGACAACAAAGAGAGTCAGAGAGAAGTGCTGACCTCATACAGTAATGCCATCCCTTCCATTGTAGGATATGTGGAAAAACACCAATTCAATGCTGTTAGTTTGAGTGGCCCTTCAAGAGTCCACTTTGTGTCTCCACTGTAATATGGAGTGATAATGCCGTTTGTCCATCACTCTTCTAAAAATGTTAATAAAGCCTCCATAGCTCTTGGAGATTTCCAGCTGCCTTTTGTTACAGAGGGGTTTAGATGTCACAAAATCCATTTATTAATTTAAAAGCATTTAACACACCTTTTACTGAAATGGTGACAATATCAGATACTTGATATTTTTTTATTCAGATTTGTCATAGGAGAATGGTATAGAGGGATTTTTATGGATGAACTGAAAAAGAGCTTTGCTGCTATCACTTCAGATCGAAAAAGATTAATATTCTTAATGCAGCGAACATCAAGATTACACTGTAGAAGTCCTGGAGACAAAGTGATATCAGATTGTTAAGAAGCCGAGAGTGTGGGCGCTTGTTTGTATCGATGTGGAGCAGTGATTAGTGCTGATGCGCAGAGGGAGGCCAGGATGAAACATTCATGCCCAAAGCAGCCTCTGAGACCCAGCTAGCCTGCAGCCACACCCGCGAGGCACCAGTGCACTCCTTTCAATACACCCAGGGGACTCGCTAAGAGGTGTGACAACTTTATTCTTCTTAGGTGCAGCTAAAATGTGACTTTGAGTACAACTGTTGGCCCTCAATAAAAGGAAATGATCCCATCCAGTAATGGAAAGATATATTTTTCAATGACTACCTCTGTCTGCACATTAATCACACCATATGCCAAAACCTAGACGGTGCATTAGGAAATATGTTACGACATAACTACCTAATCCCTAACATTAAAGTATTGATGTGAAATGATATCAGAGCCACTGAGATCATGAACTGCAGATGCTTTTTAAATTTTTGGTTCAATTTTTTTTTTGAAAACTGTGAATAACTAACCAAAATGGGTGGCGATTAACCCCCTTGACCCTCTTCCTTACTCATAATAATATTGTTACTGGTTTTTTGTCTCACATGCATTTTTTTTGTCAATGTGGCATTTATGTGGAAGAGCAACAACTTAATGAGAAACACACATACACACACACAAAAAAATGGTAATTGTATAGTAAGTGTATGTGCACATTAACTGTCTTGGTCCAAAACACTTTTTGTCATCTTCTCAACAGAACCCTGTGGCAGGGATTGATTGCTGCTCTGCGGATTCCTATGGAGCCGCTGGGCTGTGCAAATGCCTTTTTACGTGGGTTGCATTTTTAATGTGTCAACCCAGACCTAAGGCAGAATTACCATGAACTAAATTACAGGCATATTACTCTGGTAGTAGTAAAAAAAAAAAAAAGCCTGCCTTTTTGAGGTTTTTGGGTGCAGTTCACGACGATAGGTGTATGGCTCATGGGCTGATTCCTTAAATGGCAAATGTTGCCTGATGGATGCAAACAGCACACTATTTTTAGTGTGGTATTGTTTAAATGTATTTTTCTGCTTTGTGTTGGAGCTTGACAGGAGTGAAAGAGAAATTTTTAAAGAGAGATGGTGACATGCACAGGTCTTGATTCACACTTAGGATTCCACATAATAACTTGCAAACGAGGCTCATTTATCTATTGAAGGCTGTTTTAGTGTCAAAGGAACAATTATCATCTTAACATAGTGAAATAAAAGTGACAAATGGGTTTCAAGAACTTTCTTTAATGAGTTACTATTACATCAGCTCAAAAGGGTGACATTGAGTTTCATTAAATGCTGTTGAAACCAGTGTGCACTTGATTTCTGAGGAAGATCATTTTATAGGCGAGGTCCAGCAGTGTGTAAGGAAACATAACTTGTCTATTTCTCCACACCAGTGGGTGACTTTGTAAAGAGCGCCTGCTCGAGCTAACACACTAAGACCTGACCTGCATTCTGCCCACATCTGATGGGTTTATCCTACACACAGGTTGATCTCCTGGTAGGAAACCTGGCTGTTTGGTTGGCACATCACTGACAAATTTGCAATGGCTTGGTGCAGGGGTGTTTCTAGGATTAGAGGATGTTTGGGGCTTCTCCTGGACCTCTGTAGGGGGTATTTTGATGTTTTTTTTATGCATTCTGGCACCTTATTTATGTTCAAAGTAGTCTTAATCATTGAAAAATTGAAATGTGTAAATATTAGTAGTTGTTACTAATTGGTATTGGCATTGAGTAGAAGCAGAATACTTCACAACTGCTATTGTCAAACATTTATTGACACGCTACAGTACCAGACTAGAGAAAAACAGTTCAATGTATTTATGTTAACATTAGTTTACACGCACACACACAATTTTCAGACACAGTTCATGCAGTGTAGTGCTGCGCTGGTCACCTCTCCATCATCTGCTGCTGTCTGTCTTTTCTCTCCAGTGTTTCCCCTAGGATTTTTTTAAGGGGGAGCGATAGGCCCCCCGAAACTGCTCGTTTTGTTTCGGGGCGGACGTGTCACGAATACGGATATGTGGTGTCAACAGTGTCGTCATAGCCGCACGCAGTAAGGCGGTTGTCTGTGTCAGTGTATTTCTCTACACTGAGCGGAAATGAATGTCCAAATGTCCTTTAGTTTACATTTGGATAACAGATTGTGCCTTTTAAAAATATTTACCAGAACAGTAATTCATCTAGATACAGGTGGAAGTCAGACTGTACCAGTTTTTTCTGCCTCCTGCTTTGAATTTGTTCATGTCTCTCCATCACCTGATGCCTGGGCTGTCTCTATGTGTTTCTCTTTCCTCCCTAAACTTTTTCTTTTAGTCCTGAATCAGTTGCATCTTCTTTACTTTCTCCTTGTTTTTCTTTAAACACCATTACATCCTGTGATTCTTCCTCACTTCTGTCTCCTCTCTCCTGATTCTCCTCTCTTACTTTACTCACTCTGAAAATGTTAAAAGCTTTCCTTTTTAAAAGTCTGACAGAGCATGAAGCAGAACTTTAACTTGTATGGTGTTAATTACAGTAATTGTTGACAAACGACACACAGTGGGAATGCATCAGCAGTCGAGCTATCCAAACAATCAAGCTACATTAACATTACTGTAATGAAAAGCAGCAGCACCTGATAAACTGGACGGTTAAACAATAATGTCAGTTTAAAAACTTTAGATCCACTTAAGAGTTTTTACTATCTACTTACCTCATTGTATTTTCTTTCTCATGAAAGCAGTTCCAGTCTGCCTGCTAGCGTCAACACGGAAGGTTAGTTTGTTTTGAAACCCGTGTAGCACGAGTGGGTGGTGGTTTGTTGGTCTGTGTTAACAGTAACAGCTGTCTCTGTGTCTCACACAAGGATACAATGTTCAAACGGAAAACAAAACGAGCACTCCTAGAAGCTACAACAGAAACTGTGGTAGGAAACCGGTCTGAGGTAACAGCTGTAAATTGATGAATGTCCACGTAAGTTATGGTATTTCTGAATTTGAGAGGTGGCTAAACGGCATCACACACATTGTGATTTTTGTCGAGCCCCACATAGGCTTACATTTAGAATTATATTCGGGGCTACACTCAGAATGTTCAGGGCTTAAGTCCCAGCAAAATGACCTGGTGACGCCGATGGCTTGGCGAGCACTGTCATGCACCACAGTTGGTTGTCCATAGATGTGTGGATGGCCAGGACCTTAAAAGCAACAAGGCCTCCTATTGCGGTCAGAGAAATGCATTCCAATATCAGCTGCATCTTGAAGTCATGGATGGTGCATTGAAGTGCTGCTTAGCAGAACAAACCCATAAAATTAAGCCGATCTGCGACATGTAAAAGATAACTAATCATCGAGGACAAAGCACAGTTTTCCAAGTACACAGAAAACAAAAAGGAACAGTGTGTTTACAAATGCTGTTCTCATTATTCCCATGTCTATTTAAGATTAACTGACCTTCAGGTGATACTAATCATTTGTAGCTAATTACTGGTCTACCTGAGTAAACAATGTTTTTTTTCTTCTCCATACTGCAATCCAAACATTAATCATCACACACAAGTGAGGAGCTGTAATGAGTTGGATAACAATAATTAAAGTTTGAAGTATGGACTGTTGGCTGCACTAGAAAGGGCATTGGAAATTATCTAAGGTGATATTTTCTAAACAGCTGAAGGGTATTTCAAACTTTCAACAGGACTCCATGAAGTCATTTTGAGAAACTTTATAGTTGAGACAAACTGATAGTGCTAATTAAATCAAACTGGATATATTTCCTCTTCTCATCTTTGATTGATTGAGTATTTCCCATCAAAGGGTTAGCTTACCCTTATCACGGAAGATATTTCTTTACGTACCCCATAGTGGTATCTAGCCCCAGCTTGTGTCTCTCATGTAATACTGTACGTGTTTGAGTCATAGAGTATCTGATTTTCCTGAAAAATAATCACCCTGCATCTTTAAATCTGTAATCTTTCAATATATTCAAAAACCAAAAAGCTGTTTTGAAGGTATTCACCGAATGCTCAGACCCTTCTAACCACCTAGAGGGAAAAATATTCTGCTGCACAATAAAAATCTTTTTTATTTTTTTTATTAATACATGAGAGGCAAAAACTGGGGTTAAGTGGTGTCTAGCCATGCAGATAGTTTCAGTTTTATGTGCTGAGACTCTGAAAGGTTTGGAGGTACTGAAATGCCATTTTGTTTGACTTCATTCATTCAGCCTGACATTTGCGTTCATGTTAGCTATTTTCTACTTGGGCGATTTTCACAACATTCAAAGAAGTATGTCAATTTGAGAGTTGTTATCCCTTTGTACATCTCATTCACACTTCTGTGGCTTTTTCCATGGATGTAGCTAGGGTAGCTAACGAGTTATGTAGGGAGATGACGTCCCCATTCCATCCCCTGCCTACAAAGCTTTGATTGATGGACTGGTTCTCCAACCAACCTATAGCCATCATTCATAGGTCTGGTACCAGACAACTCCTGTCCCTCTTTAGCAATGTTGATGCTCATTGGCTGTATAGTTTACCTCAAAAACATAAACCTGTTTCAGTTTCTAAGATACTGTGGTTTTGCTGGAATGCCATCATTTTCTGCCATTTGGTATCTGTGAAAGGTAATAAATACACATAACACATAAGTAATACATCAAACATTTCATTGAACTGCTTCATAACATTTAGTATACTGTGATTTTTACTCTTCCAACTCATCTGCTTTTGAACACTTTCCCGACACGCAGAGTTGCTGAATGGAAGACGCCTGCAGGGAAGCGTTGAAATGTCATTTCCTTGTGACTTAAAAAGCAAATTGGAAAAGGTTTCCTAAACTGTCATGATTTGGTGATTGAGCAATACATACAAAGAAAAGTGGACTAACCAACACTGAACCTTTTTTGTATCCTGCGGCTGCATTTGGGGAAAAAAAAAAATAAGCATGCTGTTTTGAGTTTATTGACACAAAAGGGATAAGCAGCCTGGCCACAAAATTTCATTCTTTATTTTTTTCAAGGGATAATTCACCATCGTAATCCTAATTTTATTTTATTTTTTTCCTACAAAAAAGTGCAGGAAAACTAAAATATTATTAAAACATCATATTTCATAGGACTTCATATGCAAGACAGATGAGCAAGAATAATAAAAGCTCTGCAGTCCCTGCAAGGCTATCCTATTGAAAAATACAAGTTGTTCTGCTATAGATAGACACTTCAAATAAGTAGAGCTCAGATGTTTTTTAATAATCAGCTTCAGCACACATAGCACAGAAAGTACACACACTAATACAGTACCAGTCAAAGGTTTTGACACACCTTCCCCATTCCCTTGAATGAGGAAGTGTGTCCAAACTTTGACTGGTACATCTGATCCTGTCTGTAGATGTTGGACACCAGCTTGATATCTACAGACAGCTGGCTAGCTAGCATTAGCTCCCTGCAGGCAGGGACAGGCTGAACGAGCCAACATCCGCACAGTGTGCCATTGAGTCCCATGGCTTCATCTCTCATAACAAGAGAGAACACCCCACCAATGCAAACCAAGAACACAGATCAGGGTGAAGAGTCTTTTTACAGTTTATTCCTCTCATAGATGCAACTGTATAAAGTGTTACTGCTCATCTCACATTTTATGGGACTGACAGCTACTGAAATGTAGCCATTTACATTACTTTTTGACTAGAAATAATTTTGTAGTAACTCAATTTTCAAGATAGATATTTTACAGATCATGCAGAAACCAAAATTCAAATTAATCAAATTCATTGAGTATATCGCCCCACCAACTGACACTACGTGATTTCTAGATATTGAAGCTCAACACTTTCCAATATGGATAAAGACATGCACTTCAAGGGTAGGGCAGCTGATAGCAGATGATACTCCTCATCTGTTATGTTACGATAACGACTTACAATAAATCTCCACCTACTGATTTGTTTGCACATTAGAGGACTTGGGGACAGTACAACTTTTGCCATGTAGGCAAGTGGTCCAGATGGAAAGGCATTACCAGATGGTGGATGCTAGCAGAGAGGAACGGGCAGGGTATGCTGTATGTCACAAACAGGGAAGGAGTGTTTCAGTGTTTGGAGCTATTCTACCAGGAGAAGTTGAACCAAAGAGCTGCGAAATCTTTACTGAACAGTTGTTTAATCTTTTATTTTTAATGTTTGGTCAGGTTTTTTCCCTTTTCTTTCTTCTTTTAAACCATTAACTTGAAGGACCCCAAGTAAGTCAGGCAGTCAAGCAGTGAATAGGCTTCCGCAGACACACCAGATGTTTTGCGACAGATGGGCTGACTTGCTTCTCATATGGGAGGTGATATGTATTCAATAACAGGTGACATGCTCACAAAAATGGTATTGAAGTACACGGTGGTCTCTTCCATGACAGTGTCAATGTAATGCAGTTTCCTTTCCCATATTAATGCATAAATAGATCCATTGCTAGTTGATGTCAGTCCCTGAATTTGTTTGCATATGTGATAATGTCTGTAAATAGTAACACATGTATGTTTAAATTCATGTGGGTGTCTTAAACTCATTCACTGGCTGTCGACCAAACAGGAGAGACCAGGAATGCTGAGTGCATAATAAAGCAATAAGCTACAAGAGGCTGTGGTTTACAGTGATTTTAGAACAGCTAATGGGCATTGTTAGGCACAACGTGGAGCGTTTTATAAAACAGTTACCACATATACTTGGCAAGGACTCATAAAATAAACACACAGCAAAAAATTCAATAATGTACTGATAACAAATAATCATTCTTCCGCCGAGCAATGTAGTTCTTCAGCAACATTTAGAAGCGGTGGAAAGCATGCTAATCAGGCTGGTCAAGCATCCTTAAAGATTATGGTACAGGGGTGTTTGACTCTGGACA
Source organism: Scomberomorus guttatus (assembly GCA_038419695.1). Lineage (NCBI taxonomy): Eukaryota > Metazoa > Chordata > Actinopteri > Scombriformes > Scombridae > Scomberomorus > Scomberomorus guttatus. The sequence continues at coordinate 23,230,979 of CM076456.1, read as the reverse complement.
GGTGCGCCGAATTTATATGGGGAAAAGTCAATCCTACCTACCAACTCTTCAGTGCACTGCCCCCTGGAAAACAGCGTCTGTCTCCGGCAGGGACAGTCAGGTAGGTTTACGCTGTTTACTGAAGGTGGTTATGTGATTTCGGGCAAAAAACTTGACCTCACAATGTCTTTGTCACTTTCCACGATGCATGGTGGGTCAGGATCTCTCTCACAACACAATGTTACGGGGTCCCAGTTTCGTTTCTTGACTTTTCCAGCTCTTTAATTTCTCTCTCATTAATTTCAGCATCCCCTTTCTTTTTTTATCTTCCTCCTCTATCCTCTATCATATCTCTTTCCACCACTCATCCACACTTAGCCCACCATCAACATTCATAAAAAAATCAGAAATTTTGAAACAGTTTTTATAGGTGACTAATTGGCGCAGTAATACAGTTGTAATGTGGTCACAGGTGTGTGTTTATAGAGTATTTTACAACAGCTTCAAATGAGGCTCAGCCAATCATAATTAAGGGCCGTAACTATCCGTTTTATAAATATTCCATCTGGAGTGGTTTGCTGTCACTGTGTTATTAGGTGAGATCAGTGTGGGGCCATTTCAGCGGTGGGACATCACTTGATTAGAACCATTCCTCAAGTCTGTGTGGAGTGGATGATTACCAAGCTGGGCTGTGTGTTTTGTCTCAACACTTCATTTCATCCTCACATTTGACAGACCTCCTGTACTAACCAAATCACTCGTGTCGTGCAAAACTGTCCAAATAAGTCATTTAGGAGGGAGTTGGATTCCCTTTAGCCCATGAAAAACATTCAAACTACTTCCTTGTTAGGCACCAAAACAATTACTCTCACATTGTCACTTTAGTTTCAGCACTTTGAGTTTTCTCGCAGGACGCACAGTAAGAGATTAACTAAAACATGCAGGATATGTTAATTCTAGACCTCTATCATTCCATTTCCATCCATCCCTCTGAGGATGCTCGTAGCTAATTTGCCCTTGAAGCTACATTTTCCTTGTTAAGACTGGAGGGCTTTTCTTTCATCTCAGCCTTGCCTGTACTGCACATTTGGAGTACGTCTGATGTACTGTATGTGCAGTGAAAGGCCAAACGGTGCTTTGTGTAGAGATAAAATTGGAAATGCATTCATATGCTTAGGAGGAAAGCATTATTTTGTGTCTCACAGCTTGGTTGCTATGTCAAGATAACATGTGCCATCAGGTAGAGCAACATCCAGGATATTCTGCTGTCATTTTGCAGCAAATGTCACTACAAAGGTTACTCTAAGAAGTGTGCATCCAGAAATTAAGGGGTTATCTTTCACTCCTCACTTGTTAGAAAGTTTTAATGCTGACATAAGAAACACCTTGGTGGTCTTATGAATTGAGACAAAAATTGGCAGAAAAACAACTGAGCTACAGCTCTCTCTCTCTCTCTCTCTCTCTCTCTCTCTCTCTCTCTCTCTCTCTCTCTCTCTCTCTCTCTCTCTCTCTCTCTCTCTCTCTCTCTCTCTCTCTCATTAATATACCCATAATATTGGTAGTCTAACAAAAGAATTAGATGTGATGGAAACTGGTGTTTTATTAATGCAAGCCCTTCTTTCATACACATTTGTTGAGACAGATGTGATACCTAATGAGAGATAATATTGTATTTGCATCTTTACTTCCCTTAGTTCAACTGAAATAAAGTTTATTAATTTCCTTAGCAAAAAAAAATAAAAATCAAAATGGAGAAATTCATATTTTTTATTATGTGGTTGGTTTTAGTTTAGCATTAATTCAACTGAATACTGTTTATCTGTTATCTGTATATCTGTCTATGATGGAGTTATCCGATACAGCCAATCAAATCTTTGTACAAAGCGGTTACTTCTGCATTCTATCATAGGCTTAACAGATGGTCACACTGAGCCTGATAGCATCCTGCTACACTAAACAAGAGCCACAGACTCAGAACACACATTAGCTTTCCTGCTAAAGTCAAACAAACATGAACACACGTATTGTCCTGCACTTTAGCTTGTTGAACGTGCCACCAAACAAACATTCACCTGAGGAAAAGTGCTAATTAGCTGCTCATCTGCAGCACGTTAAACAACATGCAAATGTCACTTTGATCGAGTTAGATGCTGGTGTGGTCTTCAGTCTTCAGTACCACTGCTAACAACATGCTGTCTGCCCATGACCTGTAGCTACCACAAAACTTTGTTTACTTTGTCTCTTGATCCCTTCAGTAGCACCAGCAGCTGCTGTCAATCAAACAAGACATTAACATGCCCCTCCAGCTGGCTGCTACAAAAAGGAGCAATTCTGATATTTCCCCAATACTTTTTTCCATTTTAATAATAAAAAAAGTATTAAGAATAGATTTAAAAAGAAGTTGACATTATTTATAAAGGGATGATCAAGTGTGATTTCAGTTGGGCTTTAAAAGAGGATTGTCCTTCACTTTTATATCTCTGATGTCCAATACTTACTTACTATGTTCATACATTGTTAACTGTATAATAAAAACTAGTGTCAAAATGTAGTATTCAAATTTATCTTCAATGACAATAAAGTCAGACATGTAGAGGAGGTCACAGTAGTTTTTTTTCAGCTCAGAGTAGTATCTGCAGATCTTCCTGTCAGGCTGTGTACAGAGCATTCTGTATTGTATGTAGCCTGAGAGCCAAAATACAGGGAAATGAAGTCAATAAAGCATTCACTGCTGCTCGTAAAGCTTACTGCTGTGAGCTCCCAGAAAAGAAAGCCTAGAGGAGCATATTTTTTATCATCTCACAGCTTTTCCTCACCTGGATTTTGGTGGCTGGACAGTAAGAGTGCAGTGTTTGGAGTGATTTTTATCATGTAAATTAAACTGAAAATGTAAAAGTGGGGGACATGTTACCCTCCCCTTGCCATTCGTCACCAATTAACACCATGCAACAGTGTCAACAACGTGTCAGTAAACAATCTAATCTGGCAAATTTGCCTGCCAAACAAACAGTGAAATCATCTGATGGATGGTTATATTCTCCCTTTTGAGGGTCATGAAAATGATGGAAGAAGCAGCAGACTTCAACTATGGTAGACATCTGGGAAAAAATGGTGAGTTGACAGTTATGAGCTAGTCAGCAAGTCAATAAAACTACCTTTGTCCAAATATCTAATATGATCCCACAGTAACCTAGGTTCAATCTCTTGCTTTGCTGGGTGCTTTATTAAACATAAATGGCAATATTTATGAGTGGGATGTTGGTTAGGGATCATATTTTTACCTCCGCCTGGAGAGTCAGTGGTGCTTTGTAGAGAGAGAGCTTTGTTGTCTTGGTTATTAAATCTAATTGAGCTGCCAATGGTAACTGGATAGCAGAAAGAATACAATATGCAGATAATTATTGTTCAACTTCTACTACAATAACTACACATACACCACAAATATACCAATACTGCAATATTGTTTTAGCACATTTGTAAGACGAACTCACATTAACAGTTGCTCTGATACAAAAATATTAGCCAATATTGTTTGGAATAGTTTGGAATTATTTTGGAATAGTTGGAACAAATGGAGGCTTATGTAATGAAATAATCTTATCTCAAAGGTCTGTTTACTAGCTTTGGGCGCCTTCAACCGCATCTCACGGTTGTCATTCATGCTCAAATGGAAGCTGGAGTGTAAGCAGAAAGATTACTTTTTCTCAGTCGCTAATGGGTGTATTTGAATTGTTTCTACCTCTATAAACACGTGTAATGTGCAAGAGTAGCCTGATGTTCACAACGAAAGCAGTGGAGCATTCCTTTAAACACTGGAATTATTCAGGTTCACTGTGGTCACTAAGAAACTGTGATAAGTGGCATTTCGGCCTCTGCTCCTCAGAGTGTGGCGATGGGGCAGTGGGGCTTGAGAGATGCCAGGTGGAAAAACATTTCAGGCAGGGAGAGCGGGAACTAGAGTCACCTTGCCTGAGGGGCGAACTTATGTAGTTTCTGGAGTAACTGCGTTGGTGCTGAGGACATGGAGTCAGTGACTCATGCTGGCCCAAGGCCACTAGAGTCTATCACCTTCAGATGGCCATTTGCCCATCGGTAGAGAGACACTTTGACTGCTGGTGCTCACAGACTCGTACACAGAGCAGGTGGCACGGACAAGCTGCCAAGAGGGACGTCTTTTTTTTTTTGGCATAAGTCTTACATGGAAATCTTAGCAGAATATTTCTAGTCCGAATTGAGGACGTTCACTGAAGTATTTTTAAATTACAGATAGGTGTTTGAGACATTTGATGCCTTATAGCTGAGAGAGGCAACAATATTTCTTTCCTGATTATTAACCCTCGATTTATTGCAGTAGCAGATGATAATCTGGCTAAGACTGAAGAGCATCAGCTCCAATGTGCAGCAATGACATTGCTTTTTTTTTTAATTATACTGCATAAATAAAAGCAATTTGACTTGACCAGTAATTACAAGCTATTCCCCAAAGCACAACCAAGCTATTTGAGCATAAAACACAAACTTTCCTTCCTTTTCAGATAACTCTGAAGGTTAGTGTTTGAGGTAGATCCCACACAATGTCTGATAGCTGTTTGCTGCAATGGTGCAGTGTGCTGAATGTGTGAATCCTCTGTGGTGTGTGGGGTTATTAATTGAGCGCATCAATAACAACAGGCCCTGTTTCTCTGTCTCTTGAGAAGAGCATTCATCATGTGAGGTCAGTGCAACCAGGCAAGAGAAAATAGGGCAGATTTGGTCATAGTGAGCGGGGTCTGGAAATTTCCCCTACCCACACCAAAATGACAGAATGCCATAACATCAGCCACGCTTTGGTGTGAAATTACTACAGCATGTTTCTGCCTGTGGTCATGAACATGGCTGACAAATTCAATCAGGTATTAGACATGTCTTTTTTTTTCTTTTTTCCGTGTCCTTTTTTTTGTCTTTGTGCATTTTTGGTAAGAACTATAACCAGAATTAGAACATGCCTGACCTGGAACACAGTAGGGATTTAAATTTATAAATTCTGCTAAAAATACCTCACTCTTGAAGGTGAATGCAAAATAAGGAATTAAAGAATTTAGACATATTTTGAGGTTAGGGTCGAGGACAGCACAAGCATATGTGAGCTAAAACAACTCTTTCTCACAGACATTTCAATCAGGAGAGACTTCAGTTTTATAAGTGACAATAATTTTATTGAACATGCATAATAAGATGAAAATGTGAGAAGTCTCAGGCGATTAAACCCCATCTTGATGTCATCATATTTATAAGGGGGAAGTGAAGGTGAGAGTAGAGTAGGATATCCCCCCCTCCCCCCCCCCCGATGGAGTCCAGACACTGGTGGTGGTGATAAATAAAGGCATGTTGAGATCTGGATGATGAGAAGAGGAGCGGGCTTCTGGTGATCTCAGACCTGGGCGCTGATGTGATGAAGTGGAGGTGAATGGGGTGGAGGAGGGTCGCGACGATTCGCGCCAAAATGACAGCTGACAGCAACAGAGAGGAGAATAGATTTAATGCTTGGCAGCTAAGACATGATAGGCTGATAGAAATGGAAGAATGATAATGAATGAATGAGTAATATATAGTCTTCCGGCTTGAATTTACACTAAGCTCCAGAAGGCTTTAATGTCAAAACGTTGTGCTGTTCCCAAGAATGAATCTGTTAAAATTGGCTCAAGTATTGGAAGGATTTTTTGTATTGGATTTGATTACTGACTAACATTCTAATTAATTATTAATTATTTCAAATAATTATGTTTTAGTTAAAAAAAAAAAAAATATATATATATATATATATATATATATATATATATATATTTCTGCTTGCACTAACAGTGTTACTTGTAATGACGACTAACTCAAATCTAATTCCTGTCATTGCATTATTTACCTAATGCTCCTTGGTACATGGAAACATTAAATCATTAGTACTCCCAAAACAGCTGTTAACCAATCTAATGACAAGCTAGCAAATGGTGACTGCTGTTCCATATTTCTGCACTACATCTAAGGGCTGCACCTGACAGAATTTTCACAGTATAATTTTACACCCTTATTTTTGTATTTCTGTGCCAGTAGTTCCTGTAAAAAGTATTGAATATTATTACTCATACATACTGTACATATTATGTTTGTACAGCTGTTCTTCTTCACCTGCCAAGTGTCACATTTTACCCATCAGATTTACTTTTTAGTGACTTTATTTGTACATTATTACATCTTTGCAGGGCCCTATAGCCACGTCTGTATCCACAGCCATTGCAGGGTATATTTGACATGTGTGAACATGAACCAGTGCGAGTTCATGTTGCATGGCACAATTTCAGTTTTTAAGGATAAGACACTAAAACAAAAACAATGAAAATCATGAATGTCTCTTTTCTCCTGCAACACACCAAAAACAGCACTATGAATGTATTTTCCTCATCTTTATTAGCAGCAAACGCAGCAATAAGATGTAATCCAGCTTGAATGGAATCCTTTTTAATAGATATGGAAATTTTCCTGTATTATTTCCTCCAGGAAACCGTTATAAAGGTTATGAATGTTAACTCTGACTTCATCCCTGACAACAAATTAGCAGTTGAAGCACACAGTGATTGTATTGCATAAGGAAGCTAAGTTTCCTTAGAATTGATTAAACTTTGTACATCTTTTACGGGGTCAGCCGTGTGATATTCAGGTTGTAAAACAAACAAATCATAGGAAAACAAACACTGAACCACATTATTGACCGGGTCAGTAAGATCATAGTGGTCAGGCAGAGCTGTGTGATAGACAGACTCTGCAAAAGACTTCAGCTACAATGGCAGCATGGTAATTTTTATTAATCTAAAAATGACACATGCAGTACAGTTCATATACAGATATCTACTTGTACATCATCTACTATATATGTGCACCCCCACATTCCCAGTAGCTCACTCCTCCTCTTAATGGATCATGTGGAAACAAAGCAGGAGGTTCACTTTTGTTCCTGTTGGTGGCATGAACAGCATGAATTGGTGGATCCACCTGATGCCTTGCTGTCATGGTTTTACAATCTCGGTGCTTCAGAAGATAACCACATAAAGCGAAAATCCTCAGAAAAGCACAGCTAGCAGTTTGTTTAACTGCAACCCCAGAACCCATCGCAATCTACCTGATAATATGATGAAATGGATCATAGAGAAACCATTTAGGTTAGTGCTGAGTGTAGATAAAATCTGCCATTTAACATCTGATCTATTCTCATACTGTACTATAAGGTGGCGCCTGCATGGTCTAAAACTTTGGGCAGTTTGGAGGATGTTTTGTTCACTCAGTTTATAGTCAAAACTAATCTAATTTCAGTATGAGTATCTTTTCTGCTCTCTTTGTTTGCTCTTATTTTGTTTCACTTTGGCTTCTAAGCATGATGAATTTCTTGCTGTCAGCATCTATCTTCTTATACCCACAAAACCCCTGCATCCCGGGGTTGTTTCTTTTAGTGAGTAATTTAAATGCCTAACAAACCTCAGTAGTGTCGAGGACTGAGACCCACATTTTGATTTTCGCTGTTGTTCTCAGAATTACATTTCATTGTTGATTCCTCTCTAAATGAAAATATTGGGAATGCTTTGCCTGACAAATTAAACAGAAATACGTCACAGAAACAGTGTTAAAACAGCTCATTAATCGTTCCCACTTTTCTAGTGTTCTCGTTTTAATCTAAAACTGTAGAGAGCAAACATTCTCACTTCACAGCTACATTGGCTTACACACTGGAAAGTCCAGTTGTAGTCATGTGTTGAGTCTGGTGGCACCACACCTGTTTCCTGTGCAGACAAAAAAAAGCAGACGTTTGGTGAAAATGAGTCATGGCTGCACTGCACTTAGCCTGTGCGTATACAATACATTACCTGTGGAGCTTTTTCTACAGGATTTAAGTAAGACAGCCTCCTGCGCTGAAATCATTTAGACTGTCAGTGCGCAAGTCATAACACAGTTTTTACATCTTGTACCTAATGAGGTCTTTATCAAAGCAACATTCCCACAGCCTTTAATTAAATATGTATAAGCTTAAATTCAGGTGTTGACATAATGTTGCTTTGGGAGCTCAGTGAAGAATGTGTTATGTGCTTGAACCATTCAATATTGAACTGTGTTCCTTTGAATCTCATCTTACATCATCGCTTTCTTGTTTGGGCAATATCGCCCACAAGGAGGATGCATCCTTACTCACAGAAGCATTCCCCTCTTTTTTTTTTTTTTTTTTTTTGCATTGATTTACTTTGAATAACTTCAGTTTTGAATGACCGTTTCATGTCTCCCTCCAACATTGCACTGCGTTGGCATCGTCTTGGAGGAAAGAGCAAAATGCCAACCCTTATTCAAGCCTCACAAAACAGCTACCAGCTATCTTGTACTTATAAAAAAACACCCGTGAAACAACCCGTGGCTTATATTTTGACATTGCTTGACAGCCAAGTTTTAAATAAGAAGAGAGGCTATAAGAGAGGAACAGGCAGTACATTTAAATTCATGTTTTATTAAACAGTTAATGTCACGCAAGACAAAGTTTTGTTTTTTTTTGTTTTGCATTATTTCTTTCAGTTGAATTCACCAGGTTATGGATGCCTAAAATTATTTATTTATTTATTCATTTTTTAACACTTTCTTACAGCACATTTCCACAGTCATACAAGCTTTTTCAGCCATTCGAGGTATGTTGTTAAAGTTTTCTGCTTAAAGCAGGAAAATAATGAGATACTCTTCAAAAGGAGGACCCCTATAACACTGTCCTCCAAACTTTGCATCAAAGTGCCATTATGGTATTTTTCAGGTTGCCACTCAGTGAATAAGTTGAGTATCCATACAAAGTACAAAACCCTCTTTACCTGTCATGTTTGAAAGCTTGAAAGCCCCTCTCATCTCTTCAAGCATAGAAATTGCTGTCATTTGTCTTGCAAGGCTTGAAAGCTCTCAGCTTCTTTTTTTCCAAGCAAAAGTTTCTATAATTCATTGAACAATGAGCAAGTTAAAGCTGAAAAGTATTTGACAGAATGGAAGAAAATATCAGTGAAGTGTACCAGAAACACAAAGTATGCCAGTAGATGGACTGGAAGAGATAATAATAAATCTATTGCTTTAACATACTGATACTGAATGGCAAGTGCTTCGACTGTCTAAATAGGCTGAATATTTATGTCTTGATGACTATGTAACTTTGCCTTGTCACAAGGTTTGCATGTTTGCCTGAGACTAAGCTCACAGTATATCGTCTTATTGTTTCATTCTTAATTGGATTCCATTAAAATCCAGTGGATAAACTGGGCTTCCACAAGTCCCAGAGAGAATCAACAACTTCCAAGGCATCTTGTCTGCAAAACCAAAAAATGCTTCGCACATCTTCTGATGTGCACAAATCAACAAGTACTCACACTGAGCAAGAGGCGATCATAAGTGTCTTTCATCCACTTACATTAGTTTTCTTCCCCCGTGTGTGAGCTTACTGATTTGTGCACATCAAAAGCTGTAATAAACCTATTTCTAAAGTACATGACTTCAGAAATTCTTTATGCTGATTTTTTTTTTTTTATCATTTCCCTTTAAACATTAAAGAAGTGCAGCATGGTGACTACATATTGGTTTATACTCTAGTTGGTGTTATAACTGTTAGTCCACAGTTTTCACTCTAATGATAATATTCTGCTAACAGTGTTGATTAGGGCACTACAATAGCTAACTGGTAAGCACATTTTCTCCCCCTTACACTCACTGTTGAGCTACAACTTAAAAATATGATAAATGTTTGTGATGTTAAAAATTAGATAAAACTAAACCCTACAACATATTTTCTAAATCATATATAGTTATAGAAATATAGCAGAGCCTGAAATGTCAAACTATGACAGTGTCAAAGTAGTAATTCAGGAAAAATAAAAAAGTTTAATTTAGCTTTTTTTTTACACTTAATTATTATTTCTTATAGCAAAGGAAATTGAATTTACACATTTAATATGCCTTAAGTGAGAATCTGAAAATGTAGGGTAGATGTGTTCCTGTTTTTGAATTAAAGGATAAGGATTAAAGGATAGGTTCACAGTTTTTTCAAGTCTGTCCTAAACCAATAGTCAGGTGCCCAAACATGTTTTTCTTCCTCTAATCATTCCTTCTGTTCATACAGGCCATGAAAAGATCCCATCATGCTCTTTCAGTGTAATGGGGGACAAAATCCACAGCCCTCCTCTCTGAGGAAAAAGTTATTTGAAAGTTTATTTGAAGCAAATACGAGGCTTCAGCAATCTAGAGTAGTCGAATCAAGTCAGTAACATTCAGTCAGTTACAGTCATCTTAGTGTCAGATTCCCTCTTTTTGATACGATCATTCCACTGCAGCTGAACAGGAAAACACTGTCTGTTGAGACACAAAGAGAGAAATGTTCACTAAAAAGACTGTAACTGTGGAAGATATCCACTTCATTTGACTAACTCGGACAGCTGAAGCCTCATATTATCTTCAGATAAACTTTAACACAGTTTTGCTCAGAACGATCACTTACATTGTTTGTTTGCGTTTGGAGGGGATCTTCTAATGGTCAGACTGTTTCTAATGTTTCAGGGTCCATATGGGCTCCTGACTGTTTTAAGACAAACTTGAACGAGTGTGAACGTATCCTTCAACTATGCAGGAGCTGAGGTAAAATGTGATTTGTTTTGTCAGGACTGCCATCTCACACACTGTGTGTGTAACAGTGTTATGTTAAAATGTGATAAGGTTTTCATCATGTTGCACTGGATGTTTTGGAGCACATAGTTGGTTAACACTGTTATAGGCTGTGGATAGCTAAAGTTAATCATCAATATTGCTTCATGTTTGGGGTTTTTTAGAGAGAGCTAGAAGTCAGCTATAGAAGATATAGAATCATTATGAATCTGATTCTTACGTTTAAGTTGGATGTATTCACACTTTATGGACCGTAAAACAAGTATTTGATTAATATTGCTTACATTGTAGCCTTTTTATAATCTGGACAATGCTAACCTAAAATGCCAATCTATATTCTTTCTGTGATATCAGTTTATATAATTAGAGGACACAAGTGTGTGTGTGCGTGTGTGCCCGTGTGTGTGAGAGATGAGTGGTAGTGGGGGTTGATTTTTTTTTTATAATTGATCCTCTGCCCTTCAGAATTTCTGTGCACATCCCTGGCAGGTATTTTGCAGCTGTATCTTTGATCCCAGTGTTGATAGATTATCCCTCTTCCTTTGGTCGTACCACATCAGATTTAACAGACTGCTGCTCCCACAAAGCTTTGCTCTAGGTTGCCATGACAACTTATTACTGCTGTGTGACAAACCCCATGGTTCCTCCACATGCACTGTTAGAAGATACGGTGAAAGTAAAATAGTTGAGTAGTGGGGGATGTTTATTTGTAATTTCTGATTTAAAAGAAAGTGCTTTACAAGGTTGAACGAGGATTAAAACATTTCAGGACTGAGGCGAATAAAATCAGGCAATTAAAATAATACAAAAATAAACTGTAATAAAATCCCCAAGAATAAAGATAAAAAAAAGAAGAAAACAAAGACAGGTTAGACATGTTGTAAATAAAAACAGTGTGCTAGAATTAATAAAAGGCTTTTTTTTTTTCTTAAAGATATAAGATGTGAGGAAGTGCAACCTCAGTAAACTGGTATGGGTTGGTACACTATGGAAATGAGGGTAGGAGGGTTTGTTTATTTCCATAAAGTTGAACATACAGGTGTTGCAGCGGCGTATGTGTGGTCTGAAATAAACATAAAGAAATAAATAGTCTTAAATTTAACATAAGTACAAATATAACAAATGTGAGTTATTTCTTTTTTACAGAAGCTACACTGTGTATTGTGCTAGGTAACTCTATTTAGCACATATGCTTAAAATATTAATACATGATCATAATAGGGAGAATAAGAATTACTATCATTGGCACACAGTAATATATATATATATATATGTATGTATATACCCCTCTGGTGAACGGTAATACACAGTTAACAGTGTCACTACATCCTCCTAAATAATCTACATTAGCATTAACAACACTGATAATAAGGTAACTCCGTCTACAAAGTAATTGAACCGTTAATCAATTAAGCTAGCAAAACTGTCTGCAAGTATGCTAAATGAAACAATATAACAGAATGAGGTAGAATGTGTGAATAAGAAGGTAGATTCAGACAGCGATATTCACAACATGTCAAAGCTTACATGTATGTCCATATTATTGCCTCTCGACAGGTTTCACGGTGGTGACGATAGGGAAACTCCGCTCCGCTCGTTAACTATTACTCACGGGAAGGTGAGAGAGGGAGAGAGTCTGTGTGTGATGTCACCTCATGAAGAGGTAGAACTGGTAGGCTTTTGGACATAAGAAGTGATTTAAAAGATGTCACAGATCCTGCAAGCCTCAGATCCTCTGGCAGGGGGGTTAGTCCTGAGTCGGGACTTAGGTACAGCCAGCCCCTGCTGCCTCACAGGGGAGCAGCAATTCAGCAATGTAGCTGGGAGCTGAACCATGAAGTGCTTTAAATGTGATCAGTGAAAGTTTAAAATCAATTCTGAAACTTACTGGTAACCAGTGAACAGAGGCTAAAACAGGGCTGATGCGATATTGTCTCCTAGTATTTGTTAAAAGCCACCAGCTGAAGGTGTGAGATCGGTTTTTGGCTAAACCTTGAATACAATGAATTACAGTAATCTAACCAAGATGAAATAAAGCACGGGTGACCTTCTCGAGATCAGGCCGGGAGAGAAAAGACCTGATTTTTGAGATGCTTGATTGGTCTAATTGATTCCAACACTATGGTGGTGTTTGAATTCATTACTTTTTTCCTCTAAGATATCAAGACAAACACCAGAGTAAAGTGTCGTTAAATGTGCTCAGTGTGCCATCCACATGAATATAAACACTTATTTTCTCACCCTGCTAACTGCTAACAAGTACCTTGGGTCTTTATATGGCAAAGCTAGTGAGCTCACTCTGTATGAGTGCTTTAGTTTTTTTTTTTTGTTTTTTTTTTGTTTTTTCACCTTCTAGGATTTTCTAGGGGAAAGTGGAAAGAGATCCTTATATCCTGTGTCGCTGCACAATGCTCGGCTACATTCTTCATAGCTGTGTTTGTGCTGATGGTGATTATCTAACAAGGCTCCTAAAAGGTCACATAAGTTGTTTTACCACCTTTTCTGCTCATCAGATTTCTCTATGCTGTATTTAAGGAGAAAATATGTAGTGCTGTGCATCTTAACCTTAATCCAAAAGTTGTTGACAACCTTGTTAATTAGCTGGATAAAGGTCATACCAAGTAATGAAGCGAGTTACAAATTTACACTGCAACTACACATTGTTGCTGGTAATTTGGAGCGGCAATGCCGGACTGTTATTTTCACACTTAATTACACCGAGGAGAGAATGAAAAATCACAGCTTTCATTGGATATTATTTCGCTTTTATAATTATTGATACTACCATATTTTTTTTTGTCTGGTTGATTTAGCCAAATCAAATCAAATTTTCTGTTTTATCATTTTAATAAAGAACTGAATAGACCTGAAAGCTCATTGCATATAATAACGTTATGGTGCTGTTTTAATATGAGTGAAAACCTGAAATTGGATTAAGTGAATTTGATCTTACAAGCAGCGTACAGTACGTGGTAATTCATTTTCATATGGGAGCGATCATTACCATGCCGTGTCAAAACAGTCGTCTCATAATCTTTTAATCATATCTGTCTGTTTTGCATGACAGGGCACATCTGATGACCTTTGTTTTTTTTTTCCCTTTTCAGTGCCACATGTCATAAATCATTGAGTCATAGAGCTGTCACAGCCGGCTTTTCTCTCACACTGTACAGCTCTCACTCAGTTGTGAGAGAGGAGGAGATGCTTAACAATCCCCCATTTCTCATTTCATCTCTCCACCTTCAGCATCAGACACACCAAATTGATTTTAATCAGGCAATAAAGTAGATCTGATCCTCCCTCTGTTGACTCACTTTCATGCCCCAAAGAGGCCGACCTGATCGACTTTTCTAATGGATTTTACTCATAAATGCCTATAGCCTTGTTTAATACAGACAATCTCTTTCATATTATAGTTGCATGCAGAAAAGACTGATGCTGTATTGGTGTTTGCTGTGAGGTTTCAACAGTTTATTTATAACATTCCTTGATCCTTTAAATCCCGTCTTCTCCGGAGTTGCTCAAGACGAAAAAGATGTGCAGGGATGATAATGGTAAGAGAAACTTTTCACTGATGATTCATTCTGAAATGAGCTTGGAATACAGTACAGTAGCACTAAAAATACAGTGAAATAATCAGCAGCTGCTTTGCAAAATGTCTGCTTACAGACACCTGCGGGTTAGTGGGTTTTTATGAATATGTATTTCGTGCAAATATTTTTTAAAAAATGATTTGTTTTCGGGAAGAAAAAGAAAACATGTCAAATAACAGCGAGCAGGTCGGGCCTAGTAGCATAGCGAGGTTACATCGCTGTCTCCGTTTCTCTCCTCTGCTCCACTCTGCTGTCTGTCTCAGTGTCACGGATGTATAAATAGCTGCAGGTCTGTGTGTCTGGCGAGCCGAGCTTCGGCTGAATGGTCAGTGCAGTCGTCTGTGGTCTGGGAGATCAGGTTTTGAGGCCTGGTGTGGGAGCTCTACTCTGCAAAATAGTTTATTGAAGAACACTTTAATATCCTAAAGTTAGAAAGTGTAATAAAAACAAAAACAGGATTGTTATGCCTATTTCCACTTTTATTTGAATACAAATAATTCTGCTGCCTCAACAAATAGAGATACAAATACAAATACTGGGCTCTCTGCACATCCCTAATGCCCACTGGTTTTAAATACAAAAACATACCGTTAATATTGGTGTTAACAGACATTTTTAAGGAATGGTGCAAATGTAATTAAAATGGAAAGTAGGATCTAGAACACTGTCCCTATTGAATTCTAATTTCCAGACAATATAATATATAATAAAAGTGGAAATTGAGTATGTGTATTTTTTTAAACTGAGCACCTGTAAGGACTGGTTATGTGAGTGAACTGTTAGTTTTCAAGTTGTAAATGGTTGTCTACGGAGCCAGGGGGTGTCACAGAGAGAGTAAAAAGTAAATATGTTAATCATTTTTGATCTTGATTTATTAATTTGTGGGGACATATTTAAACAATTTAATATTGTTTTCAACATGAAATAAGACTAAGCTTCTAAACTAGGCTTCCTCCGCATAGGACAGTGTCTGAATGTCCACCTTTTTTTCCCCACATTCCAGCCTGTTCTCACTCCCGACTCGTCAAATACCGCCGCTTTGTCACGCCCCTCGGCGTCACTTTTTAACACATTGGGTATCCCTTAGTGTAATTTTTCAATGAGCAGGATAGTCTGATAGACTTATATAGAACTCCCACAACGTCTGAAATAGACGCCATGAGACCAATGACATCTATATAAGGTGACAAATGTCCTTATTCGGAGGTGGCAGGTTGGGTGGATGGCTAAGTCAACAGAGGGGAAAAAGATGGAGTTGGCTGCAGGAGACCACTGTTTGCTTCCTGCTTCCAACCACGTTTCAAGTGATCATTTAAACCCAAACCATGATCTTACCCTGAACCTAACCAGACCATAACCACAGCACTGTCACACCATAAAACATAATTATATAAACATACAGTGATTTTAACAGTTGGTACAGGCACAAAAGATACTTGCAATTGAAATTTCACAAACTACCGTGATACCGCACATAGAAAAATGCATCTAATAATAGGGGCTGTGCAATATAATGATATATATCGCGTGACGATATAAAAACATCTATCATTTCAAATTATGCTTTATCATTTTGTTTTGTTTTTTACGCATGAGACAGATGAGCTGTAATAGACAGAGATTCCAAGTTTATCCACTCAAATAATTTGAAATAAAGCGACAGTTGTCAGGATGAGCCTTGAGCTCCATCAAATCTGGAGCTCGAGGCTCCAAATCTAAAAAATCGGCAGTGGTGGTAAAACTGCTGCAGTGAGCAGCACTGTGAAGATTGACAGACAATATTTTTACACTAAAATCGATTGAAATAAAAGTGCTATGCCTGGATTTGCCTTTACAGTCTTGGTTCATTCAGAATTCTACAATTGTTCACGTGTAAGCCTATAATACAAATCAACTCATATCTGCAGGGCGAAAAAAATGTACTTCCTGAGAAGAATTTAGATATTTTCTCTTTTAGGAAGTATTAATGGAGCCAGAATAGTCTTTGCTTCAGGCCAAGATGTGGAAAACACTCTGTTCTCAGCTTTGTTTAACAAGTAATATGTGTTGCTTATCATTTCCTTACTTTCATTAGCTGTGGGACCTGCGGCAGACCCTGAACACATGCACCCACAAGCATTCGCATGTTAATACATACTGTAGTTAATATATATTGGTCTGCAAAATGGCCTAAACACCCTAACCCTATGATGTGCAGGAGAATTTAAAGTGGGCATGTGCAGTAATCATCAACAGCTACCATTTAACCGCAAGAATAAATAAACACAGTAAGATAAACACAAGCACAGTATTCCCACAAGATGTATGAGACCAGTTTTCATTGTAACATTTCTATAGAAGTATCATGGTAGTTCATCTTAATGTAAACCATTTATTCATTGTGGTTCTGTCCACCCTGTGTTTGAAGGAAAACTACAGTTTATTAATAAACTTAAGGGGGCCGTTCAGATGTTGCATCTTTTGCGTGCACAAATTCATTATTTAAATGGAGAAGCGTGACAGAAGCTCAAAACCATAAGCGACACAAGTCATGCACACCACAGGTCATGTGACAAGAATTAACCAATCAGCTCCACAAGACTTGCTTCACCCTTTCTGTCCAGGGACATCCGGTGAAAGGTCAGCCAATGCTGGTTGCCAACTGCCGTTGAAAACCACAAAGATACAAGCGGTTTTGGTTGCTTAGTAACGGCAGGCGCAACAGTAGCACAACCTCCCAAGCACCTTGGATAAAAGGATGAAAGCAGCACGGCTGCCCGTTTTCCACGTGTTTTTAGACCCAACATCTGACCGGCCCCTAACAGCAACAAACACAAGCGGTGAGATAATTATTCAGGTTGTCAACAAGTAGGTAGTATTGCCAGACTAGCTACCGCTTTATTCGAAGATCAATTGAAAGTCAGTGCAACCCTTAATGTTGCAAATAGTCCCTCATTGAAATGGAAACAGGCGCACAACTTCGTCAAGTATGGTAATCACAAACTCGGGCTGTGAACTGTGATACACTGTTCACCTTCATTTTCTCTTCCAATATTTACATTACATGTGATTAACCTGGAGGTTTGATTAACTGACTGCACATGCTTGTTGGCCTCAGCAAATACTTTGGTGAGTACAGTGAAAGGTGGCCAGAGCTACAAAAATAAAACGTTGTAATAAACCCTAGTTTTCCTTCAAGTTCAAAACAAATCTAATCTAACCTAATCTACAGTGTATGTTGATTATTTTGTCCTGTTTTTAAACTCAGAACAGGCATGCTCAGGCATAAAGACATGCTTTATGCTGAAACATTAGTTGCTGCACCTTATTAATAGCTCTTACTATAACCGTGTGCTCCAGATCTCATCTTTCCACATCCTGCCGCACTCATGTACAGTATGTTTCCGATCAATACCAGTCACACTACTGTAGCCTCAGTGCCAACTGAGATTTCAAGCTGTCGAAACAAGCAGTTCAATCCATAATCTCTAGTATGGATGAAATTCTTTACACTCTCAGGTTATTTCTGATATTTAATGCTCCCTGAACTACAAACACTCTGAATTTACCTAATGTAAGCCACCTCAAGATATTACTCAGGGGTGGAAGTAACGAATTACAGCGAGTCTGTAATTTTACTCATAAGTATGCATTACACTATGTAATCTACTTTGCTACTTTTAAAATCATAATTAACTACTGAGTAGGCCTACAATTTCAATTATATCCAAACCTTCGATCTGCATTTTTGTAGTCAATAAGGCTATCAACTCATCACAAACGGGCCAATGAAAACCATGAAAAAAAACAGGTCTGGAGAGGTGACCGCTGATCAGAACTGCGCAGGAGTTGGGCGTAATTTAGGGACTGAAGATTTGGATAAACAGAAACCAAATGGAGACAGAGGACAACAACAATGAACATGAAATGACAAAGAAACGACTTTGTTTGCTGCGTACGGTGATATCGGCTTACAAGAATTCAGCCCCTAATTTCAAAAAACACATTGAGGTAAGAAGATTTACAGTCATTTGTATGTTGTTGTTTTCATCTTTGATATGCTAAGGGTAATTAGTTTAGCTTACATAAAGCCAGCTAACATAACACCACACTCTAGTGTCATTGGTTAGCCTGGGATTTAAGTACAAGAGCTAGCCAACACACGCATGCATGCTTAAATAATTAAGCTACAATTCTTAAAAACTTTAAGGCAAAATACTAGGAGAACCACATTCATTACAATAGGTTAAATCAGTAGTCATTTAGCCAATTTTACCACACTTTCACATCATGCTAAACAATTAGTGATTAGCTTAAATAATTACTCTGGTTGAATGATTTTACTCAGTTTTTCCTTTGGTGTTAATAGCAGTAATGTGAAGAGGTAATGTTTGAACATGCACTGAGCTAAAATTTATCTTTACAGAGGAAACATCCATTGAATATTGACCAGTACCATGACATCACTGTGACAGCAGCACATCAACGAAATACCACAGCCACACCAAACAAGCTCTCAGCAAGTAAGCAAGCCAGGTTGCCAGATGTGATGTTGGCAGCTGCAAGCAAATGTGTCCCACAAGCAACTGCTGACAAGCTTGTCATCAATTTTATATGTGAAAGTCTACAGTCATTTGCAGTGGTAGAACAGCCAGCTTTCAAAGAATTAGTTAGCACATTGCAACCTCAAGCCAAAGTCGTCTCCAGACGCAACTGATAGTGGATCCAACGTCGTCAAAGCTTTACATGTGTTTGGGGCACAGAATGATGCTGAGGTAGATGAAGATGAAGCAGACCCAGATGCTCTTGACCTGAGTGACCACATTGAATACCTTGATGCAAGTGTGATCCTTGATGACGACTCTGGTCTGGATTATCACCTACCACCCCCCACCCCCCACCCCCCCCACCCCATCAATGATGGGCATGTCACCTTCTAAATGGCAACAACAGATTGAGTCCTGCAGAGGCTGCATTCCTCGTGGAGTATTGTGCCACCATGAAGCCACTGGTGAAAGCTTCAAACATCCTCCAGTCAGAGTCCAGCTCCTGCATGGGATGGCTGCTGCCAGTAATCCACCAGCTACTATCCAAACTTACCAGGCTGGAGACATCAAGCAAGACCTGCATGCCACTCATCAGAGCCCTGCAAAAGGCCCTGCAGAAGTGTTTTCGACAGATGATGGATGATCCAGAGTTGGCTGCAGCTGCAGTCCTTTTACCCAAGTTCAAGACCTCCTGGACTAACAGAGCAGATGTAATAGAGGCTGGTAAGGTCAAATTTTGTCAAAGATTCACATGATCCCATTTGTGTGTGTTGCTATGTTGCCACACATGTATAAGTGTGTATAACTGCTCAGTCTTGGCAAGCCTAGAGGTTATTTATTGATGAGCTCCCCATAATACCAAAGTATCATTTTTTGTGATTTAGCTGATTTAATTGTGCGTGTGTGTGTTCAGGAATATTCACTGAAATTGAAATAACAAAATTAAAGCACCAAAATTGTGTTGTCTGCTTGCACCTACAGGCTTGACATATGTGAAACAACATCTTGAAACGACGGAGCATGAGAGTAAGCAACAGCAGAGTCATCTGATGACGATGATTTCTTCTCCAGACCAACCCCCAGAGAGTCACAAAGTCCAGCTGAGCTTGATGGTTATCTTGATTGTGCTTCAGACAGCATGGTGCTACTTCACGCCTTCCCAGCCATTAAGAAGCTCTCCCTCAAGCTGAACACAGTTCTGCCTGCCTCTGCTGCATGTGAACGGCTTTTTAGCTGTGCTGGTCTACTCTACACATTCAAATGAACCTGGATAGACTCTGTTAACTGTGCAAGATATGCTAGCATGTGCAAGAGTTTTGACACTCCTGTTAGGCCCTTGCCTGGCTGTTTGTCTGCAGTGCATTGGGAGAGGTGTATATTAATTACATGTGTTCTACGCAGGTTCAAAAATATTTTTAGTATGCTTTTAACACACTAAATTCCTGCTTTATCTGTATGTTTGTATAGAAAACAAAATGCCTTAGTTTGATCCATTCATACCTTTTATCATTTAACAGAGAAATGTGCTTTTTTGAAAGTAGATATTTTCTGCATGGATCTCCCCTTTTGATTGAATGCCTGCTATTGACAATGCATTAAACATCAATGGTTAAAAAGTAACTAATACTCTGAGTAGTTTTTGAGAAGAATATTTTGTACTTTTACTTAAGTATTTTTTTTAATACCAGTAGTTTTACTTGTAGTTGAGTAATATTTCAGTAATGTAACAGTATTTCTACTTGAATACAGATTTTCAGTACTCCACCACTGATATTACCAAATGTGTTGATCCCTAAAAGGTATATTTCACCTGCTGAGTCTTTACTTTAATTTCACACCAGTGAACAAAATAATTCCTTTGAATAAAAGTAACCAAGCAAAGAATACAGTATTTCAATTTAATGAAAATGACGTTCATTTTTGATATTATAATGTCAAAGCATCATTTTTCTCTGATTCTATAAGTAATTTGTGCCATGAATGAGTGTACCAGTCATTCATTTAGAACACGTCCTACTCAATAACCTAATGGCAAAATAAAGGGAAATGTACTGCAACACCTTTTAAGAAATTTGAAAAGTGGAAAGTGAGTCAATTAACCTTTCTGTATTTGCACACTGTACAGTTACAAGGAAAAAAAAAACTACTGTACTGCTGTATTACAGGCGTTGTACTCATGGAGGAGGTTGGTGGAGGGAGTTGTAGCAGTGAATGGTGTTGGCATGAGCGCTGCACACCAGCATAAATATGGTTGGATCTTACTAGCGAGCTGAATGAGCCAATGATTAAGTTTAACTGAAACAGCTGATGCCAATCAGTCAATACAAGTAACTTCAGTGCTCCGCTACTCTGCTTCATTGATTGTAATTTAAATTTTTAGTAATTTTTCTAACCCGAAAACAATGAACAGAACAATGGACATGATTACAGCGTTATAAGACCTCTAATGAAAACAACTGGATAATTTTGGATCACACATTAGAAAACAATGCAGTGGCTCTGGCCTGCATTTTCTTCAGCTCCTGGGTTCATTTCACAGTTTAACACTGTCACAGTGCTACCACTAGTTAATAAGGCTGTTTTGTCTTGTGAGGCACATTGGAAGAGACATGTTTTCCCCATTTCTAATGGAACGAAGCTAATCTGATCTGTGTAAGCTGACTCCCAGCTGTGCAAGTTTGCAGAATTCACTGAGGAGTAAAGTGGAAAAACTTAAATAAAGGGCAAGTCCATCTTAATCACATGCTTCTATGGTCCGGTGGCATGAGCAATGAGACAGAAATGTCACATTAGCAATGCGAAGTGGTTTCTTACGCCATATAGACAGTTAAACTGATATGTTGTTTGCTGATTTTGGCCTTTTATCAAATATTGCATTTTGGCTAGTTAATGTACATTATCTAATTTTTTTTTTTACAGTTATAGGCAATTAAAAAAATATGGAATATTCCCCATTATTCAGTTATCATTATCCAGTTTTACCTTAAAAAAATCAATAAAGATGTAAACATGTTGGCCTGCAGCATGATGAATTCAGCATTTATACTTAATTAAAAATCAACCCCAGTGGGTGATTAGAGGAGAACAAAAATCTAACACATTCTTATTTTGTGTCTTTGTAATTTGTGTTTTTTTTTACCATCATATGGGAGCGTATACTAGTGTACTACCCATTCCTTATTTTGTTTCCCCCATTAGAAAGATATTATAACAACCATTAAAATCAATTCCCCTATGTAACGCAGTGTTCTTATTTTTCAATATTCCAATTAAAATGATCTTTGTTCAGGTGTTGTAATTTAATAAGTAGATGTTTATCTTCTTAGCTTCTGGAATACTCTAATGTTAAGGTACTGTTGCAACTTTCTGTCTTTGGGACTTTATATTTAAGCTATTTGTACGTTTTTTAATGATGTATTCAATTTAGAGGTTTCAAGGTGTGTATGGAGATGTTAGAACAGCTCACTTGCTGTCTGCAGAGGTACAGTGAGGGATGTGATCCCTCACCGCAACAGCTCTCACTCCAACCTGATAATGCAGTTTAATCTGGAGGCTACACCCAAGGCACTGACATGCCCCACAGAGTATCATCCAGCATTGGACAAACTCAGTGGGAACCTTGACTGTCACTTCACCCCTCAGTGATGGCAAACCCCTGTCTGCTTAAGCAGCTATTACTCCACCTGATTGGTAATCATGACATGGAGTGGGGTATAAATCCCTCAGACTGCTGCTGGTTAAGATAGAGGTCTTTGAAGGAACACGATTATTAGGTGACCTTGGATGGAGCATGGAAATGGGGCAGGCGATGGGAGGCTGAGGGGGTGCACTTTTCTATTATTGGCAGTATAATGACACATTCTCATGCAAATGAAATTCACATACGTAGGCTACATTCAAACCAGGGAACAGTTCAGAGCCCTTAAAAATGTGTTCAACGATTTCTTAGAAGAATATACTACCTAAATCATGAGGTGGGGCATTAGCAAAGAAGAGCATTTTATTGAAGATGAAATACAAATTAAGATGTTGGACGTTCATCCTGTTTTCCCAAATTAATTTGTGGTTTTGTGTGAACACTGGAGCCTGTTCCAAGAAACAAGTTTACTGAATTATCTGGGCAACTTTGCTGAATCAAAAACAATTAAAAGAAAAGGCTGCCAACACATTGAAGTAATGCTCCCAAAAACCTGACTTAGCTAAGCTACTAATGTTTAAGCATTACATCTTCATTAGGTGCAGTATAACCCACATGTGACCAAGGAGACTACTCCACAGGAAGACATTTTGGATTTTAATACTATGTTCACTCATGGGCTGAATGATTTTGACATGTTGACCTTTTTTGTAAAGATTAAATCTTTTTTTCTTTTTCTTTTTGTAAGGTTAAATCATTGCATTCATTCAAAGCATTGCATTCTTTAGGGCTGATTTATATTCAGTGTCTGTCATTTTCTTATCTAAATATGTGGGATTAATGGTAAATATATATAACTGTAACTGTAATTAATATTTGGGTTCAGTTTGGCCTCCACACCTGTGAAAAATCAGATGAAGTCAATATAGCCCCCTTTTTTGGTCCCATGTGGAGTATAGCTGATACAAATGTAGTGTGGAAAGTGGTAGCCAGGCTAAATAAAGTATTTGGGACCATTCATGTAGCGTGCTGCTGCTTCGAAGAGACCCCTGGTATGATATTGCTTGCTTAAACAGCAGGGAGCTAGCGCTGCAGCCAAGAAAAGCTAGTATGGACGATAGACTGTATATAAAGACGGATTTAGCGAAGTGTGATGTTACCCATTGGTTTGCTTAGGAGCTGGTTTGAATCCCAGAGGCTTACGATCGGCACCCGAAGCAGACGCTAGCTTACTGGAATACAGGCGAGCAAACTGTCAATCACAGCTGTCAATCAATGCCCACATGGCAGACATCAAAGCTACTATAAGTCTTCAAATCTCATTAACGGAGCAATAATTTCCAAAATGACCACCGCCACTTATTATAGGGCCTGAATTTAGTGATTTAGACCATAATGACTTGTTGAAAAAATGATTGACATAGTATTTCTAGAGAGAAGTTGATACTTTTTGAATGGAGCCTACTGGAGCCAGCATCTAGCAGCCGTCGACGGCATTGCACTTTAAGGTACTTCCGCGCTGGCTTCAGCCCAAAGCCGTGGAGTTGCCATTTGGCAAAGACACCAGTGTTAGAAATCCTTCCTCTCACTTTGTTTGGTAAAGCACCAGAGAGCAGTTAATGTAGTAAACATGATAAACACAACCGATTTATTTACTGATCTCATGAAAAAGGTTCTTTGCTTCTGTCCAATGCACACATAAAATGATTGACATCTTAACTTAAAAAAAATCCATATTTCAGGTGTGCCCTGGTAGCTGAATGCTTGCTGTGTTTGCCACATAACTGCCAAGTCCCTGGTTCAAATCCAGCCAGGGACCTTTGTTGCATGGCATACCCATCTCTCTCCCCTTTTTCTTTGCTGCCCACTGTCCAATAAAGGCAAAAATGCCACAAAAAAAGACAAAAGTTGACTATTCAAGTGGTCTGAGATATTTCAAACCAGACAAAAAGTGTTCATGTCAATCACCTAGTAGGATTTTCAGGGGGATATGTGGATTTTTTTGACATCACAAACTGCAGAAGTGTGTCATCACAAGTAGTAAACATAACACAAAATCTTGATATTGACAGCCTGGGATACTAAAAATCTGCCCTCTTTATAGGTTCCTAGTACAGTCAGCTGCACTCATAAGAGATAACTGCTATCATTTTTTTATGGTTGATTTTATATTTATAGATATATACTGTATGAGTCTGGATGTAGGCATTTTGTACCAATAATAATAACAATAATTGATTGTGACTTTCCCCCAGTCAACTCACTGTATATAAAGTGCACCTTCAACCAGGCAGCTAAAATAACCAGTGACCCCTCCCACCCAGCCTGCCACCTCTTCCAGCTTCTCCCCTTTGTAAGGCGCTAGAGGTCCATATTGACTAATACCACTCGATTCAAAAACAGCTTCTTTCCTTCAGCAGTCAGAACACTCAACACCCCTTGCTAGCCATCATTGCCATGAGATCCCATATACTGACCTGAGTGCTCTGTATGCACTGGACTGAACTCAGACTAGACTTGGTGCACTGGTACATCAATCATTGTACTTTCTGTCTGTTGGGCTACTTGATATGCTGGGGAACTGAACTGTGCATATCATATATAGTCACTGTACATACTCTTACATTCATGTATTTCCTTTCTGTGTGTGTTGTTGTAATTGTTTATCGTGCCTGTCTGCTTGTTTTGTTCTTTCTTTTACACTGGAACTGAGCTACCATGCTGTACCAAACAGTTACGTGGCATTAAATAAAGTACCTACCTATCTAACAAGCAAATCAAGTAAAATGCTGTCAATCACAGGTAGTTACATGGTGTTCTTCAGAACAGGGTGAATAGAACCCAGCAGAGTAAGCAAGGTGATTTTGAGCAATGTGAAATAATTATCAAGAACAGTCATAACTGAAATGTTGCTATTTTAATATGTGTTTCTGATGTGCAAGTGTTTCTGTGGTGAAGAGATGTGCTTTGATCAGCACTGCATCTCTTCACAAACACTGAAGTTGCCAACATATGTGTTTATTGGACAGAGTGCACTTGATTTGGAGCTATGCAAGTAAAATATTAATATTCTGAGCATCATCGTTATGATGGCAACTACTAGGAAAATAAGGTCCAGGGTGAAAATGACTAAAATAATAATTTATGTCCTTAAATTTCATAAGATTACTTCTCACTGGCATTTGGAGCCACCAACAGGCCAATCCACATGGAAATGATTCCTTAAATATGCTTAATACCACTGTTAAGTAAGCGAGCCCATAAGACCCCACTTGCCCTGCATTATTTTACTGCAGGCTTTTAATGCACATCTGATACAATTAAGTTCTACATATTTACCTGACACCTTAATCAGATCAGAAGTGTGAAAGAACTTGGTTCAAAAACACATGAGAAGACCCTTAAAACCCTTGCCGGCTGTGATAAGACTCCACATCACATATATTATATACAATAGTTACATTTTAAACTCAAATAGATACTGTGCATTTAAATTTCTAAACCAGCTCAAACTATTAGATCGCATTCTTTCAATTCCAGTTGTTGAAATCAAACGCATTTTAACTGGTTTAAGGCTTAAAGACATAATATGTAACTTCCGTATTAAAATCTCTGAAAACAACTAGACCTATCTTATATACGTTTTTTGTTGAGTTTTGTACTTACATTATCCTGAATGTTTCCAACAATGTTCAAACCCAGAGTCAAGTGACAGTAAAGCGCAACCGTACGGGTGAACCAAACAACCCAAGAAGTTCGTCTTCTGTCTGAGTCACATCTGATCGATTTTTCATCTGCAATGGTGGTTGTACGTTTATTGGGATGGCGCTGTGTGTTTAATTGGGATGGAGAAACTGAAAGAGAATTGGGAGAAATTTAAAGCCTAAATTTCTAAGACGTAAGATTACATGAACCGATTTTCCGTGGCAACCTCTATTTCTTTGCCTGACCAACAGACTCGCCACAGTTTTGACAATAATTTCTCTTGGATGGATTGGGGCGATAATACAGCTTCAGACTACATGGTTTGTTCCGGGCTTCATGCTGTCAACAAACCATTTTTAACAGGACCATTTTTTTTTCTTCACCCAAATCTTTCCAACACTGCAGATCAAAAAACTACTGTAGCTGTAATTTGTTCTAAATTGATCAATATAATCATCAGTTAATTCTGTTAATGATAAAGCAAAAAATAACTTGGTACATCAAACTCATTAATAAAACCTTCAAATAATCCTTGTAATATAGTTTCTCTGTGAATGCAGTGTGCTGTAACACATTGCCTTGCATGTGAAGTAAAAGGGCAGGAAACAGCACACAGCTTAACACTAGAACCACCAAGGGGTCATTTTTACCCCCCATGGCCTTTTCAAATACAAGTAACTCTGTTAAAATAAAACACCTACATCTCTCAGTTCATGACTTTACCTAAAATGGGCTTATTAATCATTTAGTGAATTCCGGTGGGTGTGGGATAAAAAGAAAACAAATTATGATCATTTATACCTCAAACTGCCGAGGGGTAATTTTTACCCCTCGTAGAAACTGCTGTATAATGCCGCACCCATTGTTTAGACGTCTTTTGATAAGCACACTACCATATCAAGAGCTAGAGCTAGCTAGATTTGATAGAGGAAGAATTGTGGTGTATAACACAAGTGTGCAAAAAACGAAAATGTGCATGATGTGCCTACGTGCAGTGTGTGGACAGTGCACCATGAAAGTCTACAGCATGTGTGCCGATTGTGAGTAGTGTGCGCACGTGTGTGTGTGTACTGTATCTTTCTTGTTGAAAGGGTGGGCAAGGCACAATTCTTTGACTTGGTAAGAAAATGCCTCTAAGTCTGTTGCTGCATATACCAAGAGCTTATCTGGGAATTTTCCAGATACATTCCCTCATCATCTCCTTGCAGTTTTCATGCATGACTTCAGTGTTCCTGACTGTGTAGCTGCTGTGGCAGCTTTGACTTACATATCAGTGTTCAAGTTTGCTGTCTGTTGCTGTTGCAATAACCATGTTCAGTTCAGGTTTATTTCGTCTCAATTTATATATTGTCATATCTCCCAACCCTACTTTTGAGCAGTTATTTTCAGGCACACAGATAGTTTGGCACTACTGCAAACATATCCATGATCCATGGCTGAAGAGTGCTGCCAAAGCACAAAGCAGTGTGTGTGTGTGTGTGTGTGTGTGTGTGTGTGTGTGTGTGTGTGTGTGTGTGTGTGTGTGTGTGTGTGTGTGTGTGTGTGTGTGTGTGTGAGAGAAGGAGAGAGAGAGAGAGATAGGAAGAGAGAGCGAGCACTCTGTTTCTTTATTCCCAGTAGCGTAACTAAAACAACACGTTATTATCCAAAATTCATTTTCTTCTTCTACAATAATTAAATGATTTAAATTTGTTAATTATTTTGTGGTTTGTAGCCTACAGTTTATGGATGATTTTTAAAATGTATTTGACCTTTTTGATCTGTAATGAAACAAAGCAATTGTAAAATTAATAAATAGCGAGCGCTCCATTTCTTTATCCCCAGTAGCGTAACTAAAACAACACGTTATTATCCAAAATTTGTTTTATACTCTTACTTAATGTTCTACTAAAGTTTAGCCTACAGTTTATTGAAGTTTAAAATGTATTTGACCTTTTCAGTCTGTAATGAAATGGCTTAAAGCAACTGTAAAATGAATAAATCCCATAAACTGAATTTTAAATAGTTATTTTGTCAAGTCTTACTTAGTATTTTTTTTTTAAAATACATGAAAATGAACAACTTAACTGCTTCGAGGAAATGACATTTTTGCGATTGCTGACACTATTGCGGCAGGGGGTAAAAATGACCCCCCCCGGTGGTTCTAGAGGGTGTTGAAATGTTGGCGGCTCTAGTGTTAAGATCAGTCTTATGAATCATTCATTGTTTACTGGCACATGTTTTTATGCCAAGGAGCAGGAGGCCATTGTACCGCTGTCTTCTGAAACTTTTCATATGGTGTTCCCTTTTAATAATTTGTTGACATGCCCCTGCTGTTGTAGAGAAAATAAAAGTGACCTCGCTCTGTGGTGAAGGTCAGGCAGTATCTAATGAAGGCCCCAAAGTCCTACAGCATTGATTTCTTACCCATTTCATGGCTCGAATGCAGAGTTGCTCAGCATTGCCATAAGGGATGGCCTCGGGTACGAGCTGGCTTTTCCCGGAGCCAATTTTACCCAAGTACAATTACTTTTCTCTCTTAGTACATCATTATTTTCCTTCTTGTAACGCAGCTCTCTATCTGGAGTTGGCTTAGTGATTTCTAAGAATTCCTCAAATTGGTTGCAGGATGTAGTGGGAAGAGCTGCTGGAATGCTGCAGAGCTGACGTACACATACAACCGTGGGCATGCGTCCAGTGGTGCCGTGACATTCTCAAATCGTTCATCAGTGAGCAGAGTCACGGTACTCTCTCCAGTCTTCATATTCTGATCAGACTTGACGTGGATGGCATTTAAGTCTAAATACCACATGGCGTATGTCACTTCCAGAACTATGCTTGTAATAAAGATTCATTATGCAGGTGTGAGGCATCATTGAGATGCATCACACTACATTGCATCTTCTGGCAGATTAAAGATATGAAGATTAAGGGAGAGACCGCATTATACTGTTGTTATACTTAATAACCTGCTTAGTTTGGCTCATAGCCCTATGCTCATCCATAATGCATATGACCTGCAACTGGCCAGGACGCTAAGTCTGCTCTGACAGTGTGAGAGTGAAAAAAAAAAATCTATCTAAAAAAAAAACTAATCTATGTGCTTGTACATGGGTGGGGTGGGTTTGAGGTGTGTATTTGTGTGTATCCCCTGTGTACTTGTCCTCAGTAACATTTACATGTGCTGTATTTTAACCTGTAAGTTTGATTCATGTTACACAATGTAAATGTATCTTTGAGCGGGATATTTCACCCTCATATACTCAGACTGTTATATATCATCAGTCTGACATCAGTGCTTTCCAGGAGTTATTTTGTTATGAAGTGTTTTGATTTACTTTTTCGGAGGACCCAGTTTCTTTCCACCCTTCCTGTCTACATCTACTTCAGTCATTTCACACACTTCGCAAATACCTAAGAAGGTGAACTTGTCATATTCGACTTTTGGTTTTACGTGAAGGTGGTACTCTGTCTCTCTACCAATTTGATTTGCCAGTTCCGTTTTATTGGGAAACTTAATTGCAGCCTGCATTATATTCACAAGCAACACTTCTTCACAACATGCAAGTTGCTGGGAGGCGGTCAGGGTTGAGGGTTGGCATGCAAAGCACAGGACTGTGACGGTGAGGGTGGTTAGGTTTAGACAACAAAAGGTTAGGAGAAGATTGTGGTTTTGATTAAATAACAGTAAAGAAAACACTTTTCTTTTAAAAATTCTTCAATATTTAGACAATGATCTTTATGTAACCTTAACCAAGTACTGTGAGTACTCTAATATAATCATTTAAAATGATTTGGTTTCTTGAACGTAAGTGAACATTTTGCAACTTGACAGATATATTTATAAATATAAGAAAAGAAGAAAAGAATAAGTCTTGCCCTGCACCAGTTAACGTCCGTTGCAGGCTAGATAGCTAAATAGCCGCTCAGCTGGAGCGCACTAAACAGCAGATAAACCTACCTGCTAATGCTACCTTGGTTTAGATACTGGTGTGGGCCTTACTCTTTACTACCAATGCTAACAAAACACTGTCCGTCCATGGCTTGTAAGTTGAGTTAGTTGATTAATCAGTTAGCTGATCAACAGAAAATGAATCGACAACTATTATTTATTGATTGTGTCATTTAAAACATTTGATGACAACACAGACTCCAGGACACTGCGATAGATATTCTTCTGATGTTTCATTGACCAAACAAATGAGTCAAGAAAATAATCATCAGCTTAATCGATAATAAAAATAAGAGTTACTTGAAGCCTTGTGAGCTACAGCGCGAGTTTGTTTCTAGTTCCCCTGCAGAGGCTCAGCCTGCCAGCTGCTGTCAATCAAACACAGACACTGACCGACACTGACATGCTCCTCCAGCCACAGAGAGGAAAAGGAGTATTTCTGACATTTCCCCAAAGACTTTTCTTTCATCCTTTTAATAATAAAAAAGCTTTTGACAATTAAAAAAAGTCATTATTTTTGACTGCAAAAAGGGATCGCTAAATATCATTTCAGTTTAACTTTAAGACATGTTTTTTAAGGTAATTTTTCTCTTTGCATGTGTATAAGTGTAAGTAAGTGTGTATGTATGTGTTCCTGCATATTGTTATGTTTTATCTCTTCCTACACTCTGGTTGCTGGGTGACCTTGTGACCTGAATGCAACATATTTCTAATGGACTATCGCTGCCATGTCAAGTTCACACACAGCTTTCAGCGTAGAGCCGAGCAACTTGGATAAACTGCAAATAGCTTCTTTCTTCTCAACCTGCAACTGCAAGATAGACCTGACTGAGGAGTATTCTCAGATCTGCTTTATTCAGCTGTGCAACATGGCTGATGTGTAATTCACCACTTTGAGCTGTGTGCAGCACTGTTTCTTTTAGAACACAGGCTATGTCTGAATAGGCCTGTGGCTTACGACTTATCCAGTGTACCATATTGTGAACTGTGTGTCTGATGCAATTCAGGGGATTGTAATGCCTTAGTGGTTTGTAGCTTACCTCATTGGAATAAAATATTGTTTAGAAAGATAAATGAAGACCTAAGCTCTCATGTAATAAAGTAGAGTTTAATAGGCCTGAGCACAAAGGAGAATGGATGATACTGCAAAACGCAGGATCAAGAGATTTGTTGTGCTATCTAAGTGTTCACGTTGCAGTATACTAGATTTGTTGAGTAATTGGGTCAACACTCTGAAATTCATACCTCATCTCAAGCAACAAAACTTGATCAAAATATTCGCTGCTCAAGGCGTGCTGGCTGGTTTTCCTTCAGAGGGTTTGCAAACCGTCTTTGCTGTCTGCCTCCCTCCAAATAACTCTTTGTTCCTCTGAAAATCTGGCACATTTCAAAGGCTCAATGGCTTTAATGAGCCACAATGTTGTGCCAGTGGTGGCTGTCGGGTGACAGGAATGAAGCTCGTGATAATGTGCCCAGCTGAGTGCCACTGTGTGTTTCCCACTGTTATGGTAATGGGACCAGTTTGGCTTTCTTCACTCACTCAAGGTGGCTGCTGCCTTTTTTTGTTTGTTTGTTTTGTTTGTTTGCTATTCCTGCCGTCGCCTCTTGTTTGCTGTTTATATAGAATTACCAGCAAAATATATAATGCTTGCGTAATACCGCACCTTTATGTATCTTTCTCATGCAAATGCAGTGGTTTTTGGAACAGGAACAAAAGAGCAACAGAGTGGCACTATAACCCCCCCCCTCCAGGTGATGTCAAGGTGAAGCTGTGTGGAGAAAGGAAAGATGAATTGACATAAGAGGTCATTTAGTTGACTCATATTTGGCCTCTCAGCTTTCAAGGTGAAGATGAAAGGAGGTAGAACATCAATAGGTAACTGGGCTGCTCCGAGGTCCAGGGGCAATTCCTTTCATGGCTTCCATCACTAGCTGAGGAAATGGCCCTCCTGTCTCCAACCCTCTGCTTTTCAATGGTAATCAATTCAGCTTTAAAGGAGACATCCCTTTAGAGACTTCAGCCAACTGAGCACGCCCATTCCAACCTGAAGCCAAGCATGTGTTTACTGATGCCTTGCTATTTATTAAGCGGAAATGTGAATCAAGTAGTCGACATACTCACTCAGTTAAAAAAAAAAAAAAGGTGCCAGTGTTTAGACTGGACTACTTGTTTCTGACATAAAATTAAATGTGAAATAAGTAATTCTGGGCTGTTATTAATGTCACAATAATTTGTGACCTTAAGCGCATTTTACCACTAAACAGTCAAATCATGCACAATCCATGATATTATTAAAGGCCAGTGCTGTTTAATATTTATTGCAGTGATAATCACTATGCATCGAGGTTGGCAGCATGTTTGCTGAAGATCACAATATTGTGCTGCTTGGTGATGGTTAAAAGAAACACGTTTGACTGCAGCCAAGTATCTTGGCTTAGCGTGAGAATGCTGGGTGTTATTAAGAAGTATTACAAAGTGTTTTGAGAAATGTTTGGCAAGATACATTCATTATGTTGGTGCTGTTCCGCTGTTAAGAGGCAAAATAATGATCATGAACCGATTCCTCATGCAATAGGTTATCTTAAGATACCTTTTTTTCCCCTGCTGAGCATGATGTGCATTTTATTTTATTTTTTCCATTTAAGACT
Source organism: Scomberomorus guttatus (assembly GCA_038419695.1). Classification (NCBI taxonomy): domain Eukaryota; kingdom Metazoa; phylum Chordata; class Actinopteri; order Scombriformes; family Scombridae; genus Scomberomorus; species Scomberomorus guttatus. Next base: position 23,198,267 of record CM076456.1, on the reverse strand, counting down.
TGATGGCTTCAGTGTGCAATTTGAAGAATGTCCCCCCTTTAAAACTTAAAAAAAAAGGCTTTGAATATTTCAAAAGAGACCTTGATTTAAATGGTAAGATTTCAGATATATTGCATCAGTGGGAATAGGAGAGGTAGAATGGATGAGATGTTTGACCTTTTCAGATTTGTCCCCGGGTAGTGAATTTGCTGGAGGGTGCCTGGGCAGGGAGCAGCAGTGCGTTGAATTATCACTCCCACTGTTCAAACGCTGCAGACCTGATCTCCCACTTGCTCCACTCCCACCGCTAATGGGTAAGGAACACACTGGGAAAAAAAAAAAAGATGGAGATAGAAAGAGAACAGACAATCTGTCTGATTGTCTGTGGGTTAGGCTTAGAAACAAATTACCGTTTTTGCTCAGCGCCGAGGAGAAGTAGCGGTAGGTCACATTGTGGTGTCAAATCTTTAGCAAAAGCTTGTGTCATTCTGCAGTATGATCGAGCTAAGTCTCTGACAGCTACCGGCAGGAAACGTGTCAACACTTTGACGGATGCTTGCTATATTGAATGACTATGATGACTTTTTAGTTGACTGGGCTTTCACTGAACTCCCCCCCACCCCATCCCACCATGAAATGAAAGCACAGCGCCAAGGAGGCGAAAAGATAAGAACAAACTTGCCAAACTGCTTTGCCAAGGCGCAAAGGACATCGTGTCTTTGTTAGAGGAAAGTAGCTGTCAAAATCACAATGCCTAGGTACCGTCTGTGCCTGCTTCTTTTGGTAGCATTTTAATCTTCTGGAGAAAGAAAAACACATGGCCTTCTGTTCTGAGAAAGAAATATCACTGACCAAAGGACGTACTATATTGATTGTCAGCCGTTGCACATTTTTGCCAGCACATTAGCACATACAATATGGAGCTGCAGCTTTATCCCCCTTCCATTCAGCTTTATACTTCCATTGATGAAGATATAATGATAATTTGCTTGCATCAATGCCTCTTCACTAGATCCATTTACTGTATGTGCTTTGAAAGAAAGCCCAAGTGGAAGCCACTTCCTCTCCACTCACACTCATGCTCATGAGCTCATGTTTTCTGGTGAAACATGTGACCCACTTGTTCACTTCCATCACCTCATGCTGCATCTCTTCTGTCTCTTTCTCCGCCCTTTCCTCGTTACATCCAGAAGCCATCTTGTGTGACGTTGGGGAGTTTCACTGTCACGACCGGGAAACCTGCGTCCCTGAGGCCTGGCTCTGCGATGGCGAACCCGACTGCCCCGATGCCTCAGATGAAACTGACAAAACGTGTAAGTCACTCATTCCATCCATTCCTCACTAAAGCAAATGAGGTGCCGCAGCACCTTTATGTAGGCCGCGTGTTAACATGCATTAAGTGATATTCCTCCTTCAAGGTATTCTTTTTAGGATCAAACACTCCTCCTTTAGGCTTGAAAGGTGGTAAAAGTCTGCGGTTTCCTCCATCACAGAGAACAGCTGCTGTGGTCATTTTGTAGACATGAAGCTCCCTCACATCTTGTTTGTAGTTGCATGCCTTAGAAGCAGGCTACAAACAGCTGTAGGATATTTAACTATACCTTAGTGAAATTATGAGTGTCCTGACATACTTAGCATCCAGGTGGACAGCAGAGAAGAGGACTATGGTGCAGGAGTGGTATGAAAACGTATACTTGCCATACATATGCACATGTGTTTAATATTAAGATTTTTTTGCATGAAATATCGCTTCATTTGATTTTTTTTTTTTAAAGACATGACCATTACAGAAACTGCACATTGTTTTTAAAGAACACATCAGCATGAATTTGCAAAATTTCTATTTGGCGCTTTGTTTAATGTCTGTTTTATCAAAACAGGCGATGGTGTGATGGTGTGCAGGGCTGCAACTAACGATTATTTTCTCCAATTAATCAATTAGTTGTTTGGTCCATAAAATGTCAGAAAATAGTGAAAAATGTTGATCACTGTTTCCCAAATCCCAAGATGACGTCCTCAAATGTCTCATTTTGTCCCGACCAACAGTCCATAACCCAAAGATATTCAGTTTACTATCATAGAAGACTAAAGAAACCAGAAAATATTCTCTGGAAACAAACATCTCTCAAGATCAATTATAAAAATAGTTGCAGATTAATTTAATAGTTGGCAAATAATCAATTAATAGACTAATCAATACAGCTCTAATGGTGTGCACTACATGATTAAGCCTCTTATTCTCTTTTTGCATGCATTAATGAAATTAACTCTCAGTGCCAGACGGACACTATGCTTACGCTATAATGCCAAGCTGACTGCTGGAAATTGACTCATATCTGTATAAAGTGCAACACTTCCCTGAACTAGCATTTCAAGCTCAGGTTTTTACTGCTAAGTGCATGTTGCTATGGCTTAGTGCACATTTTAGAGATCACTTATTTATCCAAAAAAACACAATTTGACTACTATTGCACTTACTCCCAAGGGACGGACAGCACACACACACACAACTAGTAATTTTTGAAGTATGTCAGTCTGGTTGAAAATGTGGTACTACTTGAAGTGCTGTATTATTCTGGGAACAAGTGGATGTGCTGTATCGTGCTGCTTTGAAGAATCTGCTCACCAGATCCAACTGCAGTCATGTAAACCTTCATTCGTCCTTCACATCAGAATTGGTTGTGGCATGCATGCTCTCTGGTATTATTATTTACACACTTGTGGGACATAAATTTCCTTTAATGGATAAGAAAGACCAGCATTCTCTGTTATTATGAGCTGAATTAGGCTTTGTAAATCATGATGAGACTGTCATACAATCTATTACACTCTGAAAAAACAAAAAAAACTACAAAACCAAATTATTAAAATTCAGTCTAGGCTCCTCATCAGTATGAGTTATTGGGTATAATTAGGGCTTTATAGTTTTGGCAGTGACATCTGTGCATAAATTGACCACAGTGTGCAATAATTATTAATGCCCTAGTGTGCAAGAGGTCATATATCAAGTAGGCTGTGGTTGGGAAAGCTTGTTGTAGAAAGAGGTAGAGGCCTCACTGCTTATGTCAAAACTATATAATTATAGTCACCAGCTGTTCAGAGCTGCCTGCATGCTCTCTGATGCAATAGACTGGTGGCTTGTTTGAGGGTGTTTTCAGGCCTCGGTGAGTTCTAAGATAAGGCAACATAACCCTGAACCCTGTGACCCCAGACTGGAGTCAAGAGGTTTTGAAAATAGATGGAAGGATGGATAGTCTAGAGAAAAAGAAAAAAGCAAAAGTAGAAAATACACACAACAGCCCAATAACTGTTGTGTGTATTTTCCCTTGAAAGCTTTGTTGAATGATGAAGTATGTTGCTGTAGGGTTTGCTCGGTGCTACAGTATCAGCCTAGCTATGAAAAATCTTGTGCTACTCTTGTTCGCCGCCTTGTTCTAGTTATTCCACATGCTTGTGTGCCAGATGATTTTTGTGTTTAGAGGGACATTTGCTCTTTTACACCTCAGATTGGCTCTCGGTAGGTTTAGCAAAACATGAATATATTCATAAAATAAAACAAAACAATAAAATTGGGTACACTTGGGTCCTGTTAGCTGTTCCCATCCTCATCAGATTTTTGATATCTCCTCTGATCTCTGGTTTCTCTGTCACCTATAATCTTGCGCTCTCCCTTTTGTGAAAGATGTTTTAATATAATAGATATAATATAACCTCTACATGGTTGCTGTGGGCCAAGTCGTATAATCTCCAGAAGGCAATTAATTATCACTTCGATTAATGTTGGCTCCATTTTATTTACAATGCCTGGAGAAAGAAGACCTTGCATATTCATCTAAGGAATTTGGCACAGCTCATTATCATGGATTATGTATTGATAGAAAGGGGAATTAGATCAGCTTTGCCCTGCAGAAGACAGGATTGGAATGTATCCTGCCTGCTTAAATGATAGCAAGGGCTGCCATCACCTGTGGAAAAAAAGCAAAGCCATAAAGGATTACAAATAAACCACAAGATATTCAGCATGGCGTGAAGCCATCAGTACTTTGATTTAACTGTGAGTATTTTGGTATATGTATCATACAGAGGAATTTATTATTTGAAGAAAAACGCGAGGCAATACATTACATACCTGTCTTCTAGAAATATAAAAATGTTGGTGCCACTGATGGCCTCTCCTCTCCCCGCTCTGCCTCGGTCAGGGAGATGTACTCACTGCATCTTCACGGTCCTGTGGGGAGGAAGGAGGGGAAAGTGGCCTTGGACTGCAATACCTAGAGACTGGAAGGAGGCACCGTTTTATCGGCTCAGGCACTGGCCTCTTGGGACTGGACAGCTGACGACAGTTATTCAGGGAGCTGGAGAAAGAGCCTGCCTTCAGGAATGGCTGAAGAAAACCCAGCAAAATGGCAATTCTCCAATTAGTTCAAGCAAGTGCTTTCAGTGCAATAAAGAGTGAAACCTTTGCTGTGTTATGGGGGCAACACAGAATCTTGTGCGGTGATAGTTAAAAGAAGAAAGATTAAGAATATCTTGAGTCGAATAATCACATTTTTAGTTGCATCATACTTACAAGGAAGTGTAAATGTCAAGGCGTTCTGGCGACATGCAGATCTGCTGTTTTGCTGCGCATTTGAGATAAAGTGGGACAGTCATAATTCACTTTCTGTGAATATATTTTCTGTTTTAATTTTATTAAAACTATCAGTGCTAATGGCTGTCAGCATGCAGCTCTCTCTCTCTGTATTTATGCTACATGATCACAAACAGTGTCTTAGAACTTAAATCCTTCATAAATCCTTCAGGAAAGGATTTCATGGACTTTTGGCTTGTCTCAGTAGTGCTGCCATGAGGAGCTTTGTGAATCTGGTGGACATGTAGACCACTGAATCCTCTGATTGAATTGTCACTCCCAGAGGAAAAGACAATAAAAGGGGTCAGCGGCTGACTTCAAAAACACGGTCACAGAAGCTGTGTTTCATGGCTGCGGCTTGGCTCGACCCAATCAACACTAATGTTGATCTCAGTGTCCTCAAGGCACGGGGGAGGAGAACTGTTCAAAGACAGCTCTCTCTGGGGTTCTTCCTCTTATTCCCCTTCGTCGACAGGGGAGGGCATGTCTCCCCATGCTTTCCTCTAAAGTCCACAGATTCATTTTTTCTGAGCTCATTGGTATCCTACAGAGACCTTGGAAACAAGCAGTATGGTAAGAAAAAAGTAATAAAAGAAAGGAAAACTCTCCCATGATCCAACACAGGGATGCAGTGGGTTATGTTACTGAATATATTTTAGTAACTGACTTCTTGTACAGATCATGCCACAAAAATAATAATGGCATCTTGCCATCTTTTATGTATCTACTTTTGTAAACATGTTGTCTTCATATATTCAGTTTTAGTTTTTCGGCTCAAATGTTTAAGAATATTACTCTCTATTATTTTGTCTTGAAACTTGATCCATACAACATGTATCTTTATAGCATTAGTCCCAGAAGTACATCTTATCATCACTCTAGAGTGTTTATATGGGGCTTTTTTCCTATCTTTATTCAAGAGCGTGGTCTTTCAATTTGAGAGCATGATTTATTGATTTCATGTTCAGATTTTGTAATTCTTTCCCTCAAACCCTTCCCTCGCACTCAAATAGCTCCTGCTTGTGCTTAGATTTGCTCTGCTCCTGCTCAAACTGTATGCTTGCACTCAGATATATTGTTGCTTGCACAGATTTCCTGCGTTTCCAGCTTCAGCCCTTCTCCTCGCACTCAGGCTGCTTCTGTGCGCTCGTGAAACGTCTGCTCTCAGATGATCTGCTCTGCTCTTGGATTGTTTGTGCAACAACCATGTCAAAATCCCAACAGAAGGCCAGGTGTAGTGTTGACCAACGAAATGACCCCTGCCTCCTTGTGGGCGTTTTCGCTTTACTTCTTGGAGGGTCCTGTAAGGGTGGTTACTCTTTAACCGAGTTCATCCACTCCTTTAATAAATGTACTTCCTTTGCTTTCTTAACGACTTTTGGACAGTTAATGTATATACCAGCACCCATACGTTTTCTTTTACTCCATACCAATGCTCTGTGTTTGTTGGATATGTAAATAGGTGTTGTTGTCTGCTAAGATGTTCGCCATGACAAGAGTATTTATTTTGCCTGTAACAGCTGTATGTTTTGGGGGGTTTGTATGTTGTTTTAGCACTGCACAGTTAAATCCTAGATGGATTCATCTAACCATATTTGACCAACAAACTTGATTCCGATCAAGAAAGTACATTTCTTAGATGTTAAACTTACATTGCTGTTTAAAAATTTGGAAGTAGCTGGCAAAGCCCCTGTGGAAATGCAGCTTAGAAGTGCAAAATATGTGGTCCTGACTATAGTCAGTGTATTTCAAGCTGCCGATCAACATCCTGCAGGGTATTTTATCTGGCAAGTCCCATATTGAAATAAATGCATCACAAATGTATCTAGTTCCCATGAGAATTGGCGCCAGTAGGATGGGGGTTTAGGGGGTAATGTAGCGTAGCACCTTGTTATTGAGCTGAAGGACAGGGCCTTTTGCATTATGTAACGTTTATTTCCCTTCCTCTCCATCTCTCCCTCCCTGCTGAGGTATAACCCTTCTGTTGACTCATCAAAAAAAAAAAAAAAACCCACAAACTTGTCATTACTACAAATGCAGCAAGCTTCCATGCTCGCATCACCTCTGCATATTATGAGAATTATGCACTGAAAGATCCAGACACTTTGAATGTCTATATGAACCCATTAAATCTGCATGATCTGCCCAAGATATTAGAAAGCCCACAGGTTATGTAAATTGGATATCATGTCTGCTTCTGCAGCCCTGCGTCTGACACCTTCATTTGATTTGAGAATACATGCAGCACATTGTCCTTTATCAATGTATTTAACCTGCTACATGTATCTTAGTCTTCATAATCTGCTGTTTTTTGTTTTTTTTGCAGCAGGCTTTGACTTTTTAATTTGCTATTTCTCTCCCTCTCCCCGTCGACATTTGGAACAGAACTTATGTACACTTCCTCTGGCTTGTGCCATCTGTTTTACCAGTACTGTCAGTAGGCGGGGAACAGACACAACAAATGTGTGTGTGTGTGTGTGTGTGTGCGTGTGTGTGTATTTGTGTGTTTGTGTGCTTGGAAACATTCATTCCTGTGAAAGCAATGTGTGCTTCTAAGTCTCTGCGATTAAGACAAGTCTCTTCTGTCAAAATGTGATAGTTTTATCAAAGAGAAGTCACCTGTTTGCCCTTAAAATATAATTTGCTCATATTCAGTCCCCGGCTTGCTGCATTGCCCCTCTTTCTGCAGTTTAACATGTTTTCACATGTTTGAGCGTTTGTCTAACTCTAGGAGAAACCATTAGTGCGAAAATGAATTTCGTTGCCTGGTGACAATTTTACACCCGCACCATGTCTCATCCATGTCAGTAGTGATGCACTGGGAGGAGCACATTACTGCTTTGTCTTTGCTCTCACAGCCCCCATCTCAACAGTTAAGCTGCGCACTGACACACTTTCCTTTTTGTATTCCCTCATAGTACAGCTATTGTAAAGGACAGCGCTTCAGCTTGTCACCTGAAAAAAAAACCAATGAAAAGAGCATATTTTATAAACTTGACATGCTTGCTGTCATGGAACCAGTGTGACACTGAAGTACTAAAGTCTACATTATCTCCCTGCCACTGCAGCAGAGAACAAAGCATCACATCGTTATGAGCTTTAACACAGAGCAAACACAGTGACACATACTTACCATGACACCCAATGAGAATAATAGCCCGTAAGATCACTATGATGAGTGCTGTTCATCTCGCTGCTCGGACTTGACTCTCAATGCGCATGAATCAGTGACAGTGGCCTTTATTTATTTATTAATCATGAATAATGGCTAGTCTAATAGATAGTGAAAGGAATGAGCTAATGCCTTCTCTTATAGCCGCTCTGTAAACAGTGGTCATAGTCCAATGATTATTTCAAGGGAGTTGGGTTAGTGCCAGAGGATATTTAGAGAAAAATGCATGCCCTCCCACTCGCTGTGTGTATTATACTCTAACCATGGTCCTCATTAAAGATGCCTTCCAGCCAAAAAAAATGACTTATTTACTCGCTTATGATCAATTGATTTACTCTATAGGCCAGCACACCAATTTGGGGCCTGAAAACCCATTACATAATGTGTAATATAAATAAAGTCAAAGTTCACTAAAACTATTATAATTTAATGGAGGAATCCAAGGCCAAGGCATATAAGAGCTCCTCAATTATATTTGAAAGACATATGGTCAGGTTACAGTGTCCTCACAATTCAAACCACATTCTGAATTGCTCCATTTCCTGCCTTGATTGGCCAAATCATACCTCTGAAAAGATAATAATGATCATGATAATTTAAAAAACACAGCTTGTATATTGCCACTGATTCATAAAAAAAAACTACAGTATGAATACTTTTAAAAAAAAATGTGAAGATAGACTATTTACTCGTCACTGTTACACATCCATATACAGTATAGAAAGTTGTACAATTCATTGCTGAATAAAATATCAAACATTCAACATTATGAATAGCTAGCCATGTACTATAAAAATTAATACTTTCCTATTTTTACACAAATATGCAAGTAAGGGTTTTTTGGAAAACGATACAAGGACATGACAAGTTTTTTATGGAATGGTCAAACACCAAGAATAAAAACTACAATACTGAAACAAGATAAAAAGTCAGGGGGCTCGGGGATACCTAATTTTGAGTTGTATTACTTATCTTTTACGCTGTGTCCTTTAACAAGATGGTTAGAAAAAGATATTGTATGGTTCTTTCTTGGGTTGTCATAGAAAACCAAAAACCCTACAGGTTTTTCAGACATTCTTTTCTCTGACTTATCACACACGTCCTGCCCTTCTCATTTTGGACCGCTAATCACACATTTATTATATGCTTGGCAACATGTTGAAAGATAAGGAAACTGAAGGGGAAACTAAATGGCACAGTGACTCTTTAGGAACACTGTGGAAAACCTGTTGTCTTCCCACAGTGTCTTCCCACAGTGGAAGGGAATGTTTTTAACAGAAAAATCATAAGAAAAATTTCTACACTAAAAAATTGGAAAGAAAAAAAGAAAATGAACATTTTCTGACTATTGGTGGTCACGTTCAGGGCAAGGTTAAGGTGCAATAATTACTTGGTTATTGGGTAGAAGGAATCACAGTGACGACCCACAGAGAATTATCACCAGGCTATACAGTTCCCCAAAGCTGCATGCAGCGTTTTAGCACCAAATGACAGACAAAGTTAGTGACTAGCTGGTGAACATAGTGGAGCATTAAGCAGCTAAAGAGCCAGATATTTCCCTCAGGAGGGTTAGGTTATGGTTATGAATGCTAATGTTGCTCCATGTCTGCTGAATGTGTAAGCTAATATTAGGCTTCTGCAGTGTGCTTTTGACAAATTAAATGGCTATCTTGCAAAGTTGCAGTCTTTTTAGTACGAAATCCCTTCTTTGCACTTGCATGGACAGTATTTCCTCGCTGAACCGCAGAAGAGGATAGTAACACAAAGCGAGACATATCCTTTAACCATCACTACAAATATTTCTGCATAGGCGTTCTAAGGTAAAATCATATCAGGTTGGGGTCTGTATTCTATGTGCCTGTTATGCCATGTTATGTGCCTGAATATTTAGTATCCAAGGTGTTAAAGAGCCATCAACACCAAATACACTGTGTGGATTGTACGTGGCAATGTAATGACTATGTGAATTTACCATTATAACATGATGACATGATGAAAATGTGTTCAGCTCAGGCAAACCTATTCATCAGAATCTCATTGCACTACTGAAATTAGGTTAGATGACATCATGGCAATTGTGTATTTATGTATATGATGAAAGGATGCCAGCATTAAATGAAACACTGTATATTATACTCTTAATGAGATCATTCTTCTCAGTATAATATTGGTTTTAGCCTTTCTGACTACAATATACTGTATGTATTATTTATTTGAAGCTGGCCCCCTGAACAATTAGATTGGAACATTTGCATAATGGTTGGTCACAAAAGTATCTCTCTTGACCAATTACGTTGTTGTTTTCCAAATAATGATGAATTGGCCTTGCAGTTTTGTGTATGATGTTCCATGGTACATCTTTACTACAGTACATTGTCCCAAGGCTGCTCATTCTTCTCTGTGGAGTGATGTATTCATTCTTTATTATACAGTAGAGAAGGAATGTCACGAATGCCAACACCTGGCTTCATTCCACTGCACATTGCCGACAGTTACCCTGCCTTTCAAATAGATTTGATTGAATACTCTGCATAATTTACAGCAACTACTAAGCTATTGCACACAGGAAATTATGTGTCGGAGGGTCCAATAAGCTCTGTACACATTGCTTTTATAATTACTTATGCATTCACTTAATGCATATGGTATCTAACATGTTGCAAATTATATTGATTTGCATTTCCGAGGTGGTAGATTTTGAGTGATACCATGTATTATGCAAGAGCAAATAATTTAAATAGATAATGCAACAAGGGGAGAATTAGAATTTAAGGTTTTGACATCAGGACAGAAAGAGAAAATTAATAGGTAATTTATTTAGTATTAATAGAATAACCTACAGTGTACATATATCAAAAATTCAATGATGTGAGAATCTGACATGTACTTAACTATATATAATGTGATTACATTTTTCAGTACTGAGTAGATTAAAATGTTAAAGTCAGTAATCACATTACAGTTAGTAATCCCAGTAAAGCTCTGTTATTTCATCATTTTGGGGATTGGCTGATTTACTAGATTTTGAATGAGAGGACTCAGATTAATTAATTTTGTCTTTGCATTCAATGGAGAGACTGATCTGGCACATATTAGCTTGGTGGCTTGAGATGGGCAAATGTGGCTAACATCCGCCAAAAGAAGAGAAATGCACCTACCTGTAACTCCAAAATTGTTTTATCAATAAGCTCCGTAGTCTCTGAAAAACCTACATTAAGGAATCACCTGGATTTGTTGAGAGTTGGAGGGTGTGTGAACCCTGGAGCTGCCCTGTGGTGAGGGTTAGGCTGTGTGCAGTCACCTGGGCCAAGCTAGCTGTTGATAGTCAGCAAACATCCAAACTGACTGCTGACTGCTTAAATGTTTTGTTTTCTATTTCAAAGAATGTTGAATACAGATCAAAATGCATGACAGCCACCCCTCCTACCACACAAAACCAACAAAATTTCATGTAAGTCTACTGTACACATCATGACAGCACGCACACACCCAAGCAACCATTAGCAACAGGCACTTCAGAACCATGGACAGTGTCACTGTTCACTGTGGGTACAGGGACACAGTGTTGCTGTTCACTGTTCATGGTTCTGGAATGTCTGTCGCTAATGGTGGCTTGGCTGTGTGTGTGCGCTGTCATGATACAGCGCACACACAGAATTACATGAAATTTTGTTTGCCATTATGCACATTTATGGTAAATGTGCATATCACATGTCTTTTGTGATGAAGTGGTTGATGGAGGGGCCCATGCAACTGATCCTTTGCTTTTAATTTCATCAACAGTTCCTTCGTGATGGAAATTAAGGCCAAGCCTGACAGTCGGACCTGCCCAGTCGTGTTCCTTGAGTAGGTTTTTATGCGTTTCAGTGCAGAGAATGAACTCTCCACAGAGGCAGTGGACGCAGATTGTCAGGATGAGGCATGTGAGAGTGTCCATTTGTGCCATGTTTACCAGCAAACGCAGACATGATGGTGAGTTTGATGTAGAGTCGGGACTGGTCGAAACATGCACCATAGCTCTCCATCAAACTTGAAAAGGCAGCATTGGGAAAATGGTTACTGAAATGCCCGAGCTGTTGTGGATCCAGAAGAGTCCTGGAACGCCAGCTTTTTGTGGTCACTAAAGTGGTTGGCAATCTGCGTTAGGAGGCTGTCAATTACGCTGCAGTAGAGTTCAGTTCAGTGCTACAATGAAGGGCCGCTCCATCGAAGCACTGAGTGACCACTTTGTCAACACAGCCACAACCCTACAAGAATTCCAGTAGCCGTGTAGCTATGACCTGTGGTCGTCTGTCCTATGTCACATCATCATACTTGAAAAAAAAAAGCTCTTTCACCCCATCTTCAGTGACATAGTGAAGCACATATGACATCTGGCCACGCTGCCTGTTGTCTGTTGTTTCATCCAACATGACAGCCACAAAAGTTGCCTTCCTCACCTCCTCCTTCATATTATCTGTCATTACGTTAGCAACAGCGCCGATCAGGTCATTCTGAATCTTCAATGATGTGCCACTGAGCACCGTTGGTGTGGCGAGGTGAGTGTGCAAGTCGCTGTAATAAATCCCGCAAATCCAGGTAATTTCCCTTGTTTGCCGAGCCTGCTCCTTCATTGGGACCTCGGAATGGCAACTCCTGCAGGCTCGCTAGCTAGTTTATCTGCATTTTTTTTCTCGCTAGCTTGTGATTTGTGTCCTCCCCAGCAGGCAGAACTTGTCATAAAAGTTAGCGATAACAAAGCTCACCCATTAAGAGGGTAGATATGATTGGTCAGTTTTACTGTCATTTTAAAATTAGTCTCTCATTGACTTACTATTGCTCAGCCCTCTGTAAGTTTATAGCCGGACCACCAATCACAGAGCTGCATAGCATTTTCTATCCCAGGAATTGCTAAAGCAACAAAATTATGATGATTCTTTCATTTAACCCTTCACATTCCAACACAAACTGAATAGGCAGGTTTAAGGGTGTATTTCTTCAGAAACATTTGAACAGATGTTGATTGTCGGTTCCCCTCTGATTTTAATTATCTACTGCTGTTCAGTAATTAGTCAAATCATGTAAGTCACTTTTCACTTTTAAGTGATTAGTAATGGGTTCATTGTGTAAATTTTTCAAGTAATTTGCCCAACACTGCCAGCAAGTGTAAGGAAGAACAGTGTAGGACAAGTAACTAATGCAACAACAATTATAATTAACATACAGACAAGGCAACCAAGGATTTTTCTTTTAGAACCAAACAGTGGAACATCTTGATTGGCTAAATCAGTCTGGCCTCAGTCTAAATCGGCATGTGTTTCATGTGCTCAAGACCAGACTGAATGTGTAAAGCCCACCAAATAGCAAGAACTGAAGATGGCTGCAGTGCAGGTCTGGCAGAGCATCACCAAATACTGGGCATGTGCATCAGCAAACATGCAAAGGCATTTTCTCACCAGGGAGTTGTCCAGTTCAAACTGTGCCATTGGCCGCTTCTCAGTACCTCCATGTGATTTGTTTGGAGTCAAATGATTGCTTATTGCCCTGCTGATGTTGATAAAAGAGGCATTAGCTATATCATTCACCAATGGCATCCATCTTTCTCTAATTGTATTAAAAATTAAACATTTAATCCTGTGGTCGTACAGCAAGTTTGTTTCTTTCACTGCCAATGTCGAATATATTTCCTCTATGTCTGGGGTCAGACAAATACAGCAAAATAAGCTCTGTTGGCTGAGTACATTATTCCAAATGTCAAGGATGTAAAGGTCACACAGGAAAATTATTCTTTCAAAGAGCCCTTCATGTTAAGACAGCTGTGCCTTTTAAAAGCAGAACATGCTGGGAAGAGATGTAGTTTACAGTTAGTAAAATGCGATGTGTGTTGCCACATACTTCAGATGACGCACGTTGTTTATGACAAGTAGCAAGATAAGTACTGTAGTGCACCACCAGACATTCAGAATTTGTCCAAGGATTGCTTGCCTTTGAGACATTAACGCAGATCTGTGTAAATCAAGCTGAGATATGGGGAAAATGGCTCGTCAGCAGCACTGTTACATGACAGTTATAAATATACCATCCCTTTCCATCCGTTATTCAAGGCAAGCTACAACGTCACAGAGCCGAGACATTTTATAATCCAGACATCCTCAAGCTTTAAGCATGGCAACAATAATGACTTCACCGCAGACAGACAACATGCAAAGGCTAAGAGTTCACCATTTTCTGAGTACATCCTAACTACCTTAATTGCATCCACGTTTCCCTCACTTGCGTCTTTTCCTGCATCTTAGTCCCTCCCACTGCAGACGCGAGGAGAGATGCAAGGAAAGAACAAACGAGTAAAACCATTTTCAGAGTCTGTAGTAGACTTTTTCATGGTTTGGAGTGGATTTACATATGCGCTAACCAAGTAATAATAAGGGCACAGGGTTACCACTACCAGCGCAGCAGTGTTTTTTCTGTCTGTATGTTTCCTTTCCTTCCAGTTTGACATCTGCACATTTATTAAAAACATGCATTCTGTATTTCTACTATAATCACAGTATAAATACAATAACTGTATTCTATAAATGGACTTCACTGCTCAGACGCTGAATGCACATGAACTATTTCGACTGGCAGCAAGTTTGATAATTTGTGTCTGCAAAGTTTTAGGAAAAGTGGAAATGATGTAGTACATCTCACATCCAACTATAGTTTGTACCTGATACACAGTGATTTACAGCCTCACAAGTGACTGAAGAGAAATTACATTAATTAAACAATTAAAATGTGTTTTTTGCTGACAGACAACACCCCCCCCCCCCCCCTCCCCACTACCACCACCACCACCACCCCCCACTACCACCACCACCACCCCACCCCTCCCTGGCTTTCATATTATACATGATATAGGTTAAAAGGGAAAATAACAGATCATGAAAAGAAAAACAAAAATCTAATCAATGAAGAATGTTGTTTATGGTTGCTTTTGTTGATTATATCTACAATTAACACATGTCCATTACTTTTAATTAAGGGAATTGGGATGACTTCTTGATGCTTAATCTCACTCATACACACAAACAAATACACACATATACAGGCACACAAGCAGAATAACTGAATTACTGATGCTTTTTACACTTTATATTTATTCTTCCACACCAATGACCCAGTTTATGAGCCCAGAGATTATAATGTTAACAACATTACAGCACCGCTTTTGGCAGCATCACCCCTGTCACAGTTTGTTGTTTTGAACTGCTCGTCTATGAATTTTGTGTAAGTCAACACTACCGTGGCTACTTGTTACTCTTACATTGATTACAGATTTGTAATAAGTTGTTTAATTGATTTATATGCAACTCTCAACTCAAGGCAAAACATTGAATTGTGTAATTGATTGAACCTTTTTGTCTCTACAATGTTGTGAAAGCAGGGGGAATATTTTATACTGTATTCTCTACTATCTACACACAAATCACAAGATCCAAGTGAATTTGTTCTGACGTGGAAGGCAAAGTGTCAAACGAGGGGTTGTTGCTGGTTTAGGCCTACAGTCGAGACCCTGTGGCACAGAGCGCCAAGTATGCACATTGTGTGTGTGTGACAAGGCGAAATCAATATTTACTGTACTCTGAGGATTTAAGGTGCCACCACAGCCGATGTATTCATATTTTTTCAGTGATCGTCATCAGCTGTTGGCTTAGGTTCAGATTCACCAAAATGATTTTGCACTCTCAGCATGCTCATGATTAGATTAGAGATTTATGTAAGAATAATAATGATGTTAGTGTTGAAAAATGTAATGCACACATTAACTAATTGTGGGATTTGCTACAAAAGAGATACTGTTATAGAGCCATTACAGGAAGTCTACTTTGGTATTGCTTCAGGTCAGACATCAAGATGCTACTTTGATCATCAACTTTAAGCATAAATTAAGAAAATAAAATCCTTCTGCAGATGATTTTTAAGGGATATGATGAATTCCTGAACACAAAAGTTCAATGAGCTTTCCCTGCTGATAGGTTCTCAGTTATTTTCTGTTAGGAATTCATTATTCCACATAAACTGGCAGTGGCTCAGATTAACATGATTATCATAATGAACATTTCCCCCCAGAAGCCTTTCATTATCTCCGCCAGGCGTAAGCCTGGAAGGAGATCATGTGTTTGGTCGTGTGTGTCCGTGTGTCTGTGTGTGTGTGTGTGTGTGTGTGCGTGTGTGTCCGTTTGTATATCTGTCCCATCAGCGTAATAATTTTTGTGCACATTTATGACTGTATGCTCAAGGACCTCTCATGGTTGTGGTGATTAACAGTCTCTTTTAAAAACCTATTTTATAAAGCAATTCCTTATGAGCCTATAGTAATGCTTAGATTTTTGTCCTTTCATCAGTCCTCGCCATTTTACGGTATGCGTTACGACATTGCTATAGGCATTTCCTAAAACTAAAAACAAGTCTTACCTAGTCTGTTGCAGGCCATATTTTGGCCTTTGTCGTTACTCACAAACTGACATCCATAGAAAAGAGCATCTGCAGATTCATTTCATACCCCGATATGTTATGATCCACTAAAGTTAGGCACAATACAAGATGAATAATATCCCTGTTTTTGTTATCTTTGCCACCTCTCCAACTCTTCGTCTGGGAGGGGAGAAGCAGGCAGGGGTTTATTTTGTGTGTACTAAGCACTACCACTAGTAGGATTGAAAATATAAAGTATAAAAGGCAAAGTCCATGAATTGTCCAAAATGGAAAAGGTTCATCTTTTGGGGAACATTAATGTGCTTGTTGTGTTTCATGTCATGTTTCATGGGAGTCTGCTCGTTTGATTTTGGTATTTTTTGTGTACAATTGGAACATTTGGCCTGATGGCGACACAATAGAAAACCTCAGAGGCTCAACAAAAATGATTAGGAAAAGTTCACTTGGGATCATGAATGAACACCAGCTAGCGGGGTAAAAACACTATGACCCACTCACCACACAGAACATTTGCAATGATTCCACAAAACCCTACATTACGTTTGTTTGTCCTCATATCTTAAGAACAAAATAGGTAATTTTTTGTGATTTTGCTGACAAAGTCAGTCAGTATCATTACATTTCAGGGTTTGTGTTCTGTATGAAGCACATATTCAGTCCAGTAACAACACAAATGCGGCTTTGCTCGCAGCAGTGCCAGTAATACTGTATATGTGCAGTATTTAGACTAGATGGGAATGTTTCATTTTAATTTATCGTGGTGTTATTGTAAAGTACGGCATTAATAAATATTGATGCACAACTTAAATGTTGCCCGCTTTGCCTGAGTAAGCATATCACGCTTTTTTTTATTTTTATTTTTTTTACTTACCAGGGGAACATCTGCCTTCTACTCAATGTGTTATGATTAAACTGGTATTTAAGTTTGCTCTTCCATTTCATCTCTCGACATTATTCATTTATCAAACCATTACTGGGACCATGCAGTTTTCATCTAAAATAATTGGAGATTTGTACCTCAGGAATCTGAGTCTATCTATCTATGTATCTATCTATGTATCTATCTGTCTGTCTATCTATCTGTCTATCCATCTGTCCATCCATCCATCCATCCGTTTGTCCGTGTTAGCTTGCTACAGAGTCATATTACAGTGTGTTAAAGCCCCTACACACTCGTGATACTCCTACACATTCACTTGCTTCACATTCACTTACTTGCCATTTTGCTGCACCTGTTAAGTGCATCATTCTTATTAGTTCATGGAGTTTGGTGGTCTTGTAATTTCCAACATACAGTGGGTCTTCCCAACTTCAGGTCGGGCCTTTGATGCAAAAAAAACAGTTTCACACATATGTAGGCCTTTTTAACTGAAGATATTTTGACTTCAGGTTTCAAGGTCCTGTTGTTGTGCATGCTGGATCACTCTTTCATTTTTGTTTTTAAATTAGATTCAAAAAGCATTCAGCATTCATTGTGTTTAAGCAACATGGATTCAGCTCTTTGAAACCGAAAGCTTAGCAGTGAGAAGCTCCAGTTCAGCTGTCAGAGGATGTGTTAAATGACACAGTCTACTGTACTGTATATTCAACTTTGAGCGATCATCCAACATAGTACAGTAGTTTAGGAATTGACAGAGGAATTCTGAGCACCCCAGCTGTTGAGAGACCATCTGTGTGCCCCTGCATGACAGATCAGAGCCACTGAATATTCATGCCCCTCCCTCCCCTTATCACATTAGATTAGAACCCATGTGGTGAGAAGCAGGGGGGAGAGGTTGACAACACGGTTACGTTGTCAGGGACCCTTACAGCTGTGTGTTAAATAGCACATTTGCCAAATGGACATGTGCTATTCTGTGACACCAGGATGAATGTTTTGTGACAGTGTGTCCTTTTGCTGTATTGGGTAAAAATGTCCTTTGTATTTTCAAATGTATGGCAGGGGAATGTTATCGACCACATTTTTGAGTTAGATTCCAAATGTATGAAATGTATGAATTGATCGGTTTCCACCAGTGATGATTGCTGACATAAAAGTCAAGTTAATACAGTACGCTTAATCTTTTCAAGACCATTGCCGATATTTTGAAGATGCAGTGTGTATTTATTCACTGACTGCAGAGTCGTGATCATTGAGAAAGCAAGTTAATTCTTCATAACTTTGCTTTTTTGATATGGAATATGTATGTATGATATCACAAATTAGTTTTGGTATTATGCAGTGTGAGCAAAAGAGCAAAAGTATCAAAAAGTCAATCCCGAAATGAGCTAAAAGAGTGAAATTAAAAGAGTGATGCTTTAAACACATTTCAGAGCCCGGCAGATGAAGCTGCCAGTTTGCTCATGAATGAAATATGAACTCTCAGAGACAAGGTCACTTATATTTGACTTACCTAAATACGGTATAAAAATTGTGTGAATCGGTGGGGCTTGAAGAGATAGCCAAGAAATATTCATTAAAGAAGACGATCTGCTGCTACCCTTTTAAGGGTAATAAAAATGCTTGGGAGGAGAAGCTAGCATGAGTCATTATTGTGTCAATACAGAAGCATACCTACAGTGCTTGTCCACATATCATTTTCTGTAAATCAGCAGGGGATGACAGCCCTCTTTGTAATAGCCACATTAATTGCAGAATTTCTTACCGTACAAAGTAGAAATGAATGCTGTGAATAAGTAATCGCCCAGTCAAGATGGTCCATGTGTGCTGGGATGTTAGTTCTTAGGGTTGGGAGAACTCCAGGGATTGTTACAGATCTCATCACGTGGGTGATAAATCTTCCCATTAAGTGGCTGCAATGGCGCATTGGTAATTGATATCAATGTAGTTAAGGTGGAGATGTGACACATTTACAGTGCTGGTGCACTGGTCAGCTGTGTTTTATGTGCTCCCGTGGCTGCCACATGAATGAGGGTCACCTATGTGCCTCATGAATCCTTAAACAGCTGCTCTCCGCTGTTTGCCTGGCTGGCAGGGGGAGTCGGGCAGTTTGTTACAGGACTTCACCGGCGCGGTTGCAAAGCAGTGTGGCGAACATCTGTTGTGTGTAAAGAACAAAGCTGTGAAGTATAAATACATTTGCATATGTTTAGGTATCTACCTCCTATAAAAGAGGTCTTGAGGTATCAGCACTTTGAGAAGGAGCTCAAGAAATACTGGAAAAAAAAATGTGTTTACCTGCAAAAAATTAGAAATGATAATGACAATGAAATATGCTAATTTATTTCATGCAGGTCTTTCTTGTCCTACTGTACCAAATGCTCCATATGCTTAAACCATCATTGTTAAAAGTGATTCAGCTTTGCAGTAAACTTATACAGAAAAAAAACGATCAACGTTGAAAATAAACGGATTGGCAGTATTTTAACACTTTGTTGTCTCTCTACTTCAGGTGCACAGGAGGTGGTGATCAGATGTCCCCTCAACCACATACAGTGTATCGGGACAAAAAAATGCATTCATTTCAACAAACTCTGCAATGGGGCTAGAGACTGTGAAGACGGTTATGATGAAGGAGTTCACTGTCGAGGTAAGAGTTAATAATGCGTCTTCATATCCGGATTCTTTTCGCCTTGGGTTTGGAATACATAAATGAATAAGTAGTCTCATTATTATGTTAATTAATCAGATCGTGCTCATTTTATTTGGATTATTAAGATTGTGAAATGTAGTTTACCCATTTAGTCTGTATTGAATTTGTAAAATATATAGCTGTGGAAAATGCATACTTTTATTCCCTGCTGACGTGCTTTTCATAAGAGATTCATTATCCTTAAATTCTGTCAGGTAAATCTAAGTGTGCTTTTCCTTGATTATAGGGGTTTAAGGATCATTTTCACATCCACATTGATAAGCACTGTTTAATCTACCCTTTGTCACAGCTAAATTCAACCCTTAATGCATGATAGCTGATAATGCAAATGTAAATTCATGGTAGCTTGAGCCGGAACTGTCTAACTTTTGTGGTAAAACCGGTTGCCAAGGTGACTTCTCATCATCCTTCCAGTCAGAGCAGGCAACAGACACAGCAGGACAGTAGCACCAGGTGTTGTGTTGTACACACGTTTTTTTGTTGTTTCTCGCATCCTTAGCAACTGTACCAAGCTGCTATGGACACCTGGCTTCTGTGATAAGGCAGTGTCTGCCTGATGATTGCTGCAGTCTTGGCACAGTAGCCCTGGTCTGGCAGAAATAGTGCCCTTGACCTGTAAGTCAGTTAAAGTCATGCTGGGCTTTGTCTCTGTGTGAGTGCTAGATGCAAGGAAATGGTAGCCTTTGGTTCACAGCTGAGAAGAATCCAAAACCCTGCTTGTTGGCAGAAAACTCAAGTGTTTCACTCCCTACACTAATGCTTGCATTGATGAAGTTTACTTGGTAGATTGCCTGGGACAAGAGAAAGGAATTAAATCAATATTGATTGAAGTGGGAAGATTGCAAGCGTATGCAGTGTGTCATTTATTGCCATTTAAGTGTGATAATTAAATTAATACACCTAGAATAAATTACATGTTTGCATAACCTTTTTGAGGCTGCATGAAGGCCTGGGGTTTTAAAGAAACCTTCAAGAAATTGCAATAGCACAGGTCTGATAGCTTACTACTACTTTCAAAATCTGCTGAATTGTTCCTGAGCTTCACAACTATCTTTAGGGTTAATACTTTAAGGTCTGTGTAGTTCATTCAACTAAACATCAAGGCAGGACAAGTGGTCTGCAAACCTATTTCAAATACTGCCTTCATGTCAGGTTTCATAAAAAAAAAAAAGCAAAATGCAACCTGGGAGAAACACTCAAGTCAGCGCGGGCAGAACACACAAGAAGAGAAATGTCAGTTACAGTAATCATCCAATGCAAAATCATAATTGCAGTATCACAGTATCAGCTACTATACTCCCTAAATCAGCTAGTATATTCAACTTTCCCCTTGCAGCAGTAAGTAGTCATCCTGATAATGATCTCTTTTACAGATTCTGCAAAAGGAAAGCGATTAGACACTATTCTAATATACTGCTAGCATACAGTATAATAGCAGTAAGTCTCAGGATACTGTATTTTACTGGGAGAACTGATGAGTCACGCCATCAGGCACAATCTCTTAGAGAAGCTGAAAGAAATTTGGACAGAAAGGTCAGAAGAAGTCCTTCTTCTGGTTGCAAAGCTCTTTCCTGCTGAATAGGATGCTTGTTTCTGCTTTTTTAAATTTTGAATACACAGCAACAACATAAAGACTTACTGGAACCTTCTCCAAAAGAAAACATAGTACATAGTACCTAAAAAATAATATGGGTTTCCATTGCACACATTGTGTTCTTATTTTACAAGCAAAACTTGCATTAGATCAAAAACCTAAGAGTAAAATAAAATAATAAATGGTATAATCGTATTTGGCTCTTTTAAATTATAACATCTTATAATAACAAAATCATAATCATACAATATTATAATTATATAACTGTTCATCAGAAATAATTAGTTCTTAAAAGTCTGCTGATATGCTGTAAACTGGTATTTCATCTCATCAAGCTTCATGAATAATGAAGCTTAAAATGATTTTATAAACCTTGGTATCAAGGCCTCCTATCTCTACTTAAAAACATTATTTTTCTCTATAACAACACATTAAAAGGAGTATAGAACCACAGTTGAATTACCAATAAATTCAGAAGTGTGTGTTTTTTTTATATGTTATCTTAATTTGGATATACTACTTTGTAATTTGAATTTTTTGTTCAGTGTGTCAGTTATAAGGTATTTTAAGGCCCACATCTACCCTGACTGTCACTCCGACAGTAAGGACAGCCTTCTGTTGCACTGCAGTATTCACTGTAAAAAATATTTTATCTCAATTGACACACAGAATCAGTGTAGAAAACATTATTGAACCTGGTTCATAATCTGGCTTTTTTTACTATACTATACATTACTGCTGCGGGTTCCACACTGTCTTGACCCTTGAGATCTACATCTACTACTGCACATCTACTTTTCTTGTCTTTCTGGTGTCATATTACACATTCCTTGTCCATGAAGGGGTAACATGACACCTTTGTGTTTAATTCCTTTAAAAGACATTTGTGAGAATGTGTGATCTGAATGCCAACAATCCACCTCTTAATGCAACATTGCAGTCAACTGCTTAAAAAATTTCCTTGCCTGAATCGGTAGAAAGATTTATCCTTTGGCAGTGAATACATTCGTTTTGTAGAAAACATGAATTTTTATTCTTTCTACATAAATAACACATTATGGTCTTTGTGTGGTGCCAACCTTCTACTTAAGTTCACTCTGGGACACATACTGCACTGTATGCTTAGTCCCACATGGACAGAGCAAACTCACTGGGAAGCATGAGAAATTGAGGTCACCAAAGAGAAGTTTTAGGCAACCAGCTGGGTCTCTCACAAAACTTTTTTCCCTCCCTTTTCTGCCTACCCCTTATGAATATACATGCCGAACATCCCGAGAGGCCTCGATATGAAGGTGCCCAGATGGAAAACCACCAAACTCTCTTCGTTCACCTTCAGGAAACCTGCTCGTTCTTAATCGCATGCTCATGGCTGTGCCATGGGATCTGTAAAGTCTCCACTGCTTGCATTGAGGAAGACAAATGTCACACTTAAATAAACATGAATCAGCTTCAGGCTGCATATGTTATCTTTAGGGCAGTCCCAGAAAGTGGACATAAACAAATTTCTTCCAAATCAAGACAGTTTAGAAACTGAATTTCTTTCTTTAACCTTTATTTATGGAGGGAAGTTTCACTGAGAGGAAGTTTTTAAAGCGCTTTGTCTGTTAAGGTAGAAAGGTGCTACAAAGGTGCAGTCCATTTACCATCCTTTGCAGGAACACTCTGACCACAGTCACACTGTTACACACATTAACACCTGGAAGCTGCCCAGTACACCTGCAGTCCGACCTGCCAGCCATCGAAGGGCCTTGCTCAGTGGTGGTAATGAGGGAGGGGGAAGGGCTGCTTTTTGCAAAGTCTGACTGTCCTAGAAAAATAAAAAAAATTGAAAGCTTAATTATGACACCAGGCTTCTCCATGTGTGTTCAAACTGTTTACTGAATGTTTTTACTTTTGCACCAAAATGTGTTCCATATAATGCGGTGCATGCTGTCTGCTCTGAACCAGAACAAACACAACAAAGCATTACGCTGTGGGAATAAACCACGATGACTAAATAATTAAATCTAAATAGAAATGTTAGTAGTAGTATGCCAGTACTAAACTCTAGGGTTTGCATTCTGCTTTCTTGACGCTGATGGAATCCTGTCTGAGACTGTATCATGATAACACATTTACGGCACTGTCATCAAAATATTACTGATAGATTGACATTAACTCAACAGCACTGTGACATTGCCGAATGTTAAAACCAGTGATACTGTATTTTGCTTTAAACTTCATTCACAATTCATTTTCACAAAAGTTTGGTTATAGTCTTAGTCCTTAGATAAGTATTGCCTTCAAATATCAACCGGTTAAGGCATTTGATTAAATTTAGATCCTCATTTAGTTCCTTTTTTCTGTTTAAAACATCTGAGCATCTGGGCTTTACTGAATTCCCTCCTCCTAATATTACTTGTTCTTCGATGTCTCCCAGTAGTAATATTGTGGTAGCGATGGTGGATAGACTGCACCAATTTTTTGACAGGGATTGTCTAGAATCATTTAAAATATGCTATGTTCATATGAGAAAATCAACATAATGGCACTTTTTTGTGCATACTGTGTCATTGCAAATAGTGAATACAGCTGTTTTTTGTGTGTGAAAAGATGAAAGATGATCAGCGTTAAGTTTAATGAGTCATTACAAATTACATAACATTATACAACATTACATAATAGCCTGGGCTCAGTTGTCACAGTAATCAATATTGGTTCAAAAGGGACTATGATATGTTGGTATTTTCTTGGCCTTGCACTGCAGTGCTTTTCCCACTCGTGTTATTTTTGTGCCCATTTCAGTGCACATGATGCAAAGGAAGGAAGACACGCTATTAAATGGGAGTTTAATATGGGAGTTGCGTGCAAAAGACATAGTGGCACACTCTTCAGAGCCACATCTGAAAAGACAACTTTTTTTTATGATTATAGCAAGAAATGCCAGAAATGGGATAAATATAGCCTGTCATTTCTCCATACCGTACTGCACTTCAGATCAAATCAAACAAAAGCAGTATCAACATATCTTGAAATACTGAAATGTATATATTTTGAAATTTACTTGAGGGAAAAAGCAGTTCTGCTGTGGTCAGGTTTCAATGCTGAACTTTGAAATATTACCATGGGGAAGTGTATTTAGCTGCCCTCGTTTTCATTGACAAAATAGCACAAAACCTTAATCAACAAGCATTTTAGTTATGGGTATAGCAGTTAGTACTGCTGACGTCTCCTCTATATCTTCTCTTGATTCTCTTCCTTCTAAAGGTCTTCCTTCCTAAACGAACGAAGCTTGTTCTGACTGAAAGCTTGCTTCAAGTAAAATTGAATCGAGGGGATCAGATATACACGTACAAGGTGACTGCTAAAACGAGAGCAACATCCAGTTCACATCTTTCACTTCGACTGACATTTAGACAACACATTAGTCAGTACTATTTTTATCCCTGACTAAGCTCGACCCAAACCATTACATTCATCATTAATAACCTCATTTACTAATAGCTCATAATTACTTGACATTTAGTGCAGATTCAGCCCATTTGTTGGTGGTAAAGTGTGGAGCAGGGGAAAAAAAAAATAGTTCTCACGCAGAAAACAGGTCAATTTGAATATCAAGCACAACACACAATAGATAAATTTCATGTTTTGTTAACCCTCCTGCTTAAAAAGAATGACACCTGTGAACCTTGTTCAGACAGTTCGGGTAACACTGCAAAAATTACACACAATACACTCTATGCACATATCCATGGCCTATTGTGTTCTGTTTAAGCTGTCACACGTACCTTCACTCTCTCACTGCCAATACAGCTGCTCCACTGCTCACAATGAGACCAACTGCTGGTGCTCATTACTCCATTTCATCCCCTTGTAGGCTCTGAATCTGAGGTTTCCCCTCAGCAGAAAAGTTTGTTGCTCCCCAGTCCCTCTTCTCTCTTATTGTGCTAAGCTTTCGAGTGTGATCTCTTGAGATCAGTGACTGTACTGTATAAATATCTAGACAGTTGTCTAGGCAGTTTCTAGTCGTTTCACGTGAGTTGTCTGAATGGACTTTTATTCTCTCCATCCTTGAGTGTTATTATTTGTACATTTTAACTCTACCAATCCCACCCAAACGTGTTTAAGTGAGGCTTGCCCATGAACCAATGGCACGTTTTGCTGTCAAACAACACATTGATTTATCTACAATAAGAAAAATAAGAAAATTTTGACATAAACCTGCATTAACTAATTTTATTGGCCACTTGGCAGCAGCAGAAACCTGAAGCCAGAAATCATATCATCACCTTTTAAGATATCTTGAACTTGTTAGCAAACAATTGGTTATTTCTACATCCAGCAGTTACTGAGCAACATTATCATTCATTTGGATCATTGTTCAAGATGAATAATAGATCATGTCAGTTTGTTAGTTTTAGCTTACTCCTTTCAGCTGCTTTCTTGTAAGCCATTAGCTTACATTTCCCCTCAACAAATCTGATGTTACACCACTTTTATTTCCTTGTCATTTTGCATTGATTTTGTTTGCAATCACTTTTCGTGTGTCTTCACAGCCTCAGCTAAATTCCCCTTATTACACTATATGTTTTCTCTGATGCAGGCTACCTCCTCTAGGAGCAGCAGAAAAAAGCCAGTTCACTATTATTTTATCCCTATTTATAAATCTGTTTTCTTGTTTATTTTGAGCTTTAATTGCTAGGAGATATTAAACATTTCACAGACACACAAAGAAATCATGCATGCCTTTGCAGAATAACTTTAAGGATATTTATTTTAAGAGTGAACGGTGGCGCAAATGCATCTGACTGGCTGTTCATACACGTCATTTATCTTGTAATTACTTGAGAGCTGCTCTTAAAGGTTCCTCCTACACTTTTCTGTGAGTAGAAGTAAATGGCTTGATAAAAGTGTCTTATTCTTAACTTTTAGCAATGAAATCTTGTACTCCTAAGTTAGCACTTTAGAGTGTTTTAAAGTGTAATTCTCCAAAGTTTGATAAATTTGGGCCATATATTTATATATATATATATACCATACCATATTTGACACCATGTTTAATTCTAATAAATACATTTTGGAACTGGATTTTTCTCCGCAAACCTGCATTCTTTGTGTATTTAGTGTTTTTAGCTCTGGTTATCCTGAAAAACAAAATCTGCACTACTTCCATATCTGCACTTACCTGCAAGGCAGATAA
This sequence comes from Scomberomorus guttatus, assembly GCA_038419695.1. Classification (NCBI taxonomy): domain Eukaryota; kingdom Metazoa; phylum Chordata; class Actinopteri; order Scombriformes; family Scombridae; genus Scomberomorus; species Scomberomorus guttatus. The sequence continues at coordinate 23,171,663 of CM076456.1, read as the reverse complement.
ATGGAAGTGGTACAAAAATCCATTTTTTGGGCCTGAGATTGATTGGTTAAATATAGATTCAGCTATTTCTTTGCGGTCTCTGACACAGAAGTGACCTGAGTCATCTGCAATTTAGATTTTGAGATACTTTGTTAATGTACAATTTTAAAATGGCCTTCTTTCTTTTAAAAGGATAGGTTCACATTTTTTCATGTCGTTTGCTTTGCCGCAATCCTCCCTCCTTTTCATACTGCTTGTTAGATTCCTTCTTAATGTGCTTCCAGTGGAAGAGATGGGGGCCAAATCCACAGTATTATACTATTATGACTTTTATTTGAAGTAAATATGAGGCTTCAGCAGATATTACAGAGAAAATTTTGTATAGATTTTGTAAAAACACTCTAACGCTGGCAGATACTCACTTGATGTGATTAACTCAGACCGCTGAAGCCTCATTTGATCTTTGGCCAGTGATAACAGGAGGAATGATTGTGGCAAGCGAAACCAGTTTCAATGTTGAAGTGGGCACCTGACTATTGTTTTAAGACAGACATGAAAAAAATGTGAACCTATCCTTTATAATTAAAGATTAGGACTCAGATGTCGGGGCAGGCCACTTTAAAATTGTACATTAACACAGTATCTCAAAAACGGAATTGGTTTAAGACATATGTGGAGAACGTGAATCTATCTTTTAAGTTTGTGTGCATCCTGACACCGAAAGCGTTACATGTTAAGCAATTCTATCCCTGTCCTATGCAGGATACATTTTGGCTGTGATCTGTGAAGAATGACATGTGGAATTAGTAACAAGGATAATGACACAGAAAGAAAAGCAAGTGTCACCAATCGCTTCCTAGAGAGCGTAGTTGATTGTGATTGCATTTGATTGGACACTCAGTGTCAACCTGTGCCAACCCCACTCACGCCAGCGGAAAATCATCAGCAGAAATAATCCTCCGAATGTCTCTGAGCGTGATGAGGTGTGGCTGCCTCTACCGGCACTCTGCTCTGCCAGGCTCTCTAATGTATTTGATCTCAAAATATATGGATCTATTTCTGCCACGTAAGGGTAATCTGGACTTTTATGCGGCAATGATTTCCATGTCATAGCACAACTTGTCAAAGGCAATGTGTTTGCCCTCTACGGAGAACACACTGATTTAAGCTATTTGGGGATTTGAATTATAGTTGTCTTTTGAGTACATTTGCTGAGAAGTAGCAGAAAAAAATCTCATTACTGACGTGGAAGTGAGAAATTACTGTCTCCCTCGTTTCATCTTCTTTGGCAAACACATACCTTAACAGTTTTTTTTTTCAGTCTCTGACTTTCTGAAACCAAAAAAAAAAATGATACAGAAAACATTAGCATACATTCCTCTTTATTTTCTTATAATAAAGTCTCTGAAAAACAAGCAATGTCAAACATGCACATTCCCTCCCACCCTCTGTCTCCAAACAACATTCAATTATCTCAGTTGATTAACTTTTCATTACAACAACTCAAACAAACAAACACTTTTCTCCAGGGTGAAGGAGCCTGTGGTAAGTGATGCTCTTGTTCTGAAATGACTACCCATGAATACAGCTCAATAATTTTTTTAGTGTTTCTCAGGTTGAAAATGTACTGCCAACCAGCCTTGTAGACTGTAACATATTAGCATATTTATTAAATTTTTGCTCCTCTAATGGATGGAACATTTACAGTAAGTAGTCAAAGTGATGGCTCTCCTCTCCCCGGTGGTACTGTGTGTTATTCCACCTCACCAGAGAGGATGGGCTTGTTATTTTTAATAGTGTTTTATATCCTACTTCTGCTCTGCGATACAGATGCATCTGATGATTTAAAGGTCATTTTCAAGGAATTTGTATAACATGTATTAAAGTCATCTCATTTTGAATTCTGTGTCAGATTTTGCTTGGCTGTTTGAGGCATTGAAGTTCCAAGTCTTGTTATCCTGGTAACCCTGGTTAAGATTGACTGCCAGGCCCCTCTGCACACTATTTAAACAAGAGCAGACACTGGCAATCAATATTTCATGCATCTTACTTTGTTGTTCCAGAGTCTGGCAAGATATTGTCACTCATATCATTACTCTCTCTAATACGAGGAAACAATCTGGTGTCATCAAATCCTATTACAGCGGATTTTCTTCCTCAGGAGTGGTTAGAATTAAAATTTCATTGTTTGCTGGAAGATTTCGACACCCACACCCATGATGTTCCCTCCAATATTTAAGGGCATGTCAGAAGCCTGGCAGTGCACCAGTTCTCAAATCCCTCAGCAAATTGTGCTTTGAGGGATTAACAACATTCACTGTCACATTTGAGCCCCAGTTTGAGCTACAGGATTACAGTTTTTGAAAACTTCATGTATATGTGCATGTATCTCTCAATTTCTTGGGAAAATTATACCTTGTAGACCAACCGGACAGCTCCATGTCACATCAAAGCTGACACACTTAAGCTCCTCAGATAACTTTCTAAAGCCTTGTCAATAAATTGTGTCACTGAAATCATAGCACATCTTATACAAATAATATTCCCCTGCACACACTTCTTGAAATTCTTGAATGTTTGATCCCCAGAGAAATTGTGACCCAATTTCAGCGTTGTGGAATCAATCTCGTCACTCTTGCCACCCAGAGAATACCAACCACAGCTACAGACCTACAGAATGGGTTAAGCCCCTAATTTGTGGGTGGGTAATACATTCATTAAAGGACCTTTAGCCAGTCATGGGTTTACCTCCTGTGTTGGGTTTGCATCACAGTTTGGTCCCACATTAATTACAGGCCTTGACTGCAAGCAGAGTTTTGGGGAAAGGCTGGTTATTCAGAGACAAAGGCCATGGCCATTCCTGAAGGGAAGGCATAATTAGGCCAGATGGGGCAATCTGACTGTTAGTCTTAGTTAGTCTTTTCTTGCCCATGGTGAGGCTTCTTGTTTGCATTGGCAGAGGAACAGTGCCACACTCACCATTCATACTCTGCCATCTGTGTGACTGAATGTGGAAGGTCTGAGGAACTTCTGCTCAAGGCCTCTAGATAGATGTGTGACTTTTTGTTCGAGTGATACTGTGGAGTGAATTTTTTTTGTCCCAAATAGGCTGAAATTAATTGCTACTATAGGTTTTCTTAGTGAATAGAACAAAAAATGTAATGGTTGTGTGCACGATTCTTATCATTTTGTTTTTCAAATATAAATCCCGAACAAATGACCACCCTTGCTAATTGTATTCTTAATTGGAGAACAGTGCAATGCCCCCACTCCTGTTGTAACATTTCAGTTATGAATATTTTATGCATAAGAAACTATATTATTGTTTGTGATAATATATTTACTGTACACTACATGCTGCTGAAATGTAAAAAACTGAACCTCACGGTTTATGTTCATTTAAGCACATCATATGCTCTGCCAGAGACGTATTGGCATTGCAATTACCAGATCACTGATAGAATCTAAAAAAAATCGTAGCTTTCTCAAAACCCCTATAACAAAGCAGCAGAACCTCCCCTGAGTTTCACATATCTCAAACCACCGTTTTTTTCTTACCAGGCATAGTGTGAAAACAGATGGAATTAATTTTGTGCAATTGCTAGAATCATTCTGTTGATATATCTGATAACAGCAAATTAGACTGCAGTTGACTGCAAATGAGACAGGGATTGCTGTCATGAATGCATATGCTTGAGTGTTTCAGAGTGAATAACATTTGACCGCATATTCCACTAATTCAAACATTTTACAGATCTTTGACTTTTAGTCATTGAAACAAAAATGCATTATGAAAACCTTGGGTTGTATCTTCCTCCAAATTAACTCAAAATCTTAAGTATATATTATACACCATACATTATAGCATATACTTATATAATAAGACAATAGAGGTTTGTTCTGCAGAAAGTGTTAGGTAATCCCTGCCATGGTACACCAACACAACACCAATTTACAGGCTTGTTTTAATCTGAGGAGACTAGCGTGAAGTAACCGGATAAGTAACATGCATCATTGCAGACTTACAATTACAGATTTTTGGACAAAGCAACAATGCATATTACCATCTTCAGGTTCCTGAGCTTTATTATAACAAATAATGCTCTGACCTGTAACTAAACCTGTGGAAGTATTTGTGGTCATAGATCTATAACCATTCAAAGAGCTGATGAGGCCTTTTACCAAAAGCTAGGCTAATTTGAACTACTACTACTACTACTACTACTACTACTACTACTACTACTACTACTACTACTACTACTACTACTACTACTACTACTACTACTACTACTACTACTAATAATAATAATAATAAGCTGATTTACAAGTAAATCAAGGCACACCAACTCATGGTAATCAGTTATGCAGATTGTCTCAAATGTCATGATTATATTGTCATTATAGATATTTCCCCTGTATGGCACACTGCCAAATGATTAAATCTGACAGGCAGCAGTGACATTACTCATCAAAAATATGTAGGCCTATTTATATAAATCAGTACAATGTATGTTATGATTTGGAGATGATATCAAAGCCTATGACTGATGCAGAAAATGATGCCTTGTTGATTTGCAATCAGAGATTGCAGAAACATAGATGAGACAGTGCAATGTGAGTGTCAATGTCAACAATAGCACAAGCAGCACTTCTATGTGGAAGTAATAGGCATCTGATTAGCAAGTGCAGGTATTGTACAGTATTTGTATTTATCTCTTATCTGGATTAAACAAGTGACATGTTCATATCACCAGCACCTGTAATAACCATAATCCAGAATTTACAGACTGTGAGAGGAGGGGTGTGGACGGGCAACAGACATCAAAATAAATGGGGAGGGAGAGAGAGAGCGTGTACAGCTCTGGTGATTCAAAATAGACTCGGCAATCAGAGCAGCTCTAATCTTTCATGGCTTTAGGGTAGAACTGAACTTTCAGTTTACAAAAATACTAGCTGATGCATTATGTGGCCATATCAGGACAGAATTAGTGGACTGGAGAAACTGAAAAATCGCCATTAACGTTGCTGTCTCACTAACATCACAACTTCAGGGAGGGAGGGGGGAGGGAATTACCTGAATGTGCTGCACAGCTAACTAACAGTCATCTGTGGAAGGGATACTTTGTTTTTAAGAGCCTCCTCAGGTTACTTTGCAGCACTGTTTGCATTAGTTGGCATTAGTGAAGTTAGCTGACATAACTTTTCACTGCACATCACGCTGTCGTGTTTTGATACTGTTTGTCGCCTGTTTTTACTGTTTTTCTTGATGTGGACTGCCTTTCTTGTATCACAAATGACAAATGAATTGGTCATCCTAAAATTCCATGGCACACTTAATCTTGCTCCACGTCAAACTGGTTGATAACCACTGATCTAATAGCTAGCAAACCACTTAGCCTAAGCCAAATAACAGGCTACAGTGTCAACATTAGCATACAAATGAATTTCATCTGAGCAGCAGAGCTGATAAGAGCAAAACAGTTTAGAGGTTTACAAATTGCACTTATCATTTGTAAACTGCACTGTAATGTTTTGCTGAAAAGCTGTGTCCTGCTGGGGTCCCGGTGCTTGCACGTATTTGTGTTGTTTGCAGAGAGTGGAGTTTCGTTTGATAAGCGTTCCGCCGATAGCAAAAACAACTGTCCCCTTAAAGGCAAAGCGGGACAGACCAGACATACAGGGTACAGGCACGGTAGATGCTAGATCACACGGGGCCTATCCCTAAACCTAACCTTAACCACTCCCACGACCTATAAATTAAAAATAAAAGTAAAAATGTTCTCCCGGGCCGGGAACCATACAGGCACAGTGTCTCGTTAGAAACAAACATGCTGGCCAAACACCCGCCCCAGGGTGCGAACTACAGGGGAGCCCGGGGGAGTTTGGCTCCTTTTAATAAGACATGAGCTCCCCTGAAAATATGATTCGTGAAATTTTGGGGGGGTCTCTAAAATATTAACAATATGCTATTTTTGCCATGCATTTCTATTTTGCTGTATCTTCATCATCATGGATCATGCATAAAATTAGGCTATTATTGATGTATGATTCATGCATGAGGGTGATTCATCACTGATTCACTTTAATAAAAATACGGCCATGCATGCTCACTTTTACTCAAAGATCAGAAAAAACAACCCCCCCTGAAAGCCATGGCATAGTTCGCATCCTGACCCAGCCTGCAGCAAGGTGGAAGCCAATGACGTGGCAGAAATTTTGGGGTGGCATCTTGGGGTGGCCAATCAGATTGTAGGGGTGGCACTGGCCACGCCGGCTACCCCTGTACAACCGTGCATGGTCATAAGATAAAGTCTTTATACTTTTTGGAGAATATAATGGAACAAATTAAGTATGCTGTTTGCTCACATCTTTGTGGTTACAATTCCTATTTTGACTGTATTCTTTCCTTTCTAATGTGTTTTCACAGCCGTATTATCCCTCATTTGCAGGGAGCTGTGTGGTAATGATAGAAGATAAGATAAAAGATATGTTTCAAGAAATATTTTGCATTGATGCCAGTATTAAATTATATTGAGGTAAAACGGGTATAGATCACAGAAAATGAAAAATCTTTTGCAAAGAACCCAAAACATATTTCTTCCACATATTGCACATTTGCAGACCATTGTATAAAGGCTACCGCATGTACTTTACTATTGACTCATGTACTATACAGTGCATACAAAGCTCTATGCAAAGCATCAAGCAGGCTCAATGCCAGATATACAATCCCTGTAGCACTCTGTGTTTGCCAAGAGGGAAAATTGATCATCTGGTGTCTTTGAGCAGATATAAGGATTAGCTTTGAATATCTCCAGCTCGGCGTGTAGTCATTTTGCATACTGCTTCACAACAGGGAACCATGCTAGTTACTCCACCATGGGATGAATAATAATGTGCAAGTCATGTGGGGTCCACATGCAACCTTGAGGATGAGCAAAACAGAAATGGCTAGACACAGCATCAGTTATTGACCCCGACTTTTTTTTAAAAAAGCACCCATTACCTCTAATACCCAACCCAGTCAACATTTTTCATACACATTTTCATTGTGGCATGTTATTAGGGGTCCAAGCAGTGAATCCTCCCGCTGGAGCCCTATTGTTGCTGTTCTCATTCTTTCTTTCTTTCTTTCTTTCTTTCTTTCTTATTTTTCTCAGCTAAAAGTGTTCATGCAGCAAAAATTGTAAAACCAAAAGTCACCAAAATTGGCAGATGGGTTCCAAATTCCATCTGCTACTCAGGCACATATAATGACACTCATTGACCTCAAGGTGGTGCTGTAATGACCAAGTTTATGTTTTCTCAATTATCTCAAAAACAGCTTGGCCTAGAGTCAAAATTCTTTCATCATTTTAATCTCTCAAGTCATTTGCATCTGGTCTTCTGCTCTAAAAATGTCAAATTAAATTAAATATGTGTTTATTCATGTAGAAATGCAGAAGGGAATTTGCAGAATCTTGTATGGATTAATGATATAAGTTAGCAGAGAGTCTACAGCTTATGGAGGCCCAAAGTGTTCAATATTAAATAAATAAATAAGACATTATGAAATATATAATCACATGAATATATTTTGTAGAAAATGAACCACCAATTTGCAATATAAATGAAGAAATTATTAATTTTTCAATTCATTGTTATGAAATGTTATCTCCTCATTATCTTTTATAATAATAGAATTTTAAGTGATACCACTTTTATTTAATTATATACTTTATTCATTAAAATGTCCTTTTTCAAAGTTCTTTTTTTATGTCATGATGTCACTTTTCCTGACAGTGGTGCCGTCAGCACCCCCTCACCTTTCAACCAATCACGTACCTCCAGCCTCTCTTAAGGTAGCAAGCTCAACTGCTACCCCATTAAACCAATTAGCTGCTGTTAGTTAGATTAACAGTAATGCCAACATTAGTCTGAATCAACCAATTACAGGATTTTGCTGTAAATAAACAGTACACACAGACACTGTAACTAAACCTCTTCAGCGTATAAGTCCTAGTTATCATACTACATATCTACCATTGAATTATTACTTACTCATTGTTGGGAAGGTTATTTTTGAACTTACATGTAACAAGTAACTAGTTACTCCCTAACATTGCTCTTACTATAAATTCTGACACTCAAATATAATGGCAGATGGTAAATATAATAACTATATAATAACTTTGATTTTGGACACACCTCTGCCTTTTTGATCTTCTCAGACTTTTCTCTGAGGAACATCTTTAAATTCAAATGCTGCTGAGCCAACTCAATAATTAGCCATTTAATTATCCAGCTAACGTTAGCTGCTGCTGTTAACACGGTCTCTTCCAGGGTCTCTTCTTTGATGCTAAGTAATAATCCAAGTTTAACCCCACCTGGCTAGTTAGATGGCTAAATCTAGTAGCGGTTGCTTGCTTAAGAGGCAGGTGTGTGTGTGACTGACTGAAAGGTGAGGGGCTGTGACACCACCACTGTTGTGAAAAGTGACATTATGAAATATAACTTGACATGAAATAAATGTGTTATTGGGAAAAATGTAGGTGTAATAGTAAGTTGACTTTTAATCATTTCTTATATTAGTCACAAATTATCATCATTTATTTTAGGAATTTTATTTTATTTTTTTAGAATATTTTCGGGGCTTTTTTGCCTTTTATTTTACAGTTTGAAAGTGCAGAGAGACAGGAAACGGGTTGAGAGAGGAGTGTGACATACAAAAAAGGTCTGCAGTCAGAATCTAACCATGTTGTGGTTATGCGTTTGACCAGTAGGCTACCAGGATGCCAAATTTCACAAATGTTTATTTATTTATTTGATATTGAACATGTCGGGCTTCCATCGGTTTCCAACAGCTTTATTGTGTGGCTTTCTTTTACACCCCTGTCGTAGGGCCATCATAACAGTCGTAGAGAGCCTTTTTCGTACACAGCCATTGTTGATCTTTGATTTGATTGACATACATTGTATGTAAAGTGTAAAGCGGTCAGAAGGGGCAAACAAACTCTGTTTATACCGAGCCATTCAAATGCTAATACCTCAGAAAGATAGCAACCAGTGACAATACGTCCATCTGAGCAGACACATTTTACTGGCATGTGGATCTTTGTAGGTGGATGTAATTCTGGTTATTTTCAACCTGTGGCTGATTGTGTTCAATGTTTTTGTCATTTAATGGTAGAGCTTCACGTGGCTCCACTTTGCCATGAGTTCTCCTCTCTAGTCCACTCCAAAATGGCCAGGATAATATGAAACCACAGAACCCGAAATAACGAAAAACACATCCTCATCCTCTGAATTAGTTTGACATGAATGTTTTTTCTTCCCCAGCTAGCTGCTCATATTCATAGCATATCATTTAGCTGTCACAGTATTTTTCCTGTTAACTGAAGTTATGTGGAAGGAAGTGTTTTAATCACTTTTTAGCCGTGACTGTCAGTTTGGCCTTGATGTGAAAGAGGAACTCTCATTGTTAATTACAGCTGCAGATTAGCTCAAAAGTGAATTAAGGTGCAAACTTTAAAAACATTCAATCATCATGATGGCAGTAACTATCCCAATATGGCCCAGGTTGAAAATACTGTTAATGTAATTATCCTTTTGGTTCAGACTGACTTGCCTTTAGAAAGCGCAAGCTGATGTGAAGGAAATCCATTTCTAGGGGGAAAAATGCCTTTTTTTCTGTATGGTTCTAATTTAGTTTACCCTTTTTTGGTAATTGCTAATTAAAATGATTAATTCAGAACTGAGCAAAGCAAGTTAGATGCAATGGTTTTGTGTTATGTCATAATCAGCGACTCATTATGTCTGGGCTGGCCATATTAATAAATGTTTTAACAGTGCAAACCAATAGACTGTTTTCAGAGGGGAATACTTTAAGGGTTTCTCGTTACATCGATCTTAAAATACATTTTGAAGTGTTTCTCTGAGTGCATGTGTACTGTATATGTGTGTGTCTATGTATATCTCCAGCTGAAGGATTTTGTTTCCTTACAACCCTTCACACCTTACACATCTCTCAATATTAAACCAAATCTCCTTAAATTAAAGTAGAGAGTAAAGGAATATGCTCTCAAAATGTGGCACTTGTCACTGGTGCTCTGATAAAACATAACGGGGCTGTAAGGCTGTACTGTAGTAGGTACTCAGTTAACTTAGAATATCAATAGAAGACTACTATCACCTTTGAGATTTTCAACAATTTGATCAAAGAAAACTGAGACGTCATCCACATGAACGTTGTGTCTTTACTTTAATAAAGGTAATCTGGCAGCATTGCATTTCCTTCAAAAATTATTAGACAGTGCAAATTTGTTGTATGTGAACATAATGTTTGGAGACAAGTTCTCCTCAAGTGCAGTAAGTTGCAGTAAGTAACAGAAACATGAACTTTCAAACTTTAACATGTAAGTAAAGCTGCTTGAAGGCTTTAACATTGATGTTTAGGAAGGGTTAAGCCCTTGCTAACTTTTCTGACTTGTCTGGTGGTGATGTTAGCTTGACTCTAAGAGGTAACTTAAGGTCTGCCTGTCTGTCTCAGTGGGGAAAAAAACATTACTTGCTTTGAGAAAATCTCCAGCATTGTTGCGTACTTCCATTTTCTCCGCAGTTTAAAGTTGGGGTAGTTTCAGCAGTTAGAGAACAATTTGGCCACACACTATGTTGCCAACCTCATATGACACTGTTACACACAACTGTGGTAGTTCACACTGAGCATCGGCGGCAATATGCATGTTTGAAATCATTGTACGTCTACAGAATCCGATTGTGATCAATTGACACAAAAGGCCGATTCTCAACTAAAACTCAAAATCTTCCTTTATTGATGTGAATAAACGTGTCACTTATATCACACAAAATACAGAAGCTTTTAATATTTGAATGAAAAAAAACATGCATGGACAAAATACTCAGATGTATTGTGTTTCATTTCTCAAAGATCTATATATTTAGTTTTTATAAGAATGTATTCTGTATTAAAATGTGAGTATGATGAAAACATCATTTCTCTACTTGGACTCTTGGATTTTATGTGTCATCCCTTGTTTAGTGCAAAGTCTTATTTTGTCTACCACCTAGTGTGTTTGAACCATACTTGATAATTTTGGATGAGTGTTTGCATATTTATAGTGTAGCAAGACCTCTAGCTATGCCTGCCAGTGACACTTTATGGTTTATGTTGATGATTTATGTCAACAACACATTCGTTAAACACAGAAAAGAAATGCCATGCCTCTCTGAAATATTTTGTTTCTAGATTCTTTTTTTTTTTTTTTTTTTTTTTTTTTTTTTACAGTTTATTGAACCAGCTCTTTTCTACCACAGAATCATTTCACCACTATGAGTCAGTGAGGAGTGTTAATAAATATCAAGCAGGCTCTCTCTGTGTCATTGAAGACCAGAGGCTACTGGGCATTTACCATTTTAATACTTCTGTGTTTGCTTGCACTCTATCACCTCAAAATATAGTTTGCCCTGAAATGAAAATTCAGTCATTTTCTACTCAACTCCCTGTCAGTCAAAAGTCCTCTGAGGGCTATATGAAAACTAAATACACACAAAGTTCATCCCTGTAATTCTATCTCAGCCCTCTCTGAAGCTGTTAAAGGTAATAGGGCCATTGTTTTACAGCCTTCATTTTTAGTATAAATAACAGTACCTTGTACACACTGTGGTAGTGTTTAGGCTTTATTCCTCTAGTTTCATTGTGAAATTAAATTGATGATCTTAATGTAGATTAACAACAATGAAGAAGTGCAGTTGTGTGTGTGCATGTTGTGTTTTCGGCTCCACCGTGTCAGTCAGCAGTCACTGGCCATATTTTATTGCTACAGTCTTATTTCCCTTTACTGTTGAACTGTTTTTTTTATGATTATCAGTTGACACATTGGTCTCCAAAAAGCACTCGCTGAGATTTATATATTGCTCTCCAAACCATAGCTGCACCATTCATCTTAAGGTGTCAGTGAGCTAGCAAGAAAGTTAGATACTGTAATGAAAAACTGACTTCTGATAACTCAGTAAGTGTTTAAAAGTGTCTGATCTACTGACACCACATAATTCCAACTCACTTAAAAATCAAAACCAAAGACTGTGTCTTCATTCACAAAATAATAAAAAAAAAAAAAAACAGCTTTGATTGTCGTTCGGTTCCCACTTTGCTGTTGAATGTAAATACACCCTGTCAAGAAGTGATTTGGTCCACTGCCGCATCATTTAATAACTTCTTGAAATGGTTAGCAAAGGAAAGACCAAGGACAATCAATGCAAGCTTTTATCTTCTGGGCTGTAAGTTGCCATTAATTAATGTTCAGCAGTGGCTTATCAATCTTTGCGCAATTAAAGCTTTGTTTTGAGAGCTTTTCATATTTTCATTTGTGCCATTTATTCCTCTGAACATTCATCATGCCATAGTTAGCTGTTCTTTGTTCCTTTCTGTGAAAAGATTAGTGCTATACAAAGCATCATCACCGATCATAACATTCGAAAAAAATACATGGAAAATTACTATGTTGGCACTTCCTGAACACTGCTAACAGCCAATCAATATGTCAAAGGACTTTGAAATGCAATGCTGGTAATAAGTTTGAGTCACCCTTTTCAGCAGTCGTAGATTGTAGGGTCACAATTCTTATGGTCTGTACAAGGACAGAACAGATGTTACATTGATGTAATCACTGTTTGTATGTGACAAATGGAAGGATCTCTTGTTCTTCTTGGGACATTTGAACTTTACAGTAATAAAACGGCTGTTTACTCTGCACCTGTCTATGTTCATAGAAACTTTTGTCTAAGACCAGTTTTTAAACTTGTGACAAACATCTGGAAATGTCCCTTTTTTGCAAAATGACAAGGGTGCAGTTGTGACTGAAAGATCCATGACAATAAGAAAATGAAAAGGTAATTTTGCAAATCAGAAAGATATTACCCATTCCACCTACCCTTTCATACCCTTTTTTCACCAATTCTCACTTTTTCTCTCTGTCAGAGCTCCTGTCAGCCTGCCACGAGCTCCGGTGTCGCTACGGCTGCGTCATGACGAGAAACGGCACCTTTTGTTTCTGCGCTGACGGCTTTGAGGTCGGCGAGGACGGGACGAGCTGCAGAGGTAGGTTTGGTAGGCTGGTGAGGTCCTCCTGCCATGGAGCACCCCCTCCCTCCCCCCCGCCTTTTCCTTCCTCTTCCCCACACCAATCTCTCCCCGTGCCCTCAGCCAGACTTCCCTCAGATGAATAAGCAGGGGGTGGTGGGTATATGAGAACCATCTGTCTGCAGGCAGGGCTTGATGCACAGTACATTACACCCCAACAGACATGCATACACATATACAGCACATACAGAACACAATTTGTCTGTGTCTCTTTCTCTTGCTTTTTATGCTCTTCATACAGTGAGTGCCAAAAGCCTGGTTTCTGACAGCCAACGAGAAAGACAGAATTTTGATGTCAAAGGTGCCTCTAGAGTTGTGTCTTACTTGGACTCTGCACATACCTTATAGCAAAGACATGGCATAAAATAGCATAATTATGCTGGAGGAAGAGGTTTAACAAAGCAGCAGTGCTTCCTGAATTTGATCCTGTTTAGGAAAGACATGTGAAAGAGTGGTTTATAGGGTACCGCAGCTCCAAAAGAGGCGCCTTGGTTATAAAAGTAATTATGCCTGAGGTACCAGAGTGAGGCCACATTAAATATACTTTATGTATTTGGGTCATGTTTGAGCACACCTAATTTGTTACAAATGACTCTCTTCTTTTTTCCATAAGATCATGATGAATGTGCCATGTATGGCGCATGCAGCCAAACCTGCAAGAACACCTACGGGTCGTACAGATGCAGCTGCACAGAAGGATACATCCTGCAGCCTGACAAGATATCTTGCAAAGCTAAACAAGGTGAGCAGCACACTTGCATCAGGAAACAACATAATCTGCATAGTATGTATGTTTCATTTCTAATAATAAACAGGGTTTTGTTCAAACCCTGAGTGGAATTCTAGCTTATTTTCTCCTTGGTGCTTCCCAGCGTAGGTGGGGCAAGATTAATATGGTTTAATAGTGACCACATCTATCACCCATATGGGAATAGGTAGACTTGGTCAGGCCAGGATAATGATAAAATTAATGAGCATGAGAATTTTAAGTGTGAGCAGTCTGGAGTATTTTGTGTGGAGACAATGCCCAGCGTCACCCTGATTTATGCTAATGCCTGATGCTAGTAACAAATCTGTCCCAGTGAGTAAAGCAGCCTACTTAGAATAAAACGACTAAAAATGGTATTGTGTTTTGGTGGTCCGCCATCAACAAGTAAACAAGCTTAACCTCAACCGTATTTTTGTCGTGCATTGAACCATAATTTTTTTTTTTCTTTTTTTTTTGAGTGTTGTCACTTTGGCATATATGGGTTGCAAATAGCTGGAGGCGCAACACACCTAGCTGGGGAGAACACCACTGTTGCAGCTTTTAATCAATGTGACTGGTGTCCTACCAGGAATAAACTGAATATGATTACCCATAAACTTAACTGAACCCAGTGCTCACATGCATTAATATTAATTCAGCAGAGAGCGATGGTGGTACGGCGATAACTATGGGGTTACCATTAGTTGTAAAAGCTCATGAATATAAATTTCAGATAGAGTTCTCTGAGGCCAGAAGATGAGGAGCAGCAGGGTATGAAAAACATATTAACGTGTTCAGTGTAAGATTGAAGTTAAAACTCTACAGCACAAATTTTCTTTTTTTTAAGAATTAATCTTGATTCAATCTCTCGTCCTTTGGCTCAGACTAAAGTGTAAGGTATATCGTTTTTTAATCTATTTGTACTCCTAACATAAATCTGTCTCTTCAACAGCTTGATGGTTGCCAAGTCCGGCTTGACAATATACTTTGCAGATTCTGTACCAAACTTAGATATTCTAAGTACCAAACTGTAGGTCATAGAAGTGTAGGAAGTGTAGAGTAATTGCATGTTGCAGACAAATACGTTTATTGAAATTTACATTGACGGGAGTCATGTAGATGTCCAAATAAAATACCCATGCCCAAAGGGTGCGGTTGGTTTTATTCGCGTTTTTCCTTCTTTCAATAGTGTCTGACTTTCCTACACTGTCTGTGACACTGAACCCCAAACCTGAGTGTTCCTACTGAAGACAAAAATCTTTAAAAACAGGCCATGAATATATAGTTTCATTAAAAAAAAGAATAGGCAGTTTTCTTAACCAGCTTCACATTGTAGTTTTTAGAAAATTTAGAAAACAAAGAGTAAATAATGCATTTTTGGGGGGACTATTTTCAGCTGCAGATTAATACACATGCACAAGTGAGTATTTACGGCAGCAGGACAGTATCAAAAGTACAGTGTCCTCATTCATTGTCATGAACCAAAATGTCAAGCTTTAATAGGTCTTGGATGACAATGGAGCTCTATGGCACAGAGCAATAGGATTTGGTTGGACAGGCAATACTTGGAAAGTTCATGTTTATGTTTCTCAATTTGCTGTGTCAGATCTTCGATGTCTTTCTTTGAGTCTGTGTGAATTATGCTTGTCTTTCTTCTTTTCTTTTTTCTCTTTCTTTGTGTTTGTGTGCCCGTCCTTGGTATATACTGTATATTTCCATTATTTAAACCCTGTATTTTTGTTTTTGAGTGAATATTTTTCCGTCTTTGATTTCAGGTGGTCCCTTGATGCTTCACCAATAAAAAAAAAAAAAAAAGTGCTCCCAAAAATAAAGTACAAAATACTATTTCTCCCTCTCTTGCCAGATCCTGGTGACAGCCGTCCAATGCTTCTCATTGGTGGTTCAGACCGGATTGTCATCACCCATCTAAATGGAACAGGCCTTCAGCCCCTGAGGTCTCCGAGTGTAAATGGAACACTGGCATTGGATTTCCAGCAGAGCCAGAAAAGTGTATGCTGGGTTTTGTCCACAGAGTCCTCTGGGCAACTTCGCTGTGCTGAAACGAGGAATCTACGTGGATTCACACGGGAACAGGAAATAAGAACACAACAAAGTTTGCTAAGTATGTTTTCAGCCGATCATACCCTTATCCTATAAACTCCTTTCCTTTTTCCGTATTTTTCTGACAAATTTAAGTGGTTATCTGCACTCAAATCATGAACACACTCACCTACAATAATAGAGGATAGCGATGCATCTTTCTGAGATACGGCCAGATATCTCCCAGCACTCTCTCACACACACCGGCTCATCCTTCTTTCGCTCTCTTTTTCTCTCTCACACTCTTACCTGCGAGCTCTCCATCTATTCATTATCTGTGGAGTTGAAGGCAGGTTAGCCTCAGCGGTTTTGGCAACTCACCTTTCTCCTACAGCTGTCCTTCAAAACCAACAGGCTACGCCATCTTCACTATTTCAAGAGTTTTCTTTTTTCCCCCTTCGCTGATCTGGTCTCGGAAATTTCAAACAGGCTTGACATTAAGTTTGCGTGGTTCACACATAGTTATTTGTCAGTTTTTCTATTTGTTACAATACAACTAAATGTGTAGAACTCAATCATTATCTATAGTTTCATACCGATGTATTAATTTTAGAACAGCAAACACCTGCATTATAATCCGGTTATAGTCCTTATTATTATTCTTATTGCAAACCTGCTCGCCACCAGCCATGGTATAATTTAGGGGCACTCTACCTGTTTTACACATCAAGATCAGCTTACTTAGTCAGTAAAAGCTGAAATGTAGTATCTCAGATCACTCTAACCTTGGACATTGAAAGACCAGGACTGCTACAGTACAGCAGTTGTCTGTTTTTCATGAAAATAGGTATTAAGAGCTTGCCCAAAATGTGCCTGCAACATTTGTGGAGTAGAGTGCATCCGCATCAGTATGCTGATAATCATAATAGCTCAGTTGGTGAGTGATCTAACCCACAGTGTATTATCAATCTGTATTTCTGAGAAATAGTGCCTCTGCAAAGGTATAAGCACTATCATAAGTCATTATGTATGAATAGAATGCCCTTCTAATGCATTATAGTTATAGGTATAAATAGTGTATATATGTGTATATATTTTTCTCTTTATATATATATATATATATATATATAAAGAGAAAAAAATATGTGTATAGTTTAAATGTATTATTATTTTAAACAAGAATCTTACCCCTGTTTTCTTACTGCAGATGTCGAGCAGATGGCCATTGACTGGCTGACAGGCAACTTCTATTTTGTTGATCGGGTCACTGACAAGATATTTGTCTGCGACCATAGTGGGAACACTTGTGTTACTATCCTACAACTAGACCTGCTGAATCCTAAAGGAATAGCTCTGGATCCTCTCATGGGGTGAGTGTTCCACAGCCTATATAATACGCCATCTCTGAAAGCCCTGCAGGGCTCATTTATCATCATGCATCTTTTGTTAAGATAAAAAAAATCATGGAAGAAGGAAAAAATCACTATGCATAACAATTGACTTGTCTGGAAGAATGTGAGTGAGTTACAATGAAGGGATTTAAATGATTCCCTGTCTTTCCACTCAGCCCTTTTCTCTTTGAGCTGTGTAATTTGGTGGATAGCTGGTGATGCTTCTTCTGTCTAGACATTCATTTGTATTCACTGATTTCACCCAGCATCTCTCAGTAAAAAAATCCCCTTGCTGGAATTTCCATTACATGATTTTTGTCTCTGTAGACATCACAAAAGAGCTGAGCAACTGTGGAGTAAAAAGTATCCCCACATTGCTCACAGTGAAAGAAATAAATAAAATACAGCATGTGGTTGACAGTCACATGAATCAAAATGTTACAGAACTTATTTTGTAGGTTTCCCAACCGTTTCCTGTGGCAGGTTGTGTCATCATGCAAAAAAAAAAAAAAAAAACAACCACAAACCAACCAAATAATGTGAATAAATTGCGAGCAGCTGTCCTAGAGTGTGAACTTAGAGAAAGCTTCTCTTATTATTCCAGTTATCAGCAGCTCGGAGCCTTTCTTGCCCTCGAATATACGGTGAGCAATAGTTGAGCAGGGGCCATTATATTATGAGGACACAGGAACCAGCTGCAGACTCAGAGTTAGAGCAAGTTTTTAATGATACACCTTTTCTGTTTCAGATTCAGATTTGAGAAATCATTATCCATCTAATAATAATGATACACCTTTTCTGAAAAGAAGAGTGTGTCTCATTAGCGATGTAGCTCAAAGCAAAGTAATTACCACTTCCAAACATCAGTAACAAAGGGAGCATCTGGACGCTGTGCACATTTGGTGTTGAATTGTATCCTGCCCAGCTCCCAGGCCTGAGACAATATACTGTAAATCTTAACATTGCATCTTAACTTATAATTAAGTTAATAGTTGAAGCTGAACTACATGTTTTCTTTGTGGATTTTGGATTTATGAACTTTTTTCAGCAGCTTGGGTTACCACTATCAACTATTGGGTCTAATTAGCTGCCGGTCTCTTAATGATACATACAGTTTTGATTAGGTTGGCAGTGTCTCTGTGTTCTCATTAAATGCTTGTCAGCCATTGGAAAGCAATGTGGCCTATGGTAAATATTGTACCTTTGAGTCTCCACTTCTCCCTGTGAATCACCTCATATAAATCAGGCTTGTTATTCAGAGGTTTTGTCATAATAGCACATGACTCACAAGTGCCCATTCTGTTGTGTGTATAGAGGGATGATAGTATGGATACAGAGTGCTGGCCCTCAGGGGGACTGGGCATGGAGGCTGCTGGCTAGATTGACTGTATAGGACGCAGAAGTTTCCCAAGTCTTCTTCCTGCCTCTAATTGGGGAAACATGGGTACAGCTGTTGCAGAAGAAGCGAGCCTGAGAGAGGTCTGTCAGCCTGGAGCAATGGAGTGAAAACATCAGAAATTAGGGAGGTCTTAGGCAGTAGCACAGTGTGAGGAACAGTGTTTATAGAATATTCTCTAATATGGTCCTCCATTTTTATTGTTGTTTGATTCTTACTATTGGATAAAGCATTTGAACTTTGCTATAGGAAAGCTATTTGATGGACAAGCGTTTCTTCTTTTCTTAAAAAGCTTTTTGAATGAGAGTCTGAAGGAAAGTTTGGTTTGTTTGTACGCTAAATTTTTATCAGCACTGCACATTCCCCTTTGAATTAACTGTAAATGAGTGTTACCGGACGTACTTTTTTTTGGAAATTCAGAAAAATTGCGCTTGGTCAGATTAGTGTTTCTTCAATTGAAGCAAGTGTTATGTTTTTGTATCACAAGCAGTGGGCGGGTGGTTGCAGAGCAGAAATGTCAGCTCATTGGCAAGGTAGAAAAAATCATCACAAATGAAGCGTTCAGAGCAGGCTGAAGCCCTGGCTTTTGACTTGCAGGGAGCATTTCTACATATGTTAACCTCAAGTTTTGGAACTTTGACCATATTTAACATAAATATTTAACAATAATATCATACCAGTATATAAATAACAGAAAACCAGAAAAAGCATAATATGCCCTTTTTAAAATTAATTTTAGACACCCCAATCACTTTTTTAAAATGCTGTCTCACTCATGCCAATGTGCACATTATATTATTAAAGAAACATAATAGCTGCACTGAAATATACACCTGACCTGATGCTGAGAGGAGTAGGTAGACACTATGTATATGGGGACACTGTACTAGGGCCTGTCTTCTCGAGAACCACTCATCCAAATAACTTCACACATCGACACTGCACTTCCTTTATTCCCCAGCAATCAGGTATGAAGTAGATCGGATGAACGGTTCTCAAGATATGCGAAGGACAAACATATATAAATACATACATAAGTACCTGAGCAATGGAGCAAGTGGAGCAAATGCATCCACATTATTCATTTAGGGGGAGCAAAGTTATGGTTTTGCTACCCCATTTTTTGTCTTTTTAAAACTAAACTTATCATCATACAGTCCCTGCAATCAAGTGATTATATTTAAGCAGCCTATATCAATGATCATTTTTACTATTTTCAGCAACTGACAAAAACAAGTAATAAAAAAATCAAACATTTTGGACCCTTTGAGTTGTTTCAGTCGAACCCGTCGCTCATAGTTTGGAGCAGACTGACAGCACAGTGAGAGAGAGACAGAGCGGAGCTTTTCGTCACAGCACGAAAGTGTCTGAATTAAGAGGAGGCTCGTCCATAGAGGCAGAGGAAGTTGCTCCTCCTCTATTTTTGAGGGAGACGATCAAAATATAAAAAAGAGTAACTGGTTGAAATAAACCATTACCAAATCTCAGTATCATTTATAAAATATTTTTTCTCTCTTCTTTAGAAAAATTAGAGAAATTCTTATTAAAATGCTTCAACAGCAACACCTGCAGGGCAGGCAGGAGGGGAAAAGGGCAGTGTGTGTGAAGCTGTGAGAGGAGAGCAGAGGAGGGCGGGCTTCTGCTGTCCTCCTCAGGGTGAGAACTCTTATATCAATTTAATGTACTTCTTTTTTTTGTGCAAATCTGTTATTGGCCAAAACACACAAAATGACGCTCCAATGGAGGACATCCTCCCTAAACAATCAACAACCAGAATACAATATCATCGTGTTGGTCCAATGACAGTTTCCAAATTTCATCTTCAGTTCTCTACCACTGTATGTGGTAAAGCTTAGTCCAAATTTCCTTTTTTCAGATTTAGCGGTTACGTTTCCCTTTTTTTATCGAGCAGTAGATACCTACTTGTGTTAGCCAAAGCAACATTTAGCTTGTTGTAGCAGCCCTGAAGGACTGTTGAGGACTGTTGTTAAGCTAACGGGAGAATGGATTTGGACCGGGGAGCGCGGCAGCAGCAGGACGCCGCCAGGGAGCGGATGGAGAGCTCCGCTCTGCTGGCGCAGCCTCAGGCCTCGCTGCCTCAGCTGTCCGGGCCTACGGTGGCGTAGTCAACCGGGAGAGTTAGTTTAAATTACTTCATCTTCATCCAAGAAAGAAGAAGACATCAGATAACATGAAACAGATACACCTCCTCTCTCTCTCTGTCTCTTTAGTCGCTAATTTCTTCTCTGATAGTTAAACGTCTCTCTGTGGCTGTTGTGTGAATTTATCTCCTTAACAAGAATGCAGCAGAGAGATCATATAATGTGCTGTAGGTAGTTTGCTGTTGAAGAGTTAGAGTCTGGATCCACATGGAAAGAGCCTGATTCTATAATTGATCCAGTTTTTAATTGAGTGGTTGTTCAGTCACCTGTTGATGCTGTGTGATTTGTGAATGAGGTCTGGCTGCTGGCTTGTGAGAATTTCTTCATTCTTGTTCGTTTTTAAGCTGAGCCGCATATTTCTTCAGCCTTGACCGGGGAATAGCTGACAGGGCCTTATCAGAGGATCTCCAGCTACGGGCTGGTGAGTAATGATTTAGAAGCTCAGCCAGGTAGCTCGGTACCATGCCATGCAGGGCCTTAAAAGTCAAGACTTTTAAAATCAATTCTAAAACGGACAAGCAGCCAGTGAAGGGACGCTAAAATAGGGGAGATATGATCATGCTTTTGTGATTTGGTTAAAAGTCTGGCAGCTGTGTTTTGGACACCCTGAAGCTGTGCAGTCATGTTTTGGCCAAGGTGTGTAAACACGGCATTACAATAATCCAGATGAGAAGTGATTAAACAATGAATAATTCTTTGAAGATCATTAAAAGAAATACAAGATCTAATTCTAGAGATATTTCTGAAAATCTGTGCATCAATTAACTATTTTCATTGAGTAGTACTACCTAGAGATCTAACAGTGACCTGTTCGGGTTAGGGATAGATATGTGATTTCACTTTAGTTTATGGTACAGTTCTGTTGTAATGTGTCGCAAATTACCCTCCAAGAAAAGAAGTAATAAGGGTCTAACAGTGGGAAATAAAGATGCAATGTCTTGGCAGCTTCTATAATGTTACTGGGGTTAGATGGTGACACGGCATTAAATGGTCTGATGTCTAAGTAGCCCGCAGCATTTGTTATTAGACTGCAGTCCACGGGACTAGCCGAAGAAGGTGAAGGTGTCTGAAGTAGCAGATATGTGAATTCACTTTAGTTTACGGTACAGTTCTGTTGTAATGTGTCACAAATTACCCTCCAAGAATGTCTAATAAGGGTCTGCGGGACATAAAGATGCAATGTCCTGGCACTGGGGTCGGATAGTGACATGGCATTAAACGGTCTGATGGCTTAACTGGTATGGGAGTAGAGCGTCGAGGAAGTATGTATTGTACACTATGTATTACCTACAAACTCCACTCCGGAGTTTATCCAGGCTATGAGGAACATGTGAAGTAGCAACCAGATGTGACTCGATGTGGTTTGACTTTAGTTTACTGGACAGTTTTGTTCTAGTGAGCAACAAATGACCCTGTAAGAAAGGAAACTATTTTAAATATAGGCCAAATAAATGTTTTGTCCTCTGACATCTGAGTGTTCTGTCTGACTATTATAAAGGCTATGCCCAATATAATACGGCATTACCTTCGTATAATTACAGCCTATGTTGTCTAATTAACCTTCCTAATGTGTTCGAAAAGGGTTTACACCTTTAGTGTTCACGGGTCAAATTTCACCGGTGTTTGAATTCATTAACAAGCCCTGACAAAAAACAACAAAAAAACCCCACTAATTATCATCTAGTAAAATGTTTTATCTGCTAAGTGACTCATTATTCATCCATAACCATAATATAGATATACTTTGATATTTTATGTACCTTAGACCACATTTAACTTACAATGTACAAATTGTTTTTACTTTAAAATAGGCACAGTTTATCTATTTTATTGCTTATGATGAGCAGAACAGGCATATAAGACCATGAGATGGAGATACTTTTTTATATTTTCTTATACATTAAAATGAGCAATTATTGTTACATCTGCTGTGTTACGGATCAAAATTGACTGCATATACTTCCCTATGAAAAAAGGATAAAAGTCAATTTGATTTTTTAAAACATTTTATATTGGTCAGTCACACAACAAGTGTAATCTCTTGCATTGTCTGTGTGTCTGTTTTTGCGTGTGTGCGTATACTGTGCCAGGTGTGCGGTGAGATGTGAGAAATAAAGCACGAGAAAGCCCCAGCCTATATACTGCTATACAGCTGGGGGACAGGAGATGTTTGTGTGTTTGTGTGTTTGTGTGTTTGTGTGTTTGTGTGTGTGTGTGTGTGTGTGTGTGTGTGTGTGTGTGTGTGTGTGTGTGTGTGTGTGTGTGTGTCTGTTGTGCCAGGTGTGCGGTGAGATGTGAGGAACAAAGCGTGAGAAAGCTGCAGCCTACATACTGCTATACAGCTGGGGGACAGGAGATGTTTATGTGTGTGTGTGTGTGTGTGTGTGTGTGTGTGTGTGTGTGCTCTGTGCCACTGAATTCAAGTCAGCTTTCTTGTTTATTTAATTATTATCATTAATTTGAATGTATTACTACACTATTTTTATAGGATTTCATTTCTGTTATTTTTGTTTTGTTGTAATTGTTGTTATTCATGATGGTTTGGCCACATTTACTATGTATGTCTCTGCATAAACAACCCATAATTACTACCGGGTCAAATTTGACCCACAACAGATGTAACTTTTCTTTTATAGGCATTAAAAAAAAGGAAAATGATCAAAATGTGTTTTATTGTATTCAGTAGGCCATTGTAGAGGATATAATGAAGCCTTGTTTTGATCAGAAAAAATAAAAAATATGTTTCACACATCTAAACTTGAAAACAGGTCAAATTTGACCCCAACACAATAGGAGGGTTAAGCTATCTCAGGTCCATGTTGGTAGCATTAGATGTGGAGTCTAATTACAGCATCATTTGGTAATAAGGGTAGAATAGTGTCTAACTGTAGCATATTTTGGATCTAATATGGCATTATAGTTTTTTATTACAGCATAATTTAGGTGTATAGTGTCTAATTACGGTATAACTGTGTTTAATATTTCTAGTTTTTGTCTAATTTAATAAAAAGTACACCTTATCAGTGTACCGTAAAATAAAGTGCGACCACTTCCGCCACTGCGCACCGCTACGTGCCGGACCATAGAGGTGCCGACAACAAGCACCAAAGGTGGGCACCGCGCCTTTGTGAGCATGCCTGACACCTGGGGGTTTAGACCTGGATGGCAGCAGGTGAAGCTTGGTCCTCAGCAGCGGAGGAGCCACCAACGAGCTCCGGATGGATGGTCGCCCATATGGAGCCTCGCTGGAGAGAGCGGTCCATCCCCACTGTCCAAGGCTTGGAATTTATTGCTCTACTGAAGAGTGTCAGATAAAAGCACTTGGGTTGTGTTTAGCACAACCCTTGCTACTCTTGACCAGGACCCACGGCTCCAAGTTGCAGGGAGTGGAGCAGGCTTGGCACTTGGGTTTAGTCCCGAGGATGGGCCACATGTCATCCTTCACAGCCAGGCCATCGGTTGAAAGGATCAGCTCCCCTTTGTTGATGATAGAGCCAGACCAGGGCATCGTTGTGTGCAACAGAGGCTGGACTGGCGCCTCCGTTGCTGCAGCAGGAGGAGCCCAATGCAGAGAGATGTTTGGCTTGGGCAGTGGCAATGGATGAAAACCCCAGGATTAGCTCATCGTTGTTATATCATAGAGGTGTCATTGTAACATTGCTTTTCAGTCTGGAAACTGCAAATATGAACAAAGCAGCTGAAGTATGTCTTTAGGAAATTATTTCCTGCCACTTCTGTATAAAATGGACAGAAAGCTGCTACTTAAAGAAAAGAAGAACAACTTTGGAGTATATGCATTTTATTGATTATCAGTTATAACAGCGTCTATTCAGTCATCTGTCTGACTTTGAGACACATATCATTTTTCACTGGTCCCATGCAGTTTATTTTATCAGGAGTGTTCATTTCCAGAATCCAACCTGGATCTCATTGTAGCTGCAGAATGCACAAGTACAGCATCAGCACCATCCTAATCCCACAAAGCTATCATTTGTATGCCAGTGGAAGTGCACCTGTTTGGGGAGCTGGGTTCCTTGCTGATGCTGACAGTTTTTCAGCACAGCCTGGTCTCGGGTTCAAAGGGCAGCCCATCTCTCCCCTGGCTTGACTTGTGCAGATTAAGTCGGCTCTCCGCCGCTCTCTGGCTGTAGCTCATTATCATTGGAGGCTGTTGGAGTTCTGTCCTCACAGAGCCACAGCTGGACAGCATAGCAAACTGCCATGTTAATCACTGTATGTGCAGACCTGAGCAAAACACTGCTGATAATCCATGGGATCTTTACTTATATTTAAAAGACATTTCAGAAGTTGTCTGATGTTTTTCGGTCCTGATTGTAAGAAACAAATTAAAGTATGTTTAACACGAGTTACACTGACTCCCTGTGTCTTTTGGAATTGATTTTCAAGCCCTCCTCACAATATTTGAGGTACTAAATGGTTTGGCTTCTCTGTGCATCACACATTGTCTATCATTTAATGTCTATTCACATACCATGAGGTCCTCTGCAGAATGCCTTTTAAATGTCCTCAAAATTACCACAAAGGAAATGGGAATTGCTGTTTTTATTGTGTTTGCCTCCAGGTTATGTAGCGCCTATGTATCAGAGAGGGAGCCTCACTGTGAATTTTTAGAAGGAATTTTCATTTTCTTATGATTTTTTCATTTAACATTTATTCCACACCTTTTTATGCATTGTTTTAATTAATTTGAATTAATTGCTTGCATATTTTTATTTTTGTTTTTGTCTTTGCTTTTGGCAGAGAGATGACTGGAAATTAGATGCAGGTGAAGTGAGATGCAACAAAGGTTCCTGGCTGGACTCAAACAGGGGACATTGCCATTCCTGGTCATTGTCTTAACCATGGATGTATAAAGGAGAACTGGATACCATGTTCAATGATGGTGCTCCATTCATTCCTATGAAAGTTGCTCACTGAGCGCATACGCATTAGTGTTAAATTACTCTCTAACAGTATTAAGGGCAAACCATTGGGCTGTTTGTGCCACCTTATGAATGTAAGACAGTAACATTGAGCTCTGGTTTGGTTAACCACCCCTGAGAAAAATATCCAGGTGTAGACTGCTAGCCTGTCTTCACCATCTACTCCTTTGGCTCTCATTTAATTCCATGTCATGTTGTGCTGGACAGCATACAGTTGGTACTGAGAATACGACTGCAGCAATTTTTGGGGCAGATTGTCACAAGAAAAGCCCCCCAAAACTTACATCAGAATAATGTGAGAGAGGCTAAAACCACATAAATGTATTATTCAATTGTAAGTAGCAATGGTGCTGGGTTTTTGAGGAGACATTCTTTTTCACATTTGCAGTGGGCCCACAGCAGGTGTGCAACTATAATTGAGAGAGATGTGCAGGCAGGAGTTTTATGTTGCTGTTTTTTAGCTTCTCTCATTTCCTCTAGAGAGACTATTGTGGTTGGATGGTTGGGACTGACTGTGGGTAGAGCTTTACTGACATAACCACCGATCTAATATCAACACCCGATTATAGTTGCTGGTGTTATTGGATGGAAGAATCTGATCTGGCACATGTCATCTGCTTATTCATAAAGTTATGAGATTCTGTTTTTGGGTGATGATTTTAAAAACATTGAATGTTAGATTGATGGTCACCAAGTATCAACAATCTTGGTAACTGTCATCACTGTACAACCTCCTTAAACTAGATAACATAACAACATCATGTATTCCCAGGGCTGCCAACTCTCACACATTGACCGTGAGACTCACGCAACTGACACTTTTCACATACTCTCACGCCACACGTCCATTTTCTCACGCAGTAAAAAACAAATTCATAACTGATAATGTTGCAGCGTGAAAAGAGGACACTGACAGCGCACGGACAGACAAGACAGAGCAGCACTGTGCAGCACCGTGCAGCAGAAAGTTATTCAGCCCATCAGGGGTTAAATGAGAATTTATACCCAAATCTATTGTGATGAGAGTAATCATCAAAGAGTAATCTCAGTCAGCGGCTCTTCTGGCAGCAGTACAGAGTCTCTCCGTCTCCTCTCGGGCCGTGCACACACAGGCAGGAAAATACGACTGTTATTTAATTCTAACAGAACCCTGATTGGACACTTACCTTTCTTACTTGGGCATGCAAGACTTATAATTGTTTATAATTTCATGTAATGTGTTTCAGTTTAAACATTACAAGACAAAAGTTGTTGTCACTGTTGGGTTTATCTGGGCAGTGAGTTTGGCTGGAACCTATACTTCCCCAAATGCAATGAAAAACAGGAGTTAGAAACTAATAAGTCAGACATGCAAATGGTTGCAGTTTACATTACAGCAGAAAAACATACTCTTTCTATTCCTTATACTTTTGCTGTTGTGTTTCTGGCTTTGGAAAGGCTGTAAAGAAGCACCACCAGCCTCTAGTTGCGGTTGCTAGAATGGCTTTAGTGATAAGTGTGATTCTGTTTTATCAAATGGCTACAGGTAAATGCACCATCACATCAAACATGTACTATAAGGTAAAGCATGTCTGTACATATGTTTATTGTATGTAGAAGGAACAATATTTGGAGCAAAGAGTGAGACTCTCAACCCCAACAATGTAGACAACAGCCTTTCTAGCATTTAATCATTTAAATACTCCCACCCTTTGCAGAATGATGTTCTTCACTGACTATGGAAACATTGCCAAGGTGGAGCGCTGCAACATGGACGGCACCAACCGGACCCGACTGGTGGATTATAAAATTGAGCAGCCCACAGCTGTGGCATTGGATGTGGTCAAGAAGTTGGTGTACTGGGCAGATGCCTACCTGGATTACATCGATGTCGTGGATTACCAAGGCAGGAACAGGCACACCATTATCCATGGGAGCCAAGTGAGTGTCACATTTCACTGTAAGTGCTGCTTTTTGTCTTTCCTGGGCTCCACATCATAGGGAGTCACTGTGGACAAACATCAGTGGAACATCAGTGGGAATATGAACACACAAATTGGCTTCTCTTACCAGTACTTTCACCCTCTTCATTTGAGAGGGAGTTTCTTGGTTAATTTTCTGATTTAGGGCACATTGCTTTATCACTGCAAGGCAGGTGGTATATTCACTGCTTGTTGCTATAAGTCAATCCTCATTTTCACAGAAAAGGTCTTATGAATAGGGAATAGATGATTTATTAAATTGAAGGAACTGAGGCATATGTGGGGCTGTCTTCCAAATGAGCATGTCAATAGTCTCTCTCCTGTAGTACTTTTGAGGCCTTTCATCACAGATTATGACTATTCATTAAAAGACCCTTTCAAGCAACTTGGACTACATATTCATCATTTATGAGGGGGAAAAAAACGTACATATTATTGTGTGTGCAGGTGTTCGTTGCATAATATTGCCTACTTCATTAGCTTGTGGTCTTGGTAGACAGAGGGTCTTTACAGCTTTGCATCTACATGACAAATGTCATGCAGCTCCTTTCTGCATCTTTGCCATAGACTGTATATGGTCTTTTCTGCCACAGGCAACAATATCAATACAGTTCATTTAAGTAGATTCAGTTCATATCTATCTATATATCTATATCTGTATTTTTTTCATACTTGGAATTGGCAATCTGTATATTTCAATTCCCTCAAATTTGGAAAAATTTCCTCATGGTAAAGCAAAATCTTTTGCTCTCAAAATAGCCTCCAATTCTATTTACTATTACGGTCTAGAGAAAAATGTGATTCTGATTGGCTATGATGGTAATGCCTGTAACTGTTATGTCTTGCTTAAAGGAATCCTTTGACATTTACGGAAATACGTTTATTCGCTTTCTTGCCAAGAATTAGATTAAAAGATGTATTTCATCTCATCTCTGCCCATTAAATATGAAGTTACAGCCAGGAGACATTAGCTTAGCTTAGCATAAAGACTAGAACAGAAGGTTATATGCTCCCGAGTCAGGTACCCCAGACCAATGAGCCAATTAGGGCTGCAACTAAGGATTATTTTAATTACTGAATAATCTTTTGATTATTTTCTTGATTAATCGATAAGTTGTTTGGTCCATAAAATGTCAGAAAATGGTGAAAAATGTTGATCAGTGTTTCCCACAACCCAAGGTGACGTCCTCAAATGTCTTGTTTTGTCCCGACCAACAGTCCACAACCCAACAATATTCAGTTGACTGTAACAGATGACTAAAAAAGAATCATCAAATAGTTAGCTAATTTAATAGTTTGCAACTAATCGATTAATCTCTACAGACAATCACCCACAGGGAGCAGTTGGCGCAGCCATTGACTTTGCATATTTGAAGAGGCACGCACCGGTCCGTGGGCCAACTGCAATTATGTAAATGCAGAGATTTGCAGGTGCTTGTGCATGTTTGCAGAGCTTGTCGCGAGAAGCATGCAATAGCCCAGCACAATAACCCCATAATACCTCAGCTTGTCATTTTTACACTTCAGTTTTTGTTGGATAGGTAGTTTTTTGTTTTTTTTTTACATTTGGACTGAGTCACACTAGATGTTTCCCCCTGTTTCCAGTCTATGCTAAGCTAAGCTAACCGGCTATAACTTCATACAGATGTGAGAGTAAGAATATGAGCAAGCATTTTTCCCAAAATGTCGAACTATTCCCTTAAGAATAATCTCCCTATATATAGAGGCAGAATATGTTATTTTTATACGTTGACTACAACCGCTTTAGCGCTGCATTGTGGAAAAGCAACAATACAATACAATTTCAGCTTAACTAACCTTTGCCATCTCTTAATCACCACAACCTTGCTCTTCTATTTCCCCTGTTGATCCTGAGGTTGATCCTGTCTGGTTGATTCTGTCATCATATTCCTTCCAGCAAGTACCAAATAGCATGAATTACATGTCCTGTAGGTAAAGATGCAAGTACAGTATATGCAGTATGTGTGAGATTGCTTTGAAAGTTCTCCTGTGAAAGTAGAGTGCTGAGGCCAGTTCCATAGAGAGAGATGGTTGAGTGGTTTGTTTGTAATTTATTTATTTATTCTGACGCATGTTTCTTGGTGCCCCTGATGTTGAGGTGTGGCCCAGTGAGCTTAGGTGTACTTCCTGTGAACACAGCTCATCCAGCCATGTCGCTTTGTGTGGGTGTCAGCCTGCTAAATGTAGCATGGAGGCTGTGGTGTCAGGGCTAGTGGCCTCCCCTAGGCGTCCAGCTTTTGACCCTATGTGGGCTGCCAAATGCACAGACAGCCCCAACCCCCTCTCCCATCCCCCTCATGCTTGCTGCATGTTTTGAGATAAAAGTCCTCTCATTAATTTTTGTTGTTATTGTTTTCTTTTTATCTCTCTTGTGGTTTCACTTATTTTTGGCTTCAGGAATGATTAAAAAAAAAGCACCATGGATCTTCTTGTTTTCCAGGTGTCATACATTTATGCATTAGCTGTGTTTGAGGACTACCTCTATGCTACCCACTCTGACCCTTCCAAAGGGAGTTCCACTGTGGAGCTGCTGCAGATCCACAGGTTCAACATCACAGCAGAGAGCAGGACACTAGCCAGCCTGGGGAATACAAGAAGACTCCGTGTTTACCACAAACTCACTCAGCCAAAAGGTAAAGGACATTTTCTATATGGGTTAACATGTGCAAGTATGTGTCAGAATCTACCCCGTCTTGTGACTCTCAAGCTGGAGTCTGTGTTAGCACAGAAAGAGGATGCTTTATTTGCTTATAATGATTTATCTGTCATTTCTCATTTTGTCCACAGTCAGGAGTCATGCATGTGAGATGGATCCATATGGAAAATCAGGTGGATGCTCCCATATTTGTCTCTTGAGTGGCAGCTACAAGTCCAGAACCTGCCGTTGTCGTACTGGCTACAGTCTGGGCTCTGATGGACAGTCCTGCAAAAGTTAGTTTGTGTATTTTATAACATATCCTTTAGAGCAGTCTTGTTTTTACCATTTAAATCCTGTTCAAAAGGACTGTCATTGGAAGTTCTTCATATTCTTAAGAATCCTGACATATTCCTGAAAAGGACAACATAAGGCCGTGAATGTTCTGCATCACTGCTCTTTTTGATATTGACAATTGTGCCTGAAAAGGTCATGTGTCATATTAGAGCCGAGGGTGTGCCACACATGCATCAGCCATAGACTGACAATGAAAAAGATGAGAGCTGGTGGATACAGACCCATTTGTAAGTGACGTTCCGCTATCGACCTGTCGTGAGCCTGATTGATTATTGCCATAATGGGGTTTTAAGTTTGTCTGCATTTATTGGCTGGTCTGATCAATTGCTGGACATTGTGTAGTTGACAATAAAAGCAGAAGATCAAATTGATGACACAATCGGAGGGCCCACCACATTTCGATCGGGGTAACGAAGCATCGGGAGGCTTGGCATGACAGATTTGATTTATTCCCCCCTTATAGATGTTCTGATGACACCAGCTATCTCTCTCTTGCTCACGCGTTCCCCTCTCCCTAAACATAATGAGATTCGGTGCTAAATGGTAGTGCTTCTTCATACCACAGTCATGCTGGAGTTTGATATCTGGGTCTCTTGCAATGCTTAATTGTCTCCTGGGTAGTTGGTCTCTCTCTCACAAAATGATAAATTGAAGTGAGGCATGTGTGGTCCTCACCCCCAGCATCACAGTCTCTTGGGTAGGGGCTGAGAGCGAGGAGAGGTCTGCTTCTCTCACTGGAAACCCTCCTTCATTCCTCCTCTTGCCTCTCCGGAGGATCCCAAAGGGTTTGAGAA
Organism: Scomberomorus guttatus; assembly: GCA_038419695.1. Lineage (NCBI taxonomy): Eukaryota > Metazoa > Chordata > Actinopteri > Scombriformes > Scombridae > Scomberomorus > Scomberomorus guttatus. Next base: position 23,140,098 of record CM076456.1, on the reverse strand, counting down.
CATAGAGCCCCCTAAGCGGCTGGCGGGCCGCTGAGGAGCTGCCTCAGCGTTCTAGGCCTCTCTGTTTGCCTTTCTACCCAGACACCATGTTATTTTAGATCAGAGGAAGTGTTCACAGCCAAGGTAAGTATTGCCATTGTCTGTTTGCTCAAGCATTTTCCTTCTCCTGTACTGTCAAGGCAGCTTTGTAGCACAAATGTGATTGAGGGCGGAGAGTATGGTCATTGGCAGTGATTACTGGCTCCATTAAGGTGAATGGATGGCCCTGGCTCTGGCTCACATATAAGAACAATGTGGCCGGTAAGAGGGTTTAATGCTGGGATCAGCACTGATAAATTAGACCAATTAATTAACAATAACAGTTAAATGGGTCTGTCCTTTCTTTCCTTGTAGAGCCCAAAAACGATCTCTTCCTGTTCTATGGTAAGGGGCGTCCAGGGGTCATCCGAGGCCTGGACATGAACATCAAGTCCAGCGATGAGCACATGTTGCCAATCGAGGACCTTGTCAACCCCCGAGCTATCGACTACCACGCAGAATTAGGGCATATCTACTTTGCTGACACCACCAGTTTCCTCATAGGGCGGCAAAAAATAGATGGGAACAATCGAGAGACGATACTCAAAGATGGTGAGTCAAAATGCTTTTTTTATACTAACTGCAGAATTTCCCAAGAATAAATCTAGCTGACTGTATGCGATGTCTTATATTAGTGACTCTTTTCCTGACATTAATGACTTTAACCATTAATGGTTAAAGGTTAAAACCATTTCACACATTTAAAACACTGAAAAGGTATTCTTAAAATGCACTAATTGTACCTCACCTCAGGAAAAAAAAGAAAAGAAAAACATGTAAATTTGTTCTACTAGTCTGACAAAAGGCTGCTCTGTAGACAGTTTTCAAGTGTTTGTCTTTGATACAAACAAAGTTTTGGAAATAATTATGCATTGTGCATTTCATTAAATCAATTTGATGGCACAGAATGACAACACAAGTTCTTACCAAAGAATGCTTTATTACTCGGGTGAGTGAAATATAAAACGCAGCAAAGCAAAATTTAGCATATTTGGGAATTTTATTCATATTAATTCCTTGTTGCATTTGTGATAATTTATCTCAGTGGCTCCCTGGTTAGTCATAACCTACACAAGTTGCAGATAATATTTGGATTTGGTGATTCTGTTGAATTCTGTGCTGCTGATTCTGTTGTAGAACTTGACAATGTTGAAGGAATCTCGGTGGACTGGATTGGGAATAACTTGTATTGGACCAACGATGGCTACAGGAAGACAATCAGTGTTGCCAGGTTGGAAAGAGCCTCCCAGACCAGGAAAACTCTGTTGGAAGGGAACATGTCACACCCCCGAGCCATTGTGGTCGACCCTCTTAACAGGTCAGGAAAAAAAAAACATTTTTTTTTATTGTATGAAATAAGTAAGAGAAAAGCAATTGTATGGATACACACATTATCACACATTTCGCCCAACCCATTGTGTGCCTCTACAGCACCCTGGTGTACCAGCAGCAAGCTCTAAGCCAATTTAATTATAGATATGGGTCAGGTTTAGTCTGAAAGTGATTTAGTGATCATTCTGAATAATGGGTCAGTTCTGGTACTGAACTTTGTGTGTGTGGTGTGTGATTCTGCCTGTAGCTACATGTACAGTATGTTTGTGTGTTTTTGCCTGCCTTTTTGTAAAACTTCACAGGCATAGATTTGAGAGAATTGACAACTAAACTAAAAAAAAAAAAAAAAGTTGAACAAAGAATACTTTTTCTGGTATGCAATGGGATTATTCATGGTATCCCGATTTATGATCGGCATCTCACAACTGCCAGAAGTCAAACCTAAAATCAGTTTTGAGCTCCATCTTGCCTTGCTGTTGCAAATACATCAGTGGTGTTGCAAGTTAGCAAAGACTGCTTTGCCTTTTTGTATATTTCAGTATCACTTGCTTCAGATGTTAATCCTGACGATCATTTGTTTTAGCAGACATCTGCTTTGAGGATCACATCAAGCATTTTTTTTTTGTTCAGAAGAAAACATAGATGTTGGGGGGGGGTAGTCTGTCACCCTCAAGTAAACCAGCATGATTAAACTGACAGAACATATGCTGTTTTTATTAGGTGTGTATTTTTGAGAAAGAAAATGGTGGCTTGTCTTGTTGCCCGAATTTGAACCACCACTACCAGCTCATTAGCCACGTGTTAGTTGTTCTTCCGTAGCCCCAATATATAATTTCCTTTGCTTTCCTGTGTGAATTTATTTATGGCGGACCCCACCAGCAGAGATGATAATTAACATACGGAGAAGATGCTACAAAACTCAATTTCAATGAGTGTCTTAAGGATCTTTGGGATTAACTCTTTAAGGCTTAAATCGTATTAACACACACCAAATCCATAGCAGTCAGAGATTAGTTTTCAGGCCTCAAGAGGGTTGTTCTGAACATTTTGCCATACGCAGCTGTTTCACTTCTACAGACATATACTGTACACCAAATCAAAAACTAAACCAAAACTTATTCGTACTTGGTTTTTATTGAGTATAACTGCCCTTCTGATTTCAATTAACATTGCAGGCCTCATATTCACTTTTTAATGATTTAGTAAATATTATAAGTATAAATAATAGCGTTCAGTGCAAAAATTGTATCGTAGGACTGTAACTATAACAGCTGAAATGCATTTGATACATTTCTCTCCACTTTTCTCTTCATACTAACGATGGCATTTAAACATTCACATACAAGTCACAGTGGTGCAGATTGGATATTGAAGGAAAATGACATTAAGCAGTTGTTTGCACACAGATTTGAAAACATCAAATATATGCCTATGCCTTGTGAAAAGAACAAAAAAATGGAACAACTTTGATGGGAACGCAGCCAGAATCTTTTGAGATGAATAGGGAAACAGAATGCTGGCCTTTGTTCTGAATTTTATTAAGATGTTTCACCCTGACAGATGCAGCATTCGGCTTTTGGAGTGGGGAGAATATCAGTCCTTTTTTTTATGTAAGGATTAATAACTTTTACTTGGACCTCCCATTGACAGCACAAATGATTAGAAAAGCTACTTTTTGGCTTCTGAAGAAGCATTGAGCCTGAACCCATCATTCCTTTGATCTCTATCTATTTCTTGAATGCATCCTCGCGGCCGTATTTTCTGCTCTGTTTTGCACCTCAAGTCCAGTCCAGTCAAGGACTACAAGTGTCAACTCAGTCTCATCTCATACATTTATTTACATAAAAGATCTACACACAAATAAGATTTGACTTGAGTGATGCTTTACTCAGCTTTTGTCAACTCTGGATCCCTGGATGAGTGTGTACATATGGACAGCTTTGTCGCAATTTTCAAAAGCCACCATCTTTCACCATTCTGATTTTCCAACAAGTATAAACCACATTTCACACTATAATTGTATATATACCCTCTGGGGATGGTGATTGATGCTTGCAGTAATTGAAAATATGATTATTTTGACAATGCCACAGCATAGTGTCCTTATGCCTATCTGATATGGTATCTGAGTATGTCTATGTGTTTGTAGGCATGTGTGTGTGTGTGCGTGTGCGTTGAGAACCACTGAATAATTCACAGGGTCATAAAGATGACTTCGAGACAGAGGGAGTCTTCTTTCACCTCCATATCTGATTCTGTTTCATCTTCCTTTAGCCAGCCATCTATCATTGATGAGAAACAGGGGGCAACATAGCTCAGTCAGCAACGCTCAAACAGAGCAAATCCCCTGGGCATGGTTACTAGAGAACAGATCACGTCAAATTGTTGACCCAATCATGTTACAAATACCATAGGCCCACTGGGAGTTGCAGTCTCAGTGTACACAGGAAACACTAAAAACTTTTTTGGTGGGGGATATGAGACTTCTAACTTTGCGTCGATGTGCAGTCAAGCAGCACTTTACCTTGATAAGCCTGAATAATTTCCCATGCTGAGTTGCACTCAGTCGTGACTGCCATGGATGTTTGATTATTTGGTTTTACAAATGGGAAATCTTTATTCCAGTTTATTTCCATTTCTATTGGGAACTCTTTTGTTGTGATGTTAAAACCAGTTTTCTGAGCAGCATGGGAAAGATTCAGCGGGGAGCACAGTCATGCCTTCCCACGGGTGTACAGTGCAGAACCCCCTAGACACTTATCACTGTGATATGGAATAGATCATTTTCAGAGAAGCCTGCAGAAACATACTGTCACACATATTGATTGATAAGAAATCAAAGCAACAAGCACAACCATTTGTCTCAAGAAGTAAGGGTAGGGATGAATGGGAGGGAGGTGGGGGGGGGGTGGGGGCGGCAGACAGCAGACCACCTTACATCTACTGCTGTATGTTCTTTGTATCATGCCTGAACTAAAGCAGTGCCTCAAAGGTGAAATAACTGCTGTGTTTGTGTGCCTGTATGTGCGGTTCTGTATATATGATAGCTGGATGTACTGGACAGACTGGGAAGAGGATGAGGTCAACGACAGCATCGGGCGGATAGAGAAAGCCTGGATGGACGGTTCCAACCGCCGCATTTTCGTCACCTCCAACATGCTGTGGCCCAATGGCCTGACACTGGACCATGGCAGCAGCACAATGTACTGGTGTGATGCCTACTATGATCACATCGAGAAGATTCAACTCAATGGGACCGGAAGAATGGTGAGTTTCAATATGCAGAGATCACACGGAGTAGCTACGTTATGTAGGAACTTAATGTACGAATAATATTAGCGCTGATTTAGTACGCTTGAGGGTGTGCTGTGATCATTCCTGGCTTCTTGACTCGATTATTTGCTGTGTAAAAATCATGTCTAACTTATATACATAGTGAAAATATTAAGCAGAGCAAGTAGCACTTCACAGAATTCTGCTGCAGAATAATTCTTTATTGTTGTCATGTTAGTTTGATAAATGAGCGGTTTATGATCAATTAAAAAATAAAACTCATTTTCAGTGTCAAATCAATATTATATAATAATGTCAGGGTCCGAATCTGATTTCTCTATTTTAGAAATGATGCAATGTTAGTCTGTAAAGCAGTGTAATGATTGAAAAGTGCTCCTCTTCCCACAACTAACTGCCAACAAGACATCCCTTCATCCCCGGCTGCTTCTGTCGACTGTGCTTATACAGGCATATTAAGCTAATGAATTATTTGCGAATGCTATTTAATCAATGCCAAGATTCCAGCAAACATTATTATAAGCAGACAGTGCTGTGTGCATAAATTTTCGCAAAGAAACTGAATCACATTCATCATATACTGTGATCAAATAATTTCTAAGCACATATTCAAACAGCTAGATCCCTGTTTGAGATTATTTTTTGTTGCTGATGGTGTCTTTTCATGGCTCAATTTTTTTGCTTTGTGAGCGCACACACAGCAAGGTGCAGACCAGTGTGAGCCTCAATCCAAGTATGTCAGAATTAAAACACGTCGCACAGCTCTTCTCCAGTACACAATGCTGTATTCAACAAACGTTACCGGCTATCTTGCTTTCATCGGGGTGGTGTCTGTCTCCCTTATATGCAATTAACTGATTCATTATGTGACAAACAAATCACTATAAATACCATACGTACAAAACATCATAATCAATCCCTTCTTCAAAATTGCTATATACAAAATTGCTACAATAATGAGAAATATTAATGGCCATAAACCTAGAATATGTCTGTTCACAATATTCTTTCATCTGAAGCCATCAATGAGTAAAAAATTGAATATCCATCTCTCAATTCAGGCAAACAAAACTACGTTTAACATCAGATGCCTAAAGCCTAAAGATCCAGAATGCAATTTCTCCAAATATCTCCCTCTCTTTGATAAACATACCCTCTCAATTCCCAAATATGTAAGGAGATTCCATATTTCCATATTTAAAATGTGCTGTGGTTGAATAGATCTCTTTTTTTTTTTTGCATCTTATGGTACTTTTATGTTTTGCTATTCTTTGTTTGAGTTCTTGTGATGTTTTTCCTACATACAGTATCCTTTTCCACAAGGGCATGTTGGTAGATAAATGACACCCTTTGTATTGCATAAGATCACTCCTCTGAGTTGTATTTTTTAACCCTTTATGTGGATGGTTGAACCATGTTTGTGTAGTCGTGCCCCGCATTTATAATTTCCATCTGGAACTGGTGTGATTATAATATCGGGGTGATTACCATGTCTTTCTGTAGCGCTCCAAATTTTCTGATTACACTGTATGTTGGCTTCATATTGCAGGTGGTGTACAGTGGTAAAGAGCTGAACCATCCATTTGGAATCTCTCATTATCATAATTTTATCTTTTGGACGGAGTACATGAATGCCTCGGTCTTCCAGCTGGACTTGAACACCGGCGATGTCACTCTGCTGAGGAGCGAGAGACCACCACTATTTGGCCTGCGTGTCTTTGACGCACAGATTCAGCAAGGTTGGCTGCTTTCCCTTCATTTACTCCTCATCCAGTGCCACTGAACCGTAGCTTCCCTAACAGAGAGACTGGCTGTTTTGCACTGCCTTTAGAACCATTCTGTGCTGTGTGTCCAGACATTTGTATTCCCTATACACATTTCTTTAATGGAGAGCACTTTATATGGTATATACACTAGAGAATCTGCATACATGCCCACCGGTGTCAAATTTCATGGTATAAACCAGCACATTGAACAGCAGTGACAGTGACTTTGAAATCACTTGGGGATCCACTCTATGAAGTTATATAGGGTGGTCAAGGTTTGCAGGGGTTTGCTCACTTCTATAGCAAACGATGATGGATTCATGCTGTTAGAAAGCTGAAAAGAACAGATAGGAGAGTTAATGGATGTGGCTGACAGTGGAGTACTGCATTTGTCCACCCAGCAGGCATTTCTGTTGTTATGCTGTAATTGGCATAATAATAATAAAATAATAATTATGCATTTAATTTGTACCGTACTTTTCATGCATAGTGAAACTCAAAGTGCTACAGTACTAATAACATAAAACACACAACATAAAGAAAATAATACCTTTCAGGTAGGACTGAGTATGTCTGTCATACAGTGTCGTGCTCATACACCCACTCCATAATTAGGGATGGTTGACGCTACTGATTTAAATATAGAGAAAGATAATTTTATACGGTCTAGTAAAGTGGTTTTAGAATCACGGCGTCAGTTTGTTTCGTTCTCAAGACATTGTTTTTCATGCAAGAATTTTAATGCCATGGATTTTGAGTAAGCAAGTGCCATGCCAAGTACAGTATGTGATGCAGATGAATGGTTCACACCATGCAGAGAATATTTGCTGGACATTTCTCCATTGTTCATGTCACTGAATAGATTAATTGGCTGTCCAGTCCTTTGAGTATTACTGATTGGCTCTTACAAAACCAAAAGCTTTATCTCATTGGCTCAGGCACTGCCTTTGGGCTCTGTGTTAAATGAAAGTGACAAAGGTGTCTTATGCCTTAACTTTATATGTGACAGTTTTTTTTTTCCCCCTCTGAGAATGTCGGCTTTGTCCAGAAAGACAAATTATTCCTCCAAGAAGGATAAAAATGTCAAATGTCTCTCACTAACAGTGTTCCCAATAATTCATTTGACATGTGGTTATAGATCGTATGGTTCTCCAAGACAGGAAATGAATTTTGTATCAATGTGGTTATTTATTTTTGCAGCATTCAAAGTGACCCATTGAACCTCTGCTGCTCATTGTGCAGAGGCAAAATTGACAAAACAACAACAGAATTGTATGGCACTTGAGGTGGGCATTAGAAAATGTAGCTTTGAATGCGCAAGACACCTTATTTGGGATCTATTTCTCCAGGTGACAACGCATGCAGTTTGAATTATGGGGGCTGCGATACCCTCTGCCTCGCCATCCCAGGAGGCAGAGTGTGTGCCTGCGCTGACAACCAGGTTCTGGAGAAGAACAATGTCACCTGTGCAGGTAGGAGGACATAATGAATCAGACGGAGTGAGAGGCCTAAGATCATCTTTTCCCAGTATACTGTAATCCCGGCTGCATCCTTTGGGATGCATATCAAATAATAACCTTATCTATTCACATGCAAATCTGTTGATAAACAAATAAATACAGATGGGAAATCCTCCCACTAGGTTTCCAGAAATATAAGCCAAATCCCAGTTATTAAGGATAGGGTCACGGCACATTATTAACATGTTTTGTGTGCTATTATTGCTGTGCCAATAATTTTCCCTAAACACATACGTCATAGACAGTCTCTGGTTAATTTCATTTCACCACTGTTTCTCCCAGAAGTCTCCAACGGTGGTTTAGAGCCGCAGCGATGTAAAAGTGATGAGTTCCAGTGCCATAATCAACGCTGCATACGGGCCTTGTGGAAGTGTGACGGAGATGACGACTGTCTGGATGGCAGTGACGAGGAGAGCCACAGCTGCTGTAAGGATCTTAAAATGTGTCCGCAGGCCCGCACGTTGCATGCAAATACACACATGCACTGTATATACAGATACTGTACATTCCGATACTTTTGCATGCACAACCATGCATCGAGCAAAAAAAAAAAGCATAAGGTTTATATGGCTGATTCTCTCTTGCACTCAATCTCTATGTTCCTAAGTGTCAGTGCTGAAGTAAGGATGAAAAATGTCCCTTCACCACACTGCTGTCTCCACTTTTGCTCTTGTTGAAGTGGTTTTGCTCTTTAACAAATCAGTCGGATGAACATCACGTTAGACGGCTGGATGCTGTTTTTTTTTTTTTTTTTCAGGAAGCAAAGTACCATAACCCAATCCTATGCCAAAGTTGACAAATCTGCTTTGCTGGGATATTATATACTTTAACAGTCTTCTAACTTGGTTTGTTTTTCTTGGTCTTATTGAAATTTTCTCAGGGCAATTTGGTCAGTTTTTTGTGGGCACAAGATTTTTGGCTTTTCACAGCTTGTGATTTTATGCTGAGATACAATCAATTTTTTTTTCAGATGATGAAAAAGATGATTCTGATAAGACAGTGATAAAGTGATGATTACAATAACACTGGTTTCAGTGTACAAACACAGCCACTGCTCTGCTAGGTATTTGGAATTATATTGCTTCAAAATCGAAGGTAATTTATCATACACAATGTGTCCTATAAATATCCCAGAACTACACAGAGATTTGCTCACATTCACTTACTATGATTTATGAGTGGTGAGGCTAAATGAATTTGAATTGTCAATGTGTAATTAAAGTTAAATGACATGAAAGAAAAAAAAAAGGAGCTTGGCTCCTACTTCCAGTGAAGTACATTTTCTAAGTTATTATGTGAAAGTAGCTTTGTATAAAAGAAAAATCAAAGCACTAAAAGCATATATCAAATATACTTAAGACCACTGTAAAATTGTTATGGAGAATCCATTACTCTCCATTAAAGGACGAACCACCAAGGAGAAACATGAGTGAAACATCATTCCTTTTTATGGTTCCTAATGTGGCTTGTTGGTCTACCAGTGAAAGATTAGCTGAGCTGTGGACTTTAAGGTTAAGATTGAGGCTTTGTATAATACTCTTGATTTTTTTAATGCCTTTTATTTTATTTTATTTATTTCTTCTAGTAGCTGCAAAGTCACTTTCTGACTTGTTTGTTGTCGTTTTTAACCTTTTCGCAGACAATCACACCTGCCCATTTGATCAGTTCAAATGCAGCAACAATCGCTGCATACCCAAACGATGGCTTTGCGATGGAACAAATGACTGTGGTAACAATGAGGATGAGTCCAACCTCACATGCTCAGGTATGTACTGGGACACGTTTATGTCTGTCTTAGATGCAGTGTGGCTTTGGCTGCAGGATGATAATTTCACAATCATGTCACCTCAGTTTAGAAGATAATATTCTGTAATTTCAGAATTTTGTAATTGATTAAAACATTTCAATAAAGCATTTATAGAATTTAAGAATTAAAGATTGTACAGCACAGTACAGTACAGTAAAGCATACATAACATCTTTCTCTAACATCTTCTGTTAAAATTCATCAGTCTTGAACAGTCGTGTTCGGTGTTGTCAGGACAGTTATCACTGCTACACCTTGTAGCTCTTGAGTAGCTTCAGTACAGTGCAATCTTATTGTGTGAGGGCACTCTCCAGTATCAAAGAGTTGTAGCACCTAAGAGGGGCAAATGTAAGTCCAACCCAGTCTCACATCCTAATGTGTCATAGCTACGTTGGTCCACAGTGCAACAGTATTTTTTTTGGCCTATTCTTTTCTATTGGCCTGCATCCACGTCACGTGACTGTCAAGTTTCTGTCTGCAAAAACAAAAAAAAGGCTGACATTCCTTTTATTCTCAGTGGAAAATGCAAAATTTTAAGATAGTTTCGGCATTAAAATCCACTTTGATAATATTTCGAGCGAGAAATATGCACTTTATTTTCATAATTTCCATTCAGTGAATGTATATGATGTTTAGTTTATTATATTATGGTGGTTGCTATGGATGCTGCTATTGCTGAAACCACCTAGTTGCATGTTGTTTAAATCAGTGTCTTTGCGTTGTGTATTATCTTATTTGTGTTATCTTATGTAGCTGTTTGATGATGTTCTTTCAATAAAAAACAGAGATTTCAGAGCGTCCCAGGGATGAATTGTGTGCGTCGATATACGTAGCATTTTTCTCTGGTTTTGTTTCTATGACAACAGTATCTTGACAACATCACTCTAACCGCCGTTGTATGATAGCCTAGCATCGCCCCTTTGCTTTTTATTATCTATTTGTTATTCTTATATTTGTTTGACATTGTTTTTTCACCATGAGCACCAACCGGAGGACGTCCATCTAAAATATGATTGGTTTCCTGAAAAGGAGCGACAGTGATGATACCAGCGCCTTTCTGAAAAGTTCCGAGATTTTCAACTAGAAGCGCTCGGAGCAGCCGCACAAAAAAGGCAGAGGGTTCTGAGAAAAGGCGCTGGGTTCAGCACTCTCTCCTCATTGGAAAGCAATTGAAAAAAGACGCTGACACTCAGAAAAAAAACAATAAATGGACACTCAGCCTATATTATCTTCGCCCTTTATTCTTTCTTTTCTTTCTTTCTTTCTTTCTTTCTTTCTTTCTTTCTTTCTTTCTTTCTTTCTTCTTCTGTACTACTTCTGCATACTTTCAGCTACAGAAACCATCCAAATATCAAAACATTTAGCTTTTTTAGGATGATACTGCTATCATTCATTTTTTAAAATAACTTTTATACTTTTTTATATAATTTTGAAAGTATTAAAATTTAGTATGGAAAGTCTATGGGAGGAATGTTTGAAAGTTGATATCTCTAAAAACTAAGTGCTGAAGTATTCATACTTTATGGACAGGTGTCCCATGTGGAAATGCTTAACATATTAAAACATGGTACCTATAGAGCCACCATGTGGCCAGTTATTATGTGTTTTACATTTTGGCTAATAACTCATCAACCATGAGGTGTGGCAAAACAATATTGTATGTATGTATGTATGTTCCTTGGATGAAGCTGGTTTGACTAATATAGGCCACGCCCATTTGCGCCTGGAAAACTTTTCCACCATTTTTGATTTTCCACCATTTTTGATTTTTGTGATTTGTGACAACATTAACCCATCATATTGTTGAGTTATCAAGGACACTTGCATGTTTTTTTTGTTTAGAAATATATAAAGATATAAAACCTTAACACAGTGACAGTGAGGAAAACACTTAGGGTGGCGGGTCCTCCAGTCAGCCAATCGCAAAGCTTCAAATTCTGGATTTCAATTCAATTCATCCCTGGTACACTCTAAAATCTACATTTCTTATTGAAAGAACATCATCAAACAGTTACATAAAACAACACAAATAAGATAACAGCTCAGATAACTACACAACGCAAAGACAATGATTCAAACAACATGCAACCACATCATTTCAGTGATAGCAGCGTCCATAGAAACCACCATAGCAACGATAGAAAGCCTGAAAAAAATCTTTGTAATAACTGACAAACTAAACATCATAGACATTCACTGAATGTAGATTATGAAAATAAAATGCACATTTCTCACTAGAAATGTTATCAAAATGCATTTTAATGTCAAAGCTATCTTAAAATATTGCATTTTCCACTGAGAATAAAAGGAATGTCAGCCTTTTTTTTGTTTTTGTAGACAAAAACTTGACAGTTACATGATGTGAATGCAAGCCAATAGAACAGAATAGAAAAAATGTAGACATGTCACAATTTTAGAGCCATTATTGTGAAACTAATACATTTTGCACTGTGAACCAACATAGCTATGACACATTTTGATGTGAGACTGGCTTGGTATGTCAGAAACACTTACACTATATCACTTTGCTTCCCCTGTATTCAATGGGGCCACTCAGGAGCTTTTAATCCTTAGAGGATCAATCAATAAACATTAGTCAGACGATGATGAATGTTCCCTCATCATCCGATTGACATGTATATTCCACATCAGCAAGAGATCACTTGTGTGCTGTCCGTGTATGCCCAGCATTGCTGTGCAGCATGTAACTGACAGCCCGTCAAGCAACAGCACGTTTCCCTTGGCCTTCAGACCTTCTGTGCTGTACTGTGTGATTGAGCGATAAAGAGTTTTCACTGGGCAGACATTGACATCTTGGTGATGTAGTGATCATTAGAGTTGTTGTGCACATCCCGCATTGACGTATGCACGTGTGATTGAATTAAGTCGCTTCCTTCTTCTCTTTCAGCCCAGCCCTGTCAGGCTGACCAGTTCTCCTGCCAGACCGGACGATGTATACCTCAAGCCTGGAGCTGCGACCGGGAGGATGACTGTGGGGATATGTCTGATGAAATATCATGCAGTGAGTCTCACATAGCTGTTTGCTGTGTGTCATTCAAGTGTCATTCTGTGTGGATTCGACTGCTACTGCTATTTGTGCTGTTCTGTTTGAACAAGATTTTAAGGAGGCCAGCTTGTTAAATGAATCAAATACTAATAAGGGCATTTAGGGCAATCACTAGTTGTTTACTCATCACTGTTAATAACGTCATGCCTAATCAGGGCATATTAAAAGCTTGAATGAGTAATTTATGTAGTAGACTGTGCCAGAAAGTTCTCAACATTTGTGCAGAAACTTTTAGTGGGTTTAGGGTAATAGGATTTTACCTCTAATGAATAGACAGAAAATATGTGCTGAGCACTTACATAGGATCATTTGATGTAATTTGATAAGTATAATATTTTTCCCCGGTAATGACATACTGTATGAAAGCCAAAACACATAATGGTGTGTCCTGATACATGAAAAATAGGAATGAAAGAGTTTCCAGGGAAGACAATGATTGTTGATCAGTCCACTACTTTAGTCCAGACTGATATATCTCAACGAATAGTGGATGGATTGTGATGAAATTTGGTACAGATATTCATTGCCCCCAGAGGATGATAGTAATCCCCTGACTTTTCATGTAGTGCTGCCAGCAGGTTAAAATTGTTACTTATCCTGTAAAATATCTCAACTTCTACTGGATTGGCAAAAAGTTCATACAGACATTCGTGGTTTCCACACAATGTATCCTCATTTTATTGGTGATACACTGGACTTTCCTCTAGTGCCACCATGAGGTTGGCATTTGTGGTTTTGACTGAAATGTCTCGACAGCTAGCCTATTAGACAGATCACCATGAAACATGGTACACACACTGATGTCCCCCTCAGAATGATTTATTACAACTTTGGTGATCCCTTAACCTTTCCTCTTCTGCCATCATCAGGTAAAAGTTTGTCCAATACTTTGGTTTATGACCAAATACCTGCAAAAAGTTAGTATGCTAATATGCTAAACTAAGCTGGTGAACAGTGTTAAACACTATACCTGCTAAACATCAGCATGTTAGCATTGTCATGGTGAGCATACTAGCATGTTGGTGTTAGCTTTTCCCTTAAAGCACTGCTGTGCCTAACGTTAAGCCAGCCAACAATTGTTTTCTGTGGATATGGTGTAACAAGGTATGGATTGAGGAACCTCAGAAAATATTTTAATCCAATAAATCAATTTAAAAAAAACACATTTTGGGAAGCAGTAACCGCACAACTGGCTTCATAAAATTGCAAATATTTTTGATGGTTTGTGCACCACCTATCAGACCACGGGCAAAATCCTCACTCAGACCGAGTGGAGAGTAAATGAGCGAATAACTCTGTGTGTGTGTGCGTGTGTGTGTGTGTGTGTGTGTGAGGATAATGCATCTGGTTGTGTATGGAAGCAAAAAATTGCCGTTATAATTAGAAATATATCAGCAACTGAATACCAAATTTTGACCACAGAATTTATTTCACTGAAATATTTGACTTTGAAAACCATCTTTCTCAATTTTCACTTTGTGAAATTCTCAATAGTCACCTTCAAGTTGTATAATTCCAAAAACTTTATTTCTAGTACATATTTATTTCAGGGTTCTCAAGTTCAGATGGAGAATTCATGTGCTATCTGTCCCTTATGTTCAGATCTGAATTTTAGCATCTGAATTTCACCAGGCATATTTGAGCAACCAGTTTGAGTTTTTGACTTGATTTGAATTTTTTGATCTGATTTGAGCAAATTGAGCAACTTGAATATAGCTTCTGAATAGGGAGGTGAATTTTCTATCTGAATTTCAGACCCCTAAAATACATACTGGAAATAAAGTTTCCAGTATGTATTTATAAAGTTCACAAAGTGAAATTCAGACCACATAAATTCAGAAAGGTGGTTTTCAAAGTCAAACATTTCAGTGCAATAAATTCAGTGGTATTTAACGATTGCATTTAGTTACAGATACAGTGACACATACACAGTAGACATTCACATACTATTCTGTTCAACATCAGTAAACTTAAGGACAGCATTGAACTTGTGAAATGTACAGAGTACAATCAAAAAGAGAACTGTAATTCAATTGAAAAAAGTTTTTTTCACTGCATAACTGATGAATCTGGCCGTTTTCTAGACTATGCGACACTCCACTTCAATAACATTACTATTAATTGCTTTATTTTAATTCAATAAAAATATGACATCAAAAAGCATCAAACTGAAATAATAAAAAGGATGAGTGTCGAAAACTGTTAAATTTAACATTAACTAAAGTTCACGGGTTAATGAGGTTACTGTTTTCATTTCCTTAAGGATGACATTGTACTTGGTAACTCACCTCTGTCTCTGCTACACTGTCCCTGCCATCCCTTTCCTCCTTGCTGTGCCCTGTGACACGTTGATTCTCCTAAATGAATCGCAGCAGCAGATGCATAATAGTGAGATAAAGAAAGCGGACTTTCCCGTACAATTCTCTTCATCCCAGGACAGAGACATGTGTGCACACTGGATATGGATATGTGACTCACATGATTAAAATGAACGCTATTATCTTGACCACAGCCAGCGTGTAAGTTAAGATGTACACATGGGTACAGGCACACTAAATTAAGTGTTCTGTTAATTCATGTTGAGATTTTACATCTGTTTTCACTCACTTCTGCATCTGCTGATTGCTTAACAAATTGCGCATATTGCACATATTATATTGGACAGTTATTCATCATCTATTTCAGTTTTGTAATTAGGATGAGTAAGGCAAATACAGAGAATGAAAAGAATCAGTGTAAATTAACCATTAGCATGTAGTTAATATTAAGTGCAGAATTGCCTTTAATAGCCTAAAACTGCAAAGAAATTCTTTCCCTCTTTGCCAATGTTATGTAATAATGAAATCATCCTAAACAATGCTGACGGTTTGTGAAACTCACTTGTCTTTTAGGCTGTTTCGTAAAGAAAAGCCTTATATCTGGCCCCTTCCTTTTCCCGAGCGACTCACTCATAGTTGCTGAGTTGTTCTGACTGCAAGGCAATCAGTGATAGAGGGTCAAATCATTTATGTACTGAACGATTCACATAACACTAACATTATCATGCCTGCCTGTCAGGGATATAAACAGTTTGGCCCTTTATCTTAATAAGTAATACATGCATAGCATACATACACGTGAACACTGATAGGAGAAGCAATATTAGTGGGTTAAGAGACAGAGACCTCATGACAACAGCTAGTGATATGGAGGTTGGCTGCTAGCCAAGTTCTACAAACTTTTTCATCTCGCCCCCGACAAACTCTGAAATAATGAACTTCAATACAACACACAACATGCTGCTAACAATATTGTTGTGTAAGTGTTGTTTGAGTAAAACAGTGTCTCGGTGCTCACCTCAAACCCGCATCTTATCAGTCTGCTTTCTGTCTGCCTCTTTTGCCTCTGTCTCTTTTTACCGGAAGGCATGCACGTACTTATATACACAAGCACACATGGAGTATCTTCTTTTGTTTCTTTTGTGTACGCCACTAGGTACTAGTACAATCAATGCTGCCCGACCGAGTGTAATTAAACACAGAAAAGTAACTGACAGTGCAGTTTCATGAGCTTGAACTTGTATCGATGGATAAGTTTTTGGCGGGGGGTGGGGGGATTACGCGCAGGTGTCAAACATTTGAGTACTTCTGAATATTCTTAGAAAAGATTCCACTCGCAATTTCTTATCATTTTTGTGATTTCTTGAATATTTTTGCAAGTCTCATTCACATGCATTACTTTATTCAACTGAGATAGTTTTAGGAGTTGAATTATTGATACTGTGTCCTTTGGACCAAGAAATAGACACGCACTCACTGATGGCATCAGCTTAGAGGGGTGGTGCAGAGAACATACTTTTGCACAGTAGTGCTCAAGTCATGTCTCAGTGGTATTATACAATCTGTCAGCCTCAGTTAGTAAAAGTTGTCTGTGTTCTGGATTAATCTTGGAAAACATACTGTACGTAAATGAGAAAAATACACGGTGCGCTATGATGGCCTGAAGTTTTACGAGTTCTTTGAAGATGTATTTAACCTTTTTATGCAAGGAAAAATAGCGTTTTAGGCTGTAAAATATGTTTTCAGCAGGGGAATTGAGCTGGATGAATTACCAGCACATATTTAAAATGTGGGAGTAAAGGTTTTAAGATTCCCCTTTAATCATTATTTGTATTAAATCATCCCTCTACAGTGATTGATGTTTGCCAAATGCTGCACTGTGCTGTATTGCCTCAGCCTCCCTTTGTGTGTCCTAAGCTGCTTCAATACGCAGTCACAAACAGCCAGGGTGTAAGCAGTAATTAAAGTTCATGCTCGGCTTCATTCAATCATAATCAAGCTGTGCGGCAAAACATATTCTCTCCCATACTGTTGTCTGAGCTTCCTCGGGCATTACTTCTCTGTAAGCACTCCACTGTGCAGCTCTGGCAGCTCACTTAGCTTCAGTGAAGCTACTGTGGGTTTTGGAACACCTGAAGCTCAGTGGTGGCCGCCTTTAAGATTGATGCTAATTTGGATTTTGTTTGTCAGTAGTTTAGTAGTTGTCACGCAGTGTCTCATATTGAGCTCTCTGTTCATTTGAAGCCACCATTATTTATGGATGCTGGTGTTTCATTTTTAGCCAGGCTCCCTATTTACTTGAAATCTTCATTATTTATAGATGTTAGTGCTTCATTTTTAATGAATGTTAAATTCCTACCAGTCATGCGCTGTCAGTGAGACCTCACACATTTCAGGAAAAATATAGAAGACAGTTGTCTGATAAAGATACAATATGTCTCCTCAACAGTGCCTAAGGTATTCCAGGCAGCAGCAGCAGATGCCAACAAATCAATTCAAATGTAGACTTGCATTTCATACGGAAGTCAATAAAGCTTTAGGCATCCAGTAAGATATTTGAAAAGTACTATATATACAGTATCTCAAAATCGGAAACAAGAATAGTATCTGATGGGAAAACAAACGTCAGTCCTCACAATGTCATCAGTCTACAAAACACAGTAGTATCTGTATTACTTACTGCAGCACTGGTAGAGAATATTGATGCTTTAATGTAGACCAATTTAGTTCATGAGGTCTCCTTGACTGCAGTGATGGATGTCGGAATTGATATTGGCTGACTACAGAGGTGGTAATTTGCTTTCACCAGCTTGTATTGTCAAGTTAAGTTTTAAATGTAGAGGAAAAACATGTATGTATGTATGTATGTTGTGTCATTTGGCAATCAGCAACAGTTCCTGACCCAATCCAAGCTGTCTAGGAAGACAAGAAAAAAGTTTGAAAACCTCAGTAGATTGAAAATATGTGAGGAACTTTGGGAGACATTCCCTTCCAGAGTTGGCAGTGAATGCAACAGCAGCTGTAGGTTGAGATGAACAATTACTGACCTGAAAAAGTGGCTGTCACATTATGGCGACTGTAATATGTCAAACCAAGTCATTTAGTTAATTACAATATTCACATTCTTCTATCCCTGTCTGCCTTGAACCCCCAGTGTGGACTCAGGTCATGGTAGTGGCAGAGTATATATCCTTACTGCTTACTATCCTTACTGGAATATAGACTGTGCTGTGACTGTTTCTGTTACAGCTCTTCAATCAATCAATCAATCATTACTTTATTTCTCCCCAAAGGGCAACTGGTCGTGCAGATCTTTGAATGTACAGAGGGATGATTCTTTTTTTTTTGTTCAAACATGTTGTGACTGGAGACATTGCTCAAGAAAGGACACTCAAAAACAGACTATGTAAATAAAACATGCTGCTCCCATACAAATCATTAATAAAAGGAGGAATTTCATATTATTTTCAACTTCCATCCAGGGCCACATATAACAATGACTCTGACAAGTATTTCTGAGGATCTAGCTCTAGCGGTCCAATTCAGATTGGAGATCATATCTTTAGTCGGTTACAATAAAATGTGCTCACCATACACATGCATATGTTTTTTCTATATACTAGTTTCAGAATCTGGTAGTTCCACCATCTTCTCAGCTTAAAGATAAAACCAAACTGAATTTCATCACTGGTATCATTTCTAAGGAGGCTGCTCATTGAGTCCAGTGTATGGTGGTCTGGTTATAAGAGCTTTTGCATCTCTTTTAACCTTTAATGGTGCCGTTTAGAAATCCCTCAATGAGAAGTTCAGATTATTTTATCATATTTTAAAGCACTTCTCAAAATGCATTTTACAGAGGCTTTTATATGGGTTTTTTCACTCCCACTGATCATTTTATTGGTTTCCTTGGTATGTTATAATTCTTTTTGAAAATGTTTTTCATCTGGTCCCCCAAGGCCAGAGGAGAAGTTCTTTCCTCTGGTAGGCGCTACAGAACACTGTAGTAACACTGTAATCGCTGTCACACTTATGAGCAGTTAAACCAGTCATCCATCACTGTCAAATGTCTATATACTGTACACAGACCTGTACACATACTGAACATAACCACTTACTATATGTGTATAAATACATTATCCATTCAAAAACTCTTTATATAGACATTGTATGTTTTTGTCCATTTGTTGTTGTACATACGTCAGCTTTGTTGGCTTTGTTTTGACCCTGATTCTGATTTTTATCTACTGCCTTGAAACTGAGAGATGTGGTGGGCATTACAATGTCCTGCACAACAATCACAGATGAATCCTTCAATGAGACTATCTTGATTAAATCTCAACAGAATTCATGTGTACATTTTTAAATAATTTTGAACATGAATAAAGTAACCCATATCATAAAACTAGAATAACTCCATGTGTTTGTTTAGAGATGCAAGTTTATGTCGAATGAATTAATAATGATCCACATGGTAATAGTGTAGAATTGGGGACATGGACTTTGGCATTTAACAATTCCGAGTTATTTTCTGATCAGTGTATTTGACTGTAGTGCAGCTATTTCTTTTAAGTTGAACTTGAATTGTACAGCATTTGATGTGTACCTGTGTGTTTCAGCCTTTCCTACCTGTGAGCCCCTCACCCAGTTCAGCTGTTCCAATGGACGATGCATCAGTGTGAAGTGGCATTGTGATTCAGGTGAAGACAGCAACCTTTTAAAGATATTCATAGTGTAGTACTGCATGTTCACAAATTAATTTGCCTGTTGATTCTACCATTTACACGTATCAGCCGTGATATTCCTGTGCGTTTGTGTGCATTAGACGATGACTGTGGAGATGGGAGCGATGAAGTGGGCTGCATCCAGTCCTGCTCCAACTCCCAGTTCCAGTGCACCAGTGGCCGCTGTATCCCGGACCACTGGGCCTGCGATGGTGACAATGACTGTGGAGACTTCAGTGATGAGAACACGACCTGCAGAGGTGGATCAGCAGGTAAGAATCCTCAAAGTGTTGAGTCAGATAAACAGCAGGTGGACTAAAAAAATCCCCTCCAGGATAAGATGATGTATTAAAATATTGGCGGGATAAAGTGATGGTATTTATAATGATCCTATTATATATTAAGTCATCACTGGGATTCACTATTTTTGTTTTTTAGTGTAGTTGCCCTCATATTCCCTTAAGTGTGCTAATGACTTTATTTGCAATTCAAATCAACGTGTAAATTTAGGTGTTGTAATTACAAGTTCAACAATTAATCAGCTTGAGTCCAATAACTTTGTTTTGACACTCATGTGACTAATCTTATCTAGTCTCTGTTCCGGGGAACTTTACCATCAGGAGCTGAATCATCTAATCTAATTACCTCAGAAACCTCATGCAAGCTCCTAGAAAACTCACAGCTCACTTGCTTGTCACTAGAATGTGTAGACTATTCATCAAACCATTTCCTGATGGGAACTGTAGGCTTCTTCACTCCCCCGTGTCTGCTTTTCCTTTCACCCCAAGGGATTGAATCAGTCTTAGCTTTGCCTCGGCTGCTGAGGAAATGCTTTTTGGTTTCAGCTTTTAAGCATTAGCCATATGGTCATCAGATTTAGCGCATCATCTATACTGAATGCGTGATGCCATGGCTTTGTTTAATTAATTCATATTGCTGTTTATTATCCTCTACAGAAAATCTGGAATGTATCATGATGAAACTGCCCCAAGCATGCTCAAGAACATATCTGGTGTCATTCTATTTCTGTATGTGTATGATCTGTATGATTTTTAATTATTAATCAAACCATTATAAAAACATTACAGAAAACGTGTGATGTTTTTCACACAGTCGTTTAGTTCATGCATGCATTATCAACAGAGCATGTGTCCAGTGACTCCAAGACCTGCAATGCAACACATCTGAAATGCAATTCATCTGCAACATAATGGTGTAATGGTACTAGTTTCTCTTATTTGTAATGAACTCCCACTGGAGAAAGATACAGTGAGCAGAGCCATTAAAGCAGGCAGAAGCTTCTTAGAGACATAAGCCTGAAATGCCTTAAGTGAAATATTTTACATGTTTGGAACTAACTGACCTATAATTAATGCCAAGTGCCTTGCTTGCAAAGATAAATATTTGTAAACAATAAAAGCTATCTTGTAACATAACAGTTCAATACTGCTGTGCCTTTGCCCATGACAGTGTGCTGTAGATCTAGGATGCAGTAATTGTCGAATGACTTTTGTTTCAGTGCTGCCATCTGTGATTGAGTGCAGCGGGGAGGAATTCCACTGTGTCACAGATGGAACCTGCATCCCAGAGCGCTGGAGATGTGACGGAGACAAGGACTGTGAGGACGGCAGCGATGAGAAAGACTGCGAGGGCACCAAAAGAATGTGCGACCCCAAGGCCAAGTTTACCTGCAAGGATACAGGTATTGAAAACAGTGCATCACTGACCATCCTAATGAGCTCAGAAAAGAACAGTACATTCATATTGGCTATTTTTACGAAAAAGGTGCTAAAGGTCTCCTTTTTACTTTAACTTTGGGTGGATAATTTATACCTGTACATGTTATATGGCTCTCAAATGACTCCCAGAGATTTTAAATCATGTCTGACATACGTAAACACCTTCATAGCATTGATTTTTACACTTCATTAGTCAACTGACATTGACTATTTTGTTTCATCTGGTATAAAATCAGATCCTGAGGCATGAAAACAATAAATAAATCTTGCATCATTCGCCTCAGACTGTTGACATATTTTTAGCCCCATGACAGCTTGGCTGCAGTGTGGGCATTAAGGACAGTGACACACAGCAACAGGAAGGAAGCCAAATTAGCTGAATTGATTGTTGACTGTAGTATCATATTATATAGGAAAGAGGTGAAGACAAAGAAAAGAAAATCTTCTCTTTATGTGGTTTACATCTTAGAAAATGAAGAGTCATCCAAAATGATCATGGATTTCATTTCTGAAATTAAGCATTATGGTCTGGAGTTTGAACATAAAGCTTTTGCTCTTGAAGACAAAACACATTCTTTACACAAAAATGCAGATTATTTGATTAGACTTTCACAGTAGTTAACCTTCACAGTGGAAGCTGTAATAAACAATAACCCCTCAACAAACTGAATAAAAGATCATTTTCTCTGCGCTTGTTTTGAGTCTTTAGAGAGGAGTGGTTTTATGAACATTTCATTGTAAATGGCTCTCTTCCCTTTCACAAAAGCTTCACTGTCTGACAGACTCTTGAGGCTTAACGATTCTCCATTGTGGAGCAGTGCAGTGAAGTTTCGACCAATTAGGATGAACCGTTTAAACGACCTGTGTACCCAAACCCAGCATCCACTTTCTTTCAGCAGCTAAAAGGAGAAGATCAGACAAAGATTCAGTTGCTCTCTGTCTTTAGTGCCGCAGCTTTCTATGTACATCCCTTGACAGTATTATCAAGAACAGAGTCAAAGCTGTGTGGTGAAGGGTTGGTTGGACCTCACAATTATTATCCACTTTAATTCTGCAGTGTCACACCCCTGTGCACTGGTGCAGCTCATTCTGTCCTCTGTGGAAGAACAGAGTGCATTTTGCAATGGAATTTAGGAGCTGCTGTTCAAAGGGGCAATCTTAACAGTCCTGATGGATAAAAAAGGGCTCTATTCCTTTTTTTTTCCTGATTCCCACATAAAACAAAGATACTCGCTATGGAACTATGCCCGGTTTGAACAGCAGGGATATGGCTATGCCAGTGCCGGTGTTTTGTCCAGAGGCATTTCTACATGTAGAAGATAAAATGCAATCAAAGAGCA
The DNA here is from genome assembly GCA_038419695.1 of Scomberomorus guttatus. Lineage (NCBI taxonomy): Eukaryota > Metazoa > Chordata > Actinopteri > Scombriformes > Scombridae > Scomberomorus > Scomberomorus guttatus. The sequence goes on along the minus strand of CM076456.1, from coordinate 23,117,120 downwards.
GAATGAGTAACTAGATTTAAAGAGTTTGGAGGTTTATATTTGGTCTTAAAAAATGGGACATCAAAAGAAAAAAAGAATGTTAAATGAAAGATGTTTTGAGGTCAGATTTTGATAGAAATTAACAAAAATGTTAAGAGATGGAAGAGATTATTGCATATACTCAGATTATACTCTGATGGTAGCAAAGAAATACACATTGATGGGTTAAAATGCAAATCATGTATTTGTAAAAATATAGTTTATATTGATAATAGTTAAGTGTCTAGGATCCATGACATTGGTAGGTTGTGTTTGGTAAACTACCAAGGTCCAAGTATTTTACTTGAAACAGACCTGCTTTGGTTTATAATCATCAGCAAAATAATTTCACCCTCCTCTTCTTCTCATGCATGACTGCTTGAGTTGGCAGCTACTGGCTGTTATACTAGGATAGCGCCTCTTCTAATTGGTAGCAGGTTATGGGTCCCACACAAAGGTTAGTGTTTCACACTGAAGACCAGGTGGGTGCCTTCATCCTTTTGAGTATATCACAGATGCATTTACTGATTAGCAAAACATATACATTCAAACCACAGAGTGCTCTGCAGCGTTGAGTGCTCGAGTCCTTAGCGCCTGTTAGAGGGCACAGTTTGTGCTCATAGAATGTGGGTTACAGTGTGTAACATTATACAAGGCTGATTTATTAATGGAACATTCAAATAAAAGTCATTGTAGGTTGCATGAGTCTTATTTTATACAAGGCGCTTTAAATAAATGTCTGCAGGTGCTTCCAATGGAAAAGATGCAAAAGAATGAAGAGTGAAACTTTAACCTTCAATTGAAACATGGTTCTGTATTAAGCTTTAATGTATAAAAGCCTCTGAGTGAAAAAAACAAAAGCATATAAAGAACATTAACAAATATGAAGATCTTTATCAACGCAGCAAGCTTAATGACCATCGAAATGAAAAGCTATGAATTTACTCATGCATTATTTAAAAATAAATTTTCAGCCATGCGTACAGGAGGGACCAACATAAATAAAAAAGTTGCCAGCTCTGTAGGAATCCATCTGTGGATATGCTGCATTTTTGTTGAATTAAAGATGAAACTTTTAGATGTTGGAGCTTTTTCTATATTTGGAAAAAATGTGAAAATATATTTCCTACTCATGAAAATAAGCAACGGTTATGTTTCATAAACCCACTCAGAAATGCTCCTTCCCATTTGTGCCTCCCACTTCCTGAATAATCATGTTTTTTTTTTTCCATTTTTATTCACTTTCTCAGCCCCTCCTTTCAACAGATAGAAACGCTCCTAAAACTCAGCAGGTTGCAGTTCTCAGATTTTTATTTTTTTTTTGCTAAGCTCTAAATGTCATTCCAGTTGAATTCCCCAGATCAAGACTGGTTAATTCAATTATACAAATGATCAGCCTCCATTTCCAATGTACATTACCACAAACACACCCTAACATATATTCTGATTAAACTTAAATTAGAACATTTCTGTGCCTAAAGCGACACCCATATTTCACACATGGAAAAGCTAGTGCACTTAAATAATTTTGCATTTTCATATGTGTAACCGCACTGGCATCACATCAGGCACTAAGCATATAAAGGGTTCAATCAAAAGTCATGTCAATATATTTTTGTAGGGACAGCTGGAAAGCTTAGAGATAAATTGAGCCAAACATACACACATACACACCTGAACAAACACAAGAGCCACGCACCCTGAGCAGTTGCCTCAGCCTCCCACGTCGATTTGCACTGATCTGGCACCAAGCGTAAACCAATGGGATTTCAAAACCCTATGATGTAGCTTTGATGGAAAAACTGTAAATTGGAATATGCTGCGATCCAAGCTTCACCTGGGAGTGTGCAATAATGATGAGACATCCTGGTGTCTGTGTTGTTTTCTTCCTCGCCCCTGTCAGTGGTTCCACCTACCTCTTTCTTACTTGCATAGTGAGGGAATTACAAATTACACTCCTATGCAGGAATCAGCGAAAGGAATATTTATCTTGTGTGGATTTTTTTCATTAAAGGGGCCCTGTGGAGGTTTTTTTTTATTTTTTATTTTTTTTATAAACAAACTAAATTTATGTTTACATTCAGTGTAACTCACCAAACACATTGTGTGTATCCTTGAGGTCTAACAAAAGCGTTTAATGCATTTCCTTCCTCATAAAACATTTGCAAAGCCAATTTTTTAAGTATTTTAAATCCTGCATCCTTGTTTACCTCTGCGAGCTTGCAGTCTTCCTCTTGCCTGCCTTTGCTGGCACTTTGCTGCGTTTCTTGGGGGATTATAGCCATTGGGGGGATTGCGTCACCTGTGCACGCCTACACAATACAAACAAACCAGGACCCACTCATAAAAAAACTGTTCCAATACACTAGAGATCAGAAACTCCACAGGGTACCTTTATGATCAACATTTGGCACAAAATTGAAAAAGTGCTTGTTGTTGATTGAGCCCCCCGGTGAAAAAAAGTTGGCATTTTTGCCATCTATGGTTTATTCGAAAGATATGGGTACCAATACAAAGTGGGGAAATGCAAGTGTTGGATGTACTTGTTTAACTTTAGTTAGTTAATGCATGAAACTATTTGTGAAACTCATATAATTGTATAAAAGTCATAATATGAATACTCACCACAATGAGATTACATAGTCTGAATTATAGTGAAACTGGGAACCGTTAATTCTCACTTTCAAGGTGTTAGATAAAACAGTTAATATCTGCCTACTTCTATATCTCATACTCTACAGGAAAGTGTATCACAAAGAGCTGGGTGTGTGATGGGGACATTGACTGTGAGGACCGCTCAGACGAGGAGTCCTGTGAGTCTGCTGTTTGCAAGCCACCCAAGTACCCTTGTGCCAACGACACCTCCGTCTGCCTCACACCCGATAAGATCTGCAACGGCAAAGTGGACTGTGCTGACCGCTCGGACGAAGGACCCATCTGTGGTAACGTTTACTTTGTCTGTGCATGTCATAGCTTCTTTTTGTTTTGTTGTCTTGATGTAAGGTGTAAAATGATACTCTATTTAAAATCGACACAACTGTGGCCAAAAATAGGTGGAAGCCAGAACAAGGTGTGCAGACACTGGAACAATACACACATATATGATTGAAAATGAAAAATGAAAAACTATTTCTTCATGGGCCTTGATGTTGAAACAGGAGAGGGTGTTCCACTTTTAAGTGAAAAGACCAACAAAAACTGTCAAAAATAATGACTGCCACAGACTGTTAGGCATTTTGGATGCTCCAACTGTGTTTGAGTTTCTTCTTCTTTCCATTTCTTGCAAGGATAGAAACACTGGCATTGATTTAAAGAAAAATAAAACAAAGAAAACAGTGAGGAGTCAATAAACTGCATTTGCATTGCAAATGAAAACTGTAGCCCATTGTTCTGTGCAACACTTTATTTAAATATAGCTCTTTATTCCTCATAATTTACCTTTTACCAGTTTAGAGTTGCAAAAAGAACAAAGAAAAGAAAAGTTGAAGCACTTTCTCATCCTCCAGTTTTGTTGTAAAGGTTCAGGACATGTTACCTGCTGAGGTACCTCACAGCACTAGTGCTAACACTCACTTTAATTTTTCATCTTCTATCATATCATGGGGATGCTGAAGAACATCTCCCAGTGGAGTCCTGCTTAATTCTCTCCTTCACATTGAGTAGCTTAGAGCTTGACGAGGAACCGGTATGTGTTGTCTCAGAGACCAAAGGGACAGAGCATGAAGAAATACTCTGGGTTAACGATGATGGCGAACATGGAAGTGTTTGTCCAACAGCCTTCAGTTGGAAGAAGGGGATCTCGTGTCACTAGCCCTAGCCATCTAATCTCAAAGTGAGCAGTGTAAACATGAAGATTCATTTTCTAGAGCGCCACTAACCAAGCCTCAGGGGGGCCCTATAGGACCCTCGAGTGTCTGTGTTATCATGGCTGAAAAGAGGGCTTGTGCCTCCTCACAGACAATTAGGTTGTGTTCAGGGACCTTGAGGGTCTGATTGATTTGCGCCAGCTCAGCAGGACTCACACCCACCATTAACTACTGTAGCCACGTACTCCACCCGCCCACACCCCCCGTTGAGAGTACGCAGTGCAGTTCTTGCCCACCTTGAAAAAACGGTCTTAATCATGGTGGGAAAAGAGACACAAGACCAGTTTATTTTCACCAATATACTTTTCCATTTTGACCTGGCAGCTTCTAACAAGAACCAGGTGTGTGGTAGAGAAAAAGAACTTTCTAAAAAAGATAAAAGAGCATGAAGTGAAGATCTGTCGTTTTATCACTTCTGAAAGGAACAGTGCATAATTTTCACTTTACTGTTTTATTTTGGCACCTTTGATGGAAGTAAAAATCATTCACCCCCAGGTGACTCCACAGAGAACTTTCTGTATGAAGGTTTTTTCATTACATAACACATCTATCTTCATTAGATTGTACACACAATTCAACAAGGACTTGTGATCTTGACGTGTAGCTCTGGATGGAAAGTCCTTGTGACATTATGTCCAAACATGAAGCTATTTAAATTCATGCAATTGACAATTAGGGGCTTTGTGAGATGCTACTATCTCACAAAGCAACCACACATCTATTTAAAATTCTCTTTTAAATCTCATATCTCTCGCTCTTCCAGCGTCTGTACAATTTCTGAGAATTGTTGGCCTTTCTTCACCCCAGATATGTGTCTTGTAGCCAGAGGGGGCTGCAGCCACCAGTGTACCGTGGCACCAGGGAAAGGGGTGGTATGTTCTTGTCCCCCCGGGCTTCACCTGGACTCCAGCAACAAAACATGTGAGGTGGTGGATTACTGCAGCCGCCACCTGAAGTGCAGCCAGGTGTGTGAACAGTACAAGACCACAGTGAAGTGCTCCTGTTATCCAGGATGGATGCTCGACCCAGACGGAGACAGCTGTCACAGCACAGGTAACAGACCCTAGCTTTTTAGTGTTTGTTTTAGGGATGCTGTTAGCTGTCATGATGATGTGTGGCTGTGGGCCTGTGTTTGCAGTAATATTTAATTTTATCCTCAGGAATACTAGTACCTCTATAATTTTGACTGTAAATTACAGTCATTGCTCTTGCAGTGTTGTTGCAGACTGCAGTGTTAAAATGTGAGCTTTATGTATAACCTTTTAATTCAAGATTTTCATTGTGGATAAGGGAAGCTGAAAAGCAAAATAATAAAAGTCAAACTACAGATGTGGGAGGTTTTTGTGTCATTGTCTCTTGAGTGCTGAAAAAGTGGTGATTTGGTCTGAAGAATAGTAATAGAAGGTGACTTAGGGTACTGTGAGGTCAAATTCAATCAGTTTCAAATGTGAAGAGGCATCTGGGCGACGAGTCCTGTCTGTTTCTATCTGTACTGATGCTTAGTGAAGGAAGCGTGTTCTCTGTTTTCAAACCACTGGAGTCTTATTACTACATTCAGATGTGCAGAAGTTCACCTCAAGCCTAATCCCATACAAACACAAAGGTTTTGCCAGCATGGTGTCACATCATAAATTCTAAGTTTCTGCTATTTTCATGTTGTTATTGAATAATCTATTTGATGAGACTGCTCTGTAACTGCTAAAATTACAATAGTTACACACACATGCTGTTGGCTTGTCACATTCAGATTTATGGACCTTGTTTTGATTACTTGCTTCTCTATTTCACTCCGAGATTGATGGCAGTCGCAGCTCTAATCATACATTAACGCAGGAAAAGAATAAACAATTTCCTCTGGAAGCCGATCAGAATTTTACAGCTTCATCATAAATCAAATTTTGCATAGAAAACACAAACATTCCGATTCAATCTTGAGAGAGGTGTTATTGGATTCTTTGTGAAATCCTAAGCATACATCCACTCCTCCTTTTCCTTTGCACACCCCAGTAATAAAAGACTTGTTAGGAAAACCTGCTAGTATAAATATATTCTCTCTGGTAGCATTGTAGCTACAATGTTGAAATGTGTCATTGAAGCAAGGGCACCATTAATTGCATTTGTGGGCAAACATTTCTTTTCCCTGAAGTGTGATTTACTCTAGAGTTCTGTGAAGATAAGGCTTGCAAAAAGGCCCCACTTTCGAAAAGACTGTGTATGTGAAGGAGATGTGGGCTCTGAGTGTGGATGAATTAGTTTGAATGCGCACAAGTGTCCATGTGTGGCATATTTTTAATTTTAGCTGTACAAACATTTCTCAGAGGCTGAGCTGTTCTGGAAGCAGAAATAATCTGACTGATTGAGCTAAACCTCAGTGGACAAGGCCAGAGAAATGTATGTAAGCAGTGTTTCCAGTTTTAGGACTCGACACTAGATTTAGTGACTTCTTGAGACCCTACAAAATTTATTTCTCAAAAGACACTACTTACAAATGTATCGACTTTTTCAGAAAATGGAAAAATGTAATGTGTTGATTCCCTAAGTATTTGGCACCAAATTGGTTTGGCTGCAGCTGATGCATATAAATTTGTGCTACGTGCTGGTATAAACCAGTGAGATATGTTTGAAAGCATGTCCTCTACTCAGGGGATCAGCAGAGAGAGACCAAGCTGAGTGAAATGATATTTAACTAAATGAATGTCAACTATATACTGTAATAAATTCCCGCCATATTTTGATGGAATTCAGTCAAAATAAATTATGATTAAATGTATTTTTGTCATTTAGTGCTTTGTGATAGGAACATCACTTATCTTGCTATTCTTTTTAATGTAGCGATAGCAACAAGTTAGCAACAGTTATACAGCATCACTCACCTAAAAAAGGCACAACAGGCACTTTTATAGCAGATAGATAATAGATGTTTTGACTCGTCAGAGTAGCATTTGTTACTAATGACAATGGTTCTGGTCAGGTGTCCCACAATAGTGTGACAGTGTAGTATGTACAATGGCAGGACCCTAAAACTGAAGTAGCTAAATGGAATTTAGCCACAGTTAATTTTATTATTTACACCTGTGTCAAAATGTTTTCCATGTTCCAGTATTTCCTCAGAAGCCAACAGTTATCTAACTACCTTGGTATTAATAATAGTGTTAGAGAAAATTAATAGTTGTGTTAGAGGGGCAGCAAGAAAGCTAACTATTGGCCACTGGCTAACATTAGGTAGAGCTATGAAGCTAATTTAGGTCCTTCAGAATGGCTGGATTCATTTTAACAATACAAGCTAGCATTCAGGGCTTTCTTTGATCCCTTGTCTTTTTTGTGTGGCTTCAATTCAATTCTATTCAATTTATTTAGCACACTATAAACAACAAATGCTGACCATAGCAGGCACTGATGTTAAATGTTAAACAGATGACATAGGAGGAGGAATTAACCCATGATTTTAAAGGCAAGTTGTTTTCCTCTAAAAGAAACTCTGGCACTAACAAATAATTGTAAGTCAAACATGAAATGTGTATTTATGTGTGGACACATACTTTACTTTGTGTATTTGTGTGTTCATGTGGTCGTGCATTTGCAAGTGTGAAGGCACTACACTACAGTTTATTCTTGGGGGACTTACTTGTGGCATATTGTTACATTTTTTAATTTTTTTAACATATGAGAATAATATTCCTCAGAATATGTGCTGGAGCTGTTTGTGTTGTATACATTGTCACATTCCAGTAGCACTCCTGTTAAAGAAGGTCACAGCTTGCCAGCAGTGCAAAACACTTTCTCACGATGACCAATACATGATGTTACACACTGTCAAATAACAATTTACACAAAACATCACTCAGCCCCAGGTGACATTCCTAAATAAATAAGGTGCTTTTTTCCTGTCTCTCTCCTTGCTCAGATCCCTTTGAGGCTTTCATCATTTTCTCAATTCGGCATGAGATAAGACGAATAGACCTTCACAAGCGGGACTACAGCCTGCTGGTACCGGGACTGAGAAACACCATTGCTCTAGACTTCCACTTTAACCGCAGCCTCCTTTACTGGACAGATGTGGTGGAGGATAAGATCTACAGGGGAAGGCTCTCCGAGTCTGGCGGTACGCACACACATGAGTAAACATACCTATAGACACAAACATTTGCTATATATCTGTCATGCTCATCTGTCTTTCAGCAGCTGTAATGAAAAGTCCAAGAGTACTGCTGATGATAACACTGTTTTATTCTACCGTCTTTACACATATTATATTGATATATATATCAGGTTGACAAAAATAAAAAATTTGATTGCAGGATGTGAAGTCTTCAGCTGTAGTAGTTCAGTATATTCCCCTCATAAAATGATGAATCAGAACTTTTTCTCCCTTTCTTTTAATTTCCTTCCTTTCCTTTCCTTTCCTTCGCTCTTTGTTTTTGTGTGTGGCAGTACATTCACTGGATTCTCCTTTCATTTCCCTTGGTGAAGCCATAAAAAAACAGCTCTTAGTTATACCTGTTTCCCCCTTTTGTGGGACACACATAAAGGCCCCAGCATCTGACAATACTTGTAAACAGCTAGATTATAAATACTGTGGGAAAACCCTTTTACCATGATTGATGGAACCCTGTAGAAAGCAATCTTCTTTATGTTAAAGTGCTTTGGTTTTCTGATTTCATCTTGTGCTTTTAGGATGTTTTTCTGAGCAGCGTAGAGAGGCACACCAACACTGCCCCTTGATTACAATGTATGTCAGTGCTATTGTGTTGTTGATATTGTTGTTTCAGGGGTGACAGGAATTGAAGTGGTTGTGCAGCACGGCTTGGCCACCCCAGAGGGTCTGGCTGTGGACTGGGTTACAGGGAAACTGTACTGGATTGACAGCAATCTGGACCAGATTGAGGTAGCCAAACTTAACGGAGATATGCGCACCACACTGATTGCCGGAGGCATGGAGCATCCACGGGCTATCGCTCTCGACCCAGGGCAAGGGTACGTTATGCACTAACTCCTGCATACAGTGCTTGCTGGAAGCTGTGCTATCCATCAAGCGCTGAGATTATTGGAATAAAGTAAAATTACAACCGCCTTGTATTTCTCACTTCCGTATCTGCCTTGATGTATGAAGATGTCAGATGTGTTAAGGTCCATTAAGGCAGCAGATATAGAATACATCAATAACAGTGTTGTGCACTCCATTCCAGTAATGACAACTAATGTAGCTAATACTTCCCCAACCATTGCTCCTGCTTTACACGCTTTACTACAATTTCTCTCTTGTTCCCCAGAAATGTTTCTCTTTAAATCATTTTAAGCAAGAACTTCAAATAAAAAGCCAAAAATATGCTTTGTTCTTATCCCTGCATCATTCCCCTCAGGGCCCAATTTTCAAAATCATGGTTGTTTATCCTGCTGAGATGCATGGGGAGAGTGTTTGTAGACTGATACGTGGCTCTGCAGTGGCAACCATTTGTTTGCCCCACAGTCAACAAGCAAGTCTTTACAGAACACACGGCATCTATCGTAGTTTATTGATGACACTGACAAAAAACAACTTTCTTTTCTTATGATATCAAGAATATTTGAATAACAATAGTGTTATGACAAGTTTTTTTTTGTATTTGGTAAATTAGGCTGTGCAATAGGAAAAGAGTGGATGGTCAGCACTGATGTTACACTGGGGAGAACAGGTCTGACTCTTTATTAGCCACTGATACAACACACCTGGGAGAGTTTTATATGTTATTTTGGACTGAGTAATAACTTTATCATTCCTATTTTTGAAACTAATCTGAACTGCTTAACCAGAAAACCTAAAGAAAAGGCATTGGAGAAATAGTGTGTATGAGTGTTTGTTTGGGATGTGCTAATTTGTACACACCATAATGTGTATTTTTACCATTGATGTTTATTGTACTTTACTGTTAATGAGATTTACTGAGCAGTGAATGGTTTTATGGAGCCTCATGGGAAGCACATTACAATGCATCATAATTGTTTAGCATTTTGACATAACTGAAAATAAACAGTTGTGAGTATCTCAGTGTTGGCATAGCCTTAAATTTGTGCAAGATTGCATGGTTTGTTCAATGGTGATACAATTTAATTTTGGATTTCAGAGGCCACTTAAACCCATTAAGGTTTCTCTGATCCCAGATCAGCCTAGCTCAGCACTGAAAGTATACTTTAAAATGTCATTTTAAATGTAAATGTAATCTATTTAAAACAATTTACCTTTTAAATCATATCTGATAAAACATAGTTGAATGATTTATCTTAAGATGCTTATTGTATTCTGTTGTGGTTCAAGTGTGACAAAAAGTCGGCATACTACCTCAGTATCCTGACATGACTGCTTCATGTTATCACCTAAACTCAAAGTGTAGGGGAGCCACTAAACAGTAGCAAACATAATTGACCTTTTGCTAAACCCCCTTACATGAACAATGATTGTCTAATTACATCTTTGACAACCATAAGTAGGCACGACAGGCCTGTCAAGCTTTGGATTACTCCACACGCTGAAGCAATGCACATCGGGCTGCAGTAAGAGCAAATCTTTGCATTTAAAGCGGTCGGAGGTCGGTGTCCAAAACAAAAACGCAAGAAAAAGTTTTGCATTAAATAGTGTTTGTCTGCTCTAAAAGCTGTCTGTTGTGATTTCAGTTGGTAAAATTGATGGTTGCCACTTAGAAATGAGAAGCCTGCTTTTTTCTACCTCTGTGTGAAATCAGGGACCCATTGTCCCAAAAATAACTAATTTCAAGTGGAAAATCTGCCACCTTTATCATTGTAAACTGCATATGTGCCTTGCTAAATTGAAAGCTTGACAAGCAAAACAGCAGTAACTAAGGGATGTGGGGCTTAGGGAACTGTTAATTGGCCATAGCAAAGTATGGCACACAAGAGAATAACATACTTTGTCACTATAAACAGTCCAAAGGCAAGAAAAATAACCACAGAACAACAGGACATGGTTTCCAGTTGTGAGAGTAAGACTGTGTGTCAAGTACATCCTCCGGGGCATTTAGGCAGAGTTTAAACCACAATGTACATGGATCAGTACACTGTCTCTCACTTCTATTCTTGTAAATGCTGGTTAAGATTGTGTTGTCTCAGTTGGATCTCAATGTCCTCATGTGGGCACAGAGCAGCCATTGACCCAATACCCACTTTTGCGAGGCAGAGATACAACAAATGTGCAGCAAAAACACTGACCGATACAGAGTTTTGGAGCAGGCAGATGAGACAGTCTTGGTGAATATCTGAAGGTATTTGAAACATGATGCATCAGTAATAATATGTTAATTAAACCACCACAAAGTCAGCTCTTATGTGCAGTTTGAGCAGATTTGTTGCAGATTTGAATATAACACAGAAAATTATTGAAAAATGCTTTATTTATTTCCGCACAGTTTAAAGTTTGAAAAATACAATTCTGTTTTTCGGGCTTCTGAACATTTTTTCATGTTCAAAACATTTCTAAGCGTAAGCAGGACCACCCCTGAGTATTTGTTCCAATGCACATGACTAGGATTTGGTCCATGCAGCATTCACTGCCATTCCAGTTGATTCCAGTTGATCAATGAGAAATGACCAAAGTGGTTTAAATTCATTTGGTTGTGATGAAAATTCCTATTGAAGTAAACCTAATTTTAGGGGCGCCTGATTGGGGAGTGTAAAAAGCACATGCCAAGGTTCACCTCCCACGTATATCTTGGCCAGATGCTCCATCAAACACAACTGGCAGTGTTTTTGGGTGGAGAGATGATCATGTCCATGTTACCACACTGTGACTCTACTGGACAAGGTGTCTGGTTGGAGAAGGGTGGGAATCTGGGTGGAATACCATGATCCTTTATGCGCCTGAAGGTATTCAGCACTGGAAAAAGTACTTTGTAGTTTGGTGGCAGTAGCCGTCTGGCTGGGAGGCTTTTTGTTGTCCTGCTGTTCTCTTGATGTGGGCTGTTAGGTTTATTTTATGGGTTATAAGTGCATATGACAAAGTTCTAAATTGTCACACAGTTCTAAAAAAAACAAACAAACAAGCGATTCAGTCTATCTGAATTTAAATTTGAAGTTGGTATCTCAGCACAATTCAACATTTCATCAGCTTCTCTACCAATGTCTCCCAGGTGTGTAGCATCAGCGGCTAATAACAAGTCAGACCTCTTCCCCCGTTCAACTATGGCTCTCCAATCTCTTCCTACGCACACCCTAATCTGCCAGACTAAAAGACTTATTGTAACACTATGTTGGCTCACACTGTGTTGGCTCAACTATTGCTTGCTTAATCAATCACTCTGAGGTTAATTTGGGCCTATCAGGTATGTTCCAGTTTGATAGATTTTTATACATATTTCTATAGTACAAATTAAATAAAATACTTAGTGTGTGTGCTATGTTACTTTTATCAGAGAGTAATGAAAAATTAGTTAGCTATTAATTGAAACAACTGTTCACTTTCTCTAAGTAAACACTGCAGTTCTGGAAACACAAGAGGGAAATGTTACACTCTTCCTATCTACAGAATACAGCATTAGAGTGTTAGATGATATATGGCAGTACAAATTATACAAAAAAAATTGAATCAATTTCATCTGCTGTTGGTGTGTTGATAGTGTTTCATATTAGGCGCTTACTTTGATAAATGCATCTGAGAACTAGCCAGTGGTTGTATACTGTGGCCAGTATATTTCAGATTAAAGCAAAACCCAGACATTCCTAAAATCAATTTAACACTCTTAAGAAATGAGTAATCTGCTCATGCACTCTCTCCTATAGTACTCTTTCACATTTTGGAGGATGACTACATTTCGTGGCTGTACAGAGTAGGATTAATGGGTGCTTTTGGTGCCTAAAGGCGCATTTCCATTACAGGGCAATAATTCTAATCTAATTACTTGAATCCACTCAAAGTAGTGGGTCATTGATCAGGGAGGCCGTATCAAGTGAATAAGGCTATTGATCTGGACAAGGATATTTCTTCCTAACACGGTTTCGTTGTCGACAGTATGTGATTTAAGCTTGAGCACCCAGTTTCTCTTTCGTTCTAGCTGACTTTGTGGACCAAGGCAGGACAGAAGCAACGTTTGCTTGTTTGGAGTAGGACTCGGGATACTGTCAATGGTCACATCAATGACGGTGTTCATTTTCAGGCCTTATTGAACTGTGAAAAGTCATAATAAAACACATGGCTTCCCATTTCAAGGCCTGTCACGGATGTTGAGGGTTGCACTGGATCACTGGTGCTGTTCTTGGGCAGTCACTGCCATTGTCTATGTTAATGAATTCAGTAACAGCATCAATGTATATGTGCCGACTGTGTTTTGCTGTATAATAACATTAACAAACAAGTACAAATGGCTGAGAAATTACTTTCAGACAGTCAAGAGGTCTATCTAATAGCCCTTGTGTTTTGCTAGTGGATGTATTTCTTAGATTTGTGCTTATTGTCCAACTTTTATATTTAATAGTCATTTAAATAAAAAACTAAATTCATTTTATTTTTTGCAGTGTGTATAGATACCTATTCTGGCTTAACAGGTGACGATGCAAGACTAACTGCTGCCTTTGGTTTTCTACTTTAAGCATCCTTTTCTGGACTGATTGGGATGCTACTTTCCCCCGAATCGAGGCTGCATCAATGAGTGGAGGAGGTCGACACATTGTGTTTAAGGATATGGAGATTGGAGCCTGGCCTAATGGACTGACACTGGATCATCTGGAAAAGAGGATTGTTTGGACAGATGCACGGTATACCTTGTTTTTCATGTTGTGTACAGAAACATTCACACGTTTTATACCTTTTAATACATGTATGACATTATATACTGTGAAAGATTGACCATTCCTTGAGCAAAAATTCAACTTGAATTTCCATTTACCTGGTGGCCAATAAATAATGGAGGACATTCAATATTTAGAGATCTTAGTACAATGGCCATATTTGGTTTAAAGTGGGTCTTGAACAATTTAATAGTTCCATCAGTGGACTATAGCACTTGGTGGGTTATAATTTGATCTGCCTTCATCTACTGTTCCTTTTCAATGCATCTGAAGAGCAGTTAAAATTTTGATATGGCCCTTTGTGTTGGTCTCTTTTAAACAGCTCCGACGCCATTTTCTCTGCACTCTATGATGGTAGTGGGGTCATTGAGATCCTCAGGGGCCACGAATACCTGTCCCATCCCTTTGCTGTATCTCTCTTTGGAGGCAATGTCTACTGGACGGACTGGAGGACTAACACTTTAGCGAGAGCGAATAAGTGGACTGGGCAAAATGTCACAGTCATCCAGAAGACGAGTGCTCAGCCTTTTGACTTGCAGATCTTTCATCCCAGCAGACAGCCACAAGGTAAGAACAGTTTTAGTGGTTTTACAGATAAGGGACAATTCACTATATTTGCCTGAAGCAGACCTATGTATGATTTGTCAGTTTTGCTTTCCTGGCATATGCACAGTAGAGCCATTTAAAGTGCAAACTCACAACATCTGATCACATTACACGTTTTAAGTAAACAAAAAATAATTCTGATACAACTGGATATTATCTGAGGATACATTATCTTTTAAAACAGAATTCAGTTTCATGTTGCAAAGGGAGAAAAACAGCATAATGTAATTAATTTCAGCTTCTGCCTCTGCCTTCATTTGGCCTGTCAATCAATGCAGTTGTCTGAATGAAAAAGTTGCTCATGCAGGGAATTAACTAGCTAGTTAATAGTTCCTCTGAATGTGTTTTTCTTGCCATCCAAATTATTCTAATTAGCTCACACTACTAAGCTTTTTTTTCTTTTTTTTAACTGAATGTGAATGAAGGAAGTTGGGTAACCCTTCCTTTTAAAGTCCCCTAATTACTAAGTATTTACCCGGTAAATTATAGTATATTATTGGGTAATTCAACTCAACTAAGTACCGTGTAGTTGTGACTGGTTTAGGTTGGTAATAACTCAGCTATAATTGCATACTTCCTGGAAAAGTAGGCAACCAATTCTTAGAAACACCTCCAAGGTAGTTATCCAAGGTTTAAGTTGGTAACAGCCCGGGTTTAATTATGTACTATCTAGAAATAAAGATAGAACTTTCCAATAAATTACTTTTTCTTATATAGTTATTGTTCATGGCTACACCCATTTATAAAGGGTTTATTAAATTTACTTACCTGGTAACAACCTCTGCAGGAACAGTTTTCCTCTAGTGTCATGGTACATCTTAAATACTGGGTACGTTCTTACAGATGTTTTTACAATTTACTCAGTAAGTAAGCTGAAACTGTACTGTAAAAGGAAGCCTTGTTTGTTTCCATGGCATTACCATGTTCTTACCATGTCCTTTGTAACTGGTTATTCCGAGTATTCCTTTTTCCATGCAGTCAACACAAACTTGTACAATGTATGTTTTGCAATGCTACAATTTACAGATTAAGTAAACTGAAACTGTACTGTAAGTGAAACTGTTAAAGAAAGTCACGCTTAATGACATGGTAGTTACAGTGTACTAAAAAAGTGTGCTTGTGATGTAAGGATCATAAAATAAACATGATAATACAATTTAACATAAGTACCAATGTAACCACTACTTCAGCTTGTTATAAAAAAATTACTGAGTCCATATATCTGTAACAGCTCAGGAGAATTTATTTAGGATCTAGTAGCAGTTTACTACCTATATCCAGTTATTTGTATGAATTGCTGGACTGAAGCATAGCTATCCTTATTATAATTCGGATAATCAGAGAGTATTCTTATCCTACTTCCTTACATACCTTATAGACATGAAATTAAAGGAAACTTACACTTCCATTAAAATGAAATGGATAGGTATAAATGCAGAATAAATTGGTTTGGTTGCAAATCAGTATCTTCAAATAATTGGCTTAATAACATTAATACTTACAGGTTCGACCTTGAATGTATTGTGTTGCTCTTAAAGTTAAGGAGTCCTTTCTGAGTCCACGGACTAGTAGAACCGAAATTGTCTTCAACTGAAGAAAAAAACAAAAACAAATAGTTTCTTTTTTTAGTAGGAATCCAAAGGGGTCCTTTAAGGCTACATTCAGACTGCAGGCAAAAGTGGCCTAAATCTGATTTATTTGCTCATATGTGACTCAGATCTTTTTTTTTTTTTTCATAACAGTGTGAACAGCACAAATCACATCTTGTCAATTCTGATTTGGGCCACTTTCATATGTGGTCCTAAATCAGATAGAGGTCTGATTTTTTTAAAAATGTAACCTCAGTCTGAACAGTTATATGGGAATTCATACAGCCCAACTCCTATGTGCTTTCTCAGTGAGATGGGTCGCCTGGACTGAGTGTCTTGAATCAAGAGTCTTGTGGAGAGGCCCTGACAGATGTAGTTAAAAGTAAACCTTGACATCCTCAAATTTTGGATGAAATCTGTTTCTGTGAAGCCACTCACGTCATGATCCCACTGCTCCTGGCTCCGACTCTGCATCCACACACACCTCTGTACAGAAGTAGCAGCAATTGCTCCATAAAAAGCCATAATTAATAATAATAATAATAATAATAATAATAACTTTATTTGTATAGCACCTTTCATACAAAAAAATGCAGCTTAAAGTGCTTTACAACAAAAGAAATTACATGCAACAAGTGCTTCACATCAAGAAAGACATAAAATGAACATAAAAACATTTAAATGTTCATAAGAGGGAAAATAAAACCCTTTTGATAATGCTAATGTCGGCTGTTGGCTGTTGGAATCTCCAGTAAACCAGCAGCAGGTGATTGTAGTGTTCTTGAGGGCAAATAGTTAACAATGTAGTTAGCAATGTAGCTTGGTCCTAGCCCATTAAGGGCTTTGTATATAAGGAGGAGGACCTTAAAGTCAATTCTAAATGTTACAGGAAGCCAATGCAGAGCAGCTAAAACTAGACTTATGTGCTTTCTCCTCTTGGTTCTGGTTAAGCCTCTGGTTAAGGCAGAGTTTTGAATTAGCTGAAGTCTCTCAGTGGCTTTTTTCGGGAGGCCAGTAAAAAGTGCATTACAGTAATTGAGTGGGCTCGAAATGAAGGCATGCATCAGTTTTTCTGCATCTTTTTGATTTATAAATGGTCATACTTTAGCTATGTTTCTAAAGTGGAAAAATTATGTTTTTGTCACCTTGCTAATGTGGGACCTGAAGCTTAGATCTGAGTCTAAGATAACACCACCAAGACTTGTAAACTCAGATTTAATCCATGGAGTTAATTTCCCCAGATTATTAAACAGCATTTCCCTTTTTGTTTTAGGACAGACTAGAAGGATTTCAGTTTTGTCCTCATTTAACTTTAAGAAATTATCGCTCATCCATTTATTTATTGCCAGAAGACAGGTAGTAATGGAGTCTATAGTTGCAGCATCATTTGATTCAGCAGAAATGTACAGTTGTGTGTCATCCCCATAACTAGTCTAATTAAGCAATATTACACGAGAGGGTGTGCTTTCCCGTCATTATTGGCACGACAGTGATGCGGTCTGGAATGAGGCACTTGCCACAGGGAACAAGCATTCCCTCTTCATCCGAAATCCACCTCAAAGCTAACAGGAGAATATCACATAAGCAGGTGAGTTGAGACTAGTGAGTGCAGAGTGAGCAACTGGCTCTCACAGGCTTACTCTGCCACAGCTTCAACCATCTGAGCCCTTTTTTTAGCTCAATAATAAAAAGTACTGTGTTCTACGTTTAATCTCATTTGAAAGTAGACTGTATGAAGATTTATCTGATTTATTCTGTACTGTACGTGGAGATTGTTTTTTTTGATGACCCTGGATTTGTAGCTTGGAATTAACGCGTTGCTGGAATGTGATGGAAGGCTGGAAGCGGTGAGGCCAGCTGCTTCAGATCCCATTCTTGATTGACAATGGATTTGCAGAACATTGCCAGATAAGGAAAGAACATCACATACCAATTTATCCTACCCCAATAGAGAGACATTTAAGGAAAAAAAAGACACTAAGGACATTTTATTTCATTTCATTTTATTTTTGGTTACAAGAGCTCTTTTCATTGTGTTTTTGTAAACTGTAAGGGAAATTTTGAATGCCCTGTAATAAACCTGCCAACTGTTCCGTTAACCACTCAATCTTTTCATTTTTACTCCTCAGAGCCCAGGTAAACAAAGTAGCATCACAGCCTAAATTCAATACAAATGCTACAGTAAGGAGTTGTTTCTTTGAACCCAGTTTCTATTAATTGTATAATAGTTATATATTTCACTTATACAGTTATATATGGTAAGCTTTGTGTTGGCACATATTGTTACATTATATTATCACATTTATTTTATGATCCTTACATCACAAGCACACTTTTTTAGTACAATGTAACTACCATGTAAGCGTTACTTTCTTTGACAGTTCTCTTGTTTCAGTGTACTTATTCAATAAAATGTCATGTTTTAGTTAGTAACACTATGGAACATATGGTACAAGTGTGTCTATATTGCATGGGGAAGGAAACCATCCATTTTGATGAAAGGATGCGGTAAGGACTTGGTAATATCATGAGATTAAACACTACTTTCTTTTACAGTACAGTTTCAGTTTACTGACGCTTACTTACGCTTGTAATGTCTTAGTAACGTTGCAGGACATACATGGTAAAAGTTTGTGTTTATTGCATGGAAAATGGAATAACCAGCTACAAAGGACATGGTAAGAACATGGTAATGCCATGGACTTGGTAATATCATGAGATTAAACATTGCTTCCTTTTACAGTACAGTTTCAGCTTACTTACTGAGTAAATTGTAAAAACATCTTCAAGAACGTACCCAGTATTTAAGATGTACCATGACACTAGAGGAAAACTTTTCCTGCAGAGGTTGTTATGGATGGATATTGCCATGAACAATAACTATATCAGAAAAAGTAATTTATTGGAAAGTACTATCCTTATTTCTAGATAGTACATATTTAAACTTGGGTTGTTACCAACTTAAACCCTGGATAACTACAATTGTAACTTGAATTGATGGGTAATAAAGGAGGTCTTTTTAAGAATTGTTTGCCTCCTTTCTTAAGAAGTACACAATTATATCTGAGTTATTACCAACCTAAACTGGTCACAACTACACGGTACGTAGTTGAGTTGATGGGTAACAGTAGAGGTTTTCCTTAGTATTTCAGCTGTAGTTTCTCTGTATTTACCTACTTATTGCCAGTGGTAATCACCCAATAATATACTATAATTTACCATATATTTACGGGGTAAATACTTAGTAATTAGGGGACTATAAAAGGAAGTTACAGAATGAGAACCACAACCACGCCATCAAATAATTGCGGCACATCCACTAATCAAGTCAGTGTGTTGTGATGACAGGAGATATATGAAATAGTTCTGAAATTTCATTAATATTGCCATCAGTTTCCTTTCAACAAACCCTTCTGTATTTGTATCTGCCACAGTGGAATAGGTAATCAATTTTATGAAATCGCAAGTAAGCCAAGATTCTGTCTAAAGATACACTGATGATGTGCTATCTGACAGAAAACCTACATATGTAAGCCAGTTCATATGTGATGTGCAACTTGCAAGATATTCTGCCAAGCTCAAAATGAATCGCATGAAATCTGCTTTCAAGTCACTTTGTGTTGTTTTTCATGTAAATAGGTTGTTTGAAATTGATTTTTGATTGATTTGTTAAGCAGATCTGCCAAAATAAAAGTCTGGATTATGGAACATTTTTTTCCACGTGTGCCAAGACCACCTGATTGATGGATCAGTCTTCATCACAATTGCCCTTTTCACCATTGCCAAGTTTATGTACCCCTCCCTTCATGCACATGTAAGCCATGCACCATCCTTATATGGGCATCATTATGGTGGTAATCAGGTTTACATCTATTCACTGAATCCTCTGCTTTTCCAATGTGCCACGAGTTAATTTGCTTGTTTCCTTCCTGTATCTGCATGGGACTGCTTTTCCAAGGGCTGGAGATGTGGTGCTCCAGTAGACCCCGAACATCTGCAAGAGAAAAAGAAAGGGAGGGATTTGATGAATAAGGGAGAATTGGAACACCAATATGCAGCTGGTCTCAGGAGCTATTCAGCAGGTGCCACAGTGGAGTTTCACTGGAGGCATAAACAGCCTGTAAATACACAACGTGTCATTTGAAAGGCAAAGTAGTGTTTTAACATAAGAGTGGGGAACAAGCATTTGCAAATTAGAAAGCAGATTGGCAGTCCCAGGACCTCGCAGTTATAACAGATAATTGGTTGATTATAGCCAGAGCATCACAAAGACACCTACGCCCACTGCACCATTATACAGTAGACAGAACAAACCAGAGAAAGTGACTTTTCATATATCTTGATTATTGAAGTAACATAATAATGTTGGTGCTGATGCATTCTTTGGAACACGGTTGTGTAATATTCATCTCAACCATTATACATGCCCCATAGTCATTAATGGCTCCACCCATTTCTCTTTTCAGCTGTTAGGGTCAGTTTCTGAGTAAAATCTATTGAGTAGTATGAAATTGGCGTGTAATTTTCTACACAAATTAGCTCTATGGAATCGTTTTTTTAGGAATAGTACATGTTTTGTAGTCGTAGTAGTAGTACACACCTTTCCTTTTTTTCCCCTTATCCTATTACCTTGAGGTTCTCAAGAAGAAACTGAGGTGTGGCTGAGGATAATTCAGTTAGATCCCTTTGCAGTCAAAATCATTTTTCACAATGTGTGCAAATTTGAACACAAACACTGTAATGTCATTTAGAACATACACAGTTATATGCAGGCAGATAAATCACACTGTAATTGTGTTGGTAGTGTTATCATGACAAATATGACAGGCTTTGAAACAAATAAGAACAACAAATATGGGTCTCTCAGTGGAAAGAGGCAGTTGCATACTAAATGCTATCATCACCACACTGGGCCTTCCTTGAATGTGACTGAATTATTCAGGGTTTTGAGCAGTGTCCTCAATACCTACAGTATTGCAAATTAGCAGAACCACCATTTCCACTGCCTTAGCACAGTGCTGTGCTCATTTTTTTATTTATTTGTAACAAAGACATCTCACAGTTTAGAGCAAACAAACACCTTGGCTCTGTTGTTGCTGCCTGTCATCCCTCAAGAGCATGATTCAGGTGAAAGCAGTGCTATATCCACTCAGATGTCTGCCTATTAGCATACTGACTCAGCTGGGTACTGTTTCCAGCTCAAGGAGACAAAGTTGCATTTTTTTTTTTTTGCCTTAAAATAAGCCACAATTGTGATGCAACGAGACTCTCCAATGTGTTGCTGAGTGAGCCCGGGAAATGAACTTTGAATGAGCTTGTTTGACATAAATCATCTAGAGTAGATGGAAAAAATGATGTGTTTGATGCATGAAATGTGATTACAGTGTGAGGGGAAATAATTGAACTGTGGGTGACTTTCTTTAGTTTTGCTGAGGTGATTTATTCTGAATAGGGTAGAGTAAGAAATTCATGAAAATGATCCTCCTAGGATCACCGTTCTATTTAAAAACAGTGAAATGAAATTCTGCTTGCTCTGTATGTCTACTGGTTTAGATAATGTGTCCCTTAATTTCTGAGAATTGACAGAGTAAAAATCTAAATCCTCTAAATCTCTTTAAACCCAATCCAACAAGAGTCCAGCCTAAACACCCAAACATGGGCAGATATTTTTTGTATTTTTGTTCTCTCTCATTTGTTATCTTTTGTTATAAATGAATAAATTTTCATATCTCCCTTCAGTGCTTTCATGCTTTATCTCCTTTTTGCTGTTACACAACAAAAACAATATTGTAATATTACTTGTTTTCAGCAGTGCTGTTTTGTCATTTTCCAAGTACGCATTTTATTTGAATGGCACAATCAGACTGGCCTGTAAATGTCATGCTGCAAAGTCCAAATTACAATCAGTAATTATCCTGTTGTATCTCTTTGTTTGCCACCTCTTATGTTGAATGTTGTAAAATGTTTTATCTTACTCTTCCTCTCTTGCTTTCTCTTTCCTCTCTTCCCATCAGCCTCAAACCCATGTGAAGAGAATGATGGACGTGGTCCCTGTTCACATCTGTGTCTCATCAATTACAACCGCACTGCGTCCTGTACCTGTCCGCACCTTACGAAGCTTTCACCCAACAAACAATCCTGCTTTGGTGAGCAGTTAACACCATCATTTTTCATGCTTTCTCCTTATATTATCAGCTTGAGAATATAGGATACTATTGTATCAGCAGGAGAGGTGTTTTGTTTTACATATGAATTTCTCCCCTTTTGATTGACATAATCATTATCATCAGGCTGTTCATCTGTATCATTCTCTCAGCTGCACCTGACAAAAAAGGTCAGCAAAGGTTCCCTTTCTCGATTGTTTGATTTTTTTTTTTAATCATCTCACCAGCATTGAAAAGGTTCCTCCTGTATGTGCGGCGGTCTGAAATCCGTGGTGTGGACATTGACAACCCTTACATGAATGTCATGACGGCGCTGACGGTACCAGACATTGATGATGTCACGGTAGTGGACTATGACGCCCTGGAGGAGAGGATCTATTGGGCTGACATCAAAACCCAAACCATCAAACGGGCCTTCATCAATGGCACCCAGCTGGAGACCATCATTTCTGCAGGTGGGAGAATTCCAGACATCCATTAAAAAAAAAGTCATAGCTGTGTGTATGCACTAGAATGTATGTGCGTGTCAGCCATTATTGATTCTCTGTGTTGTAACAACTGAATATAGTACTGAATGGTAAAGCAATCTGCCCTGAGGGCCTTTTTTTTTTCTTGGGTAGTGAGTAGTACTTAGTAATTAATTAAAAGTACAAGTACAAGTAATTGTTGTTATTTTTAACCAGTTCATAACCAAGTAATAATGAGATAGTTATTCATTATAATATTTGATGTTATTCCCTCCCTTTGACATGACTGCAAGGTGCAAGATACTGTATTTCCAGTAATTACAGTTGGTCTCAAGAGAAAAGTATATCTCAAAAGTAAAGAACGACCATTCTTGCCTTTTCTACTATGTAGATCTACCTCTAAAGGACACAGGTGTGACAGGTTTTTCATGCACTTTCTGACAGACATAGTGAACTGCCGTGGCCTGGCTTTGGACTGGCTTTCCAGGAACTTATACTGGCTCAGCTCTGAAAATGATGAGTCGCAAATCAATGTGGCTCGCTTTGATGGGTCCCTGAAGACCTCCATCATCCACGGCATTGATAAGCCAAGGTGCCTTGTAGTGCACCCCGCCAAGGGGTAAGTAGATTAGAGCAGTCTGTACACTTCATCAGTACCTCACGTTCAATGCATCAAGAAACCTGACTGCAGACCGAAAGGGCGATCAAAGCCTTGTTATTGTAAAGAGAACATGTTTTCTGAGCTTGAAAGGTTAGTTCAGATCTTTAGAAGATTGTCAGGTGGAACAAAATCTATTGGCTAACATTAAATGTTCAGCTATAATTAATAAAAGCATTAACATTTACTAATTATGTTATAAACCACATGATACCTTGTGCCTAATTGGATCGCTGACTATTCACTTCACACCTTCTCACACAGGAAAATCTATTGGACAGATGGCAACACCATTAACATGGCCAACATGGATGGGAGCAACAGCAAGGTCCTCCATCAGAATCAGAGGGAACCTGTAGGTCAGTATGAGGGTAGCGTACTGAGTTAGACCTCCTATTGTATCTCGAATGTGACCAAGCCAAACCCAGCAGACTTTTTTACATGTGTAAAGTGACATTTATTTTCTTCTGTCAGCTCAATTTATATAAACTCTGTACTGTATGTTCACATACACAAAACTGAATAATAACATATGATATGACTATAAATGACTACATTAAAGCACATACATGGTTTGCAATAACTCAATCTCCCCAATAACCAAAGTGTACTTGATTTGTTTGATGATCAGGCTAGTGTCTGGATGTGTGTGCCCCACTGTAAAAAAGAGGGGAAAAAAGAAAATTCAGGGAATTTCCAGCACCCACAGCTCTGCCACTGCATGCACCACTTTGCAGCTGTGTTCACTTCATTCCAAATTCATTCGAAGTAATTCTCTTATTTGAACCTTAATTTGACGCAGATAACCCGATAAAGGTGTTTACATGAAAGTTGTAATAATCTCAGTTTGCCTTAATATGTTTATAATCGGTTTATTTCCATGCATGTACATACACTGACTTTTACAAACTGAATCAGATGTAATGTTTTTACCTGTTAGCATTTTCTCTGTTTCGACAATGTCGACACAAATCAGAAAGAACACCCACCTCCTCAGTGGTGATGTTATCTCAACAGGCAATATCCCAGACTCTTTAGGTAAAGGTGTCAAAGTGTGTGGTTAGTCAAGGAATGCTGGAATTTCTTTTCTTAGACAAACCTACCTGCCTACAGCAGACACTTGCATCCCTCATTATTTGATTTCCAAAGAAAAAAATTACTTTTAAACCACCCATGAATCAAATAAAAGCATGGATATTTTAAATTTTTGTTAGATTGTTATCATGACCATATTTGTTGCTATTGATAGTTCTATTGTTAAAACTGACCCTACAGACATCAATGCATCATGCAACTGCCCAGGGTTGATGGAGAGATGCTTCTTTTTCTATGGATGCTCTTACAGTTTCTATATGAATTAATCACAAATATGTCCACTGATGTTGATTTCATGGATTTATACACAAGATATAGTATAGTATATATAAACACATAATTTCTGTAATTTCACCTGAAAGGTCCTTGAACCAGTTCTGAATGTACTATAACAGGAAGAATTATCATATGGAAAGTGTACGTTCACTTGGAGGTACCTGATGCATATGAATGAATGAACCTGGTTTGCTGTTAAGTTAAAATATGCTCTCCTTGAGATGTCAGTCTGCAGGTATGTATTAAAAGGATCAAGTGTGGCACATTGTAATTTGTACCCTACAATTGCTTTGTGATGTTAATAGCTTTAATGTGGACTGCATGTAGTTCAAGCCCAGTGTCTCCCACGTCCATCTGCCAAGGGCCGCCTTGTATGATGAGGTCTTGTGTTCCAGTTCATTTATTGCACAAGGTTGAGGTGGTTGCCTTCGAAATGCTGTACAACTCTACAGCAATGCACAGACCGCTCTCCTGGCTCCAACAATTATGCCTTTTTACAGCCAGATAATCCTTTAAGCCGTTAACAAGTGTAGACATAGAGGCGCTGTTGTTTATGCACCTGTGTATGTAGTGTGGTTTGACACATATGCAGATATAAAGGGAATGCTCAGGGCAAGGGCAAGCTTTTTTATCTTTCTGGTCACTGACTGCTCATCTGAATATATACTGTAACTCTGTACGTACGGTGTGCCTGCGTGCATACTGACAGTGACAGATATTATTTTGCATTTGACTCTTGTCAGTTCACTCAAAACACAAGTCAAGATTTAAGTTGTGTAAGTGTTGTTAAGTTAAAGTAATTAAATGTATTAAACATGGAATAAAGAAAAGAAGAAAGAAAGGGGAAACATGTAAAAAAGATCTAGCGAGGACAATGATTAAGATGTTTAAAATCAAGCTGCTGTTGAGTAGGATGAGTAGGATCAGGTATCAAACAGTCTGAAATGTGTACAGTAGAACTGGAAAAGATGTCCTCTGCTGTGATGCACCAACAGTAAGGGAAGGGATCAATTTAAGATTTTTTCTATCGATGTGTCATTGAATTTTGGGGGCCTGAATTACAGTATTTGGGAAAATGTGGTAAATGATGCGATGCTTTTTTGGCAGCTCTGCTTATTTTAAATAGTAATCTTGCATCTTCAACATTTTCTACATGTTCATAAGGCTAATATTTAAATCATAGTACTCTCATATGTTTTGAATATTAACTCTTTTCCCACATGCTTGAGTGAGCAATTGCAGCTTGAAAAAACACTCAGCTGGTCTCCATCTCTAGTGGCTGTTGTCACACAGCTCAAGGTCAAACTCCCCCTTTCTCACACTAACTGCACCATTGTCTTCACTGAATTTCTTCATTCTCCTGAGCCTGTCAGCAATACAGATAGCAGGGTGCACCGTATTTCATTGGCTTCATTTATGATTATGGGATAGACCTGGGGACAAGAGTAAATTAATGACGCATTGTGACTGTGAATCTGCCAGGCATAAATCCAACACATGGTGGGAGACAGTGAGTTGTCCAGAGGTCCACAATTTAAATTGCTTTCAGTTCCCACCATTGATAGTTGTATTCTATGAAAAACCATCATGTCAGCCAGGAAATAGATTTAAAAGCTGCCAGTCTCACTCTTGTTCACTTTTCACGCCAGCTGGAGTTTTTATAAAGAGATCCCCCACAAACAGCTGTCATATACACATAAACACCTCAGCCAACCAATTGCATGCAAACTACAGTATATTAATGTTAATGCAGTTGCGTCTTTACTACATGTGCTGTTGCAGTACTGTACAGTAAAGTACAGAAGTCAAAAATATTTTATTTAGATTTTATTGATATTTGTGTTAGTTTCTCAGTGCTGAATTTAAATGTAGTCAGGATTTCTAACTGGATATGTTTGTTTTTA
The DNA here is from genome assembly GCA_038419695.1 of Scomberomorus guttatus. Lineage (NCBI taxonomy): Eukaryota > Metazoa > Chordata > Actinopteri > Scombriformes > Scombridae > Scomberomorus > Scomberomorus guttatus. Next base: position 23,090,706 of record CM076456.1, on the reverse strand, counting down.
CTGGTTAATTTTACTGGTTTATCTCTCCTGGAGTGCAGTACAAAAATGGTGGACAGCCACACTTTTCAGGAATAGTTTCCTTTGTTTACTGTAATGTTTCAAAATTAATGATAACTTAACAAGTTGTACAGTTGTCTCACTATTTTGTATGTCTCTGGTTAGTGTTTTGCCGGTGATACTTTTTGCTAATTTTGCTCTGTTTTGAAGTCAAGGTAACTGTCTGAGTGAGCCCTCACGGTAAGTGCTAACCTGCTGTTCTCTCTTCACTTGTCGTCCTCTCAGGTCTCTCAATAGACTACACTGCCAACAAGCTGTACTGGATAAGCTCAGCCAATGGCACTATCAACAGGTGCAATCTGGACGGCAGTGGGCTGGAAGTGCTGGAGACTCTGAAGAGGGAGTTAGCCAAAGGCACAGCTCTGGCCGTGATGGGTGAGTGGAGCTTGTCACGAGTGCATCAGATTGCCACTGGGGATTAGTCAGAGAGTGTGGAGGGATTACGTATTTAACCAGTTAAGTGGCTGTAGAATGAAGCCATTTAGTCAGTCCTCGCAACAGTTGTGCTTCACTTTCTGTGAAGTAGCAGAGGCATTAGATAATTAAAACACAGCAAAGCAGTGATTGATGATTGATTTTCTCACCCCTCTCGTAATGAAAAGGGAGGAGGATGTTCATTATGTGTTGATTCTTGGTATCAGTGCTGAATCCAATGTGTCACATCATCTATCAACTTGTAGGTTTGTTTAGAAATCTGCTGAAATCCAAGTCAACATGGCCTGGATAGAAATCTTTGCAACAGTAACTTTTGTTGGCAAGGTCTGGCTCTCCAAACCATTTTCAATGTTTAACTTTTAGTCTTTGTATATACATGCTTCCAGTATTGGTCATGTGTCACTGTCAGCTGAGTACAGTACTCAGACATCTGCTTTAAAATATAACATTCAGGAGGGACATTTTTTATAGGTGTAACAACCGAACAGGTATTTGTGTTGTAATTAACACAACACAAATACCTGTTTGTGTTGTAGGGGAAATTTCACACATACTGTATACGCCAAATGTAAGTGAAATTTCTGAGTAGCACCTGCAATGCCTTGCCAATGCAGAGTCTTTTTTTTTTTTTTTTTTTTTTGCCACAAACCAAAATTGTAATTTTTTCCACACTGCTGCAGTCTTGACAACTGGGAATCTTCCCACTGAGCTATGCGAATGCATTTTGCTTGCCAAGATTGATAATGAGAAGGGAGCAAACATACTGAACAGAGAGTTGTCAGTTTGTGTGTGTGTGTGTGTGTGTGTGTGTGTGTGTGTGTGTGTGTGTGTGTGTGTGTGTGTGTGTGTGTGTGTGTGTGTGTGTGTGTGTGTGTGTGTGTGTGTGTGTGTGTGTGTGTGTGTGTGTGTGTGTGTGTGTGTGTGTGTGTGTGTGTGTGTGTGTGTGTGTGTGTGTCTTTTTGGACCAAAGTGGAATTTTGATTTTTTTTTTAAGGAAAAATTTAAATCAAGAGTGTTGCCAGGGTGATAGTTTGTGTTCTTGAAGCATGTTATTAATCATGACAGGCCTTGGTTTCCGGTGTAGTGGGTATCTGTCAGCATGTGCAGAGAGCACTTTGGTTGTTACACTGTTACAGAATAACACAGCAGTGGCAGAATGGCATCCCACTGTGCTGTGAGCCGTTAGCATTCTGCAACTGTAAGCCACATCTCTTAGGTTCATTTTTGTAGGAATTTCCTACAGTAAAGGCGTTGACTATGGAGGGATGTTTCTTATTTGGATGATGGAGACTTCATTATTGCATTTCATAAATGGGAGATAGAATGCGAGGTGACAGAGAGTAATGGCTCGGTTCCTGCACAGTAGCAGGTACAGCAAAACAGTGAAATGATGTCTGCTAGTCTCCATCAATCACAATTAATGATATTTTGTTATGTTGAGGAAATTGTTTTGAATGGTTGAATGAACAGCACTATACTGCATTATTATTATGCTTTGTTAAAAAGAGAAATTTCACTGTGGCTAAATGGTACATTTCTGGCATTATAATTAATACTATATATAGAAGATAGAAATCTAGTGGATTTGTAGTTGGATTCATGCAAGCATGAACGTGTTATTTAATACTCATAAGACATAGTTTAATGAGGATATCACAGACCTTAAATTGTCTAGACATGTAGTGATTGGGTTCATCCAGGTTAGGTGTAAAATAGATATCGTAAAGATATGAAGTTGTTAATGTTAAGCTTGGTGTTTTATAACATGTAACAACTTCTATCCCCTTTTCCTCCTTTTGCCAATTACATGTCAGCAGCGATAGAACTGTTTTCTATATTCTATATAAGTTCACAATGTGATAACACAGCTTAGTTTAGAGTGTTACAACAGCACCCTTCACGATATGCTAATATCTACCTCTATTTCAAACTAATTGTACCAATTAAAGATCAATCAATCAGCATTAAAGTGCATTAATCTAACAGTGGTTCTCCTCTCTCTTATGGTCTGTGATATCTTGATTGATTAGTTGGTTGTGTTTAAAGTGGTTGAGGTTACTCCAAAGCAGCAGCATGTGTAAACAAGGAAAGCTTGAGTTCTATCCCTCACAGCAGGAGGCAGAGGTAGACACAAAACTGCTGAAAGGGATTTTGCAAAGGTGATTCTACTGCAGTGATATCCATGGAGCGCAGTTCTTCAGAGGATTCAGACTGAATGGAATATTGCCTTCTTCTGTAAAGGTTTTGTGATGATACATGCTCAGCTTCAGAGAGAGAAATGACAGTAATCGATTGGAATGACAATTCAATTGATGAGGGTGATGCAGTGTGTTTGTGTTTCCTTTTGGCTTATTCATTTTGCGTGCGCGCCTTTGTGATTGCGCAAGCTGGTTGTGAAAAGGTATAACGAAGGCGCTGTTAGCGACACAAGGTCGATCCACACATGTCCTACAGCTCTGTAATAATTGGATTGGCTTGAGGGAAATGTGAGGGCTTCTATTTAGAAGGTGGGCGATCCATCAGCCTTGACTTGCCTGGAATCAAACTAGCTGTTGAAGTGGAAATTGAATATGATGTGCCACAAGCGAGCAATCACAGCTAGCCGGCAGCCCCCACGGCATCAAATTAACACAGGGTGCAAAGCTTATCTAGGTTAGCATGCCCTCCAGGGTCAAGTGTTTTGTAAACGGCATGTAGACTGTCATTCTCACTCATGGGAATTTATTTGATTTTTTTTAAAGGATGACATTGAGCCTTAAGCTATTAATGCAAGTGGGAATAGTTTCTGTGTGTGTTTTTATGTTTGTTTCTTTTTTTTTTTTTTTTTTTTTTTAAATCAAAAACGGTAAGAGAACAAAACCGTGTCTCACCTTCAAGGGACTGATAGTGTGAACCTAAAGGGCCCATGTTTTGATTGTTGTTTTGTAAAAAAATGTTAAAAAATGTTACGCTATGCTAAGTTGTCTGATAAGTAACAATTTATTTACAACACATTGTTCTGATTGCAACATTATGGTGTCATCTACGTTATGTTGCTAATGCAGTTAAAGAGGGTAATACACTGTACCAGCTTGTGTGCAGCACTACTATACACTATACACTACTATATTCTGCTGCTCAGAATGCTGCTATTTTGGTGTTACCTCTGTATGAATATGAATGCATCATCCCATTATGCTTCCTATTTTAAACCATGCCTCCTCAGTGTAATGGTCCACTTTGGTCCATTTTGACTTTCAAAAAGGAGTAAAATCATGTCCATCTCAACGTCATTTACAATCTCTATTCTGAAGGGAGAGGGGCCGCCTGACTTTTGTTCACTTTGTTCTTCACTGGGATTTTAAAATGTAGAGTCTGTGGCATTGTGCCTGGACTGTGCATCACTGATTTCTGCTGAGGGCAGAGATAGGGCTGGAGGATCGTGTGGTGGTGGCGGCTGGTTGTGCTGGGGTCAGGAGCCTATTGTGCATGTGCCTCTTTACAAAGACACACTCATCATTTATGCTCACGACGGCAGCACTAAAACCTGGAGGTTCACTGTCACATAGAGCCAGACAGGCCAGCCACTCTGTCAGGGGGTAGACAGTGAAAAGCCATGACACACAACAACTGCAATACATGTTATCAGTTGCCTCAGCCCCAGTGTTTTATTTAGGTGTTCATATTGGCTCGTAAAAGAGAATTTTACCCCATGAAGGATGGTCTTATAAAGTAAAACATCAAAGATGTAGAGAAGCTGCCACTGAATCACTTTTTCCATGTTATACAACCACAAGCACAACGAGTGTGAAACTGATGAATATCAGTTTTCAAAGATTATATCTTTCTACATGCCATAGTTGTGAATTTATAAATTGTGTGTTAATGTGATTGTTTTCCTTAACTATCTGTGGACGTGGCACTGAAAATTACAATTTTATCCATTTGATTTCATAATGGAAGTGCTTAGAAGAGCTTTTGGTAGTGCGAAAACCTTTCCCAAATATAATACAAACATTGGTTCATGGCTGCAAGATGCAGGCATCATCAATTGCAAGTGGGTAGAGCAGGGGACAGGGTACCCCACTCCTTAATCTCAAATCAGCTCAGAGAATGCATCAATTATTAAGGGGCTTTACGGCATAATAGTGCCAGCCTTGGTGGATTAGAGCGAAAGCTGAAGCATGCCGTTTACACTTTGAATTGGTGATGAAGGGGGCTATTTGATTGTAATGTAGTGTTTTTGAAGGCTTCTTTGCATCACGCCGTGATTTGCATACATTTCCTCAACAAGACAAAAATTCTGCAGTATTATTTGGAGCAAAAAGAGCAATTTGCCATTGCAATGCAGTTTTACTGAATCTGTATCTGTGGCCGTATTTTTAAGAAAATGACATTGATGGTTACAGGCGGCAAACTCTGGTGGGCAGATGAGGAATCGGCACAGCTGGGGACGGTTACCAAGAGGGACGGACGGAACCTTGTCGTTCTGAGAAACAAGACTAGTGGGGTGGTTCACATGAAGGTGTACGACAGGGAGGGTCAGAAAGGTAAGCACGCTCAAACATATCAACACAACACAAACACACATACGTAGGTAAAGGCACAGACATGCACACACTACCCACATACCTTATTTTCTGCCTTTTGCTGGTCGTGCTTAACATTCAGGAAGAAACCCATGCCAGATAAACAATGGAGGATGCTCACAGCTCTGCTTCCCCACTTCCGAGAACACCCGCAGCTGCTCCTGCACTGTTGGCTATAACTTGCGTAGCGACCGCATGTCTTGTGAGGGTAGGTTTCCCAAATACTTTCTATGACTACGACTACAACATCTTTGCATTCATTACTCTGAAGCAATGCATTTATGTTTTAATGTATGTGATTAATCTGTACATACGTCTAAGGGCATTCATAATGTGCTATACTGCCTATGTTTGTGGTCTAATACTGTAGGCTGTTCTGTTATGTTGTTCTTTAGGTGTTGACTCATTTCTGATGTATTCCATCCATGAGGGAATCCGGGGAATTTCTCTGGACCCAAATGACAACAGTGAAGCCCTCATGCCCATCACAGGAACACTGTTTGCTGTGGGAGTTGACTTCCACGCAGGTATGTATCATGCAGCCCACAGAGGGATTATTTGTGCAGTTAACCCGAGATCAGCTGGACATCACACATTTGCTTGAGGAGTTGTTTTGTTTGACTTATGGTTAAATGAACATACTGCGTGTTGTTCCGGGTATTTTAACTTTTGGATGCTTTTAATTGGGTATTAGCTTGGGTTTAACTGCAAAACAAAGTCAGTCCATGAACTTGACTGTAATTTTGGAAAGTAAACAAATGAAATTTTTCTTTCTTCTCAACTCAATTATTCTTTTTTCAACTTTTTTTTTCAACTATTATTTCCTTTGGGGGTTTGTATTTGTTGAAGTAGCCTAAGTGAAGATGTCAAGTTGACCAGTTTAATGTGGCATTTTCTTAGCAATGTTTCAAATGTCCACTTACGTGTCACACTCAAGACATTTTGTGTAAAAAGGGCATATACATACATGGAGTTCAGACCACATATCTTTGCATTTAGATGAACAATTCTTGCAAAAATAGAAAAAAATGGACTTTCAATTTATGTTTTATATTTGCTAATGGCAGAGGAAGTGCATATGTCTGATTACATAGTTGTTTTTTTGACTGTTATATAGAAACTTTTTATGAAACACCAAACACGTACAAGCAAGAGAATCTCACAGTGACTAGAAACCATCCCTCAACTAGATGACCAGGTTCAAGCCCTGTGTTGGCAAGCATATGTCCCCCTAAAGTGGTAAGGAATCTGGGGGAGCTGCTCTGTAGTGGGCTTTATAATGGCAAGCGGAGAGAAAATTGTTTTTTTTTTGTTTGTTTGTTTATTTTTTGGGTATTTTCTGCCTCTAGTACATAGTGTCAATGTAGGGAGTAGAAAGGAAATGAGGGCAGAGAGATGGGGAAGGACATGCTACAAAGGTCCACTACCGGAATTAAACTATGGACACTGTGGTCATGTGGTATGAGTCTTAACCATGCCACCGGGACGAGGCACAAATATTATGTTGCCCATGTTACCATTCATACTACACTATACACTATCAACTTAAGCAGGAAATTACAGTTTTGAACATAACCGTTAGAAATCATCTAACAAAAAAGCATTATGCTCCTTTCATTTTCCTTCTGCAAGCTACAAATTGCCAAGAGGGAAATTACATCAGACACATCACAGTTTTTTTTGTTGTTTTTTTAGTACTGCCAGGAAATTAGAGGTTTTTTTCAAAATAAAAATTGTAAGTATTCACTTTAGAATCACCGAACAGAATACATTGATGATCCTTTAAGCAATATTTGGTTTAGGTTTGCTGAGATTTTAAGGTCTTTTTTTGTCCGCTGATATTTTTTATTTCAGTTGGTGGCTAACATGTCTTAATAAAGCAGTGCTTAACTAGTCAACTAGTAACTAGTTAACCGTCACTGTTGTTGCTAAATGACATTATATTACACAACACACTTCTCTTCCACTTTATCGTCTTTGTTGTTTTTATTTCCTACAGCACAAACCTTTCAGTCTTAAAACCATGAGGGTGAAGGAAAGGTTTTTGTTATACTGGGCTCTATGCTTTTGAATAATGGTCTATGGGCTTGTGGAGTGCAGCATAGATGAAAGAGTAATAAGTTCACATTATGGCGAACCTCAGTATGAATAACATAAAACTATTTCCTCACAAGCCTCTGAAGCAATCCTAATACAAAGCAATTCCCAAGATATTGTATCAAATGAAGGTACCGTAACGTGCATTGCAAAGCGTGAACCCAATAGCTTGCGCTGTCATTTGTTACATCCCTGCTTCCTTCTACATAATATATATGATAAAAATGATAGATTTATTACACCGACAAATGCTATGAATATACTATAGGCTGGTAGTGCTCCATATATGTAATAGGTTGCCACTGATGCACGATAACAAAAGCTGTGTAAAGGAAATTGCATATGCACAACTGAAAATGGAAACAAACTACATACACACAAAAGGGTTGATATACTAAGGATTTTAAAAAAGCAGAAAAGCAGCACCAGATAAAGACTGCATGTTTGGATAATTCCATATGTATTATATAACTTTACTTTGTAGGTTCGCAAAAAAATGAGGGTAGGAAATCACTAATACTGGTTTAGTATTCCCAACTGAGAGGCAGATATTAGACTTCACTGTCAACAGTCGTCACTAGAAAGGTATTATCTACCAACTATCAACAGAAGGGAGAAAATCCCAGAAAACACTGTCCACATCAAAGTCTGGGAATTATTGTTTTTCAGTTTTATACTTCACTTCAATGCAATGAACACCACAAATTAAATTCTATTCAACTACTGGAGTGTCAACAGTCTCATTAGCTGATATTGTAAGACTGTCCTCCCAAGAAAAACGAGATATGACAAATAGGTCATAATGTCAGTTGCCCAAAAACGACAGTTACATTTGAGTGACAGATGCCATCTAATGACCGTGGTAATTATGACCCAGAGCAGTGGCACATTTGAGATGATATTTATATATGTCAACAAATTTCCTTTTTTGGAGGAAATGCAGTGGATGGAGGCTATAACCAAACAGTGGACTTTGTGACAGGAGACTCCTGTTGGGGGGGTGGGGGGGTCAGTCTTTGGCTGTGACCTCATTTAGGATCCTAGTGGCCTGAGGGTAGAAGCTTTTCCTGAGCCTCTCAGTGCTGGCCCGGTGTATCCAGTACCTTCTTTCCGACCACAGCAGGGAGAAAAGGCTGTTATCCAGGTGGTTGATATCCTTAATGATTGTCCTAATCTTATTCTTGCAGTGCCTGGTGTAAATATCCTTTAGGCAGGGTAGAGCATCCTGGATCCAGGATGCTCTCGATGCCAGGATGCTCTCGATGCAGGAGTAGAAATTCCTCAGTATTTGAGGGGACACCCAGAATTTCATCAAGTGTCTGAGGTGAAACAGTCTCTGCCTTGCCTTTCTCACCACTGAGTCGGTATGCAGCACCCAGGTCAGGCCCTCAGTGATGTGGACACCAAGGTACTTGAAGCTGTCCATCCTCCCCACCAAGGACCTGTTGTTGTTGCATAGTTCCTTCTCTGCTTCTTCCCAAAGTCCACTATCAGCTCCTTAGTCTTGCTGGTGTTCAGGAGTAGGTTGTTGTCCTGACGCCAGCAGGTCAGGTCCTTTACTGCCTTGTTATCTGTGATCAGGCCCACCACAGCTGTGTCGGTGTTGGAATTGAAAGTGGCTACACAGTCGTGTGTGCACTAGTGTTAAAGATGAGGGTAGAAGAGGTGTGTCTGCCTACCCTCAGCGCCTGGGGTCTGCCCATCAGGAAGTCAAGGATCCACATGCACAGTGAGGTGTTTAATCCCAGGTCTTTGAGCTTTGTGATGAGTCTGAAGGGAACTATGGTGTTAAACGCTGAACTGTAGTCAATGAACAATAATCTTACAGTAAGCTCCCTTTCTTGTCCAGGTGAGATAGGGTGGGGTGGAAGATGTATGATATGGCATCATCCCTTGATCAGTTGGGACGGTAGGCAAACTATAGTGGGTCCAGTGTGCCATTCAAAGCACTGCATCACTACAGAGGTGAGTGCCACTGGGCAGTAGTCATTCAGGCAGGCTGCTCTTGTTTTCTTGTTTTTTTTTTTCTTGCCAGAGTCCTCTATTCTGTCAGATCGGTATACAGAAAAAGAGTCACCCGGTTAAATGGTTCTGTCCGGTATTCCAGGATTTAGCCAAGTTTCAGTGAAACAAAGGTTTACATTTACAGTTCCTGATATCCCACTGGAAACTGATGCAGGCACGGAGGTCGTCCAGTTTATTATCCAACACCTGTACAGTGGCTAGCAGGATTCTTGGCAGAGAAGATCCATGTGGCCGGGATTGCAGCCGGTGTTTAATCCCTCCACGTTTGCCTCTGTGTTTCTTCCGATGTTGAGATGGATACAGAGATGGATGCAGAGGTGGTCTTGCTTGTCTATGTGGTTGGGATCGTAGCCGGTGTTTATCCCCTCCACCTTTTCCTTGATGTTTACTCTGATGTTTATATTTGAAAACCTCAACTGGCCAGGTAGCGTTGGCAGGAGGAGAGTTTACAAAGTGGTGAGTTGACCATTTCCCTATCCTGATGAGTGACTCGTAGTCATATGTTATCATTGTCTAATATATTACTATTAGACAATTATAATATTATTCACAAAAAGTACAACTAAGTCACATAGTGCAGGAGAACAAGAGCAGGTTGTGTTGCTCATTACACAAGTAATAGTCACAATTCTGTCCATTACCCAATAACCAACAAGACAGCCTAAAATTTAATTCTGAATATGAGTGACTCCAAAGGTCACCAGCAATTTTGATGTGTGACCACAGCTTTTGGAAATGAGGAAATAAGTGGCGTCCAAGATAAAATTAGACGTTGCCAAAGTACAGAACTAAACTGACGATTGTCCTCCCTTTTATGACTTTCAGCAGGTGAACATGCAAATGCATTACTAAGCCCTTCCAAGAGCAGCAGCTGATAGCTTACGCATATCATTTACATGTCATTACAGAAGCTAGGCTGCCAGAGCAGAACAGATGAAAGCCCTGCAGCTGTATTCTGTCATATATGAGCTACGTGTTAACAGAGTGTGAAGGTAGCAGGAACAAGAAAGTGCAAATAAACATATAACGCCCTCTAACCTCCTAACAACCTGTACAGAGCCAAATTGACAGGAATGCACAGAGATGCACTTTCAGAGTACACCAGATATAAATTACGTACTATTTCATATGCTTATGTAATAGGGCTGTAAAATCAGAAAGGGTCCATAACAGTTTTACCAACACCATGTTTTGCATGAAGCAATATACTGCCTTGTAAAATTTGGCCGACAATTGCCTTGCCTGCTCAAGCACTGTATGTCAACAAAGAGCTGTGGATGAACTGTGTGGGTATTTTCACCATCATACTTTATAGTCCCACACAACATTTGGTGAAATGGGCCGTGCTGCAGTAAAATGTGGTTTCATGAGCTGCTTTGTTTGAGGGCATAAATACTTTTGTGGCAGCCACATTCATTATCCCATTTTGTCTTGTCATTAACTGTATTTTGTAGGAAATGACACTGTGTACTGGACAGACATGGGCCTGAACAGAATATCCCGGGCCAAACGTGATCAGACCTGGAGGGAGGACATCATTACTACTGGCATCAGCCGGGTTGAAGGCATTGCGGTTGACTGGATTGCTGGTTAGTATTGAGACTCCCTGGGCCCTGGGGTCTATTACTGCAGACTGTCAAGTTGGTATTGATTGCTGAAAATTCTCACTTTATGTGCACTGTTTAGAGTTATGACATTAAGTTGATGTTTTTGTATTTTTTTGAATTGCTAATAAACAGCAAGCCTCAGTGACACAATAGGGTATCTGCCGATCATTCACAAGATGAATGCGCATGCAAGATTAGTTTTAGTGTACTGTATGTAAGTTCATGGTGGGGCCTTTTCATGTGTCTTGTCATCTTGAGGATCAATACACTTCTGCTGTATTTACACACCTTACTATTGATTTATTGCGTTATTTCTACACAGGGAACCTTTATTGGACAGACCACGGTTTCAATCTAATAGAAATCTCCCGTTTGAATGGTGCCTACCGCTCAGTGGTCATATCTGAAGGACTTGATCAGCCCAGAGGCATCGCTGTACACCCACAGAAAGGGTAGGCCATGTCTTATTTTGTGTTTTGATGTTTGTGTTTTCCCTATATCGGTGCACTGTTTGATGTAATCAGTAGCATTTCTATTATCAGTGGTCCAGCAGTTAAGAAAAAACAAACATTTATTATACTCCGATTGGCCAGAAGCCATGTTTAATGCATTCCCCTCTAGAAACTCATATACTGTAAATATAATGATTAGTAGCATGAAAATAGTTTTGTCAAACTGTGAAACTAAACCAGATAATGATGACATACATGTTTTTTCTTGTTTTAATATACTGACAGTAATGCAAACTGAAAAGATGGATTGTGTTTGGTCCTTATTTTTCTTAATTCAAGTTCAAACTATTTTGTTGTTTTGTGTTTATTTATTTGTAATTATTAATGTTGTTTTTAATTTTCAGTGTTCAAAAATGTACTGTAAACTGTTTTAATATAATTTACATGCACTGTTATCTGTGATAGAAAGTTTATTTTTAAACTGTAAAATATCCTTCCCAAGTATCTTTGTTACAACTATACCAAATTTAAAGTAACGTTGCAAAAAATATTTTTAAGAAGGATCATTGCTAAATGAGTTAAATGTTAAATGTCCCCCTATACCTAATTTACTTTTTATGTTGTCATGCATTCAAGCTTCAAGGTTCAAGGTTCAAGGTCTTTATTTGTCACCGGTTATGGCTCTGAATCAAGTGTTTTTTAATTATCATAGTATCTACACGATGCACTATATTGCAAAAATCAGTGTGTTTGTGTCTGTTACTATGTTGGCCAGGTATCTCTTCTGGACTGAGTGGGGCCAGAACCCCTGTATTGGCCGCTCCCGCCTGGATGGTTCAGACCAGGTCACCTTGGTCAATTCAGGCATTATGTGGCCCAACGGAATTTCCATAGACTACGAGGTACAGTTCATTTTTCCTATGCACATCGTCATCAACCTCTTTCCCTTCCACTACACCTACATTCTGTATCTCGTACCTCATCTTACTCTTCTATGACACAGATATGACCATGTTGAGTTTTGTGTGTAATATGAATTTTAAAATTGCCTTCCAGGAAAATACATTATACTGGTGCGACGCCCGCACAGATAAGATCGAGAGGATCAACCTTGAGACAGGTGAGAGCCGAGAGATTGTACTGTCAGTGGCCAACGTAGACCTCTTCTCAGTGGCTGTGTTTGGGCCTTACATCTACTGGTCTGACAGGTAATTTATTATTTTCTTAAATGCACACACATGCATTGCCCTGCAAAGCCTGCGATACTAACCTGACATTAACCCTTCCTTTCAAAGGTCTCATGTGAAAATATTAGGAACAGCAATCCCACATAGCAAGGGTCACCACCTATTTTTGTAAATACTCCAGACAGAATTCCATGGCATCAGCAATAGCAGATCCTTCCACAGCCTTTTGTAAAATAGGCACAAAGACAAATTGAACGATTCCTTATTTCTTTTCATGAAGTCACGCACTCCTGCAGTTCTTTGGAGCAGTGTTGTGGGATCTCTGAAACAGCAGCAGGCTGAAACATGTTATAAACTATCGTTTTGGGTTTTTTTCCATGGCTTTTAATCGTTTAATCGTTACTTGAACATCAGTCGTCACAGTCTTCTGCCTTTACAACGAGGACCACAATGAAAATAAACAGCTGGCTTTATTGTGCTTCTATCCTCAACAATTTGAATTGTATGTCAAAACTGGGTGATTGCAGTCTTGGATTTTACTTTTTTTATTGTCAAATAAAATGTTCTATTTTTCTGTCTATCTAACTTAATCATTACCCTGCCTCAATGAAAAGTCTGAATACAGTGTGCTTTCTTCTCTGAAACTAAAATCACTTATTTTCCCCCCCGGTCTCTCCTTGTGTGCTTCAGGGCCTACTCCAACGGTTCAATACGACGTGGCTTCAAGACTGACACCAGTGAGGCTGTGACCATGAGGAGTGGCCTGGGGGTAAATTTGAAGGACGTGACAGTCTTCAATAGAGGCAGAGAGAAAGGTTGAGGTTTCAGCTTCACTGTTTTATATATTCGCAAAATTACATTTACTATTACAGCCATGCTTACACCTTATTTTGAAAGGCTGTTATAATAGCCACACTGCAAATATGTGGCTGCTACATCTCGCCATTTGATTTTCATGTGCAATCCCACTATGCAGTCATGAACAATTTAAACATGATTGCATAGTGGAGAAAACCAAGGCCACCAGTAATTTAACATGTGTTGTGTTTTGAATATTTGTTACCACAGGCACCAACCCCTGCTCCAGGAGTAATGGTGGCTGCCAGCAGCTGTGCTTTCACCTGGGCAGTGGCCGCCGAACCTGCTCCTGTGCCCATGGCCGTTTGGCAGAGGATGGCTTTGCCTGTGAGCGCTATGAAGGTTATCTCCTCTACTCTGAGAGGACAATACTGAAAAGCATCCACCTTTCAGATGAGAATGACCTCAACTCACCTGTCCAGCCTTTTGAAAATCCTACTCTTTTCAAGAATGTCATAGCCTTGGCCTTTGACTATAGTCAGAAGACAGCAGGGACCAACCGCATCTTTTTCAGTGACGTCCATTTTGGAAATATCCAGATGATTAATGACGACTGGACAGGGAGATCTATTATTGCAGAAAGTAAGTTCATTTCACGTTCTCTCTGTTTACATTATTTGTAGGTTGTTGCTGATGCTATTAATGATAACAAGCCTTCTGCTACTACACACACGTCCACGCCCATTTTAGGAACTATACATTTACTACGATGGTAGCACGGTGGCAAGTATTGCACCCATGATGGTCCTGAGTGTATGGTTTGGCACGGTGTGGTGAAGGATTAGTAACATTTGTGTTTGTTTATGGCTGTCTACATGGACACATAACAGCTCATGTTTCACTTGCACTTTTCGCACATAACTGCTAACCAAGGCGTACTTCTACCCTCGAGGTCTATTATCCTCTGACTTCTGTGTAACTACAATGATTGTGTATTGGGATGTGAGCAATGCTGACATGCTTGTAGTGCACAGTGGTGTTGTGGGTGAACAGATCCACTTTAGACACTGACTAAAGACTGCAGCTGCTGCTGTTGTGACATGCTGCACTCAATACCCGAATGGTGTAGATAAGGTGTTATTTTTATTGCAAATTTAATCATATGGGACAACCTTGTTTAGAACGCAATATTCACTAATTATTAGCATTTACGTAGGTAGCAAAGAATTAATAGTATTTACCTAGATATACACATTTCCTCTTCCTCTCGCCAATTTTTTTCTGCTGTTACTCCCCTCTAAAGACCATTTAATACAAAATCAGTATGGTATAATACTGATGTTTGAATGCTTTCCGCTCACTAACTGTCACAGATTGAATGATGGGACCAATCCCTCTCTATTCCTTCACTAAAGCTCAGTCAGTCCTGTCTTGATAAGCATGACTGGAGTCAGATGAACAGCAAAAGCCTCTGTTCTGCTCGGCTAGCATCATCTGCCATTCTGTGAAGTTTCCACTGGGAGCAGAGCTCAGCACCCCCCCCCACCCCCCCACCCCCCATCCCCTTCCTCCCATCCCCTCCCCCCACTAGGAAACTGGCAGAGTGTTACTGATCCACTCCCACCCAGCCCCCCGACCCTTCTCTCACACCCCTGCTGAGGGAGCTTTCTGCTTATTTATTATCTTCTAGAGATGAACAAGCGTTATTAGAAACCATCTGTCGGGATTTGTAAGTGTTCTTCATACCTTAGCATTTACGAAATGCGGAATGAAAGTGTTGCAAGGATTTAATTTGGCTACATTTTGAATTTTTGAATCTATAACACATGCTCGTGTAGTTCTTTTAAGGAATCCATACTCCTATTGATGGAATCATCACCTTTAAGGAGCATCTAAAGCAAGATCCCCCTTTTTTCCTCTCAAAGTTTCTGCCTGCATCCCGTCATTGAAGAAAGGTGAAGATGTTAATCATCCATATTTCCCTAATTAAACTCCATGTCCCCCATTAATTACCCCCTTGCCCCGCCAACATTTTGTGAGAAACTCCAAGCTGCCAGACGGCTTTTATTGCAAACTATTAATTAGTTGTCAGCTGACGCAGGTAGTGTTTTAAGTATTTTAGAGTATGGTTTATGGGTTTTAAGATAGGAGGATACATGCTAATTATCTAGCACTGGCCACATGTGTATGCAAACGGAAAGTAGAAGTTAAAGAAAAGGTAGGATTATGGCCAAGATGTTCATCATCATACAGATGTTATGTGAATAAAAACTGACACCCATAACCAGGCAGAAGATGCACATTAAAGATGTAGATAATCCCTTGGCCTTTCTAAGTATGAGAGGTAATCTGTTCTTTTGTCAAACAACAAACAAATGTGCCAGTACATAAAAGAGTTACACATGAACAAATGTACACACAGCACCTGGCTCATGCAGGCGATGTTTTCAAAGCCCTAACAAAGCCAATTTTCTATGTGGTCGACAAACTGTGATATCTGACCGCTTTGGGTCCAGTGGCTTTGTAGCGTGTGGCTTTATTGAATCTTAATAAATGGGATATATCAGAGAAAGAAACAAACTTTGTTTTCATCTTTCCAGGTTTGGAATGGTTTTGCTTCCTCTATCTGACTAGGGGCATATTAGACCTTTTTGGGTTTCTATTGCCCTCCAAAAGAACTATTTATACTGGGGGTTTTATGTTTATTAAATTAATTTTTTAAAGACAATTTCTGCTATTTTTTGCATGGTGTCTTTTTCTACTGCTACAGGGTGTGTTTTTTTTTGTTCTAGTATTGTCTTCATTTTCCTCCCCCCCAACAAAATGGAAACAATCCTTCAATCATAAGTTTCCATAAATACTCTACAGTGGTCCATGGGGAATAGTAGCCATATTCATGCATTAATACATGGCAACGCACCAACTCTGTATTACTGCAGTTATTCTGACCTTCCTTGTGCAACATTAAAGCAGTGGAGGTCGAGTTCAATAAGTCATTTATCAAACCATTGCAAAATAATCTACAGTAAATAATGAAACATTAATGTGGCCAGCTTTTCCTGTCTGGTCATTTTCTCTCTCTGGAGAGTCCCTTCCTGTAAGTCACATTCTTGCACCAACCTGGGGGCTGCAAAGCCCTTTTCATATTCTGTGTTTAGGAAATTGGTTCCCAATAAAAACATTCAATTTGCTGAGTAACTGTTGCATCAACAAATAGCTGTCTTCCCAGCATAGTGAGGCATGAAGTTAGTTCCCTGTCAGTCACCAACAAAACATAATCCCAATTCTAACACAATTGGAGCCTGCCATCTATTGCAAGCGAAGTCAATATTTTCACCTAAATCTAAACTACTGTAAGCACCTATGGCGTTTAGTGGCCCCAGGCAGTGGCACATAACTGAAAATTTTAACTGTGTGTGGGTTATTAACCAAGGCCACATAACATGTTATGTGCTCCCCAGACCTAAATTTATAAACGAATGAATGAAGAATCTATGCAGTGTCTGAGTTAGGTTACTTGGTTAGAATTTCAGCAGCGGTCTTATTTGTCTGTTCTTTTAGATGTAGGTTCAGTGGAGGGCCTGGCATACCACCGGGCCTGGGACACCTTGTACTGGACCAGCTCCACTACCTCCACGATCACCAGACAAACTGTGGACCAGAAACGAGTGGGAGCCCTTAGCCGGCAGGCCGTGGTCACTCTTTCAGAGGAAGACCACCCACATGTCTTGGCCCTGGATGAATGTCAAAAGTCAGTAGCTCTTCTTTGTCTTTAAAGTCCAACTGAAATTAAATTGCATGTTTTTTGTTTGCAACATACAGCATACATACATTATCTGCTCTGTAAGTTACATGTCTTGTATTAACGTTTGAGAAAAATCTGTCACACTAACAGCCAGACTGCAGCCTGCAACACAACACAAGACTTTGAACAACAATCAGATCCACCTTCCTTCCTCTCTCTTATATAACTTACAAAAATGAACACACATCTTGTCCTGCACCTGTAGCTTGTTGAATGAATGTACGTGTTATTTTTGACTGCAAAAGGAGATGATTAAATTTGATTTTAGTTTGACTTAAAGCACTCTCTCACAACTCTTATTGTATCACTCAATTAATCCAAAAATGTCTGGATCTACTGTAAGTTAAGCCTTTGATACTGTCACTCACAAATGTTTATTTATAGGTTTGTAGGTTCAGCTACTCTCAGTTTTATTTCCACTAGCGCTCATTATCCCCAGAAAGACCATAAATAAATTACACCTCATACAGGATATCACTGCCAGGGTTTTCACTGGAAAAAAAGAAAAAAAGTCTAAAATCTGTCCACTGGCATCCAATTAATTTTAGGACAGATTTTTAAGATCACTTTTCTATAAATCATGGACATCTAATCATGGGCTTGCGCTTAACAATATCACTGATATGCTGCCAAGATATGTCCCAGGTAGAGCTCTCAATTTTACAGATTGCCTGCTGCTCAATGTAACAAAAATGCTGACAAATTGAGTAGTCTCTTTTTGGATCTCAGGATAGCACATCAAATGGATTTGTTGTAAAGTACATGCTGTGCATGCCTTTTATCTTTCTTTGAACCTTGTTGATAGTAATACTATTCAATGGCCATGTTATTATAATAAAAAAATTCTAATCATAATCCATGATCCAAAATACAGTGCAAACCTACAGTGATCACGTCTGTCCAGGTCAAATTGATCACTATAAGCAGATGATTATTATAACTGAATTCTTTTCTTTTTCTTTATTTCTCATGCAGATTACCATCTAATTGACATTTGTATATTTATTACATGAATATAAAGTAATGAAACAGACAGCTTCGCTATTTACTGAATTTTACTGACTGTTTCAAAATACAGTACAGCTGTTTCAAACGCTTGTTGTTTCGCTGCTGCATCTCATCTCATTTTTTGGCAGTTTGTCATAAGCTTCAAGGAGACGTATTTCATTGAGAGAAAATGACTATTTTTCCTGTCATGATTTCAATTCAAATAATGGTGCCGCAGCTGCTAAGTACATATCATATGTGTATCATGGGAGTAAAGTAAAAAAAAAGAATTACTGTAGTTAAAAAAAAAAATTTCATATGTTGTCATCTATAAAAAGACCCAAAATGAATACTGTAAGCGGACTACTTGATTACTTTAAGTGAATTATTTAAACAGCATTTGTATAGGAATGATTCTGTCCCGAGCTGTTAGATCCATATAAGCAGTTGATCACTATAAGCTGTTTCCACAGTAATTTAAATTCAAAATTACTTAATTACAAAATTATTACAACATTCAAATGACTTCATTTTTTTAATTCCTCTTTTTTGACTACATACTGTAGGTACGTGTAAAAGTGTTTCTTTAAAGACCTACTTACTGTACTGTAAAGATGTTTGTTTTTTTTAGCACCAAATGACACAGTTACGAATTGTGTGAGAGTAATTATAGCTACTCAACAATCAACTTGCTGACTCTTTAGCAAGTCTACAGTCAGTGCCAAGGTTTTGTTGCATTATGCTGTCTGATGCTATAATTTTAATCTTGAATCTAAATATATTTTGATGTGACAGTTTAATTTACAGTATGTACCTTTTTTTAAAGCCTAGGAGGAAAGGGGCTTTCTGTCCTTAAAAAAAAAAATGAAAATCACACGAGTATTCCTGTTACATCTAGGTTAGATTTAACACTTGCATATTCATGAATGTAAAAACAGTACCATGAGCAGCAAAAAGAGTGACTGTCTTGCTTCTCCTGTTGTACTAACTAAATTAATTTCTTGACCTCAGTCTACAGTATATCCTGGGTTGGCACTTTGGCACCATATCCATCCCACTCCAGACCCACAGTCTGATAATTCAAATTCAAACTCAAGTGATTAATTAGCAGTCCCTGGTTGTGACTTCTGACCGTAATCCTTATTATCCGACTGGAGTGGACTTCCTTGACTTCATTATAGTATAAAGTGAGAGTCCAGGAACTAGAAAGTTTACTTACATATCCACCTCTTTTTTGTGGTTTATCTACATAGATGTGGATTCGAAACATACATTGTCCATCTTGCAAAACCCATAAAAACTAAGATGTAAATCTTTCATTTATTTACTCTGCTGGTATTATCTGTGTTTCTTATATTCTTAGAAGTCCTCACAGAGGAGAATATGACTAAATGACCTCTTTCTCAACACCTGTGATGCTGATCTGTTTTATCAAATTGAAAGTGAGCTACACTTTATCACTGATGAGCTCCGTCAGGGCAAAAAAGGGAAGCAGATGACTGGCCATGGAGGTCTTGCCTGCTATGGGATCATGTTGATAACTGACTGAAACTACTGCATAAACCTCTAGTAATTTAATTTGGTGAAGAAAGTGTTCCTATTCATTAATGCTTGTTTTCCCTGCATGGCAGAGTTCCCTGGGTGAGATTTTGGTGTAGCAGCTCTTATAAAAAGCCATCATTGCTGCTCATTGATCCAATTTCAGACTACACGTAGTTCTTGCTGAGGTGATATGAATTTGTAGAAGCACTGGGGTGAAGTAATGTAGTGCTTCATTTGGAGAGTGAGGGAGTCTCTGATGTCATCTACACATTAAGATGAAGCCACTTGCAAATGCTAAATTGCTAAGGACTACACTTTTAAAAAAAAATGTCTTATTCTTGCTATGGCTTTCCTCACACATTTTAGCCTGATGTTTTGGACCAACTGGAATGAGCAGAGGCCCAGCATCATGAGATCCACCTTAGCGGGCAAGACCATGAGGATTATCATCAGCTCTGACATCCTGACACCCAGTGGACTGACCATTGATCACAAAGCAGAGAAGCTCTACTTTTCAGATGGGAGCCTTGGCAAAATTGAGAGATGTGATTACGATGGTTCTAGCAGATATGTGAGTATGAAAATTGTGGCCTTTTTTTTTTTTTTTTTTTTTTTTTTTTTTTTTTACACAAAAATGAACAGCCCATTGCTTTTAAAATACAATGAGTTTTTTGTAGAAGCATCTCTCTCTGTAATTGTAAAACATATTTTATTTTTATTTTTAATCATCTTATTATGACTGCAATTACTTGACAGTGTTTTAATTAAAGCTGCACATTTTTGTATCATGCCCTCTGAAATTCCTGTGAATTGAAAAATGTTTTTATGAAAGAGACCCAGTGACTCACAAGTTAGGATATATTTTCCATGTGACTCTCAGTGATGTGGATGTTTTATCACAAAGCACCTGAGAAGCAAGGCGCATATTCAGGGAACACATCTCAAATTTATCTGCCCTTTTTTTCTGTAATGAAACATTTTTTCTGTCTCCCATTTTCTCCCTGATACCTGTTGGTGTTCCTAGAACTCAGTAGAAGTGATAAGATACCTCATGACGCTCTTTTTGATATTTCATCCTTTAGAGTGTAGATGGTTTGCTTAATCATAAAAGGCATTCCTTGCTAAAGTAAAGAAGCTCAGTGAGGCGTGTTATCATTTTGTGCATAAAAAGTTGCATGTATACTGTAATGTAAAATATTCCAACTGGCTGTATATCTTCTGCATCCCCGGTGTGTAAAGGATTACAGTGCAAGATATAATTTTTTTGCTATGGATTTCAGTTTTTGCTTGACACGACCTTTGCAACTCAGCACCTTGGCCCATCTCAATTAGCTACCCATGTATTTGCTGAGCTGGGTCACCAGGCTCAGAAAGTCTTCAACTTCGGATCCCCACCTGCCCTCTCTGCAGCCTTGTCCTGCTAATGAAGGCTTTGCAATGAGAGCACTCTGGGTGCAGATTCTCCATTCCAATTAAAATGTGTAAATTAAACAGAGATAGCTGATTGTCATCCTCAGCACTTCCCAAACTGCGGTGGTGGAAATCTTAAGACAACTCCATCCATTGTATACAAAGAACTGGCTGTGGATATGGAAGATTAAGGCTCCTTGTCATTTAAGTGTATTCTGAGTCTGATTTATTTTATTTGGCACTGATGTGATGTGTTTTAATCAGCACAAATTGTAAAAGTCTGCAAGATTTTATTTTGGAATCAAAAATGGGTCAGGTCCTAGAATTTATAGAATAAAATGCATTATAGAGCACCAATTTTGTATTGAAACATATGAATGTAGACTAGTATGGCAATGGAGCTAATCCTCTTCACTGCAGCAGTGCTATTACGTGCTGACAGTGTGGTTAGGGACAGAGAAGAACCAGAGCCGTGCCATTTTGAGAGTAGAGACCCATGTCATTAATGAAGGCAGTGCTTCACAAAGGGCAGTGGAGTACATGATAAGGCAGGATGTCAGCATGTTAAGTGGAGAGAAGATGTCCTTTTTTACCACGAAGAGAGGAAATATAAATTGAGTGTCATTTGAGTTCAGTGTCAACATTGTGCTCTCTGTTTGTTTATGTTACCACTGAAGTAATCAGGTAGGAGTTTGTTTACAATGGCAATTGAAGTGAGCTATTTGAATATTGTTGAATAGTAAGAGAGTAAAATACTCTAAGTTAGAATGATAAGAACATATGAAATATGTTCACATTTACCCAAAACACAATTTCAGCACACAAGTAATATGTTGCTGGCTGTAAACCTAATGTCTCCCAAATCTAATTTCCTATCAGTATGTTACCCCATCTGGCGTTCTATCTTTCCCTCTCTTTCTCTCTCTGTCTCTGACTCTCACTCATCCGATGGCCAGTTGTTGCTTCCACACGCTGGGCTCCTTTAATCAACACCTGTCCTATTAATCCCAGTATGGCACAGGGCTAATGTGATGCTGCTTACAAGCCTGTTCCACTAATGGCTGAGACTACAGAGCTGCTGGAGGCCCTGATTCCCCCCCACAAGCCCAGAGAGTCCCACAAGGAGGGATCTGATGGATTCCTGCCTCCCTGCCAGTGACACTGTCATTTACTCCCCCAACATCTGGGTTAAGCAGTCATGTGGGCGGCAGGGGTGATGTGTTGATTAATGAGTCGAAACATTGTTCTCCACATTTATTCCTGGGGTTGCACTCAAAATTCTGGTGATGCTTTCTCCAGCCAGATCTTGAACAGACGTTTGTGATTGGTTTGTTTGGATGGACGTGCAAATATTGACAGCACCAAATGTATGAAATCCCCTTGTGTTGTGGTTGTGTCATCTTTGCATAAAGAATCATTCACAAATACTGCATACCAGAGTAGCATTTGGCAGTAGAGGCCTTAGATCTGAAAAGCGTGATGTAAAGCAGTCCTAATGTCTTCGCTTTACAATTTTTAGGTCATTGTCAAATCAGGCCCTGGGAACTTCTATGGACTTGCCATCTATGCAGATTTCATCTACTGGTCAGACTGGGCCCGCAGGTCTGTGCTGCGATCAAACAAGCACACAGGCGGTGACACCAAGGTACTTCGAGCAGACATACCCCATCAACCAATGGGAATTATAGCTGTGGCCAGGGACACAAACAACTGTGAGTATTTAAACACCTGGAGATGAGCTTAATTTAATGAGCAGTGTTGTGTCTACAAATATTTGTGTACGGTGTGTGTGCAGGTGCCAGGGTGTTCATGTGTGCTTATGGGCAGGGGTTTGTACATGTGCATATTTATTATGTTAGTGTAGTTTAGGACAATTGAACAAAATAGATGTATTCATGCACTTTCTACTATAGGAAAAAGAGAATTATCACTTGTACAGTTTGCACACACTTGTCTGTTTTCATTTATTTTGTGAGGACTGGATGCACTCTCATCCCCCTCTGGCTTAATGTTTTTTCAGTGCTATAACACTTGACTACATAATAAAGTCAGACCAATATCAATATTTGTGATTACAAAATAATTATAATAATAAAAATCTGATAGCAATATATCAGCTGATATTCTGTTTTTACAAAAAACATAACCTAAATAAGCAGTTTGGCAAGGCATGATATTTAAGATTTTTTATTTGCTTAGTGAAATTATTTAAAATAGGAATAGGAATAAATGCACAAATACCACAAAAACATATTATACTATAAATAAAAGTCAAATATTCTACACAGATGTATCTGTTATTAGTCAATATTGGCTGATAATATTGGTCCACTGATATATTGGCCAGGCTCTACTAACAAATAGCAAAAAGGTTAAAAGCTTCTTATTTTGATGTACAAAAACAACAGGAATGATAAATTAAGGTGGTCTAATTTAGAAAGGCTAGACACTTAAGTTTCAGAGGTAATTAATAAAAAAGTAGCCTATGGTGTTGAGGGAGTCTCTAAAGTGCTGTATGAAGTTTAATTTCCAAGTAGGGCAAAGGGAAGTGGGCTTAAGTGTGTCCCAATGGTTGGACTCGGATGCTGAGAAGTACACTGCTCCTTGTTTATCTCGTCATGGGAAATAATCACCAGTGTTGGGAAGGTTACTTTTGAAATGTAATATGTTACAGATTACAAGCTACCCTGTTAAAAATGTAAAACATAATGTAACTATTTTAATCACTTCATCAAAGTAATGTAACCTATTACATTTGATTACTTTTTAATTATTCTTCTAACAAATGTTTTAAACAAGCAATAAAGCTGAAAAGTCCAAAAACAGGCAGTGTAAACCTCATTGTTAACCTCATTCCCAGCACTGAAAGATCCAAATAACGCCTGTTTGGAAATTTGCTGCAACGTGGTCGAGTGAGACTGTCAGTCATGTGATGACTGTCTTGCCTGAGTATACTTCAGTGTGAACAGTCTGCTGGTTTTGGCATACTTAATCATTTAATCATTAATCATTTAGTAGGCAGTATGCAGTAGATACTGATTGAGTATGTAGTAGGCAGTATGTTAGTATATGATTTCGAACACAGCCCCTGTCTAGACGTAGAGACAGCTCCTTGTAAGCCACCCTGCCCTTGATGGTGTTCCACTCAAATTTGTTCCAACGGCTTTGCTGACGCACGTTGTCCAGAAATATGCCAAAAGAAGGCATTCCTGCCCGGCAAAAAGATGCAAAGCAACAGAATGAATGTTATATTCTCTATATAAGCTTTTTACAGAAAAGAATATATTCAGATGTAACCCCTTTGTGATCACCAACATTTTGATTAGTAACTGTAATTTAATTACATATTTTGTCTCAGTAACTGTAAAGGATTACAATTGCATTATTTAGTAATTTTATTATGTAACGCAATTACATGTAACTAGTTACTCCCCAACACTGATAATCACATCCCATGACCTGCATGGGCACAGCTGCAAGTCTACAGCATAATGTGCATTCACCATTGGTGGATATCATAATCAGTTTATCCCTTTCAGTCATTACATTGTTAACCTCTTATTGTATTTTTTGTCATGAACATCCTGACTATAACCTGACTATAAATATATATTATTATGTATTCTTCTCTTATGACTAATACACCCTACGGCTGGAGGGCAAGTAATAACCAAGCGTCTCCAATGGACACACTTGTCTCTGAACACTTGCACCTGATATTGTGTCTCTTCTTGCTAAGCTTCTTTTCTACATTTTTTCTCAGGACTATACTACCACCTACATTTTCTTTCACAGGTTATGCTGCTGCTGTTTGGTCATGCGTTTTAGTGCATTTCATGATTCCCACAGAGCTACAAACAACTTTTTCATATAGCACCCCAGGCAGGGAAAGACAAAAATATGCAGCATTGTACACCTGCTACCTGTCAGTGAGGATAGCTGCCTGTAGTCAGTATTAGTACAGTATGTTTAGTACAGAAGTGCCCTCTTACTCATATGTTGGCCACTGAAGATCCTTTAAATTTAAACAAAATGTATCATGTCCTTAAATCAACCCCATCCTTAATAAAGATTAAAATCTATTCTAAAAAATGAGTTATTGGATATTTTTCCTGCCTATTTTTGGTTTACTTATTCCTGCTATTAACTGGGATTACTACAGCATGACACATCAAGAGTTTTCCATCTCAAATATAATGGGATTTTACAGGATGAAATCCATATCAGCTATCGCACCCATTGACTGGAAAGGTCAGGTTTGGTGTCAAGCCCTCAAATTCAAGAAGCTAGATCTTCTCTTTAGATTTGCCAGTCTTTTAGGGAAAAATCCATCCTACAAGAAGAAGAAAATACAATTTTTGTTCCAGCTCTCTCACTGCATTTTAAAAATGTATTTGGAATATAACTTACTAATAATACAGTAGATGAGGAAGGCTGAGCCTAAATTTGTAAAGCAGAGGTATAATCTACAGTGCTTCCTCACCAGATAACTCCATTAATGCACTGAACATCTGAGACTGATGACATCTAAAACAGGAAGTGTGTCCCGGGAGATTTGACTGCTTCTAACCGCTTAATCAGTTGTGTTTGATTGTTATTGAAGGTGAGCTGTCCCCATGCCGACACATGAACGGAGGCTGCGGTGACCTTTGTCTCCTGACCCCATATGGAAAGGTCAATTGCACTTGTCGTGGAGAACGTGTGCTGTTAGATGACAACAGATGTGTGTGTAAGTCATGAGGAGCTTCAGATTTAATTATACAGAGATCACATCTGCTAACCCTTAGAACAGCCTCAGTACCAGATATTGATTCTAATGGCACTCTTTATGGATTTGTTATTTTGAACTGAGTGATTTTCTACATTTATATGCATAGTGTAACCTGGCTACTGTCCACACTCAGGTTAAGATCTTGTTTGTGCTGTTTACATGAACCTTTGATATTTTTGAATTGATTCCTCTTTACATAGCCACACATAGCCTGTCTATGCAGACAGCAGAACACAAAGTTCAAAGGGGTAGGATGTTTGTCACACTTTACCTGCCTAAAGTCACAAGAAAAAAGCATTGCAACGGTGTCTGGCTTCCTAATTTGACAAATTGCTGGTTGAATTTGAAACACAGCGTGAGGATAAACCATAATGTGGGAGGGACTGTTCAAACGGGGGACGTTTGGCCACACTGTACATGAAAAATGATTCAGAAGAGCTGGATGATGGCCTGGATATCATAGAGGAATACAGGCTTCCTACCACCCCCCACTCAAAACTAGAGCAGGAAGGTTTGTATTTTTAAATTATGGAGCTGCAAGCAGAACAGAGAGGGAGATTGTCAAAGTTTTAATTTACTGTATGCTTGATGACAGAATCACTAAAAGTACAATTTTGACATTTATTTATTGTGAACTAGCTACCAATTGCATCTGAGAATATACCAGATTTCCCTCAAGTTGAAGTATAAGCATAATGGGGTCATTGAATGCAGTTATGACATTTACAAATGTTGACCCAGAACTGGGTTGTTGAAGAAAATGCTCTAAAAACGGAGTTCACTATGCATTGAAATGTAGCCTCTGATTTTACCTGTATGTTTGACATTAGTTCAATATACACAGTTAGGTTTTTGAGATTTTGACAGTCATTGTTCATGACCCTCCTCTTCTTCTGCAGCAGAAAATTCCTCCTGCAACATCCACAGTGAATTTGAGTGTGGGAATGGAGAGTGCATTAACTACCAGCTAACCTGTGATGGAATCGCCCACTGCAAAGACAAATCAGATGAAAAGATGCAATACTGTGGTAAGAAACACATATATTCATACATACAGTATATAGTATATTTAGATAAGGATGTTTGAGAAAAATAGATGCTGGTTTGGCTTAAAATTCTTGTAGGAATAATTGCTAAAAGCACCTGTTGATTGCTTTCTGGACCAAGGGGTTTTTGGTCATATCTAACATTTTTATGCATGCCATTGTGTTCAGACAACAGGAGCTGCCGGAAGGGTTTCAGGCCCTGTTACAACCAACGTTGTGTGGCCAACAGTCATTTCTGTGACGGGATTGATGACTGTGGGGATAACTCTGATGAAGCCTTCTGTAGCAGTGAGTCACGACCGTTTGATCTCCTGTTCAATCCATCCTGCCTCTGAGGGCAGGATCCAGCCGCACTAATGCTTATATTAATACAGCACGCGAGGCCACATGCTGTGCTAAGCCTTCACTGTCTAATGAGCCCCAAGATCATAAAGAGTGCACAAATTCAAAGATGCTCCTAACACCCCACTCTGAAAGGCTGCTTTTGAGAGCCTGGACAATGCTTTATGTCCCCAGTATGTCCAGACTGAGTTAGTTTTGACCTTGTTCATGAAATAATCCGGGGAAAAGTACAGCTGTGTGTATTTTCGTGCTCTAATTAGCAAAAGTGGGAAAATGTTGAAGTGTATAGAGTCTTAATTCTCTACCAAGCTGATTGAGTCCACAAGAAGACAATGGTGTTCCCTTAATTAATGTGAACCTTGCAAGTCAGCACTCTGGGATTTCAGAAGGACTTTATCTCCCGATGATGTGTCATTTCCAGCATTTCATTTTCTTTTTAAAGGAGCGTCAACAATAACTTATTCTATTTACCATTAGAACATTTAGTTATAGTATTATGTAAGTTGTATATTGGTAATAAAATGCAGAGGTGAAATGACGAGAGTCATTGTGCAGCATTTGATAAATAACCACAACAAAACAAATATTAAGTGTGATTTGCTCTAGCACAGCACTAAGAGGGTCATGATATTCGGGCAATTTTTTAGCACAGGCAGTCCACAGAACTCATCATAAACCTTTTCAGTCTGGCAGTTTGCAACCAAGAGTTAATATTCACCACCTTCAGAAAGAGCTTATAAGTATTGTTGTGAGCTGTACCTGTAACTATCTCTGAGTGCTGTTTCTGTTCTGTTATCTTTTTGAAATGCTAATTCCTTCCCAGATGTCACATGTGGCTCATCAGAATCATTGTGCAAGGATGGGAGCTGTGTACCCATCTCAGCCTGGTGTAACCAGGTCATTGACTGCGCAGATGCCTCGGATGAAAAAAACTGCAGTAAGTCCTTTAGCCTGTGCTTTGCATTGCAGTGAAAAAAAAAAACACTCAGCTCTATCTATAGCATATCAGTTGGATCCAATAACTTAAATCTGTGCTCGTCACTCAGATCAGATTGAATGCTGCCCCCCTCAAAATCACTGCCACTGTGACAGACAATTATTGTGGTGCTGTGTTTTGTATTCAGACCACAACGACTGCTCTCACTTTTACAAGCTGGGGGTGAAAGAAAAAGATTTCATCAGCTGCAACTCCACCTCACTGTGCATCCACCCCTCATGGATCTGCGATGGTGCAAACGACTGTGGAGACTACGCCGATGAGACCAACTGCCAGGGTGAGCAACCAACACAAAGACACACATTTTGCATGTGCATTCAGAGACAGATGTAGGGGTGCCAACTTCAGTCAGAAAATACTTAAGACTGATCTCATTTTCAGAGATGATTATGACAGTGGAATAAGAGATTCAGAGAGAGCTTAAGAAAAGACACTGACCTCAATCATCACAAACTCTCAGAGGACTGACTTGGTTTTGTTGTTTGTCCCAGTTTCCCATGGGCAGAAGTGCGAGGAGGGCCACTTTGCTTGTCCAAGTGGGAACTGCATCTCCAGCGTGTGGCTGTGCGACGGCCAAAAAGACTGCGAGGATGGAGCAGATGAATTCCAGTGTGGTAAGCCAACAAAACGTACCTCTCATGGAAGAGCTTCTACATAATAAACTAAAATGATGTTTTGTCCTTTAACGAGAAGAAATAAAGGAGGTATTTGGGTGCTGTACACAGTACTGTCGGCAGATAGAAGGATATTTATTTTCCAATAACAAGAAACTATTTGTTGTAATCTTTTTGTCATTTAAATAGATCCAGGCCTGCAACAAATATTACATACAGTATGCAGTATAAGAAGGAGACAAAAAGACAAGATGATTGTTTATCATGCCATAAGGCAATTTCTACTCACTTTGTTTTACTCCCCCTTATTGTGTGTTTGAGATTTCTCAAGTGGATGATGCTGCTTTTTTTGAAAGTCAAGTCCCAAGCCTAAATTCAAAATGAGGCTGTTGAGGAGATTATTTTTTTACCCTTCTCTCTATGAATTAAAATATACAGCACTTCCAGTGTAACAATTAATTAATGAGCCATCAGTCACTGAGACGGATCTACTGAAGATGGAAATGTGGGTTCAGTGGAATGCAGTGTCATCTGAAAGGATTACACATTACAATGCCATTCCTCTTCTTCCCTCACCAGAGGCAGCGAGAGCATGCTTATGCTTTGATCCATGATAATGTATGCAGAACTTACCATGACAAAGTCAAGATCTCTCCAATTAAACAGGGGAACCGTAATTAAGTCATGGTATGGATTAATATAATTTGCCCTCAAAACCAACAGCTTGCACACGTACCCCTTCACATGTCATTGCTTTTGGCATCAAAGCTAAACGGACTGAGTGCTTTAATGTACATGGTCAGAGAAGCTGTTAAGCTTCATCACCGTCACACACACGCACAAGGTAATTAGATCTGATGGAGCTGTCTATACACACACAGTGTCAAAACACTTGCTACCTGTATTGTATTATTAGTTGTCAGCTCGGTGTGCTGCCTCATACTGTATGGTCAAGCCAATTAAAGTGTAAGAGGTCATGAGGCAGTCAGGAGTTAGTGTTGTCATCTGTGTGCAGTGCTTACAGAGCACTGCATTCTCTGTAAGGTAAGAGAGAAGTAACTATTGGAATTTGCAATTATAGACACCAAGCACATCCTATTCTTCACAAATTTTGTTGCTTCCCCCCTTCCACAGTTTTTCTTTTTCATTAGTCACGCATGTGACATGGCTCTGGGGATGGGAATGTCATTCAGTCCATCCACCAATTTGGTCCAGACTGAAATATCTCAACAATTATTGTGTAGGATAATCTACATTTATTAACATAAAAACCTCATAATAACCAGGGCACCACTCCCTTTTGTTTTTCATCTGTGCTGGGAGGAGACACAGGAAACAATTTTTATCAATCTCACGTCTGAAGTAGTGTGTAACGATACAGGGATCTAAAACACTGCTTTAAATTGAAGCCACAGACAACGATGCACTGATAAATGCATATTTATTTAACTAATTTGGTTAACAAGTGAATAAATGAGGTATCAATGCAAACAGATAAATAAATAATCAGAATGAATGTAATAGGTTATAAATGGAGAATTAGAAGTTATGAATGAGTGATGGTGAAATGTCGGAAAGATAACGTAGCTACTGGAAAATTATGATTCAGGCTAAAGTAATTTGACTAACCAACTTCTCTAACAATTTAACTGGAGAGTTCAATTCAAACGACACCGACTCTTTAATCATAGAAGCAGATGAAGAGCAGGAAGGGTCTGCTATCCTATTTTTAGTAGCACTGTCGGGCTGTTTGCTGCGTCAGGGCGATGTGAAATCAGCTGTTTCGTCCAGCAGATGTTTTCCACTTGTGAGCGTTGCAGGAGCCTTAAGACACAGCAACGTTTTAACGGTTTCTTCAAGTGATTCACCAAATCACCACAGGGTTTAACCGTTTGATGGAGGAGACAAAACCAATCTGATATGGTTGTCTATGGTAACATAGCACTAAAGATGTCTTGGTCTGTGGAAGAGTGAGTCATTTTGCCTTGAAGTCTCCTGAATGACTAGAATGTTTTTCTAAAAATAACTAAATAACTTGAAAAATAACTTTGCCAGCCAAAACAAAACTATTCTTCAAGTTACTAAGAGCGAAAGAATTTCAACATAAAGTTTGTCTCACTGGAGTTACAATACTGCACGTAGCTTAAAAGAAAAGAAAGTTAACTTAGGAAATCACGTCATACGAGAAAAAAAACCAGACGCGACAAACGAGGGCAGCGGCCAACCAGCTATTTTGTCCTATGTCCTATGTTTTAGTATGTATGAAGATTAGAAAAACACAATAAAATAACTGCAGTCATCAAATTCCTACTACAAGCCATATAAAGTTTAATAGCAATTTAGTGAATAACATAACATATCCTTAATAAACATTGAATGAAACTTTGGCTTAAGAAACACAGAAAACTCAAGCAAAGCCTTCCTTTAATTTACGACTGGCATCTGGCAAGTGTTCTTATCTGAAGTCACACCAGAGTGAAAAACCAAAGGGGGAGGATAAGTGTGTTGGTGTGTGTGTGTGTGTGTGTGTGTGTAAGGATGGCATTAGAGGGGAGAGAAAGAGAATTTGGCATAGATAGAAACGTAGTGATGAGCTGATGAGGTTAAATTGTGGTAAAACAGTC
Organism: Scomberomorus guttatus; assembly: GCA_038419695.1. NCBI lineage: Eukaryota > Metazoa > Chordata > Actinopteri > Scombriformes > Scombridae > Scomberomorus > Scomberomorus guttatus. The sequence continues at coordinate 23,059,342 of CM076456.1, read as the reverse complement.
TCTCTTTTTTTCCAAGGAAGAGTCTTTTAATCCAGTGTTTTCTGAGACTTGAGTCAATAAAGGAATGTAACACAGTTGAGGAACGGGAGACGGATTGTTCTGTGAAGAGTCAGACTGACACTTTAATGTTGAGAAAGTACTCTCAGTTTACATTTGAGGGGAATTTCCAAACCAAAGTTGTATATACATCCATATTCTCAAGGTTGAGGGTTATCATTAATTAAGCCCAGACCTTCTTTGGGCTTTCACAGACATGAGCAGAGAAGGAGGGGCACTGGATCTCCTACAATTGGATGGATTGAGATGAAGCTCTGTATGAACATTCGTGGTCCACAGAGAATGAGTCCTACTGACTTTAATAACTGACTTTTCATAGTGCCACTATGAGGTTGACATTTTTGTTTTTTAGTAAAATGTCAGCTATTATTAGATGGATTTGCCATGACATTTGGTAGACATCCATGATGCCCAAAGGATGAATCATAAAGTATTTGGTGATCCCCTGACTTTTCATGTAGTGCCACCAGCATGTGCAGCATGTGAAAAGGTTCACTTGTCCAGTGACATATCTCTACATCTACTTCATTGATTGGCACAAAATTGTTAAATTATACGACATTCATAGTTGCCAGACGATGATCCCCTCACTTTTTTATCGTCAACAGTAGGTTGACATTTGTGATTTTGTGCAAAAATGTCTTGACAAGTACGGGATGGATTGAGATGAAACAGGTACAGACATTCATGTTCCCCTCAGGATGGATTGTAATAACTTTGGTAATCTCTTGACTTTTCTTCTACTGCCATGATCAGGTCAACATTTTAATTTGCTCAATACTTTGGTTTATGACCAAATACTTGCAAAACTAATGACATTAATTTCAGATGTACTTTATGTTAAGTGCTAATTAGCAAATGTTAGCATGCTAACTGTTTGGAAGACACAAATGATGTTATCCTGCTGATAGGGGCGGCAGCCTAGAAAACATTTTTATGTGTCATACTGGAGGGTTACAAGTGATGTATTTTGTCATTTTGTATGGAGGACTTGTAAACAAACAACTTAAACATCAGCATGTTAGCAGTGTCAGTGTGAGCATGTTAGCATGCTGACATGAGCATTTAGCTTAAAACAGCTCTGTGCCTAAGTACAGCCTCAAAGCCATTAGCATGTAAACTTCAGTTTTGTTTATGTATGATTCATTTTGCCTTCAGACCAGCCAGAGCCCGGCAGTTTTGGACTGCTGACATCAGAGGCTAATTTCAAGAAGATGAATAACAAATAAAATGTGACCACAGAACTTACATGCCTTTGAGAGTGTTTGACTTGGATATTGCAAATATTTTACTTGTCTGGGTTGCTCTTCCTGTATAATTAACCAGCACCTTTGTTCACATTTCAGTTGCAACAGATAGTGGAAGGCAGTTCAGTACAATCCAGTTTTTATATTTAATGGTCTTCGGGTTATCTGATAAATTTTGCAAATTGGCCATGAATGTTGTTAGAGAGATGCATAACACATGAACAGCATTTCCATTCCTTCATCTAAGAATGCCATTTGTGCCCGTGTGAAATGATAACACCCCATGCTTCAAATGTGCTTATATCAGAGCTGATATGAATTATGCGACAATTCTTTGAGAAGTTCTGAATAGCTTTCTTAGGACAAATAGACAGTATTCCCATTCCTCCGAGTTAATTATCATATAAAAAGCTCCAGTCACTGATAATCTGACTGCAAAGGCAAAGTGGTTTGAGGAAAATGTCATTACATTTCAGAAATTTCAAATTCCACATCTGATTAGATGAAATAGTCATTTGTCACTTCACAGTGCATAATGTGCCTTTCTACTGCTTGAAACACTATTGAAAATGAGTCATGAAAGACCTCCTTTGATATATTTAATGTGCTGTAGACCTGCTATTTTGTTATACCTGTGAAGCAGCTGTTCGCATTTGAAGTGCAAATTTAATATCATGCACAGAAAGTCTGAATAATCATGGTTTCCAGATTTAGCCACTTAATGTTTATCTCATCCTTATCTTACATCATCATATCAGTACACATAAAGCTGGTGTGATGAACAAAGTCTGACAGGAAAGAAAGCAATGCAGCATGAGAGACAGACAACCCCCCCCCATACCTACCCCCCACCCCCAGTAGGATCCATAATTCCTTGTACTGTGGTCTGACCTGGAGCACATATCCCCCCTTCTTTCTCTCAACATCTCATCAAAGCTATGTCAGACTTTGCCAGCCCTGGCATCTGAGAGAAAGAGAAAGAGACCACAGAAGGACTCCCCGGAGAGAGTGGGGTGGCTCAATGACACAAACTCAGAACAGTTTATGAATATATCCACATTTTACACGATGATCAACAGAATGCGTCTCAGTTCACATCTAACTGCTCCCATCACTACTGGCACACTAGTTTCTTGTCCAATAAAATAAGAGTAAATTAATCTTAATAATCAATACCCACAAACTTTGATATTACAGTATTAAAAATGTAATCTAAACATTATTTAATCTTTTTTTGTGTTCAGTTGATTTTTTTTCTTGCACAGTAACCATGAAAGAAAAGAAAAAAGTACTATGCACAGCCCTTTGTGTGGCAGCTATACTCATGTGTGCTGCTAAGCTGAAAAGCTACAAAGGAAAACAAGCAAGCCAAGGGGCAAATAGGAGGCAGCCCACTTGTTGTGTTTTGATTAAAGGCACTAAGCCCCTTCTATAGGGTATGCCGCTTTGTTGTTGTTTCTTCCTCACTTTGTATGATTTATGGCATTGAAATTTCATTCCCACTGCCCTCTGCAGACTCATCATGCTTGTGGAACCAGTTTGCCTGCTCGAAGAACAAGTGCATCGCCAAACAATGGTTGTGTGATGGGGAGAACGACTGCGAGGATGGCCTTGACGAGAGCGTGCAGATCTGTGGTTAGTGCCCTTTCAGATGTCATGAGGAATCTTGCTGTGGTTATAAAAGGTCACATCTGCTATATTACGTGTGACAGCTCCATGTGTTCCTCTAGCAGAGCTGGAAATGAATGGACAGAAATTAAACAATCTTAATAAGACAACAAATGAGACCGCAGGCATTTCTGATGATTCGAGTGGGCACTGAGGCAAATAGATTTTTCATCACTGATGCCCAAGAGGCACAGCTATTTCAATGGGCAACGAGATGTGTGTGTAATGAATTCCACAATAAAATAAAACAAATCCAACCACAATAAAAAGACAAGGATTGTTGTGAACATTGGTTGTGTAATTGGATTGTAATGGAGTGTCAAGGAAATATTAACAAAATGGCCCAGGGGTTTCAGAGGCCTAATTCCAGTCAAAAGCAACTTATGTATTGTAGCTGTGCATGCCTAATTAAGCTACTGCATTCACCTTTTATTTCTCTGTGCAGCCATTTTTTCTGCAGTGGTTGTTTTTGCCTTAGACAGATAAAGGAGAGTATTGCTGACTTACATAATTCAAGTAAATAATTGTTACACACAATAGCCCAGTCATTATTAGTTTATTGCTACAAGGGGAACTGCTACATGATTAAAATCCATTGGGGTCATAAAGGGGCATCAGTTCAAAACCACAACCAAAACCTTAATTCTTTGTGTTCTAATGTGGTTTGAAGTGCTTTGTATTTTTGTGAAATACTGGTAACAGAGGGTACCATCCTAGGAAAACAAAATACATCTGCTTCAGTTCAGTGCCCTTTGTACTTATTCGTCTCTGTGGTGCATTTGATCCATTATATTTTTGGCTTTCGAAAGTAAAGCATGTGGTCCTGTTTTGCTCTCAGGCTCAGTGACATGCGCTCCAGGGCTGTTCAGCTGCCCAGGGTCGTACGCCTGTGTTCCGAAACGCTGGCTGTGTGATGGTGAAAGAGACTGTCCTGATGGGAGTGATGAACTTTCTGCAGCTGGCTGTGGTAAACTCCGCCTTCTCGTTCAGCACATCGAATCGCTTGCCGCAATTACAAAAACAACTGAATGTAATCCCAGAATTAAAAAATCATTGTTTATTTACACATTGTTGTCCACGTACAAATTTAGAGTACATTGTGTAAAACAGTAGCTCATAGAACATGAAACCCACATAAACACCTGCTGTACTGTAAATGCCTGTGCAAAGTTTAGTTTGAAAAAGAAAAATAGTATCAAGTGGAAAGCTGTTGTATTTGCACAATTCTCTGAAGTAGTGTAATCTGGATTGCCTCCCACTAGTGGTACTAGACCATTCATCTGAACCTTTATTGTCTCTTCTTTGATTCAAGCCTATTGAAAAACTGAAAAACAAGAAAACACAGAGAATGTGGAATAGCAATTATGTTTACAAATGTTGATTTTCTACACATATTGCATGCCATTTTTGAAAAAAAAAAAAAAGTTTATTGATTTGCACTTGAGCCCCATTTCTTCTCGTGCATTAGCACCCAACAACACATGTGATGACAGCTCGTTTCACTGCCGCAACAAAGCGTGCATCCCCCAGCGATTCGTCTGCGACCATGATGATGATTGTGGTGATGGATCTGATGAGTCAGTGGAATGTGGCAAGTAGATTTATTTTGCTCCCTTGCTCTTAATATTCACTCATTATATATGAATATGCCCTTATTTAAAGCTGCATTACTTGTTCTCTTTTATTACCTGTATCGTTTAAACTCTGCATATCCTCCTTTCAGAAAAGAGGTTCTAAATGATCATAGACCATATATTAAAAGGATTGAAATATCTAGAGCTATTAACTAATGAATCTGTGAGATAAGACTCATTAAGATTTACAGTATGATAAATATATGACAGATTTAGGCAGATCAAACCTGAAGTGAATAAAAGTGCAAATTAAAAATGGAAGTGGAGCCCAGAATAGTCTTGTTAGGACATGATGCCATAGTTGTGGTAGAGACCCCACATGAAGGGCCAAAATCATGACTCGTTGCGCAGCAGTTACTTTACTCCCTGGCCAGTTTGTGGATGCAAAATTCTGAGATAGAATAACACTGTTTGGAATGATGTAATGATTATCTACAGTATGTAAATGATTTGCTTTTTTTGCCAGAAATTGATTGATTTATTGATTGAATAAACTGTGCCTTCCACAGATTTTTTAAGCTTTTGATGATGAAAATTTGGTTAGATCTTTTAGTCGTTGGTTTATTATTATTAACTTTTTATGCATATATGTTTTTCGGGACTGAGTAGTGAGTTTCTGTTATTCAGGGTTTTCTAAATGTATATTTGACATTATTACATTTCACCTCTAGATGGCTATATTTTTTGATCAACAATGTTTCTATATACACTAAGGGGGTGTTTCAGTGGGAATCTTGCCTTGTGCAGCTGTATTTTACACTATTTACACTTAATCCTGCTAAAGTTGCATCTTAAGCTAAAACTGTGTCACTGCTAAGCCCAAGTGTAACTTGATGAAAAAGTGGCTGTCTCTCTTTCTTCAGTCTATCGCTCATGTGGATCAGAGGAGTTTCGCTGCAGGGATGGCCGCTGTCTTCTCAGTTCGCAGTGGGAGTGTGATGGCTACGCAGACTGTCCCGACCACTCTGACGAACTGCCTCTGAACCTCAAATGTCTGGCCGCAGGTAAGACTGCTGTTTGGCTCTCAGCTGGAATCTCTTCATCAGTGTCACTAGCAGCACCTTTCGCCCAGGAAACTGGCAGGGACATATGGCGGAATTAAAAGGCGCTACAACCAGGAGAGCATTCCTGAAAGGAATTAAGCTGTTGAGATCCTTTGTCAGGTCGAAAACATTCCCCCGACTTTGTTGAGAAATTAAAGGGCATTGTGCCAGTGACAGTCGTCTCTTGCTTTTTTCAGGAAGCTTGTGCAACGGCTCCTTCTTCATGTGCTCCAATGGACGCTGTATTTCTGAGGGGAATCTCTGTGATGGGAAAGATGATTGTGGTGACCGGTCAGATGAGAGGAACTGTAATGTGAACGAATGCTTGAATCGTCGGGTTAGCAGGTGCACACAGGACTGTCAAGATCTTCCTGTGGGATACAAGGTAAGTGAGCAGTGGACTAGTCACGGTTCAGTAGCTTGGAAGTGCATTCCTCTTCGGAATAACTTGCTAAGTACAGTTAGTCCATAAATCTAATATATCCAGCTAAACCAAGCTGCAGTAGAAGTGCAGATGGAAAGATAGATTAGAGCAACATTTAAAATAACTAATATGAGTCTGTGTGATTTGCATTATATGTAAAATTCAAGTTTAGAGTGTATTCCTACAGTTTAATTTATAGAGTCCACTGACCCACAGTTCTAAGCACTAGCATCCTTTTTAATTCAGGAGCAGGTAAGATGTGGAGCTTATATTACTAATAGTGTGGACACAAATGATTAATGACTGATAATGGATCTAGCCTTACTTTGCACATCATTAAACAGATAAAGATGGGTGGGAGTATGCACACATTTAGTCTTTGACTTTTTGAATAACCTTGAATACTGTAAGGGGAGTTTAATGATATGCCAACAACTGTCTGTGCTACCTGACTGTGCTGGGCGATTGTGCCGTGCCTGGCAATAGTAGTGTGTGATGTTAGGGTTGAGTCCAGGTCAAGGCCACATCCACTGGAGTGTTACGTTGGCCATCTCTGCGGTCATACTGCAGTAGTTCATGCCTTCATCCCTGGTTTTTCCTCTCCTACTCTTCCATAAGATGGTGTTCACTGCATCAGAAAAGTGGCTGAAAGCATAGCAAACCTCTCTCGCCTGTCGTGACAGGGTCAGAGCTGGACAGAGAGCACATCAATGCAGACCCCTAGCTCATCCGCTTGTGGCCTGAACAGGGAGATCAACAGAAAGGCCCTCAAGGTTATAACTGGTTAAGAAAGGGATTTGCTGTGGATCCAGAGCAGCTGATACAAGCAGTTTGAGTTATTTTTGGGGGGCCCTGGTCACAGAAGTGTGATGGACTTTTTGGCACAGTACGTCTGTGTCATGACTTTTGATGTCATCATATAGGGTATGTTAGTTGCTAGGTTTTGAGGCATTTTCATTGCTGACATTCATTACTTTGATAGAACTTTGATTAAAAAGTAGACTGATCTTAAATCATTGTCAAAGCGCAGCCTGTTAGAGCATACTGCTTGTATAACATATAACAACAGTATAAAGTAGTATTATTATATAGTATTCCCATGCCTTTGCCAGTCAGAACATAAAATATGAGTGATTTGCTAAACAGAGGCTCTTGTCTTGCATTTCCTGTATGCATGATCAAATCTACCATTTTTGTGTTTTTCATTGTGTTTTTCCTGTCATCAGTGTAAATGCTGGCCTGGTTTCCACCTGAAGGATGATGGGAAGACATGTGTAGATGTTGACGAATGCTCCACTATCCTTCCATGTAGCCAGCGCTGCATCAACACCTATGGCTCCTACAAGTGCCTGTGCGTGGATGGCTACGAAGCCTTGGAGCGCAACCCTAATACGTGCAAGGCTCTGTCTGGTCAGCCTGATTTTTGCTCTCTCCGCTTGCAGAATTTCAGAGTGCTACTGTAAGTCCCGCCGGTCCTCTAATGCCGCATGTTCCTCATTTCAGCTGAAGAGCCTTTTCTCATTATGGCGGACCACCATGAGATCCGGAAGCTGAGTGTGGATGGCTCAAATTACACCATCTTGAAGCAGGTAAGCGATATCTGCATCATTGTCGTATAGTGCCTGTAGAGACATTCTCACAGGATGGAGAGTGAGCGTTAGTTCCATTATTAGATTGATATACTGCTAAGAGGTGTCAACAGATTGTCAATCAAATTACCATCTTGTCCTCTTTTTGTCTAATTTTGAATCTCTCCTGTCTCTTGTACCCAGCGTGTCAGTTATACATTGAGGGAGTATGGGTTTAAATGGCTTTGACTCTTAATGCAGAACAAGCAGGTTTCTCTAATCCCATACCCCGATAATGATTGCCAATTTTCTAATTTACAGTTGAGAAATCAGCTTACTAGAGAAAGTTCACTGTAACCTGGTTACCCGGTTACTGTAAGTGCATGTAAAAAAAGTCATACATGAAAGTCATAAAATGGAAGCATCATTATGCCCATTAAGATGTGTAACAACATGGTCAGAGCCACTTTGAAAAACACTCGTTTTCTGTAAACTGACAGTATAATTATGTACACCTGCTAAATGTGTGAAATTGTATCTTTGTACAGAGCAGTAAAACATGATGCAAGTCATACATAGTGATTGTGCTGTTGTTATTATAGCAGTACAGAGCCTTTATCGCAGAATTGATGGACAGTTATGTTGGAAAAGAATAAAGTAGACATTACGACAGTGAAAACAAAATGATGTGTTTCAGACGCTAGTGAAGATATAGTGAAGATATATAAGTGTCAAAATGTTTGCAGTCCATTTGTCACAAATCATTCTGTGTGCTCTGGTCTTTTTTTCTCTCAAGTTTTCTATACTTGATCTGAGCGGCACCTCATTCAGCTGCACATTCGTGAAATATGAGGGGAAAACTCCTTTTCACTGTAAATTATTAATTACCTCTGCATAGGTCGGCGTACTCCTCAGCTTCAACGACTTATCTTAACAAGCGAGTTTTGTGGTTAAGCTTTTAATGGCGCACAAACCTCTGTCAGGTATTGTTCTGTGTAAATGACACCTCCACTGTCTATCGTGATTTCCCAACTTCCACCATATAGGAAGAGAAAAATGGCCATTCTGACTGGCAGAAAGAAAAATCACCCCATTGAGGACCCCATGGAAAACTATTTCAATTGTTCCTAGGTCTCATCACAGCTGCTCCAGGCAATGCTTGAATCTGGCTGTTGATTATCACAAATAGTTGGCTGTGATTGACTGTAAATCAACCCACGGGTATCCAACAGTCCCCTCTTACGTTCATATTAACCTCTTGACTCGATGTACTCTACTGTCTGTATCGGAGTTCTCATCAGCCACAACTCACTTTAATCACTGCATGTAATGGAAACTAGAGAGGGAAATGTGCACATGGCTTTGCTAAGTGGCGGTGGATACTTCACTGACCTCATATCACTTAACCACACCATTACATACCCTGTTCAGATTATATGTTCATGATATTATGCAAATTTCAAATGAGCCAATCATTATCTTTATATTGCTTCTGCTGTCAGCATAAATTTGTCCTCCCACCACAAATACAACTGACTCACAGTATCACTGTATCACACCAACACATTTTTAAAGCCCATTCAGTGTGTTTCAGAGCTGCTCTGTTTATGTTCTCCTACCTAGTTTTTAATTTTTCAGCGTGGTCAGTTACAGTAGAGCTGTAACATCAAGTTCAGCTTCTTATAAGGGAATGTGATGATGTTGGATACGTTTGTTTTTTTACATTAATTAAGTTAGGCTTTCCATGACCTGTTAGATAAAATGAAATAACAATACAGAATGTTTTTATAGACAACAGCAGTACAGTTGGTAGATACAGTAGCAACTGCTGTGTTGGGAAATTACTCTTATGCCAGAGTTCTATGTCCATGAAATACAGTAAACTTTATTGGTCGATAAACTTGAGCATGTTGCAACCATTTGAAATTGTTGGCTGGTACTATAGAATGATCCCCACTTCATAATCATGCTTGAAGCAAAAGCAAAGTTAGTTGGCAAGCAAAACTTTGGTGACCGCATCCACTGCCCTAAGATTTTACTGTCAGATATAATGTCTTCTTGTTCTTATAGAGAGAAAAGTAGTTGAATATGTGGAAATAAATGACATATTGACACTGCTATTGATACAAGTACTTGCACTGTAATAAACTTTGTGTTTTTAATTGTTATTATTTTCATATTTGTTGTTTATTTATCGATTGTTACAGGCTTATGATTGATTTTGTAGCTCGTTGGTTTCCATATAGTCAGCAGGGGAAATGAATTGAAAATGTAGCTCTGGATCTGGAGGCCCTGGTAAGGGATGTGCGGGTTTCATCTTCATAGCTGATGTTTGGACTGGAGGAAGGGTCCCGCGGGACACTTTGGCGCTTGTCTGTGACGGTGTTGATGATCTGATGAAGATGTCTCATTTCACCTGTCAGATTATCTGACACCTTTTCTGTGCACCCATAGTGTGAGAAAGCAGGGTGGGGGCACTTGTTTGGTGAGCAGCTCTGTCTGACTGACAGTGGGGTCTTGTGAGCATGACAGAGAAGGGAAGTACCTCATTCTGCTTTGATAGGACTTCGACTTGCTCCTCAATGACTTTTCAAATGATCTGTATAGCTGAAGGCATTGCAACCTACAGGAAAACCTAAACCTAAATCAATATTGCTTGTAAATGTCACAGCAAATACTGTAGAAGTTAAGCTTGTTTTTGGCAGATAAAGAATGATTCTCATGCTGTTGGCTTTTAATTGTAAGTATTTCAAATAATTGATTAAACTTAATCTGTTTAAGTGTTAACTGTTGTTCTATACAATAAACAATTAAAATACACAACAATTTGCTCCTGAAGTGCATTTCAATTCTATTCAACAGCCTTTTTTATATTTATACATACCTGTCCTTTCTTTTTGTGTAATTCACAGGGCCTCAACAACATCATCCACATAGACTTTGACTACAAGAAGGAATTTATCTATTGGGTGGACTCAACCAGGCCAAGTGGTCGAAAGATCAACAGAATGCGCCTCAATGGGAGTGATCTCAAGGTACATCAGGATTTAGTTGCTGTGATTGTGTACCATATGGTGCCTTGTGCTACTTCACCCAAGAATCATTGGCTTTACCGTTATTTCTGCCTCTCCAACTTTTATTTATTGATCTTTCCTTGCTAAATCCAGCTGCTGTTTTATGCATTTTAACTAATATATTTTACATTATCGAGATGTAGAGTTGTTCAACACTAACTTTTTTAGGTTGAAGATGAGTCATACAGTATGTGATAAGACATCAGTTGATGATCAGCTCCCTTTGTTCTTTTATATAGACCACATAAAGGATTTTCACTGTTGGCAGCCAACAGCCTGTTAGCTTAATCAACAATGAATGTGTGTAAGTGATAATCTAGTAATATCATCATTGGCTTTTGGATGAATGTAACAGGCCAATGAATACAACTGTGCTCTTTGGTTTAATCAGTCAGATTTGTCTGGGTCATGGGATCGGAGCCCAGACACTGGGGACACTGGGACGTCAGCAGAACACCTGCTGGGACCCCATCCCACAACTCATTAGCATTGGTGTGCGAGGGTACTGGACTCATTCAGCTCAATTACTTCCACAGTCTGTGTTTAAGCCACTGCCACAGCTTAACAAGAGGACAAACTGTCTGAGACACAGATCAGGGAGGTCCTCACATTGTGTTAATTAGAAGAGCCAATGATATCTAGTACAATGGTATGGGCTTGTGAGGAAGAGAGAGATTGGATACAAGTAAGAATTTCTGTGGATTTTTTTCTCTGCCAAGATAGGATTTTCATCTGATCCTGGCAGAGATTGATTGAATTCTACAGTTTCATTAAAACAATGTAGGAGTTTTGTATTTTATTTTCAGTATTTCCTGTGTTTTATTTTTATTTTTTACTGCTGCTACACTGCTCTGAAACATAGACACTTTGGTTTTAGCACTTAAACTTCTGGCTACACAATCAGTCATGTTACAGCAAGCATTTTGCATCTGATAGCTGATGGAAAACACCCACTTAATAAGTTACCCATTGAGAACAAGTTAACTTTCTGGAACCGAAAGTTCTATTAAAACATAAACTAATCTTTTCAGTCATTACAGTCAGATGCTATGGTTGAAGTCCACCAGGGGGACTTTTCTGTACATAATGTAAAGCATATCAATTATTTTTTTTCCGGAGGAGGCAGTTCTGATGGAAGATATTGCACATTGAATGACATTTTAGATTTTTTTTTTTTTGTCTAATTACTGCTTAGGGGACAAGTTGAGTCTTTTGCCAAGGCTATATATTTTCTTGCAAATGATGACAGAAAAGGCCTCAAAGCACACCATGTTCTTTAATGACAGATTGCATGGGTGCTGGGATTTTGAAAAAGTGTTTTCAAGGCATTGGCTTTATCTGCCAGCTGGCACAATGATTGTTTATTCTGAACAACTGCAACTCAAAGGCTAGACTGTCGTGGGGGTATTGATGGAGTTCCTAGATAGTTCCTAGATTTTGGTCACATCAGTTAGATACCTTCAATTATATTTTATAGCGCAATTAGACTAATGAGAGAATTAATGAGCTGTTGCCACAGCTTTCTGTCTCTATGCTGCCCTCTCCCCTACCCCATCTGTTTTATTTATATCATTTACTTTTACATAGTTAACAAATACTCATTCAAAGGGTACTTTTGGAAATTAACTGTTTTCTGATGGAAGAGTTTTACACTCTCTTACTCATATTACATACACAAGTGCAAAGAGCAAATTACACGGCTTTCCCTGGATCACATAAAATCACATAAAATAAACTCTGTCATGCACATTGTCTTTAGCTTTTTTCACTTTGATCTATATTAGCAGCTAGTACATATTTAAATACATATCAAAATACAATGAATGTAATTAATAGTAAGGACGAGTCTGTAGTGAGTCAGATTAATTATATTCTTACTAGTGTCAGCCACAACTGTAGCTGTCATGCAGCAGCAGAAATGATTTGTGCTCTCCATCTGTAGTCTCTAATTTGAGAAACATGCTATGCACAATTATGCATGGGTCAAACTACATTGGTACCTTAATTAATTAGATACAACTTTAGACACAGCGTCCTGATCTAACAAAATAAGCGCATAGTGTGATTTTTTTTTAACACCAGGCTCTAATAAGCTCTTTCACAGAGAGTCCAAGTGAAATCATTTGGAGTATAGTAGGTACCACCAGGATCCTGAGCTCCATTAAATATATCATGACATTTTTATCTTTTAGCAAAACTCAATACACCATTCTCAAACCAAAAAAATATGTAGAGAACTGTCATCGCTGTCAGTTAATGCTTTTCCCATCATGTTAGCAATTGTGGCAATACTGTAGGCACATAAACGGAACTAAATATGACTGATTGACAACAACCTTTTCATTAGTTTTAGTAAGAGAAACACCACTTAACAGGCATTTCAGATAACAGCCATGCAGACCAGATCTGAAAAAAAATATCCCAATCATGACAAGAATGTTCATTTTAGTTCTGGGTGTTACTGAGAGCATACGGTACGGCATTGCGGTAAAATAAATAAAATAAAATGTGTGGTGATAATAAATGATAAAATGTGTGGTGTTGTGATGGTTGTGGGATATAAACATTAGTTCAGAGTGACTCTGCTTTCTATTTTCTTTTATTTCAGGGTTGAAATAATGTCTTCCAACCTGACAGAAGATCTATCCCTTGTACATGCTCTAGTGTTTATTAATGGTTAATAATTTCAAGCATGTCTAAGATGCAAGGGTCACAACTCGCAACTGAAATTGATTTCCCTCTCCCTGCGTTACCAGATAGTCCACAGAACAGCGGTTCCCAGCGCCTTAGCAGTGGACTGGATAGGAAAGAATCTGTATTGGTGCGATGCAGAAAAGAATACACTGGAAGTGTCCAAAGCTAATGGGCTCTACCCTACAATCCTGATCAGCTCTAGTCTCAAGAACCCTACCGATCTAGCTCTGGACCCACAGACAGGGTAAGCATGTTAAATTTCAATAAGAACTCACAATTGATATCTGTGTTTTGTGTTGCATATAGTGTTTTTTTTTCTTCTTTTGGCCTATATACTGTATATTAGCCAAGATTTGATCTCACAGCTTGAGCGAGATTTGATCTCACTGCTTGAGTGGAGAACAGGGGTATATGTAGATACTTAACCCATAAACTCTTAGATCCAGTTCTCATTTGAGGAATTTCATTTTGTGTCTGTATTCATTTTCATTCCTATCATGGTTGCCTGCTTTAGTACATAGTTCTTTGAACTGTGCTATACTTCTGACTAGGTACGTATTCTGGGTAGACTGCTGTGAACCCCCTCACATCGGGCGTATTGGCATGGATGGCCGAGGGCAAACGGTTATCATTGACACAGAGATATATAGCCCCACTGCTCTCACTATTGATTATACCAACAAGAGGCTCTACTGGGCAGATGACAACCACATCCTGTTTGCCAACATGGACGGCACCCAAAAACGCAAAGGTGAGGCTAATTTCTATGTTACAGTAAGATACAAGACAAAATCTTTAAATTTCATGACAGGCATAATTAGATAGATACTCTTAAATTCTAAGGATGACTGGTACTTATTAGTGTTTAGGAATGGTTATGCAATTACTGTTATTTATAACGTTAAAATGGTTTATGTTTAAAAATGAAAGATTGTTGTAATTGTGAAAAATTTCAACAAATATCCAATCATCAGTTAACCTAATAAATGAAAGTTGTGGATGTAACTGATTGGAAGTGTCAACTCTTACTGCTGCAAATGTCCAAGGGAATTTGTATTGCAAGTGCCCCTTTTCCACAGTTAGCTGCAAATCCTGGTTGCTGAATTGAATAAAAACCATGGCCATTTTTTTCCCTTCTCAGTGTCTTATGATCACATCCAAGGGGTAATGGCGCTGACTTTGTTTGAGGACTTTGTCTATTGGACGGATGGGAAGTCCAAATCACTACGGCGTGCTCATAAGACAACCGGCGCTCAAGGGATGGAGCTCCTCAACTCCTGGCAAGCCATCAAATCCATCAAGGTCTACCACTCCCTGCGCCAGCCTGAAGGTATGAAGTCCATCTGGCACTTGTGTTCATTCTATCCTCCCATGCCGAGCAGTGATTATGGACCTCCTTTACAGTTTTAAGAAGGAAATGGTTTGTGTAATACAGTTTGGACTCTCTGTTTTGCACTTTTGTACAGTACCCAAGCACCAATGTCAGATTGCGAACGGAGGATGCAGTCACCTGTGTCTTCTGTCTCCCGGTGGGGAACACAAATGTGCATGTCCCACTAATTTTTACTTGGCTGCTGACAATAAGACCTGCCTCTCCAACTGCACCTCCAGTCAGGTCAGCTGAATTTCTCTTCCTTCCCACTTCTAGTGCAGTTTGACCATATTGTTGCTTTTCTGTCCTGATCAGTACTTTCCCCCTAAAGGCAAAAGTGCTTTACTTTGATATGCTTTCCCCCGTCTGACATGTACAGTAGGTCCTAGGAAACGGTTGTATATTGATTTTGACTTTGGCTTTGAAGAATGTTGAAGCTAACACGGAGAGTCAAGTATTCATGTTGACTTCAAATTCTGTTTTCTTCTTTTAAATATATTTTTTCTGTGGTGCTAACAGTTTCGCTGCGGGACAGATGAGTGCATCCCTTTCTGGTGGAAGTGTGACACAGTGGATGACTGTGGGGATGGATCAGACGAACCTGCGGACTGCCGTGAGTGTCATGTTATTCCAAGGTTGGCTTTAAAGTCACCTCCTATTTTGGTGAGCTTCAGGGGATATTCAAATTGAATTGGAACCAAAGGGACTGATGTTTCTGTCTTTGCTGCTCATTTACTTTTGGTTTATAGCCTTTTTTATTTACGTGTTTACACTTTTACACAGGGCCATGTACCAATGTATGCAACTCTTACAATATAAACCCTGAGATATAGTTGTGATTTCCTTTCCAACAGCGGAATTCAAATGTCAGCCTGGGCGTTTTCAGTGTGGTACTGGCCTTTGTGCTCTTCCTCCCTTCATCTGTGATGGAGAGAACGACTGTGGTGACAACTCAGACGAAGCTAACTGTGGTAAGGATGGAACAACTATTGCTGTTTAAAGATGAAAACTAAGAGGTTCTTTTTCATTTTGTGTCATTTAAAACCAGTTGCTAATTGCTGTGATGTTTCTGCATTTCCCAGCGATCTGTCTTAGTTACAGTATCAGTTAAACAGCATGTCATGTCTTTTTTAATTTTCTGTTGATTCTACTGTTTAGTGCTCAAACTGTTTTTTGATTAACAAAGTAGTTCATCGACATCAAAATAATCAAGAACATAATATAACTGATTAATTGTTTATATGATTTATCAAGCAAAAATGCCAAATATTTTAGAACCACCTTGGGTTTTGAGAACGCACATTTTAAAATTCTGTTAGCATTTCATAGATTAAACAATTGAGCATTTGGAAAAAAATTGTTGATAATGAAGATTAATCAACAATGAAAATGACAACACATTAGAACACATGTAGGAAACAGCACAAGGCTGCTGTTTCCTTCATGTGTTCAGCCATGTTAATACTATCCACTTTCATTTATTAAAAACTAATTGCAAACATAAACTGCTTCACTACCTGTGTGACTTTTCACATGTTTACAGCAGTAAAGGCAGAAGTGTTCATAACTGGCTATGTTTATACTATGGGTTGAACCAGTAGTAGTAGTAGCAGTATAGAGGATTTGCTTTATTTGGACTCATTCTTTATTGATTGAACCTCCCCTGGCCCCTTACTTGTTTTCTCTTTCAGAGACATACATCTGTCTGTCAGGCCAGTTCAAGTGTACCAGGAAACAAAAGTGTATCCCTCTTAACCTCCGCTGCAACGGTCAGGATGACTGTGGCGATGGAGAAGATGAGACAGACTGCCGTAAGGCCCTGCATTATTACTTTCAGACTCATTGTCTTAGAAATGGCTTTGCTGAGCTTTTAGACAGGGAGGCTTATGGATATATGCCCGGTTTGATGTCTCAACAACATAGCAAAACCTTAGGTAAAAGTCACTATTTTGATATATTATTTTTATATGTTTATTTCAAATATATAATATAATGGATAAATCACCTTAATTATCTTTTTTTTGACATGGATAATGTACAGTGCATAGGCTTCATTAAGTATTCCAAAGGCAACCCTTGTTATGCCCTGTTCTTGTGAAAAGGGATTAGATCTTGAATCACACAGAGGATAAGACCAGATTTTCTTTGCCATGATGTAACTCATCAGAATATCACACCCCATTCAAGTCTTTCAGCCGGCTGCATTGCATGTGATTGCAAGAGGGGTTAGAGTGGGGGAGAGGGAATGCAAGACAGTAAGGAGGAGAAAAAGCTTTAATTAAAGTGAAGCTAATTACTTCACCCCTTCTTAGACTTTCAGCATGATTGGATGTGGTTTTGAATGCAATTTTGTAATGAACACTGCACCGCTGAAATTAAAATGCTATCTGAAACAAAGTGAGGTTTTACAACAAGCAACTACCTCCAGCTTGCTATAATACTAAACTGTTAAGGTATGTCAAGAAGATGTGTAAGTGTTTTTTGGAGAAATGAATGGCTACAGTACCTCACTGGTTCTTATATCACAGTAGTTTTTTTATGATCACTCTGACATTCAAGTTATTTCTACAAATCCAAATTTCCTTCTGGATGGTGATATGGATAACTTTCCTCTTTCTCCACACACATCCTGTCTGTCTGCCCACAGCTGAAAGCACATGCTCCCCAGACCAGTTCCAGTGCAAGGCCTCAATGCACTGCATCTCCAAACTCTGGGTTTGTGATGAGGACCCTGACTGCGCAGACGGGTCAGATGAGGCTAATTGTGGTGAGTTGTGGAAACCCACTTAACCATAAATCACACTACTCCACTTGTTTTTCAGTTTAAGGGGGAAGAATCTGATTTAATCTGAATTAATTTTACACTTGTCTTCACTCTGGTCTGACTGAGACCTCCTACTTGTTCTCACTGCCTTTCTGATTGTGCAGTGGGAGAATGCCATGAAGGACAGCTGTCAGTCTTTAAATACTGAATTCACTCACACAAACACCCACATACAATCAAATTGAGTTTCACTCCCACAGGTATTTGGTCAAAGCCATTACTACGAGGTCAGGTAAACAACCTTGGGAAGTTTTACTTCTTCAGTGTAAAGAACTTTTCTGCACCACCTACTGGATTATATTTGAAGAGAGCAAGAATTTCTTCAATCAAAACAACTTCACCATGAATGGAAAGCTCAGTCAAATATTTTACCACATACAAATTAGCAGATGAACTAACTTCCCTGTCCTGTTCCACATGCAATGAGCTTGATGAAACCACTAGTCCTTCTGGTGATATCAGAGACTATTATGTCTTCAGTCATAAAAGATGAAGCAAGCTGTCAGCTGCTCTTTAAATCTGTTTCTAAAACTTAATAAAATATAAAATGTTAAAATATCTGAAACCAAAGCACTAGTCCAGGACTCATCTTCTAGAGGACTAATTATCATTTCCCTTTTGAGAATGTACCCTTTTCAACAAGTTTTTAATTTGCTATTGAGGGTTGAAAGGATAGTTTGGAAATCCACTTTAAACCTAGAGTGAATGTTAGATATGGAGTAAAGAACAAAAAGCAACTTTTAATTGTTGTTGATGTGGCTGTGTTGTAGACTTGAAATTGAGCTGCTGTCAAAAACTGTGCTGTGAGCAAATGCCTGTATATTTACTAGCCTTAATATCTTTATGTTTTACAAGTCTGCATCACCAGAGCGTGCATACAAAACACTAACTACAGGATTGGAGAAGTTTTATTTTATATTTTTCTGTGGAGTCATATACAGTAGGTACATGAATGTTTTTACAACTTAAGTGAAAGGATTTGTGCAAACCAATTAATCTTGGAAATTAGCAGAGAAAAGCAAAATGCAATGTAAACAAACAGCAATACATGGTCAAGGACACAAGTCTGCCAGTGTTCAAATTATACTGTGGCAACAGTATATAGTGTAGCTAGTAGGCCCACACAGGTGAAATATAGCACTTAAAGTTCACAGCTGAGCCTTTTCCATGGTCAGATCATGCATGACATGTCTGTCATACAAAACCTGTCAGAACCGTGGACAGCTTCAGGAGGGGAGATCGAGGCAGAGAGAGAGACTTTATATGCTATCATCACCTCTAAAGAGAATTTAAAAAAATAAATAAATAAATAAACTCAGCACTTAGTGAAAAATTTGGACCTGTTTCTAAACAACTAATTTGCCATTGCCTGGAAAATGGCACTGTCTATAAACTATGGGGGTGTGTTTTTCCTACATCCATTTCCAAAACCTTGTTTTTGTGGCTGACATAAGACACCTGCTTCACAAAGGCGTGTGATTGGGAAAGACAGAGGTTCAGTTTTAATGCACAGCAGAAATGATGAGAAAGAGGCTGCTGGACCGCACCTCCTGCCAGTGCACTCAGTCCAGCAGCCAACACTACAAGGACTTATTTAGAAACACTGATCTGATACCAAATCACTCACAGGCTGCTGCTTGTGGCTGCTGCTTGTGAGCCATGACACATAAAAAAAAAAAAAAAAACACCCAGCACATGTCCAGATCAGTCATGTCACATGCATTATTGACCAAAGATAAAGTCAGTTGCACACAGAGGTCATTAATTTTAATTAATTTTGACTGGTGCTGCATTTCTTATATCAATAATTGCAGCATTAGTAATGCTAATGGTTATTTATCAGTTTTTCAAGACCCCTCAGGTCTTGAAAGCCAGGTGTTGTTGCTTCACCGGTGTGCCCGATTAAGAACTTTGAGTATTATTAATAGAGCTTTTTTTGCTTTGATGTTTGACACCTCACTCGATAGATTCCATTGTGATTTTAAGTTGGTTTCATGTAGAGGTTTTGCTGTTTGTCATGTGTTATTTAGAGTCAATTCACTTGAAAAGACCCTAATGTCATGCTGCATTTGCTAAGTGTCTATCCCACTTTTTGTAGCATGCTGTTGATTGACTTTAGCCTCTCAAACAGGATTATCTACAGTGTTTGTCAGTGTCACCTGATTATTCATCACCTAAAGTTCTCAACACTTCAGAGCACACAAAAGAGATAATGCTGTTTTATAGGTATTTTATTTTCACTATGAATTACCCCAGACTGTTGAACGGAGTGTTGCTTGTTAGCCCAGTAATGAGCTCTGACTTAGCAGGGAAATATAGCTTTTCCCTGTGTCACCTCTTTTATATGCTGTAAGTGACTGAACTGCTTCCTAATGAATTGCTTTGCCTCGTGTCCTCTGCTGCTCAACTCGGCTTTCCCCCCTGATTCTCTCCTCCTGCTGTCATGTTGGAAAGAGATCCAGGCAGAATCTGCCACCCTCCTTTTTTTGACGCATCTCTTCCCTAACTGATAATAGCGTTACCTTGGCCATTATCCATGATGATGCCTGTGCTAAAATGACTTTTTAAAAGGGAGCTCTCAGTTTGACTTTGAAAACCTATCCTGAGGAAGTGTTGCTGGAGTAAATATCAAAACATCTGTTCTTTTTGAGGAAAAAATGCTTATATTTTGAATAATTCTAACTCAGGCCATTAATGTTTAACACTGGATTGGCCAATCTGTCAACTGATTGACCTAAGTCTAGTGGCCAATTTAATTTTGGTTTATGTATTAAAAGGTAAATGCAATTTTCATATTTTGTGTACAAGACAGGCTCATTATTTTAATTGTTTTATTATTTGGGGTGTATCAACACAACATATATTTTTTCCCCATTTTCCTTTCACTTTTTAAAACCTACAGATTTTCTGAGCTCTTATCACAAGCACATATTTTACTGTAAAGTGTGGTGATCAGTGTCGTCCTGCAGCAGGAACATGTTAGAAATGGTGGAGTATAACCAGAATCTTTTTTTGGAAAATCAGTAACACTTTCTATGACACCCATATCTATAACGCATTATAAACATTATGTGTTATAATGTGCTTATAGCACTGTATAATTACTGTTATAACAATCAGAAATATTCATAATGCTTTATAACAATAATCATAACACATTATAAAGCATGTTATAATGACTTATAAGTATCATAATACTTCATAATTGCTGGTCACTCACTGGACTTTTTTTTGAAAGGATCATAGTGTATTATAATTCTCATAGTTGTAATACATTATAATAATTTTATAATGCATTACAATCACTGTTATAATATATTATAATGTGATTATAAGTTACTTTAAGTGGTCATTGGGTGTTTTAAAGGTCCAGTGTTTAAAGTTCAGTTTGTTGCAATCTGCAACCTCACTGCTCGATGCCACTAAATCTAACACACTGGTCCCAGGCAGATATACGTTACAAGCTGGTTATAAGTCATAATAAACAGTCATTGTTTGCTTTAAGTAAGTGAAAAAATATCATTAAATCTATGCAAGAACAACACAAAACATTGTAAAATGTGTTTGTTTGATAGGTCAAACAGACAATGAATTGAGTACTCCAATTTGACACAACTTTTTTGGTGATGAACAATTAAATGATGGATATTTACATTTCAATAATGTAAACAATAAACACTAAATTGACTCAAATTATACATACTGTAATACCTCAAACAATTTTTACTTTACCTGTAGTTGTATATTTTACTTACTATGTAAACATTTGATCAACAAAAGTGACCTGGAAAGTGATAAGTGATTATAATGCATTATAGAATGATTATAATGTATTACAACTATGATAATGATAATACACTATGATCCTTGCAAAAGGAATGACCAGCAATTATGAAATATTACACATTATAAAATGCTTCATAATGTGTTATGATTATTGTTATAACGCATTATAAGTATGTTTATAATGCATTATAGACATGGGTGTCATATAATGTGTTACCGATAAATCAGTAAGCAGGATTGTAAACCTTGCTGCTTGCACAATTTGCACTTACATATGTTTTAAAAAGAAAATATGACCTTTCTCTTATTTAATATCAATTAAGCATTTTGGCATTTTGAACTTACTACTAACTATAATCAAATAAATTATATTCAAAGAATCAAAGAAGCTGTGCGCTGAGAGCAGTCTGTCACAGTCTTAAGGACATGGCATTTAAAATATCAATACCTCACAGTTAGACCTGCTGTTGGTACTTGTTAGCACTGACAGGACAGTGGAAAAGAAACACAGTTTGGGTTTGGAATATAACAAACCCAAAATCAGACACTTCAGCATTTGTTGTGTTCTAAAATCCTCCCGGATGTCTTTTTGAAGAAAGTTCAATTTTACTATCTTCATGTCGTAAATTTTGTTGAGGATGATTGGTAGCACGGTCAGGTATTTCATCTAACGGTGTGTTAGCCTCTGGAGTGCATACTGTGTTTTGAACTCAGTGTCAGACTTGCTCAGGGAAACCCTGAGGAAACGATGATTACACCCAGAAAATATGATAGCTAGCACACCATTAATATTCATGCTCTTTGAAGCCATTTTCATCTTTATGTTTGTTTGCTCCTGATGAAAAAGATGAAAAGACCTGCGGACCTCATGAATTCCGCTGCGAGAATAACAACTGCATCCCAGACCACTGGAGGTGTGACAGCCAGAATGACTGTGGAGACAACTCAGACGAGCAGAACTGCAGTGAGTACCTGACTCGCTCACTTTCTGTCAGCTCAGTTTGTTCATTTATATACACTGTTGACGTTCTACACGCTCTTAGGCAGTGAGGAATTGGACTTCTCTGAAGACACATGCCTTCCCCCTCCACCACCACAACCACCCTCTCACCTCTCTCTCACTCAAACACACACACACACACATCCTTGTATGTACATTGTTAGTAATGTTTTCCACTATCAAGTCAGTCAGCCTCCATTCTCTATTTCAAGCTTATTATCTGTGCTATTTCCCTGAGAATAATGTGAGATTCAGGCTCCTGAGCTCTTGATATCATCTCTTCTCTGTAATTTACTGAGTATATATTCCCTTTTGTTTAGATACTCATCACTTTTAAAAGAAAACTTTTTATTTTCACATGAAGTGACACTGCATGCACCTACAGTAGTTAAATTTCATATCGTTTGTGCATTCAAGTCCTTGCATGTGTGAGTGGGATTGTTTGCCTGTGCGTCATATAAGTACGTGCAGGCTGTCTGTGTGTTTTTGCTGAGTATCCAAAATTTACATGATTTATTAGATGCTTATTCCCCATACCTATTAATGTCACTTAAAATGCAAATAAAAGCCAGTCAAGTGTTCGGCGGCAAAGAATTAAGCAGGTGGACCAGCAGACAGTGGAGAGGCTGCAAATCAGATTTTGCTGCAATGCCTGCTGTGAGTCTCTGTTGCAGCACAGCTCATAACACACACCCCGAGTGAGCTAACAATCCATGATAACGAGGGGAGGGCCCAGACAGTGGATCTGATGCAGCTGTTTAGCTGCGTCCTAATATTGTCCTTAGGGACAGACTTGCACTAAATGGCAGTTACACAATTTTTGGTATCAGAGAGTATGTTGCCCTCTCAATTGCAAGCGGAGCAATGAATGTATTTACATGCTGATCAGCTTTGCCAGTGTTCTCCACTCCTAATACAAAATGACTCTAATTATATAAAACGATGGTTTTGCCAAGGCATTAGCATGTGATTCTACACACAGAACATTTGGCCAGTAACTGTATCTGGGGACGTCTGTTTGTTGTGTATAATGCTGGAAAAAGGAATCATTTTGGCTTGATTTTGTGTCTTTCGTGTTTTTCCCCACTTAGAGCCAGTCACCTGCAACCACAAGGACTTTGCCTGTGCTAACGGAGACTGCATCTCCTCCCGGTTTCGCTGTGATGGGGACTATGACTGCTTGGACAATTCAGATGAGGCCAGTGTTTGAGATATGTGTACCACTTACTTATAAATCAAAGTGGGAGCTGAACCCACAGTAGTTCTGTTAATGAGGCACAGATATTAGCAAGACACTAAATTAAAAATGAAATACTGTGCACTTCAAAGTAGAAGAACCCTTTTAAATCATAAATCATCATTTTCGACATTTTGCCTTTTCTGATATATTGCTTTTCTCAATGTGAATAATCATGAAATCACTATCATGAGAAATCATGCTAAATCAAGTACTCTCCTCATATCATCATGATCTATTAAATCATGAGTCAGTACTGGGTAATATATCAATTACAGGTCAGTTTACACAAAATCTAATATTGTGAAGACAATACAAAGGACATTAAAGGATATTAAGACTTAGACCAAATTACACAGTCCAAAATACAGTATATACATATGGATATTGTAATTTAGTCTGTAATTTCCTGCAAATGTCTGTTAGTATCTGAGCTTGCAGCACAATAACAGAATAAATATCCCATTTGGAAGAGGAAGTGAAATTGGATGGGTATTTTGCCACTTGCAAAGAAAATAATCATATCCTAGGCACAATTAATTGTCTCAATCCAAATCTCCTAGTCATGGTCCCTGCATTCCAAAACAGTGCTGGACAGAAAATATCACTGTGATGAGTTATTGTACCTTCAAGTATATTAGTGCATGAAATAACCTATATTCATTTGCTTTTGGAAATCCAAATCCCCTTATTCCGTTCAGCAAAACAAAGACTGCTTGTTTTGTTCCTAAATATGCTTGAATATCTTAATTTATAGAGCTTCAAATTGCCATTGTACTTTTACAGTCTCGTAATATGTGGAGAAATTAACTTAAACTCATGGTGTAAAGAGATTTTTGCAGGTTTCTTACAAAAAGCTCCATCAGTGATAATAATGCAGCGCAATGCATAATTCAAGGACAAAGGCTTGTTATTACGATTCATTATTCTTGTTAATTTATTGCTCTGTTCAACATTGGCACAGCAATTTTTATATGTAATCCCTCCCCATGCAAAGCAGTGCAACCCTAATTAACCCTTTATTATGCGTCTCCCCAGTGGCAGCTTTCTGGGTCAGCACAGTCAAATAGTTTCAGGAAAGGAAGTTGCCATTCAATGGCCTTTATAATAAACAGTGATTATTAAATGTAGTTACACAGTGGTCATGATGTGGGTAGACTGCCCAACCCATTATTATGTTATTATGAATATTTTCTTGAGTGTGTTAAAAAATTGCATTGAGAATTTTTAGTTGTGACCTGTACTCAAGTAGAAATAGTTGAATATATTTACTCCACTACAGTAAACTTTACACTGAACATCTTTTGTCAGCGGGTACAAAAAGTGCAAGATGTTGATTTTCAATTCCAAGAATAAGAGCAAACCTCTGAGGCATTCTCAGATTTTTCAACAATGAAGACTACCATTTTCTCTGAGAGACTACTGGCCCAGGATTCTAACCACCAGGCCCTCTTCACCTATTCAACATTTTCAAGCCCTGAAATCCAAAAGATTGTGAAAAATGAAGTTTGTTTGGAGTATATTTTATAGCAGTTACATTATGAGTGGTACTTGCAAGTTTGTATTGTATTGGGGTTTCCAGAGTCTAGTCAGATTTCACAGATTAGAAGTGTTTTCTACCAGGAACCATGCACTGTATGATAATTTTATTATGACAGTGATCTTCTACCATATATTTACGTCATGTTTTTACTGTATTGGTTCACAGAAAGGATGCGAGGCACGCTGTGCAGATGACCAGTTTCGGTGTAATAACAACCTCTGCATCTCTCAAAAGTGGCTGTGTGATGGCCAAGAAGATTGTAAGATGGGAGAAGATGAGAAAAACTGCCAGGGAACAGGTGCAACACTGATAGTCTGTAAAAGACTGAGTCTGAGTACTGATTAGTAGTTCTGAGCACCATTTGGCGTGTAAAACATTGCCCATTTCTAAATCTTGTATTCTGAGGAATATTCTTACTATTCCTTAAGAGTTGAGTTCATACACTGGTATTTTTTATCATTTAAAAGAAATGTTTTAACACTGGCCTTATTATTGTACCACATAAACTCAGTCAAATTTGGTTGAAGACATTTTCTGTGTATCGTCATCCTTTCCTTAAGATACTGTACAGTACACAGTAAAAAGTGTAAGTTGAATGAATGATTTTATTTTCAGAAACCTAATTTATCTATGTGCTTCCGTGCTGATTTTCAGACCTTGAAAAGAAAATGTTCCACAATACAATATAAGATGATTATGTGGAGGAGTAGAAATGCTCTCAGTTCTGCTGATTTGCTCTGTTGAGTTCCATCGTTCATTACTGGCCAAGTACTGTGAAGCACTTTGTTCAGCACCAGGTAATACATGCAGTATGATCCCGCTGGCCTGCAGGACAACACCATACTGTATTTAAGAGTCCAATAATCTCTCTCCAGTATTACCATGATGTAGAGTTTTCCACTTGTTCATAAAAAAGAAACTGAAAAGGTCTCACTTGAGTGATTTCTAAGTGAGAAAAGGCGAACCTGTTTCTGACTGATATGCTTTGCCCTCACCCAGTAGTCCCCTCGTGCTCCGTGAACGAGTACGTGTGTGCCAGTGGAGGGTGTGTGTCAGCCAGCCTGCGCTGCGATGGACATGACAACTGTCTAGATGGCTCAGATGAGGTCAGTACAGTTTCACATGATTCAATATACTGCATTTCCTCTGACTATTTCCTTTCTGTTCCCCAAAAAATGTAGAAAGTTTAAATAGCACAGCTTCACACCATGCAGTAGTTCAGTGGTGAAGAGCTGCTCATCCAGTCAAGGAGCAACCTAGGTTTAAAGCATGAATCATTCAGTGTTTTGTTTTTCTCTGATTGCAGCTGACTAGAAGGGACAGTTTTGATGATTTGTGGTATTTCTATGCTGACAGATTGGCTGTGTAAAGGAGTGCAGAGAAGATGAGTTTCTATGTCTGAATCGTGCTCACTGTATCCCCCGGCGCTGGCGCTGTGATGATGTCTTAGACTGCATGGACCACAGTGATGAGGAAAACTGCAGCCAGGGTAGGTGTGAGTGTGACCCTACAGTACATGAGTCTGTTAATGCTTTCTGGGTCTCTGAAGGTAAAAAAAAAAAAGATTCTCATTTAATATCTAAAATATTTACACTGAAAATATGTCATGTAAACCATTTAACAGCCTTTACTATAAAGGGAAAGTAATATTGGACAGAGCAGTTAAGAACATGTTTGGCAGAGGTAAATACAAATACAGTGAGAAGAGAGAGATTTGAGATGAGACGGAAGACAAAAATGGATTTTAGACTTTTCTTTTGTGAGGAAAATGATCCAGGTCTGTCTGGACCATTATGCAAAATGATCAGTCATTATAATCTTGTCATGTACAGTTTTTTGAGTCACACCTTCTACAACCTTGAATGCACTTTTCTACCAAAGTTAGTCTTAAAAGTCTGGGGGAGAGTATCACTTATCTGTGTAATTGCAGGAGCTTTCTTCTGCCGTGCTGATGAATTCATTTGCAACAACACCTTATGCAAACTCCACACATGGGTGTGTGACGGCAAGGACGATTGTGGAGATAATTCTGATGAAGACATAGACATGTGTGGTGGGTTGAATTGTCACTCAGAAGGCTTTCCTTTGAAGACAATTGATGCATATTTTATAAGGCACTACTTTTCTTTTTCCTAAGAGGGAATATTTCATTGTCTTTTCATACAAGATTCTATGCAGTTTTTTGAAAGACATATCCATTAGCTTTTTTGTGTCTTTTCATCTCCAGCAAAACTTCCCTGTCCTCCTACAAGGCCGTTCCGTTGCAGAAATAATCACGTGTGTCTGCGCACGGATCAAGTCTGCAACAAAGTGGATGACTGCGGTGACAACTCGGATGAAGAAGAGTGTGGTGAGCATAAATAAAGCTGCAATAAGCAAAATGTTATATGAAAGTACAATTAAACATGTGGACAGTTTTTTAAACAGAGTGCAGAAGTTTACTTCTGTTATTAGATAACCAAGCTCCCCAGATGCTCCCGTCCTAGACATGTGGAGATGCAGATATTGTTTCATTATAATTGAAAATACAGCAATCTTATCAGCCAAAAACATTAATTAGGGATGGGAACGAAACTGGCATCCCCTGACCACTGTTCATTGTGAGCGTTTTGATGCAGACAGGAAATTACCCAACCTTTTTAGCATGTGACCCCTTAAAAGAACCAGTGTTACTTATGACCCCTTATCACATTTTGCCCATATATGAGTTGTGAACGGTTGAACCAAAGAGTGATTTTTTCTCTCTCAGATTATTTAAATTGAATGATTTTAAAGGCCTGAAGAGGTCAATTTATCTAGGAAAAAGAAAAAAAAAGAAGATTTTTGACCTCTCATTCCATGTGTGGTGTCCTTTGTTTTAAAATGTCAAACGCCGACCAGGTTGGTAAATGTTAACGTGCCCAGTAGTTTTATGATGACGTGTTACGTGTAAATATGATCTTGAAGTTGGCCTGATCCTTAATACATAAGAGGATTCTTGACACTGAAGTGACCAGAACTTATTCTACTTTATGTCACACAATCATACAATCCTGCACAGTTACAGATATTATGGAAAAGCAGATTTTATTATCTGTTTTTATTCCCATAATTAACTACATGTGTTGTAAATTGCCTATGTTTTGCTGACATAGTGGGAGCAGGTTTTCTTTCATTGTAAAATGTTTGGTGTACACATAGTTTAGGTTTTAATTGATTTTTGTCTTTTTTTTCTTTTTTTTTTTAAATTTTACTCTGATATGCCCAAAGGCAAAACCACTGCCGGCCCTTTTAACATAGTGTCCTGACATGTCCCCCGTGCTGAGAATGATAACACGGAGCAGGCCGAATACGAAGGGACAAATCACATCATTCATCTTTTACTCTTTCATTCTCTCTGTCCTCCTTTCTTTTTCCTCTCTGATTCCATTGATACAACCATCAATCTCTTACCTCACTCCATTACCTCCCTCTATTGTATGCCTCTTCCCTCCATCCATCCCCTCAATCTCACCTTAATCCCATCATTCCCTCCGCTCACCTCTCTATCACTTAATTCTGTTCCTTCCCTTCCTTCACTCCTTTGTGCTGAGGGTGGATGTCATTCTCCCATTCTTTGTCTGTATATTTTGCGAGGAAAGATGACAACTGTGTCTTTAATTCAAGTAAACTGATGACCAAAAACAAAATATGCAAAGTACCTTGACAATTTTATAGGCTAGATAAGTAGCAAACAGCTGTTTCTGTGATCGTGTATGCCCTTTATTGTAGCAACTATAACAAACTCAGTGTTGACTATATGAGTTAAAATGAATCAGAAAGAAGTGATTTTGTTTACAAATGGATTTTGTTTCGCAGCCAGTAACAAAAGTAATCTGGGACATATAAAAAAAAATTTCATCTTACACTACAATATCTTTTGAAACTGAAAGTCACATATTTGCACTTGAATATTTGGTACTGGATTAGATAGGTTATGAGTTCTTGTCTTTTAAACTGATACTGTGTGTACTAAAGCAGAGGTGGTGGCTGGAAGACCTCGGCCTTGTGGGAAGACAGAGTTCACCTGCAGTAACCGACGCTGTATCCCAATCCAGCTGCAGTGTGACCTCTTCAGTGACTGCGGGGATGGCGGCTCGGATGAACAAGACTGCAAGGCCCGTAAGCACAGCGCCAATTGACTTAAGCAAACAGATCAAAGAAGCATTCGGAAGAGATGAAAAGTACCAAATGTCACCGTGATGTTATCTGAAAGCTCAGCAATCTCCTCATTTTAGATGTGATGTTTTGTTATTTATGGTAATATATGTATGCCCATGTTTGAGGTGCGTTGTGAACTATATGAAAGAGAATGGTGTCCTCTTGTCTTTTGCACATCAAAAGAAAAGCACAGCAGGTGTCTAAGATGCAGAGGACTGATATGTAATCAAAGTCCTGCCTTTATTCGTAGTTTCCAGCGGAGATGTATGTGGAAAGAAAACAAACCCATGTGGAGAGGATGCAATTTGCAATCAGACAAATACTAATGCTGTATGCCAGTGCAAACCTGGCTTCAAGAGGAACCAAAAGACGGACCAATGTGAAGGTAGTATATTATCAGTTTTGTTCTTTCTTCCCATAATAACAGTAAATGTTATTGCAAATACTAGCTCGTCTGACCACGTCAGAGACACTTGTTGAATTTCTTTGTGGTATCTCACATGTTTTTCATGCACATTAGTGATCTAGAACAGTTGATACAACATTTTGAGGACTGGTAGGTAAACAAATTGTTTTCCTTGGATCAGCCAGGTTAAGCTATAAAGCATAAGTCAAGTTTTGGTGTCACATATGAAAAGAGATTCCTTAAATAGAACTGAATGAGAATTTCAGTAACTAAGGAATAAGCTGTAAAATGCTAAGAGGCTAACCAAATGCATCTGATGAGAGATAAAGAAAAAGCCAAGCCAGTGCTTAGCAATCCACATTGTTTAAATGGACACAAATAATGTGGTTATATCAGTTGTCAAAACATGTCAAAACATGGCCTCTAGTTTCACTGCGGTAAACTGGCAGTAACAAATGTTGTATTCCTTGATCTGGAAAATCTCTGCACAGGACACACAGACTGACAGTCCCTATAATATTACACTGATAGCAAAAATATCATTAACTATTGATAAGCTTCAACAGTATGTTTGTTGCTACATGATAAATTAAAAGAAAGGTAGAGTCGGCCAAAGTCATAAAATGAAATACTGGTAAGAAATACTGTAAATTACTTTAGGAGTACTGTAAAAAATGATTAGATATTTGCTTTCCAAATGTTTCCCACCCACACCCTCTTCTTAAGGCATGTTTGTTTGTTATATCTACTTCCAATGAATTTATACATTTCAGATAAAGAATACTGCTTAGTCTCAAGAGATTATAGCTTTTATTGTTTTGTCAACCCTGTGATCTGGTTCTTGTTTCCCAGTTAATGGCTTTTCGCACATTGGAGAAAGTGTTACTTGCATATAATGTCCTCCTTAGTAATAAGTCAAGGGCACTACTTGCGGAGAAATTTGAAATAAGGCTCATATTGTATTTATGACTTATCACTGATTTATGACTTATGACTGATACATATGCTTTCACCATAGCTACTTTTAGCCTTGACCTAACTGTCCTGTGCTAGAATGTATTCGTCACTAATGTGTAAAACGTGTTTCACCAATGATAAAAAAAAAAAATTTGAATAAATGCTTTGGAGCATTTATAGTCACAGAAACATTTCTAAAGCAACCTTTTTCTTAAGTAAATTATTCTCACATTTCATTTCAGAGATAAATGAATGTCTGCAGTTTGACACATGTCCTCATTATTGCACAAACACTAAAGGATCTTTCAAGTGCACATGTGACAGAAATTATAAGGAGATCAATGGCAACTGCATAGCAAAAGGTATGGTCCTAAAGTTTAATATCAAACTTTCCTGTGTATTCTGCATACTAGCTAAATTGGTTATATGACCTCAGTGCAAGATTATAATGTTAAACTGTATTTGTATGTGCTGTGCCTAAACTGTTGTCCTGAAATGGAATTTAGCCAATTTTCTTCTGTTTTCTTTTTTTACATATCAATAACTCACCGGGCAGGACCAGAAGAACGAGTGCTCTACATAGCTAATGATACTGAAATCCGAAGTTTTGTGTATCCGTTTAACCAGAGCCATGGACACAAACTGCTCACTCACATTGAGGACAATGCCCGCATTATTGGGATGGATTCTTTGTTTCACCACCAAAAGTTTATCTGGGCTACCCAATTTAACCCTGGTGGAATTTTTTACAAAGAAACTCTAGAAAGAAGTCAAACTAAAACAAATGTCAGAAACATTGTAAGTATATCTAACCTGTGGGTGTGTTAATTACTTTTTTTTAAATACAACAATAATATGTGTTGAAAAAAAAAGCTTTGTTTTTTTTTTTCAAAATCCAGCTTTTATGTTAATCACATTTTTTGCACTCAACTTTTATGTTTATGATTAACATAAACACTGAGTGTAAAATGCAATGACTGTTCATGCTGCCTGTCAATTCAAGATAAGACGATGAAAATAATTAACTTACATGTGAATTGTTTCATACAACAGACTGCATTGTACCAGATGTCTCCTTACTATTTCTTTTATTCATTTTTAAACATATTTATGTGAATGTACTGTATGTACTAACATTGAATAGAGCACCTGACTTTGTGGCTGTTATTGGTTGCAGTGTTCAGACTTTCGACGTCCCAGAGATATTTCTGCTGACTGGATCACGGGCAATATTTATTGGACTGATCACTCACGGATGCACTGGTTCAGCTATTACACAGCCCACTGGACAAAGTTACGATATTCCATAAATGTGGGCCAGCTTAAGGGACCAAATTGCACGCGATTGATCACTGACATAGCAGGAGAGCCTTACGCCATCGCTGTCAACCCAGCCCGAGGGTAAGTTGTGTAGTGTGAACTGGTAAAACACATGCCCCATAGGTTTTTAGAAAAAATCTGTAGGCAGGCTTTGTTCATCCATTCATTCAATTTTTTCACTCACTTATTATCTTGCCCCTGGTCAGAATACTTCAGCTAAGTCACAATTTCATGTTAAGTGTTGTTTTTTATTGCGTCTTTTTATGTTTCGTAATGTTGAATGTTGTTTATCTTTTGTCATTTAGCACTTCAGTTGTGTCCCCTTACCATAGAGATTCATGTGTTGGACACCAACTATCCAATTCCTATCAACAATCACACAACATGACTTGACAAGCATGCCTTGCTGTTGGAACAGCGTCCTTGGCCATCAAGATAGCTACACTATGATGCGTATTCAGTTAATGACAAAAACATCAAGATATGGACCTTTGTCAGTGGATCAGTGTTAAATAATATAGTATAGAAGCAGTGCTAAAATGTAATCAGTTAGGTATTGATGAATACTCATTGAAAAAGTATGTAAAGAAAAAAAATATTATTTGTCCTCAGTTTTGTTGGAATTGCATTTCCATTAGGCCAATTCAATATTACATCAAACACATCACCAAGGACAGAAGGACTTTTAAGAATCTGTACTGAGAAAGACCAAATGTGATGAAGTAGCTGTGATGCAACTGGTCATGATCATGTCATATGCATGTATTTTGTTTGTTAGGCTATATAGATACAGAGGTATATTTCTATGCATACTGTCTACAATATTTTACAAGGAGATGATGTCAGGGAGGTACAGTATTTCTCTTTGTGTCCTGCAGGATGATGTACTGGAGTGTAATAGGTGATCACTCTCACATAGAGGAGTCTGCCATGGATGGCTCCTTACGCAGAGTGCTCTTAGTGAAAAATCTTAGAAGACCCACCGGTAGGTATTTCTTTTAAAGCCCACAAATTATTTAAATTGCAATATGTTTCTTTTTTGTTGTTGTTTTGGTACATTAAAGGTACCCTGTGTAGTTGTCTTGAAAACAAAGTAATGTCTACATTTGCTGTTTTTCACGGTAGCTCATTGTCTATCCTTGAAGCTGAATAATCTTGTTGAATTTCCTTCCCCATAAAACATTTGCAAAACATTAGTGGAATATTTTGAAACTTTCATTGTTTCACCATGTTTGCATCAGCTCTTTTCCTCTCAGAGCTTTGTAAATTGTATATTGCATTAAATGACATTAGATGCATTTGTTATAGTGCTGGATGATATCTACAGGAGTAAGTGTCATTGGGCTCCCCAGTATACAAATATATGAGTACATTATGACCCATATAGCATTGTATAACTATGGAGAATATATTTATACGTACTACATATACACTCAGCGCTGTCATAGTACCATGCCCATGCATTCACCTTTAAAGTAGATGCTTTGATATGATAGCTAAAGATAAATAAAACACCACCAAGGAAATTTATGTGGTATGGAATATTTTACAGCCACTTGGAATGTGTTGGTTTGTCTACAGGGAGACACTTAGTGCTGATCTAGTTTTGAAGAGCTGCTTTGGCCTCCTTTAATTCAAGGGACCCGTGCTCTGTCTTGGTCACAGAAAAAGGAATTCATCATCTGTGGAAAAACGCAAACCTATTTAAACGCCCCAGCCAGGTGCTCAATTATCCAGTCAGACTTTTAGGAGAAAGTAAAAGCGAGTCACTGGTTTGAAATTGTAATGTAGCCATTCCATCAAAAGTGCAGTGCACAATAAGATTTTGACACAAGAAAATTGAATATTGAATGCAAACAGCCAGGAGGAGATAGAAACAAAAAGGGGTTGCTCCACATCTGCTACATATAACTGTCCTGACCTTAAGGTCTCCTGCATTGAGGGATTCCATGATGATCTCTTTGTAATTTGTAAGGTAGATAAATCTCTTTCCTTCATCCTCCCACAGGGCTAGCCATTGATTATTTCAACCAACGTTTGTACTGGGCTGATCCTGAGCTCTCACAGATAGGGAGCATGAGATTGGATGGCTCAGACCCTCTGGTGACAATCAGTGATAGACACGGTAATGCCGGCTAACAAAGCACAACTTCTCTTTTTAAACACATACTTTTCATGATGCCCTTTGAGTGCCTCAACTTTTTTATCAAATAATTGCAACAGTAACACTGTTTGTATGTCTCACAGGGGTAAGCTTCTAAAGAGTGTGTTAAGATCAATCTGCCCACACTGCACGTCCTTGCTTCTTCTATCCCAAGGCTGCAAGTGTACAGAAAGGTTTACTTTCTTTTCTCTGCTGGATTTACAGGAATCTCTCAACCGTACAGAATTGATATATTTGAAGACTACATCTATGGAACTGGACTAAAACATGAGGTCTTCAAGATTCACAAGTACGGCAAACAGTCGGTGGAATTTTTCAATTTGGGTGTGGAGAAGCCCACTAATGTTTTGATCTCCCACCGTTACAAACAACAAGATGGTAAGTTGTTGTCTTTAAGTTGTAAGTAACAATTCTCTAGAGGAATTATAGAGACAAATTATAGAGATAATAAAACTGGCCGACATCCCAAACAACACTTTTTTTTACAATTTTCTATTGGCTTGTACAGTAGCCCAGAATGGACAAACCAAACACCAAACTCTAGAGAGGGTCTTTCACATTTTTCGTGAGTTTCGTGGCCACCGTAGGTTCTCCTACACGCTTGGAAGGGAAGGGTGAGGGGAGGGGTCATTAAAACCTACACACTGGTCCTTTAATGTCTTAAAAATTAAATACACTTATTAATCATATTTCTTACCTTGCAATAACATGCACACATGTCCACCCTTACATACATATGACATTATTAATAATGCAATATGCATAACATCTGTTTAAATAACACCTCTTGGTTAAATAATACCTAAAGAAACACTATAAGCTTTCTCAAAATAAGGTTGATTAAAGCTCTCTTTGAGACATGCCACATTTTCATGTGTGCGATATTTTAAAAAACAAGTTTCACAGGAAACATGTTTTTTTTTCCACTCCTTCCTCCCTCTTTCTTCATGTATTGTGTTTGACCAGCTCCAGTTATTTCTTACATCTCAGGAGTTAATGGTTAAAGAGCATCAGTCAGCTCAGTCTTGGTCAGTTTTTCACTTAAAGGGCAGCTGTTCCATTCCCCAGAGACTCATTAGACCTGCCGTGCAGTGTGTAGCATGTAGCATGCAGTCCGTGGGCAGAAGATACGCACATCTTGCAAAAAGCTATGACATGAAGGCTTGATGTCTTCAGCAAAAGCCTAACAACCATTTCAATTTATTTTGGTCTTTCACTGTAATAAATTGTGTAAGAGATCAGATTATTTTTATTATATATTTATAGCATAGTGCAAATAGAGTGCAATATAATAGGTAAAAATAATTGTATTTTACTAAAAAAATTACATTGCTGTTTTTCTGTGTTTGGCATATGGTGTCATGATTATAACATATTAAATAATTTACAAATGTTTGTCTTATGCTCCTGCAGTTTGGGCACAGGTTCCTTAGCCTCTCTAGTGCTCTGTTAGATGTCTCATGTTACTTTAAATTCAAACATTAATTTTCACATGGTTATCGCCAGACCCCTCTCACAGCTTGCACATGCTGATTATCAGTATTGAACCAAATACAAACATCTTTGTGGTTGCCTACCCATTGAAGGCGGCAGCGTGAAGAGCACTTCAAAGTGCTGCTAATCAATTAGACAACAGGAAATTCTTAACACGTTCCATAATCCTTGATTATTTAATCTGGAGATGAGGCCTGTATTCATATGTTTTAGCCTTGTGCTTCTCTGGACTTCAAGAAAATAACACCCTTCAAAACCGAAATTAAAACACTTGAAATAAACAGGTTTACTCTGAAAAAGAACAAACACATTTTTCACAATCAAACAGAGTGACTCTTCTTAACTTTCTCCACAGCATCAAATCCATGCCTGAGAATGTCTTGTGATTTCATGTGTTTGCTCAACCCAACGGGTGCCAGATGTACCTGTCCAGAGGGAAAGGTACTGGTCAATGGCAGCTGTAGTGATGTCAACATCTCAGGTAGGCCTACTCTTTGATCTTAATGCCACAATTAAGATGGCTTGTTGTTTTATAATTAGCCATGTAAGTGAGTGGATTAGCCATGGCTATAATGTGGCTTAGATGGAAATCCTTGCTTATCCTGAGATAATCTGAGAATGAGAACTTGTAAATACACAGCGCCAAAATTAAATCTGAGCCGACATCCATAGTTTTTCATAGCTAGCACTAGAGTTCACCTCCTCCATGCAGTCCGTGGTCAGTCAGGTGCTTTCTTTTGTTTTTCGTTGTTTTTGTTACCTATTTGAAAATCCAGATTTCTGCCTCCTTGGTTGTAGTTTTATGGCATTAGCAGCACAACACCATTTGATGTGATTGACTGCTACACACTGTAGCACAGTAAGTAATATGGGCTTTGCTGTTGTGAAGGTGAACTGTGCCGTCCCCCTTGCGAGAACGGAGGCCGCTGCTTAGCCAATGAGAAAGGAGACTGGAGGTGCTACTGCTGGCCTGACTTTTCAGGGGAGCGCTGTGAGGTCAACCACTGTACAGACTATTGCCTAAATGGAGGCACCTGTATGGGCTCACCCCTTGGTAAGTCTGCTTCAAACTATACTGTATAGTCAAACACTATTTGCAGCATGATTCCTTCCTGTCTTCCTGTAGAGCTGCAGAAATTGCATTATATTTCACTGTTGTTGTTGCTGTTTTTGTGTCAAACCCCTGTTGGTTCATCCTAATGTTGACATTTGTTTGTCAGTAATGGGTGATCACTTAGCACATAAGCATCCAATATCCATGAATAGATGGTTCATGTCTTGCTGTAGAGAATCCTCTGTATTAAGCTTTGGGCAAACTAAGCTATCACTGCCACAAACAGATATTTTCCTATTTCCTCTTGAACAATCAACCCAGTGCATGATGGCATTCAACCACATTTTTCTTCTTTTAAACCTCCATGCCTTCCTTGCTTCAGCTCTAAATGTAACATCTGCCAGCTGGGCAGTTTTTTGTCATTGATGTTCCTGTCGAACAAGACTCAAATGTCAGCGTTCTTTAAATTCAAGGTCTTCTTTCATGCGTTTATGGTTTCTGGAACAACCAGTTTTACCCCACAAATTCGTGGATGTATATGAATATACTGAGATGTCAGTGCTGGAATTGAATCAGGATGCACAACCCTATTAAAAGTGCTATCTTTGATTTACAAGCCCGTGCACTATCCCTCAATCAAAGCAATTACCCACAACATCTCCGTTTCCATTTGTTATTAAAAATAAAGATTCACCACAGTAATTGCCCTGGTACAGAAAGTGTGGCTTGTATTCCCACATAAATGTTTTATAATAGCAGAACCATATTCAAGGGGTTTGAATTTATTAAAGATCATTGAATGACATCAGTAAATAAAAACAGTGTGTTTTGGTTTGAGTGAGTCACAGTACTTACTGAGTAGTTGGGGAGATAAAAAAAGTGGGTTTTTGATTTGTGTTGCAAATTGTTTGATTAAACATTTATTCCTTCAGATAGGCTATCTTTCACTCTCCACTGGTCTTTTGTAACCATAGAATAAAATGTGATGTTTAAAACAACTCTACATGGCATAAAAAGAAGCCAGGATAATCACTGCTGCTCGTTAAACGAAGTGGAGTCTGTCTCAAATCATGTTACGTGCTATGGGATCACTACAGTTGGGCTTCAGGACCTATTGGTAACAATCAATCTTAGTTTGTGTGTCAAGTCCTACATGCTACACTGGCTGATGAATAGTATTCCTATTGAACAGCTGAGAGGAAAATGAAAGTGTTGTGATATTTATTGTGTTGCTGTGGACACGGCATGCTTGGCAGTTGTTTCTCATAAAGGAAGAGGCTTCGCTGCATTGAGCACATGTCTTCCAAGCAAAAGAATATTGGTCTAAATGAGAGAGTGATGAATGTAGGCAACTTCACAATCAATTAGAGGCTGTACATTTCAAAGTTCTATATATAAAAACACAAGGTTCCATTGAGTTTTTGCTCTTATGAGCTTGTGACATCTGCTACTGACAAATCTTCTTGTTTTATGACATAAATGGGCAAAAAATCTTTATATCATGCAGGGCTGCCAAGTCTCAGGCATTGACCGTGAGACTCACGCAAATGACCCTCTTTACACGCTCTCACGCCACATGCCTCACGTGAAAAACAAGTTCATAACTGATAACGTCGTGGCACGAAAAGAGGACACTGACAGCGCACGGGCAGACAAGATAGAGCAGCACAGCACAACAGCAGCACCATGCAGCAGCGGGTTATTTAGACCATCAGGGGGAAAGCCAGAAATATACACAAATCTATTATATTGTAGGCTAATGTATTCCCATTCATGCTGCTCATAGTAATCTCAGTCAGTGGTTCTTCTGGCAGCAGCACAGCGTCTCTCCCTCTCTTGCACCGTGTGCATGTGTCCTAGAGGTTAGGTGGTGTAGAAATGCAGGAAATTTGTTTTAAATTACATTTTTTTCTGGGGTAGGACCCCCAAAACCCCCCCACCACCACCCACCAATTATGTATCTTTTCAAGTTTGCTCCCCTGTTTTAAAAGATAACCAGGCAACCATGATAAGGAGCATAGATTGTTCTTATCCTATGGTTTGAAGAAAAATATATACAATATCTGGAGTCACAAATCAGCAAAAAGAAAAAGTATTGGATGAATCATAAAGCCAGAGAGAGGTCAAGTGGGTCAATTCAACACAAATAATACAAATTTTATTATGAACAAATATAAGTACTACCAAACAAAGCACCCCCCACCCCCTCATGCATTAAAGTAAGTAAACTAATCCTTAATAATATTAACATTTAAAAAGTGTGTTTCTAACAAGAATTGGAATTAGGGCCTATAAAGTACTTGTCCACGGGATTTATTTACAATTCAGTATTCAATTAAGCTACAACTTACTTTTAATGTACGAATGAAATACACAATCCCATCCTGCAATATTTTTCGGTTGCCTTTTTTTAATTTTACTAGCAATAACACTTTCTAGAGAATAGTACAATAGTAGAATAGAGTAGATTACCTTTCTCTTCAGTCTGTTTTCATTAGCATGCAAATATCTTCTTAGTTAAAGTTGGCAGTCAATATATATAGGAGTACATTATACCATGAAGACCATACTTATTTATTTATGTTCTCAGCTCTGTGTGGAGCCTAAGATCTTTACGCAATTTCTCCATCTAAGTATCACAGCCTATAACTTTTCTATATTTCAGGCCACTTTTTTGCTATATTTCAGGTCACTTCTAACATTTTTATATTTTTATATACTATAATTGGCTTCACTGTGCCTTTAAAGGGGCACAGTGAAGTGCGTTTGAAGTGTGTTTGATGTCTAACCTCAGTTCGGAGGTATTGTTGTTTCATTATGTACATGCTCCTGTGTTTACTAATGAACTACTAATGAGAGCCTGGGAGCATCAGCGCTAATAAAAATGACAGAGCTGAGTGGTGGTGTACTCAGAAAAACGTCATCATCAGACCCATAGACCGATGTAGGCAATCTTCCCTTTTTTCTGACAGTGGTTGAGCCTTTGCATCTTGAAAATCCATCCAGGAGTGGCTGCACCTCAGACTACCAGTTGTGCCAACCAGCAGTGCTATATACTATCCTTTAACCTGCTGGTTGCTATGACAACAGTATCAAGAAAGCTTGGAATCTTGGAAGCTTGTCCGGATGTTCTACTGGCTACTTCCTGTTTCCTACCCTGATTTTCAGGGTGACATCACATGGAAAGAAATCTAGTTAAGAAACCTGTTCAGGTAACCAGATGATGTGACATGAAGTCAGGATCTACTGCATTTCCCCAAGATGGTAGCTTGTTTTTAATGAAAAAAATGTGCGTCCTTTTACTTTAAGTTCCCCTTACAGTTTGTATTTGCCTAGAAGATGGGAATATTCCTTACAACCTGGCCACAAGCCAGATAATTATCTCTGCATTTTTGTCTTTTTCTAAGTATAGCTCTCAAGTGTGGTATGTAAACATATATAAGATAAAATCTATATAACTTGTTTGAAAATTGAAAATGATAAAGGAAGCCTTGGCTTCATGTTGATGCAATCCAGTGGAGGTCATTTGAACATCTGATTAGGATTCTTCCTGAATGCCTCCTTGCTGGAGATATTCCAGACATGTCTGACAAGGAAGAAAACCCAGGGCAGACCCAGAACACACTGGAGGAATTATATGCATATTGTGTCTGGTCTGGAAACATTTTGGGATCCCTGAGGTGGACGTGGAGGACATAACCAAGTAAAAGGGCACCTCATCTACTCTACTTAGGTGCCTGTCTGTTGTCACTGTGACCCACACATGAATATGTGTTTGAAAATGATGGATGGAAGGATGGATCTTTGCCTTTATTCTCACCATAGTACTGGATGTTTTTTTTACTAACTTTGCACCTGGTGTTTGTGGGTGTATCATTTCCATACAACATGTAACGATGATTGACAGATTGATCGCCAATTACACACTGGAGGTGACCACAGACTGCAAAGTGCTGGTTATCTTAGACTATGACTATGAAACACTACATTTTATACGTATATAAGCAAATATAACCTGACAAAGGCAGTCTCTCTTAAAAAAGGCTGAGTAAAGTCCCAAAATAGTATTGTACTGTAGCAAACATACTTAAACAGGAGTGAATAGTATATTTGTTGGGACTATTTTCAGCCATGGATTAATACGCACTAGTGACAAGTTAAAGCAGCAGGACAGTCTATGGGAGGCTCAAAATAAAGTACATTGCCAGTGGTCATGGTAATGAAGAGACATAGCACCCAGTCTAATGTTGTGGCTCGTGGAGTAAGCTATATGAGACTTTGGCTATATAGACAGTATTTGTTAGTAGGATCAATGCATTGTTAGTTTTACTCTCTTAATCTTTCCTTTTCTTCCTTTGTCCAGGTAAGCCCACATGCCGCTGTCCTGTTGGTTTCTCAGGGCCATTCTGTGAGAGGAGGATTTGCGACAACTACTGTTTAAATGGGGGAACATGTGACGTCACTCAGGGGAACCAGCCAGTGTGTCGCTGTATGGCAGAATATACTGGGGATCGTTGTCTTTATCGTGAGTCCTGCACCTAATACTTGGTGCCAGCAAAAACACTAAATGATTACTGTTATGTACTTGGCCTTCATATAATTGACATTAGTCTTCCAGCCTAGCCGCAAACAATCATAACAAAGAAGCATTGATTTGAATTCAGTTATGCTGCATAAAATCTATAGAACTAAACATTTCAAAGTTCACAGACAAATAGTGTGTGTGGAACAAAAGCAAACCCCTAAAGTATTTTCTTTCCACAAACACCACATTTGCTGATAAACAAAATCAAAATACTACCATCAAACAACCTTTGGGTATTTCTGTACTGAAATGATAATGTATTTTCTTTTGCAATGCATTGTCATGATGGGTTGTGTGAAAACAATTTCAATTGCACATCATTAATATTTTCCTACTGTTGCTTGCCCAAGGGGTGTTATGTTTTCATCTGTGGCTAAGATGTCATTTGATGCGGATAATTAAGTCCCATTAAAGCCCTGTACAATTCCAATCAAACTAGCTTAAACCATGTTCCCAGTTTCTCATTACAAATTACCCCCTCTCTCTTTATCTCTTTGAATGTGGAACAGACATCTGTCATCACTACTGCGTGAACTCCAAGGCCTGCACGTTATCCAGTAGCGGCTATGTGGAGTGTGTGTGTCCTGCCAGGTTTGAGGGAAACAAGTGCGAGGTGGACAAGTGTCTTCGATGCCATGGTGCTCCCTGCCTCATTAACGAGGAGACGGGAGATGTGGTTTGCAAGTGAGTGCTCGGTATCTGCTCGCTATTCTTGTCTCTCATCCCTCTTGCTATAATGCTAAGGCCTGCTAATGCTATAGCCGTCTTCATTT
Source organism: Scomberomorus guttatus (assembly GCA_038419695.1). Lineage (NCBI taxonomy): Eukaryota > Metazoa > Chordata > Actinopteri > Scombriformes > Scombridae > Scomberomorus > Scomberomorus guttatus. The sequence goes on along the minus strand of CM076456.1, from coordinate 23,017,239 downwards.
ATGGAAAAAAAACATTAGTTCTACAGTGAATACTCAGATCAGGTCTCAGTAGCTTTACCCACAGGGTGCTGGCTGAATTAATTGATTTGATTAAATCTGAAAAATTTATTGGGCCACACATCCTATAGCAGTTTAGGTTTTGGTAATGTCATTGATTAGAAGGCAGTTGAACTCCCCTGCTTTATATAAATTATGTATATGCTTTACAAAACCACCACTGAGTCATTTTTGCTTCTTCTTGTAAGTGTAGTTTTCTGCCTGCCACTAGCATCAGTTATTTTCTTCACTCTCCAGTTGCACAAATGGCCGAATAGCACCAAGCTGTCAGCTGTGTGACGGATATTGCTACAATGGAGGCACCTGTCACCTGGACCCTGACACCAACCTGCCTTTCTGTCAGTAAGTCACTGCTTAATGGGTGAAGGAAAGACGGGGAAAAAAAAATAATGTTCTGCACTGTTATTCTCACTTCTACTGTTTCCATTCAAATGCTGGCTCTGTGTCCCAGAAAACTTGGCTTTAGAAGCAGAACTGAAAACCATCACGGGGTACCATTTCCCTGCTTGGAGAATTGTGCAAGATAGATGTCTTCCTCTGGAAAGAAATCCTTAAGTTGAGGGAATGTTTGATGTCACTACTTGGAGGCCATGACACAGCAGGGGGCTGGATGCCAGTACACCATCTTATGCTATGTGACACCTCACTGTGGCTTAAGGTTTTTACGCACATGAAAAATGGTTTCAAACCCCTTCAAAGCTTGCCATTTTGAACATATCACACTGTTCCTCCTTGCAGTTAAGAGCTGATGTCAGGCCTCTCTGACTCTCTTCTAGTAGGTTTTAGAAGTTTGCTGAGGTATGTGTCAGTAGTTGAACATACCACGCAACTCAATGGGGAAAAAAATTGTAGCAGACAAAAGCTTGACTAGCAGACATGGGGAAATCATTGTGAAAGACTACTCAGAGCGCTGCCTGCAGATTAATACCACCTGAGCTATAATCACATGCAGTGCTGTGTTAAAAAAAATCTCCCCAAGGAGGAAATTGGAAATCCATTTCTAAAGCCAACTCTCAATTTTTTTAACTGCCCATTGTCCACTGTAATTAAATTGACCATCACCCACAAATTCAAGGGGATAGAATCAATTTCTATGCAAATGATCCCATCTTATTCAATTGAGGTTAACAGATCCTGATAATGTGGTTTATTATTTGCTGAAAAGAACAGAGATTACATGCGATGATGAATATGTCTGTATCAAGAGTGTTTGATCTTAATACTATAGTAAATATAGTAAATGTATATTTCATCAAGTGAAAACCTTGCTGGGTATAGCTGCTTCAATTTTAATGATGATTCTTGCATTAAACACTAATAAGATTAAAGAGATTTTCAAAATGCACCAGCAGTGCAGTAAAGATAGATGTGGTAAACATTCAAGCCCTCACATTCACTCACCTCATTATCTCAATATTCTTGAAAAGCATTTCAACTATGCAATAGCTCAGGGGGGTTTTTTCTCCACACTACAGAAACCTCAGTTATTCCAGCAACTCTGCTGGCCAGTTAGATCAATAAACACAACTCTGTAGTAAACCGCAACATTATTTTATTGTTATTATTTTAAGTATTTCTCATCTCTGATGCTGTAGATGAGAAACAGCCTGTGGATGATGTGTGCACAATAGCAGGAGTATGTTTTTTTTTCTGTTGTTCTATTCCTGAAGGACGTTCTTTCCATTTCGACTATTATAGTACCATACTTTACACTTTTACTTTTTGGCTTTAGAAGTGGATTTCCAATTTCCTCCTTGGGAGATTTTTTAACACAGCACTGCATTTGATTATAGCTCAGGTGGTATTAATATATGGGTAGCAATTTGAGTAGTCTTTCACAATGAATACAATTTCTTTCCAGGCCAACTGTGATTTACTGATTTACTATACAAACTGTATGCAAAGGACCTCAGTTTGGACAGCTCATATATTCTTCTTGAAGTGAAATTACATATGTATTTTTGTAATGTTAGAGTTAGCCAGAAGCAAAGGTTTTCACTCACTTCCTTACAGATTATTTTGCTGCTAAGTTGACATACAGCACTAATTTTGGGGTCCAAAAATTCCTCGACTTAGACTGAAAAACTGCAGACCTTTTTCTACACAGACACATCTCCATCGGTTTGAATCCATTCAACAATTCACAATAATTAAAAACAACAATTATATGAGCACATATTTTGTTTTGTTGTATTAAATACTTGTGATTATATTTATGGATAACTTTAAGTAAAAGACTGTTGACTGACTGTCAGCATTACACTATGATTGAGTTCAAGTTCTGTGTATGTGGTAGGATCTACATACAATGTACATGTATGGTTTTTTTTTTTTCCAAAACATATATCTTGATGCTTTGTACGTTATTTGCCATCCCCAGCCCTTGGGAATTTAGTGAAAACACTTCAGGAGCTTAAATTCTTGGCAATCAAATGACAACTATATTTTGTATTTTGTTACTACAATCATACTTTATTTCTCAAGGAAATACACATCTAAGAGATGAGACCACTGTAACAGATTTTTCTCTTGCAGATATTCCCCTCACTTGGTGAGCAGTGGAGTTGCTCTGTGTTCATAATATTTATTTGGATTTTGCTAATTTGACTTACTCCATTTTATAACTGAAGCTGCTGAAAGGGATTAGTGTTTCAGTCTCCATTCAACAAGCAGCCAAAAGTTCAACAATATACATTCTCTGGGCCCTTTTATCACTCCCAACACAATGTTTTGCAGCTGCACGTCAGGGTTCAAGAACCAACGTTGTGATGAGCTGGCCAACCCCTGCGATTACTTCTGTCAGAATGAGGGGATGTGCACATTAACAGCTCTTAACAAACCACGCTGCAAGTAGGTCACCTCTCCAGCTGTATTCAGAGCCCCTCACCCCCTTTTGTCCACACCTCCACCTCAACTTCATCTGGCTCCATTTTAGCCTGAGTCCGGTAAATGGGCTCTTTGTCACAGTGCCGCCTTGTAGCAACTTATCATGTAGTAAGTGCTCAACATTATGTTATTCAGGGATGATTACTTAACCTTAATAAATGATTGCGATGTGCATTCTCATTTTGAGTGAAATGTGTTTTGTCACACTGTCCTGGCTGCAAGGACAATAGCATCGCTAACTATAGTTAGTAAGCTTGTAAAGTTGTTGTCAAGCACGGCAAACGGCAAACGTTCACAGCTGTACTCAGCTGAACAGGAGACAACATTATGTTTTCTTACTCTCTCATTTTAACTGTTGTAATAATATTGACTTTGGGTGAAATTACTTTATAAACTATATTTAGCAACTGAATTTTTATTAGTACTAATATTACATTTACATTATTTTTTTCTATGTAAAACTTATTTAACTTGGAAGTCTCTTCTCTGCATATTTTACAAGAGAGACTTGGAGAAAATGTCAGGTTAAATATATTACAACCTCTTTAGAGTTTAATCATTAATTAATGGAGTAAACAAATCCAATGTTACAGCTTCAAGAGCAATTGTATAATTATTATTATCAGAAGTAATAGTAGTCGTTTTAGCAGTTTGGCACAATAGGATTATGAATAATGTTTTATTTATATTATATTTTGACCAGTTATTAGCTTACGTGGCACTTGTTACATTATCAGTTGCTGCATGACTCTATCTTTGCTGCCCCTCACTGCCACCCATTCACCCATCTCATGAAGTCCTCACCCAGCACACAGGAACAAGGGCGGAAACTAAAATGTGACACTGTCTATGTGATGTGGGCATCAGTCTGTGCATTTGCAACCTGTGCATGACGGCAAGTTGAATATGTTCGTTACTGACCAATCATTACCTATGTGTACTGTAACCTTACTAGGATGAGCATCTCATTAGTAATTGGTGATTATCTTCAATTCCTCCAACACAGGTTAAAAGAATATTTAAGGAATTAGTCTTTTCATGGTTCATGCTTCCCACACAAGATCAATTTTCTATTAAAATTTGTGGTGTGACATTTCGTTCTTCGGGGCGTGATTCATGGGGCTGCATTCTTATTTTTGATAGCCTGGTGTTCTGATTCATAGAGTGCATGTAATTTAGAGTAATTTCATTCTGTCATCATCCAGTCGCACCCACCAGATCACTCATGCTTTACAGACCCATCTGCGTCAGTCGTGTGAAATTAGATATCACCTCCTCTAACAAGGGTCATACATCATGCCCATCGGATCCCATTGGAACACAAATGAGATGACGACTTGTTGTCCCGCTGTCATCTTTTGATTTGATTTTACACTGAATATTCAACATGTTACTTCTCACCCACTGTTTATGGACGTAAGATGTATATACATAGTGTTCTCTCTGCAGGTGGGGTTTTGTTTGTGTAGGATCAAAGCACCTCATAGCGAGATTGAATCATAATGTGTTGTATATGTAAGCCACTGTCATGTCATACAGTAGTTCATTGTTTTCTCAGCCGTGTTTTTCTGCTAGGAAAAGTGTGCCGTATGCTAATGCTGGTTTATTTATACTCTCTTTTGACCTCCAGATGTTCAGCCAATTGGGCAGGAACACAGTGTGAGAGACCCGCCCCTAAAAGTAGCAGATCAGACAATACCAGCGGAGGTGAGTTTTGGAAATTTCAATTGGCCTCATTATTAAATGTATGTGTCATTTCTATAGCAGCTCCATTCCATTTAAATTGAATAATTACCTGTACATCTGAAAATTATTGCATTTCTAATCACCCACACATTGTTACAGGCACTTATTCCTACTCAAGTGCCACAGTTGGAATTTGTCCTGATTGGCACCCTTACTAAAGAATTACTGAGCTCCATCCAATCTAGCCAGTTTGCAGTATTTGAACGCAAAAGCCTTCATGCAGCAGGTTTACCTCGTTTGAATTAGAGGAGCTGCTGCTGCCGTCCCATCAGGGTTTCAGTAATGTGACTGGCCTGTTTATGAGGACTGCAGCTGAATTAAACATTAACATTTTCTTGATTAAAAGAAATGCATATACTAAAAAAAAAAAAGATCCTTAGCTCTACATATCATGTCACCTTTGGGACTTCTACTACACCTATTTTCTCTTTATAGAAGCTATACATTTACATACATATTACTAGTATAGGCCATATGTACTGGACAGCTGTTGCTGTAAATTAAGTGCGGGGGCCGGCCTAATTTTTTTCAAAATGGCCTGTTTCGAAGCCATGCTCAGCCATAGTTAAGTGTAAGATGAGTTCAGATAGTATAGCGCTATCTAATCCATCTCTGCTCCTTTCAACCTATCTCTCCACATCATCTCTCCTCTGTCTGTCCCCTAGGGAGCATAGCTATCATTGTTCCTCTGGTCCTGCTGGTCATCTTAATTGTGATGGTGGTAGCAGGTGTTTACATCTGCAGACGGAGGCAAAGGTATGTAAAGAAAGAAAGTGTGAATAAAAACAGGCTTCTAAGCAGCAACAGATGATGGGAGATCCAACACTGCACAGCTTTTAAAGATGAATAGATATCTGTGCTTTATAAATGAAAAGCGTGTTTGCTTTGTTTCAACATGTTCTGCAGAACAGCGACCTCTGCGCTGAGCCTTTGATTATAATTCAGCTTTTAGGTCTGCCCAGCAAAGTTATGCACACCTAGTATGCCAAGTAGAGTTGTGTGATTTGTTGTGTGGAGCCTTGCAGGGCTGTACAGCATGTTGACCTGCATGTTGTGTGTCATGTTAATGATGGCTGGCTCCACACACCTCAGGGGAAAACGTGTCCAGAGGCAGCCCATGACGAACGGAGGGATAAACGTGGAGATTGGGAACCCGTCATACAATATGTATGAAGTGGACCATGACAACCATGCTGATGCAGGCAGCCTGCTGCGACCCAACTTCACACTGGACCCTCATAAGGTTGGCCTGTTGAGCTCAATATTGCAGTAAACTAACCACCATAATAACAGCAAACAAAAGCTCTTCATCTGTCTGAAAAGCAAACTTAATGGTTTTGTCTTTGCACTTTGGTTGGTTTATGCAGTGCAACATTACAGCAGCTGCCACTATGACAAAATACATTTTCTCAGTTCCTAAATATAACAAGAAAAGTTGGTTTTGTTAAAGTGCCTTTTCACCTTATAGCAAGTTCAGATGTAAAACTATACCTGTGAGAAATGCAACAACCTAAGCAGTGTTCCGTCTCTGGTCCGGGAGTGGATGTGTGATACTCAGCATTGGATACTTCACTAAGTATGCTACATAAGTTAAAACATAAATAACCTATATAGCCTCAGAGAGGTACAGTATGTGGTCAGGAAGGGTAGTCAGGTCTTTATAGCTGTTAGACAGAGGGTGCATGCTGGGCTTTGATGCTGTTGAGAGGGCATGAACTGAATGCGCATCTAGTCTTGTTCTTATTGCTCATGCTGTCAGGATGGGCGGGAGGGTAGGAGATGTCCATTATTGTCCAGTAGTAACACTGCACGGACCAGTACACAGGCATAGTCTGATTGAAAATCCTCGATCTACTCTGACACCAAATCCACCTACAATAAAATTACGCATAGGCGTACAAAACAATATGAAAGCAGCTTACAGCGATAATACATGCAAACACCTTGTCACATGTCAATCATGCTATGTAATTGACATGTGACATAGTGTTATATGTTTGATCTACGTGTCTTTTTAGGCATTGACTGGATCTTTTTCTCGTTTCGACAACATATGAAAGTTTTTTGTTGCAGCAACAAACCAACTTATCATGTCATACTACAGCATGAGTCCTATTTTAATGAGATACTTTTCCCATAATAACAGGAATGATTACAATAAGAAAGTTTTCTCGTAAAAACTGAGTAACTTGGTATCTCGTAGTAACAGGAAATAATGTCATAATATTAAAAATAGCTTGTTTATAACATGAAATGAATATCATTATGTCAGTAAATTATGTCATTTTTAGTTAAATGTAAAATAAAAATCAATATAACACATTATTTGGAACTATACCATATAAAGATATTCCATTACACACACATGGTGACAAGAATATCCAGAAATGTGAATTCAGTTTAACAAGAACAAGAATTCCTGAGGCACAAGGACACCAACTAGAAATTCCAAACTATTTCCCAGCTTCATATGATTAATTTTGTGTTCTGTTCTTTGTTCCAATAACTGGGTAAATGTGGTATCTAGCATTGGGGTGAATCAATTAAAATTATATTTGGTTTTGCAGTAGTTTTGTTAAACCTGGCTCGTGTGCAGGAATGTACAGGAGCAATGAACCAACAGGACTTTTTATCTGACTGGTGATTTATTCTGTTCATGACCCTCAACTTCACATTTACACTCAACATATCAAATGAATCATACCACATTCACTGACACTGACTGTTATCTAGCTCACCTGCTAGAGCTTCAAGCCTAATGCTATTGCTTCTTGCCCTGACAACGTTGACATCTGCTATTGTCAGTCCAATCTGGCTGTATTTTCAACAGAGGCATGCTGGCTTGAATCTAAAGTAGCTTCTGTCTTCCACTGTTCTCTCCTGGTCCCCAACAATTCCCTACTTTTCTTATTGTGCAGTTTTATTTTAAGTTGAACAGCGGTCATATAACCTACAGCTAGACTGATTATAAAGTTCTGTGCATGTAGATAACCAGTAGAGTGTTTGCTGACAGCTGTGTTGGCAAATTTAATGTGGCATGATAAACAGCGGCGGTGCTTGTTTTGTTGCAGGGCTGGTGTGTAAAATCCAGTGACCCTCGCACCTTGGGCATCAATTCTGTGCCCAAGGAGGTAATCCCTGGACAGGTGAATTTTTCAAACCTCAATATATATTTGCCTGATAAGGATAAGAGTCATCCCTTTATAGGCTGAAGGCGAGCAGTGTGCACTGTGCAGTTACCTGGAAACCATTTTGGCTAAGTTGACATGTTTACCTGTACCAAATATAAATCAGGCCAAAAGTGAATCAAGCTAATATGAACAGTCACAAAATTACATAGGAAAAAGTACTGAAATATCCTGCTACTTAACTCAGGTCATTTTCTTGACAGAAAACTGTGCTTGGATGGCTTTATGTGTAACTTGCCTTCTTCCTGCATGTTGCTGACTGTTACTGTACTAATATGCATGAGTCTTGTGTCTTTCTTTGCAGTGCTTTAGAAAGAGTAGAAAGAGTTAAACTCAGATGTTTTACCCACTTTGTCAAAAGCCAATAATGACAGTGGACTTTCCTTACAGCTGCACTAGTCAGTATTTTTATATCATTAGATCAAACAACTCTGTGTAATGTGTTTCCCTCAGCTCTACTGAGTGTTCTCTGACGGGCGGTCTGTAAGCTACCAAGTTAGCGACTAGCTGGTGAACATATTGGAGCATTTAGAAGAAAATGATCCAGATATTTTTCTCAGGAATAGCTGCAGACGAAAGAAAGAGCTAAAATGGGAGTGAAACACAGCTCTGAATTACTGCTAATGGTCCTTCTTGTCTGCTGGATTTATAGGTAGTGTTTTCTAACATGTTAGTCACAACAACTGCACTAGATGTAAAATGTGTTCCCAGCTGGTTTCCGCTGCCTGCAAGTGGCCAAAAAAAAACTGTTAATGCAGCTTTAAGACTGTCACTGTTCTATAGTGGTATAAATAATATATACATGAATATTTACCTATATTTCTTGCCTCCATCTTTTTCCCTTCCTATACAGCCCATGAATTACTCCAACCCAGTGTATGCAAAGATCTATATGGATGGGCAAAACTGTCGGAAGCCAGTCATCAGTATTGATGAGAGGAGAGAGCTACTCCCAAAGAAACTAGAGGGGACAATTCATGAAACCGCCGCATAGCCTAACTTTACACTTTGTACTTCTTTTTTTACCACAGTGTACAATGTATAATATGAAGGAGGAAACAAGAATTTTCTATTTCCTATATGAGGCTTTTAGGTTTTACTGGTTTAGCATCAGCATAATGTCCTTGTTGGTGTTGCTGAAGAGTTTTATTTTCCATTTACTGTTTGCTTTCTAATGTTTGTCAAACATAAGTTATACAGCACTATACTGTATACTGTATGACACTGAAGTAAAGCTGCTGATTTGCAAAAATTTTATTAACACCATAAGCCACACTTCTGCACAGATAAAATGCAGTGCTCAAATTTGTACCCATATCTGTTTCTAGTTTAAGGGGGAAATGGAAACTGTATAGTTTTGTGAAGGTAATGAAGGCAGGTTTGGCTCAATTTTTCTGAACAAATGTAAGTATCGTAAAGAGTTACGTGGTTTGTTGCTAAGGCTTTTTTTTTTCTTCACATCATGTGACGTACGGACCACAAAGTTTCACAACTGAGCAGTGAAGCTTGAGATTTTTGAGGATTTGTCTTTTTTTCCCCTCTTTACCTAATGGATCTACTGACTGGATTACCTGTGAAGGCCATAATATCAACATGATCTTTTCTCACACAGTATGTAATTCCATAGGTCTTCTGTCATTTCCATTTCCACGGATTCCAAGCTCCATCCGCCGTGTTTCGACAGTAATATACGATATGAACTTATCTTTTGGTGAAAGAGATTGAAGCCCACCTTGAATGTTCTCCGATCAGATTCCCAGATCCTGTACTGTACACTGAAAAGACAGATACTGAATACCATATTTTTCTAGAGCTCATATGTCAACAGATGGATTAAAGATGTAGACAAGGAAGAGATTTACCACAGATACAAAAAGGTTATTAAGAGTTATTATAAAAACACATCTGTTACTTCAGAAAAGGAAGATGATAAATATAAGAAATTTTATAATTTTGTATTTGATTTGTATGTTGTTTGGCTGCTTGTATTTTGAAGAAATGTATTAAATGTAAGTAATTTTTTATATAAAATGTAAATCGATATTGAATAAAGGGGGCTTATTTCCACTTCCACTGTCCCTTTCTAATGCCACAGCAAATCACACCGCACCTTATCCTCCATAGAATATTATACAGTGGGCCTTTAATAATAATTTTATGATAAGATGTAAAGAAAACTGTAAAGAAAGATGCAAAGAAAGTGTACAAAAGCAGTAATATGTGCACTGTCCTATCAGCCTATTCATCCAGTGATCAAACTGGCAGAGTTGTTATATTTCTGTGGTTCACGTAGCCACTGACCTGACAAGTCAATCAACAGTGTGAGGTCTTTTACCTGCTGTGAACAGGAAGGTGGCTGATGGGGGATTATTGCCCTCCCTGTGTGTGCAGGAAGGCCAGCACCATTCATTACCTGGTGGTGGGGACACACCATCAGTGCCACCTGCTGAATGATAATTCACTCTCCTTTTACTTTACTTACAATGACTGTCTCTCCACACTTTTCACCTCTTCCCTCACCATGGCAACCAGAGAAGGCAGCGGCACTCCTGCCCTTTCTCCATCTGTCTGTGCTATCGGCTGGATCTGCCAGTGCACCCAGCCCGCAACATTTTGACGATGGTACAAATAGATGCCATGGTTTCCAGCTTCCTTAATTGTCCTCTGCAGTAAACCTTTGTAGTAACACACCATTAAAGAATCCGCTGTGATAACACGACTGTTCCAAAATGTTAATAATGATGAATGAAATAAATAAATCAAGGATTTATTGTTTTATATTATCATATTCATAATTTTATGGATTATCCCTACATTAAAATATACAAACACTTAAAATCAAGCAATTTTCCAAAACATTCTTGAAGATTTTTAGATTGAAAGGATATTCACAGCTTCTTTGCAGTAACTGACTTTGTTTGTTAACAGCACATCTTACTGAGAGCATCAGCTGTGGACACTGAAAGATCAACAAGTTCAACATAAGATGGATGACCAGTTTTTGAATCGATAGCTTGTCTTTGTCAAATGGGCCGGTAAAAGTACTAAGAAACTAATTTAGTTGTGATCAGCCATGTTTCTCTTGGATAAAGACAAGCTGGTGTGCTGAGAAGAGGAAGCGTTTCAGATCCTGTTTCAGAGACTCTGCTGTAACTTCAGCCAAGAAATCAAATGCAGTGAACTACATCAAATTAATAAATGTTGGATTTGTCTGTGCTGATTGGGGTTTCTTGTCTTTTAACATGCGACCATCTTGTAAAGTTACATTTCATGATATATTAATTTGCATCTCTTTTTTCAATGGTGGTCTATGGGGGTCATGGGGAATTGTTTCCTTGCAGTGCTCTGGTTTACACAAGGGACAGAGGGCCAGCACGGCTGACTCTGCCATCCCAAATCTAATTTTCTAGTTATGAAGTTCATTTTCATAATAGCCAATGTAAGGTCACTGGCATGTGTAGCATTCCCAAGGATGGACATGAAATTCCTCTTTTAATCATCAGTATGAAAGATGGGCAACTCTTTTAGAAAATATCTTGTTCTTTGATTAAAAATTCCAGCATACAAGGCTGTCTTCAGAAAACATGAGAAGTCAGCTGCAGCTCCCCAAAAGGAGAAACATCCCTTCACTGAGCTTAAAATTCATTTTACTTCAATGGTCACACAACCAGTTGGTGAAATTTGTTTGCAATACAGCAAAGAAAAAACGCTCAGTGCACAGTGTCAGCAGCACACATCACACATCACACAATTAATGATTATCACAATATGCCCAGACAATACAGATCTGCACATATAACAATGCAAGATGCAGGGATTAAAGATTAAGACGCAGAATCCTCATTGAAACAGGAAAGTTGCATGTACCAGTAAGGGCAAGCAGAAGCTAAACATTATGCTTTGCAGATAAAACTTTCAGACTTAATTCACTTTTGGATTCAATTTTTGAGTCAATTCTGGATAAATCCGGCAACTATGACACAGTGTTTTGTTTGCAGATCTGATTCACACATCTGACTGTCTTCATCTCCATAACAACAAGGCTGATAGTTATGAGCCATCTGCCATACCAAACTGATGAAAAAAAAGACTTCTCAGAAACAGTGTTGAAATATTTAAAACTGATTTCCATATCATAAACTTATATTGTTAAACTGACTCCAGTTGAGAAATATGGAGCATATTAAAAGAAAAAATTCAATTTAATTAAATTTTGTGACGAAAAAAATATTGTTGAACCAGCAGCTCCTTCAACCTCACAACACACAGCAATGTGCCCATTCACATTATCAATGCCTTTCGGCTAGAACATGTCATCAATGATTGTCTGCAATCTATGGGGTATTTTAGGTCTGTCTACAGTTGTTCAGCAACAAAGTAGGACAATGACATAGTAAAAGGATCGTCATTTGAGCTAATGCTAGTATAAAAGTAAATAATATCATATACCTATGATCTGATCAATATGGCACTAAAGGCTTCCAAAGGTCCATACCAATGTGTATGTACTTAACAGCATACAGTTTTCTGAGGGTATGATGATGAATACCTTTTATTACCTTTTTAGTAGCTACCTGTTTCAGATCATCTGTAACCTTTTATTAATTTGCTCTGTACAAAGGATTTTGCAAGGACAAGTCAGTTGAAAGCATAGATTGTTGTGAATTAAATCATTTTTGCTGGTGTAAAGTTCTGACCTCCAAGATCTGAGTATTAGCTGTCTAAAAACACTATTCACAAAGTCATATATGGAATCAAATCTGGAAGAAAAAAGACTTGGATGCTATGAAAATTATAATGAACATATAGTAGTATATAACATTAGAAATCTGTTTTTGATAAGTATAATAATCAGCTGTCTCACTTCTTACTATTGTAACTAAATTATAGTCTATAATTTGTGGGAATTACAGGCAATTGCCCAAGACTCAATATCTCTTACTGGTCAATAATAGAGGCTGTAAAAATCACAGGCTAGTTAAATTGATCAGGTACAGGGATTTCTTTAACTAACAGTGCATCTAATTGCAAATATTGATGTTGGCCTTATAAACTGATGCAGACAGGCAATCTGTATTTAGGGGTCTGTGCAGCAATAATATCTGTAGCTATTGTAGCCTTTTTACTGTACTATAGAATGAAGTCATATAGTGAAAAGGTCATTTATTCCACAAAAAAATGGCAAATTATGAACACAGCGTGCCACAATCATAACTCATAATCAACTAAACATGTCATACAAAGCACAATCATAATAAAATTGGTTCATCAAACCTAATGAAGTATGAACATAGCCAGCTTTGTGTGAAACAGTAGATCATAGTTCACAATTCAGGTACCAAATTTCTGGCAAAATGCAAATGTTATACATACAGTATTCATGCTCTCAATTTACTGATCACGTGACTTTGGCTGGATGCAGTTTGAACTGATTCATTATCCGTAGCTGTAACTTGAAAGTGAAAATTTGAGCCCACTTCTATCAAATGAGATAATTTGTAAAATCTCATAAATCAGTGTCAACAATGCAAGTATAATGGTAAATTACATGTAACATTCAGTTTTTGTGGGTAAAAATTGTGATCATTTTATATGTGTAATATTCAATGTGATGAATCACAAAATTTCAAATATTCTTTTAAAGTGTTTAAAAAAATTATCTCAACTTCAACTGCATGTCACTGTCTTCATCACAAAATTGATTCAAATTTAAATTTTTTTTTACTGATGAAGACCATGAGATGCAGTTGAAAAGCTGAAGATTATTATGTCACACATACTAATTCCAAGATCAAGAATGAACTGTGCTGTATCCCAAAAACTGTGATAAACTGTACGGCTGATGATCCAATAATAGTTGTTTGCACTGTGAAGCTTTTCTTGGTTCACACTAGTAGTCGTACATGTTAATGGATTTGTCAGTGGAAAATTTTAGTATTATTATATATGCGGAGAAAATGAAGCAAAGTGAAATGTTTAAAGTTTTATAATGAAGCCGATACCGTACACTGAAATTCACCCCAAACTCTCTCTATACAAAAGTCTAACTAATAAAGACCTTCAGCAGTAATGTAACTCAGCCGCACTGGAAAAAAATAGGAAAGGGCTGCTGGCCCACTCACTCAGCCCCTAAAATGCATCAAAAGAAGAGAAAAACAGAAATTTAAAAAACAAGTCCTGAACTAAGATAGGCGTGCTCCCCTCCCCTCACCTTGCCTATTGATTTATTGTCTCTTTTCCACTTAGCAAGCATCACCATTCGCCTGCATAAACATCAGAAAAACCCAGAGGGCTCATCTCTCGGACAGAATCAATAACAGCAGGAGTCGTATTCACATTATGAACAACAGGTGCTGCATACTCATGCCACTTCCTGCACCAAAGAAAGCTGCTTAGTTTTGCAAGTGCGGCGAGAGGGAGACTGTAAGAAAGAGTAAATAAGAGTAAAAAAGTAAGGTTAAATGAAAACAACAGCAACAACAACTCCATTCAACACCAACACTGGTGATTTGAAGAAGCAGGTGATGGGTGATGCCAACTTTTGCAGCAATTTTAGAGGAATTGAAGGAGTAATGGCCAAAAATGAGTAAAAAAAAAAAAAAACCTGACTGACAGCAGCACACAATAGCTGCATGTCTGGAAACCAGCTCCAAACTATAAAACTGAATATTAGAACAAGACCGAGTCATGCTGGAGGCTCTGTGAGGCTGCACCGGGGCACAGTGGCACTTTGAGCTGAATGTCAATGCCATCATGCTAACAATGACAGTGCTAACATGTTCACCATCTTAGTTTAGCGTGTTAGCATGCTAACATGTGCTGATTACCACTAAAGACAAAGTACAGAAAAGAATAATGGGAATGTCAGGTATTTGGTTATAAAGGTTTTGGACAAAATAAAAAAAAGGGCTTCATGATGATGCAAGATGAAATGTTAAGGGATCACCAAAATTATTACAATTCATCCTGAGGGGGACATGAATGTGTCAGTACTGTGTGACATGGTTTAGCTTGCTTTAGGCATTGCAGGGGGTCACTGATGGATACATGTTTTCCCCTCTGGGCTTACCATACCTGTATGCGCTTAGATTGTTCAGTACTAAAAAACCCATATCCCCGACTCAGTCTCTTTCGATTTGGCTGCTGCTACCAGCTCTCATACATAACCGCTGCCCTCAACACTTCCCGTACATGCTGAACTACTGCCTGTATCCCAAAGAATACCAAAGAGGCCGCTTTGAGTAAGACTTGCTGCAGTTTGGTTGATAGTTAGACAATTCTAATTTCTGCTACTGTCACGATACAACATCCATACAAGTTATCCAATTTTTAATTTACTGTAAAATAGTACACACATATCAACACAGTTATCACTAAGTAAACTAAAACACCTCTTTATTTCATGAGTTATCAGCTTATGTAGCCTTCAACCTAATATTTTTGGGACAATAATAAAGCCTATATCTTCCACTTGAAACCCGTGTGTCCTGCACTCTAGTGGCCTGAATGGTGCTCAGCATCAAATACTCAAAAGCTTCAAATACTACTATATATTTAGAGGTCTGAACCAGGGTACACCGAGGGAACACAACTCTCAAACTTTCTGGCACTCAAACTCTCTCTCAAACTTCTTAGTATCAGTATAAAAATAGCAATCCATCTAATATTTGCTGAGATATTTCAGTCTGAACCAAAGTGGTGGACTGATGAACTTACCAACCAACTTTGACATTCATAGAGCCATGCAGCTAGTGTGGCTAAAGTATGTAAATTTGGCTACAGTATGGAAGACTTGTTTGAATAAAACTGGGTTAGTGGTGAGCACCCTGCAACGTGTTGAACGGAGAATATTTTGATTCTTAAAATATTAGGCATCAGTCATTCTTGGGTTGAAATTAAATGGACAGCCATCAATAAATACTAATATTATACTCCCTTCATGTACAGGGATTTAGTCTAGGCTAGACTGAAATGAAGCTCAATGGAGATACTCTTAGAGAACATTCTCAGTCTAGATTCAAACTTAATCCTGCAGGGAAAGTGGGCCTTTGTCTGTAAATGTAAAATATTTATTTTGGCACTATTGCAAATGTCAGTACTTTCAAGTAACAGTCATCAATCATCTGTCGTTTTATACACTACTACTGAAGGTAGGTTTTATAGAGCCATGCATGTTTTTCTCATAATCTTCAATATCAAAATACACAGAAAAAAGCAAGAGTTACATTTGATCATATATCTTGAGGTTGTTGGCGGAAGGTAGACATGCTGACCTTGTAGAAATGGTTTGGAAATCATATTTAACAAATTATATCATTGACAAGGTTCATGAACCAGTTTTATTGCCAATAATTTTGGAACGAGTCTGCTTTGTCCTAAGAAGACCTGTAAAATGTATTCTGAAGCTGTAATACCCACTCCCATTTATCTCATTTCTAAAAGCTGTTTACCAAAGAATGGATCCTTTTGTTCTAAAATGTTGGTCAATAAGTCCTCGTATTTACATGCAGCCCGAAGTGTAGGGTGTTCTGTGTCCTCGCAAACCCTGACTAATGACCGGATAAAGGGGGAAATGGGGCTGAATTGTAATCCCCACGGTGAAAGCTGCACTTTCAGTGAGCTTGGCCAATAAATCTGTGGGAGGGTCCACTCTTTCTTTGGCAGCTTTTGTGTTTCTGCAATTCTGCTCTTGGTCCTTGATCACAGCAGCATGCAGTGTTAAAGACTGCATGCTGATTGGGTACTGCAACTTGTATCCCCTTAATTCTGACACTTTGACACCTACACTGACAATTAAGGCACTTTTCTAAAAACAGATTACAGACTTTTTTTTTTTTAGAGAGCAAAAGAAAAGGAACAAAAGGCAAAGTACTGTAACAACAAACAAAGAAGACAAGATTAAACAAGATAAACAAGACAGTAACCTAACCCACTCACTTATTGACTTATTCCTTCTAGAGGTGGAAATCCCAAATTACTTTGGTGATTCGAACCACTTTGTTCAGTTCAGTTCAAAGATTTGTACATTTGAACACCCCATTCAAATGTACTTCAGTACATGGTATTAAATTGGGTAGTACACTCAGTTGGTTGCTAGTCCAAGCTGTTTTGTTCAGTTCAGTTCAAAACTAGCCTGTACCTGTACAGGCACTGCACATAATTTAATAGCTCAGCAGCCGATTACTTATCCACAGAGTTGACAGATTATGGTTGTTTCTGTGGCTTTGGCAGTGTGTTAATATGCTTTAGGGGAGGTAACGTACTCTGAATCCCAGCTGAGGTGAACAGTTCTCTCACTCAACAGTGAGGTGAACTCCACTGCTAAAAGCTACTGATTCAGTCAGTGATGATTGTGATTCAGTGTTGACTTTGAAGATTTGTTGATAAAAATAAGTTAAATTCTGGACACATTGTTTCAAAAATTATTATGAATTTCAAGTGGTAAAATCTGCCACAGTTATCATTGTAAACTCCATACATGTCTGCTAGCACACCTTGCAACAGTAACTGGGGTGGTCAAGCAAGACACAAAGCCAAATTTAGAATTTGCACAGGTTGCTTTATCCAACAAAGGTTGTTACCATGAGATATCATATGTTCATCATGGTACATATTTGTAGATCTATACCAAAGGTGCTACCAAAAGAATTAAAACTTAAACCTTTGTTTCTGTTAATGTACAGTCATTATTGGCACAACCACAAGAGGTAACTTGTAAGGAAAACACAGGTCAAGCTTGACAGTTCATTCTTGACCAAACAGTAGTTCTGCAGCTTTAGAATGTATCACAGTTTTCAGATAAAGCAAGCTCATTGTTCAATCATCTACAATTCCATTACATTTTTTTTGTTTGTTTGTTGGGTTTTTTTTTTTTTTTTTGGTGAGAAGTGTCTAAAACATGTTTTTTATTGGTTGCCAGGTGTCTCTGAAACAAACATATTGTACTTGTTACAAATTGTTACTGCAGGTAACCATAGCAACAATACAATACTACTGTCTATGCTGTTGACAGTTAACTCCATCCATCCATTCATTCAACTACCCATGGATTGAACTGTGTGTGTTGAACCGTGTGATATTACACTCAGTAATACACTTAATATACAGTACCTCCATCATATCAGGACACCGCTGTGTGTATTATCAACTAGTTAGACGTTATATGTACAATTTTTTTGTACCAACAGAGATATAAAGGGTTCGTGTCATCAACTTAACCCTAATAAGTGACTGCAGCCATTAGCCATTGTATGCATTTGAAAATAGCCACTGTCTCCACTCTATTTATTCTCTTCCTCCCTTTAGACTGATGTATGTGTACTGAATCGGAGAAGGGAAGAATAGAGGGAGGAGGTGGGGTATGCAGCAGAAAATGTGTTCCCTACCTCAGCAATATAGCCTATGAGTGGGAAATGAAAGAGGTGAGCTGGAACAGTGCTATTGGTATACCTTATTTGTACTGATTCAGCCAGATATGCATGGCTGGAGGGATTGTACGCAGAGTGGACACATCTGACCTATTAGTCACAGACTGACCACCTCCATGGACCATTACATGTGATAGATATACACTAGCATACTGTAGTGTGTGCCAAGTAACCAGGGCGGTGCACCCCGCTTTGCAAACATATTCATCCAAGCAGGAAAAAAATAATGTTAACATTCCAAAAGTAGCTCAGGGCTTGCTTTTATCTCTCTATTCCTTAGTGCCAAATTGCCCCTTTGCTGTCTGCCTGTCTGTGGCTTGATCTGGAACCTTGGTGGCCTAAAGTAGGGGAGCATGCGAAGCATCTGGCTGATAATAAACAGCACTATGCCTCTTGGTGCCATAGACACGACTGTCCAAGCTCTCTCTGGCTGCAGCAATGATCCTGCTATTGGTTTAAATCCTCTTCATGTCAGTCGCACAAGGCCCAGCCAGCTTACAGGAGGCAAAAACCTGCTGTGGTAGCAGATGTTGAGGAAATGATATGTTAGCTTTTTTTCATTGAGTCTCTGTGTGTATTTGAGCCCCACAGCATGGTAGGAATCACCAAAGCTTCCTGACCCTTTCCGCTGTGAGGGGAATGAGGGGTGACGGTCAGAGGAAGTTCAGTTCAATTTCGTGGCCTGGCAGAATGGATACGAGATCATTGTGAGTCCCGTCCATGACTCCCCAGATTCATAGAACTCAATGCACACATCTGTCTCTTGAGCTGTGGGCTTAAATGAACAGGTGAAACTCTGTATTCTCCTTCCAGTCTTTTGGGATCTGCCAATGCGAATGTGAACATTTTCAGTTGAAAGCCCATTAGGTTTAGATGTCTGTCTTGTTCTGGGTTGTTCATTGTGTAGCTTCCTTTATGCTTCCTTTATTGCCATGGCTACAAGTTTAAAAGAGATTTTGTCCCTCAATCTAATCACTGTATTAAGAAACAAACAAAGAAAATGAAAGAATAATGTGAAGGTAGCAAAGTAAGGTTTAGTGCTTAGTTTAGTGCTAGTTTAGCACTAAGACCCAGTGAAGGAGCAGAATATAAAAAGGGGCTGAAAGTTCTCCTGGACCTTTCTTCCTGCATTGGAACCTGGCTGACAGACAACAGCTGAGGCTGGACAGATTTGGTAAGACTTGGGAGTTTGATTTGATTTATTATGTGTGGTGAAGGACAGAAACTTGGAGTGATTGCTTGGAGTGAGGCACAGCAACCTCAGCTATGTTCAGGAAATTCTGTGATGTAACAAAGTTTTTGACTTAACTCGGGTGGTAGAGACAATATATTCATTTATTTGCCTTTGTATTGTGTGGCAAATACTGTTCTGTGAACATATCTACACCAGCCTCCTGAATGTCTACTTAAGAGAATTTTAAATTTATAGATTGGCCAATTTTTTTCTCTTTGTTTAGTGCAAGTATTGCCACTGTGCCACTGTTTTTGGAAGTGGGTCCCCATTTTGTTTGTATCGTGCACTCGCACAAAGACATACATACACATGTGCCAGCAGGTGTGCAATCCAACTGATGATTTCACTCTATTCTACTGATCAATATTTGGTTGCGGTCACGTTGCGGCAGTTAAGCATGGAAATTCACCAACAAAAGCAAGGAAGGAGGCTTCTAGCAAGTGACCATGGATGTAAACATTGCATGATTTCAAATTTTTAAAAAAAGTATTTGTAAAAAAGTGTTTTATGAGGAAGGAAATGCACTCAAAATGTTAGACATCAAACTGCACTGTTTATTTTTGGTATAGCAGGTTCTGGCACCATTGTACCTCCCACTGATGCAGTGGCCTTTTCAGTAAGAGGCATTTTAGACATTTGATTTGCTGGTTATGTATCATGTACACCAGACTCGCAGTGTCATCTACTGATTGTTATTTGCAGTGTGTTTGCTGCTGTTGCCACCCCAAAAAACTTTTTTTTTTTGTATCCCTGGAAACAAACTATACTGTAGTCACATTGTGTTTGGAAAGAATTAGTATTAAATTGCACATTCAGGAATAATGTCTTTATTTTTGTCTAGCCACATAGCGCACTGATGATGTCCTTTCTGAAGAGCTACTCAAAAATGATGCAGTGTTTCCTGGACTCTTGTTAACTCTGCTTTGTGTGTGTAGTTTGATGTTTTAAATTAGACACTGAGAGCCAAATAGAAGAATCAACAAACTTACAACAGTACAACCTTCACAGTAGTTGATAGATAATTAAGCTGACGATGTGTAACATCATTATCCAATTACTTTACATGTAATAAAGGATTTTTAAAAAGTTTTTACTTTCTACAAATGAATGGGCTTCAATATGCGCTTTGATATCGACTGTATGAGGAAATGAAACAATGAGTTCTACAGCTCCTTCAGACTCGGCAGGAGGGACAGAAACACAGAGAAACTCTGGCACAAAGAAAACCAGCCAGTGAGCAGCTTAGGTTCACAGAGTAAGTTACCACAGAGTTTCCCTCATCTCAGGGTTCAGTTTTCACTGAACCCACTTTCTGGAACAGACACCAGTAACAATGTGTTTCATAAGCGGTGTCTTAGCCCTTCAACTGTGGGGGTACAATCTCAGAATGTTTTATGTGGAAGGAAATGTACTCCACAGGTTTGTTAGACCTCAAGGATGGATACACACAATACGCTATGATGAGAAACACTGAATGTAAATAGTGCATTTGTTTGCTTACACTAAAACATCCACAGGGAACATTTACTTTCACAGACTAATTCAAAGGCATGATAATGGACCTCTGTGATATAAAATGAGTTGGTTTATCAACATTTATTAGCAGGGAACTGAATCTATACCATTGTTCCAAGTGAGCAAAGTAATAAGAGTTGACATTCTTATGGAACAAACCAAATATCTGTATTTTTAAACAGTTTATCATGTATTTGTATTTCATATGTCTAAAAGGAGAATAATATTGGTGATAATAAATACCCCTCTGGTGTGATCCTGTGTTCCTCTCAGATTGAACATTGTATACCGTCTATGGGTGGCCAGATCAGGAGCTTTTTGAAAAAAAATGTGTCCACTGCAAGTGACCGGCAACCATGTAAACTGTGGTGAGGGTTGTCCCCCTGTGTGCCTGACATGCAAACTGTAGACGGTCCAGCTGATCTGCTATGGGTGAGGCAAGGTTTTTACCAATAACCCTATACATGCTGATGCAAAATGTCAGTTCATTCAGCTTGTTCTTGAGAGATCTCAGGTTCGGGATGGTGATCTCAAGGAGACGGTGCCTTCGCCTCTTCTTCAGATGGTTGCTAATCCCTCCTCAAGAGGATTGTCTTTTTTCCTTTTAATTTTTTTTACTATACTAAGAAAGACATTCTGGTGGCAACATGCTGTAATGTCAGTGTCCATACTTGTGGTGTTATTATTCAGGGAGAGCAAGTAATAGTTTGAGATTAATTAACCTGAGATTGGTGTGGCTCAACATCAAGGTCAGTAAAATTACCGGAACTATGCAGATAGCAGAAAGGTTCATTGTGGTTTAGTTGAGAAGTGCTTAAATTGCTCAGTACTATTGAAACTCAAATAATCCCATACATTGCTGTCACCTTTTGGATCCCCACAAGTCCTCCTCCCCCTCAAGTTTTAATGACTAAATCAATCTGCATGCAAAATGGGCTGCATTCAATTTAAAAATGTCTTGCAAAATTATTTTGGTTTAATCATATGTTTCCTCACATCGATTCACAACAGTTCACAACAGCAAGAGCTTTGGCGTGTTTGTTTTGTATTGGTGAGTGTGTCAGCTGAAAACCAATGCACCCAAAATAAAAACTAAATGGAGCAGTAATGTATAAAAACACTGCAGTATGCCAGACAGCTATGAATACATTATGGAGTCCATAAACTATTTGAACCATTTAACCATGTGTTTTGTTGACTTTGGCTTTACTTCCTCATTGATTGGGGTCATAGCCCCCTTGCTGTATGTTTAAAAATAATTATAATGCCTTTTTTCATTTCTTTTCACCTTATTTTAACCAAATATGGATAAAATAATTTAAGTGACTTTGCGCATTTGATGAAGTTGAAAAAATACAAAAAAGAACATAAAGCACTGTTATTACACCAAATAAGGAAATATTTCATGTTCTATATGTTATATGGGCTATGCATGAACAAATATATATATTCCTTTTATTTGCCACAAAAGTCAGTTAGACCCTAGAAAGGTCTCCTTATTCAACTTCAAATGAACAAATCGTTATAAAACTCCAGCTGCAGAAATTCCAATCCCAATAGACTTCTCAAGGATTTCAAAGTGGTAGTACTGCAAGGTTTCTCACCACCAATCACAGATATAAAAACATATGAAAATCCATTGTATTTAACTTTTTTTTTTTACTGCTGGGGTCTCTGAGATCCCAGACAGGAGTAACATGTCATCAGTTCAAAAATCACGTTTGTATGTAATTCTCATAAAAATAGGAAAAATATTGAAGTATCAAGCTGATATAACAATGTTAAATATATGTTGGAGCTGTTAAAAAGGGTGTGTGGTCTCCAAGACCCCAAACAGAAGATTATTGTTCTGTTGGGGTCCTGGCATGTAACGGATTTGACACATTACACTTTAGAAAAAAACATCTTGATTGTCACTGCATGCTTTACACAGGTAGGAATGAGCATAGCCCCTAATCAGTGGAGTAACCTTATATATTACAATATATATTCCATGTTGTACCACAGATATACAAAATGAGCAATAAAAAATGGGCAACATACACAGTACATAGATAATAAGAACAACTGAACAAATACACACACTATGCCTTCACACCTTTAAATAAGATTCAGATCTCAATAAACATTGATATATGGCATGGTGGGCAATGCAATGGAATATTAAAGCACAACAGAATTGAATATCAAGCTGTATAATTGTGTTAGTGTGGTGACTATGAGCAGTAAACTGCATTAAGGGAGTGTTTGTGGTGAAGGAAGAATCCTTGTGAGGAGTTCAAACCATCATCTAGTCTGTTCAGCAGTCTAATGAAAAAAACTATACTAAAGTCTGCTTGTCCAGGAAATCATTCTGCAAGAACAGTCTGTGGCTCTGTTGCCATGAGTCTTTGGTGATTCTCTGGGCGTTCCTCAGACAACACTTAGTGTACATGTTGGGCGAGATGCTCACCCTCAGTGATTTGCTGGGCCATCTGCAGAACCCTCTATTGAGCTTTGTGGCTGACGGCAGTGTATAGTCCCCATACCACGCAGTGAACTCTGATCATCTGAGGATGGAGGGCTCATTCCAAACTTCCTCACCTCTGAGACACAGACAGTCCCATGTTTGCTCAGTAAATGGAAGTTAAGCTTCAGGGGGAACTAGATCCACAGCTTGGTTTAGTAAAATCTAGTACCAACATTTTGCAACAGGACTTTAAAGGCACCACTGTTTATATTTAAAAAAATAATGTCACTGTACTGTTTTGTGTGGGTTAAACAATTCAGATAACAAATTAACAGTGCTACAGCAGTGTCAAACAGATGGCAGATTAAATGCCGTCATATTTCTTTAAATGCAGCTATTTTAAAGGCTGCAGAGTTGCAGACTTACTGAAAGTGAGCATGACTGTTCAAAAAGTCAATCACAGCACCCTCAAACATCTCTCAACCATTGTGCACTTAACAGGAGTGTGTGAAGTGAGGCCTACATTTAGGCCATACGCCCCCAGACTCTGGAACAATCTCCCTGTAGATTTGAGACTGTACATCTCACTTTGAAGCAAAACCTTTAAAATTGCTTTTTACAACAAACTTTTACTATATGTTGACCTCACATATACTATTAATTGTCATTGTATTATTAATTTTATTCATTTTTACGTATCTCTTTAATTACTATTTAATGTTCCTGTTTCTTGCATCTGTCTTTTTTTCATGTTTTCATGTACATTGTATTGCATCTTTTTTGTATGAAATGTGCTATATAAATAAAAGTTTCTGCAGGAAATTCTTTGATTAAATTTTCAATTCATCATGATGGCAGAAACAAGGTTAAATTGATTGAAAAGAAAAAACGGAATAGTCCTTTAGGTGGGGGCATTTCAACCAGGGAACAAACATCTGTTGAAGTTGAAAAAAAACCCAACTTCTTTCCAGGATGATGATTTTCTATTAGACGTTAACCTTTAATTATATTTGAATTCAACCTTTCACACCATAATTAATCATGATAAGAGCTAATTTACGCCTCCACTTCGGAACTGAACATTCATCCATGTTAAAACCTAACTTAATACCATCATCAGCCTACCGCACAAAGGGAAAGCATACAAGACAATTAATTCAGCAACCATGACAACCACGGCATACTTTGGCAAAGAGACATTAGGCAATCATCTGGATAAATACATGCACCATATGGGATTTGTAGTTTAAATTCTCAAAGAACAGAGGAAAAAAACATGAATGATCCTGTGTTTTTTTAGTTGTGTAGTTGTATTTCACTTGGCACTATATTTTACTCACATCTAGCACAAGTCAGCAGGATCAAGAATCTGGATTTGAATCTGAACATTAGGCTGGAATCTGAACTGAAATATGAATGATATAAAGAAAAGCTGCACAAGGACATGAATCATTTAAAGGCATCTCTTTCACTGAACATTTCCCACTTCCTCAGTCAGTGTAAAGAGCATTAAGTGTAGTACAGTGAATGGCTATTTCCAGCCAGGGCAGATGCTCTGCTGCATTAAGCTAGATTTTAAACACCAAATAACATAATTATGACAGTATATGTCCTGCACAATTGTATATGTATGTACAGTAAAGTCTTTTTTGTCTAATGTGTTCCAACACAGGAATTACAGAACCTGCAATGGCAATTGGATCGATACCTTTTTAAAAATGATGAAATGAGGATTCCAAAAATAATCACATCACACGAATATGCTCTGAATATTGTTG
This sequence comes from Scomberomorus guttatus, assembly GCA_038419695.1. Taxonomy (NCBI): domain Eukaryota; kingdom Metazoa; phylum Chordata; class Actinopteri; order Scombriformes; family Scombridae; genus Scomberomorus; species Scomberomorus guttatus. The sequence continues at coordinate 22,991,959 of CM076456.1, read as the reverse complement.
AGACATTATTTTCAACATTCATAGTGATCATTATACAATGCACTTGTACGAACATAGATAAACCTAGGATTAAATATTTTTCTAATAACAACATACTGTACAAACACTGACTTTGAATGGAGTTAAAGTGAAGAGAGTAAAGTGTCACATCAATCAAATCATCAGCTACATGAGATGTGGTCTTCCTCTGGGCCAGAAAGTAATACAGTGAAATTTATATTATTTTGTTTTGGGGCTGTTATCCTGAAAATTGGACTAAGTTGTTGAAGTGAGATGTTTTCGATGTTTTGTTTGGTTTTTGTTGGTTTTTGTAATCTGATCGAAATGTGTGTGCGATACTGGATCTTTGCGTGGATGAACAAACAAATAATGTAGTCCATTGTTTGTTAAAAGTAACACGGAAACTGCCAGAACATAGATGAATGTAGAAAATAAGATGCATTACATTCCCAGGGTTAATCAAAATTCAGTCAGTAGTTTGCAGGGATGGTAATGGTTGGTCAGCGGGTCACCAGGGCCCCCCAATCCCTCCAAATATTTTACTTTCAAAATTAATAACATTCCATCAGAACCAGGTGTACTTGTTGTTTAGTGCAAATGTTAGCTTGATAACACACTAAGATGGGTAGATAGATAGATAGATTTTCCAACGGGGTCAGACAACATGTCGTACAAGCTAATTCTGCTCGAGCATGAACCTGACCCTGACTCTATAAGATGCTGTGACGAATGGACAAATTAAAGAAAGGCACAGATGAACAAACTAGCAGACAGAAGATAGACAAGGACTAATATAAGCAGTCATTATATTCCTATGAAATGAAAACAGTATTGTCTTGTGAGTGCCAGCTGTGAGAGAGATTTAAATAGTGGTTATCATTTGATGTATTTCTTGTATATATTATATATTTTACAAATGTTGTTCTCAAACTGAGTGGTCAGTCTGTCATTCAACCCCTGTTCTACACTCTGTGTCTATTTTATACTTAGCTCCTTGCTGTGTAAAATGAGATGGTTGACTGTATGTAAGTTATTTAGCATCTCTAAACAGTTAGTTTATGTTGTTGTGCTTTTGTCTGAGCCAGTGGTAAGACAAATCATAGTTATGTAGATTTCTATGTCTCTTTAAAGTGCTGATCTGACAAGCATTTAGGGGACAGTGTTGTTTGTTCTTCAATTCAGTGTGATAGTAATGTCAAGTTGTCATCCAATGTTGCTTTGGTCAACACCTGTGTGCTTTCATTCTGGTGTATATGGTCGGAAGAAATCTTACTCCTAGAACTCTTGACCCTTGTTTCTATCTGAGGGTTGTTCATTAACCTTTAAGGTTAGCTATGGATATTTGCAGGGGTACTTAAGAACTGGCTGAGTGCCAAATTGTTAGAGATAATTCTCGGTGGTATACTCTCTCTCTCAGAAATATGATGCATTGTACTTCAGATTGTATTATTTGATTACACTATTTCAAAACCTGACAATGCTCTCTTTGTGTTTTTATTTAATGATTAAGCAATTCTCCACTACAGAGCTCGATGGTAAATAGTACTATTGGACTTTTTTAGCCAGTATGACTACCAAGAGTTAATAGTCATTCATGCACCAAGAAGGACAATTTTGTCGGACGCGTCTCATGGTAAAAGCATCACTGAGGAAAATTACTATTTTTGTCTCTGAATGGCCTGAGCACCTTTCACTTTTAAACCAAAATGGTCCAATTTTGCCCTCAGCCAATAATTCTGAGAAATGACCAATTATGTAAAGTTAAAGTCAAAAAGAAAATAAGCTATGAAATTATCAGGGCAGATCATTCAACCTGTATGTGCCTGATGTGTCCCTTTTTGGAAAGGAAAGCACCAAGAGTGCTTCCTCTGAATAAAATGTTCCAAAATGTGATCGTTTACCTGACCTAATGAATTAAGAAAAAACAAAGCAGCTGTATGTTTCAGGATGTTTTTTTTTTATAAATCTGGGATACAAGCTAATGATAAAGATACCTCATAATTGCCTCTTTCTACAGTTTCAAAACCATGGTAAACAACCCCAATGTCGTTTACCATGTTTTTGAAACTGTAGAAAAAAAAAAGAGCTGCCCTCTTTTGCTCAGTGGGAGATCAGAGAAGAGTTGACACATTCAAATAAATAGCATGGACTTGAGGTATCATTAAGCCTCCTTTCACTGCTTAAATGTGTTAATGTTTTAAATTATTTTTCCTTGATAAATGGTTTTAGCACTTTTGTGCCCCTGCATCAAGCACAACAAATTTCATCTTGGCTTCCTTTTGAAAACTTCGGGACCAGTTAATGTACCACATTCATTCTTCTATTTTGTTTGGCATGGTGTGTGTGTCAATTTGTCAACACAATACATTTTTGCAAGTGCAAGGCATTTTGCAGATAGTCTGGTACAATAGCACCCAACAGCTGACTGAAGTTTGACTCCTTTATTATTTATACAGATCCTCATTAGCTTTGACAAAGTGGTCACTAGTCTTCCTGGGGTCCACACAACAACAGCAATAATAAAACAAACAACAATATAAAACCACATTGATCATCAAAACAGGAGAAAGCCAAACAAACCAAATATAAAAATTGCAAAAGACAAAAACAAAATGAAAATGCAATAACTGAAAATGACACGTATGTGAGATTCATCAATCCTCTGACTATCATCAACATGAAGATACTACACCAACCAACCAACCAAAGAAAAGATGGCCTGGCTAGTCATAGGGAGGGAAAAAGGAGCAAACCATCTTTTCAATTTTGGCAACCTAAAGCTGATGCTTGGTTGACAGCCTGGCAGATGCTTCTAAAAGAGAACCCAACTGTGCAAGTCATCCAATCCTCAATATGATGGCCTAATTTTTAGTTAGCAGTAAACAAAATTATGAGACACGCAACCATCACTTCTTCCCAAAAATTGCAATTTCTGGTGCCAGCTGATTATAGGATCAGAAAGTGGCATCAGCTACATGACTCCTTGGATGCATCCTGTCTGGTCTCTTTCCCCTGTAAATTGCCCGAAATTTTGTAGTTCAGTTCTAGTAAAACTTCAACTGTGCAAAGTTAGAACACAGATAAGAGCCGTAGTAGTAGTAACTCATTCAAAAGATGGACAGGAAATAGAAAAACATCTTTGGCATTCAGCAAATGCTGTATGAGGTTATTGGAACAACAGGAAGCAGCTTCAACAAGCTGAAAGCCTGAAAATAATGTATTGCCTTTTTCAGAATAATTTAGGGTATTGAGCCATCATTTAGTATTTGAACAGCACTACACATGTTCAAGGACACCTTATATGAAAAAAAGGGAAGATTTTATTTACTTTTTTGCGTGTATTACCACATAGAGAATACTAAATAAAAATATACTATAATAAAACTTTTTTTTTAAAAAGTACCAGTTTTGAAGAAAACTTAATGCCGCCCCAAATTACATTTTCTGTTAACATAATGACAAAAATTATGTTCATGATAAGGTTGCAAGTCCCAAAAATATTGATATTGAACGTATGAGTAAAATGTTCAGTGACAACGTATTTAATTTTTTTCCGCCAAAATATCCGATCTTGCAGAGCCATATCCACTCATAGTCATTAAAGCATTATGAAACTTTTTTATGGTTATGTTTAGGCACTGGCAGCATTTGGTTGAGGTTAGGGTTAGATTGTGGCCTTTGGGACAAAGCATTCACGATGCAAACCTCCATCTCTGGTGTCAATGTCCTGTGTTTTGTATACCCACCATCCACCCCCAGTCTTCCCTACACATACATGTGTACACAGGTTATCCTTACAAATGACCCATGGCACAACAGTCGGTATATTAGACTCTGTAGTACTCAACATGATTTACAGCATATACTGCTGCTGACCAGGTGCATCCCTTCATGTTTGTTCTTGAATGTATACTTATAGGATTATGCTTCATGACAGAACATACTCATGACCTTAAGTGACTTTACTTAATGTCCTGCTCAGTCTCTAGATGTCAGTGGAACTGTGTTGTACACATAGCTGGCTTGGTTGGTAGTATAGCCAGCTGAGTGAACAGCAGGTTAAACAGACCTTTTTTTTTTTTTTTAGCACAGGTAAATGTTTCTGTAACCTAGCGCTTAGTATGTTAATGTATTTTGCCACCAGAGTAGATCCTTACTGACAAATGGACTTTTTGCCACAAGGAGAATTGCTGTTTTTTTTTGTTTTTTTTTTGGTGTTTGTGCAACATTTATCTGGGTTACTCTGAGCTGGCTGCCTTGCTCTTGGCGAAACATAAAGTGTTGATGGACCATATTGATAATTAACAAGCAAGCAAGCTAACTTTATTCATATAGGGTTCATCAAAACAGAAGTTGCAAAGTGTTTTAGTTCTACCATTAAGGATATGGAGATAAGGTTGAAAAACAGTCGATTAAGGAGTTTTCCTTCAGTCATCTGTAGAAACTATAACAGAATGGCCCTTGTTTCTAGTAGCCTATGTGGGATATTGCTGCCAATCAAATGTGAAGCACAATACTTCTACCAGTAAGAGTTACATGGTGTTCTGAATTTCTAATGTCTTTGTTATGCATACAACTGCCTTATGTGAACTTAAATGACTGTGATACAAGTTTGCTTGGAGAATGTGTAGGGTTTAGGATTATTTGCTTGAGGAGGAGTATTGTTAAAATCACAAACATTCACCAGGAGAATTCTAAGATGCTTTAAGACTAGATTACTCAAATAATGAGTCCTATGGGATTTCATGCTGTCTTCAAGTGAACCATATCACCATGTATTTTTAAAACCATTAGGATTTAAGCAGGGCCTGGGAAGTTGTGCAAATAAAGGAGTTGATATATTTTTATAGACCGTTGATGTATATGTGTATTTTGAGCTGGGCCAGTCCATTCAAGCTTGTCCTGCTCTGCTGACCTCTGAGCTGATTGAATCACTGAAAGGGAGGAATAAACACCTTGCAGAGAGGCACTTTAACTGTCATGGATCAAAGTGGATAGCATACTTTTTTCTATAGGGGTGGAAATAAGTGACCACCTGAGACAAGCAGTCTTTCTCACACCTACAAATTACTGTCACAGTGAATGATGAACAACACAAATCTGTTTTCTGTTATAATTTCATGTTGATTCTTTCACCTTTTTCTTTGACGTAAAGCAAAGAATAATGGGCCTCATTACTAATATGTGCGTAGAAATGTGTGTAGAAAACTGTGCATGCAAAATTACTGTCATTCATGACACGTGCGCACCAGCCAATTTTGTTCTTACCACTGTGTGCATGTTAGTGAATCAGAATAATTCTAAATTGACAGGCGCAAGCCCGCTATCAGTATTTAGCATACTGCCACGCCCCGGTTTCTCTATATAAGGAAAGCTCTGTTGGGGCTGCAGCAGTGGAGAGAGCTGTCACTCATTGCAAAGAGGGCTGTGATGGTTAAAATGTAGAAAAACTTTACTGCTAGTGAAATGCAAACAATAGTTTCAGAAGTAGAAGCCAGAAAAGGCAGATCTGGCTGGTAAACATGTCAATCGTTTGGAGTCTGATTGTGAATCCTGTATACAGCCTGTTGCACCACTACCATGCAGTACATCCATAACAAAATAAAAAGTTGGTAATCCTGTAGAATTGATCTAAATAAATCTCTGCTGCTGTGCAAGGTGCACATTGTGTTTTACCTTTGTCCATGGCAGGCCATGATGTACTGAAATCAGAGCGCCCCCCTCTGTGCCACTACTGAACTGTCAGGCTGTGACGAACACTGAACAGGCTGCTGGTTAAGCTGTATATATCACAGCCAAATCAGATACTGTTTCCAATGTGGAAATTCCGATATATAAGCTAAAACTGGTAACAAGACAATTTTATGTATTAATAATTTCATGAGCTGTGGCTCTGGAGGTAATCCGAAGATTGGCGGTTCGGTTCATGGCACTTCCAGTCCACATGTCGTGTGTCCAAGATATGCCATTGGTGTGTGAGTGTGTGTGAATGGTTAGATTTCTTCTGATGGGCAGGTTGGGACCTTGCATGGTAGCCCCTGTACCCATTCAGCGTATGAATGTGTGTGCATGGGTGAATTGACTCGTAGTGTAAAAAGTGCTTTGAGTGGTTGGAAGACTAGAAAGGCACTATATAAGGAACAGTCCTTTTGCCATCTTAGCTATTAATTTATAATTAGTAAATAAACTTATAAACTTTAGCTTGGTTTAGTTGTTGACTGTTTCTGTTACCCTGCAGTCAATTTGAAAATTACAGAAATGTTTTATCTCGTAATTTGGTTGTGGGGCCACCCTTTTGTTTACATCTGAATCATAGATTGTGCCTTTAAAATTATGGATATTTGGGTGATATTTTAGTTCCCATAGTTAGAGGTAAAAGGGATTTGGACACAGCAAAAGGTAAAGGTGGAAATGTCACAATTACTTTATAGGTGGCACAACTTTTGATTCTGAACATGGCATGGAATATTGTGATGTACACAATATACATTTGAAACAAAAAACAGCAACAAAAACAAACAAACAAACCCTTCTGTAGAGAAAAGTATATATAGCATTTGTCGTCACCTGTAGGATTCTGAAGAGCCTTTTTGAAGTCTGAAGTTGAGCCAGAAATCCATGAGCAGCAGGGTTGAGCCTGGGTGAAGGTGAGGTGGACTAAGCAGCATTCCCCACAGCTGGGTCTGATAGCCTAGTCAATTTAATTTTACATTTAATATTTTCTTAGTATAATGATTTTCTAAAACACATGTTAAAAAAGTGAAAATAGATATTGGGGCTCTAACCTGGAGAATAAAATGTTCTGACTTTCCATTTTTGCAGAGATTTTAGGGCTTTTTCTTTTAAGATTTCATACAGCCGCAATTTTCCAGGAACCAGCTTGGTGACTATTTACAGAACAGCATTTCTTGTACTTTCACAATAGACCATGGTGGTTGGGCATTGGCACTTGAAACAAACCAATGCTGAAGGTTTCTACAAGCAACCTTAAAATTCAGGGGTCAAAATATTCTTTGTGCATTAACATTGAGTTCACAAATCAGTGCACTTCTACATCTGTTAGCCTAGACTAATTGTCAAGGTGTTCAGTACCTCCAAGGGCAAAGTACTGAAAAGGTATGCTTGGATGGTGTTAATTTGCAAGAAGGAGATGACTAAAGGTGCACTGTTGGAGAGTGAATCGGCTGGATCATAATGTTATGTGCCAATAATTTTGGAGATTAAATTCTAGGTTATAGATCAATCTTATCCTACTGAATCATCCTTCGAGGATCAGTACATCACCCTGTTAGGAATAAGGAAGCAGAAAAATAAGAAAAAAATATGTAAACGTACACATTTCAGGACAGAGAGTAACACACAGTAAAAGTAAGGGGTCTAAAAAGGTTCATAGATAGATCTCTCATGAGAAAAGAAGGCCTGTGACATTTCACTGTCACTTGACTGACATAAAACCTTTTTTCTGAGATAGCTCTACATGTGATTCATAGAAATAGATAAAAAAACAACTGTTTTTCTGTGAATTGATTGGATTTGAAAGAGAACATACCGTGGTAAGCAGGGGCAATGACACAGCCTGTAATGAAATGAACTGTACTGGATACAGTACTGTGACAGGAAACCTTTCTATACTTTATGTAGCTGTCAATAACCAATTGTCTGTCTGTCATTTGCCACAGCCATTCATTTCAAATCCTGACTATACTGGAAATTAGTTTTATAACGTTTCATGTGTTTTCAAAGTAAAGGGAAAATCGGTAGAAGAGGTATTTTCTAAAGGAAATTATGTATTTTCAAAATTTGGCATCCACTCTTGAAGAGATGGCAAAAAGCTCTTGGACTGCATCAATTTCTCAAGGTGCACTTCAAAAGGATTTGGAATTATGTCAGTGTTAAACTCAGTTACCTGCTTTACTAATTAACATACAGTTTAACATTAGTTTAACATTAGATAAAGAAAGCCTCAATATTAGAATACTCAGTGTTTGAATTCTAGTGCATAAATGGTCAGGTCCCATAATTTCTTTAACTGCAGGTACCAGTATAATTATAAAATTTAATAAATGATTCTAGCAATATTTAAATGTTAGTGTATCACCCTGACATCCCCCAGGGGGCCTTTTATATTATTCAGTGTCTGGGCACCATTTAGGCCAAATGCAAGACAATAAAATTGCTTAACATAGCTGTGAAGACACAAAGATTTACTGCTCTTTCACAATGAAAATGGTCTTATAGAGTCAGTGCATAGAGGAAGTAAACAACTACATGGAACTGCATTCCTTCAGTTAAATAAAGACAAGATGGAGATCATCTTAGATGGCAAAAAGAAGGATATACTCCAAGTTACTGCTCACATTGATTGACCAAAGTTAGAAATATTGGATAGGATCTTAGCTTTATCAGACACATCAAGGCAATACCTAAATCCACCTTTCATAATCTAAAACATATAGTAATATAATGTGCATACAAGATTTAAAGAAACTGTAATGCCATTGTCTCCAGTAGGTGCAACTATTGCAAAGGTCTCTTGTCTGGTCATCCCAAAAGGAGTATCTGACAACTGCAACACATGCAGAACATTACTACCAGAGTACTAACAACAACCAGAAGAGCTGAACACATTATTTCTATTCGTAATGCTGTACACTGACTTCCCAACCCTGTCTCTAATTATGTTTATATAGAAGTTCTTTGTTGTGCTGGTTACTTTTGACAAAAACATAATTGCTGCCTGGGTTATGTTCAGTCATAAAGTTTTTTTTTCAGGGAATGAACTGTTATGTTGTTGTACTACACATAATTTGTAGGGAGGAGGTCGGGGTGGATGGTGGGTTAAAAAAGCCGTGGACTGTTACACCAGAGACTGGGGTTCACATCCTGAGTCATGCATGGTTTAGGCAACAAAAGCACTGTGGTTGAAGTAGCAAAAGATCATTAAGTTTTCCAAATTAAACAACAAAATACATTGTTGGTTAATGCACTATAGGACCACACATAGAAGCCTTTTCTGATCTGATGCCCAAATCTGTGGTTAATGTTAGGAGGATATAATTTGTCAGTGCCTTCCAAACCATTACAAATCACTGTTGAAAAATAAATACATATGATGGTGTAACAATGCTGTGATTAAGGTCTGGTTAGGTTTAGGCACAAAAAACACTTAGGTTAGATTTAGGGAAAGATCAAGGTTTGGGTTAAAATAAGTATTTTATTAAGCTTATGGAAACATTGTTTGGGTTAAAATCACTGCTTCCTTAAGATTCGGGGAACTTCATCATCATGGGAAATGAGCAGCGATCTCCTGTATTCAAGTTTGATGTTTTGTTGACCTCCTCCCTGTGCAGAATTTGTTGCTCTAATAATAACGTCATGTGACTTCCTCCTTTGCTACAGTCATTATTACTACAGCCGCTAGAGGGCATCTATCACTTCAACGTAAATTTCATTCTAGGCACTTGCTTAAATGACTGATCCTGTCTTGGGAGGACAGAACTCTCAAAAAAACTCTCACATCTCATGCTTCAAGCCAATGCTGACTTTTAAAATATTTAACCACAATCTTTCCCTTACCTTGACCAAGTTCTGTGAGTGCCTGAACATAACCATAAACAACGGTAATCATGCTTTTGTCGCAATGAGCTGATATTGTAGAAAAACAAATTAAATATTCAGTCACTGAAGATTTTACTGATGCATTCAGTATCCAGGTAGCTTTACATTAACAATAAAACATCCTAATTTATAAAAAACAAACAAAAAAAACTTATATATATATATTTTTTTTTTCTACATTCCTAAATGCTGTTATGAGGGGAAGCAGATGTGGAGTTACTGATACAGATGGCGGCTTTCCTTTGTACCCCTAATAGAATATGAATATCATAATGCATTTGACAACTTTGCAAAGGTGAAGTATTGTCATTATGCTAAACATGTTGTCTTCAGTTGTTAAGCTGCAGAATATACATGAGAAATAAAAGTGTTTTTACTTGGCTTTCGTTGGTTAAACTAATTTATTTTACAGTCCACCATTTTATACTAACTATGTTTTGACAGATACATGACTTTGTAGCCTTGCAGGCATCACAGTCATTCCAGCAAAGAAACTGGAGAATTGCAGTAATTCAAATGAAGAATAAACAGTGATGGTGCTCTGTTCTCCACTCTACATTAAATCCCCAAGGGTCTTAATGCTTATAGGTAGCTACAGTCAGCCAACATGAAACCAATTAGTAATATTGCTTGGCAAGTGTTTAAATATCTTCATGTCAGTGAGACATATTGCATTTTACGCTCTGACAATGCAATCTGTCTGAATTTAATCTCAAGTATACAGAGCTGCATATAAACATATATAGTAAACTTTAATGAATGTTAAACAACTGAATTTGCATAAACAAATCACAACAACCAAAGTCCAAAGGACTAAACAACACAGGTTTGAAAACACCCTTGGTCCTATTGGCGGATTGCTGGCTTTGGAATGGTTGTACCCTTGCAACAGTTGACATTAAAAAAAATGTGTTTTTTGTCACTGTGCTGATGTATTATTCAAAGTTAAAATCTGGGACTAAGCTAACACCTTGACTTGTAACATGATCATGTGATAGTTTTCTCAAATTCTGTGACAAAAATCATATTATTATGAAATGCTATGTCATAATAACCCACTATGGAAGTCATAAATATGAGAAATCGCCTCCAAAATTTGTTCTTTGAATAATGCCATGTGTTTTTGTATATATGTTGGCACGTTAAAGAGAAGGTATGTAATGTTTCAGTAAAAGCCACAGAGTCATTTCAACACATGCTTCAAAGATCTCACTCAGTGATCTGATCAAGGGATTGGCTGCTTGCTGATTTTTATTTTTTTTATAATTGATATAAATGAGTAATTCAATCTCTTAACAAACTCTTGCAATAACAAACTGATTACTTTTATTATTACAGTGTCTGATTAGCCAAGAATTATAGAAAATTATGTGTGTCTTTGTTCAGATTGCATCTGGGTAATAATCACATATCATGTAAAGTGGCAGATTATCAATTGGAATTATTTGTGTGAGCCGCATGCATAGGCAAATTGAGTACATTTCTTTTTCCGTGTGTGTGGCTTTGTCTGAAAGGAACACTTCAGTTGGAGGCAAAAGGGAATAAAAAAATATTTTAATTGTGATTATGATAGTGGTAATGACACAATGGTCTCCACACAGTATATGCTTTTTAGGACCTCAATTAGAGTGAACTACTTTGGGATAAATATTATGTCCCTTCATGACTGATAAGTGTTTCACCCTTTGCCCACAGGAAAACTATGTAATACAGTGATGTTTTCAGATAGATTAGCAAACCTTATTACTTTAAATAACTTCTACCCCTGTTCTCTCTCTCTGTCTCTCATTTTTCTTTAGAATTGTAAAATTTTGCCTGGGGTTTTGACTCTCAGGGAGCATTTTTACATTTACATATTTTTACGTTCACTTCAAGTTTTGGAACTTTTACTATGTTTAAAATAGACATCCAACGTATATACACAACATTATATACAACAATATATAAGTGACAGAAAATCACAAAAAGCTTGTTATTTTCCTTTTAATATATGCATTATGAAACTGTGCCCCCCCCAAAAAAAACTGCCCCTGATTGCAATTATTTTTTAATTTCACTTTTAATCCAATTTTTCTAAAATTAGTCTTGCATACAATGTTTCCTTCACACGGTGTACAGTTGATGCAATTAAATTGCATTGCAATGACTGTACACGATGAATAGTAATGATGTTGCAAATTCACACTTGTGTACACAGTGTGTACAGGCCACGACAACAGTGGCACTGTAATGTAGATCAAATTCAGATTCAGATAATACTCCAAACATCAAATAAAACAGACAAGTGCAATTTCATTACCATATCAGCTTCAGGGTACAGTACCTGCGGAGATAGAAATTAATATCAAATTGCTCCTGGAACCTTGCATCAGTTTCACAGCAGGACGTTTTGGTTCTGCCAGTTTACATATCCCTCACAAATGACCAAAAACACACCACATGTTATGTATGACAGGAAGACTTGAAGAAAAGAAAAGGTGCATATTTTAAAATGTATTGTGCCACTCTCATGTGCCTTTGCTTGTCACCCAGCAACAATGAAATTGCTCACATACGCACACACACAGTCACACCATAAAAGTTTTTACAATAACATTACAGACAGGGATTGAGAATATTCAGGAGAAGTGGAGAGAGATGGCAGGTTGTTTTTTCTCTTTCCTATTAAAATGCACCCCTGGACAGGTTCCCAGTCTTTTATATATACACACACAAAAAAAAACATTCACACCTAAAGGAAACTTAGGGCCAAATCCACAAAGAAGTTTTGCAGCTGAGTGCAATTTGCCCTTGTTTTGCATTTGATTGAGTAAGGAGCTGTTTCCAGTGTTTCAGGCTTTTCTCCAGATTTCAGCACACAAATTGGTCCATAATGAAAACTGCAGAGAGCTCAAATTGCATGTCTTTAATTAGCAGAGCTAATACATTAGCACACACGGAGCTCTCCAACATCACAAACCAACTTTCATGTATTTTGCCTCTCTAGTATTTCACACCTATAACATAATCTACTGAAATGTCCGTCAGAATAGGCTACAGCTAATGTGACTCAGGCAGGTCTGAAATGTCTGAATCTTACAATAATGTTCAGGTGTCACTTAATGTATATGGGATTTCGCAGAAGCATTACTGATGTTCTGTTTGTTGCCCACAGCTGTCTGTGTGTCACAGCTGGCTGCAGCATCACACAGCACCTGAAACGATAAGTGTGTCTCCAAACTGAGAAAGATGCTGTGCGCATTTACACATGTGGCACAGCAGCAGTAACTTCATTAACACCGGATCAGTCAGGGTCTGAATGTAATTAATGTTCTGTGTTTTGCTACACATCTACACAGGTCAGCTGTTACACACAGATTCCAGGTTTATACGGTGGAATTGTTTGTAATTAAGCAGCCCTTATGGATGAATTCTAAACTCCATCAGAGTTGTCAGGACATTTTTATTTTTAAGTAGCTGAAAGTCTGAGATAAGCCTACCACCCCATGCCCACTTGGTCCCTCCCAACCACCCCCAATGTCTGACTGAAGATTTTGCCTTTGATATCAGTCAATATCAATTCAATATCATTCAAGCCTCACATGCTTGAAGATTTGAAGAGAGAGAGAGAGAGAGAGTGAGTGAGGAGCAAGTGTGTGTACAATTCACACCAACTATCTGAAGACGCTAATAACACCCAACTTGTGTGTGGCAATTAGCGCTGGTCTTTGTGAATTAGACTGTTTTGCAATGAGGCTTATTTGCATAGAGAGGGGCCAATGTATGAATATACATACATGTAAATGGCACAGGTGCACCATGAAGCTATTTGCTTGGCAGCGCGGTTTTCAGTGCATTTCACCCTTTGCGGGTGCTTTGTGAGTTACACACTATCTTTTCGTCTCATTTGCACGTTTAGCGGCCGCAAAAGCCGTGCAATCCTTTTGTGGATTTGGCCCTTAGAGTCTACAATTACCCTAACTTGCTTGTCTTTGGGCCATGGGAGGGAACCGGAGCACCCAGTGGAAACACACGCAAAACATATGCACAACCAGCTGCTTGACTTCACCCCAGGATCTTCTTGTTCCAACCAACAGTGCTAACCACTGTTCACCATGCCAACCTCATATCAAAGATTACACTCAGACCATGCCTTTGCTGTTCAAGACCCCACTTTATAGAACAACGTTAATTTTTATGAAAAGGTATTCTATACAGATAAGAAATGTGCCGTTTGTTGGCACTGGTATGTCTAAAGCTGTATTTAGTCAGGCGTTGTGGCACACTGCCGCAGGGTTCTGCGGTGGTGTGTGGGCATATTTATTTGTACTCTAGAACATAACCACTATTCTATTGATCTCATTCACCGGCTTTCTCGCTACCACAGCTACCTCTCTTCATTCACTCTCTAGCTCACTTGACCACAGCTGTTCTCTCTCTCTCGCTCACTGATGCTCTCATCTCTCTCTCTTTTCCTCTCGTTTTTTTTAAAAAATGAGTCCGGAAGCAAAGTCCGCAGCAAAGTCTAACTTTGCTTGTTATTAAACAAAGAGAAATGTCCTCCCCTCTTCCTAGTCACGTCTTTGTCCTCCCTCATGGCAGGGTTTTACAGCTCTGATCAGTCTGATCACCAGCTGTGATTGGCCTATTCTCCAAAAGCTGACTCTGGATCAACTTTATCGCTGCAGGCCGGTGCAGCGCTGCTGTGGTCAAAACCCCCACAGCCTAAATGCACTACCCCCATTCAAATCAATGGGAGGACTGGCGTTTTCACTGCAACGCCTGATTTGGTCTGAGTATGGGCTAAGAGTCAGTAAGTGCTACATGATCAGCTAATTTACAATCTGATTGTGTGAGCCAGTCTGACTTAGGTTTAGAATTCCATAACACCATGAAAATAATTTTAAAAAGTCATTTCAGCTCAAAATCTTTGTGGCAGGTCATTTATTCAAGTGAGGAAACTGTGTAACTGCCACAACACTGCACCATTACTTTCACTTCAATCTTGACAGAATCTCCTTTTTGTGCCAGTCCATAGTTGCCGGGTGTTCAGCTTTCTTTGACTCATTTTAATGAAGATTTTCCCATCTTTCATGACAATGTGCTTCACTGGATGTCCATTTCTGTTTTGGCAGAATGCAATACAAGAATTCAAGTTCTTGTGCGATTTCGTTGCCTGGCAACACGACTCAATCAGTTTTGCTTTTTGTGTTTTGTCCGTGGTATTTACTCATTCTTTATGTGCTCCTCTCTGACTGTCAAGACAAAAATCACTATAATTTGTTTGAAATAAATTATGTGTGGGGTGTCTAGTCTTTTGTAGGTTTCAATAATCATAATTCAATCTCTAGGGTTGTAAGTGGCACATTGCGCTGTAACGAGAAATTGGCCTAGTAAAGTAAATAAACACTATCTCTGCAGCCATCTCGTCAATACACCACCGTAACTGGCGATGAGGATTAAAATAATGTTTTCTTTGCGGGGAAGGACAGACACTCGGTGTCGGTACTAGTGAATACAATGGCCCTGTTCGGAAGAATTGACAAGTTCAAGCCAGAAAATGAGCAGTGGTTGGCGTACATCAAAGGGCTGGAGCAGTTCTTTGAAGCTAATGACATAGCTAAAGAAAAGCAAGTAGTCACATTGCTAAGTGTAATGGACGCAGGAATTTTGAGGAATTTAGTGCAGCCCTGTAAGCCAAAAGACAAAATATTTGATGAAATAGTGGCCATTCTCAAGGAACATTTTGAGCCAAAGCCTTTATTGGTAGCAAAAAGGTTCCTTTTTAATCAGTGTAACCAAAAGGATAACCAGTCAGTGGCACAGTATGTAGCTGAGTTGAAGCAATGCGCAGCTAACTGTGAGTTTGGTGCAAACCTAGACTCATCACTACGTGATAGGTTCATCAGTGGAATAAGAAACGAAGCCTGCCAGAGGAGGCTCTCTGAAAATGATCTCACTTTTGCCAAAGCTTTTGAGATCACTCTCAACATGGAGATGCCTGACAGAGACGCACGTCAGTTGAGAGGGATGGAAAGCGAAAATGCAAAGGGAAAAATCACCATGCTATCGAGTGCCATTTCAAAGAGACAAAATGCCATAACTGTGGCAAGAGTGGGCACATTAAAAAGGCATGTTGTTTCAAGACACAGACAGAGAGTGTAAGGAATTCACAGGGCAGAGGACAGCAAAAGAAACATACTAAATATGTGGAAGCTGAAGAAGACACAGATTTTGACTGTCACAAGTGAGGATGCTAAACTGTACAAAGCAACATTCTCTGTAGCTGATGTTGAATTAAAGATGGAAATAGATAAAGGGGCTTCAAGGAGTATCATATCACAGGGAACATACAGAAAGAAATTCTCACATCTGCCACTGCAGAGAGCTAAAGTTAAGCTTAAAGCTTATCATGGAGGTCATTCCTGTTTAGGGGCAGATCACAGTCAAGGTGGTCTATGAGGGTCAAACAGAGGACTTGCCACTTTGAGTTGTTAAGGGAAATGGATCAACACTGCTTGGCAGAAATTGGCTAAAGAAACTCAGGCTAAACTGGCAGTAGATGAAGTATCTGAATGAAACAATGTGTAGGCCACATAGTGAAGTGCTGGGTACTCAGAAGTGTTCAGAGAGGAGTTAGGGACTCCTAAATGCAATGTATTTGCAAATACAGACCTCTCCTATTTGCTATGATAGAGAGAGTAACAGCTTACCAGCAGGTGTTGCTGGATAATGACTCCAAGAAATACACTATCATCAACACCCACAGGGGATTATTTGCATATAACAGACTTCCTTTTGGAATAAATTCTGCACCCTCCATATTCCAGTGGATTATGGTAAATCTGATGATTTACCAGTGGTAGATTTTCTTGACAACCTGCTCATTATTGGACGATTGGAGAAGGAACATCTCCACAACCTTCAGAAGGTCCTACAATGCCTTCAGGGGAATGGACTATGAGTGAAATGCTCTAAGTGTGACTTTGGCAAAACTCGAACTGAGTACCTAGGCCATGTACTGGATAAGCATGGCATTCACCCTTCAAAGGACAAGGTGAGAGCAATACAGGAGGCTCCTGCTACTACCAATGTCAAGGAACTCCAGGCTTTCTTGGGACTTGTTAATTATTATGAAAGATTTGTGCCACAGCAAAGCACCACTGTACAGACTGCTCAGGGGACATATAACTGGAAATGGACTGAGGTAGAACACACTATGCCAAATGGGGAGGAACAACCCATTGCTTATGCCTCCCGAACTCTGTCCCCAGCAGAGAAATAATATTCTTAAATAGAGAAGGAAGCTCTAGGACTGATATATGGTGTAAAGAAATTCCACCAGTACTTGTGGGGTAGACATTTTGACTTAGTTACTGACCATCGCCCCCTATTGACACTGTTTGGTGAGCACAAGAGTCTGCCTACACTGCCTGCTACACGCATTCAGCAGTGGGCAATTATATTATCAGCATATGTTTATCACAAGTCAGAAGAGCACAGTAATGCTGATGGATTTTCCTGCTGCCCTTTGCCTGAGACCAGTGACACAGTAACTGTCATGACTTTGGCTCTAGTCTACTTACTGCTGGCGGAGCATCTACAAGGAGCACTGCTCAACGCCAAATTTGCAACGAATGTGAGACGTGCCAGCTGGAACAAAAAATGCCTCAGCAGGTTACACTACAACCATTAGAATTCCCAGGTGAGTCCTGGAAGAGACTGCATATAGACTTTGCTGGACCCTTCCTGAACAGTATGTAAGTTGGAAGTGTTTCACATGTCACAAATTACCTCTCATGCTACCATTACAAGGCTTAAGAGACTGTCTGCCTAGTATGGTCTGCCTGAACAAATTGTAACAGACAACGCTACCACATTCACATCACAGGAGTTCCAGACTTTTGTCAAGCACAATGGAATTCTGCACCCTGGGACATCCAGCAACTAATAACCTGGCAGAGAGATATGTCCAGACATTCAAGGCAAGTATGAAAAAGCTTGCTAACACTACCCTGATCATTGAAGACAAGATTTCACTATTCCTGTTGCAATATCGGACTACACCCAACTGCACAACTGGGCAGTCCCCAGCAGACATGTTTCTACACAGACATGTCCAAGGCTGGATTCTCTTAAGCCTTCCACCACGGAGACAGTGCACAAGAAACAGTATCAACAAAAAGACCACCATGACTACAGTGCTGCAGACCGTTTCTTTAATGTGGATGACGCTGTGTATCTGTGTAGTTGACTCTACTATGCAGACACCATATTCAATTCAATTCAATTCAATTTTATTTATATAGCGCCAAATCACAACAAACGTTATCTCAGGGCACTTTACACATAGAGCAGGTCGAGACCGTACTCATTTATTTACAGAGACCCAACAATTCCCCCCATGAGCAAGCACTTGGCGACAGCGGCAAGGAAAAACTCCCCTTTAACAGGAAGAAGAAACCTCAAGCAGAACCAGGCTCTAGGTGGGCGGCCATCTGCCTTGACCGGTTGGGTTTACAGCGAAAGAAGGAGGGAGGGGGACGGGGGTGGGGAGAGACACAGAGAAGTATAATAACAACAACAACAATAACCATAACAACAGTAATGTAAGTAGAGCTATGACTTTATAATAGTAATAGCAATAATAGCAGTAGCAGAAATGGAAGCAGGACATCCACAGGACCACGCCACAGTCCCCACAGCCATGGCCCACCGTTCACCGTTCAGGCACTGGATCTTCCTGTGAGACGAGAAAGCACAGAGACTCCGGGGAAGAAGTCAAGTTAGTAACATGCATTAATGGTACATGAAAGCATTGAAATGGAGAGGAGGAGGAGGAGAGAGGAGAGAGGAGCTCAGTGCATCATGGGAAGTCCCCCGGCAGTCTAGTCCTATAGCAGCATAACTAGGGGCCGGTCCAAGGCGAGCCTGGCCGGCCCTAATTATAAGCTTTTTCAAAAAGGAAAGTTTTAAGCCTACTCTTAAATGTAGAGAGGGTGTCTGCCCCCCGGACTGAATCTGGAAGATGGTTCCACAGGAGAGGAGCCTGATAGCTGAAGGCTCTGCCTCCCATTCTACTTTTAGATATTCTAGGAACCACAAGTAAGCCTGCATTTTGGGAGCGCAGTGCTCTAGTGGGGTAATAAGGTACTATGAGCTCTTTAAGATATAGTGGCGCCTGACCATTAAGAGCTTTATAAGTAAGGAGAAGTATTTTAAATTCTATTCTGGATTTTACCGGAAGCCAATGTAGCGAAGCTAAAATAGGAGAAATATGATCTCTTTTCCTAGTTTTTGTTAGTACATGTGCAGCTGCATTCTGGACCAGCTGGAGAGTCTTTAGGGTCTTGTTAGGGCAGCCTGACAATAAAGAATTACAATAATCCAACCTAGAAGTAACAAATGCATGGACTAGTTTTTCTGCATCTCTTTGAGGCAGGATGTGCCTGATTTTTGCTATATTACGTAGGTGAAAAAAAGCAGTCCTTGAAATTTGTTTTATATGATGGCTGAAGGGCATATCCTGGTCAAAGATAACTCCCAGATTCCTTACGGTGGAGCTGGAGGCCAAGGTAATGCCATCCAGAGTAGCTATGTCATTAGATAATGTGTTTCTAAGGTGTTGAGGGCCAAACACAATAACTTCAGTTTTGTCTGAGTTCAGTAGCAGAAAATTGGCAGTCATCCAGGTCTTTATGTCCTTGAGGCACACGTGAAGTTTAGTTAACTGATTTAATTCATCTGGCTTCATTGATAAATATAATTGGGTATCATCAGCGTAGCAATTAAAATTTATGGAGTGTTTCCGAATAATATTACCTAAAGGAATCATATATAAGGTGAACAGTATTGGTCCAAGCACAGAACCTTGTGGAACTCCGTGTCTAACTTTTGCATGGATGGAGGATTCATTGTTAACATGTACAAACTGAAGTCGATCTGAAAAATAGGATTTAAACCAGCTTAATGCAGTTCCTTTAATACCAATTAAATGTTCCAGTCTCTGTAACAGGATGTGATGGTCAATGGTGTCGAATGCAGCACTAAGATCTAACAAGACAAGTACAGAGAGAAGTCCTTTGTCCGATGCAGTTAGGAGGTCATTCGTAACTTTCACCAATGCTGTCTCTGTGCTATGATGCGCTCTAAAACCTGACTGAAAATCCTCAAATATACTATTGTTATGTAGAAAGTCACATAACTGATTGGCAACTGCTTTCTCGAGGATCTTAGGGAGAAAGGGAAGGTTAGATATAGGTCTATAGTTGGCTAAAACGGCTGAATCCAGTGTAGGCTTCTTAAGAAGAGGTTTAATTACAGCTACTTTAAAGGACTGTGGTACATAGCCTGTTACTAGAGACAGATTGATCATATCTAGTAAAGAAGTGCTAACTAAGGGTAAGACTTCCTTAAGCAGCCTAGTTCGGATGGGGTCCAAGAGACAGGATGATGGTTTAGAGGACGAAATCATTGAAATTAATTCACAAAGGTCGATTGGAGAGAAACAGTCTAAATATATATCGGGTTTAGCAGCTGTTTCTAAGGTTCCTGAATTGGAGGGTGAATCAGTGCCTGTTGAGGGCAGGAGGTGATGAATTTTGTCTCTAATAGTTAGAATTTTGTCATTAAAGAAGCTCATAAAGTCATTACTACTGAGAGCTATAGGAATACATGGATCAATAGAGTTATGACTCTTTGTCAGCCTGGCCAAAGTGCTGAAAAGGAACCGAGGGCTGTTTTTATTCTCCTCTATTAATGATGAGTAGGATTAATGATAGCCTCTAGATCATGAACATTTGGCTCTAAAGCACTCAACCCAAGTGAGTAAACCACTAGAGCAATATATGCCATAAGACTGTATACCACTGCAGTGGACTGTGTCCATATACATATACTCACACAGTCTGAACACCCATAAGGGATTGTTGAAAGAAAAAATGCGTCCGCCCTGTTAAAACACCACACCGGCCTACTGCTTACAATAGCCCACTGATGAAAAGGGAGGAAAGAATAAAACCCTCAGTGAGCTGAATGCATCAAGGGGAAATTGTACTTCTTCAAAATATAAATGTTCCCCTTGCATTTCTTCCACGCATCAGTGGCTGTGTGAACAGTGACTCAGTGGGGCCTCTAGAAGCACTCAGGTTGGGAGCTCTTGTATAATTGTGGAATCGGAAGAAAAAGGGGATTTAATGAAACCAAGCACGTACACAACAACAGAGGAAAAATTTCATGTGTCTGCGTCGTTCACTGTGAGTCATGTCCCTGATCATTTAGTGAGGTCATTGAAACTTCTTTGGAATCACTTTGTTTAATAAGAAGTCACTTAGGAAGCAGGTTTCCCTTTCTATGTTTCTGGTATTTTAGCATTTGAATAATAAGCCTGTTTTCTAAGCATTGAAGCAAGGCAATTCTATATACTGTAGTACCATGTTTTGTTTTAAAGGTCCAGTGTGTAGAATTTAGGAATTCTAATGGAACGGACTTGGCAGAAATGAAATATTCATAAGTGTGTTTTAATTAGTGTATAATCACCTGAAAATAAGAATTGTTATGTTTTTGTTACCTTAGAATGAGCCCTTTATATCTACATAGGGAACGGGTCCCCTTCCACGGAGCCCGCTATGTTGCACCGTCATGTTTCTACAGTAGCCCAGAACAAAGCCCAGACAAACCAAACACTGGCTCTAGACAGGGCCTTTTGCGTTTTTTGTGAGTTTCGTGACCACTGTAGGTTCTCCTACACGCTGGGAAGGGGAGGGTGAGGGGAGCGGTATTCAGTTGGTTGCAATCTGCAACCTCACCACTAGATGCCACTAAATCCTACACACTGGAACTTTAACATCAAAAACATTGAAACAATGAAATTATCACTACCACCCTTAAAAATTTCCAGCATTTGGTTTCTCTATGTTTTGATGGAAAACAACAAAAATGATCAAAAAACAGGGACACCATTTTTATTTTTTCCCACTAAGTCAAGGCTAAATCCATGAGGGCTACTACACGTGTACTATTTTCCCTACACAATGGGGATTTTCAATAGTAAACACATGGGAGTGACCAGACTCTCTGTGGGGACAGGGGGTGATGATTGTAGCTGTGTTGTGGTAAACCTGAGAGAGAAGGTGGGTTTAGGATTGAAAAAACATTCCTGCACAAGTGTCTTCTCTGAACATGGTTACATACTTTATTCTCTTTGATGAAAAATAATGTTTTAAGGTGTATTGTAGCCAATGTTGTAAGGTGGCTTTCAGACCATTGACTGTATATAAATATGGATGATGTGTCTCCACTTCCTACCGCTATGCAAAAGTGAAGCCAATATCTGGAGATGCCATTGTACTTGTGTGACTTCATTTGTAGCCAGAGTTTACACATAAGGTCAGATGGCAGGATAACAGCCCATGGGACATGCCCCTTAGCCATCCCGCTGTCTGACGGAGGTTTGAGAGTGGCTGACACAGCTGTCAATCATGATGTCACACCCCCTTTTTATGTTGTCAAATAACTAATTTAAAGAACTACCTAAAACAACAGAATCCATCTTTGGCAAAAATTTATTTGACATATACTTTGATTTTTTAGTTTGGACCATGTCCCATCCACTTACATGGAGGGGGCAGCTTATGACCTATTATGCAGCCAGCAACCAGGGGGCAATCCAGATATTTTGGCTTCACTTTTGGGAAGCTGTCATCGTCCATATCTATATGCAGTCAATGGTTCAGACTGACCTTAGCTCTGTGTGAAAAAACACAGCCCTCCCATTCATTTGACTGGGGGCAGTGCATTTGGGGTGCCAACGCGGAGAGCTCCAGCAAAACATACTTGTTCAACTTTTGCTGCAATGCAACGTGACGTCATCCGGCAAGGCGCTGCATTGGCCAAGTACCTACATGCAAGCGTACGATCCTGGTAACATGAACCCCACATTTCTGCTGTTTACCTCGTGGTCCTCGATGCCTTAAAATCCTGTCTTTGACTATTACAAACCACTGTTCCGTGTTTTAGCATCTAAACACATTCATCCATAGCTCCAACTAGACTTTCTGGATTGTATTTCATTGTCTCACTGGTCCCTTAAACAACATGCCCCCACCAACGCAGCTGCTTGCATTGTTTAAACACAGGGCTGTTTTTGGTCTGAATGCAGCCTAAACCAGCACTGGCCTTTATGGTCACATCTGCTGCAGATCTGCTAAAATTGGCTATTCACATCACTGGTAGATATGAATTAATAGAAAATAATAGTGTGTTTCATTTCAGTTTTCCAATGTAAATTTTCTTCTGAGCAACACTAACTAAATTCTATTCTATTCTATTCTATTCTATTCTGTAGGATAATGAACCCAGGAATATAAGAAGTAAAATTTAATTCTTTCAAAAACATTATGATTCCTAACAGTCTGCCTGTGAAGGTGTAGGAGCACACACACACACACACACACACACACGGACCCAAAGTCATAAGGATGTCAAGGAAACACTGGACAGAAAAAAGCCCCCAGCTTTCTCACCATCAGTCATGGAGAGAAAATAAACAGTTTTGGAAATTAGCTTTGTTTGGAATTTAACTTTGTTTTTCTTTTCAGATACAAACAGACTGCCCCAACCTGGATGGACAACCTTCCATTCTTCTACTAACTCACTGGGCCCTATTTTCACAATCTAAGCACACGGTCTGAAGCGCATGGCGCAAGTGCATTAAGGATGTGTCCAAATCCACTTTTTTCCTAGTTCAATGGCGGAAAAAATGGTCGCAGTGCCAGGCATATGGTTTAAAACGGTTGTACTTAGTCTCTTAATTAATCATGGGTGTTTTGTGGGCGTAACATGCAATAAACCAATCAGAGTGTCATCTCCCATTCCCTTTAATAGCCAGGTGCGCTTGCACCTCGGCGGATTGCTATTATAATGGCGCATTTGCCAAGTAGTAAGAAAGAACGTTTTTCTGCAGAGGAAATGGATCTGCTTGTGCGCGAAGTGAAAGCACACGATCCATTACGAGCACACTGGCCCCTGCTGCTCCTGGACCCTCCTCTGGCCAGCCGCCATAGTGGTGGGGAAGACACCAGTTTAAGACCCTGTTCATTCATTTGTTGTAAATTTCTTTTTGTTTGTTTTTTGAAAAGGTTTATTTGGTTCTCTTTAAAATTGTTTTGTCCAGTCATGGAGTAATGGGTAAAATCAACAGGGTTTTAATTGCTGAAAGTATGGAAACCTAATCACTGTAATCTCAAAAATGTTTAAGAATATTTGTTAAATATTGTTAAAAAATTAAATCATTATTTTAATCTTTAATCATTATTTTTAATTTTAATCATGTAAAAATCATCATACACAGTTGTCAGGACTTGATCAACAGTGCGTCTGACCACACCTCATTTCAAAACCAACACGCCCATGGGCGCTCAGACGGGCGCAAGTGCATTTGCTATTTAAACAATGTGTGCACTAGACGGGAAAATGATAACTGCGTCGATCTTAAACTAGCAAAAACACTTGTGTCACCCTTGGGTGTAAGATACAGCCCACTGTCTCTTAAGTCGTAAATTTTGGGAGAAGCCAATTTCCTCTGAGTTGCTCTTCTCCTCGCTTTTTCTTTCATATACAGTAAGTGTCTGAATTGGTCAGAAATGCCAATAAAAATGTGTAAAAATATGTATCTGGACTTATCGAACCAATGTTTCCTTTTCATAGTTAAACTTTTTCAAGACTTTTCCAAGGACTCTTCTGATTAATTTAGAGCTCCATGCATCCAACTCTGCAGCCTGACACTGAATGCACCAAGACTGGAACACCTCCCTGCTGTGTGTGTGTCCACTACACGGCCTCAGCTAGTCTGAGACTGGATTCATCCTCCTAAAAAGCAGTGAACCAAAGCTGTTTCACTGAACCTACTGCAATAGTCCTCATTTGGCTGTCACTCTGGTGACCCGAGTATCACACCGAAGTCTGCTTCCCGTTGCTCTGCGCTTTCCAGGAAGCTCCTCATCATCAGCCCTCCATCACCAAGCTAACAATAGGAAAACTATCTACCATGCTTCTGTCTCAGAGTCAATGCAAAACCTATTCAAAATTGTAATTTTTATTGGCTGTAATTAGAGTCTTGACCTCTCCTTGTGTTTTTTACTAATTTTGGTAACATTCATTCATTAATTCATTCATTCTGTCAGCAATAACTTGTTAATATAATCTAGCCATTCATTCATGCACCATGCATCCATGCATCCATTCATTCATTCATTTTAATTGTATATATTTGTGACTTAATTTGTGAGTTCATGACTTTCAGGTGACTGATTAATTTGCATATCATTAATTTCCAAGTGTAGTGTTATTCCTACATCACCTCCAATGTGCTGGACTAGTGGCAGCAATCTTACAGACAGGTATTTCAAAACCTCACCACATAAAAGTTTTCTTTTTGTTTGTTTGTTTGTTTTTTGGGTAGACCAACAATTAAGGTACATTCTGGCCACACTGCTTTCCCTGTTGCTGTTGTTGCTGCATCTTGTATTCTGAGCCCAACTTAAATGACAGTTTCGACGGCAGAGAGGCAGGAACTTTTCAGATGTCTCCTTCTGGGAATCCTTAGGCTATCAGGGCCTCCAGCAGCTCTTTAATCTTAGTCATTTTCTCTAAATAGTATACTGTTAGCCCCGTGCCATACTGGGATTAATAGTGCAGGTGTTCAAAGGAGATGCTTCGGTGTGGAAACAATGACTGGCCATCAGTAAAAGAGAGACATAGACCAAACAAATTTAGTGGTAATCACATTTTGTCATATGCTGTCACTGAAAACATAAAGCAGAGGGGATGGAATGGATGGAAGAAGTCCTTTCATTCAGAAACTTGCAGCTACTGTTCATTCAGCTCTTAAGGCTTTTTGATAAATATTTGATTAATATTCATGACAGCATCACTGACACATACATAAGTCCTCATTTCATATCTTTTTATCTTACTGGCCCAGAGTTTTAAAATGAATAGAACAATAAAGCACATGTCTCAGTAACCACACTACAGTGGGATTAAAGAGTCAAATACCAATCAATCATGTCTAAATCAATAAAAACAAATATACACACTGGGTGGCATTGCTGCGCTAGATGTCATCATTTGCATATTGCTAAATAACAGATAATGATCTCATCAGCAAAAACACATTTAATATAAGATTAAATCTGGGATACAGGTCTGACAGGTAATTATAGAAATAAATTATAATCATTCGCCTAGTGGTAATGTCTAAATGATGACATATGTTGCCTGAAATGGATCACACTGGTGTCCAAACTCTTGACTGGTACTATATATCCTAAAGTCCAGTATTACAAATGCAGGTACAAAATGCTTGTCTGAGTCATACACTACTGACCAGCACACTCCAAGGACGTCCTTAATACAAACAGATACAAAAATGCTTCTGTATCTGAGATCAGACCTCAAAATTAATTTTTTCCCCCACAAACTAGCGATGGGCGATACCAAACTTTTTAAATTTGATATGATACCAATACTTTTTACTATAATTTACAATTGCAGAATAGCAGTGCTACCTGCTTTGCCTCTCTGAAAACTCCCCTGCAACATCAGACAGAGGGTGGTGTAGGAGACTTGGATGTATGGGTATCTTCTTGTTTTTGTTCAGCCTCCTTATAACTTTCAGGGTGAATTGTTTTTAAATGTTTGAAGAGGTTACTCGTGTTGCTACTGTGTGGCACTTTCTTGTCACAAGTAGTATATCTTACTATATTCTTATCTACCAGTGAAAAGTAGCACCACACCAAGCTACGTTTCCTTTCTGCAATTCTCTCACAAGTTTGATGCGGAAGTGTGTGCGGCTGCGCAGTCGCACACTGTGTGACTTCCAGTACACAACATAGAAAAAGACAAAACACACAAAAGTGTTTACTGCTAAAATCAGTTGTGCACACCATGACTTCACCTCAAATGTTGCAATTTTGTATTTGAGGCCAAAGGAATGTAAAAAAAATCATTATTCACAAAATGTAACTCTCAACATGAAAAGAATTTTTTTTGATAATTTTAATTTTAATCATTTTTTATCCTTTCTATAAAAGTTGATCTACATGTGTATATTTTATGCACAGTAAATTCCTGGTTTTGATTCTTATTCTGTTTGTTATCATATTAGTTATTCATCTCTCTGTATAATAATCTAATATAATCATCCAGTCAAGTTTACCTTTGACTTTCCAACATTCAAGACTGTCCTCCCATGAAAAACAAGAACATGAGTCATTTCAGCAAAGGCCTAAAAACGGCATATGTTTACGTTCAAGTGACATAGTCCTCTAGCAGCTGACTTTTACACAGGGCGAGGACAGAAAAGAAAGGAAACATGTCTTCAAATGAGATGAAAAGCCTTTACCATTCGTTCTAGTGTTATGACATCCCTTGTTGTGCATATGGGTGATCTGATTACTGTGCCCGAAAACATCTGAACCCACAGCGGTTGTGTGCTGAAATGTAATTTCTAACAGCTACAGTAACATTACTCACCAAAAGTCTTGCCTCGGCAGGGGTGAAAACTCTATCCATGGCAACAGGCAGTTAGTGAATTACCCAGCTTGTGAATATGTCCCACTAATGATCCACATCCTCTTCACACAGCAGAAAATACAGTCTGATGGCTGGTAGTGACCGTAATTCTCATGAGGGCTGATGAAAGAACGAGAGCAATTAGGACATGTCTTGCTATATGTGGTATTATTTATTATTGGTAACATTATGACAAAAATAGATTATGCTAGACTAAGAGATAGTTTGTGTAATTTAGTGTTACCTATGCTTCCACTAAATAAAACTAATTCTTATTACTCCAATGTTACATTATTATGTTACCTTACTGGTCAAGTAAAGCAGACAATATCTCTAAGTCTGTTTGGAAACCCAGGTGTTGCTTCACTCCTCTCCATAGTGTTATTGTTGGACTGAGGGTTATTCTTTTCTGACTCTGCTGTTCATCACTTCCTTTACTGGCCTGATGACTCTCTCTACTCTTTTCTTCTTACTTGAAATGTTCAGTGCTCTGGGGGATGGTGGCTTTTGTGTTCCCTCTGACATTTTTGTTTATTGTATTAGATATTTGTAGATTTAATGGTGAGGATACAATGACAAATCTAGTTGTCATGGTAGTCATTTTAATAAAAGAGAATAATTATGACATTGTATGTTGGGGATTCAGACACATCTGCAGATGTAGATTTCTGCAGTTATGACTTAATTTTGTCATGTTAATCTTTAACAATTAGGATATGGTCACATAATGTAACACCAAGATAGGGATCAGGGTAGGTTTAGATATGGGAAATGGAAGTCAGGTCCATACATTTGTAATATTACATACATATATAGAACAACCTTTCACACATGCCAGTATCACAGTGAAAAGCAGTTGGGGATGATCAATCATTGACAAAAATGTGAATTAAAATGTTAATAGGCCTAAAACTTAATGATTTTGGTAGATATCTTTATTGGCTCCTATAAGTGTGATACCCACACAAATGGAAGCCTGTTCAGTTACTCTTATCAAGGGTGTCAATTAATCATATATTGTTAATTTTTAATTAACCAAAGGCATCTCTAGACTATTTGAAAGTCTTCCAAATGACTGTCTTGGGATTGACTCTCCAGGGCAGCAGGTTTAAATTATCCCAGCCAGTCAGTTTCATCTCTGGACCTGAGGTCAACACAACTGCAGAATATCAAGGCTTATCATGCATATCCTCAAATTTGTCTCGACAAGCACTTCCCATGAAGATAATGAATTATGAAAGAAAATGGTTAGCTATGGTTAATAGAAAATAGCATAAAACCTTTAAATTTAGATATCCCAAAAGAAGAGATATAATGAACAATATATATGCAGAAATATTATACATTTTTGATCAAAGCCATTTAGGAATCTAAGTCACCAAGCTGACTGAAGAATTTGCATTATTAAAACACAAAAACAACTGGATCATGGCATTTTAGTAACATTTGAACTGGCGCTCATGCAAATGTACAAATAGTTTAAAATGTCCCATTCTATAGATTAAAAAGAAATTACAGTACATAAGCGTAAATTGTGCTAAAAGCATATAAAGTATTAATCTTAAAGCTGCATTCATTTATTGTTTGGCCACTTCAGGGCAGCAGAATAAGCTGAAAAAAATACATAGTATCACTTTATTGCAAACAATTGCCAGTTTACAGATCCAGCAGACACACAGCAACATTCACTCTCCCTTTAGTTTTGTTTTGGTTTCTGCAAAATTCCTAATAAAAATATCTAGCTCTTTAGCTAGATTCTCTCTTATGTTCATTAGTTGTTAACTTTATCTGTCTGCTGTTTGGTGCTGGGCAGCTAGTGTGCAGTAAGTTTATCAAAGCTTTTTCACTGGAAACAGCTGCCTGGTATGGCTGGAAAAAAAAATGATGAGCACAAAGTCACAGGCTGCAAAAAAAAACAAACAATGATCCAAAATAGATTAATAGGCTCTGTAGAGGCGAGGAGAACAACCCAACCACATTGTGTTGCCAGGGCGGGGACTGGCTCACGTAAAAAGTGTCAGGGGTCTGTGGTGATGACATTGACAGTGTTTGTGTAATTACTCTCACTGCTAGAAGAGGGAGACAAAAGTTCTGCACTGCAGGTTTAAGTAATAGTTGAAATACTGCAACTGTCCTCCCAAGAAAAACAGCAGGTGCCCCAAAAATATGAATAAGAGGACTTTGTCCAAATGACAAAACAGCTAAGTAGTAATTATGACAGGAGCAAAGGAGGAGATCAGATGGTGTTATTATGTAGCAGCAAAGTCTGCATAGGGAGGAAGGTAGCGTGGATGGAAGGGTCAACAAAACAACACACAGGAGATCGCTGTTTGTTTAACCACGATGATGAAGGTCCCCTAAATTTAACAAATGCAATTTTAACCCAAACAAAGATGTTTCCATAACCTTAACTAAGTAGTTCTTTTAGCCCAAGCCATGAACATTTTGACTGGAGAAAGAGACAATCAGTGCCGGCTAAAAAGCTTTTTTCCCTGCTCTTTGCTAATGGGTAAGAGAGAGTTAAAATAGGAGATCAGTTAACCCAATAACCCATTAAAATATACTCGAATCGGCCCTAATACCTATCCTTCATTATCGGTTAGGACATCTCTAGTAAAAGTATATTATTTGATTATGATGTTTGATGCATTAACATATAAGAAACATTTTAATGTTCTTGCTGGTCAAAGTGGAGCAAATTTAGACTATGCACATGATTTACTATATGTAGAACAATGCATCGAATATGATATGTTTAGATGTTTAACATCTTAATCTGCATGGTTACTATATACAATAATATATAAAAGTACCTCAGAATTGTAGTCAAGTACAGAACTCTAGTAAATGTATTTACTTGCTTTCTGCCACCGCTACTATCATTTTACAAGTCATTGTAAGTCATTATCATTTATACCACATTAGAAGTGTGCTAGACTTGTAATAACAAGTATAGATTAATTTAAAACCCCTGCATGCTAAGCAATGTAATTTGACACTGAATAGTGTGAGCGAGTAAATGTTTACAGTAGCTTTTTTTATATCCACAAAATCAATCACTGTTTGAGAATTATTGCAAGGCAGTCATAATATTAATTTATAGCTTTTAATACTTTAATTCTGAGAATAAAAACAATATGTATGCATGTGTGTATCCATGTGTTACAAACAGTTGTTTCAGTGTGAAAAAATGATGTATAATTGTGCATCAAATAACTGTGAAGCAGTTACTGAATTCATAATGCCATTAAGTGTCATTACTACATAATATATTCCATGTTTTATGAGCTAACTGCAAGGCTTTTCACAGATTATTTAGTTCTTGACAGTTGCCTAATGTTCTTACTTGTTGAATATAAGGAGCTTTATTTAATGGCGTCATCAGCTTGAGAGGATGGTAGCCTATTTTGAACTAACAGTCATTGCACGGACAAGAGGGTTTGTCATATAGGCTGCTGATTGCTATGCATGCTGTTCTTCACACAGGCTTCACCCTCTAACAAGTCTAGTTGCTTTTAACAAGTCTAAACTAATTATCACATTTTTATTGTTCGGAGAAGTGGTGTGCAGCACTTGTATCCAAATTTACAATACAAAGCTATTGCCCAAGCGTTGATGGATAAGCACAAAAAATAAATTATAACATGCTTCTTTTGTGATCAAATATAATAAAATGCACTTAATGTCTCCTAAATATCTCACTTACAGGGTAGGATAAAATGATATATGGTTTTCCCTTATGTGGATTTTTTCAGTTGCCAGCATGGATTTCATTTCAAGCTATAAATCCAAGAACATAAAAAAAAATCAGCTCATACAGTATAGTGTTTATCAATTACCATAAATACAGTTTTGTTTCCAAATTAAATCTTATTTACTGTTCTACGCCACAGTTATATAACCCTTTTGTTTATAGGAATTATTTTTACATTTTAAAGTATTCCACCAAAAATTCCACTTTCCTTAATGAAAGCAAAGGCATTGCTCTTGTAAAACAAATCGTCCCACATTTCACTTCAAAGTCTTTGAAATGAAAATCAGTTAAGAAATATGCTGGCATTCTACTGACATTCAAAACACTCTTTAAAATGCATTGTTGAAGCACTTAAAGTACATTATTTAAGAGCTTTTATTCAAGTAAAACTTTTAATACCACACTAAAAATATTCTGTTAGTGCAGTATTATTAATTGTACCTACATTAACTTAGTTTCACCAAAAGCTCTAAAATTGAGTCTAGAGCTCATTATAATTTATGTACATCTGGATAGTTTAATCATATTTTATTTTATTAAAGGCATACTATGCAGGATTTGTCGGTTGGTGTTTGTAAATGCACAGAATTCAAAGTTGGCCTCTCCTCCCTGACTCAGCTAGAGAGAGAGAGAGAGAGAGAGAGAGCAAGAGAGAGAGAGAGACAGCAGCGGTGGTTGAGTGAGCTAGAGAGTGAATGAAGAGAGTGAACAGCGCTGGCGAGAACAAGGCCATGAATCAGATAAATAAAACATTATTTTCTGATTGCTTCACTGCGGTTACATTCTGAAGCACAAATAAACACGCCCACACCTCTGCACATCTCTGCAGGAAGGTGCCGCATTGCCGGATTTTGTGTGAATGCAGAGCTTCATCCTGTCCGCTGTGGCATGCTGCTCTGCGTGTGTGTAGTTCAGCATTGCCAGATGGGAAATGTTAAAGTATCATACAAGAGGCTTCAAATTATCGTATTTTAGAAAATTATTGTATGCGAGTCATAACCAAAAGAACGAAAAGGCATAAATGTGTAATTTGAGAAAAAAAAAAGTATTTATTAAGAGAAGCGACCTTTTGACACGGCCTACAAATCTAGCCACATTGTTTAAAAAAATTTTTTTTAAATTGCTGTAGATGCATGGAAGGGGGTAGTCTTTCGGGACTCACTCAAATATAAATGTCCCAGCATTTAACTTTTTGGCTGTTCCAACAATGACTCTGCCCTCCTCTTTGTCTCTCCCCTGTCCTCCTTCCTGTTCAGCACTGATTTTCTTTGCTTTTTTTTCACATGGATGCAGCAGTAAGCTATGTCTTGTGCAATCTCTCGCGAGAGAATGACAGCCGTGCTCATGAATCACATTTATCATCACAACAAACATGATTGGCTGAAAAGACATCATGTGAGAAGAGATGTGTAAACACAGACGTAGGATCCATATTTTACTATCGTGATTTGGTCGGGAAATGAATTAAAATGAGGTAGCCTAGGCTGATTACAACTACTAATACTAAGTGTCACAAAATGATCAAATTATCGTACATTATGTGACTTTTGGCATTATTGATTGCACATCGTACAGAGGACAAAATTAATTGTACAAATATGATAATTATTGTATATCCAGCAATGCTGGTGTAGCTTAGCCCCACCCTCAGTCAAGCAGACACACAAACCTGCAGCTCTTTATACATCCATGACACAGAGACAAAGAGCAGAGTAGAGCAGAGGAGAGAGACGGAGACAATGATGTAATGAGTTCTAACCTCACACCCTGCGTGCTGTTATTGGCTGGGCGCTGCACACCCACTGCCCAAAGGATGTTGCCCAGAAGCGTCCCGAACACAGCAAAATAATAAGAAAATACAGGCAGAGTGCAGGGTCTCTGCAGATAATTACACCACCACACAGTTCTAAAGGGGCATAAGTGATGATTGAGAGGGAATATCTTTGTATAAGTCTAAACATTGTTTGTTAGGAAAATCCTGCATAGTATACATTTAAGTGTTGTGCAGTGAGGCGGACTGATAGGAGCTGCTCTACACAACATGCTGACACACCGTCCAATCAGTGTCACTGTGTGTGAGTGATAGGTGACCGAGCACAGTTGATGTCTGTCTGGTGATGGCTGCAGTTTCTGTTCATGCTTTTGTCAAAAGTGGGCTGCTCAGTGTCTCACATACCATGTATCATCCCACTGAGACATAAAAAACAACTACTCCCAAAATTTAAATGATTACATTTTTATTGTAAACCTCATCTCCCTCATAGCACACAGCCTTAGTTACCCTTAAACAAGCCTGAGTTTGAGCATGTAAAGCTGTCTTCATGAAGCCAACATCCTTATTTACCTTATTGATTCTTCCCAGCGATACTTACACATCAATATAGTTAAAAAAAACATTAGCAAAAGGTCATCAATGTTATGAGACAAAAATACAGGAATGTCCAGTTCACTTTGATTCAAAACTTTGAGGGATTTCCCTATTAGCATTGGGGCATTTCACTTTAATTAGCATGATAGCGTGCTCTGTCTATATGGTTACTGCTATGAAGCTGTATAGGACAAACCCCAAAAAGTAACTTTCTTGACTTTCTCTATCTCTTCAGAACTGAATCCACTGGTTGCTTTCAGGACAATGTCATCCTGACTCTGTTTGTCTTCCACAATCACCTTGTCATCTCTAGTTGTGTAAGCTCCTGGTTTTGTCCGCATTTGTGTACTAGCTGCCCCGCCATATGGCTTGCTGTTGACTGTAGCATAACATGGCACCAAGCCAGGGCTCATAAGCTTCTGAGTCGACCCCAGTTCTCATCTCCGTTCAAGCTACACTGCTGCCAACTGCCTAAAAGTCCAGTCAAAATGTATGTGCAGACATGTGAAAGAGTCCAGAATGAAGGTCTATTTTGTCCTTGAATAGGTATTCTGTTATTCCAAATCAAAGGTCATAAAAGGTCAATATACAGTATATGTGACAGAACTCACTCACACCTGTCATACAGGTGCCATTTTTTTTCTAAATGTACATTTTTGTCTCCTACTTCTTTCTTGTCATGCTCACAAAGCAACCATGGGTTCTTGAACAAACCAGACATTAGGGTCAAAGTTGCATAATTTAAACAGTGTTAATGAGATACAAGCCAAATCCCATACAGTATCATGTAGGAAGATTATACCATATACTGATGCTGTGCAGTGGCAATTATACATAATTGCCCAGTTTTCCTTGAAGCATGGTAATCACTTTGAATTGAACAGGGTCTTGGGTTTGTGGCTTATGGTACAATTAACTCCCCTCCCGGTGTGAACAATTACAATAGTGTAAAGGGGGGCAAAATTAATCACCAGCAGAGCTTCTTCAGAGGTTAAATTGTTAAAGTTATTTTGTGAAGTTTCAAGCAGGCTGTTTAATCAGGCCCAGTTCAGTTTGATGTCTCTCTGTGGGAAGCACAGGGGATTTTTCCAGCTCAGCTAGAAACCAGGGACTATGGGAGGCTAATCACATACTGACTAAAATAATACAATATGAGCACATTCAGTGAGCCAGGAAAAGCACATTAGACAATAACGGAAGAAACCTTCATTAGTATTTCCTTGAGTATTCATCACTCAGGTGTATTCCCTGTAATGAATGAAGGGAGCACATGATTAACATCAGACAATGAAGCCTACAGGGAAACTTCAATGACATGAGGTGCTGGCCCCTGTGTCTAGTGAGGATACAATAAATCACAGACACTTATGTAAGGGTGGCATGCCAAATTAAGGCCTATTGAATCCTTAGAAAAACCTCCTTTACAACTTTCTTCAAAAGTAGTGAACAGAAATTTTGAGGAATAAACCATTTTGAAACTTACATTTCTGAAATGTTTTAGGAAGGATGTGAGCATATGTTGATAAGTTAACTGGGAGTTTCTTGTTACTTTTAGAGTTAATGATTAATGCTAAAATAGTTTGAGACATTCAGTAATGTTCATCCTTTGAACACACCTGAATGCAGACAGCTATTTTGAAAGGACTGTAAAGTAGTAAGCTGTCTGAATGACCTGTTGTGGGAACTAAAGTCTCTATAGTAACTAAAGAATCTCCTGTTCTGCACTTTTACTGTTGTAATTGTGTCCTCTCTATTATTACTTTTTTCCATTATGGACTTCTACAGGTTTCTATCTGTCTACTCTATGAAGTTAAACAACCTGTTCTCATTCCCAGGTTGTCAAATACCGCCACTTTGTCACGCCCCTCAGTGTCTGATACTGACATACAAGGCATCCTTTAGGGTCTGTATGAGATGCATCAGGCTTTCAACTTACTCCAATGTAAACCCATCCTCGTTATTATTAGATGCATTTTTCAACATGCAGTATCACAATTAATTTAATTAATTTAATTAATCATAATTATATATTATGGTGTGACAATGCTGTGGTTAAGGTCTGGTTAGGTTCAGGGAAAGATCGTGGTTTGGGTTAAAATAATCACTTGAAACGTTGTTGGAAGCAGGAAGCAAATAGTGGTCTCCTGCAGCAAAGTCCAGCTTTTCCACTTTTTCGTCTATTTATCTTGTCGTCCACCCAACCCGCCACCCCTGAATAAGGACATTTGTCACCTTATATAGACATCATCGGCCTAATGGCATCTATTCCAATTTTTTCTCTGTTTAGTTAGTCTGTTAACTGTTTAGTTAATGAATGAAATGTCAGAAAATAGTGGAAAATGTCCACAACAATTTCACGATGAGCCCAAGGGGGCTACTGTTATCTTTCTCAAACAGTCCATAACCCACATATATTCACTATTCATTAAACTGAATAGTTTACTATAGTATAAGGCAAACAAAAACAGCAAAACTTCAAATTTGAGAAGCTGGAGCTAGCAAATTTTGGGCATTTTTGCTTGAAAATTATTCTAATGATTATGTCAAAATTGTTGCTGATTAATTTTCTGTTGATCTATATTTGGTGACTGCTGAATTTATTGGTACTGTCTCTGTGCTCTGGTTGTTTAAATTTAAGCTGTGACTACAGTATGCTGACTTCATCCCATACTTACAGTAAAGGTAGTGGTCAGCATATTGAGATCCAAATGAATAGCCCTGCAAAATATATTGCCTTTGTGAAGCTTTTAATTGTTTGTTGAGAGTCTGTGTGAGAGTGGTGGATTTAGGTTGCTTTTTGTTTTTTAAGCCATATTTTGTGATTATGTTACACTGAACAGTGTTATATTATAGGTGTACCTAATATTTTGCCTCATCCCCAATATGTGTATCTGGTGGGATCTATGCCACACTGTACCAGACCTTCCTCTAAACTGTCTCTAACTGCATTGTAATGCAACAAATAGAACATTGATTGAAAACATGTTCAAATTTCTACTGGAGTCTTGCATCAATGGCTAGTCTCTTTATACACTCACCGATTACGGTTTGTATGGTTAAGGCAAACTGTTCAAGCAATCAAAACCCAGATCCAGACAAAATGTTTTATGTAATGTCTTGAACACAGTTCTTCAATTGCCTGTGTATCGACATGTGAACGGAGCTGCTGTGCTTGTTATTCTGTCCAAGAGCATGTGAAATGAGAGTGAACAGACTTCTAACCCCCCTCTGGTGCCCATGGGAACTGCTCACTCGACAGTCGGTGTGCCTTACAGCAGTAGATGGACCGTGGAGATGGCGATGCATTCACAAACCACTATGGTGTGACCACCAATGTCACTATTTCTGCTGAGAATATGGAACCAATTGGCCCTATGCAATTTTGTGCTTGTGTTTTCATTAAAAGAGTAAGCAGGTCACAAGGCACCCCCTGAATATTGTTGCTAGCATACTGCAACAGAATGACAATTTAAAGAGCTCAATGCCAGTGCAGCGTCACTATGGGAACAAACTATGGGAACACACAGGGAGACAAAGTTAGGACTGAAACATTCGATACCATGTCTTAATTGTTTGAATCATTTTGATTATAAAGCTAAAAAAAGACTCACTTTTCAAGGTTGCACACCAATACTGCAGTTATTAAAAAAAAACACAAGTGAGTGTCTGACCACTGCTGCATTCGCTCCTCTGAGCTAATGGAGCTGATGGCATGGCTAAAGATAACAGTCCTCTAGCCTCCTCCAGCTAAATCCCCTCATCAATGTTTCACACATCAGGTTGTTAGGGAGGGATCCAGGTCAAAGCCTTGTTAGATCTCAATCTCAGTCAATTTACACAGGATGACGGCTTAGAACGATACAATCAACAACCTCCTGGCACTGCGGCATGGATGGCTAATTAATTAACTTAGCCTGGGTCTGACAAAGGAGAGCTTATGTGTCACCATTGTTTCATCAGTATTTAATAAAGGACTCGGGAGAGAGAACAATATGCTGCTGACTATAGCTGCACAAACAGGAGGAGCTGCTGAAAATGTAAATGACCATGACAAAGTACAGCCACAATTCACAAATGCCAACTTTGAAGTGCTTGCATTGACTTTCATCTGATATCTGCCGATATGAGGACAAAAGGTCTGCACTACAGTGTGTGGCACCATGCCATAGATCCACATTAGAAGCCTGACTGACAGACAGGATGAAAATCCTTGCTGTTGTTGCCACAGAGACCATCTTCCCCCTCATTGGAATTCACAAAGCTGTTCCCAATAAGAGGAGCACATTTATTTCATTTCCATACACTCAATCCCATTTATTTACACA
Source organism: Scomberomorus guttatus (assembly GCA_038419695.1). Classification (NCBI taxonomy): domain Eukaryota; kingdom Metazoa; phylum Chordata; class Actinopteri; order Scombriformes; family Scombridae; genus Scomberomorus; species Scomberomorus guttatus. The sequence goes on along the minus strand of CM076456.1, from coordinate 22,954,341 downwards.
GTCTCTGGTGTATCTGCCCAGAACATGTACCTTTTCTCAGTTTAACAATCATACCCTGTGCTTGGGGAGAGCTACTTCTGTAGAGCGCTTGAACCAGGAAATCAGCTCACACTGGTAATTAGTTTGCCCATTTGGTTGCTGACAGTTGAACTCCTTTCATCAAAATACCACAGGCTGAGGTGCCTCATGTTGCCCGCAGTAACACACTAGCCTTGGTGACTAGGGATTGCTAGCCCCTCCCAGAGAAACAAGTCCTCATACCTGTATCGTCCTAACTATCTATGTCATCCATTTAGCAGGGGATGAAATTCCATCTCCTGTGCACATTTTCCCTCCAAAGAAAACAACCTCTCTGTGACAGAGATGTCAAACCTCCTGATTATCTGTGTAAAAGTGCTTTATCTGCAAGCCAAGGCCAATATTGTGAGTAATAAGGGGGAAAAAAGCCTTTGAACAATGTCAGCTTGTTTCTGCAGGTGTCCATTGTTTTTTTCCTCTGAAAGACTCATTAAATTTATGCAAATATCATTGTCACCCCTTGAAACATGCAAATGCAGTCCTTGCATTGTGTTATGAGATGAGTGCTTTGCAGAAATTTTCTGTCCTCTTGGCAGTATAAATAGTGATAGTATTTCAGTTTCTGACAAGGTCTGTAAATATACTTTAATCATATTTTCCTTCTTCTAAACATAAGTGGATATTATATCCCTAATGGAAAGAAGAAAATATATAATATAACCCCCCCTCCTATAGTAGCATAGATCCTGTTACATGTACAGATGCATGGCCATGCAAACGTGTACATATACCTGCAGTTATCATCCTATTCAATCAGAAAACTCTTATCTCCAAAATTGCCGTCATTTGCTGCACTATCTCCAGTGATGCTCTTGAACAGGGGCATTTAGGAAAGCATTTGAGTGCAGGAAAAATCAATTGTTAAAAAAAAAAAACTTTCAGTGCCTGAGATATGTGGTGCAACTAATGAGTAAGTAGCACAGAACTATTAGATGCCCACTGCCTCATCGTGTACAACATTATATTCCAAAAATGTAATTTGAAAAAGAAATTTTGAATGTAGACATTTCATATAATTACAGTATGTTAGAAATTATTTTTTGTTTAAAGAATGAAGCACTGAATAATGTATAAATTACAACAAATGTAAGAACACACAAAAGATGTTAGGTTGTTTTTTTAGGTAGACATCGAGCTAGGCTATTTTTCTGGAGGTTAAGTTGCTTTAGCTTTAACTGGTAATACAGTGACTGAACAACATCCTACTTCAATTTTATTTAAGTTATTAAAGTTATTACAATTCATCCTGAAGGGTGGAAAACTATGGACCACAGCTTTATGGCTGCTGCACTCCAACTGGTCACCAACCCTCTGACACAGTTTTACGAGGAAGGGCGTCAGTGATAGCTGTGCAGAGTGGATGGACAAAACTGAGACTGGGTTATTCACTCCAGTTCTGTCATGTTCCTTCTCCATTTTTGGGCATTCTCTCTGATTGTCTCTCCAAGGAGATCCAGGACCTGTTGCTAAAACAGGCTGTCTCAATCGTTCCCACTCACACCAGAGCGGGTTTTACTCTGCATACTCCCTGGTTCCCAGTTGATAGATGTTCCACATGCTAACCATCAGTGGATTGCTAGAACTGGTTCAACCAGGCAATTGGTTCACCATCGACATAAAAGATGCATCGAGGTGGTGCAGATACACAGGAAGTTCCTACGTTTCTCCTTTAAGGGGTTAGTGTACAAGCACAACAAGCTACTCACTGGCTCCCTGCACATCCAGCAAGTGTGTGGATGTGGCGCTGCAACCGCTGCACAACCAGGGCATGAGGGTCTTGTTCTACTTAGGCAATCTCATTATCATGACCAGGCTCAGGGAATGGGCCATTTTCCATGGTGAACGTTCCCCCATCAGTGCAGGACCTATGTTATTGGGGGTCCCCACAGCGTCTGTTGATGGGGACACCTCCTCTTGACCTCCTTCATAGCCACATTCACAGATCCGCCCCTGACGAGGTGCGGAGGGGCACCTGCCCGGGGACAGCCATAGGTGGTGTGTGGCCTTCAGAGGAAAACCAATATACCAACCTCCTCGAGCTTCAGGCAGTGCTCTTCTCCAACACCTCCTGTTCAGGGGAGTCATGTTTTGGTGAGAACAGACAACCACACCACGGTTGCCTACATCAACGGGCAGGGCGGAGTCCGATACACAGCCCTGTTGAAGATGGAGGAGAACCTGTTGGTGTGGGCCTCAGAACACTCCTGTCTCGGAGAGCCCTCCACATTCTGGGTCCGGAAAGCAGGGGCGCCGACCTCACGTTGAGAGGCAGCTCTTTGGCAGATGAGTGGGTGCTACACCCTAAAGGTGGTGCAGCAGATTTGGAACCAGTTAGGGAAAGCGGAAGTGGACCTATTCGCCAGTCGAAACAACACCCACTGTCCGCTCTGGTTCTCCCTGATGCCACAAGCTGATCCACCCCTGGGGGTGGACATGTTTGCACATGTGCTATGACCTAGGAGGCTGCTTTACGCCTCTCCTCCTCTTCATCTCATTCCCCTTCTGCTGGAGAGAGTGAGACAAGAGAGACTGTTGGTCATCCTGATAGCCCTGGAATGTTGTTTGGTACGCAAAGATGACCCACATGTTGGCGGCCCAGCCCTGGTCAATTCCCCCAAGTGTGAGGGCTCTGTCCAAGGAGGCAGGCTCGATAGGTGTGCTGGCTGCGTTGGCACAACCTCTCCAGGCTTGGCTCCTTAGACGGACAGGCTGATGTGGGCTAAACTGTCTGCACAGTTTGTGCAGACCATCCAAGCGGGGAGAGCAAGTGGTTGGGATTCCAATGCTGGTGCAAGGAAAGCAGACAGGACCCCCTGACATGTGCAGTGGGAGGGGTTCTCTCCTTCCTACAATATCTGGTGGAAAAGGGACTGTCTCATGCCACTGTTAAAATGTATGCAGCAGCTGTTTCCTCCTGTGTAAGGGCTTTGGCAACAGACATGTCTTCACCCACCCCCTTGTGTTGTTTCTTATAGGGGGTTAGGAGACAACAGCTGGTGATGCGTGTCTCCGCTGTTGGTGCTCAAGGTCCTAGTGAGGGATCTCTATGAGCCTCTGGAGCTCTCATCTATGAAGGCGTTGTCATTCTTTCTTTGCTGCTTGCACTGACCTCAATTAAGAGAGTGAGTGAATTGTGTGCCCTGTCGGTTCACCCCAGCTGTTTGCTGCTTCATGGTGACCACAGCGGTGCTACTCTCAGACCAAATCCCTCCTTTGTTCGTAAAAACATAAGGAGTTCATGTAGGTCAAGAACTATTCAGCTAGAGGCGTTTTGTCCTCTACCCCATGGGGATGCCAGGGAGGCAAAACTGCACCTCTTGTAGCCAGTATGTGCGGTGGCATGTTATGTTGAATGCACGGCCCCCTTTCAGTGAGGGAGTGGCTGGTAAAGCCCTATCCAAGAAGCACCTAGCTAGTTGGCTTTGTGAGTGCATCTCCCAAACTTAGAGGCAGGCGAATAAGAACCCCCCCCACCCCACTGTGGTCCGAGCACATTCCACACATGGTGTAGCAGCATCTACGGCCTTATTCAGTGGGGTAAGTGGACATGTGCACAGCTGCGTCATGGTCTGTGCCTTGTCCGTTTATAAGGTTCTGTCTCTTGGACACGACGGGCTCCTTCTCAAGGTCTGTGCTCACAGGTGTGACTCAGGACTTGTGAAAAAGGTGGGGGGCAATTATACGCCTGCATTCTCCCATGATCTAAGATGACTCAGGGAATGGGGTGTGCAGGGTGTCTGTTGTTTGACCTGTGACCACTGCAAGTTTAGGCCATGGTTACACCCAATTCATGTTACTGGGATGGGTTGGGCCCCCTCCTGCTCCTCTTAAGCGGCTGGGATTATAAAGTAGTAGGAGGGCCATGGTGACTAACCTATAGCCGGTCAGGCTCAGTGAGGCTCTGCCTACTGTATCTGCCTACTGAGTCTAGTAGAGGGCAGGGCCTATGTGAGATAAAATGGTTATGATATTGTAACCCTAGTTCTATAAGCCCTCTACCTATGGACCCTGCAGCTCCTACGCCATCCGCTGAAGTGGTTTCTGGATGAGAGTGGCAGTGAGGCACTGCCTTATATACTGTATAAGTACTGTATACACATCCTAAATTGGCCGGCTACATACATGCATTTCAGTGGGCGATTGCGTGTGTGTGACTGGAGAAGAGTATTACCCATAGAGTCCAGTAGAGGGCTCCACCTGAGCTTATAGAACTAGGGTTACAATATCGTAACCTTGGTTCTGTTCGCAGTCTGACTTTGTGTCCCTAGCTGCCATTCTCCACAGACCCTCAGACTTTTCTCCCTTTTTGTTTGGACTGGAATGTGTTGGAGAAAGCTGATTTGAGTTGTGTTATTTTGCATGATAATTATTTGGGTTGCCTATATTGGTTGGTCTGTCTTTGTTTTCACTCCGGTCTGAACTTGCACAGTATATTCTCTGTCTCAGTGATAAAGAGAATTGTGTGTGTTTTGAATGTGCTCTGGGTTACAAATTGTTTGTGAATTGCATTTGCCATTTGTGTTTGTTTGTGTAGTGCTTCAGCTTGGTATTGTTTGTTCCTCTGAGTCCAGGGTTTTCTTTAGTTTCATCTCTGCCTTGCTTTGGTTATTCTTGACAGTTTGTAACCTTGTGTTTCTCATGTGTTGCTTTAGTCATGTTCAGGCTGTTTTCCCCTGCATAGCTGTTCAGTGTTTAGTCTTTTTAGCCTTGCCATGTTTGTTGCCTGCCACACCCTTGTTGTCTTCATTGTTAACGATCCTTATGTTCCCCTTCTTTTCCAGTGCTTGCCCACTCCAGCTGTGTCTTGTTCGTTGATTAGTTCTTGTGTATTTATACCTCTCTGTTCTTTGAGTTCTTTGTCAGTTTGTGATCAATGAATCCTGGTGTTTGCAGATGTTAGTTTTTTCTCTACGTTTCAAGTCAGCCAGTTCTGTTTTTGTCTTTGTCTGCCAGTAACCAGAGTCTGGTAATTAAATAATTATTTTCTTCAGTTCCTGTTGCCTGCCTGTTGTTTCTGCATTTGGGTCCAGTTGCCTGCATTACCATGACACTCGAAACTCCAATTTTCAGTCTTAACCTCTTGATTTTGCATAATCTACAAGCCCTGGGTTTGGGGCAGTCGTAGTAGGGTAGTAGATGTATCTTTTTCTTGAAAATACATTATATATATAATTTATTCATTTTTAGAGAAAAAGCTTTTTGACTGTTGTGGCTTAACATCTCTATCAATTATTTTTTGTTCAAGCTTTTTATTTTTACAATTTATTTTGCTTATTCCTTGTTAAATAAAAAAAGCAGGATAACTCTTTATCAATGTGTTTGAAATGTTGTTGTGGAAATTGTGGACTGTAAAACCAAAACAATTAGCTAAAAGACACTAGACTGCTTCATGGAGCAGAGGAGAACTGCAAAGATGGGTGATACATTTGGTGTGAGTTTGCTACCACAAGTGACTCCGTTCACATTACACATGGTCATTAATTAGTGCAGCTTTAACATAAGCCCTTACATATTCCATATATTATATTAATAATAGTTTATAATATTAGTATTGCTTATTTTATAATGACACTTTATACAATTGTCACTTATTTTTATATTGTTATAAATAACTGCTTGATATTTAGCACATGTTCGGGATGGTGGCTGTTAAGGGTTAGATGGTGCACAGAACCACCCTCAAAGTTTCTCACAGGCCACCACTGCTTTTCTCAGTCTAATTGGCCCTGGCTGTTCCTGTCCTTTCTTTCCTTCCTTAGCCTGAAGTGCAGTTTATCTTTTTTTTTCACCCCGTCTGTGCCTTCCATGATCCCATCCTTGCCTCCAGTGTTGGCCACACATAATGTATTTACAACTAGACTGTTGATGCCTCCAGTGAAGCTCCACTGTGGCACCCACTGAATAGCCCATGAGACCATCTGCATATTGCCATTTAGCTACTCTTCGTCTCTCTGGTCCAGATCTGCAGGGTCTAGTGGAGCACCAGCATCTCCAGGCTTTGGTTCTGGCTGGAGTGGATATCAGCCAGCTCCCCCCAGTTGAGCTCTTTAAAATAGGATTAGGCACACTTACTGGCTTCTTTGGAAATGCAGTTCCATTGGCTCACACTTATCTGTTATGAGCAGTCATGAACTGATGGTAGAGGAATGAGGAACAAAATTAGCCTTTAGAAAACAGTTCAAATAGTACATAGTCTGTTGTAGCTGATCTGGCTTACAGCATAACCTTGGTTCATCTTACTCTTTCGGGAATGGAGGTCACAATTTATCTAAATACCGTGCCATGGTCAGAGCCTGCTTGGTTGTGAAGTTGCATTTTCAGTTACAGTAAATTGAGTTCCATTGCTTTTATCAAAACAGACAATCCAGTGAAATTGTACAGTTAATAGAATATTTTGTTAAAGAGAACACCATTCATGAAGTCAGCTGAAGTGGTCAGCTGGGTTGTTATATTTTTTATTAAATACACATTATATTATATTTATTTCTAAAAAATGAATTATATTTATTACACAAGCATTCCCTTAAAAATTACATTTTTCTTAGAGGTAGTGATAGAAATAAGAAATGTTATTTTAAAAAGCTAAATGTTTAGGTTCAGTAACAGCAAATACATTTTTTCTTAACTATCTCTCCCATGCTGAAGACATTTTAGAAGATCAAGATCAAGATTAGAATTCAACTGAGCAGGACAACATCAATTACAACACTGTAATTAACTGTAACTGTAACTGTAATTAATTTTAGTAGCTATACTTCCTTTATTGATTTCTGCTGTGAGGTCTGAATTAATCACACAAACAAAATATTTTAAGTACTTTGGTTAAATTATCATATTAGAATTTCTGATGAAACCACAGTGGACACCGAGCTAAATTACATCCTAATAACTTCTTCCAGTTGTCTTCTGGCTACTGCTTCAGCTGTAAAACACTGACTGGTGTTTCCACTGGACTCAGCGTGCTGTGGTCCTGAATCTACATTTTGAAGCCCCTTTTTGCTTCTGTTTTTCAGGATTTTAACTTCTTTTCTCTCATGTAAATTTTAACCAAATTTGCAGAATATCTGCAAAAGAAAATTCAAATGAATACACATTTCTATCCACTACTATTCTGCAAATATTTGGAGTTGGGTCGATGTTAGCGCTATTGTAACCTCAAATAGTGAAAAACAACGTTGAAAACACGATTGCAATGTTTGTTTCATGTATTAACTTAAGGAACATTACAGTCTCCTCAATATATGGTGAATTAGCAAAGATCACTGTAATGCAGTACTAGAAGATATCTTTAATGCTTGCAAGCATGGAGTCTACATCACATATATCACATGATATATATTTACTAAGTCTGTTTCCATTGCACTTTGTCGTATTTTACTTTTATTGATATGGCAACTTTTTCACCTCAGCCAAGCATAAAAAAACCTTTTTTTCGAGTTCTTTTTTCCACTTTTTTTTTTTACGTGCAAATTGAAATGGCGAATAATAACACGTGGATGGAAATGTACCTTATGACAGTGCTCTCACAAATTCTGTTTCTGTAGATGCAAAAACAAAATGTGGGTAGCAGCTTGATGTAATACAATACAAAAATACAAAACCATATCAAAATCATTTACTCAAAGCATAGGTTTAAAGTGCATCATCAGAATAATTTGAAATATGTCACAATCACATAAATATTCTAGTGGTTATAAAAATGTATTGAAAGCTTGCATGAAAATCTTAGCTGCTATGTTGTGCCTGTGATGGCATCCAAATAACAAGCAGATGTGAGACGGTTTAAAATAGGTCTGAAGGATTCATTATTTTTATTTTAATTGGCATATTTATATTTATATTTTAAATTACAAGGGTCGTGATAATTAGCTACAGTCCGTTGTCTTAACATGTTTTAGGTAAGTGGTTAAAGTTTTAGCCAGAGACTGATTTGGCAGCCGAAATGATAGCTGTCACTGAAATATTTAATTATCAGTAATTAGTTTATGTTTGTACAATGGCTAGACTACAAAATTAAACTCTGGGCGTGCCTGTTGTTTGCTTTGAGTATTCTCTGCATTCAGATATCTAAAGTATTTACGGTCTAACAAAGATGGTACCTGTTTGTTTGTTTTTTGTGTGTCTGTGTTTGTTTTGTTTTGCTATTCAATGAGACCAAAAGAGTCGTGAATCTTTCTTTTTGTGAAATGATCTAATAACCCACAAAATTAAATGTATTTTTCAATGAATTGTAGTAGGTGACTAAAATGTCAAACCAGTTGTTGGTTATAAGCATTACTGTCACTTTAAACATTTTTTCAAAAAGATTTAGGGTTTAAATGTTTCAGAAATCGCTTTCACTAGTAGGCCTTTGATAGCTAAAGAGTAATGTCTCTGATGACATTGTTACCACTTAGCCATCTACCTTGAAAAGTGATGGTTTGGTCAGAGATTTTGTAAGGAGCACTGGGAATTTTCACACAGGGCAAACCAGGGTTTCCCATGTAATGTCTTGCTAGCTACTCTAATATCCTGAATATAAATGTGGATCAATATGAAGAATTCTCAAAATGACATGGTTGCCCTTTGACAAATTAGTATTTGGATGCAAATATTTCACAGTGATATTTGTTTCAAGCCTGAATAAATGACGCTTTGTTTCAAAGGGAAAATAACTGACATTTTATACCACACGTGTGACAATTTATTTTTCATCTGTGAATAAAACCCCACAAACCGCTGTCAGACAGTCTATGGTTAAGAAAGGATCTGTGTTTCATTTGCATGATATGATCATCTTAAAGTTATTGGTCAAACTAGAAAATCACCAGCAGCTATAATGTCTACAGTATACCATCCACCTTATTCAGATGTGCTGCTTTATTTCTCATTCTAGCAGCACATTGTTCTCCACAAAGGCACATTGCTACAATCAGAACAACAACATGATTAGTTAATTAGAATTAGAATAAACTGTATTTGTGGACATTTAGTGAGCATCTGTGCCTGTTATGGCTATAAACTGATACGATATCACTGAAAAACATGAGAATATTGAACAAAATATAATACATTATTATGAAGAGAGCTGAGTTGAGCTTTAGCTGCACTTTGTTCTATACCTTATACACCCTATCAGATTATCTCAATTGAATACGTCTCATGCAAGGAACTCACAGGCACTGTGATCTCTGACCCAACAGATGTTAATATCATTCTGTGTGCTGGTTCCTTGGAAAGCTGAGAATAAATTACTTTTATTCTCAAGGTCAGGTAGGATACAGTATCCCCTATGAAATTCTCTTGAGTCTTTGATCCATCACCCTGGGGGAAATCCTTGAAAAATAACTTGGGGTTTTGTGGCTTGGCTGCAGTGACATACGAAGTCCAAACTAAGGGTCTGAAATGGCATGCAATTCCTTGTTGCCGCATTGTTTTATAGCTCCTAGATAATAAATGCAGATTTGACTCATCTGTCCGGTTTGCAAGGCAGATCAGATGTCTTTTTCTCTGTTGCCTTGGTGTTGAAATACATTCATTAAACCACTGTAAAAGATGTCGTTCCGTTGCTTCAAAACTCTAATCATGATGTCTTTTTCCTCGGGAATTCAAACTCTGTATTTTTTTTAAAAACATTTTTGTGATTCATCTTTGATTATGATACAGTGAAGTGAATGTTACATTATTTTCCTTCATTGTTGAAAAAAAGGGATTCAAGGCCTAGTTTAGATTTACAAGGTTACAGATTACAAGGATGGTATTTTCCATGCTCTTTCTTTGATCACATTTCTTTCTTTTTTGCCAAATGTCACATACATTCTACAGCAGTTCTTAACTATAATATATTTAATATACCATAGAGCATTTTTAGATCTGGAACATCAGGTAAGTAGAGTTCATTGTCCTGTAGTTCTGTAAATTGTAGAAAAACATGAATAAGAGTCTACAGCTACGCAAGCAGCTCTGTGAGGCTGCACTTCAACACAGTGGTGCTTTGAGATGAATGAGCATATAACTGACAACATGATCATGCTATTACCCTTACAATGACAACGTTTAAATGTTAAGGTTTGTCAGGTAATAGTTTACCGTGCTCACCATCTTAGTTTAGAGTGTTAGCATGCAAATATTTGCTAATCAGCGTTAAACACAAAGTCCAGCTAAGGCTAATTAGTTTTGTTAGTTTTTGTCAGTTATTTGGCCATAAACCAAATGTTGAAAACATTCATTTTGACCTGATGATGGTTTTAGATGAAAAATCAGATGATCATCAAAGCAATCACAATTCATCCTGAGGACAACATGAATATCTGTACAAAATTTCATGGCAATCCAATTAGTGTTGAGACATTTCTGGACCAAAGTGGCGGACCGACCGTCAGATTGAGAAAACCTTCCTTAGAGCCAAAAAACTGCAATTAATTTCATTGATGGTGTGAATGTGATGAGTAAATGTATGCCAATTTTGACACAGGAATCTTGATTTGGCTACTTTGCAACTTAAACCAATTCATTTGTAATTTTTACTGAACTCTTATCAACCTTCATCACTGACAGTACTTGTTTTAAATGCCAGCAAAATAAGTTAGTTAAGTATCACTAATTGCATAACAAATTAAATGTCAAGGTTATATCTTAGAGTTAAAGCCAATGCCATGCCAGGTGATAAGGTCATTTTGAGTGATAAAGGAGTGAATGTTCAGCCCTTTCAGCTCCATTTATACAGCTGGGCATTCAGAAATCCTTCTTTGCATATGATGACATTTATGATATGGCCCAAAGGGAGACTGAATATGGAATAAGTGAAGCCATTGGCCAGCTTCTCCTGAGAATTCTGTGTTAAGCCCTAAATGAGAAGCAATGACAGTATTCCTGCCAACATTTTTATGGTGAATGTGTGAAATTGTGGGCTGGATCAATACTGCTTCTCCAAGGATTTCTTCAATTCAGGATAACCTTATCCCAGCAGAGAGGGCGCCCCCTTTACAAAGCACTTGATGTGCATGACAAGGAGCTAAGGCCTTTGTCTATTTTTCATCTATCAGTATATTCAACAAATACGGGAGGTAATGATGTGGGAAAACAGGCTTTTTTGTCATTTTGTGCTGCACCTAATTTCATTTGGATTATTAAATGTAGTGATGTAATTATGTTATTGAACCAGGGACATTACATGTGAAGCTCCAGTATTCATCGTAAGAATAGCAACTCACACAACAACATTATGGTTTGGAGCCAGCTGAAACAACTGAGAAAATGAACAGCTGTGTGTCTTAATTGATGGCACAGTCATTTCAAATTGTGATGATGCTTCATTCTTTATAATCTTGACTGTCTCTGGCAGGAGACTATCACAGTATTGGGCTTTTTGCTATCAGTGTTTCCACACTTTTTTAAAAATCTTTTTTGTGTTGCTTTATATTTATGCATTTGGCCTCTTTTTTCCTCCAATTTGGAATTCTCAGTTTGTCCCCAATTCTTTGTTTGTCCCTGTCACTGCTAACCCTTCTGTTGGCCTGGGGGGGATATGTGCTGCCACTGTGCGCTGTGACACATGTCACCAGCTGTTTCTTTTTACCTGGCAGCAATAAGCTTCACAGGTAGAGTATAATGCATGAGAGGGTCATGCTTTCCCCCAGGTTTCAGCCTCCACTGTGTAGACACCTGAACCAGCCTGCCAGCAGTGACATCCCTTACTTGCATCCCACCAGTGAACCTGTTCAAATCAGTCTCCTAGAAATTACATATTGTTTTCCCAATTACACTGCGTTGTCAAATGTAATCGCTGCCTGGATTATGTTCATAGGTAACTTTTTTTAAATGAATGAAGCGCTACATTTATATATCACTCTAAAATTGGAAAAAGTCAGGGTGGATGGAGGGCGTACAAGATGCAGGACTCTGGCAACAGAGACCTGAGTTCGCATCCTGGGTCCTGTGTGTGGTTAGGTTTAGGCAACAAAAGCACTTTCGTTAAGGTTAATGAAAGATCATGGTGTGGCTTAAATGTTAATAAACATGTTATGCTTCAAGTCACTTCAGACTTTTTCAGATACACTTCAGACTAACCTTAACCAAGTCCTGCCAGTGCCTAAACATAGCCATAAAAAGTTTAATGATGCTGTAGTTTCCACTAGGGGACATTGTAGTTGAAAAACAACTAGGTGCGTTTTCTCTGAACATTTCACTCAGATGTTCAGTATCAACATTATTGCAACTTGCCAAATACATTCATTAACAACATTTTCTCATTATACTGAGAGAAAACGTAACTCAGCCGGCATTACATTGCTAGCAAAACGTATTTGCTGTTGCAGTTTAGTTGTATATGAACGTAATTTCTAGGAGACAGGGTTGGATGAAATGATTCTGTATTTTTTTATTAATCTTTTATTTACTTAGTGGTCTTCTCCTTACTGTTTTAGGAAGTCCTTTACAAACCAACATATATTTACTTATTTGTTTCTGTAACAGATTATGAAAGTAGTTTATATAATTTCTTGACAGTTTTTGGTATCACTTTAAGTCGCCCTATTTACATTTATAAGCAGTGTTGAATATAAACATGTAATGAATGGTTTATAAACACACATAATGTAGTTGTAAGCAGACTTAAAGACATGTTAAGTGTTTATTAGCGTACAGTATTTGACAACATTTGTAACTTCACTTAAATAATTATATAACTAACTTCTAGAGGAGTTATAGTGGATGACAAATACATTGATAAACACGATATCTGTTTACAATTATATTATACTGTGTTATAAACCATTGATATACTGTACGTTTATATAATGCTTATAACTGCTGAATAGGGGTACTTAAAGTGTTACCAACATTTCTAATGTCTACTGTGGACTAATTGCAAGAATGCCTTGGTGAGATGTATGTTTTCTTGTGATGTCAACAAATGCCCTCTCAGTGAACCGACTCACATATGGCCTAACATCTCATCAAGCGTAATCTCCTCCAAATAGGGAGTTTAATGGTTTTCATCCAGAGGCCTGATCATTGATAATGATTCCCATATGCAGCTCTTATCTTCCTCCTCCCATTGCCAAAGGAAGATTTCAGCACACTCAATCAGTTGATGAACATTTAACGGCGGTGGTCACAAAGTGTTCATTATGTTTATTGTCGAGCTCTGGTGGTGAGGGTTAACATTTCAATCTCAGACTGTAACTTTCTCAATGTGGAGGTCAATACCTGCCGCATCCCCACAGCTCCACTTGTGAAGGGAAAACCTTGGCACATTGAAATGTCTGGTTCACTCCCTCTCACAAACAACTTAATGACTAATTCATCACAAAAGGTTCAGACTTATATGTCTGCTATTACATATCCAATAAACTAAACATGCAGCCAAGTCATGTTGTCATTTTCTTTGCACGCCATTTTGTTTTGTTTTTTTGCATTTGTCTGTGGTTTAGGGTTAGCAGGAACACAAGAATCTGAATGAAAGCAAGTTATTAATTACAAGTTTACAAGTTTATCTGCTATCCATGGCCAAAAGTACATGGACAGCCAAACATTAAACTCATAAACTCATACAGTATGTGATTGTTGAACATCACATTCCAAAATCTTTCATATAGATAAGAATCATAAGATCATATATAAGACTCTAAATATACATATACCTATACACACATATATACACACACACACACACATATACGTATATACATATATACACACACATACATACATACATATATTCATACAATATACAGTAGTATACAGTAGTATAGGAGTTATATAATGAACAGAACAGCAGAACCGAAACAGGAGGGAAATGAGGACATGGACAATTTATACTTGTCATTTCAATTTCATAATTTGCGGACAGGAGACAACAACTCACAAATCAACATGTTTACTTGATTGCCAGTTGGTGTGTATGCTTTAGGTATGGTCAACTAACAGGCTAATTAGTTGATTAGCTACCATTAAAGGAAGTTCCATTGCTTATTTCACTACTGACAGGGCCACAGAGTGTAAGTAATGATGAGGCTTAAACACATTTTAATATGCATATCATAAAGGCAGTTGTAAAATGTGATTTAAAATCATGGACACCTGCTCCTGAGGATAAATGACCAGAATTCTGCATGCAGTGATACATCTCTAAGTAATTATCTATCCTAATTACCGAGGAAATATGACCCAATTTATTGCAAAAAGATACTAAGATACTGCTGCATACTTTATGACGAGGTCATGTTAAATCTAGAATTTGTTACATGTGTATTTTGTTGGTCAAAAAACATAATTTTGAGACCCAAGAAAAACATTTCTGCAAGTGCCCCAAAATGACATACAGTAGCGTGCAAAAGTTTTAGGATGCTTTCAAAAATTAATTCCATGAATAATTTTTATTTATCAATTAACTTCATAGAAGGTTTAGTAAACAGAAAAAACTAAATGAAATCAATATTTGGTGTGACCACGCTTGGCCTTAAAAACAGCACCAGTTCTTCTTTGTACAACTGCACACAGTTTTTCAAGGTACTTGGCAGGTACGTTATTCCAATCATCAAGTCACAGTTTTCTGTGGATTTAGGCGTCGCAGTTGCTTCTGTCTCTTCATGTAATCCCAGACTGACTCGATGGTGTTGAGATCTCTGTGGGAGCTATACCATCTGTTGCAGGATTCCTTGTTCTTCTTGTCACTGAAGATAGTTCTTTATGACTCTGGCTGTATGTTTGGAGACCTTGTCATGCTGCAGAATAAATCTGGGACCAATCAGACACCTCCCTGATGACATTGCATAACGGATAAGAATCTAAACATCTAAAGCTGCCTAAAACTTTTGCACAGTGTTTATGTTTTCGTTCAAGTGACAAAGCCCTCAATGTGCTGGTAGAAATTATGATGGGAGCAAAGGACGAAATCATTATAGAGTGGCTGACTCTGTTTAGGGAAGAATTTAACACAGTAGATTGCTGTTTGTTTCTCATTTTCAACCGGCAGTCAACACTATTTTTTAAAAACCACGACCACAATCATCCCCTTAACCACATGGTCATTATTGTAACCATGATGGCGAAGGTCCCCTAACCTAAAAAAAGTAGTAATTTTAACCCAAACCATGATGTTTACCTAATCTTAACAAAGTACTTATTTAAACCCAAACCACAACCTCTCCCTAAACCTAAAACATTGTTTTTGTGCCTAAACCTAACCAGAAGTGTTTTCACATAAAACATTTTTCAACAGTGATTTGTAATGGTTTTAGAAGACACACAGTGTGATCCTGTCAATAACTGCCAATAGATCAGAAAACACTTCTATGTGTTCTGCAGTGCATGGACAAACAACAACTTGTTTAAATGAGCTGTTGATCATTTTGGTTTAGGACTACTTTTAAACATCATGATGAACAATAATCTCATCATGAGAACATTCCTATTAGGTATGCTGCACTTATTGAACTTATATTATGTGCTGTATGTGTCAACTAATGAATTACTCATTTGCATTTTAACTATCCATGAGCCAGCAAGTAATGACACATTACCTCCCATGTGTACTGCATGACAAGTAAGACATTTAAAAGAAAGCAGGAGCACTTTAAAATGACAGATATGCAGCACAAATGCCATTCTGTAAGCTAATGTTTAGGCTAAATAAGTAACATGGGAGCATCTTATTTGTACATATTCAAACATAAAATACAAACAAAGTATAAGTAAGTAAGCCCCAAACTTTAACTCTTCAGTCTTATATCAGTAGTAATATAGTAAATAAACAACCTCCTATGTGTTAGTTTACTCAATGACTTTATGATATAATAATCATTAATTTTATACTTATTTGTGGCTGCTGCTGATTAATGAATAACTAACACATTATGTTTCCAAATGATTTATTACACCGTTAACCAGCACTGTTAGATATTTATCCTTCATATACCTGCCTCATAAAACTGTCAAATCAGTATTAATTAAGGATTACATTGTGAACTGTTGCAGGTTCAGTAGAAATATAAAAAATAGACCCATCATTTCAGAATATGTCAAAATTAGATGGTTTCATGAGATGGCATGCAGTCATGTGCAAAACAGTGCTTACAGAATTCATGTCGTGGCAACAAGAAGAGAAACTCAGATTCATAACATTACAGTAGTTTCCCCTCATAGACAATAACAAAGCTGTAGACAACACTTGGAGGGTCGAGAGACAAAGTAGATTATGAAAGAGCTGTCAGATATTAAGTTGGACTTTGCTGCTGAAAGGTCTCAGTCTTTCATTCTACCCGAGGCAGTGCCTGAGCCAATGAGATAAAGGCCTCTGTGTTTGTAAGAGCCAATCAGTAATATTCTGAAGAGACCCAAGCCAATTAATCTCTTTGGTGACATGAGCTTTGGAGGAATGGCCTGGTTAACTCCTGGTGGCGTGCTGAGTCTGGATCAAAACCCTGCTGCTTTCCTTTCATCTCACGGCAGACAAAACCATGACGTTCCCTGCAGCGGAGAGAACTTTTGAGAGGTTTTGTCTCTGTTTGAAACTGTACCTGTTCTCCCAAGCGCTAAAAAAGACGAGCTCTATCCTAGAATCACTTCCACAATCTTTTGAAGAATTTACTGTCAGAATAATTTATGCAAAGGGAGTATGCAGACACTTACAGCATCCTTTTGAGTTCTGTTTTTATTCCTCTGTAGTGACATACCCGACTAACTGGCAGACCAGCATGTCTACTCTCAAACCCCCTGTAGATCAAAGCCAAGGAGACAGTTGGGTGTTCCACATCCTCTTACAGGTCTGGATGTCTGACACCAAACATACTGCGTCTAACCATTTTGGTAGGGCTGAGGGACACAAGCATTCTTAACATGTTCTCCAAATTACTGTGACTGAATCATTGGTGACTGGTGTTAAATGATGTGGATAAAACAACTGAGGTTCAAGGTAAATAAATACATAACAATGCTAATCCACTGTTCTCTGTACAGTGATTTTATTGAAAATAGTGTGATTTAATTGAAATTTAATTTAACTTGGAGAATGGAGCTAATCACACACCTGAACTTGAAAGCACCCATTGAGTACATCTCTTTTCTGGCACGGCTGCAGTTCCAGCCCATATTGCAGCCGCGATTAATGCTGTGAAGATATGGTAATGCACACACTGTTGTTCAAGGTGTTCTCTGTCACAACTGCAGGGAGGGGGGGGGGGGAATAATATATCATTAAGGCTTGTGGTTCGATACGAGACAACACTGGTCTTTGTGGATGAGGAGTGACTTTCACATAGAATACAAATACATCAAACTGTTTTCTAAGAATGACTCTGTTGTGAACAGCAAAACACAGCACAGACTGCTAATGTTTCCATTGAATGTTGAATATATAAGGGCTGTTCTGGTATATAATCCAGTGCTTGAGCTGGATTACTTCTGATAACACTGTGCCAGATTGACAGGGGGGCTCAATTAGTGTACAGAAAATGATGTAACGTAATTTAAAACTTCATCCAAAAACTTTCAATGTCATTCCTCTGGGGTAAAAGTTAATTAGACAATTATTATTGAGTATATTATTTATTCATCACTTTACTTAAGATATAAATAAATCCTATGTAAATACTTTGTGGGTATTCTGTTCAACAGCTATAAATCTGGTTCATGGTTTTTGAGCAGAAGAGAACTAAAGGCTCAAGGCTTTTGGGACTCTTTCATTTCAATTTCAAGGACTAGGGTTCTTAAAGGATAGTTTGGATTTTTGAATACATTACTGACGCACTCATATGTACATGTAAATGGGTCTTGGTCATTGTAATAATTCCTACTCTTCATACTGGCCCTGAAGCTATTCCCCCGGAATGAGTCTACACTGTAAGAGATGAGGGACAAAATGTACGGCCCTCATTCTGTGTAAAAATACATTCCAAAGTTCAGCTGATGCTAATTTGATGCTTCAACATCCTCAGTTAGCTAAATCAAGGTACCTTCCAAAGTCACAGTCTGTTTGTCCAGTTGTTTGTTCCCAGAATGTTACTTGCCAAGCTGCGACGGAGGGATGCATTTTAGTCATTGCGTGTAGATTTGTTGACAGAACCAGCTTTTTACTGACATGCAAAGAGAGTGAACCACATTCTGTATATTTATTTACTTACCCCCTTGTCAACGGGTGAGTGTTAGTTGCAACTTAGTGTTAAGGAAATCTTTAGAATGCATTTGACCATAGTTTGTTTCTTTTACAACACACCAGATAAACACAGATGCGAACCATGTGTCTTATAGGCGCAGAATCACTAGAAAATCCAAGGGGTCAGTCAAAACAGCTGGAGATCGGCTCTGAGATGTCACACATGCACCAAAACGGTCAAAATATTTGTGTCCAAAAACACAGACTGCAAAAAATACTCCAGCTATCAAGTCTGCAAAGCGAAAACTCACTTCAAAGTTTTCTCTGAGCATGTCTTGAGTAGTAAAGGCATCAACAAACTTACACCTACACCACGCCTACCAGAATATACCCTTTCACTACAGCTCAGCGAGGAACTTCAATTCCGGGGAAAAAAAAGAATGAATTTTGTACTAAACAGAGTATAACTTTGGAAGACTCAAGTTAGCTAACTCAGACTACTGAAGCCTCATTTTAGCTTCCGCTGAACGTTGGTATTTTAGCACAAAAAGAGGGCTGTGGATTTTGTCCCCCATTTCTTACAATGCAGTCACGTTCCGAGAGAATAGCTTCAGGGCCAGTGTGGAGAGTAGACCTATTTCCACTTACATATTGGCATGTCAGTCTTGTAATAAGACAGACCAAACCTATCCTTTAAACAAGACAACCAACGATGCAGGCGCATATGAACTTACATTGGCTGCTGGTTTCATTTTAGGAGGTTGAATTTAGTGTCCATGCAGCAGTGGGTGCTCTGCGTTAATTTAAAAACTAAACATCATTCTCAGGATCAGTGTGGTAACTAACAGCAGTCTGGAAGAGTTCATAAGTGGATGAGGCAATGTTTTGACAGGACCCAATCCCCCTGATAACCAAGCATAACAGATCTGTCTGCTCTATTTGTCCATCTCTTCCGAGTGCATAATCCTACATGTCTCATAGCCAAACGAGCCTCACTATCAGTTTGATATATGAAACAGAATGTGACAGAGGGGGTAATGGATCAGGCGTGTTGTCTTCATGCATTCAGGCCACATATTCGAACACTTTGACGCTGCTTGCTACCCATCAGTCCACTCTCCGCCTACATGCCATCCTGGACAAGACCGGAATCAAAGTGAGGTCAGGATGATTGAAGATAATCTTGTGTCTTATCATGTCAACTAAGATATGATGTGACACTGTGAAGGAAACTGTGGGGGGGGGGGGGGCACATAAATGGTGTTTAAACAGGAATAGAAGCCTGTAGCTCACTGTGGGAGTTCCTACCACAGGGGACAGATCTGCTCTCATGAAGAATGCATAGCAGTAGGAAAGGTGTGTGTCTGCGTGTGTGTGAACGGGCTGCTATCATAAAGCATAGAAACACTTCACCACAGTATCTCCATTTCCAAAGCTATCCTTCTTCAAAGTAAATAACTTACATGCTTGCTTTACATATTCAACCAGATTTTGTATAACCCAGCATCCATTTAAGTCACAGATTAGTCTTCTAAAGCCCTACATCATACTACTTGTAGACTATTGTGTCAGCATATATAAATTGTAGAAAAAGAATCGTATTAGTCAAAATGAATATTTGCATATTCCAAATTAGTGTAGAAAGCGTTATTAAAACTAACACACAGAGTCATTTATTTCTTCCAGTCATAAATGCGGTATCATAGAAGCTCTTGGCAATAATATGAGCCATTAATATTTAGACCAGGCAACCACTGTGTATAGAAAAGTCTGCAATTCCAACATGCCACACTACTAGAGGGCAGCCACAATAATAGAACAATATTCCACCACAACCCCACTTGGAGAGGATCAATGTATTACAATATCTCTTCACCTCTCAGGTATAGGGCATGTGATATGTTCAGTAACATTGAAGCCTCTACTTAGTCACCTGTGCACCCAGAAGGCTAATCATTGGGTAAACAAACAACTCCATGTGTTGTAATAGGAGATCAACTGTCTGCCGAGGTGAGATTATGATGACAGCGAATCAATGGTCTTCAATAACATGGCTCTAAATTAAATCCTCTGTATGGGCAGAAATCCCTGCTGTTTAAATGCAAGCGACAGTAACCCTTTTTTTTCGCATGACAATGAGTGATGCAAAATCACTCTTTGTGCTCACCACTCTGTCAAGTTAAAGTATCCAAACTTCTGTGGTGGAGATGACTACGCTATCCCTAACGGATGAACCTCTAGAGCATGAGTAGAAAAACTGACAAGACTAAAAAAGGGAAACGCATTGATAGGGTTTGTCTGGCACACCTAAATCAGCCTACTTTCCTTTCCTAGCAAAACTGCCTGATAGTCTCATACTGTGACAGTTAGACAGGAACTACTCACTTGTTCCACCTCAGCCGATCAGAGGGCAATAGAAAGATTCATAGAGCAGTTGTCTCTATGCTTTAGGAGTGAGAAGATCCGGGCCCTATCTATACCCTACCCTATTTATATAGTTTATGCTATGCTGTCTCCCACCACAAGATGACTGCCACACTTCATTGCTCCTTTAGACAAACGTTCCATGAAACAATTATATTTTAAAAATATGTAATTTTAACAAGCACTGCATATCCATATATAAATATAACAACTTCTTTAACACTGAAAACAATAAAAACAATCCAAAACATTTACAACAGCAACATTTAAATACTTGAGTATAAAACTGAATAAAACAAAGTGCAATAATCCACACATACAATTTAAAGTACATCTTGTGTCATCATGTGATATAAAATTATAACTAAATAATAACAAATAGAATTCGTCTTTGATCGGTGAGAAAAATATTGGGTAATACTATATTCTGAAACCTTGATCTAGACCACAATGTAGGCTGTTCAAACCTGTTCAAGCAGTCAAGCCATATTTTCATCGGCCAGCTTGAGCAGGGTGTGTGCTAGGCTTACAACTTTGCACTCACACACTCACACTGATGATGAGCTTGTAGTACTTGAACACAAATACTTCGGGGACACCCTCAACATCAGACCAACATTTTTCAACTTGATTTTGACCACTGAAGGGGATCTTTATCTCTGTGAATCAGGGGCTAGCAACAGTAAGTCGTCATTTCTGATTCTGCTCATTGCTCTAGTCCTCCCTTTTTTCCATCCTCTTCCTGTTCCTCTGCTCTGATGGACTTGTATCCTCCATGGTACAAGGGTCAAGGAAATGCCACTGTGTATCAACTCATACATAGCATCACTTTCATATACAGCCTCCAGCTGTCCTTGGTTAACTGAGCGACCTTGTCTAAGATAGCCAACACATCTTCTTTGCATAGCTCCAGCATGGGGAGGAGAAAGGAGCTGGTATATCAGACAAAATATCAGTGAACTCACTGACTGGTTTTTGTGAACAGCCTGCAGGACATTGTGTCCTGCTACTTAAGGGAAAGGTTGTTCCTTCTGTCATCAGAAAAGACATGTCTGACTGCTTGCACTTGCTCAAGGATGTTCTCTGCTATAGTTAAGATCCCAGCAAGCTATGACATCTTGTCCATTTAGAAAATAAACCATTTACTTACTAAGGAGACAGTGTGTCAAATATGCATCTAATATACCATGCTCTTAAAGTTCCATCTGCTTTTTGTTCACTTTTTGTTAGCTGACAGTAGCTGCTAACACACAATCTACTGTACTAGCAAGACATTTGTTGAAATCTCAGTTAAACCTTCAGCTACACACACTGCCCAAACATTGTAAGCATGTTACCTCTGAATATGCACCACCGGAAAATTCAAGGCTGAGCACTTGTCTATGTGAAACTATAACATTAGCTCAGAGGCCAACAAGGAGACTGAGAGTTGCAACAGGATCCTTTAGGAATATGCTTCTCCTGAACATTGTCAGATGTCAGACATTTTTTAGGATAGCCTAATTATGTTGCAATCAAAATGAAAAACTATTACAAATAACCCAAAAATATTTAAAAAACAAAATACTGCATGTAAGACCATGTGTTTTGTACAACATTAGCCAAACTGGAATGCCATGCCCCCTCAGTTGGCCTTGAATGTGTGCAGGGTTTGATAGCTGTTATTGTGTAAGGTAGAGACACATTGCCATTACAAGATTAATCAAACAGAAAATCAAAACAGAGAAAACCCAAAACTTCAGTTTATTGACTTTAAATAAATAATTTACTGCAATGACACTGCCCAGCATGAACCACAGATCAGTCGATAAATGTAGCACCATACATTATGTAGCACTTTTTAAAAGAAACCTGGTAAGAAACTGAAAAACTACTACTTATGTCATTTTTAGTAACTCACCACATTTAAATTACCAATAGACACAATAAAGAAAGAACCACACATGCAGAAGGAAATGTAATAAGATGCTAGGAGTAACAAATGGCATTCAAGCCCCTCTGGCAGAGATACAAGGAGCTGCAACCCATGGGGATAGGTGGGTGGGCAATAATGTCTTCCCAGAGGCCCCACCAAGCCCAGCTCCTCAACTCCCCTGCCACCCCCACCCCCACCCCCCTAAGAGAGACAATATGTTCAATACACACACACAA
This sequence comes from Scomberomorus guttatus, assembly GCA_038419695.1. Lineage (NCBI taxonomy): Eukaryota > Metazoa > Chordata > Actinopteri > Scombriformes > Scombridae > Scomberomorus > Scomberomorus guttatus. The sequence continues at coordinate 22,931,615 of CM076456.1, read as the reverse complement.
ACAGAGTAGAGTTATTCACCCAAGAGACTCCTGAGCTGTACAGGTGAGACCACACATGTATCACTTCAATTTATCATTCTCACAGGGCAGGCTTTGCAAACATTCCGTAGCTGTGCTAGATCAGCTGATATGAAACATGGCCAGATGCTGGCGTCCTGGCAGCTTGCTGCCCTGAAAAGGCAAAGGTGTAAAACAGGGATTAAGTCATTGTGGCTTGCAGCAAGTATAAACAAAAATGGCATCTGTATGCTCCAACGTAACATTGTTATCTCTGTCCTGAAATGCACAGAGTAACAGCTTATTTTAAAATTCAGGACCTATACAGTACCCGTTTCATGTCTGCTGGCTTTCATCTTGGTGGCTTTAATTTTCTCTGTAACCTTCTCAAACAGTACTCCCACCAATTTAGCTTCACGTTTCATTATTTGCTCAGTTACATTTTCTTTCCTGTGAAATATAAGAAAAGTCCCATCACTAGAGGATGCAAAGCAGGTCAAGGTTTGGTTGGTACATTTCAAATTAATTGATAGAGAAACCTAGAGAGTCTTTTAGGCAGCTAAACATGCAAAAATCAGAATTTTGTCTACAAACAAGGATTCAGTTCAACATATATGGAGACCCAAGTTTCCAGTAATAAAAGAATAGTGGATTAATATGCAGTAATGTTGAGCTTTTATAGGATGTTGATATTTTCCCTATAACTACTAAGAAGTTATACAATTCTTTCCATTCTGTAAAATAAAGTGTTGCTAAATGCTCTATGCCAATACTAAGAAGCTCATTTTACAGCAGCTATGGGGAACATCCTCATTATTGTTAAAGCTGGTCAATAACAAATTTAATGAAAATCTTCCACAGTTTTCTTTTAAAAACAATTTGTCTGGCAGCCCAAAACAACCTACATTACCAGTCAAAAGTTTGGACACACCTTCCCATTCTCTTGAATGAGAAAGTGTGTCCAAACCTTTCTCTGGTACCGTACTTTACTGTTAGGTACATATAGAGTGTGTATTGAGACGGCCTTGGAAAGATTTACTGAAGTAAAGAAAGTGAAAATAACAACATCAGTGAATGTGGATCATTTATGGACATGATCCAAGGTCCAAATGTAACCAGGTGAACTCTACCACCAACATTCAAATCACAGTAATGCAACCTGACTTTTAATATGCAGACTAACACAACAATTAAATCTAAATTATTAATTTATTAAGCATGCAAGTTCATTCTTGCGTGACCAAACAATCTTAACTCAAGGTCTACTTATTAGCATTTTCTGACCTTTCAAATGGAACACGGAATATAATAATGTAAGAGAAATAATGTAAGAGTGGTTACATTCTCCCCACACACAACCACCTTTTATCACTTGAAAAAGTTTTACACTTAGGTCAAATGTTGACATCTGAATCAATTCCATTTACTGATGAAGACCGTGCATTACTATTAACATTAGCCCTTCGAGACAGATTTGGGATTAGTGATATTTGACTATATAAATAAAACTGACATAACTGACTCGACTTATAAGTTATTAATGTTTTCTTGTGCTGTCTGTGAAAGTCAGTCATCAGTAGTGTTTGTTAACACTGAAATAAATGTAATGTATAGTTAAGTTAAATATCTTGTGAATGTGAATGTAACTGTAATTTACACTGTCAAAAATTACAGATTAAACATTTAATTAAGCTAGTTAACCTTATGTAAAATCAAACAGAATAAAAAGCTGTAGACTAAAAACAGGCACATCCTGTTTCAGGTAAATGAATGAGATGCATGTATAGTGTTTCGAAGCTATTATTTGTTTTTCTCAACTCCAACATTAGCGCCAATCGTCATTCACCATGGAGCAATCACTGCATTAAAAAAGATAACATGAAAGGGTTTGAACTAGGGTAACACCAGACCAAAGCCTGGATTTAGATTAAATCAGTGGATGATGAATTTACCAAGGGAAGCAATTTAAAGGGGCCTTAGGAGTTCAGCTTGTGTTCAACAATAGGATATGCAAAGAAAGTTCAATGCCAAAGACACGGGACTAAATGCCTGACAGTATTAATTTGTTTTGGATTGTCAAACTTGCTCTCATACTTACTTACGCACTAAGGTCCACTCAATCTATTAAAATCAAACATCCAATACTGCATACATCAATGTAACAGCAAATTCACCCTGGCAACAACATTTCATTACTTTAAAGTGAGATTTTAAAAAATGCTGTTATTCTGGTCCTCAGAAAACACTTTTTTTCAAAATGTTGATACTGTAGTTCTGCATAAATGCAAAGTGTTGCTGTGTGCAAATGCAAATACAGCACAATTCTGTGATAAGGATGGACAGTCAAAGAAGAGGCCTAGTTAATCCATGCAAGACGAATCAGGAGAGGGAGAGATATGATGACCTTTGAACCTAAACACCAGCGTGTCTGAGCAATTGTCACCATCAGCAAAAATGTCAACTCCCAAAATAGGTTTTGCTCTGTACTTCTCAGGTTACACCACTCTACATTATCACCGCAGGGGTTTCCTGCACCAGCCATAAAATAAACACTTGTATGGATGGATGTGGTGTTATGTACCCATGGAGTTGGTATTTTTACCTTGTAGTGTCTTTCTATTGGGTGGTAAAAATGTATACTCCTACTGAGCTCAGGAGGCATACAGAAGGTTTGAAGTGTCTGGATAGCTGTGTCAATGATCCTTACAAACACTCTTCAGCTGTCAGTATAGCTTACAAAATGTGGAGGTTTTCTAATACGGGGAAATGTGAAGCCGTTAAAGCAAATGGAGGGTGATCAATGTGTGCCTTATCTACCTCATACTGCACAGTTATTCCCAAATTTCCCTTGCTTTCACTGCTCTGCTCCCAACTGACAAACCCTCTTCTCTCTCAGCCTTCTATTGTCAGGCACAGCTGAAGCAGTGTCTCGCCAATTAGGGGAAGGGGAGCCTTGGAAAGCCATCCTGCTATGTCTCTGTATTTCAGTCAGAGTAATAGCTTGGATATGCCAGTGGTTAGGTGAGTCATATAAGATACAGTCTACCAAGAGAATAGGCGCGCTGCTGGAAATGTAAGGATCAATAATTTGCACAGTACTATCCACAGATGTTTGCAGTCTGAATAGCCTATGTGCAGAGGCATCATTACAAGATAGGTTTCATTCACTATCAGTCACTGATAATATTACGTCACCACCTGCACCAAATGTTACTTTCGGCAACAATTTCAAATAGAAGATGCAAGTATGTGCTGGACATGGAATTGTTGAGATGAAGCCACAAGACAAAACAGCTCAAAAGGTAGCAAAAGACCTCTACTATGCACTACATTTTCTCATTATGTTAATAGAAAATGTAGTCCGGTCGGCACTAACTCCAAGACGTATTTGCTGTTGAAAATTAGTTGTACATAAATGTAATTTTAGGAGACAGGGTTGTGAAAAGGATTTAGGCTATATAGACATTTGCTGCCCATTGTCTAGGGTACAGTAGTACTTGTTAGTCTTAACATGAAGACCCACTAGAAGTGAAGAAATTCTCTATTTTCCTCCTTTTACTGCAGATATGTCAAAGCTTGCAAGTGTAACCTAGTACTGCTTGTTAGAAACCATTGTGTAAATATGTAACCTATAACTTTCTCCAACAAATTTTCGTGACTTGGTGCCAAGCAACACTTTCTTTTTCTTGAAATCTGTGATCTTTGAGGGAAGGGTCATACAAAAAAGGACTCCCAGACACTGCAATAATGATCATCTCCCCCACAGAACTTGACTACAGACAAAACTTGATATATGACTGCATCACTTCTTTGTTGCTGTTGACTTTTGAGAAATCACTATGCTTCCAGGCCATATACTGTAATTGCCCATATCTGCATAAAGTTAAAGATTCTGTTCTTCTGACCCCTCCCTTTTCTCACATTGTGAGTCAATCCCAAATCACCTGCTACAGATGGATGACAAATTAAAGGAAAAACCTGAATAAATGAGTGGAGAAACATAAGGAATGCAAAAGTTCCACACAGGTGCACTGCATGGTACAATTAATCAATTAACATCTAATCATGCTCTGTGGCATGTATAAACATACTGAGCAGGCCCAGTTGATTCTGATTTTGTATCAAGATGGCAAGAGGAAAAGATCTAAGTGATTTTGAAAGAGCATCCATTGTTGGGGCACGGATGGCTGGAGCTTCAGTCACAAAGACTGCTCAACCGGCCAGTGTTTCAATAGGAACAGTGACTAAAGTGACATCTGCATTTAGATCTATTGGAAAGACATCAGTAAATAGGGTTGGAAATTGTGGTCGACAGCGCACATTTGATGACTGTGATGCTTGTGTATTAGTGCGATATATAAGGAAAAACAGAAGAGCAACTCTTCCTCAGGTGACTGAGAATCTCAATGCAGGACGTGATCAGACTCTGTCAGCAAGAACAGTCTGTCGACAATTACATTGAGAAGGATATTATAGTAGGGTTGCAGTGCATAAACCCATCATTACAAAGATGAATACACATTTGAGAGTTCAGTGGTGCAAAAAACATAGGCACTGGTCTACAGAGATGTGGAAAAAGGTGATATTGTCAGATAAGTCATCCTTCACCATATTCTCGACAAGTGGGCGAGTGCATGTGTGCATATAATAGCTGTGGGGAGTAGGAGTGCTGCACCACCCCAAGGTGCAGCATCCCCACCTCCAGGTGGCTGGCAACCTACAGGCCCATTTGTGCTGTTGCAATAATTTATTTTTTTCTGTCGTGTGCGAGCCGGTCCAGCAAAAATAGACCCTGTGTGTAAAGATAGTGGAGTGGGGAAAAGAACTGGGCATGCCTGACAGAGCTGGAACGCAACGCAGCCGCTTACTGTGGACATTACACTTCACCTCTACCAGTCCCCATAGGCTATATTGCTTTTTAAATTATGTCAAGCTTTCCAGGTGATTTCTTTATTTTGTATTGTATTAATGTATAAGTGTTTTCTTTAATGATTTACTTTAAAGATTAGAGTGCAATTCATCACACTTTTGGACCGCATCGTCATAGATATTAATGAAACTTGGCATGCTGATTTGGTCATATAAGGCATGCTAATTAGTTCAAACTTTTTTAGCCCACATCTCCCTTAATAGCGATACGAGACACATGCAATTTTGGTTCCACAGGTTTCTTATATGTTGGTTTTTCCTTTTAATTTGTCACCCAGTACCTCACAGTGCCTCGAGAAGTGATCCACTTGCATCCCAGTGAAAATTAATATGGGCAGAAATCTCCTTGCACCTCATTGTCTTGGTGGTCTTTAATGCTGCATAGCTAAAATATCACAACACTAATTAACATCTTTGTCTTCTGAGCCAGTGCTGTTGGGTTGTTTCTTTCAACTCTGAACGTCCACTCATTTCTAAATTGCTATTCCTACTTTCCAACCGGAGCAACCAGAACAGAAGTTTTGTATCAAAATGTAAATCATATTATGTGTAGCTATACCTGTCTTTTTTTCCCCTGACATGATTGGATTGTTGTGGCTCCATTTCTGCTTTGAGTTCAGACCGATTTCTGTCAGGTGTGCATATAGCAGAGCAGATACTCAAGAGTGTTTTAAAGTCATCAACAATGTTGAACGTAGGTTTTTTTTTTTTTTCTCATCTCATCCTTCTGCTTTTTCACACTTCTGCCACACCTGCTTGCATGTTCTGTAGGAAATGTATGAAATGTGGAATACACTGTTGGAATTGTGTGAAATGTATTATCAGTATTAGTTCATTGGGATGTGATACTTGTTATCACTAATTTTCACACTCCGTTGCCTAGGATTCATCTGAACAATACTACTACCAAAAAATGGTGTTATCTGCTTTTAGCTTGATGCTTTTACCTTTATTTTTAGATGATGAGACAACACTAGGTTTTGCAAATTATTATTAATGATTTAGGACTTTTATTATCAATATTTAAATGAATTCTGCCTGTGTACATAACATGATCTAAGTCTCTCCAATAATTTTAAAACTACAATATGCAAACTCTTACCTTGGAGCAGTGCATAATTTGTCCCTCCTGCCACCATGGCACTTGTCACTTATCTTGATAAACTGTCTTGAAGAAGCATCTACCCTGCAGCTACAGTAACCAGCATCCATCAGGCCTCCATATGTGCTAAGGAAGCAGCCAGCAAATGCTGCCAATCTGTGCTAAATATTGCCCTGGATATAAGACAATTCTGTATATAAGACAAACCCCCTTTTCCAACACCTGTTTTTGGAAAAAAAAAAAATATATATATTTTGAAGATACAACATACTTTCACACTAGTCCTGTTGGGAAAGGTTCCCTGAGATACTAGTAATCTATGGAGAAGAGAGTCCTCTCCTTGAAGCCTTTCTCTCTTCAAAGTGAAATAATATCATTTAAGCAGAACTTAACTTCCATGTGTAGTGTTGTGTATCAGTCACATACTCACACATGTTCCTGTTAGGCTCTTGGAAGCGGTCAAAATTATTTTCTCAAGCAATTGACTATCTTTTTGTCTTTTTGAGCTCCTCGTCATCTGTGACAGCAGTAAATCTTAACTGCTTGACAGATTATTCGTTCCACAGTGTGTTTCTGTAGCAAAGACATTGGAAGACGCTTTGTACTAGTTTTCACTCAATGTCTTTCTTTCCTCCGTGCCAGAAAACCATGTTACACAAGCCTCCAGAAACTCCTGCAGGTTAAACTGGACTAACAAAACACTTTTAGGGCTGACTAACTCTACCAAACACTACAAACAGGAGGATGTGTGTCTAGTCCTTGAATATAAGACAACATCCACTTTTCCAAATGTAATTTTCACTATAAAATGTTTTCTTATATTCGGACCAATACAGTAGTTTTGTAATAAGTAGAACCTAAAAGAATCACAGATTTTTTTGTTTTTAATATTTAGTTAAGCATTTTTCTTTGATTTCTTTCAACTTGTTAAAGGGGACATATGCTTCAAACTTGGTGGGTGTACTGCTGAGGACCCAAGGAAGTGCAGTGTCAAGTGTGAAGTTGCTTGGACATGCGACACATTCAATAAACTTTGCATAAACAAGTGAACAGTGAGCCGCTCAGCTTCATGTCTGAATGCAGCAGGGGCTGTTTGATATAAACACTGTCACATCACAGCAGGGTGGGGCTTCTGCTGAGCAGGACAATGCACACACCCTGCTTAGTTAAAGTGCCTGAGAGAGAAGAGAGAAGAATGAGTGCACACAGGAGAAAAAAACAGAGGTGGAGGCAGTAAAACTAGCCAATAGGAGCGCAGATACATTTTGATTAGCAACAGAATCAACCAATGGAAGGCTGTAAACTGCTTCTACAGTTCAACCTCCATTTAGTCTCACTGGTGAAGTTTCTGTCTGGATTTAAACCATTTCATTAATTTATTCATTATCGTATTAACTGATACGTTTGTAAATTGATACATACATATGCATTTCTCGAGAAATAATAAGCAATCATCCCATTCCGAGCAGGCACATTTTGAACGGGCACTGCACTAGTGGATGTATAAAGAGAACAGGTTTGACTGTCTCTCAGTCAGTCACAGTTGAAGGTTGGAACTGACTGCAGCATAAGGAATAATTTAAGTGTCTTAATGAAGGAAATAATGGACAGGGGGAAGCTAAAGTCCATTAATTTCTAGCTGCTCAAGCTTCTAATTAGCTTTGGTTGAACTTTAGAAGGCATTTTTGCACAGAACAAGAACAGTGAAATTGTCCCCCACCTTAAAAGGTGCAGTCGTGTTTTGAATGACCAATATTCTTTCAAGGTACAGGTAATACAATGTAAGTCTTGCATTAAGATTGACTTGGAAAAAATCTGTATCCTGTATGTTTTGTAAAACATTATTGTCAATGGTTAAAAGAAACCAATGTTTAAAGTGACAAACTGTGTTTACCCAACCATCCACCCCAACCTTCTCCTTGGATGTTTTTGTGATTGCATAATGTCACATACAGTACATAGAGAGGACAATAATTACCCCTCACAACTGCATGAGGTCGCTTGTCAGGAGACCATAAACACTGTTTTAAGTATTTGAATAAAATGACCAATGTTATAGTTTTTCTAGTTAGGATGCTGTCCACCCAATCAGAAGCAAGTGTTTTCCTTGTCTATGGTATATTATATCATTGATTTAATTACTTAGATACAAAAACTTGCACATTTTATCTTTAAATATTACATTTGTGTGAATGGCTTATGAAATGTCATATTTCATTCGACTCGGCCAATGTTCTAAGTCTCTTTGTAGCACTCCAGCATTTTATCCTCCTTATAACGTGAATGCCTTTAACCCATCTAATAAGCTGCAGTTAAAGGCAGCTGTGTGTTACATCAATTTAACTGAATCTTTTTGTCTTGCATGCTGGTTACTCTGAAATGCTCTGTGCCTTTTTTAGCCTTGGTTTTAAGACACTGGCTCTTTCAGAGAAGTTGTGTGGTTAAGAAGCGTGCTCTGAATCCAAGCCCTCTGCCTCTCCTTTGTTCCTCATGAATATAATGGCTCTGCCTGTCCTTCAGACCTCCCATGTCATGCTCACTGGGAATAAGAGGAAAGAGAGGGCCTTTAGCTGCTGATAATCAGGCCAGCATGCTCTCCTTAAAGTGCTCTTTTGGGATATTAGTCATTTTTAAGCACACAAGGTAATATAGCAAATAATACAAATTGTAATCACCGGCTCAATCGCCAACATAGGCGCATTGGTGAAATAAAAGAGAGGAATCAGATTCAGGACAAAATACCCTAGATTGTGAATTCCACATTAGTCCTCATAAACAAAAGCCAACTTAAAATCTCTCTCAGCTGCAGAGATTGTGCAAGAACAATTCATTGAATGAAATGCAATGCAAGCAAATGCTGGAATGAAACAAAACAACTTTCACAGTAAAAATGCATGTAATCGTAGTATTGTACACACATATTTTAACTGAGGTTTGATAAAATATATTATATATCATGTATTTTGAAATTTTGTACTATTATTTATGGTGGTGTAGTTTGTCCTTGACAGTGTCTTTCTGTAAGAACAAGGAGTATGTGTGGGTGTGATGCTTTGCGCACTGCTGTCTGTCTTTGACATTTAGTCCACTGAGACTGTACTGCTTATCCATCTGTCCAATTGCAAACCATGGCAATTACTCATGGGTCTTTTAAATGTGAGGTGATTAGGACTGTGCATGCCACTGAACTCAATCACTGCTAATTCTATTACAAACCCCCTCACTCTCTATCTCTGTCTGTCTCTCTGGCTCCCTCAGTCTCCCTAACACACATACTTACATACACACACCTTGATAAGGGTCATAAACTCTGAGTAACACCTGGGAGGACTGTGAAAGAAATTGTTGTCAGGCACCATATTTGCATTTGTCCATTAGCATAAAGTACAGAAACAAAATCTAAGAAGTATGGTGTTAAACCCCAAGGACTATTCTCCCATGTGGGGCTAAGGTTGGGAGATAACCGTAACCAACTGCTCCAAAGACTAAATGACTCCAACTGAAATCTAAGCTGAGCATTTAATTTATCAAGCTTATAAATCCCACTGACTTCAAAAGGAAATGGCAATTAGAGGGAAACTTCAAAGCCAAAATAACTGCATGAATAAGCAAATATAAGGTGTTTTTCAGTGACAGGTGCATGTGTATTTCATATTTGATCAGTAGAGGTCAAATGAGGCTGTAAGCTGTAAGATATAAAAATGTAATGTCTAATGTGGCTTATTCTTTTACATAAATGGCACATATACAGTATGTTCAGCTTGGCTATGTTCATGTACAATCACTCTGATGCGTTTTGGACAAAAAGGCTGTGATACCTTACTTGTCGTTTTTAGCTATGGCAATATCTGATCCAGTGTTAATATATATATATCTAGAAATTAATCTTGTAGCCACTGGTTCTTTAACAAAATGTCTGGCAGCTAGTTGTCAGCTATCCATTAATTAGCAGTTAGCACCTGTAACACCTGATTTGTTACTTGTTACTTGAAAACTCCTCTTGTGTGCCTTATTGTAAATTGTTACCAGATTCTGTGAAATACCCACAGGTGGCCAGTGAATTCCCTCCTGGATCTGCAATTCTTTCTGAATAGTGAGGGGACCATATGTGTCCATGTAGGCTTGGATTATCCATGCTTTAGCTCAGCCAAAGTGCTGATGATTAAATACTGCAAGTGGCCCGAGGCCAGAAGACTTGACCTTTGGTGCAAACTAACTGTTATATTCAAGTTCAGAGGCTCAGTCAGATCAGGGGAGATTTATTCTTCTATCCTACCATGGTTTAACTCAGGGGGGCACCTTCTAAAGCAGCAATAAATCAACACTGCTTCTTGTGTAGAAACCTTTGTTTCTTTGGGCTCCCTCATCTAATTCTTAATTTATTGTTGGTGAGACTTCAAGCTCAGACAAATTACCCAAAATCATTGAATTAAAAATGGACAATTATCCACAAGGTATACATTAGAGATACTCCTCATAACCCACATAAACTGTAATGTTATATTTCTACATCTCTATGAAACACCTGAAAGGACAGGTTCACAGTTTTTCAAGTCTGTCTTAAAACAATAGTCAGGTGTTCATATGAACATTGAATCAGGTTTTGCTTGCTGTAATTATTCATCTTGTTGGTGGGATCTTCCAAAGTTTTAGCACAAAATTCCTTTTTTGTGTTTCAATGGACAGTGTTTCCGCTGAGCTGCAGTGGAGGGACAGTAATATAGAGGGAATTTTGCACTAAAAACACCATAACTTTGCAGGATATCCACTTGATTTGATTAACAGAGTCTGCTGAAGTCTCCTACTAGCTTTGGAATCTATTTTTACACACAATGAGGACCTGGATTTTGTTCCCCTTTGCTTAAATTGTAAATGCATTAGGAAGGGATCTTTTAATGGCCAGTATAAACAGGAGGGATGATTACAGCAAGCACCTGACTATTGTTTTAAAACAGACTTGTGAAATTGTGAAACTATCCTCTAACGTGTAACATGGCATGTATGTTTTGACATTTAGACGATGAGAATATTCAAATCTTTGTACGGGTTTAATTTACATATAGAACCAATTGTGAATGACAGGTGATGTCTACCATTCAGCCTCAAATTTATGTATACTACAATGAGAGCTTTGTCACTGCTTTGTCCTGTGTTCAAAAATGCTTGGCTTCAGCTCAATCTAGCCACTTTGCTTCCCTTTAGAGTGAAGTTCAAAACTCTGCAGGGACTTTAAATCTTGGCAACTCTTAGAAAATGTAAAAGTCACCCTTTCCAGAGGTACTGCAAAATAATTCTTAGAAAATTGGCCACCGTGGACAGAATTTAAACTATTGGGATAAGTTGGTAAATTTGTTTTGCCTATGCACATCTGTAATTTCAATCAGTCCTCTAGACGGTAAAATAATTCAATGGGGAGCTGTGTTAATCCATGGAAAGTTATGCTTATGTCTTGCTCTGTCTTTTGGCAAGTAACGTGATCGTAGGCCAATATTTAACTTTGTTGGAGAGCCTGGCAAGGTCAAGAAACACACTGAGTGCTTGTCTGGCACACACCCTTTTCAGCCTACTACAATGTCAGGGTAAGATTGGATCTAAGCTGTGAACCTGACAATTTAAAGGCAACTTACAGTATACTGGTGTCCCCATCTGAATGACCCTTTTATGCAGATTAGTCATTAATTTTCCTATTGTTTTGTAAAAGAAACATTAATTTTCACTAATGGCCTCTTTAGTGTGTCTCTGAAGCCACTTTTGGGTTTTAGGTCTCATATCAGGAGAGATACAGACAATTATTTATTGCAGGATCAAGTTTCTGTTGCAGCCATACCACTGTTAGATCGAGGGTCAGTAGCAGTTTTAGTAGGTTCAGCACAGCAGGCTTACATGAGTGCATAAAAGGCATTAGGACTGCTGTGTATTTAAGATAATGCAGGGACTGTGATTATACTGTAGTAGCCAACCACAGTAATTTGTCATTGTTGTGATATCACCTTGAGAATTGCCCTTTCTTACAATAATTCCTAAATTGTAGTACATATGTTAAAGTTCACATGCAGGCACTGATTAAGTGAGGAAGTTCTTAAATTTAGTTGTCACTGCCTGTTGGAGATCCGAAAAATGTCTTAGCAGAGAGTCTGGTTAGATGTTTTTTTAGCAGTATAAAGGCTATAATCAAACATAACTGGATGGGGAGATAAACAACATGGAAACTAATTTCCCATAAATAAGTTAGGGTTTCTCGAGGGCGCAAGTTGAGGCTGCAGCAGTATTTAACAGGAGAGGGTGGGGTAACAGCATGGGGAAAACATTGCTTTACCTAGATTATGTGTGTTGAAAGTTTGAGGTTTGCCAGACTGCAGTCAGCACCTGTTGTTTTTTCAATCACAGTTTAAAACATCTGTTGATAATGATGTTGACATCTGTAAAAAAAAATGTCAACAGATTCAGTTAATAACTTAGCTACTCTGCACTACATCCAGACAAGAGCTGAATAGAAAGAACTCTAAAAGGGGTAAATAATAAGGGGGTTAAAAAAAATCACCTGTATCTGCGTGTTGCCCCTTCGATGTCAGCTCTATGATCGCAGTAAATCTGTTCAGGCAGGGTTGCCAAGAAGTGGGCCCTTGAAGATTCAAAATGTTTTGCATGATTACAAAAGTACAGGGATAAGCACCATGGGATGCAAGACTCAATGAGATGAGGAAGGAAATACCTTCATCACATCTGTCAGCCCTCAAGGCTACACACAATGTGTTTAGGTGAGAAGCTTGGATAATACTGCTAGTTAAAACACAAGGTACACTGGGTTATGTTTTGTTTACAAAAGCCATCATGATTTCAAAACAGTCTTTCAGCCATTTGAGAAAGGATCTCTTCAGGTTTCTATTATTTTATGTTACGAAGGTTTGCTATGAATTTACACTTAAAGGTCCAATAAATGACAGTGAGCCTCACTGGATGTCAGCAAACAACTATTTGCTATTTAAAGATATAGTGGAGTAATGGCGACCTGAGCAGTGAATGACATCACACTCTGTCTGTGTGTGTTGTTATCCAAGCTTCTCTGTTCTTTGTTTTGGTAGCCGCACCAGCCACGCGTTCATTTTAGTGCATATGACCATGCATGTTAGTGCATGTGAGTGGCGGCCACGTCACAAACTTTCTCAAATTACAGCTAAACAGTACACTAAAATATATTTCTGAAAGCATTTGCAACAGAATCTTGACCCATATTTGATCAGAACTGCCTAGTTTGACAGTTTGATCTGAGTTTCATGAGTTGTCGGCTTTCTTCCCCCCCCCCCCCCCAACTTTATTGAGTAAATGACACATGTTCATTTTGGTCTGAGATGTTGATGCTATAGTGCGACATCTAGTGGCTGAATGTTGTGTATTGCAACTTTAATGCATAATGCATTAACATTATAAATCTATGCATAATCTGCAAAACTTTACTGTAGTTGAGCTATTTTTTGATGTGAGGGCCACCCTGAAGGTTAGAGGATGGAGAAATAAGAGCATGGATCAGCAAAGAGAAGGCAGGAGGTTATAGTGGTATTATTATTTCATCTGCTCAGCTGTCAGACTGCAAACAAGCTTTAACGTCTTTTACTGGTCATCCCTGTAAAGTTGTTTTTGGATGTTTATAACCTTGAAATTTATGTTGGTGTCAAATGACAGCACATCTTCTTTGCAGTGCACTGGATATTATTTACCACCTGGAGCCGGGCATTTGGTTTTGTCACACTGAGCACACTGTGTCACACAGTGTCACACTGTGCCCTCAAAACAATAAACAACAAACAACCAGCAATAGTTACTGACATTTTCTAAAAAGACCTGTTTACCCCATCGGCCAAGTACAGTGGCCGAGAAATTTATACTATGTAACTTAAAGGTGGCCTGTGGAGTTTTCTCGTAAATAAACAAAATACATTGTGTGTCACATTGAGGCCTGACAAATTCCCTTCATCGTAAAACAATTGCAAGGCCGATTTTTAAAATATTTTAAATTGCAATGTTTGCTAGCTTGCAGTCTTCTTCCTTGTCTTTGTTGTCCCATTGCTACACTTTCTTGCGCATTACCGCCCCTAACTTTAGATGCTGAAAGTCATACACAACAACAGAACTAGGCCTTTTCCACAGCAGACATTTTGACATGTCATATTAGGAGAAGCACAGGTGTCACTAATTAAACTGTTAAAAGTGATTCAGTGATTGTGCTCCCTACTAATCAGAAGGAAAAACCTCCGTATGGACCCTGGATGCAGTGAATTCAGTGGTAAATGTTGTCCATCCATCCATTTTCTTTTTGTCGCAGGGGAGCTGGAGCCAATCTCAGCTGATATTGGGCGAGAGGCAAGGTACACCCTGGGCTAACATATAGTATAGAGACAGACAACTGTTTACACCCCCAGGCTATTTAGAGTTACCAATTAACCTAACCTGTATGTTTTTGGTCTGTGGGAGGAAACCGGAGTACCCACACAGATACGGGGAGAACATGCAAACTCCACACAGAAAGGCCCCAGCCGGCCAGAACCTTTTGCTGTGAGGCGACAGTGCTAACCACTGCACTGCGTGCTGTTGTGAGATGCTCAATTTTAAATCAATACAAGTGAGTGTTCTCTGTCTACAGCCTTGAGCTTCTACACCTACAATGAATGGGACACTGATGATGTGGGTTATACTCTTTGCCCATAATTGAATATGTGTATGAGTTATCAGTCTTAAAATGAACAAAAAGCTCTTGAGTGCTTTGAGTCACCTTTTCGTCATTTACAGTTTATTCTCTATAGAGTTGCAGACTGCCATTAAAGACCCAAGTAAAAGGCCAGGACAAAGTACTCCCCCATGTTTCCAAGGGACACAATGATGACTCTATAATGGAAAACAGATTGTTCAGACAGGAAGGAACATCATATAAAATGGTCCAGAAGTGAGTCAATTTTAAATGAAAAAAGCAGGTATCTCACCTTATATATGCACTATAAAATCATGCTGTGGCAGATTTGGAACTTCAAGTCACACAATCTATAATTTGTGGTTATCAGGAAGTTAAATAACCCTTATGACACATTTTAGGTAAGTATGGATCAGTCTGACTGATGAACCGCCTGGTACGGAAACACAACTAAGCACACAATAAAGAAAATGGATAGAATTATTACCAGAGTATCAAAGATCATAGGCTGTAAACTCCCCACACTGGACTACATATACACACAACGTACCATCTCACGAGCTATTAAGATCATGGATGACCCTCTCCACCCAGCTCACCATCTCTTTCAGCGTCTCCCCTCTGGCAGAAGGCACAGGTCACTAGGAGGCAGGACAGAACACTTTAACACTTTAAAGCCGTGCTGTGCCGAGCTGTGTATGTATATTTTTTCCTTTCCTTTCTCATGTCCTTTATGTTTGCACTGGTGTTGTATGTGATGTATTGTTACAGCTATTCCATCTGTACTGAGATTCATTCCACCAGCCTAGCCATGTGGTAAGAAAAAAGAAATTTGAACTTGAACTTGGTCACAAAGTCTTAGTATGTTAGGATAGCTTCTTTGACAGTTTGTTTATGTTTGGTTTGGTTTAATTTGCTTTTGACCAAATTAATCATGGTAAATTGTTTGTTAAACTACAAGAGTGAGGGGTCCCCCTATAGTTGATAAGGATCTTGCACTTTTGGTATTCGCATGAAACCATGCAGGCTAGATGGGGTATCAGCACCCTTCCTAGTGACCAATGGGGTCCGACAAGGTGGAATAGTGTCACCTGTTCTCTTCAATCTGTATATGGAAGATCTTTCTAAAAAGTTAAGAGCATAAGACTGGATGTATGGTGGGGGATAGTCTTATCAACCATCTGATGTACGCTGATGACTTAGTCATCCTGTCTCATAGTACTGGCTTACAGCAACTGCTCAGAGTCTGCTCAAGTTATGGTGTGCAGTATGACATTAAATTTAATTCTAAAAAGAGTGTTGTCATGATTGCTAAAACCAAGGAGGATCAGAAGCAAAATTTTCTTTCATTCTTTATGGCAGACCATATGCTAAATGTGGTGAACAAAGTAAGATATTTGGGTCACATCATCAGGAATGATCTATGTGATGATGACGATGTGCAGTGCCAGTGTTGCAAACTGTATGCACAAGCCAATATGCTGGCACACAAATTTCATATGTGTACGGATGATGTTAAAACAGCCCTTTTTAAAGCCTACTGTAGTCCACTCTATATAGCCCACTTGTGGTACAGTTATATTAAAGCAAAAATGAAAAAGCTTCAGGTGGCATTTAATGATGCATTCATAATCTTGCTCAAGCTCTCAAGATGGACTAGTGCAAGTCACATGTTTATGACTAGTAATGTTCCCACCTTTCATGCTGTGTTGAGGAATTTTATGTACAAATTTATGTATCGATTAATATATTTAAAAAATGTAATCATAATGGCCTTAACTGAGCCTACATGAAGTGACACAAGGTACTCCTCTTGTTTTTGGAAACACTGGAACAAATTTCTGTATCTGTTTTAATCACTGTGGACAATGATTACATTGCAGTCATACAGTGACTGTATTTTATTATTTTTATACTGATATGGACCTATGTGTCCTAAATAAAGTTAATTAAATTGAATACTCATAACGGTGCATCAGAGTGATGGGGAAATTATACATTGTCTTTGCAATCTTGCTTATTTGGGGCAGCACACTCAAAAGAAACTCTTTATAACCTTCTACCACAATATGGATGTCATTCTCAGTGTAATGAAGCAAGACACGTCTGCAGCCATAAGATGAGTCAAGTAACAAATCCTGAGTGTAATTAGCTTTTAAGCCATCTAACATGCCTTTTCCATAACTGCAGCCCTGAGATCCAGAGACAGGTGTGAGTAGCTGTAAATTAGGAATAGTGGATACACCCCCACTGTCTTGACTAAATAGAAGCCAATTTAGCATTTGACATTACAAGAGCTTTGTTCGCTTGGATTCGTCTTAAAGCTCCACTTTGAGTTACAGTAATATTGGTTGGATTTGAGACATCAAAGTTCCAGCTAATTTTATTGAAATACCATTACTGTGCAAAAACACATCTTGCATATCTCTGCTGGCAGGATTTAGTGCAGCTTGTCAGTAAAACCATTACGTACAGTAATGTAATGACACAAATGGTGATTTGCCCCAAGATGAAGTACAAATATGTCAGCCCTGGCTCTCGTCCACAGTTTCACTCCACAGCAAAATGTTACCTTGAGATTAAGGCATGAAACTGGTGCATTAAAATGAGAAATCAATCAACAAGCCTGACAAATATTATTGCCTCTTGGCAGAAGCGCCGCCATTGCTTCGATCCTAAACCACACCACAGATGATAAATCATCTATATGAGCTGTTGGACAAGTCACTAGCCAGCTGAGTCAATCTGAATTTTCAACAAAGACCAATAGGTAATACTTGATATTTTCATCAAAAATGAAATGTGTAATGTTTATTAAAATGCATATTCTTCCATCTCCTTCATCAGTATCAGGACAGAGTGGGTGAGCTACAATGGTCATACTACAAGCTACAAATCACAAGGGAAATCACATGCTTTTCAGACACAGTGGATCTTGTACTCACCATATTGTTGACATTGTCACATAGAAATCAAAAAACCCATTATCAAAAACTGGTTCACAATAAATATGTAGTGATTTAGGTCCAGCACACAGGGAATAGACAGACAGCCACTTTATAGTACAAATATTAGGATTTGAATGCCACATACTGTATGTATTCTGTTTGTAACTGAACATGTCTTTTGCAAGATGGCGCCCTGCTGGGTAGCAGCCTGTTGTGAGCAGCTCCCATTGAGAGTTTGATTTTTCGTCACTTTGTCACTTTATTTTCTTGTTCGTGTGTGTTTTTTCAGCTATTTCAGTGACAATGGCTACTTTTTGTTTTACATTATTTCTTGTAGTTATACTGTTACTTTCTACACTTTTTGTAATGGAGGGCCATGCAGAGAGGAGTGAGGGCATTGTTTACTCACACGGCCAGCTGATTGCCATTAGTAAAACAGTGCTGCTGTCCGGCGAGAGGCCTGAAATCCCAGAAGAGCTGCAGAGGCGACGCAAGGGTTGCTGAGCTGAAGCCAAGTGGAGAACGAAGAAGAGGAAATATAAACCTTCCATTCCAGCGATCATCATGGTGAAGATGACATCCTTGGGCAATAAGAAGGACAAAGTCCATGCACTGATTAAGACCCATAGGAAACAGCATTTTGTGTTTCACTGAGACATGACTGTACCTGGCTTCAGGACTGTTCAGGTGGACAGGGACGTAATATAGAGCAGTAAGAAGAAGGGAGGAGGGATTACACTGTACGTGAGTGAAAGTTGATGCAATCCTCGACATGTTAGTGTGAAGGAATGTTTCTGTGGCCCGGACATTGAACTGCTAGCTGTGAGGATGCAGCCATAT
The DNA here is from genome assembly GCA_038419695.1 of Scomberomorus guttatus. Taxonomy (NCBI): domain Eukaryota; kingdom Metazoa; phylum Chordata; class Actinopteri; order Scombriformes; family Scombridae; genus Scomberomorus; species Scomberomorus guttatus. The sequence continues at coordinate 22,913,116 of CM076456.1, read as the reverse complement.
TACTTGCTGAGGGTGTTCCCCTTCGCCACTGTTGTTGCTGTCTACATTCCTCCATCAGCTGATGCGGAGGTAGCATGTGACACCATTCTCTCCATTGTTGCAAGACTTCAAATTCAGCATCCCAATGCTTTTGTAGTAATTACTGGGGACTTCAATTATATCACACTGGATAAAACATTTGTCAATATTTTATCAGTATGTTAGCTGCCTAGGGTGAATAGACGTCCCATTCAGGACAGTCCCAGATTACAAGCAGTTGTCCCAAATCCCAAATCCTGTCCTGTTTGTACCAAAAATTAACCGTTAAGATAATAGTAATAGATAATATGAACAAGCTAAAATGAGAGCTGTCTGTATGCTGTGAGACTCGACTTATGCTACTTGAGACTTAAAAGTCTAAAGACTCGACTTGACTTGAGACTTGAAAGCAAAAATGCTGAGGAGACCTGACTTGGTGACACATAATATTGAAAAATGCTGCACTGAACATATTTTGGAGCGCTGCCAAATTGACATGAATAATGAATAACATAACAGAGATACACACAACAAGCTGCTGCTGTCACCAGAATAACATGTAAAAGACTCAATTCAAATGAGAGAACCCTTTCTTTAAATTATCAATTAGTCTAATTTTTTTTCACTTTCTGAATGTGAAAATATTCTGATCAAATCACTTATGTAGGCTAATTCCTGCTTTTATTAAAACATGTTTCTAAAAAAGTGGCAACCCTTTGTCTCCTATTTTAATAGTTTGCCTGTTCTTTCTTCTGATTATATCCCTATGTTCCTACTTGATATCAGTGTGTAGCGGGCCCCCAATCAATGTACTTAACCCCATGGTCAAGTTGAAATAGGGTTTTTTTTCAATTTTTATTTTAATTTATTTTTTTATTATGTTGTTAACTTTTTATTTCTTTTCCACTTTCTTTTTCCTAAACCTTTTATTTGCTCACCCCATTGTTAGTATTATTGTATTGGTTTTCTTTCTTTCTGTAATGTGTGTTGTTGTTGTGCAGGGGTTGGGCAGGAAAGGAGGGAGGATGGGTGGGGAAAAGATAATATGAATAATGGCGACCTATGAACCTGACATTGTGATTACTGTCTGCCTATGCTTTTCACCAATAAAAATTGTATTAAAAAAGAAATAATATTTACATTGAATGTTCTAGAGGTAAATTGAACTGGTAAATCTAAAAAGAGATGATGTTTCATAAGATTAAATACAGCATGACTGAACAAAAACAGTTGGAAAACGTGATGCTTGAAAGCACATTTTAATCAATACGCCTGATCACACAATATAGGTGTGTCCATTTACACACTGTATGTTGTCAGATGCCTTTGTGGACATATTGTGGAATAGTGATCAATAGTCTTGGTGCAGCAGGATTTACTGTTCGCCTTTTTTAACAGGTAGGATTTGTGAGCCACAAATCACTATTTTATACTCATTCAGTAGTCTGACAAAATAAACAGGAAAAATATGTCTGTGACAACACATATATTTTTAAAACCCAAGTTGTAATTAAGGCAATAATAATCCTATTTCAGATTATGTCTGGGCACTGCACCGACACTACATGAGCCAGGTTGTTCATACTTTTTTTGAGAATACATGTTCAAGATGGAGGAAAAAGCTGGTTATCATAGTGAGGAGGAAATATAAGACATGTGGTTTCAAGCTTAGTAAAATGGATACACAAAATAAAAATGTTGGCACTCAAAATCCTGAGCAGCTACTAGGAATAAATTAGGAATTAACTGCTAATTAAAAATATCTTATAATGCCACGATTTCTGGTCTATGTTGAACACCAGGTTTGCCACAATTTTAAGTCTTTGTGTTTATCTTCAGGCTTGTAGTAATAATATTAACTGTAAATTTGAGACCAACCATTTTGTAGGCTCATATTTGTTTTTGTTTTTTACATACCACTATGCTTCTTACAAAGGATGTGAAAAACGTGTAGGTTTATCAGGTATAGACCATCCAAGCCTTTTTCATTAATGTGCCATTAGAGCAACAATTCAATTAATATTTTTTTACAAAAACAACATCCCACCACAATTAGATTCCAGCAAACCAGAGAATCAAATTTGTGATGCAGCTGAAAGAGACTTTCTGGGGTTGGTTTATTGGCGGTGATAGAGAGACTGGTTTTATTGCCTTAGAGAATGTTAATTTTGACAATATTGCTACACCTGAATAAGCTCTACTTTATTTTAGCTGTATGATGAAAGTGACCTGTATTCCTACTGGCCCATTGTCAGTGTGCTCATAGTCACATTTACTGACAACTAAGTATCTCCAGAGACTTTTGCTTAATGGTCTGGAGTCTCTATTCCCTTTTATCTTGATCTAGCAAAGACATATTCTCACTAAATTGTTCAAGATCATGGGACTAATAGGGATCCCGTAGACCATCCTTTTAATACCATTCATAGGATCAGCTAGAAACTCTCATTATTTCTTCATCTTACTGAACTCACACTGACTTTGCAGTCAGATTTGATTTGTTGTAAAAGTACAGTGACATTGAGGATATGTTGGTCTAACTATCACACATTGCATTAAAATATATTCAGACTAACTGTATTGTAAGAAAAAAATGAGAGATGTAATTTTCTTCAGGGAGCAAAATTAATTCTTCAGTCTGTCAAAGTAGGTAATTGGTGATGATGAGCTACTTCGTGACCATACACCCAATCCTCATTTAAATGCACCCAGAGAAAGATGTAGGTAGCCAAAACAGTCCTCAAAAAGAAATTCTGTTTTTCTAAGCCAAAAGTGCACCACTGCATATAATCTCCTAACAGAAGGTGAAAAGACTGTAAATGTGAAAACAGGTGGGCAACTGTAATCTGTTTCTGTGTGTGTGTGTGTTGTTTTTGCTGCAAGCAAAAAGCTGCTGTTCACTACAAAGATTCACAGGTGCTATTTTTCTGAAATACCTGACCTATTCTCTTGACTTCCCCCAACCCAATGCTCCCACTTCTATACCCCTGGCTCTCTCTAATGTCTCAAGGAGGGCAGTTAAAGCAGTCATGTGTTACTGAGCTTGCTCTATGAATACTGCTGTCAAAAATTACTGAAGCCATGCACCAAAGGGATGAGTGGGAGGTTGGGGTCTAACAAAAATTGAGGAGATCAAGATAATTCATGTTTTATGCACCCATACCCTCCAGTGCCACACACTAATGGGAAGTAAGTAAAGTAATTTTGCTGCAATTTTTTTCAGGTACATGTGTTTTGGGATTCACTTAGATTCAAGTGAATAGTTCACTGTTGAGGGAACTATTTTTGTGACTCAATGCCAGAAGTCAAATCACAGTCAAATGTGCAGTGCAGACAGGGCATAGCAGCACATTTATTTGGTATTTTCATATGCAGCAAACCAGCTGCCCACTTGGAAAACAGGGTGGGATTAGGAGGAATCAATTATCATAAATTATCATTTGGTGTGTTAGAGGTAGGTATTACAGTATCAGTCATGACCAAACATATCAACTTGATCCCCTGATCCCCTGATCCCTCTAAAGCTGTGCCCTCCCACACTGTGACGTATCATTGGTATTAGCTTGTAGAGTTTCTAGACAAAGACTCTACCTAAAACAAATCAAACACACAACCATACACTGTTTGGTTAATAGCTACAGTCCAACTACAGCTAGGTATGATTACTTCAGTAATGGAGACACATATCTACCCATAGACCTACATACATACTGTACATACCTACATACAAACCTATTTAATTACCACAAATTACCATAAATGATCAGCCCTACGGCTGATATGGCAGGTTGCTGACTAATAAGGGATCATGTACCTGCTAAACTCAAGATGCCAAGCATATCCAAAAATCCACTAGCAAACACATTTCCTGTCAGTGTGGTCATTTATGCAGTTCTTCTGGGCATCAAGACACCAAAACACAAAATTGAAATCAGCCGGTGACCTCCAACAGTTCACTGACAGTTGTCCATGGCATAGCGAACCTTAATGAATGGCAAGTGATCAAAATGTGTAAATACAGATGTTCAATGTATCACATTGCTTCAACCTATGCACAGATAAACTCATGTTAGCATCCATTGTAATGTTTGTACTCAAGGCCAGGTTGATGTTTTTACATTTTATAATGCAGTGTTAAGCTAAAGGTGCCATGCTGACCACACACAGCAACTAAATTTAATATTACAACCTAGAACAGCACTAACATGCAGCTACCATTCTATTCAGTTTTCTATTCCATGTAAATTACATTTCCATTTCCACCTATCACAGTCTCTGGAAAGCAGTGGTTATTTAAAGGTATGTAAGATTTGGCCAAAATCTTTGTTTAAAACATTCCAAAATTAACTAAAATCATCAAAAGAGTGTGAGAATGTGAAGAAATAACAGTTTTGAAATTATGTAAAAGACCTGTATGTTTTGTGTTGTAGAGATATCTACTGAAGTTAGCATGCTAACCAGCTAGCTTCTGTCCGTACTGTCTCATAATACCACTTTGTACCACAAGGGTGATAGTGAGTCACTGTAGCGTCCAGTCTGCCCTCAGTCCAACATGAGAGGAAGAAGAACTAGCGCTGCCTTAGTAATGGCGGAGCCAGGCTGAATGCTGCTGAAAATTTCGCTGTAGGACTGTATGAAACTAAACCTGGTGCGTTGGCAAGACTTTGCTTCAGAAAAGCACTTTTCAAACTTGCCAGGAAGAGGATTGTACCTCATTGCCAAATGAATAAAAGTAAATGTAAATGAGAGAGCTTACCAGTACTGAGCATGTGGCAGGGTGTCCACTATCTTTTATAATTTTATCTGATGATATTCCTAATTAAGTAAGTAATTTTAATAAACATTTAGAAAGCCAAAAATACAGAGACATTTTCCTCAGGAGTGGGCAGACAAAACCAGAGTTTAAAATCCAGTGAAATGCATAAATGTTATTATTGTACAGTATACAGCTGATTGTGAAGAGTAAGAGTTTATACACAAGAAGCTGTTGATTACAGAGTTACATGTGTCTGGATGAGAAAGATGCTGTGCACATGATTTCATTATTTGATAATGAAATCTGAGTTAAGTTTTTCTTTTGACTGAAATATGAATTGATTTTCATATTTACTTTTAGTTTACTAAAGGTATTATCAGCTTATCTAATATACAGTAATCAGTTGTTGGCATAGATTTAGAAAGATTGATCCCATACCTACTTAAATTCCAATTTAACCCGTGCTTACACTCTACTCAGACATATCTGATCTGACTGATATCAGATTTTAATTGACAGTCTGTCTATTCTTTGCCATGGGTCAGGGTCTGGTGACTAATGAAACAGCACTGCATCTCAGAGCCAATTCCAATAAAAATCTGCTTAATGAAACCAAGACCCTGCAGCTTGATTTGCTTCAGGGATGTCTGGCCTCTACAGGATGTTACCACTACTGCCAATTAAAGCTCTCACTTCAGCATGAGATACATTTAATACACTGTGCAGTATGACATGTACTTAGTCCAGTTGCAGGGTAAGCTGACTACAGACAAAGCTAATGTTTAAACATAACTCATTTCCAAATGATGTAAGTCTGTGTTAGCTTATTATTCTGACAGCGAACCAAGTCAAATATCTTTTTTTAGACATCAAAAGGGCCAATAAGTATGGATTTCACTAGATTTACCCCCAACTTTGATTGGTTTGAGACTGTGTCAGGGAGGCGCTGATTTACATTTGTAATAACGTTGAGGTCATTGTGGCATTTAACTGTATTATGTTGTAATATATTCCTGATATTCTGTCTATTTCTGTGCATAAAAGGGGATGAACATTGGGGATGGTTATTTTGTCCCTTAGTTGGTGCTATTTTTGTGTTCACTCTCTGTAGGTTGGTGATAGAGGCTAATAAATGTAATATATTACTTAAGTTTATTTTGCTCTATTACAAAGTCCCGTATTGCCTTATACAAACAGTAAGAAAACTTTTAATTGGCTTATAAATTACAAATACCAATGCCTTACAACAATGGACTTTGTGTTCCTTACAGAATGTACACTATGCTTTGTACATCATGTTTAGACCTGAGAGAGACTGAGATTGTCTGCCCTTTTCCTGTTTGGTGTTCTCCAGTTTTCTCCAATTTTCTTGTATTTTCTCTCTTCTGTATGTCTTTTGGATTCCAAGGTAATGCATGTGTGATGTTGTCATGTTTTGTGTTTTAGTTAGGCTGATTTTCCTTTGTACACTTTAACACCAGGGGAAAAAAGTTTTAATTTCAAAACGGAGCTGGTCTAATATTGAGTTCCTAATTTGAAATAATATAATATCATCTGCATACAATGTATATGTACTGTATATTAAAAGTATAAATCCTGTAGGCTCCGTACTTTGTTAGAGATGTATCTTGTTTTTTAAAAAGCATGCCCAACGTATTTTGTAATGAGGGCAGGATGGTATCTGTGCGGATAATTTAATTTTAATTCCCCATACATGTTTAACAATGGGCTTGTTAGATTTTCTTGAAATATTTTATAAAAGTTGAAAGCCTGTCAGACCATGCTTCCTTTTCATATTGCAGAGTATTCAATCCATCACTAAAACCTGTCTGGTTGGCTTTATTCTCAGGATAATTAGATTAATGGAACGAAGGGACTTGTAGTAATTAAAGCATTTATATGATTTATTTAAAATGGATCTGTAGTCAGTTCTTGGTCATTTCTAATAGCACTAATGGCTCTTTCAGAGGTTAGCCTCCTAACATGCCCGGATAGCACATCACTGAAGTTTGTATGAGCCTCATTAAACTCTCAAACTTTTAAAATGTAATGCTTCTGATTTTAAGCTGTAAGAGAAAACACTAATTTGCAAGTCCTCAATTAGCTGAAAATGCATTGCTTTCCAATTGTCAGAATTTTGGTGTCACTCATCTGCTTAATGATTGGATCAAGAACTAGTGAAGCTTATTATTTTTCCTCTGATACATAAATGGCTGTTGATGACTGACTATTCATTGCTAAAAACATCTATCATTTGTTCTACAAATCTGATAATGTCAAAGTCCTGGAACCACTTTCGATATCAATGTACTTTACATATTCATGACAAGAGTGAGTGATCTGAAAAGATAAGTATACTGTAATGCATATTTGGCTATATTAAAAAGGAAGTAAAATGTGTACTCTCAGTATTTATTTGGCATGGCAACATTTATAATACAAATGTTTAAACCCAAATCACATGTATTTTGTTACTTACAGGTAACACTATTACATCATGTACAGCCTAAGCTCATTTGATGGCTCTTAAAAGCAGACATTGTGAAATAACAACAGCATACTATATACCTAAAACACAAATGATGAATACAAAGTACAACTTAAGTATAAATGTAACATTAAACTACATAAAATAGTAGTTTATTGTGAGATCACTAATAAACGAACACTGACACTGTTTAATCTTAAAATGACGTGAGGAAAACAAAACTAGGGTAGAAAATAATAATACTGCTATTAGGACAAAACAATAATGCAGGTAACCGATTCCCATGGCTCTCAAACCTAATAAACCAGCTTGTTGAATCCATCTCACCTCCTGCTTCACCTCTGTGCAGGCCAGGGCACTAATTGATCCAATCCTACTAATAGAGCAGGTGAACTCAACCAAATCCAAATCCAGCTGCATAAATTTACAGCACTTTTAGGAATATCTCACAAATTTACCTCTAAGCTCAATGAGGAATGTCAACCATTTGTAGGAAGATGGTCCGGCTTTTGTAGTTTTCATTTTCACTTCTCTATTACTGATACAAACTTCTCAGCTTCAGTTGGGGAAAACTCCAACACTGTGCTTTAAACTCAGTTTAGCTAGGACGAAGACTCCCTTCTCTGTGCAGCTCTACCAATAAATCACGACAGAACATGATGTCTTCCTTGTACCTTTGGTTTGGCTGCTTAGAATACTTGGACTTTCTTCTTGAATTTTAGAATCATCATTATCAAGTAAAAACAACTGGGTTGTGTGCGGCCAGATAGCCTGTGTGATCACTCACTGTTTAGTGATGCCAGGAAGCTGCCACTACCCAGGCAGCTATTTCTCCATGAAGTGTAGCTTTCCAGTGGACATGTAAATCAGGCTAAGGTTAAATCTTCATGGACATTTTAAATTGTCTTTTCCTCAAACCTGCTGGCAAAAAGCCATTTTCATGTCACTGTCTGTGTTAGCCATTCCAAGTTTCCAAAACATTTTTAGTGTATGTCTCAAGAAGTCTCCCTCTTCCCAATATCCCTCTTCAACCAACAGAAAAATTTGGACACCATGGGTTTTAGTGGGCAAGTCATCTCTCATCTAGCCACATGTTGAGCTAGCATAATCCCTGCCATCACCAACATCGACTGGGAATTAACATGCAGCATTTTTACACACTGAGAGGCTGATGCATATGGTTGGTGCTTGTTTTGTGACTCATACTCATTCGTATGCCTAGTTCAGCACCACTGTGTCTCCTATGCTCTTATTTCTGTGGGTATTTTCTGACAATGTGTTTTTGCTGCAATCATAAATAATTCTCAGCTGACCACAGTCTAAATGAATCTTTTGTCTGCCCCATCTATGCATTGGCCTTCTGTGTGTCTTCATCACACACACAATGTTTATTTGTAACAGTAATCTTGAAGCCATCATTGCTGTAATTAAAACAAGCAATCTGATCAAAATGGACTTCGCTCATCTGAGTTTTCAGTTTTGAGTCTATTTGTGTCTGAACTCGCCTGCAGTTGCACAGCTGGAAGTCAGCTTTGGAGGATCTGATTAGTTCAGTTTCATTAGAAAACTGGGTGCCACAGTAATGCGCATCAAAGGGTTCATTCACAGTATCATTAACCCTGCAGGCATTAGAACTGTAAAATGTTGCGTCATAATTTCCATGTATGAAACAGGGCACAGCAGTGCTACAGTCGTCCAGTGATCAAACACAAATAAAGCTGTGGTTCTCTGGACTGTGAGGCTAGTACAGTACAATGGCTTCAACATGAGGAAGGAAACAGTACCTTGAAAAGCTTGCCGTGATCTGAATTGCAATTGTGACCCGACAACCTACTCTTGTGTGCGATTTGAGGACAATTTTCACTAACATCAGCTGCAACACTACTTGCAACAAAAAAGAATATGACAGCGAAGCACGTTTTTTAAAATGTGTCCTGAAGGAATAAATGGCCTATTTGGCTGCAGTGGAGTAATTCCGGTTGTATTTTGGAGTTATGTTTGGCCATTTCTGTTAGTAAACCCCAACCTTAATGATTTTATCTGTACACATCCAAATGTCTTCATACGTAAGAGATGAAGTGAATGTGCTTCTGATTAAAGCTTATTGCTTCTTCTGTCTGACATTACTCATCAACAAAGGCCCAGCAGTAAAAAAGCAATTGATTTGGTTGGCGGGAGGTCTGAGCTCAAGCTGAAATTGGGCATTAAAATGACACAGTCCATTGCTCCCACTCGCAATATTGCTCCCCATGTCAACGGAGACTCTGTGAGACTGTGCGATTAATGCTTGCAGGCAGAGACTTGCCTCATTCAGTCCCCAGCTGCTCCAGTATAGACAGAAAGCAGAGAAGAAAAAACAAAAATCTCACCATTTAATTAAACTCTTGTTGACTTGTGGCTTCATTGTGTTATGACAATTAGGTGAAAGCTATTTAAGAAAAGGTAACTGAGGGTTATCACAGGAATTAAATATACCTGACTGGAAAGAGAAATGAAAAGACAAGTTCATGTCAACCCTAAGCGTGTTGCTTTGATAACTTGGCAAGCAAGATTATCATCAGTGCTTTGCTGAAGGCTTCAAATGTGTATCTATTAGGTCTTCATATCAAGACATTGAAGCTATATCCAGAAAGTCTTTGGCCGATTTTCCTGGAGCAGTTTTGGTGAAATGAACCTGCCTGTCATCTACACCCTGTCTGTCATATAGTACATCCGTCTGTTCCACTGTTGGCTTTGACTACAGCTTAGCCGTCAGTCATCCCCACTTGAGTGAGACCACTTTTTAGAGACACAGCAGCTCTAAAGAAAGCAAATGTTAGCCTGGAGGCTGTTTAGAATGAAGTAAAAGCAATAAGTTTGTTTGACGTCTTTGTAGGCACCCAAACCTCCCACTATTTCTTCCCAGGATGAGGTCAGACGACCTATTGATATACGCGGTATTCATGTAATACCAGTGGTATTGTTTATCTCACAATACACAGAAACCTAATTTCTCTTGCCTTCCTGGTGATAAATTATGTTTATAGGAATGTGTGGAGAGAATCTATTATCTGGCTGTTTTCAATTCAATACAGAAAAGCAGAAACATTTACCTCTAGTCCTTTCAGGCACAATAATAAGCATTTAGTGGCTCATAATAGAATACACACACGCACTCACACACAATATACAAACAGTCCTATGAGATATTACATTAGGGTTCTCCGAAGGTTTTTGCAAATCTGGACTCAGTGTCAATGAATTACACTGTGAGTTTTTGTAGCCATTTGCAATACATTTAAAACTATAGCTAAGGTCAGAGACAAGTCTGGTGGCATAATATAATGCTGCTATTACCAATACTCAGTCATGATGTGAACATTTTGACATACAGGAATCATCTGTGCACTACGTCATCAATTGAAAGTGGCCTTAACGAGAGTGCTGAACCTGTCCACATACAAGGATGAGTCTCTTTTTTGTTCAGTCTTACTTTCCCCAGGATGCAGCAAAGAGTTTAAGGTTGGAGAGAAAAGAGAGAGCATGAAAATTCAATCTGCACAGTCAAATTGATGGCAAACCCCTCGACAGCCTGCCATGGAACAGATGGTATTACAATATGAGGACAGCACTATTAACAGATCCATCTATTTTGTGCCTGTGTTGGGAGAGTAGCACATCACTGTGGAAGGGGTTTAGTGAGCCAAAATTATCAGATGGCCACTCCACCTTTCATGTGAAAAGAGAGTTGGTCTGTGCAGAAAAGACAGCATACACAAAGATACATTCTGTGTTCTGCCATTGCCAAGTGGCATCTCGTCACATTGTGTGTCATGTTGTCTTTTGATTATCATTGAGAACATGATGTAGAAACCTCATTCAATAACTATTACAACACTGTAAGAGACCATATGCCCCATCTAGACTTTGAAGACACTTGTGTATTTCTTGCAGCATTTATTTTCATATTCACTCATATTTTGGCATTCAGACATTATCCAGACTCAAGAACCACTTTGCTGTTCCCACTAAAGAACTTGTGAATTATATCCTCTTGGAGAAGAAAGGCAAAGTTAAGTGCAACATGAATATTTCAGACCCCCATTGTCTAATTCCACTTAATTAGTGTGATTAAGGGTTGCTTCTGCAGTAAATCTAGAGATGAAGTGGTAGCTGTCACTTTAAAATATCGCAGAAAGATTCTTTCTTATCAAAAGTGTCATATGCATTCGCATTTGAAGGTCAACTGTTGGAACACTACATTTATAGGAATACTGCTAGGGAGAGTGAGAATAATTTTCAAAATGGACTTTAATTGCAGTAACTCAACTTGCTCCTTTGTACACTTGAATATAAGCTTTTCCAAATATAGTTAAATGCCAAATATTAATCAAATACTTACATCTTAGACACATGTGGGACTTACAGCAGCAGAGAACAATGGTTTAACTCTAATGATAGTATCTGATAAAGTAGATTGGCAGTTGCTTTTTAGTAGTAAAAAGCAACTGCCAACAGAATCTCTTGAGTACTGCCTCTTTCAAAGTGCATCTGCTAAATGTTACCAGATATAGTGTGATCATTTCTTTTTCATTGTCACAGAAGCTATAGGTTATATTAGTTTTTGGGATGATCACTGCTTCCATTTAGCAGACCAAGCAGACCAGAGGCACACATTTACATTCTACAGATACACTTTTAAAAAATATTTTATATTCTTTGTTTTTGTGGAAGTGCATCAAACCTCAAGGTGTTTCACAACCAAAGTAAAACCTGTATCTATCCTCCTTGTGCTCTTAACATTTCATCTGCAAATCATAAAAGGCATCAAATTCAGCTCCTCTCTTAGGTGCCCCCAATCTAGTGTCCTTCTAGTGAATGATTTTTAGGGACATACATTTAGCACCTGTGTCACAAGAAATCCTTGATGCACAGCCCAAAATGACAAATTCTGAAGTGAGTGGTTGCAGGTGCTGCATTTCAAAAGTGGAAGGAACTTGGTATGAAAAGTAAAGACTGGAGTGCAGGTGGTTTTAAATGTGTTGCACAGCTTCAAACTTGCTAACACATTTTAGAAGTCCCAATGTCACTGTAATCTATTCATATTATCTTGTTAGCCAGTTGCAGGGTTTAAGATGTTGGATATTTGTCAGTGTTACATTGTTGCTATATGCACTCTCACATTATGTCAAAAATACTTTTAAAATTAGCCAAAGGACAATACCTTTTTGGTTTAGTTTGGGTAATCCCGCATAGCAGACATCACACTTGGTGTAAATGTATACATCATCTACAGATTATACCTGCATCACTGTACTCAGGTTACCTTAACTTTAGGCAAAGACAAGATAGAGTACTGCAGTGTAGGAAACTGCAATGCTAAGCCTGGCACGTACTGTAGTTAGTGATATTTCTTCTGCCCTGTTATAATGCATGAGGCATGTTTTGCCCTGCTCACCCTAAGCCAGACCTCTAACCTTTTCACCTCACTCACTCCCTTTGTGCAAGGAGAGCACCCAACAGGATATGAGTGTCTGTAAGAGAAGGGGCATTCACATCTGATGAGTTGCATTAGCCAGTATATAGGACTCTCTGGAAGACCCTAATCCCATTAGAGTGGGTCATCAGACGAAATATAAGTCATAAAACCAAGAGATGGAAACTCTAAGATCCCTTCCCACCAAAATCTACCTATATAGGATATGAGTAACATAACTTCATATGTTCATATGTTGTGCCTGTTCATATTGCTATGGTTTGGTGTTTGAATGAAAACACTGACATTTATTACAGCAGCAATAACTGGTCAGTATGACCTTTGTTTTGACTGTGCTGGATATGGCAGGTTGGGTGTTATATAATAGCATACATCATGGCAGTTTTGGAGAAATTACTTTTAAAATCATATCTGATTACATATACAAGATACTAAATTTAATCATAGGAACATTTAGTAATAGAGATGTAACCTTAGGCTTTGCGCCAAGCATAGGTCAACAGCCTTGGTCACTGCCCTGTTAAACCCAACCTATAACTAGTTTGTACATAATTTTGTTCACTCTTGCATGTTTTCATCTTCTGCTGAAGCTGCAATGACCCGGAATGCTGTGTTTCTGCAGAACTGAACTATCTATTGGTGGTGGAGTAGTGAAATAGAAAATAGTTAAGACATTAAGCCGTGTCGGTCAGTTAGCCCACACAACATTAAACACATCTGCAGTCAGAGCGGTGGGCATGGCTCCATCTAGCTCTCCCATCCATGTGCTGCAGTTGCCCTAAACAATCTAATATATTTTCAGTTCTGGCATATGTGTGTGACATTTAGGTGTGACAAGTGGCAAGATCTGCTTCAGAGTTGTCATATGCATGATCTTAAGCAAAACCTTACAAAGAGGAACTGGGGTCTCTCTATCATCACAGAAAATATGTTTTTTTACGTGTGTTGTGATCTACCAAAAGTTATCTACATTGGGTATTTCGACTGCTCAAATGAGCTCAAAAAAGCATTGAGGGTTCGCAGTAGGCAGAACAACTGTTGTAGAGGAAAAAACTTAAAACACTTTCAACATCACACTTCCAGTAAAGAATGCCAAAGTGCCTGGAGAGCACAGTAGAAGAACATAACACACAGCTGTCTGACAAACGTAAATTTTTGCCACAAATAAAGATCTGTAAAGTGTTTGTTTTCACTGCAGCATCCTACAAACGGGAAATTATCTAAACATTGAATTGGCTACCATCTCATATTACAAAGAAAACCAATGCAAACAGATAAACTAACACTGACACAGACACAAACCAGATGCAAAAGATGCATCAGCATTTCAGCACCATGGAGAGCTACTGTGAGAGATCACAGCAACACACAGTAGACAACACATTCATTTATACAAACAGACTCCAGGGATGCATACTGTATGTATACAGGCCTGGGTGTAATAATAGGAAGGTTTGTTAGCCACTAGCTACTGGCAACAGAAGGCATACAGCACAGCATGGCTCAAGTCCTTAATACAATTGTCCATTTAAAGGAGACTACATGTGATTTAAGCTTAATGATTAACAAATAACATAAACAACAGATGTATATTAGTCTCAGCATTCATAGGAAGGATGGCTGTATTAAAACAGAAATTGTACAAAACTGCAGATGTTTGCCACCTTTATAGAATATTGCCACTGTATAATTTATCACTGAATGTTTCAATTTTTACAGGGAACACAAAGTTATGTGTGCACAAGATTTAAAAAAATCTTAGTCTCTGTACTTTTTGGAGTCTTAGCTGTTTCTTGTTCAAACTTTAAAACATTGTGTCCTTTTGTAAAGTTTTCTGTCACTGGGTTACTGTGTCTCTATTTCTGAACATTAATTTTGTATTACTGTAACTAACTAAACATTACCATTATTTATCACAAAATAACATAAAAAATACCCACAACTAGTAATAGAGTCATTCATCGTCAATAAAGATAAGTGCTTCCTTTATTGGGATGTCTACTTGAACCAAGAGTCAAATACACCAAAGAGTAATCAACATCTAGAAACAGTTTCAGTTTCTTGAGGACAAAAGTAATCAGCTATTTCAGTAACACAGTGTGTTGCCAGGTTTATCTTGTGAGCAATAGATGTTGTCAGGAACACGCAACCCTCCATGATAGTGTGTACAGTGCCATTACCTTGCCATCGCGACAGGGATATGTATTGTCTGCAAGAATGTGCTTGTACACAAGAACTACAAATATTCTTTGTTCTATTCTTTGTTCAGAGACGATGTGTATCAGCACTCATTTTTTTTAAAAAGATATCCTTTCAGACCGAGACATTTTGAAAGCAGAAAACCAACATTGGCTCTTACTGGCTGAGGATGACATTGGTGAGTCCCTTCAATACTTGAATATAAGGCCATTGAATATAAGAATGTCTGAACATGAGATTGCTATTAGGAGAAGGAGGTCAGTTGGCATAACTCAACTGAACTCCTCTCCTACAAACACTTGGTGACAGACTAAAGTTACTCTGGTGTCAAAAAATATTTTGAATCCATTGAGGCAATACAGAAGGAATCAACATGATGACCTGAAATGGTGATTTGTTTAATAAGCAATGATTCTGAATGACGTATATCATACTGGGTATTAGCCATGAGAGTCAGAGAATAATTTAGCAAACATTTTTCCCATGTTTTAATTTAGCAAACTTTTTTTTCCCACATTTTCGCCTGCTTGTACTGATTTGTTATGAAATCTAACTGTTTTCTGAGCTTTTATTGGTTTACATGTATGTTGATATTTAAGAGTGATCTCTGTGATGACCTTATATGGAAGGAACAATAAGTATGTCAAAGGTGTGCCACCTGTTTAATCCTATAAGGAACCACGCCCATGTCAGATGATGTGGGGTATGTGTACATCAACAATAAATTATCAGCGGCCTTGAAAGTAACAATAGCAAATTACAGACAATTACGGCGGTGTAATGCCCCCTTTAATTATCAGTAAACTTATGACTTACCTACAAATGAAAAATGACCTACAAAGTGGAAAAAAAATACTTAATACTTGTCAGTTTTTCTATAGTCACAGATTTGACAAAAGGGTGGATTCAACAATATCAGTTAAACTGCAACTGCCTTTAAGACATGTGGATGGAAGGGGTTGCAAGAACGTGAAACTGAAACTGTGGTTCTAGCTCTGTTCAAAGGATACATGTAGCTAAGCTAACCAGCTTGCCAACAATGAGACGAAGGCAATGTGTTGTGGTGTCTGGTGTTTATATTTGTGTATCAGACTGTTCTAAAGCTTAACTACTGTAGGTAGCTGTAATATGAAGAGAAGATAGATAGCAGAGATTAGCAGTGCAAACGAGAGTATGGATCCATCACTATGGAAAGAAGCAATGACAGAAAGAGGAAGAAATGTGCACTGAATATGACACCATTTTTGGATACTACAGAAAAATCAACCTGACCCTAAATGTATTGGTATTCAGAACACATCGAATAGAGTCCTGCATTTTAATGATGGCTGGTACAAACTCTACCCATTGCCTCCCACATCATCTCCCTAAAAAGAGTGAAGAAAAAATATCAAATCCTTCTTTAATCACAACACATAGTCATGACTGTTAGCCGACAGTGCCAAAATGAGGTTTTTAGTTTTAGATTTTTTGTTAGTTTTTTAGTTAGTTGACTGTACCTGGATATCTGTGTGGCTGTTCCGACTTGTTTGTACTTTATAGTCCCTACTTGTTTGCACAGTGTGTTCTGAAAATCCACCACACTTGCAGTCTTAATGGGCGCTTGGCTTCTGGTAATCACTAGAAATCAGTAACACAAGTAGCAACCTGCAAAAAATTCAAAAGACCACAGGTGTGAGTATTGGGACAGAGCCAGGCAATCCATTTAGAACCATCAATGATGACTCTGGATGTTCTGTATCATATTACTATCAGTCTTTTGTTTAACATTTTGCTTTAGAACTAAGGGCAGGGCTGAAACTAATACAAAGGTCACCCTTGATTTTTGCTGAAAAGGCTGGAGAGTGCTGAAACATTAATGTATTTTGCCATGATGTTATACTATCTGTTTGCAATTGTCTTCAACACTTTCTTCATGGAAAAAGTGATGCTCAGCTTCATATTCTAGTCTTTATATAATTACATAAGAGGCCCAAAACATCGTACCTATCACTTAGCTCTGGATCATTTTCAGCATAGTGATGCTTTGGTCAAAGTCTAAACTGAGAATATTTTTACATACCTATTCTAAGTACTGACAACATTTTTCAGTAAATGTTGGCGATAGCAGTACTTCTTCAGTCTGAAGAAGAGCATGTAGCTCGAAACGTCACTGGTGGATGTCTCAATAAATTGCATCTAGGGGAGCTACAGTGTGCGGACCTTCATCTTTCTTTGTTACACTGTTTCTTTGGTCCAGCACCTGTTTGAAGTGTATTGGATGTGCGCATCTACTACACTTTTGGATAGCAGTACCTCTACAATGTCAGACAACTCCATTAACCCTGTACCATCTGCTACATTAACCACAATCAAAAAAAGTCAAAGTAAAGCAGCATTTTCACCTCCAATACCGTGTATGGTCGGTCCTTTGTAGCATATCCATCAAAGATTGACTTTGTTTTTTTGTTTTTTTGTCTGAATGTTGAATGGAAATTGTTCTGCTTTTTTGAATGTTGATAGTGGAGTGATATTTTCCTGTGCAAATAATCAAGGGTAAGGTACTCAGAGCAAATCATCTTCTGAATATATAATGCCATATCCACTGGCACAGTACCCCTGTGATGTCATGCAGAAAATTTTAAAATTAATACACAGCAACATGCAGTAAACTAAATAGGACCTTTGAGTATAAATAATAACTGTTTGAAGAGGTTTGTCTTTTCCTAGATGTACTCAGAATTTTATACAACCTTGATAAATGTGATAATGTTTTCCCCATCAATCTACGAAAGACTACAAAGATGCTAATTCTAGTTCTTTATTTCACACCTTTCAGAAGGCACTTATGGTTTTACAGTCATATTTACAGTTTGTTGGCAAGGTTTAGACAGACCCTGCTAGTTGCTGCCTGTGAATAAGATGCATATTTGTCATATTGCTATGGCTTGCATGACTCATTAGCTGTCATTATTTAATGTATTAGAATTGTGTCATTGATCTTTTTATTATTATCAACAAATCTCATGAAGAAAACAACAGCAACAACCTACAAACCAAGGACTGATAATAAACACATTCTTTCACTATTCCCACTACAGATGAATCTCTTAGATTTTCAAGCATCCTTAGCCTGCTTGTTTACACATGTGCTTTGAGGAGACAAGGACAGATGATAAATGTCTCTGACAAAGTACCTGGGACCAGGCTTTGCAAACCAGTGGATGGATTTTATACACATACAGTGCCTGTTACTATGTGTTTTGATGCCACAGGTCAAGTACGTACAGTAGTTAAAGCAACTTCTCAAGTGAAGGTACTCTAGGCATTTTCAAAAGACTATTGTTTCATCTGTCATAAGAACACGTCCTCATACCCGAATAACAAAATACTTATATTTTGTCAATGCCTGCTAAAATGTGTTCCAAAAAAACCCTCATATGAACATTTTCTAAACCTGCAGAATTATGCATCAATATTGTCAAATTAGTAGTGGAATGACCATGTGTACAGTGAAAGGTGAACCCACAGAGAATTATCACTCACCTCTTCAGTTACTCCTCAGCTCTTTGGAGTGTTACAGCATCTTGCTGCTTGTTGTTTTGGTTTTACGACCCACAAATTTCATCAGCCTTATTTCCAGATGCAGCTTGAAAATAGTTATTTTGTCAGTGCCAGGTAAAATTATGTTCTAAAAAAGACTGGTTGTAGCTACAAGCGCAGTAATATCTTAGATGCAGTAATACTACAGATCCCAGAATTCACACAGCAGCAAACATTCCTTGAGCAGCTACTTTGTCAGAAGTACAACAGATGAGCAACTGGTATATCGTCTACACTGCAACCAAACAAGCTCACATTGTTTTGATAAAGAAATTAGTCAAAAATAATTACAACCACAATCTCATTCCACAGTGCAAGTAGTTTTGTCTGCCTGTAACTCTTCATCTTACAACACACTGTGGCTGCTCCATACTTCATTATTCCCTGTGATGTTTAAAACTGTTTTACTGTCAAAAAAACATGAAAATGACTGTAAACAACCCAGTCTCACATCAAAATGTGTAGAAGTTACATTGGTCCACAGTACAAACCATATTAGTTTCACCACAACAGCTGGAAAAACAAAAACAAGAAAAGGCTCCTTGATCACTCAACAATACACTAGGTTAATGTTAAGGCCAGCAGTTTTAATTATTTCTTTTCTTTTAGTTAATTATTGTTGAGTTATCAAGGACACCTTTGTGTTTTTGTGTTGAGAAATGTTAAAGATATTATTAAAAGAAAACCTTAATACAGTGACAGTGAGGAAAATACTTCCAGGCAGCAGGTCCTCTGGTCAGCCAATCGCAAAGCTTTAAATTCTGGTTTTCAAACTCAATTCATCCCTGGGTGCTCTAAAATCTGTTTTTTATTGAAAGAACATCATCAAAAAGTTACACAAAATAACACAAATAACATAACAGCTCAGATAATTACACAATGCAAAGACAATGATTCAAACAGCATGCAACTACATGGTTTCAGCGATAGCAGCAACCACCATAGCAACAATAGAAAGCCTGAAAAAATCTTCGTAATAACTGACAAACTAAACATCATATACATTCACTGAACGAAGATTATGAAAATAAAATGTACATTTCTTTCTAGAAATGTTATCAAAAGGCACTTTAATTCTGAAACTATCTGAAAAAATTCCATTTTCCACTGAGAATAAAAGGAATGTCAGCCATTTTTTTTGTTTGAGCAGACAGAAACGGTCATATGATGTGGACGCAGGCCATTATAAAAGAATAGGCCAAAAAAACATATGCATCTCACAATTTTAGAGCTGTTATTGTAAAACGAATATGTTTTGCACTGTAGACCAAAGTAGCAAAATGGAATGGCGGACTCCGACACTAAGAATAAAAACTACTATTTAGAGAAGTAGTTACAGAATGTAAATACATTAAATGGCTATTGGTGAAAAAATACAGACCATAAATAGTATCAAGTGGTTGCTGATACTATATTAGCTGGTGAACATAGTGGAGCATCTAGCAGCTAAAGAGACAGATATTTCCCTCAAGAATTGGTGGAGACCAAAACAGAGCTTGAGGTAGAGTGAATATTGCACTTTAAATTGTCAGGTGGATACAAACACAACTCCAAATGAATGCTAATATTGCTCCATGTCTGCTGGATGTGTTAATTTTACAGGGTAGGGTAATCTAGATATATGTGCTATACCCCTGTACTGCTGATAAGAGACCTTTTAATGTTTTTATAATACCTACTAGTTTCTGATGAAGGTCAATAAAAGTCATGGACTATGTGATGTCCCTTAAATATTTTCTTAAAACCCAGATTCTAAATCTATTTGATATCCTGACTGTTCTTAAATGGTGTCTGAAAAAAAAAAAAAAAAACTTCTTCCACACTTTCTGTCTGTCACAGTCCTGACTTTTCTAATACATAGAGCAACTGGGAGAAGGAATAGAAATTTAAAATGGCTGCTCTGTTATATAGTATATAGTATAGTATGCTCTGAGATGATGTTGATGTCGGCTCGGCTGCCTTTCACTATCACTTAATTTAAAGGGGAATGAAGATCAGAGGGAGGGGTTGGCACATTTTCATCCCACCCATGTGAAATTAAATGTTAAATCGCAATACAGCCATCTTCTCTAGGGAGAATCCCGGCGGAAGAAGTTCATTCCCCAGAGTGGTTGCATGGTAGGAACCTCACCCTTTGATAAGCTATGATGAGCTGTCTCTGCTCTCAATCAGTACATATCCACCCTACTGCCAGACTCCTGCTCTCTTGATTCTCTGCCTCACTGAGGAGAAGCAGCTGCAATACTGTTTCCACCCCATGCTGCTGCGAGAGAAGACCCATTCTCCCTGAAACCGATTGAGAATTATTCTGAAACTGAAAATTGAAACTCTAAACTGTTCAAATAGGTAAAAGGCAGCAAATGATTTTAATTCCTTCTGGAATGGGTTTTGTCCTTAAAGGCATACATTGCAAGATTTGTCGGTTGCCTTTTGTAAATACACCGTTCAAAGTTGGCCCCTCTTCCCCAGCTAAATGACTGCAGAGCGAGCTGAGAGCAGAGTGAGAGAGAGAGAGAGAGAGAGAGAGAGAGAGAGAGAGAGAGAGAGAACAGCGGTGGATGAGCAAGCTAGAGAGTGAATGAAGAGAGGGAGCGGCGTTAGCAAGAAAAAAGCAGTGAACCAGATAAATAAAAGGTTATTTTCTGATAGTTTCTCAGTGGTTACGATCTAAAGCACAAATAAACATGCCCACACCTCCACACAACCCTGCAGCAAGGTGCCGCATTGCTGGATTTGGTGTGAATGCAGCCGAAGTGCACGCTTCATCCTGTCCGCTGTGGCCTCTGTGCTCTGTGTGTGTGTGTAGCTCAGCCCCGCCCTCGGTCAAACAGACAAAGAGCAGAGGAAAGAGACAGTGATGTAACCTGGTCGCTACGCTACGAGTCCCAACCTCACACCCTGCGCACTATTATTTGTTGGGGGCTACACACCCACTGCCCAAAAGTTGACGCCCAGAAGGGTCCCGAACACAGCAAAATAATTAGAAAATACAGGCAGAGGGCAAAGTCTCTGTAGATACATACACTGCCACACTGTTCTAGTGGGTCATAAGTGATGATTGAGAGGGATTATACATTGTTTGGGAAAATCCTGCATAGTATTTTAAGAAAATCCTGTATAGTATGCCTTTAACACCCCCAAGGTTTGACAACTTCCTAATAGAAAACTGGACCCTTTTTAAGTAATTAAAGTTAAGTGATTATTGGCCTGTCCTATTAAAATTATATGATAAGATATTTCTTGATGTTAATTATCACCTGTGTTCAAGGATGCTACAAAAATTGCTACACAATTATGTTAAGCATAATGCCAATGGGACAAGTGTATTGCATCTCAAAGAGGGTACTTTGAAGGGGATTAGAAAGGTACTACTGATTACAGTTTTATAAGTTTTTTTTTAAACAATTTTTGGGTGCCCCTCGTACAGTTGCATTTGAGTAGGAAAGAAACATAAAGATATACCTACCAAAAATATGTTGTGAGAAAGAGTTGGCAGTCAGTCATTTTTCCTTTATGTATACAAGTTGCCAAAAGTGAGGCAGTTAGTACATCTTGAACAATAACCCCTGACGATAAGATTAGACAATTCAGTGCTTTAAATATAGAAAACCACTCACACAAAAAACTCACATAGAAAACATAAAAGGCTATACAACAAAAATACTTTCCTTGAGCAAATATTGGTCTTGATTAATCCAATTTCAGCTCTCAGGGACAACTGTCACACTTTTGAATTCAATACCTGAGGAGGACAATCTAAGGTTATTCCCAGGAGAATTGGATTCTAAAATCTATTGACTCTGTTCATTAGTAAATCAGTTTCAAGCTTACAGCTTGTGCAGCATCATTTCAAAAGAAAGATGAGAAAATCGTACAGCTGAAGCAGTCATTCTGTGTATTTTCTTTCTGGCCTTCAGGCCTGCCTGTTAGTACCCACACCACCTTTCACTGGGAGTCACTACATATATCAAATGCCGTTTTCTGTTGCTTGTACATTAACCAATTTCAGTTCAATATTTAATTCAATAACCTTATTCATCCACCAGCGGGGCAATTAAAATGTCAGTGTCCACGATGTCTGGTTCATCAGCCATTAATGATCTTTTTATATGGATAAAACTGAAACTATATTAGTTCTAGCAGCAAAGAACATAGTGAACATATTAAACTGGTGATTATGTGAGTGAAGATTCATTTTTATAATTATTTTATGTTTTTCCCAATAATGAAAAGTACTGCATACACATATCACATTCCTTGTTCAATGATTAGAGCCCGGACTAATAATGTGACTGTTTTTTTTCAGCTATGGCATTAAATAATCCTAAATTTGGTGTCAGTTCATCAAAAAGATCTTCAACATTTTAGGGTAACTGAAATTGAAATTGACAGCATTTTTTTTCTCACATTGCAGTCTTATGTTTGTTTTTCTAAAGGTCCCCTCCAGACATTTTTTCAATATATAAAAATTCTCTGTGTGGAATAATATTTCTTCTCTGTGTGTCTGGTGTGGTCTTCCACAAAAAAGTTAATTTGCCCTGTTAAAATTCTTAAAGTTACATCTCCTCCCTAATTGAAAAATCCAGAATCTATAAATATGCAAATATTTTTCATTTCAAAATTTTACCTACTAGATGCGAGATGTTTCCTTCCCTGTAAAGTCCATTCTCAGTGTATGTGCACTGGAAGCTTTCACATCACACTTGTCTAAATTGCACTCTGGACCACAATTGGCTTCAGATTAGTAGCAATGGCACAATTCATGCTTGTAGGTTCACGCCTTATACTCAGATTTAAGATGAGTATATAGAGAAACTTTCCACTTTTAGCAGATGAATGTGAAAACAGCCTTCTGGTATTGAACTCTGCACATACATCATTCAGCACAGTGAAGGTCGAGCATCAAAGTGAAGGAAAAATAAGCAAAACACACAGTGGGTCTTAAAGATTTGTGGAATTAAGCCGTGCATCAATAGTACAAACAGACAAAACATTGGCAGAGTGTGGGAATGTCATGCAACAATTGTACAATTTTATTTAATCTCGAAATATATTAATCCTATAAGAATAAATTATTTGAGAAATGCCAGAAGATAAATTATACTAATAGATTCATTGAATCACAGAATAACATTCACTAAACTTGGAGAACTATCAATCAGTTATTATAGAAAGAGAAAAAATTGCTTAAAATGTCCCCTGGTGCAGGAGCAGATTTAGTGATTTGGAGGCCCTGTTTTCACTCTTTCTCTAATTGAGAATGTTGGTGTTGGCTGTGTAGAAGAAATACCCACATCTTTAATTAAGTAAAACTATTACAACACTATAAAACACTTTAAATAAATAAACTGTAAAAGTCCTGCATTGAAAATTTACTTGATTAAAAGCACAGAAATATTATCAACAAAATGTACTGAAATTTACTTAGTCTTATATATATTAGTCTTATATATATACTAATGCATCATATTGTGTTCATTATTATTATTATTCAATTGTATTTAGTATTTAGACCCACCCACCACACAAACACCAACATCAACCTCAGCCTATGTAGATAATATCAGAGAGAACTTTTTTAAAGGTGTGTGTGTGGGGGTGGGGAGGGGTTACATAACACTGTATGTTATGTAAAATAACATACAGTGTTTTCCTCTGAATCTGTCCTAGTAGAAGTCGAATAGAAGTATGCATAAAATTGAAATATTCAAGTAAAGTACATGTATTTCTTAACTGTAATTAAGCATAATACTTGAATAAATGTACTTGGTACTTTCCACTACTGGCATTAAGGAGGTTTCTGATCATTTACCTTGTTTTTTCATGACATGAACTGCTCACTGGATTAGCCAGTGAAAAGTAACTATTTTCATTTACTCAAGTGAGGTACTTTGCTTGTATATTTTCATGTTGTGCTACTTTATATTACTACTCCACTAGGCTGTGTTTGCAGATTTAGATTTAGATACAAAATATATCAATTGATAAAATTTGATACAGCATTATAGATTAAACTATAATGCACTGCTGCCTGCTGCCAGCAATGTGAGCTCACCAGCTGTGAGCACAGCTCGCGAGTGTGCGTGCCAAAGTTTTGGGTCCATTCTGTATTCTCCATGCGCCAGACACATATTTTTGATCTACACAGGTTGATCATTCACATGTCGGCAAAAGAAGAAGATAGTCTATAGTAGATAGTAAAGATAGTTATAGATAGTTTAAATCACAGCATTACTGATGCACATGTTAAAATATACACCAGTGCATTATTGCTATTGTTGATTACATGTGTCTGGACAGGTGTTTCTAAGTGTAACAGGCTGGTTTCATTCAGGCTCTTGTATTTGAAAACGGATCTGGCCACAGAGATAAATTGTATAATGAAAAGGCTGGGTGGTAGTTCTTGAAGGTTCCTCTGCTTATGACATATCTGAATTAAATGAATCCACATTCAATTACTGTATGCATTCTCATATTGTTAATTACACTGCCATACTGATCCAGGAGTAAACAGACGTCATATCAAGGACACTAGAGGAGAACTGTAGGTGTTGTACATGTGCCATTACCTGAATGACACTCAATCTGAGCCTTTGTGTCCCATTGACTTTGAGGCATAGTGTGATAAACTAACCTAATGTGGAACTGAATGGAACCATTAGCCCATTAAAATGTAAGCAGATGTAGAACTGGCATATGTTGCTTGTTGGTTCCATTCAGTTTGAACAATCAACAATAAATTGTGCGACACAGCTGTGTTACTAAGTACAAGCTCTTAATAAAATTACCGCAGATGTTTCTATTTGTAAGTGAACTGATGGCTGGGGACACGATAACAGAAAGTAACTAAATGGAATTTATAAGATTGTGAACTACACCGCTGGAAGACCTCCAAAAGAAATTCCTGGATGATTTTGGTTCAAATGAGTAATAAAATAATAAAAATAACATTGTATGTCTGCAAAAAAGAGTCGTCACATCAAGATTTGGCAGTTCACAGAAGAAGGAGGTCGAGGTGGTGGGATGAGCCAACAAAATGTCAGACTTTGACATGGAAGACCTTTTTTCACTTATCATTTCCAACCTCTCACCACTGCAGAGGTGAGTGGAACCAGTGCAAACCAGGAGATAAATTTCTCATAATCGGGTGAATCAGTTGATTTTTTCCCAGTTTTATTTGTGTTTTTATTATTTTACTTTATTTAGTTTTTGTATTTCTCTATAAAATTGCTGCACATTATACCAATAACACACTGAACCACCTTTTGTCAAATCCCATGAAAAGACCAAACCAACAAGGCTGCTTAGCCCAATTTCATTTTGCCACTACTATAAACATAATTCTTTAAAAACAGGTCACAAATATATAGCTTCACTTTTTAAAAAGGTCAAAGAACCTTATAATTGCTCAGCAGTGTGGTTTTTAGCAAATGTTACTCAAGCAGGAGGAAATAGTGCATTTGTTGGGGACTGTTTTAAGTCTCAAATTATTGGTGCTCTTGAGTATTTACAGCAGCAGGGTGTGTATATGGGATTGACCCAAAATAAACTATAGTGCCTGTGTTTATAGTAACAAAGAATTATTCCACTCAGTGCAACTTCAAATAGTTTTTGGACAACAATGGACATCAATGATAAGCTATAAGCGATAAGCTATATCAGACTTTGGCTACACTGAAAATGCTTGCTGGTAGGATCAATTCATTGTTGGTTTTGGCATTTTAGTTTTTGACCATATGAAAAATACAGAATATTGCCAGCCATGCTTTTATCTTACAATTACTGTATATCATGCCTCCCGAGTTTGTAGTTGTTATCCTCCTGCCATTCCTAAAATCTTGAGGTAGTCAACAATCATTACAACTAACAATAACTACTCACTACTTGGCACTATACCTAGTATTACTTACATACAGTACTTTCTAAATGCATTCACCAACTACATTGATAAAAGCATGTATGCAGGAGCTTTTCCAGCTGTTCAACAATAAGACAATTACAATTAGAGTAACTCAATAAGCTAAGTTTACCTAGTATCCCGGATGCTATACAGTCATTGTTGGGTCTAAAATTGAAGTGCTGAATTAAAAATGGAACATGGTCCGTTAAACTGTCGGTCATAAGGCTATTCACCTTTCAGGGTGAAATTCTGAGCAGTGAGGTTTATTTCCAGAACAGCTCTTCAATATTTAGTCATAGGGGTGTAACAGTACACAAAACTTACGGTTCGGTATGTACCTCGGTTTTGGGGTCAGTATGATTTCGGCACAGCAGAAAAAAAGAAAGAAAGGTAGAAAATAACATTTTGGTCTTTTATTTTGAAAAAAACATCCAACAATGGCTCATTGGCCAAAACTGTTACTGAAACAGTTTAATTGTGCCGCAGTGTAAAAAGAAAACAACCTTTCTGTTTCCTGCAAGGAGTCAGGACACCTGCTGACAGCTGTTTTATGCTGATTTATAGTCTAACTATATATAAAGTAGTTCAAACTAGCTCCACCTCCAGCAGTTACAACAGTAACATGCTGCTTATACACTGATGCTTCAGTATTAATAATCTATTGATGTCATATACAGTTGCAAGAAAAAGTATGTGAACCCTTTGGGATTACTTGGATTTCTGCATAAATTGGGCATAAAATGTGTTCTGATCTTCATCTAAGTCACAACAATAGACAAACACATTCTGCTTAAACTAATACTACACAAAAAATTATATGTTTTTTTATTGAACACAACATGTAAACATTCACAGTGCAGGGTGGAAAAAGTATGTGAACCTTTTGATTTAATAACTGGTTGACCCTCCTTTGGCAGCAATAACCTCAACCAAATGTTTGCTGTAGTTGAGGATCAGACCTGCACAACAGTCAGGAGGAATTTTGGACCATTCCTCTTTACAAAACTGTTTCAGTTCAGCAATATTCTTGGGATGTCTGGTGTGATTTGTTCTCTTGAGGTCATGCCACAGCATCTCAAGTGGGTTGAGGTCAGGACTCTGACTGGGCCACTCCAGAAGGCATATTTTCTTCTGTTTAAGCCATTCTATTGTTGATTTACTTTTATGCTTTGGGTCGTTGTCCTGTTGTATCACCCATCCTCTGTTGAGCTTCAGTTGGCGGACAGATGGTCTTAAGTTTTCCTGCAAAATGTCTTGATACAATTGGGAATAAATTTTTCCGTCAATGACAGCAATCCGTCCAGGCCCTGAGGCAGCAAAGCAGCCCCAAACCATGATGCCCCCTCCACCATATTTCACAGTTGGGATGAGGTTTTGATGTTGGTGCGTTGTGTGTTCCTTCCAAACAACTCAATTTTGGTTTCATCTGTCCACAGAATATTTTGTCAGTAGTGCTGTGGAACATCCAGGTGCTCTTTTGCAAACTTCAAACATGCAGCAATGTTTTTCTTTGACAGCAGTGGCTTCATCCATGGTGTCCTCCCACAAACTCCATTCTTGTTTAATGTTTTACTTATTGTAGATTTGTCAACAAAAATGTTAGCATGTGCCAGAGATTTTCGTAAGTCTTTAACTGACACTCTAGGATTCTTTTTCACCTCATCGAGCATTCTGTGCTGTGCTCTTACGGTCATCTTTACAGGATGACCACGCTTACGGAGAGTAGCAACAGTGCTGAACTTTCTCCATTTGTAGACAATCTGTCTTGCCGTAGACACATGAACATCAAGGCTTTTAGAGATACTTTTGTAACCCTTTCCAGCTTCATGTAAGTCAACAATTCTTGGTCGTAGGTCTTCTGAGAGCTCTTTTGTGCGGGGCATGGTTCACATCAGGCAATGCTTCTTGAGAACAGCTAACTCAAAACTGGTGTGTGTTTTTAGAGGGCAGGGCAGCTTTAACCAACACTTGCAATCTCATCACATTGCTTGGACTCCAGGTTGGCTGACTCCTGGCTCCAATTAGCTCTTGGAGAAGTCATTAGCCTAGGGGTTCACATACTTTTTCCACCCTGCACTGTGAATGTTTACATGTTGTGTTCAATAAAAAAAATGAAAACATATAATTTTTTGTGCAGTTTTAATTTAAGCAGAATGTGTTTGTCTATTGTTGTGACTTAGATGAAGATCAGAACATATTTTATGCCCAATTTATGCAGAAATCCAAGTAATCCCAGAGGGTTCACATACTTTTTCTTGCAACTGTATATTAATTTATATAATATTTCGAAAAATTTAAAGCCATGTTAAAAGTCCATGTAACTAGTCTAGCCTCTTCCTTGTGTGTTTGATGTTTGTATCTGCTGGGTTTTATTTCTACCTAAACTGTAACTGGTTAGCTGTCTTGGCCAGCTCTCCCTCGCAAAAGAGATTTTAATCTCAAGGGACTTCCTGGTTAAATAAAAAAATATTAGAGGGACCAAACCACTATTTTTAGTATCATACTTTTTAACTACATTTTTCTAACTTAAACTGGTTCTTACGCCGTGCTGTCTGACTACGTCAGAAATCAAATGTTTTTATTGTTGTTCTGATTGGCTTCACTCAAAGTGAAGAGCCTACCCTCACAGAGAGAGGAGGGGGACAGGGAGGCGCAGTATCATTTCACTATGGAGATAACGGAGCATATTTTAATAATACTGCTGCACTCGGTCAGTGTCTCTCGTTAATCATTCTGATTGCAGCAACGCTACAGGGTAACCAAAGGCCCCTGGAACAGCACTGGGCTTTGAAGCAGATTTGACATAGTGGCCAAACCATGGAATTACAACTTCCAGGTCCAATGGGCCCAAAAAGCATTTTTCCTGCAGACAATCATGGGAAAAGGAGCAGCTAAAAAACAGTGGATACATTTTTTTGTGCGGCACAACCCCC
Organism: Scomberomorus guttatus; assembly: GCA_038419695.1. Classification (NCBI taxonomy): domain Eukaryota; kingdom Metazoa; phylum Chordata; class Actinopteri; order Scombriformes; family Scombridae; genus Scomberomorus; species Scomberomorus guttatus. Next base: position 22,883,764 of record CM076456.1, on the reverse strand, counting down.
GCAGAACGACTCGTTTCACTATCAGAATTTGATTGATGCAATGACATTTCGAAAGTCTAGAAGGACCACACAATTGAATTGTTTTATCCTCATTCAAGTTAACCAGAGGGTTAAACCAGAAGTTAGCTGTCTTAGCCAGCAGAAGTCTCTTGTGAGCATGCTCTATGGGTGCATGGGGCCCATAGAGCATGTGCAGTATGTTTTCATCTGGGTAATTTCTTTACAGTGGGAAATGGCTTTTTTGGCTTAATGCACCACTGAGCAACTTTCATAAGAATGAACGGAGCACCACCTCCGATGCTTTATCCAGTTCTCTTTATACATCCATGGGTAACCAGGATAACCAGGCTACCTTGGCTAAGCTGGCTAGCATACATCCATGCTACAGCTACGTCGAACTCTGGAATTATTGTTCCGTACATTGGAGTAAGTGGATTATGAAACTATTTTGACAGTAATTGTTTGGGTCACAGGATGTATTCTTCATATGACTGCATGCACCAAACCATAACATCCGTACCATGATGGTTCAGGATGAATATACGCACTGTTACACCCCCATTTAGTCAGGTAAGGTCATTTATCATATTGTGGGATCGTATTCAGTTTAATGGGAAGCATAACATGAAAGAGAATCGCAGACTTGGTTATAATTATGCTATCAAACTAAATGAAAATATCTTTGTTTTAGGGAAAACTTGCTGCATGCATTCAAAGTCACATGGTTTGTATGGCTACCAAAGGTCAATGTTGCACTGATGCAGACTGCAATATATGTCCTTAAATGCTTCATATTGCATTTCAAAGCATAAGATCACTAAAAATCAGCAAACAACTAATTCTAATGTCAGCTAAACACTAAAAAAATGAAATGATGAATCTATTCTTATTGATCCCTTTTTTTGTTAACAATAATTTGATTTTTGATCTGGAGCCAGAACCTTTAGCTCAAAGATTTCCAAAGACTGCTTAGGTTTTAATATTTCACAGAGGAGCTGAATAAAATGACACATCGATTGTTTCTCTTTGTAAAGAATGAGGACAAAATCAACTTGGTCCACCAAATGTGCAGCCAACTGATAGAATGAGTAAACAAAGAGATAGAAAATGAAAGTGTCCATTTCAGACAAGAAATAACATGCCACAGCAGTAATGGGTACAGGAGGGTTGTGTGTATGTGTGTGTCTGTGGAGGTAATTTCTTCCTTTGTTGGTTTTATGTTTGGATACAGGCAGTGCAAAGAGAATTACTTGCTCATTGTTTGTTTTTTACTCAGATAATGCCTGACTCATTTTATCAAGGGATAAATGTTGTTTGCATAATCATTTTTGAAAAAATCCAGGGAAGAGAAAGCAGCTCTGCTAAACAGTATCCTGCTAAACACTGAGAATATACTGTATGAACACAAATGTGCTCCCAAGTACCGCTATGACTCCTAGATGTACCCTCTAGTGAAGGTTGCATCTACGTACACTTAGGATTGATGTGTTACACAAAATTACACAATACCTTAAATAACCAATCATAAGAGTTGGATCCCAGGAGCAGTTTTTTCAAAGGGGACCATTGCTGAAGTACCTTATTCACTTTTAATTCTTCTTTTAAATGTCAAGCTAAATAGGCACAAAGAAATGAAATAGGTACATGCAAGGGGCAGATAGTCAATCTCCATTACATTGAGGCCACTGAGTCACTTTCCATAAGATTTCCAATAATCTGAGTGTTTAAATAGAAATATACTGTGTATTCTTATAGTGTCTACAAAATGTAAACTATCTTCCCTCACAAATAGTTCATGGTTCTTCAAAGTTGTTTTGTTTAACTGAATCTTATTATTATCCCCTCACATTAAAAGATTCACACCGATCTTGATCCCATGATGTCATGTTGTAAGAGAAAAGCATCAAATAACTTGGCAAATTACAGTTGCCAATACTAATGATACACACACACATCTACATATTTTCTTTAAATCCTCTTTTCTTTGCTCATCTGTGAAAATGTATTCTTTGCTCCTTTCTCTGTGGATAATGAAGTGGAGCCATGCAACTTGGAATAACCATTTTAATGTTTAACTTAATTTGAGCAGATGTGTCTTTGCCACAGTTGACACAGGTTATTTTTTGCTCTGTAGTATGTGTTTTTCCACTATCTGTACATATTTGCATTCTTATTCTGTGATTTTTTTTCATTGTGTAATGCAACTGAATGCTAATACCTGCATTTTCTATGGAGTGACTTGCAGGTACTCTCCCAGAACAAGTGACGGGCTGCCACCCAACCCCCACTTGCCACTCTGGGCAATTGCCTTGGTTGCTTGCGCTTAAAATTGCCACTGCCTATGAGAGTCATGATACAAGTCCACGGGCAAATTAGCCTTGTTTTTCTATAATGCATCTCTTTGGAGAAGGCAGTCCCATTGGGCTAACTTTTTTGAGGCCCCAGTGCCTTGCTGTAGCCTGAAGGCTGCATATACTGTATAGTTTCTGAATATACTTCATGCAAAAACAGTGGATTAAGGTGTGAATGTATGCATTAAAGTAACTATATGAATCAATTACACTTTATAGAAATCAGTATGACTCCCCGAAGTAGTGGGCATGGTTAACTCGCTGGCTCAGAGGCCCAGAGGATATTCAGTCACTGTAACATAACCAAACTGAAACAGTTCTGTGTCCAAAAATCAAAGTTAAAAAAGTGCTTTCGAAGGCAAGAAATCAATGGGTTCTTCCAAGGATTATAATGTTTAGAAATATTGTTTTTATTTATTTCTTAATAAGATTTATTATGGCAGAGATACTCTTAGTACGCATAAATGATTGCCATGTTTCATTGATGAACAGTTAAAAAAGAAAGATCAAAATCAATGCAGCAGAAGCAGAGATATGTCTTCTTCCTTGTCAAATCCTGGCACCTACATTCCCAATGTCATGGTAATGTAGGTAATGCTAATGTAGCCTCAAGCTGGTAGGCTCAAGCAGAGATAAGGAGCGGGCTACAGAAGTCTGGTAACCTCACTTCTTTTTAACTCCACACCACCATATTTTTTTCATTTTCAAACTTGTAGTCTTCAGCCCCAACTGACAATATCTCAAGTAACAACACTTGATCAACAGGGTTAACAATGATAGTATCATGTTATAATGTCTGCACTATACACCTGCATGAATATGATTGGATGTTACTGGCCACACAGCTGTGAATGAGCCAGTGGCTGAGAAGCATACTAGAAACAGCTGATGCCAATCAGCCCGGTTGCCAGATACAACAAATTATTTTGTAAACTGTCTTAAGTTTTATTTTACTGACAAACTGAAAGTTCTCAGTCATTAGCAGCATAAGTGTAGACCAAAATCAATGCAGGAGTCTTCTGGAGGTGTAATCCCTTCTTATCCTGAGATCTAATCAATGTAACAAGCATACTCGCATTTGGTCCAAGTTAAGTCTGCATCCAACTCTAGCAACAAAAGGAAAGTGTGTTTACATTACATACAGCAGTCTAAAACTGCAATACTTCTCAGCATCTGTAGTTTGAATGCTGCCATTCCAATTCTATGCTCCCCTAACTTATATACAGCACATATAAACAAATATTAAAGTGAGTATGATGATAATAAGCTATGATAATAATGATAAAAATAATAATAATAATATTATAGTTGTGCTGTAAAAGTGATAAGACAATGGGAACAGGGAATTGAGGAGGTCACATTTAAGCTTTTACTAAGTGCGAGAATTAAAGATGACTGCTTACCTGAGGAATACAGATGATATTTTTTAGTTTCAATATGAAGACATGCATTATACTGTAGGAGAAATTTAAACTCTTCATTAAACAGAACCCAAACTAAAAAGCAGTACTCTGATGTGAAGAAAGAAGTGAATTTACCAAAATGCGAGGTAAACCTGTTGACTTTAATAGAACAAATCCTATGTACACATGCACAGTGTACCACAGACTGGTACTATTCTATTCAAATCAATTCAGTTCAATTCAAAACACTTTATTTGTCCCCGAGGGGCAATTCACAGAGGCACGTAGAGTAGCATAGTCAACAAGCAACATAATACAAACATTTTTAAAAATACATAAATAGCAAAACTAAGCTGTACACATTATGATAATAATAATGATATAAGAATAATAATATTAGTGCAATAAAAGTATAATGCAGTATAATGCAAAAATAAGCTGTACACATTATGATAATAATGATAATGAAATGAGTGATAATATTAGTGCAATAAAATTATAATGCAGCATACACAGTCATACATATTGATGGGTAGCTCTATAATATATAGGTGCATGGTAATTGGATGAACATACATGGCAGCATCAGTCCAAGACATGTCACTGCATGGCTGCAAGTCACTGTGTGTGTGTGTGTGTGGAGAGAGGTGGTTCAGTGCATGAACCATGTCTGAGTGAGTGTGTGTGTGTGTGTGTGTGTGGAGGGGGTGGGCTGTTAGCAGGGTGAGCAGAGGGACAGGGATGGCTGGGAGTGGAGGAGCTGAACAGCCTTGGGGACAAAGGTTGCCCTTCTCCTCTGCGTCCTGCAGCCTGGGCAGCGTCCTGAGGAGAGCCACTCAAACACAGGGAACAGGACATGGGATCCTGCCGGCTGACCTTAGCATCTGCTGCTCACATAGGGTGGAGAGGGCTCTGACAGGGAGTCCAATAATTTTGCATTTTGACTGTACTCTGCAGGCGGTTTCTGTTCTGGAGGCTGATGGAGTGGAACCAGCAGGTGAAGGAGAATGTCATGATGCTCTCAATGAAGGAGTAGTAAAATGTTGCGGGGATGTCCTTGCTGATCCCAAAGGAGTTGAGCTTCCTCAGGAGACACTGCTGGCATTTCTTGAGGATGTCCTATGTGTTGGAGACAAATTGCAGCAGGTTATCAAAGATCGTGCCCAGGTACTTATATTCCTCAACAACCTCTACAGGCTTCCCATGGACAGTGGTGATGACTGCTGCAGCCAGTTCCTTCTGCTTGTTGGAGAAGGTCACTACAATCTCCTTGGTCTTGTTCACATTAAGTTCTAGGCGGGAGTTGTCACACCACTCCACAAATTCATGAAGAGCAGAGCTGTGGTGCTGTGAGGGGCTTGAAAGCAGAGACAGGACTGTGTCATCAGCAAACTTGACCATGTGACAGTTTGGTTGGGGGACCTACAGTCATCAGTGTAGAAGAAGAAGAGCAGGGGTGAGAGGACACAGCCCTGCAGGAACCAGTTGAAGTGTGTAGGAGGTCGGAGAAGGTGTTTTTGACCAGCACTCTCTGTACCTGTGACCTGTTGGTGAGAAAGTCCAGGATTAGTCGATCACCGAGGTGGAAGCAGGTGATGAGTTTCTCAGCAAGAATGTGTGGCTGCAGGGTGTTCAATGCTGAGGAGTCTTGCTGTAGTGTTGGGGTGTTCCAGATGCTTATGTATGGTGTCTATAATGAATGCTTTTGCGTCATCAACCCCTCAGCCCACGTGGTATGCAAACAGGAGTGGGTCCATCTGTGAGTCTGATGCCTTGATGATATGGTTTTTGATGACCCTCTCCATAGCCTTCATCACAAGAGAGGTGAGAGCCACAGGCCTGAGGTCATTCAGGGCCTTGATAGTGCCCTTCTTCGGTATGGGAATAACTGTGGAGTGTTTCAACAGCTGGGGGACTATGCCGCTGGCCAATGACTTCTGGGCCAGGTGCTGTGTTCGCTTTGGTCTTCTTGAGGGCTCTCACCACATCCTTTGTGTTTATGGTGAGGGCAAAGTCACCAAGTTTGAGTGTGGAGATGGTTGCATCTAGCTGGGTGCTGTTGTTTGTCTCAAATCTGGTGTAGAAAGAATTGAGGTCATTAGGGAGTGATGCTGGGCTGCTGCCTGCAACTTGAATGAGCATGCAGGTGGTGGAAGCAGTATTCACAGCTGCCGTGTTCTTGAGGCCCTGCCAAGCTGAGCAGAGGTTCCCTTGTGTAAATGTTTGCTCCAGTTTGTCAGTTTTGATGGCACGCTTGACCTCTCTGTTAACCTCCATTTTTCAGTCTCAGAGCCAGGGAAGAAGACTCTCCTTCTTATTTAGGATTTCTTTGAGTTCTCTAGTGACCCAAGATTTATTTGGGGAAGATTGTGACATTTTTGGTGGGAATGATATTGTCCACGCAGAAGGAGATGTATGATGAGACCGTATCCACTTGCTCATTGATTTTGCTGGATGAGGCTATGAGGTTATTCCAGTCAATGGCTTCAAAGCATCCCTGTAGCCTGTGCTACAATGCTATCATTGGTCCACTGTTTAATGGTTTTAACTATCTTATCTGTCCTTAGGACCGGTGAGTAGGCTGGTACAAGTAGAATGGTTTAGTTGTTGGCAGAGCCAAAGTGGGGGGTGGTGGGGGGTCAGGGGTCAGGGGTGACAGATCTGTACAAACAATAGCATTTATCCAGTGTCTTTCCCAGGTGGGTGGTGGATGTGACATTTTGGTAAAAACCTTTTAAAGATTTGTCGGCTGAGCAGTGATTAAAATCACCCGGGATGAATTTGGTCCGGGGATATGAGTTCAAGCCTGTCTAATGTTCTATGGCTGTGGTTGCATTTGCTCTGGGGAGGATGAAAACCAGAATGAAAAAAAGCTGTGGGAGTTCAATGTCGGTGGTGCACAGCTTCTCCATGATGATGGCGACTATTGAGCACCAGTGTGTGTTTACATACAGACAAACGCCACTGCCATGTTGTTTGCCTGTGAGTTCATTATCTCGGTCAAGTCTTAGGGGGGTCCCAGAGCCATCTATATGCAGAGTGTCATCGTAGTCATTCCTTTTTTAACCATGTTTCGGTGAATGTACCATATTCATACATGTGATTAACGTTGGTTTTCAGTTTGTCTGTTTTATTGCAGAAGGAGTGCACATTAACCAGGATGACTGAGGGGAGCAGTCGGTCTTTACATTTCTCCCATTTAAGTCTGGTTCTAATTCCTCCCTTTTTCTTTCCCCTTCAAGTTACCTTCTTTTTGTTGTGAGAAAAAGTACTTTCATAATATTTCCTCCAGAAACTTCTCTGTAATAATGGCTTGGTGGGAGTGAAGTCTTAACTGCAGCAGAAAAACTCTAGAGTATGTGATTCGCAGGCTGTCAGGAAGGTTATGTCCAGTTGTTAGCAAAAAGTGCAAAAAATGCAAAAACACCAGAGACCAAATGAGCCTTCAGCTATCCATATCACTAGTGCATGTTCCCAAACAATCAGATATATGCTGTCCAACTGTGAGTGGTCGTGGCAAGCAAACAAAGAAGGCAGAGCCGAAAAAATAGACGAGCATGAAAATAACTTTGCCAAAAAATACATTAAAACTGCAACATAAGCAGCCAAACATCAAAACACAATCTCCCAGTTGATAAACGTAACTTGAGTGACATACACAAAAAAAATAACACTGATAAATATATTAAATAAATATAAATGATATTTCTCTACAAGCCAGCCGGTCACCACACAAGCAGTGACCCGGAAGCGGATGGACAGAAAGGGGCAGACCAGCTAACCACTGGAAAGCACAACACACACCAACTGAATCTCAGAAGGAGAAAGGGAGCTCTTCTTTTTTGTTCTCAGTTAATGGCAGACTGTTTCTGATTCAAGGTGGCCATATTTTTTTCTTAATGCTAGCCTTTCATTTTGTAAGAACAATTATAACTGATTTGTAAAAATGTTTTTTTTATACATGCTTAGTTATATTACCCAGCCCTCAACACACAAATGGATGCTGGAACAAATAGTGCTTGCAGGCCTCACTGTAGACAAGCCTTGATGTACTTCTCACCTCCTTCATGCCTTTTGTGGATGAACACAAGAGCAGCTTCGACTGATAGCACCAAGAAATCCTTCCTTCCTTGCTGGAAACTGTTAAGAATTAATATCAGGGCTGCAACTTATGATTATTTTCACTATCAATTCATCTAATGACTACTTTCTTATTTAATCAATTAATGTTTTCAGTGTAATGCACCACTAACTACATTATATGATTTTACAATCATACTCTTTATTTCTATGTAATAATATGTTATGTAATAACATATTACTTACTATTAGTAACAGGTACCCTAATACTTACATTCATGCACCATCATTTGTAATTTGCACTGCACTTCATTTAAAATATATATATATTTTTTTTTTTTACTATATAAATATGGTATATGTAACACTTTACTTTAATCCCCCCTATTTAGCATTTATAAGCAATATACAAACATTTACACACTAAAATGTATTTCTAATCCGATATAAGGGTATTTTATGTGTTCATTAATGTGCAGTAGTTGTCAGCAATTATAACATCTCCTATGAATACATATTTTATATTATTACAACTGTGTTTTACTGTATTGTCATTCATTATCTATTTATACACCTCCACCCCCCAGTTATGGACACACACAAGAGGAGTTATTGTTGTTACTACTACTACATTAATAATTATAGTGTGTTATAAAATATCTATTAAATGTTTGTATACTTCTTATAAATGCTAAATAGGGGGGCTTAAAGCATCTTTGGCACAAGAAAAATCAAGTATATTATATAGTGTATTGCAAATGTGTCACTCAGTATGCCACAATAAACTGTAAATATTTGTTGAAATTAGAATATCAATTTCTTAGATCTCCATATATAAAAAATATTACTATTATATAAGTGTGAAGTCTCTGGAGTCTGGACTGTTAGAGCAGCCAGACTCCAGTGCTGAAGGCAATGTGAATTTCTCTGGCAAAGCTCAGTGAGTGATTGGCACCGGATGTATGAGTGCAGCCTGGGGCAGTCCAGTGTTGCTGGATATCAATCACCGTTGATAAATAGCCCTCTCCACTGAAAACAAATGTCCCCTCTTTTACCACTGATTTAGATGAATCAGCCAAAGGACATCAGCATCCAATTGGTCTGGCTCACTCTACACTCGTCAAAGTACATCTGTTAGCTTTTAATGTCAAAACAAATGTTCTCTAAAACACTGGCAAGCTTAAAAGTTTGATTTCCCAACTACATAGTAATCTGCATAAAAAACACCTCTAATGAAGACAGCCAGTCATTTCTTACATGTGTTGGACAATGGCATATTAATTTCTCCTGAGTTTATTACTGCCTCTCTGACTCCCCACCCTCTCTCTCACACACTATCACTCACACACTGAGGCCCTTCTTCACTTGCAGTAGAAAGGCTGTCAGGGTGAAATCTAAATAGGTAATTATCTGATTTGTGTGAGGCAGAGAGGGAGAGAGTGAGGTGGCCAGCAGGTCCTCGTGACCAGCCTAAAATCAAGCCCACTTCTCAGCACAAGAATATTAATTGCAGTTCCACCTTGTGTCTGAGCCCTTTATTGGATCCCCCTGTTTTCCCAAACAAACCAAAACAACGGCAGCTTTTCCCTTCCCACATTCACCCATTGATTGTGTACTTAACAGGTTGGACTTTGAGAGAAGCCTCATCTCAGGCATTATTAATTGAGTCTCTAAACTGACAATAAATGTTTTTCCCCTCTCTCATACTAGTCATTTTCCTGTAAGTGTGTGTGTGTGTGTGTGTGTGTGTGTGTGTGTGTGTGTGTTAGAGAGAGAAAGAGACTGGTTGCCCTATACTTATCCTTGCTTCTTACTAACTGAATAGATGTCTGTTTCTGGTGGCTTACTGCCCCCAATAGGCCAAAAAAAGTGAAAACCCAAACATAAATGAGAAATGAACTCATGCTACTGCCAAAGTTTAACCTGGATTATTCTGCTTTTAAGATATTGGCATGAAAATAGTATCTGGGATTCAGAATAAACTAAAAAATGGTCAAAATAGACCCTGGACTAGTTTTTAACTTGTACAATGTATATACTACACCATATACAGTATGCTGTATGTGTGTGGGTGTAAAAGCTGATCTTTACAAGTTGTCATACACAGTGTGGGATGAATTTGTACTGTATGCTGTGTAAACTGTATGCAGTTAATCAGCACTGGTGACCTTTAAAAATTTAATAATTTTATTTTTATTAATATGTACTTTGTATCTATAAATATAAAGGTCTACATAGAGAGATTGATTTATTCATAACTACATACATAAGTCACATTAAATGATGGTGCCCTGAGCATAATCATTTTGAACAATGAGTGTTCAAAGCCAACAGAGATTTCACCTGCAGTCAGGTATTACAAGTAAAAGACTTTTTTACAGAAGAAATTCTGACATGTCACAGTAGGAAAAGCTCAGGTGTAAATAATAACATTAATGATGGCTGAATTTCATTTAGCTCCTTTGGTTTCAGGGTCCTGGTATTCTGCACGCTGGATCACATCGCTGTCATGGCTTACTGGGACACTTAGATAGAACAGAGCCATTGTTAATTTTATTAGTAACACCTGTGCTTTTCCTATTATGAAAAGTCAAATTATCTGCTGCAAAAGGCCTATATATTGAAATGTTACAGCCCTTGCTGTGTTAGACTCAGCCTCTGTTAGCTTTTATTTGCATTACCACAAATACTAATAATCCAGAGCTTTTGGAACCACAAAACAATAGACATACAGACTGACAAATATTAAAGGGGACATATGCACATTTCCAGGTCCATAATTTTTAATCTGGGGATTTACTTGGATGTCTTTGCAAGATTTGCAGTTTTAAAAAACTTTATTTCTCTATTGACGCTTTATGAAGCCCCTCAGTTCAGCCTCTGTCTGAAAGAGGCCGTTTTAGCTCCTGTCTCTTTAAGGCCCCCCTCTTGATGAGCTCACTGTGTTCTGATTGGCCAGCTCATTGACAGGCATGCGCAACGAGCCGATGTGAACTCGTCTGCAAGGTAGAAAAAAACGTTGCAGATAAAACGTTCAGAGCAGGCCTGGGTTTTTGACTTGCAGGGATCATTTCTACATATGTTAACCTCTGGTTTTGGAACTCTGACCATTTAACATAGATATCACACATTATAACAGTATGATGAAACCAGAAAAAGCATAATGTTCCCTTTAAGACAGAAAAGGAGAAAAAGGGATCTGTACTTGGCTGAACAAGTTCAATAAGAGCTAGTGAAGCCTAATGGAATCAAAGATATACAACCCTGTCACAATTTCAGCATGTTATGGCGCACATGGACAGTTCAAAACCATGCTCCTTATTGATCACGTCTAATCTCTCTCACAGCTGGCATCCGTCAGATGTGCCTGAGGTCATACCACCTCACCTCCTGTCTCAGTGTGGTCCGGAGCCTCTTGACTGACTGGTAACAAATAATCATCCTCCTCTCTCCGCAGCCCAACTGAAATAGCCCACAGTGGCTGGCTGCTGCTCCCATACAGACCTAATGGAGGGGGGAGATGACTGGAGATGGATTCCCTCTGTCATTCTCCACTCGAGCATGCCAGACTCTATTTGAAGAAATGAGCCATGTTTCAGTCCACGTCTCTAATTAGCCACATAGGCCTTTGCCTTGTTCAGAGAGCTATTATACTGCCTAATAACAGACACAGCAGAGTTCTGAAAGGAAATAACTGACACTCTCAGTTTAGAGATGCCATTGTCTTCAAGTCCAAAATAAATGGGAGCACAGAATTGCATTTTGTAAGGATTTGCAAGTATGCAAATAGCATTATAAGGAGATACGGTATGTATGCACAAGCTAGAGTGTCCCATGGCAATGAGAGAAATGCCAGAGAAGTGGGTCTCAGATGATTAAGAGCTGCCTCTTTCCCCAGGCGTCTTAGTCTCTAGAGACACATCATCTTCCTGATAGTTTCTATGCTGAGCTTCAGCCCTCCGACAGATGACAGAGAGAGACGCCCAGTTACTCTTCCTTCCTCTGGTTCAGGAGGGCAGACCGCTGCATCTAGCTTTATTTATCTTACAAATGACTCTATCTCTAGGCGCTAGTGTTTGACTTCACAGCTGGATGATTGAGAGGGTGTAGAACTGATCTGATCTCCACACTCTCCCTCTGTCTGTTGTAATTTTTTTTCCTCGCAGACACTTAAAATTCATGAAGCCTCCTCCCATTAGTTCCAAAACAGGTATTTTTCTTCACTTGCCAGCTCTCATAGAACATGCTGCTAATCACATTTGATCTGGTCTGGGTTTCAGTTCCTATTCTATTAAAAGGTACCTCTGTGTAATCAAGAAGCCCCTGTGTGTTTCTGTCTTTCATTTATTTTTTCTTCAACAGACAAAAACATGATCCTTCCTTTCCTAATTAACCAACACGGGTTTGTGGAGGAGAGAAAATAAAATGAAGCATAGATTGTCCTCTGAGTAGAGGCAATTAGCACCTTTTCCTTCCCGGCACGTAACATCACAGGTTACCTAAATAGTTGTTTCTCGTTGTTGCCCTAGTGTTTTTTTATTTTTTCTCTCCTTGCCTCCTATGGAGACTGACCTATATGGAGAAGAAATGTCAAGCGTAAGGCAGAGAACAGATGAGAGAAACAGAGACAAAAGCAGACCAAAGTAGGCACTCAGATCCACTCATGCAGGAAATGGAAAGAAAAAATAAGATCCACTCTTTCTATGCTCCCTGGAGAGGTCACCTCTTCTCGCAGTTACATGACGAAAGCAGTCAGATGTGTGCAAGGTGCCACATCCCTTTTGTGACTGTTAACGAGACCAAGGCCTAATTACGACCAGAGATAATATTTATAGCTGTGCATGTTCTATGACACAGTGGTTTACACATTCCATGACGCTTTTGTGTTTTGACTTTAGAGGCCCAGCTGTAGATGTAGGAGGCAAGACTGGAGTCATGTTTTCATGCAGTTTTCTTTGTTGTTAATCTGTTATCAGACAACAATTGCAGTGGGTACTCACATTGAAAACACATCAAGACACATACCAGACCACATACCAGCCACCACAAACTGACGTTATTAACTTGCCTGCCACATTTTAGGACTCATTATACTCAAAACAGTGCTTCAGACTATTACAGAGGCTTTAAAGTAGGATTTGGTTGCAGTTTATCCCTCAGGATGCTAACACATTACAGTGCAATGTGTGAAGCTATAGACCTAAGACTCCACAGTGAATAAATGGCAGTAAATAATTTCACCTCTGTAGGTTTATTTCACTATCATCATCATCATCATCTGCAGCTGGGATTGGAGTTTGCTTCTCTTGATGTTTACACTAAGTAGTGCATAAGACCTACCATTCACAAATGTTGACAGTCAAGCCACAAAGCTTTTTCTGCTCATTTAATTGTGTCAATCAAGCAGCATGAGCAGTTTCTCGAGGGATTTGCTGAAGTGACAATTTATGAAGACTGACAACATGTTTGAAAAGACATAAGAAAGGAATGACCTAAAAATATACGATTGCCACTAGCAATACTACAAAAGAAAAAGTTTTACATTTGTGTCATATATCCCCCAAAATCACATCTCTGGTGGTCCTGCTTTTAGAGATCACTTTCACTCTTTAGCAGCGTTGAAATCACATTAATGGTAGTATTTCTTTTTTTTTTTCCTTTTTTTTCTACTAACAAGATGTGACTGAGATAATATTATTGTAAATGTTTACATATTGGTTGACAGGGACGGAAAGAACTGACACTGAGCCTCTAGGATATGGTGTTCTTTCTCTGTTCTTTGAAGATTTGGCTTTGATAACAAACACAGACACTGGCTTTTATCCTTAGTAAAATATAGGCCACTTAACACTATAATGTAGACCACATCTACACAAAATTAGCCCCTTAGGTCAGTTGTAAATACGCAATCGCAATACGCAACACAGACTGCTGTCTTACTTACTGTATATGAACAGATATTGGTGGCGTAACAACAATAACAACCTTTGACAACCTTGTTATGCTCAGCTGTCAATTTGCTAGGTCCAACAATAAATCTGACCTTCACGAAGGTTATACTGTTCAGTCTTTGCTGAAACTGTTTTGAGTGTTGATTCAATTTTATGGTTCTTGGAGGCTGCTGTTGGTCATTTTTCATGGTGCTGTTGTATTGTGTTGCATAGTCTAACATTATTAAAATGGATGTGGTAGACAAAATATTATATTATCCTACACCTTACTTTTATTGGGCCTCCTTTTATTTGGCCAGAAATCTAGTGGTTTGGCTTATTCTCTGGGGTTTAGGAGAACCAGTGATATAATATCTGAATATAACGGCCCATTATCAAGTCATACTGGCAACACTGTTAATTCAAGCTTCTAACATTTTGGAAAATACACTTATTTGCTTTCTTGGTGGGCAGCTAGTTTGGCTTTGTTAAAAGTTCAGATACTGTATTGTATATGTATAATGTTCATTTTTCAATTAGTTGGCAGGGTGCAACATGTAATAATAACTGAGATATCCCTACCAATGATGGTTTACAGCTACATGTGACAAATTGATTATGTGGGTATTATATGTACCCACGGCTGTGCATAACGGTCGCACATAATGAAAGCTGCTCTGACACTATTGGAGAACCTTGCTAATGCAACACAATTGGTGAATTTGAACTACTTCTTTCCCATTTGTTTCAATGACAGGTGTAAAGACTGGTGGAGCAGGCAGCTTGTTGATATGCAAACGGCTGATTAAGGGCATGTCTACATTCATTTATGGCTAATTACGTGACTGGAAAGACTTATGCTTGAGATTTATAAAAACCGTTTTAGTCATGAATCAGAGTTTCCTACATCTGGCCCCAGGTGTCTAATGAAAGTTTGTTAAAACACTGATAACGGTGTATATATATATACAGACTCTTTCCAAAAAATTAGAATATCATGGAAAAGTTCATTTATTTCCATAATTCCATTAAAAAGGTTCAACTTTCATAGATTATAGATTCAGGGCCCACAATTCAAATGATTTCAAGTATTTATTTGTTTATTTTTAAATAATTTGGGCTTCCAGCTCATAAAACCCACGAAAACAGGAGAAGATGCACCAGCATAAGAGATGACTGTGGGCTTCAGCGGATTATCAAACAGAGAAGATTCAAGAATCTGGCAGAGATCCAGAAAGAGTGGAATGAGGCGGGAGTCACAGCTTCAAAAACCATCACATTCAGACGCATTCAGAAGATGGCCTACAACTGAGCCTTCTGAACACTTCTGAGCCTGAGCCAACGTAGGACGCGTCTCAACTGGGCCAAGGAGAAGGACTGGACTGTTGGCCAGTGGTCCAAGGTCCTTTTTTCCGATGAAAGTAAAGTGTGCCTTTCATTCGGGAATCAAGGTCCAAGGGTTTGGAGGAAGACGGGTGAGGAACAGAACCCAAGCTGCTTGAGGTCAAGTGTGAAATATCCACAGTCAGTCATGATTTGGGGTGCAATGTCCGGTGCAGGTGTTGGTAAACTCTTAAATCCAAGGTCACCGCAACAGTCTACCAGAATGTTTTAGAGGACTTCATGATTCCTTCTGCTGAGGATCTGTATGGAGATGCAGATTTCATCTTCCAGCAAGACCTGGCCCCAGCCCATACCGCCAGAAGCACCAAAACCTGGTTTAATGCCCATGCCATCACAGTGCTTGACTGGCTTGACTATGGGGTATTATCAAGAGGAAAATGAGGGGCACCAGACCCAAAAACAAAGAAGAGCTGACAGCAAGCATCAAGGAAATCTGGGCTTCCATAACTCCCACGCAATGCCACAGGCTGATTGCCTCAATGCCACGGCGCATCGAGGCGGTGATTAAGGCAAAGGGATTCCCAACCAAGTATTGAACATTGACATATCATTTAGAAAGTACCATATTTTGATTGATTTGACGTGATCCTAATTTCTTTCTTTTTTTTCTGCAAAAACTGAGAAGTAAATGGTGATTTCTTCACAGTATTCTAATTTTTTTCATGGGTTTTTTGAGCTGGAAACCCAAAATATGTAAAAATAAACAAATAAATACTTGAAATTTTTAAATTGTGGGCCCTGAATCTATAATCTATGAAAGTTTATATATTCTAATTTTTTGGAAAGGGTCTGTACATATATATAAATATATATATATATATATATACACACACATACACATATATACACATACATACATACACACACACACACACATTCACCCACTGAACTTTGCATAAACGGACGTGCCTACCAGAATATGTGTGGAGCTCACAGTATGTAAGGCAGCATGCCCGCTGTCCAACATCCTTTTCTCTTCAGCAAACAGCAAGTTTGTCCACTGATCGGCTTTCTCCATGGATGGAGTCACTGCTTCAAGAAGCTCGCTTCTGCCTGTCATGTCCCAGTTGCATCACCGGGCAGGGTGGAGTTCGGTCTGCTGCCCTGTTGAAGATGGTGGAGGACCTGTGGAGATGGGCCTCAGAGCATCTGTTGTCTCTGAAGGCACTCCATGTCTGGACGGGAGAACAGGGAGGCCGACCTCATGTCGAGGGGTGGCCCCACACCAGATGAGTGGAGGCTTCATCTAAGGTGGTGAAGCAGATCTGGGCCCAGTTCAGGAAGGCGGGAGTAAATCTGTTCGCCAACCAGTGCAACCAGTGTATGTATATATACACACATACATATATACATATATTTACCTGGGTACTACTCTCCTCCAATCACATGCATGTATTCACCCACTGAACTTTGCATAAATGGACGTGCCTACCAGAATATGTGTGGAGCTCACAGTATGTAAGGCAGCATGCCCGCTGTCCAACATCCTTTTCTCTTCAGCAAACAGCAAGTTTGTCCACTGATCGGCTTTCTCCATGGATGGAGTCACTGCTTCAAGAAGCTCGCTTCTGCCTGTCATGTCCCAGTTGCATCACCGGGCAGGGTGGAGTTCGGTCTGCTGCCCTGTTGAAGATGGTGGAGGACCTGTGGAGATGGGCCTCAGAGCATCTGTTGTCTCTGAAGGCACTCCATGTCTGGACTGGAGAACAGGGAGGCCGACCTCATGTCGAGGGGTGGCCCCACACCAGATGAGTGGAGGCTTCATCTAAGGTGGTGAAGCAGATCTGGGCCCAGTTCAGGAAGGCGGGAGTAAATCTGTTCGCCAACCAGTGCAACACCCCTGTGGTTCTCCCTGACACTGCAAGACGTACCACCCCTGGGGGTGCATGGCCACAAAAGCTGCTTTATGCTTTTTTATCTCTCTGGGTCATTCCTCTCCTGTTGGAGAGAGTGAGACAGGAGCAGTTGGTGGTCATCCTGATAGGTCCAGGTGGCCACTCAGCACCGTGGTACACAGAAATGACTCAAATGCTGGTGGCCCAGCCCTGGACAATCCCCCAGTTTTGGGGGACTCTGTCCCAGGAGGCGGGGGCAATAGGCGCACTGCCCATTTTGGGCCAGCCCCTCCAGGCTTGGCTCCTGAAAAGGACAGGCTGATGCTGGCTGGACTGTCTGTACGAGTTGTACAGATCATTTAGGCAGCGAGGGTGGGATCCACCACTGCCTGTTATAGGGTTACAATATCATAACTCATCTAACTTCATTACTGAGCAACATTATCATTCATTTGAAGATGTGTTTCTGTCCACCTAGTGAATCTAAGTCCAATATTCCCTCTCTTTTAGCCTTTTCTGGTTTTTGGTCTCTATGAACTCCCAAGGGAAATATCTGGTTCTTAAGCTGCTAAATGCTCCACTATGTTCAGCAGCTAGTTGCTAACTGTGTCTGTTTGCCTTAAGGTGCTGTAATAGTGTACAGTGGGTTTTTGGAGCTTTTTCTCTGAATACAGCTGCCTGCTGCGGCTGAAGACGACACTATGAGTGGACCAATGAGCTGAAACTGGCTATAAAGCTCTGTAAAGACAAGGAGAGCTACAGAGTAGGGTAATAATTTTCTGTATGTTCATCACTACAAGCAACACCTCTGACATTACACATTGTCATTTGATACATTGTTACTATAAAAAAACATTGATTATAGCTGCTTCAAGTAAGGAGCAAAGTCAGAAACAAAGACCAGCAAGTCTACTTGTGTTTGACCCTGAAACTTTAAACTTCAACTTCAAAAGCAGAAATCAACATAGATTTTAAAATCACCACAATCCTTCTGTCATATTTGGGAGCAGTAGAGAATTCAAAATGCTTAGAAAGATTACATTTGGAGTTATCAAAGTTCATCATGTTTCATCCTCTGATGGTCCATTTTCACTTAACGTCAGGTAATAAGGGGTAATATAGATGGAGTCAGTTGAGGGTTACCAGATGAGATTTAGGTCCATTACAATAGGTCATATGATAATTCTTAAAAAAGTAGGACTGAAAAACAGTTATTGAACATATTTTATATTAACATTTTTTTAAGTTTCAGACTGTATGTAACCTCCCTGTATTTGCTGTTCTTTTCAACTCTCAAGGTCCAGTGAAAGTAAAAGTAAAAAAGAAACAAGCCACTTCTTCAGTAACCCTGGGAACAAAAGTACATTTTCCACTTAACTGTCTCTGCAGACATGGCTTTGAACCAAACCAAGCAACAACGAAATGAATTACAAGAACAGACTCAGAAAAAATAATATAGACTCTGTACTGACAGTCTCCAACAGAGGTTGTTAGCTGAGAAAATCTCTTGCATCGATCTGGTCTCACAAACCAGGCACAACTCAGTTAAGTTGATTAGTTTTGTATTTCACAATTAACTCAAGAAAATGTGATTCCTGAAAAAAACAAAGCTGAAATCAGATAACCTGTTTCACCATGTGACAGCTACCTTACGCAGTTACAATTAAATTTCACTATGGGACAAATGCCTGGGATTATTACCTCTGGAATCTGATATTCCATCTTTTTGATCCTTTAAACAGTTTATCTTATCTCTGTAATGTGGACATGAATTCAATCTGCCATCAAAGCTCTTGCAACACTTGGCATGTTCATCTGTTGCTGCAGTGGAAGGAAGATAGGTGTGTACTGTTTTGCCCAATCAGTCTGGCGATTATCCCTCTGTAAAGGGCCATCGGCAGCGGCAGCCCTGACAAACGACGGGATTAGTGCAAGAGATGCAATTAAGGCCTCAACAGGGAATCTGCGTCTGACACACACAGATAGGATTGAGGATGCATCTCCACATATACATGCATTATGCTCAAACTGTGAAGTGTAAAGCTCACCTTGAGTCACATCAGATGACTTCGCCATCAATTTATTTGTCTGTGCTTGGAGTTGGTGGGGAGCCTGAATGCTTGGTTACTGTCAATTACATTGTGCCTTCACTGTTGCAAACCAATTATCTCATGCAAATTAATAAAACTGGTATGGGACTATATTTGGAATAATGCACTGAAAAATGACAAAGATTAAGTGCTACTGACACTCAGATCCTTCAAGATGCATAGGAAATGGTCTATAGTTCAAAGCATATTCCACATTAGATATTCTATATGCAAACAACATTGGGAAATGAAAACAATATACCTAATTTAAGTTGGAGAATAAGGTCAGCAATGTCTCATATCCGATTCTTGCTCAAATTATATGGCTGATCATTGCAGCTCAGTCGTCAGGAACGGTCAGACCACAATTGGCAAGGTCAAATTTACTCGCTCAGGAGAAAAATAAGCAGGACTGGAAATAATGTGGACAGAGTTGCAAGCGATAGGTGCATTAGCAGACAATCTAACAGTATTTCACAAGTCAAAAACTCATCCCCCTTCTTGCACATGCTGCTTCTATTCTTTCAATACAGTCATATTAACAATAATAGTTGGCTACATCTTGAACAAGAGGTCAATCACACTCTTTCTCTCAAATAACTTCATTAGATTTAATATTTTGTAGGTAAAAGTTCAACAAATGTGAGCTAATCCAATCTACTAGACCTGACCAAAGCTTGCACCAGAAACGTAAGTCTTGAAGTTGCAGTCGCATGGGTTCCAATGAAAGCGAAACACGGGTGTTGTGAATATTCACAGGGACTGGTGCAGAGTCCTTAGACCAGAGCCTGGTCAGCTGATCAGTTAATCAATCAATAATTTAAGCACAGATGATTACAATTGGAATTTTATTGCAAAGGTAAAGTATATACCTGAACCTTATTTAAACAACCCTTAACTCACTGTGTTCTCAAAACCAAGCAGCACTATAACAATAAATAAGTCATTATGAGGTCATAGTGGTCCATAAGTGCTACTTGAGGGTTTGGTGAAGAGAATCAGTTCTATTTGTAGTAAAACATGAGTATTCACTGCTCTGTGTACAAACTAGAGAGCGAGCTGGATTTGCTTTCACAGAAAGTCCTTTTGATTACTCCGTCATCAAACCTTATACTTCTTTTCATGTCCCCAGTGCTCTGACTGCTGCGATGTGTGTCTCCAATTATGGCTGTCTTCCTCTGTTGCTCGCTCTTAACACATACTCATGTTCTCTCTCTCTATCTATACATTTACACTTCTGTCCTCACTTTCCTCTTCTCCTCTGTCAATGAATGCTCCGTACAGTGTAAGGAGATGACGCTCATCCCCGTTGTAATGACCTCCACTGAGACCCGGTGAAGTTGTTTGTAAATCCCCAGTTGTTTGTTGGAGGACTCTGCTATTTTAATAAAGACTTGTGATACAGTGTTGTGTGCAGATGAGTCCCTTGTTATCAGTTTGCATGCCATCACAAAGATGCCAGCAACCAGATGAAGGGTATATGCTATAAAGGACTCTTTCACACTGGGTCCCAAAACCTTTTCAAAGACCCCTTTTGGAACTTATAATTATCATCCATGCAGACACTTATGGCACATTCACATCATATAGGATCCAGTGGGCGCACAAGCTGCTGGTGGAGAAAAACATTTACCTCAGCTACATAGTGGTAGTAAAAAGTATGATGTGGGAATTTTTCGTGGCTTTATATCTCCCACCTGGTGTCCCATATTGCAAAAGTATGTCAACACAGGCAGTAAACACAGCCATTTATTAACAGATGTCAGCAGTCCAAGGTGATGAAAATCAAAAATGATTGGTGATTATACACAACATTAATACAGTCGGTTCTGTTTACAAAAATAGAACTGCACTAAGCAAGAATTTTATGTAAAGGTCCAGCAAATTAGTCTACATCAGAAAGTGGGATTGCAATAGAGGACAGCCTCCCATCTTTGCTTGCTTGGGATGCAGAAATAAAACATGCCCATGAATCATTTCTCAATAATTACTAAAATAATACTATAAAGAGTAAATAATAGTATACATGTTTTAAGGTTTACAGGTTTAGACTGGAGAGAGAGGTCATTTTGTTGTAAAACTAATACCTTTTAAAGTGGAATAAACCTGGATATTTTTACAAGGACCAGGCTGACATGGACAAATTAAGGCCAAGCAACCAAAACAACACAGCAGGATGCCATGCAGCCGCAAAAGTCACTCTACTGTTTCCCTCTGCTTTAACAGCAAGCACAAACAGGCACATCTATGTTTCCATGACTTTGCACCTCGGCTAATGGCTGACTGGTTGCTGGTTGCTGGTAGGTCTAAAGTTTTATTTTCCCTGGTGCAACATTTCACAAACTGTTTGAAGGTGCGAAGTTTGGTTGAGAGAGAGGCATGGTTGAAGTCACCAGATATGGCTATGAAAGCATTGGGATATTTCCTTTGAATCTTCGCAGAGATTGATCTCACATTGCCCATAATGATGGTAGGAATATATGGTTTGTACTTCCTTTTCTTTTCTCATCATTTCACTCCTGCTCTGCACCCACGGCCCCTCCTCCATAGTTCCTTCAGAATATCCAGCCTCTCTCCCTGGAACACAGCTGGTTTGTTTAGGGCAGTCAGCTGAGTCCATGAGTAAACAATGCCTGTGCTGTAACTCACATTTGAACTGGCCAATAAAAATGTCCCCAAGGCTAGTAAAAATGTAAAAATGCTCCTCAACACCCAACTCCTAGACATTATATCAAAAAGTAAATAATGTACTGAAAGTCTGGGTTTTCTGTTTCAGAAACAGAACTTAAACTCTGAATGAGTTACTGTGGTAAGTGACTCTGTGAACCTCACCTGCTCGTTGGCAGGTTTATTTCAACAAACCCTGATTTTCTCTCCTCCTACAAAGCCTGAAGCAGCTGTTATACACAAAATTTCATTTACTCATTCATTCAGTCCTAGGGTTAAGCCTAAGCCTAAACCCTAACCCTAACCCTATCCCGAACCCTAACCCTAACTCTAACCCTAAACCTTCAATGACACGACCCTAACCCTAACCCACTTTTTTAATCTATCTTCAATAAGATGACCCTAACCCTATCCCTAACCCTAACCCCAACCCTAACCCGAACTCTAACCCTAAGCCTTCAATGACACGACCCTAACCCTAACCCACTTTTTAAATCTATCTTCAATAAGATGACCCTAACCCTATCCCTAACCCTAACCCAAACCCTCACCCCAACCCTAACCCTAACACAAGATGACCCTAACCCTAACCCTAAGCCTAAGCCTAAACCCTAACCCTATCCCTAACCCTAACCCTAACCCTAACCCTATCCCTAACCCTGATCCTAAACCTTCAATGACACGACCCTAACCCTACCCCACTTTTTTAATCTATCTTCAATAAGATGACCCTAACCCTAACCCTAACCCTAACCCAAGAAGACGACCCTAACCCTAAACCTAACCCTAACCCTAACCCTGATCCTAAACCGTCAATGATACAACCCTAACCCTGACCCACTTTTTTAATCTATCTTCAATAAAATGAGCCTAACCCTATCCCTGTCCCTAACCCTAACCCTAACTCTAACCCTAACCCTTCAATGACACGACCCTAACCCTACCCCACTTTTTTAATCTATCTTCAATAAGATAACCCTAACCCTATCCCTAACCCTAACCCTAATGACACAACCCTAACCCTAACACAAGAAGACGACTCTGACCTTAACCCTAACCCTAATCCTAACCCTAACCCGAAACCTAAACATAACCCTAATCCTAACCGTAACCCTAACCCTAACTCTAACCCTAACCTTTCAATGACACGAGCCTAACACTAACCCACTTTTTTAATTTATCTTCAATAAGATGACCCTAACCCTAACCCTAACCCTTACTCTAGTCCTAACTCTTCAATTACACGACCCTAACCCTAACCCATTTTTAAATCTATCTTCAATAAGATGACCCTAACCCTATCCCTAACCCATTTTTAAGTCTATCTTCAAGAAGACGACGCTAACCCTAACCCTAACCCTAACCCTAGCTCTAACCCTAACCCTTCAATTACAATACCCTAACCCACTTTTTAAATATATCTTGAATATAATGAGCCTAACCCTAACCCTAACCATAACCCTAACCCTAATCCTAACCCTAACTCTAACCCTAAGCCTTCAATGACACGACCCTAACCCTAACCCACTTTTTTGATCTATCTTCAATAAGATGACCCTAACCCTAACCCTAACCCTAACCCTAACTCTAACCCTAAGCCTTCAATGACACGACCCTAACCCTAACCCACTTTTTGAATCTATCTTCAATAAGATGAGCCTAATCCTATCCCTAACCCATTTTTAAGTCTATCTTCAAGAAGATGACCCTAACCCTTACCCTAACCATAACACTAACCCTAACCCTAACCCTAACTCTAATCCTAAGCCTTCAATGACACGACCCTAACCCTAACCCACTTTTTAAATCTATCTTCAATAAGATGACCCTAACCCTATCCCTAACCCTAACCCCAACCCTAACCCGAACTCTAACCCTAAGCCTTCAATGACACGACCCTAACCCTAACCTACTTTTTAAATCTATCTTCAATAAGATGACCCTAACCCTATCCCTAACCACAACCCTAACCCTAACCCTAACCCTAACTCTAACCCTAAGCCTTCAATGACACGACCCTAACCCTAACCCACTTTTTTGATCTATCTTCAATAAGATGACCCTAACCCTAACCCCAACACCTCACCCCAACCCTAACCCTAACCCTAACACAAGATGACCCTAACCCTAACCCTACGCCTAAGCCTAAACCCTAACCCTAACCCTATCCCTATCCCTAACCCTAACTCTAACCCTAACTCTAACCCTAAACCTTCAATGACACGACCCTAACCCCAACCCACTTTTTTAATCTATCTTCAATAAGATGACCCTAACCATATCCCTAACCCTAACCCTGACCCTAATCCTTCAATGACAATACCCTAACCCTAACCCACCTTTTAAATCTATCTTCAATAAGATGACCCTAACCCTATCCCTAACCCTAACCCCAACCCTCACCCCAACCCTAACCCTAACACAAGATGACCCTAACCCTAACCCTAAGCCTAAGCCTAAACCCTATCCCTAACCCTAACCCCAACCCTAACCCGAACTCTAACCCTAAGCCTTCAATGACACGACCCTAACCCTAACCCACTTTTTAAATCTATCTTCAATAAGATGACCCTAACCCTATCCCTAACCCTAACCCCAACCCTAACCCTAACTCTAACCCTAAGCCTTCAATGACACGACCCTAACCCTAACCCACTTTTTAAATCTATCTTCAATAAGATGACCCTAACCCTATCCCTAATCCTAACCCCAACCCTAACCCTAACTCTAGCCCTAAGCCTTCAATGACACGACCCTAACCCTAACCCACTTTTTTAATCTATCTTCAATAAGATGAGCCTAACCCTATCCCTAACCCTAACCCTAACCCTAACCATAACCCTAACCCTAACTCTAACCCTAACTCTAACCCTAACCCTTCAATGACACAACACTAACCCTAACCCACTTTTTTAATCTATCTTCAATAAGATGACCCTAACCCTATCCCTAACCCTAACCATAACCCTAACCCTAACTCTACCTCTAACCCTAACCCTAACACAAGATGACCCTAACCCTAACCCTAAGCCTAAGCCTAAACCCTATCCCTAACCCTAACCCCAACCCTAACCCGAACTCTAACCCTAAGCCTTCAATGACACGACCCTAACCCTAACCCACTTTTTAAATCTATCTTCAATAAGATGACCCTAACCCTATCCCTAACCCTAACCCCAACCCTAACCCTAACTCTAACCCTAAGCCTTCAATGACACGACCCTAACCCTAACCCACTTTTTAAATCTATCTTCAATAAGATGACCCTAACCCTATCCCTAATCCTAACCCCAACCCTAACCCTAACTCTAGCCCTAAGCCTTCAATGACACGACCCTAACCCTAACCCACTTTTTTAATCTATCTTCAATAAGATGAGCCTAACCCTATCCCTAACCCTAACCCTAACCCTAACCATAACCCTAACCCTAACTCTAACCCTAACTCTAACCCTAACCCTTCAATGACACAACACTAACCCTAACCCACTTTTTTAATCTATCTTCAATAAGATGACCCTAACCCTATCCCTAACCCTAACCATAACCCTAACCCTAACTCTACCTCTAACCCTAACCCTAACACAAGAAGACAACCCTAACCCTGACTCTACCTCTAACCCTAACCCTAACACAAGAAGACAACCCTAACCCTAACCCTAACCCTAACCCTCACTCTAACTCTAAGCCTTCAATGACACGACCCTAACCCTAACCCACTTTTTTAATCTATCCCTCCTGTCACCCTTCACATTCTGTATACACCCAGTGTCCTCTCGCACGGGGTCAAACTGACCCACGCTCAAAGGATGAGCAGGAGGAGTTGGCACACGCAGGGCAGTACAGGAGCACACAGCCTCTGCGTATGTATTTCTCGCAGCCATGGCAGATGTTGTGCATTTTACAGTCCTTGGAGGGACAGACCTGACACCTCATCCTCTTACTCGCAGGGATTTGTGGTTTGACAGGGGCCGTGGAAGCGGCAGTCTGGACCTGGGCCTGGCCCTGGGCCTGAGCCTGGACCTGGGTCAAGGCGGGAGGCTCAGTCCCCGGCGAAGGGGCAGACGCAGAAGAAGAAGAAGAAGAAGAAGAAGAAGGAGCGACCTCTCCTCTGCCTCCGGCGGCCGCCAGTCGACGACCTTGGGTGTTGGTGGAATCGATCGAGAGAGAGAGAGAGAGAGATTACAGAACTAGAGTCTATTTTATCACTCCACTACCACCGTATCTTTTTCTCAGTCCTAACAGAAAGTAACAAACCAGAGGGTTCTGGGACTTTCTGGAACTTTCTGTTGTTGATCTGCATGTGCAGTTTATTGCCCCACCACTGCCAAATCTTTCTCAGTCCCAACAGAAAACGAGGCATGCTGCTAAATAACAAGCCAGAAGGTTCTGGGACTTTCTGGAACATTCTGTCGTTGCTGCTGCTGCTGCTGCTGCTGCTGCTGCTGCTGCTGCTGCGAGAGTATCGTTTGGTACGGTGCAGAGGACCAAGTTATTTTCCCGTTTCTTGACAGGAACGTCTCTGGTGCAACAAGAAGGTTTTCTTCTTCATCTCCTCCTTCTCTGAGACAGCTGGTCACTTCTCATGGTCTAGTGGATGTATGGAGAAGGATGCACGCAGACTGCAGACAATATACATGGTCCCACCTGAAAGAAGATAGAATCTCTTTAGCCAGGCTAGACTGGTTTTATTGTTTTAAGCATCATTTTAATGTTTTTAAAGAGTGTAAAATTATGCCAGTTGGCTTTACAGATCATTCTTTGGTATTATGTTGTGTTTTAATCAAGAACATTTTACCTAAAAGTGCATACTGGAGTTTTAACACAGCTTTGACGTTCGATAAGGGTTTTAGAGAGGCTTTGATGTTTTTTTGGACTGCTTTTAGACAGAGAAAGGGTGATTTTACATGTCTTAGGCAATGGTGGGACCATGGAAAAACTGAGATAAAAGTACTATGCCAGCAGTATACTCACAATGTCACTCGTGATACTTGTCGATCTATTAGAGACCTGGAAACTGAGATCGTGGAACTAGAAACCATCAGTGATTCCACAGGAAACCGAGGATATATTGAGATCCTCAAGTCTAAAAGAATGGCCTTGGCTGACCTGCTAGATACTAAAGTACAGGGCGCACTGGTCAGGTCTCGGGTGCAGAACATCAATGATGGATGCTCCCTCTAGTTTCTTCTTCAGCCTGGAGAAGAAGCTGGGGCAGAAGAAAACAATCCACTCGCTACTTACGGACACAGGGCAGGAACTCAGTGAGCCGGTCGAAATCAGGAGACGAGCTGTGGACTTTTACTCATCTCTGTACAGCGGTGAGTTGGAAGAAGAAGACAACAACAACCTTCTGGAGAGTTTCTGTGGGAACCTCCCGCAGGTCTCCCCAGATACTAATTCACTCCTGGACCGGCCACTGAGGGTGGGAGAGCTACATGATGCTCTGCTGAGCATGCACAGACGGAGGGCCCCCGGCATTGACGGACTAAACGTAGAGTTTTTTAAAGCCTACTGGGACATTTTATCAAGTGATTTTATGGACGTTTTTAATGAAAGCCTGGCTGCTGGGTCCCTGCCACAATCTTGCCGCAGAGCTGTGGTAGCTCTACTGCCCAAGAAGGGAAACCTGCAAGACATCAAGAACTGGCGCCCTGTGTCCCTCCTCTGCGTGGACTATAAAATCATATCCAAGGCCCTGGCTAACAGGCTGAGGGAAGCTATGGAGCAGGTCATCCACTGGGACCAAACCTACTGCATCCCTAGCAGGTCAATGGTAGATAATATCTACCTCATTCGGGATGTTTTGGAGGTCTCCAGCTCTTTGGATATTGATACTAGTCTGATTTCTCTGGTCCAGGAAAAGGCATTTGACCATGTTGAGCACAGCTTCCTCTGGAAAACCATGGGGAAGTTTGGGTTCAGCTCCGGTTTTATTGCCAAGATCCAGGTGTTGTATAGTGACATTGAGAGTATACTGAAATTTAACGGCAGTCTGTGTGCTCCTTTTAAGGTGCGTAGAGGCATCCGGCAGGGCTGCGCTCTGTCCGGGATGCTCTACGCACTCTCCCTGGAACCACTCCTCTGTAAAATACGCACAAGCATTGATGGCCTACTTTTACCTGGTTTTAGTGAAAACATTGTTTTATCTGCCTACACGGATGACATCATTGTTTTTATAAAAGACCAGGCTGATGTGGAGATTTTAAAAGTTTTAACTAACTTATTTTACCATCTGTCCTCAGCAAGAGTCAATTGGGCAAAAAGTGAAGCCCTGGCTGTTGGCAGATGGCATGGCAACCTCCCAGTTCTTCCCCAGGGTCTCCTCTGGAGAAGGGATGGCATCAAGTACCTGGGAGTATTCCTGGGGAATAACACCATGACCAGGAGGAACTGGGAGGATGTCACAGAAAAGATAGAAAATAAATTTAAAAAATGGAAATGGCTACTCCCTCAAATGTCTTTTAGAGGTCGAGTACTTGTGCTAAATAATTTAGTTGCATCCCTCCTGTGGCACCGCCTCGCTACCGTAGACCCCCCACCAGGCTTACTAGCTAAAGTCCAAGCCATGTTGGTGGACTTTTTCTGGGGGGGTCGACATTGGGTGCCACAGGGGGTGCTGTTTTTACCAAAAGAGGAGGGGGGCCAGGGCCTCATCCACCTGGCCAGCAGAACGGCCACTTTTAGATTACAGTTTATTCAGAAGTTTTTAACAGGACCCACAGACCTAGTGTGGAGAGAGGTGGCCAGCTGCATCTTCAGACGTGTGAGTAACCTGGGACTGGATACAGCCCTGTTTTTAATGAACTCCAAATTACTAAATTTTAATGGGGTTCCTCCTTTTTACCAGGGTGCTTTTAAGGTATGGGCCCTTTTTAAACGTGATCCACAAAAAAGCTCTGACTCTCTGTTTTGGTTGTTGAAGGAGCCGTTGGTGCACGGAGCCAGACTGGACATCTCTGGCGGAGCCACACCTGGGCTGGCGGCAGCGCTGCTCCGCACCGGGACGTTGGTCCTTAAAGAGCTGGTGGACGTTGCGGGCTGTAGGCTCCTTGCTGGGAGTCCAGTCCACAAGGGTGTGCCAGAAAATCCTACAGCTGTGGAGGCAGAGGCTCTCTGGAAGAGAGAGGGGTCTCCTTATGGACTACAGCGGAGGGATCGTACCCGACCGAGGAGACCCCTTCCCGGAACTTCATATCACTCCTGAGCTCGGAGACCTCAGTGGACCTCTTCTTGAGATCCCAAAGAAGATCAGCCTCCGGACTAGAGACAAAAAAGACTTGTACAGAAACTGTGTCAAAGCCATCCACAAAGACAAACTATGTGACAGAGCTCCCACTGTGTGGACCGTGAAAATGGGAGAAGATCGCCGGCCACAGTGGAGAGCTCTGTACAAGCCTCCCCTAAAGAGACAGCCGACCTCCAGTGGAGGATTTTACACGGAGAATTCGCCTCAAATGCTTTTATCTCCATCGTTGACCCACCTGTGTCAGACCAGTGCCCATTTTGTCATTTTGGAGAAACAGTGTTTCATGCTTTTAGCGAGTGTAAGAGACTTTCAAGCCTCTTCACTCTTTTAACCGATGTTTTTGAACTGTCCAATGAATCTTTTAGCATAAGGAACTTTATCTATGGTACAGGGTACAGAAAAGAAGAAAAGGAAAAATGGCAGCTGCTAAATTTTATCATTGGAGAAGCGAAAATGGCAATTTATTTATCAAGGAAAAACAAGATGGAAGGCAGAGCAGGACAGGAACCAGCCTCAGTCTGGAGATGCAACATAAGGTGCAGACTGAGGCTGGAATTTGCTTTTTATAAAATGAACAATGATTTGGATTGTTTTAAAAACATTTGGTCTTTTAACAAAGTTTTGTGCACTGTTGAAAATGACTTTGACATGACTTTGAAAATGACTAACTTGTTTTTACAAATCGCCTCATTGACTAAACCTCACCGTTTTCATTTAAAGTATTGTTTTAATTTACTTATGTATGTATGTATGTGTGTGTGCATGCGCGCATGTGCGTATGTATATATGTATATTATTTATATTGATTTTACAACCACACAACACTAGCACTTTTGTATTTATAATGTGTAAATATATTAGTTAAAACTGTAAATAAATGTGGTCTTAAAAAATCTAAAATCTTCTTCTTCTGATACATCCTCCTCTTCAGAGCGAGGCTCACCTGACAAGCTCTCTCCTAAGGTCTTTTTGGCAGCGAAACACCTCATCACGGAGAGGTTGTTCGTGGCTGCGGACCTCCTCGTGTTCTCCTGTTCCCCATCCTCCTCTCGTTCTTCAACCCGCTTTCGCTTCGTCCTTTCCTCCTCCTCCTCCTCCTCCTCCTCCTCTTCCTCCTCTTCAGAGTCGGAGCGAGGTTCGTGAAAATGAGTAAGGGGGGGTGTTACTCGAATGATTACTGTGGTTAAAGTAATCAGATACCTATACATATAACACAGTTGTACACAGTCTTACCAAAAGCCCGGATAGCTCAGTAGGTAGGGCATGAGACTCTTAACCTAAGCGTCATGGGTTCGAGTCCTGCGTTACACATAGAATGCCTGAAATACGTGGGGGGGGGTGTTACTCGAAATATAGTGAAAATGAGTAAGGGGGGGGTGTTACTTGAAAAATAGTTAAAATGAGTAAGGGGGGGGTGTTACTTGAAAAATAGTGAAAATGAGTAAAGGGAGGCGTCAGTTGAAAAACAGTGAAAATGAGTAACGGGTGGTGTTACTTGAAAAATAGTGAAAATGAGTAAGGGGGGTGTTACTTGAAAAATAGTGAAAATGAGTAAGGTGGTGTGTTACTCGAAAAATAGTGAAAATGAGTAAAGGGAGGCGTCAGTTGAAAAATAGTGAAAATGAGTAAGGGGTGGTGTTACTTGAAAAATAGTGAAAATGAGTAAGGGGGGTGTTACTTGAAAAATAGTGAAAATGAGTAAGGGGGTGTGTTACTCGAAAAATAGTGAAAATGAGTAAGGGGAGGTGTCATTTGAAAAATAGTGAAAATGAATAAGGGGGTGTTACTTGAAAAATGGTGAAAATGAGTAAGGGGGGGGTGTTACTTGAAAAATAGTGAAAATGAGTAAGGGGAGGCGTCATTTGAAAAATAGTGAAAATGAGTAAGTGGGGGTGTTACTCGAAAAATTGTGAAAATGAGTAAGGGGGGTGTTACTTGAAAATTAGTGAAAATGAGTAAGGGGAGGCGTCATTCGAAAAATAGTGAAAATGAGTAAGGGGGTGTTACTCGAAAAATAGTGAAAATGAGTAAGGGGCGGTGTTACTTGAAAAATAGTGAAAAAGAGGAAGGGGTGTGTTACTCGAAAAATGGTGAAAATGAGCAAGGGGAGGGTGTTACTTGAAAAAGAGTGAAAATGCGTAAGGGGGGGTGTTACTCAAATGATTACTGTGGTTTAAGTAATCAGATACCTATACATATAACACAATTGTACACAATCTTAACTAAAGCCCAGCTAGCTCAGTAGGTAAAGCACAAGACTCTTAACCTAAGGGTCATGGGTTCGAGTCCTGCGTTACACATAAAATGAGTAAAAGAGGTGATGCTCAAAATGTTATTCACAATCCTATTAATATGGTAAAAGTAATCAGATGACATATATTGACAATGCTATTGTTAAAGTAATCTAATTCCATGTATTTTGCTTACTATGGTTTAAGTAATCAGATACCTATACCTATACCACAATTGTACACAATCTTACCAAAAGCCCGGCTAGCTCAGTAGGTAAAGCACGAGACTCTAAACGTAAGGGTCATGGGTTCGAGTCCTGCGTTACACATAAAATGAGTAAAAGAGGTGATGCTCAAAAACTTGTTCACAATCCTATTACTATGGTAAAAGTAAAAAGATTACATATATTGACAATGCCATTGTTAAGGTAATCGAATTACATGTATTTTGCTTACTATGGTTTAAGTAATCAGATACCTATACATATAACACAATTGTACGCAATCTTACCTAAAGCTCGGTTAGCTCAGTAGGTAAAGCATGAGACTCTTGACCCAAGGGTCATGGGTTCGAATCCTGCGTTACACATAAAATGAGTAAAAGAGGTGATGCTCAAAATCTTATTCACAATCCAATTATTATGGTAAAAGATTACATATATTGACAATGCCATTGTTAAAGTAATCTAATTACATGTATTTTGCTTACTATGGTTTAAGTAATCAGATACCTATACATATAACACAATTGTACACAATCTTACCTAAAGCCCAGCTAGCTCAGTAGGTAAAGCATGAGACTCTTAACGTAAGGGTCATGGGTTCGAGTCCTGCGTTACACGCAAAAGAGGTGATGCTTATAATCTTATTCACAATCCTATTACTATGGTAAAAGTAATCAGAATACATATATTGACAATGCTATTGTTAAATTAATCTGATTACATGTATTTTGATTACTATGGTTTAAGTAATCAGATACATATACATATAACACAATTGTACGCAACCTTACCTAAAGCTCGGCTAGCTCAGTAGGTAAAGCATGAGACTCTTGACCCAAGGGTCATGGGTTCCAGTCCTGCGTTACACATAAAATGAGTAAAAGAGGTGATGCTCAAAATCTTATTCACAATCCTATTACTATGGTAAAAGTAATCAGAATACATATATTGACAATGCTATTGTTAAATTAATCTGATTACATGTATTTTGATTACTATGGTTTAAGTAATAAGATACCTATACATATAACACAATTATACACAATCTTACCTAAAGCCCAGCTAGCTCAGTAGGTAAAGCAGGAGCCTCCTAACCTAAGGGTCATGGGTTCGAGTCCTGCGTTACACGCAAAAGAGGTGATGCTCAAAATCTTATTCACAATCCTATTACTATGGTAAAAGTAAAAAGATTACATATATTGACAATGCCATTGTTAACGTTATCTAATTACATGTATTTTGCTTACTATGGCTTAAGTAATCAGATACCTATACATATAACACAATTGTACACAATTTTACCTAAAGCCCGGCTAGCTCAGTAGGTAAAGCATGAGACTCTTAACCTAAGGGTCATGGGTTCGAGTCCTGCGTTACACATAAAATGAGTAAAAGAGGTGATGCTCAAAATCTGATTTGCAATTCTATTACTATGTAAAACGATTACATATATTGACAATGCCATTGTTAAAGTAATCTAATTACATGTATTTTGCTTACTATGGTTTAAGTAATCAGATACCTATACATATAACACAATTGTACACAATCTTACCTAAAGCCCGGCTAGCTCAGTAGGTAAAGGACAAGACTCTTAACGTAAGGGTCATGGGTTCGAGTCCCGCATTACGTGTAAAAGAGGTGATGCTCAAAATCTTATTCACAATCCTATTACTATGGTAAACGTAAAAAGATTACATATATTGACAATGCCATTGTTAAAGTAATCTAATTACATGCATTTTGCTTACTATGGTTTAAGTAATCAGATACCTATACATATAACACAATTATACACAATCTTACCTAAAGCCCGGCTAGCTCAGTAGGTAAAGCATGAGACTCTTAACCTCAGGGTCATGGGTTCGAGTCCTGCGTTACACGCAAAAGAGGTGATGCTTATAATCTTATTAACAATCCTATTACTATGGTAAAAGTAATCAGAATACATATATTGACAATGCTATTGTTAAAGTAATCTGATTACATGTATTTTGATTACTATGGTTTAAGTAATCAGATACCTATACATATAACACAATTGTACACAATCTTACCTAAAGCCCGGCTAGCTCAGTAGGTAAAGCACGAAACTCTTAAAGTAAGGGTCATGGGTTCGAGTCCTGCGTTACACATGAAATGAGTAAAAGAGGTGATGCTCAAAATCTTATTCACAATCCTATTACTATGGTAAAAGTAATCAGAATACATATATTGACAATGCCATTGTTAAAGTAATCTAATTACATGTATTTTGCTTACTATGGTTTAAGTAATCAGATACCTATACATATAACACAATTGTACACAATCTTACCTAAAGCCCGGCTATCTCAGTAGATAAAGCACGAGACTCTAAAAGTAAGGGTCATGGGTTCGAGTCCTGCGTTACACATAAAATGAGTAAAAGAGCAGATGCTCAAAATCTTATTCACAATCCTATTACTATGGTAAAAGTAAAAAGATTACATATATTGACAATGCCATTGTTAAAGTAATCTAATTACATGTATTTTGCTTACTATGGTTTAAGTAATCAGATACCTATACATATAACACAATTGTACACAATCTTGCCAAAAGCCCGGCTAGCTCAGTAGGTAAAGCATGAGACTCTTAACCTAAGGGTCATGGGTTGGAGTCCTGCGTTACACGCAAAAGAGGTGATGCTGAAAATCTTATTCACAATCCTATTACTATGGTAAAAGTAAAAAGATTACATATATTGACAATGCCATTGTTAAAGTAATCTAATTACATGTATTTTGCTTACTATGGTTTAAGTAATCAGATACCTATACATATAACACAATTGTACACAATCTTGCCAAAAGCCCGGCTAGCTCAGTAGGTAAAGCACAAGACTCTTAACGTAAGGGTCATGGGTTCGAGTCCTGCGTTACACGTAAAAGAGGTGATGCTCAAAATCTTATTCACAATCCTATTACTATGGTAAAAGTAATCAGAATACATATATTGACAATGCTATTGTTAAATTAATCTGATTACATGTATTTTGATTACTATGGTTTAAGTAATCAGATACATATACATATAACACAATTGTACGCAATCTTACCTAAAGCTCGGCTAGCTCAGTAGGTAAAGCATGAGACTCTTGACCCAAGGGTCATGGGTTCCAGTCCTGCGTTACACATAAAATGAGTAAAAGAGGTGATGCTCAAAATCTTATTCACAATCCTATTACTATGGTAAAAGTAATCAGAATACATATATTGACAATGCTATTGTTAAATTAATCTGATTACATGTATTTTGATTACTATGGTTTAAGTAATAAGATACCTATACATATAACACAATTATACACAATCTTACCTAAAGCCCAGCTAGCTCAGTAGGTAAAGCAGGAGCCTCCTAACCTAAGGGTCATGGGTTCGAGTCCTGCATTACACGCAAAAGAAGTGATGCTCAAAATCTTATTCACAATCCTATTACTATGGTAAAAGTAAAAAGATTACATATATTGACAATGCCATTGTTAACGTTATCTAATTACATGTATTTTGCTTACTATGGCTTAAGTAATCAGATACCTATACATATAACACAATTGTACACAATTTTACCTAAAGCCCGGCTAGCTCAGTAGGTAAAGCATGAGACTCTTAACCTAAGGGTCATGGGTTCGAGTCCTGCGTTACACATAAAATGAGTAAAAGAGGTGATGCTCAAAATCTGATTTGCAATTCTATTACTATGTAAAACGATTACATATATTGACAATGCCATTGTTAAAGTAATCTAATTACATGTATTTTGCTTACTATGGTTTAAGTAATCAGATACCTATACATATAACACAATTGTACACAATCTTACCTAAAGCCCGGCTAGCTCAGTAGGTAAAGGACAAGACTCTTAACGTAAGGGTCATGGGTTCGAGTCCTGCATTACGTGTAAAAGAGGTGATGCTCAAAATCTTATTCACAATCCTATTACTATGGTAAACGTAAAAAGATTACATATATTGACAATGCCATTGTTAAAGTAATCTAATTACATGCATTTTGCTTACTATGGTTTAAGTAATCAGATACCTATACATATAACACAATTATACACAATCTTACCTAAAGCCCGGCTAGCTCAGTAGGTAAAGCATGAGACTCTTAACCTCAGGGTCATGGGTTCGAGTCCTGCGTTACACGCAAAAGAGGTGATGCTTATAATCTTATTAACAATCCTATTACTATGGTAAAAGTAATCAGAATACATATATTGACAATGCTACTGTTAAAGTAATCTGATTACATGTATTTTGATTACTATGGTTTAAGTAATCAGATACCTATACATATAACACAATTGTACACAATCTTACCTAAAGCCCGGCTAGCTCAGTAGGTAAAGCACGAAACTCTTAAAGTAAGGGTCATGGGTTCGAGTCCTGCGTTACACATGAAATGAGTAAAAGAGGTGATGCTCAAAATCTTATTCACAATCCTATTACTATGGTAAAAGTAATCAGAATACATATATTGACAATGCCATTGTTAAAGTAATCTAATTACATGTATTTTGCTTACTATGGTTTAAGTAATCAGATACCTATACATATAACACAATTGTACACAATCTTACCTAAAGCCCGGCTATCTCAGTAGATAAAGCACGAGACTCTAAAAGTAAGGGTCATGGGTTCGAGTCCTGCGTTACACATAAAATGAGTAAAAGAGCAGATGCTCAAAATCTTATTCACAATCCTATTACTATGGTAAAAGTAAAAAGATTACATATATTGACAATGCCATTGTTAAAGTAATCTAATTACATGTATTTTGCTTACTATGGTTTAAGTAATCAGATACCTATACATATAACACAATTGTACACAATCTTGCCAAAAGCCCGGCTAGCTCAGTAGGTAAAGCATGAGACTCTTAACCTAAGGGTCATGGGTTGGAGTCCTGCGTTACACGCAAAAGAGGTGATGCTTATAATCTTATTAACAATCCTATTACTATGGTAAAAGTAATCAGAATACATATATTGACAATGCTATTGTTAAAGTAATCTGATTACATGTATTTTGATTACTATGGTTTAAGTAATCAGATACCTATACATATAACACAATTGTACACAATCTTACCTAAAGCCCGGCTAGCTCAGTAGGTAAAGCAAGAAACTCTAAAAGTAAGGGTCAAGGGTTCGAGTCCTGCGTTACACATGAAATGAGTAAAAGAGGTGATGCTCAAAATCTTATTCACAATCCTATTACTATGGTAAAAGTAATCAGAATACATATATTGACAATGCTATTGTTAAATTAATCTGATTACATGTATTTTGATTACTATGGTTTAAGTAATAAGATACCTATACATATAACACAATTATACACAATCTTACCTAAAGCCCAGCTAGCTCAGTAGGTAAAGCATGAGACTCTTAACCTAAGGGTCATGGGTTCGAGTCCTGCGTTACACATAAAATGAGTAACAGAGGTAATGCTCAAAATCTGACTCGCAATTCTATTACTACGTAAAACGATTACATATATTGACAATGCCATTGTTAAAGTAATCTAATTACATGTATTTTGCTTACTATGGTTTAAGTAATCAGATACCTATACATATAACACAATTGTACACAATCTTACCTAAAGCCCGGCTAGCTCAGTAGGTAAAGTGCAAGACTCTTAACGTAAGGGTCATGGGTTCGAGTCCTGCGTTACACGT
This sequence comes from Scomberomorus guttatus, assembly GCA_038419695.1. NCBI lineage: Eukaryota > Metazoa > Chordata > Actinopteri > Scombriformes > Scombridae > Scomberomorus > Scomberomorus guttatus. The sequence goes on along the minus strand of CM076456.1, from coordinate 22,846,593 downwards.
AAAAGAGGTTATGCCAGAATCTTATTCACAATCCTATTACTATGGTAAAAGTAATCAGAATACATATATTGACAATGCTATTGTTAAATTAATCTGATTACATGTATTTTGATTACTATGGTTTAAGTAATCAGATACCTATACAAATAACACAATTGTACGCAATCTTAACTAAAGCTTGGCTAGCTCAGTAGGTAAAGCATGAGACTCTTGACCCAAGGGTCATGGGTTCAAGTCCTGCATTACACGTAAAAGAGGTGATGCTCAAAATCTTATTCACAATCCTATTACTATGGTAAAAGTAAAAATATTACATATATTGACAATGCCATTGTTAAAGTAATCTAATTACATGTATTTTGCTTACTATGGTTTAAGTAATCAGATACCTATACATATAACACAATTGTACACAAGCTTATCCAAAGACCGGCTAGCTCAGTAGGTAAAGCACGAGACTCTTAACGTAAGGGTCATGGGTTCGAGTCCTGCATTACACATAAAATGAGTAGAAGAGGTGATGCTCAAAATCTTATTCACAATCCTATTACTATGGTAAAAGTAAAAAGATTACATATATTGACAATGCTAATGTTAAATTAATCTGATTACATGTATTTTGATTACAATGGGTTAAGTAATCAGATACGTATACATATAACACAATTGTACACAAGCTTACCTAAAGACCGGCTAGCTCAGTAGGTAAAGCACGAGACTCTTAACGTAAGGGTCATGGGTTCGAGTCCTGCCTTAGACATAAAATGAGTAGAAGAGGTGATGCTCAAAATCTTATTCACAATCCTATTACTATGGTAAAAGTAATCAGAATACATATATTGACAATGCTATTGTTAAATTAATCTGATTACATGTATTTTGATTACTATGGTTTAAGTAATCAGATACCTATACATATAACACAATTGTACACAATTTTACCTAAAGCCCGGCTAGCTCAGTAGGTAAAGCATGAAACTCTTAAGGTAAGGGTTATGGGTTCGAGTCCTGCGTTACACATGAAATGAGTAAAAGAGGTGATGCTCAAAATCTTATTCGCAATTCTGTTACTATGGTAAAAGTAATCAGAATACATATATTGACAATGCTATTGTTAAATTAATCTGATTACATGTATTTTGATTACTATGGTTTAAGTAATCAGATACCTATACATATAACACAATTGTACACAAGCTTACCTAAGGACCGGCTAGCTCAGTAGGTAAAGCCCGAGACTCTTACCGTAAGGGTCATGGGTTCGAGTCCTGCGTTACACATAAAATGAGTAAAAGAGGTGATGCTCAAAATCTGATTCGCAATTCTATTACTATGGTAAAAGATTACATATATTGACAATGCCATTGTTAAAGTATTCTAATTACATGTATTTTGCTTACAATGGTTTAAGTAATCAGATACCTATACATATAACACAATTATACACAATCTTACCTAAAGCCCAGCTAGCTCAGTAGGTAAAGCAGGAGCCTCCTAACCTAAGGGTCATGGGTTCAAGTCCTGCGTTACACGCAAAAGAGGTGATGCTCAAAATCTTATTCACAATCCTATTACTATGGTAAAAGTAATCAGAATACATATATTGACACTGCTATTGTTAAAGTAATCTAATTACATGTATTTTGATTAATATGGTTTAAGTAATCAGATACCTATACATATAACACAATTGTACACAATCTTACTTAAAGCCTGGCTAGCTCAGTAGGTAAAGCACGAGACTCTTAATCTAAGAGTCATGGGTTCGAGTCCTGCGTTTCACGTAAAAGAGGTGATGCTCAAAATCTCATTCACAATCCTATTACTATGGTAAAAGTAAAAAGATTACATATATTGACAATGCCATTGTTAAAGTAATCTAATTACATATATTTTGCTTACTATGGTTTAAGTAATCAGATACCTATACATATAACACAATTGTACACAAGCTTACGTAAGGACCGGCTAGCTCAGTAGGTAAAGCACGGTAAAAGTAATCAGAATATATATATTGACACTGCTATTGTTAAAGTAATCTAATTACATGTATTTTGATTACTATGGTTTAAGTAATCAGATACCTATACATATAACACAATTGTACACAATCTTACCTAAAGTCCGGCTAGCTCAGTAGGTAAAGCAGGAGACTCTTAACCTAAGGGTCATGGGTTCGAGTCCTGCGTTACACATAAAATGAACAAAAGAGGAGATGCTCAAAATCTGATTCGCAATTCTATTACTATGGTAAACGTAAAAAGATTACATATATTGACAATGCCATTGTTAAAGTAATCTAATTACATATATTTTGCTTACTATGGTTTAAGTAATCAGATACCTATACATATAACACAATTGTACACAAGCTTACGTAAGGACCGGCTAGCTCAGTAGGTAAAGCATGAGACTCTTGATCCAAGGGTCATGGGTTCGAGTCCTGCGTTACACATAAAATGAGTAAAAGAGGTGATGCTCAAAATCTTATTCACAATCCTATTACTATGGTAAAAGTAAAAAGATTACATATATTGACAATGCCATTGTTAACGTAATCTAATTATATGTATTTTGATTACTATGGTTTAAGTAATCAGATACCTATACATATAACACAATTGTACACAATCTTACCTAAAGCCCGGCTAGCTCAGTAGGTAAAGCACGAGACTCTTAATCTAAGAGTCATGGGTTCGAGTCCTGCGTTTCACATAAAATGAGTAAAAGAGGTGATGCTCAAAATCTTATTCACAATCCTATTACTATGGTAAAAGTAATCAGAATACATATATTGACAATGCTATTGTTAAATTAATCTGATTACATGTATTTTAATTACTGTGGTTTAAGTAATCAGATACCTATACATATAACACAATTGTACGCAATCTTACCTAAAGCTCGGTTCTTAATCTAAGAGTCATGGGTTCGAGTCCTGCGTTTCACATAAAATGAGTAAAAGAGGTGATGCTCAAAATCTTATTCACAATCCTATTACTATGGTAAAAGTAATGAAAATACATATATTGACAATGCCATTGTTAAATTAATCTGATTACATGTATTTTAATTACTGTGGTTTAAGTAATCAGATACCTATACATATAACACAATTGTACACAATCTTACCTAAAGCTCGGTTAGCTCAGTAGTTAAAGCATGAGACTCTTGACCCAAGGGTCATGGGTTCGAGTCCTGCGTTACACATAAAATGAGTAAAAGAGGTGATGCTCAAAATCTTATTCACAATCCTATTACTATGGTAAAAGTAAAAAGATTACATATATTGACAATGCCATTGTTAAAGTAATCTAATTACATATATTTTGCTTACTATGGTTTAAGTAATCAGATACCTATACATATAACACAATTGTACACAAGCTTACGTAAGGACCGGCTAGCTCAGTAGGTAAAGCACGAGACTCTTAACGTAAGGGTCATGGGTTCGAGTCCTGCGTTACACGTAAAAGAGGTGATGCTTATAATCTTATTCACAATCCTATTACTATGGTAAAAGTAATCAGAATACATATATTGACAATGCTATTGTTAAATTAATCTGATTACATGTATTTTAATTACTGTGGTTTAAGTAATCAGATACCTATACATATAACACAATTGTACGCAATCTTACCTAAAGCTCGGTTAGCTCAGTAGGTAAAGCATGAGACTCTTGACCCAAGGGTCATAGGTTCGAGTCCTGCGTTACACATAAAATGAGTAAAAGAGGTGATGCTCAAAATCTTATTCACAATCCTATTACTATGGTAAAAGTAATCAGAATACATATATTGACACTGCTATTGTTAAAGTAATCTAATTACATGTATTTTGATTACTATGGTTTAAGTAATCAGATACCTATACATATAACACAATTATACGCAATCTTACCTAAAGTCCGGCTAGCTCAGTAGGTAAAGCAGGAAACTCTTAACCTAAGGGTCATGGGTTCGAGTCCTGCGTTACACATAAAATGAACAAAAGAGGTGATGCTCAAAATCTGATTTGCAATTCTATTAATATGGTAAACGTAAAAAGATTACATATATTGACAATGCCATTGTTAAAGTAATCTAATTACATATATTTTGCTTACTATGGTTTAAGTAATCAGATACCTATACATATAACACAATTGTACACAAGCTTACGTAAGGACCGGCTAGCTCAGTAGGAAAAGCACGAGACTCTTAACGTAAGGGTAATGGGTTCGAGTCCTGCGTTACACGTAAAAGAGGTGATGCTCAAAATCTTATTCACAATCCTATTACTATGGTAAAAGTAAAAAGATTACATATATTGACAATGCCATTGTTAACGTAATCTAATTATATGTATTTTGATTAATATGGTTTAAGTAATCAGATACCTATACATATAACACAATTGTACACAAGCTTACCTAAAGACTGGCTAGCTCAGTAGGTAAAGCACGAGACTCTTAACGTAAGGGGCATGGGTTCGAGTCCTGCGTTGCACATAAAATGAGTAAAAGACGTGTTTCTTAAAATCTGATTAGCAATTCTATTACTACGTAAAACAATTACATATATTGACAATGCCATTGTTAAAGTAATCTAATTACATGTATTTTGCTTACTATGGTTTAAGTAATCAGATACCTATACATATAACACAATTGTACACAATCTTACCTAAAGACTGGCTAGCTCAGTAGGTAAAGTACGAAACTCTCAAAGTAAGGGTCATGGGTTCGAGTCCTGCGTTACACATAAAATGAATAAAAGAGGTGATGCTCAAAATCTGATTCGCAATTCCATTACTATGGTAAAAGTAAAAAGATTACATATATTGACAATGCCATTGTTAACGTAATCTAATTATATGTATTTTGATTACTATGGTTTAAGTAATCAGATACCTATACATATAACACAATTGTACACAATCTTACCTAAAGCCCGGCTAGCTCAGTAGGTAAAGCACGAGACTCTTAATCTAAGAGTCATGGGTTCGAGTCCTGCGTTTCACATAAAATGAGTAAAAGAGGTGATGCTCAAAATCTTATTCACAATCCTATTACTATGGTAAAAGTAATCAGAATACATATATTGACACTGCTATTGTTAAAGTAATCTAATTACATGTATTTTGATTACTATGGTTTAAGTAATCAGATACCTATACATATAACACAATTGTACGCAATCTTACCTAAAGCTCGGTTAGCTCAGTAGGTAAAGCATGAGACTCTTGATCCAAGGGTCATGGGTTCGAGTCCTGCGTTACACATAAAATGAGTAAAAGAGGTGATGCTCAAAATCTGATTCACAATTCTATTACTACGGTAAACGTAAAAAGATTACATATATTGACAATGCCATTGTTAACGTAATCTAATTATATGTATTTTGATTACTATGGTTTAAGTAATCAGATACCTATACATATAACACAATTGTACACAATCTTACCTAAAGCCCGGCTAGCTCAGTAGGTAAAGCACGAGACTCTTAATCTAAGAGTCATGGGTTTGAGTCCTGCGTTTCACGTAAAAGAGGTGATGCTCAAAATCTTATTCACAATCCTATTACTATGGTAAAAGTAATCAGAATACATATATTGACAATGCTATTGTTAAATTAATCTCATTACATGTATTTTAATTACTGTGGTTTAAGTAATCAGATACCTATACATATAACACAATTGTACGCAATCTTACCTAAAGTTCGGTTCTTAATCTAAGACTCATGGGTTCGAGTCCTGCGTTTCACATAAAATGAGTAAAAGAGGTGATGCTCAAAATCTTATTCACAATCCTATTACTATGGTAAAAGTAATCAAAATACATATATTGACAATGCCATTGTTAAATTAATCTGATTACATGTATTTTAATTACTGTGGTTTAAGTAATCAGATACCTATACATGTAACACAATTGTACGCAATCTTACCTAAAGCTCGGTTAGCTCAGTAGGTAAAGCATGAGACTCTTGACCCAAGGGTCATGGGTTCGAGTCCTGCGTTACACATAAAATGAGTAAAAGAGGTGATGCTCAAAATCTTATTCACAATCCTATTACTATGGTAAACGTAAAAAGATTACATATATTGACAATGCCATTGTTAAAGTAATCTAATTACATATATTTTGCTTACTATGGTTTAAGTAATCAGATACCTATACATATAACACAATTGTACACAAGCTTACGTAAGGACCGACTAGCTCAGTAGGAAAAGCACGAGACTCTTAACGTAAGGGTCATGGGTTCGAGTCCTGCGTTACACGTAAAAGAGGTGATGCTCAAAATCTTATTCACAATCCTATTACTATGGTAAAAGTAATCAGAATACATATATTGACACTGCTATTGTTAAAGTAATCTAATTACATGTATTTTGATTACTATGGTTTAAGTAATCAGATACCTATACATATAACACAATTATACGCAATTTTACCTAAAGCTCGGTTAGCTCAGTAGGTAAAGCATGAGATTCTTGACCCAAGGGTCATGGGTTCGAGTCCTGCGTTACACATAAAATGAGTAAAAGAGGTGATGCTCAAAATCTTATTCACAATGCTATTACTATGGTAAAAGTAAAAAGATTACATATATTGACAATGCCATTGTTAACGTAATCTAATTTTATGTATTTTGATTACTATGGTTTAAGTAATCAGATACCTATACATATAACACAATTGTACACAGTCTTACCTAAAGCCCGGCTAGCTCAGTAGGTAAAGCACGAGACTCTTAATCTAAGAGTCATGGGTTCGAGTCCTGCGTTTCACATAAAATGAGTAAAAGAGGTGATGCTCAAAATCTTATTCACAATCCTATTACTATGGTAAAAGTAATCAGAATACATATATTGACACTGCTATTGTTAAAGTAATCTAATTACATGTATTTTGATTACTATGGTTTAAGTAATCAGATACCTATACATATAACACAATTATACGCAATCTTACCTAAAGTCCGGCTAGCTCAGTAGGTAAAGCAGGAGATTCTTAACCTAAGGGTCATGGGTTCGAGTCCTGCGTTACACATAAAATGAACGAAAGAGGTGATGCTCAAAATCTGATTCGCAATTCTATTACTATGGTAAACGTAAAAAGATTACATATATTGACAATGCCATTGTTAAAGTAATCTAATTACATATATTTTGCTTACTATGGTTTAAGTAATCAGATACATATACATATAACACAATTGTACACAAGCTTACGTAAGGACCGGCTAGCTCAGTAGGTAAAGCACGAGACTCTTAACGTAAGGGTCATGGGTTCGAGTCCTGCGTTACACGTAAAAGAGGTGATGCTCAAAATCTTATTCACAATCCTATTACTATGGTAAAAGTAATCAGAATACATATATTGACAATGCTATTGTTAAATTAATCTGATTACATGTATTTTAATTACTGTGGTTTAAGTAATCAGATACCTATACATATAACACAATTGTACGCAATCTTACCTAAAGCTCGGTTAGCTCAGTAGGTAAAGCATGAGACTCTTGACCCAAGGGTCATGGGTTCGAGTCCTGCGTTACACATAAAATGAGTAAAAGAGGTGATGCTCAAAATCTTATTCACAATCCTATTACTATGGTAAAAGTAAAAAGATTACATATATTGACAATGCCATTGTTAAAGTAATCTAATTACATATATTTTGCTTACTATGGTTTAAGTAATCAGATACCTATACATATAACACAATTGTACACAAGCTTACGTAAGGACCGGCTAGCTCAGTAGGTAAAGCACGAGACTCTTAACGTAAGGGTCATGGGTTCGAGTCCTGCGTTACACGTAAAAGAGGTGATGCTCAAAATCTTATTCACAATCCTATTACTATGGTAAAAGTAATCAGAATACATATATTGACAATGCTATTGTTAAATTAATCTGATTACATGTATTTTAATTACTGTGGTTTAAGTAATCAGATACCTATACATATAACACAATTGTACGCAATCTTACCTAAAGCTCGGTTAGCTCAGTAGGTAAAGCATGAGACTCTTGACCCAAGGTCATGGGTTCGAGTCCTGCGTTACACATAAAATGAGTAAAAGAGGTGATGCTCAAAATCTTATTCACAATCCTATTACTATGGTAAAAGTAAAAAGATTACATATATTTACAATGCCATTGTTAAAGTAATCTAATTACATATATTTTGCTTACTATGGTTTAAGTAATCAGATACCTATACATATAACACAATTGTACACAAGCTTACGTAAGGACCGGCTAGCTCAGTAGGAAAAGCACGAGACTCTTAACGTAAGGGTCATGGGTTCGAGTCCTGCGTTACACGTAAAAGAGGTGATGCTCAAAACCTTATTCACAATCCTATTACTATGGTAAAAGTAAAAAGATTACATATATTGACAATGCCATTGTTAACGTAATCTAATTATATGTATTTTGATTAATATGGTTTAAGTAATCAGATACCTATACATATAACACAATTGTACACAAGCTTACCTAAAGACTGGCTAGCTCAGTAGGTAAAGCACGAGACTCTTAACGTAAGGGGCATGGGTTCGAGTCCTGCGTTGCACATAAAATGAGTAAGAGAGATGATTCTTAAAATCTGATTAGTAATTCTTTTACTACGTAAAACAATTACATATATTGACAATGCCATTGTTAAAGTAATCTAATTACATGTATTTTGCTTACTATGGTTTAAGTAATCAGATACCTATACATATAACACAATTGTACACAAGCTTACGTAGGGACCGGCTAGCTCAGTAGGTAAAGCACGAGACTCTTAACGTAAGGGTCATGGGTTCGAGTCCTGCGTTACACATAAAATGAGTAAAAGAGGTGATGCTCAAAATCTGATTCGCAATTCTATTACTATGGTAAAAGTAAAAAGATTACATATATTGACAATGCCATTGTTAACGTAATCTAATTATATGTATTTTGATTATGGTTTAAGTAATCAGATACCTATATATATAACACAATTGTACACAATCTTACCTAAAGCCCGGCTAGCTCAGTAGGTAAAGCACGAGACTCTTAACCTAAGGGTCATGGGTTCGAGTCCTGCGTTACACATAAAATGAACAAAAGAGGTGATGCTCAAAATCTGATTCGCAATTCTATTACTATGGTAAACGTAAAAAGATTACATATATTGACAATGCCATTGTTAAAGTAATCTAATTACATATATTTTGCTTACTATGGTTTAAGTAATCAGATACCTATACATATAACACAATTGTACACAAGCTTACGTAAGGACCGGCTAGCTCAGTAGGTAAAGCACGAGACTCTTAACGTAAGGGTCATGGGTTTGAGTCCTGCGTTACACGTAAAAGAGGTGATGCTCAAAATCTTATTCACAATCCTATTAGTATGGTAAAAGTAATCAGAATACATATATTGACAATGCTATTGTTAAATTAATCTGATTACATGTATTTTAATTACTATGGTTTAAGTAATCAGATACCTATACATATAACACAATTGTACACAATCTTACCTAAAGCCCGGCTAGCTCAGTAGGTAAAGCACGAGACTCTTAATCTAAGAGTCATGGGTTCGAGTCCTGCGTTACACATAAAATGAACAAAAGAGGTGATGCTCAAAATCTGATTCGCAATTCTATTACTATGGTAAACGTAAAAAGATTACATATATTGACAATGCCATTGTTAAAGTAATCTAATTACATATATTTTGCTTACTATGGTTTAAGTAATCAGATACCTATACATATAACACAATTGTACACAAGCTTACGTAAGGACCGGCTAGCTCAGTAGGTAAAGCACGAGACTCTTAACGTAAGGGTCATGGGTTCGAGTCCTGCGTTACACATAAAATGAGTAAAAGAGGTGATGCTCAAAATCTGATTCGCAATTCTATTACTATGGTAAAAGTAAAAAGATTACATATATTGACAATGCCATTGTTAACGTAATCTAATTATATGTATTTTGATTACTATGGTTTAAGTAATCAGATACCTATACATATAACACAATTGTACACAATCTTACCTAAAGCCCGGCTAGCTCAGTAGGTAAAGCACGAGACTCTTAATCTAACAGTCATGGGTTCGAGTCCTGCGTTTCACATAAAATGAGTAAAAGAGGTGATGCTCAAAATCTTATTTACAATCCTATTACTATGGTAATAGTAATCAGAATACATATATTGACACTGCTATTGTTAAAGTAATCTAATTACATGTATTTTGATTACTATGGTTTAAGTAATCAGATACCTATACATATAACACAATTATACGCAATCTTACCTAAAGTCCGGCTAGCTCAGTAGGTAAAGCAGGAGACTCTTAACCTAAGGGTCATGGGTTCGAGTCCTGCGTTACACATAAAATGAACAAAAGAGGTGATGCTCAAAATCTGATTCGCAATTCTATTACTATGGTAAACGTAAAAAGATTACATATATTGACAATGCCATTGTTAAATTAATCTAATTACATATATTTTGCTTACTATGGTTTAAGTAATCAGATACCTATACATATAACACAATTGTACACAAGCTCGCGTAAGGACCGGCTAGCTCAGTAGGTAAAGCACGAGACTCTTAACGTAAGGGTCATGGGTTCGAGTCCTGCGTTACACGTAAAAGAGGTGATGCTCAAAATCTTATTCACAATCCTATTACTATGGTAAAAGTAATCAGAATACATATATTGACAATGCTATTGTTAAATTAATCTGATTACATGTATTTTAATTACTGTGGTTTAAGTAATCAGATACCTATACATATAACACAATTGTACGCAATCTTACCTAAAGCTCGGTTAGCTCAGTAGGTAAAGCATGAGACTCTTGACCCAAGGGTCATAGGTTCGAGTCCTGCGTTACACATAAAATGAGTAAAAGAGGTGATGCTCAAAATCTTATTCACAATCCTATTACTATGGTAAAAGTAATCAGAATACATATATTGACACTGCTATTGTTAAAGTAATCTAATTACATGTATTTTGATTACTATGGTTTAAGTAATCAGATACCTATACATATAACACAATTATACGCAATCTTACCTAAAGTCCGGCTAGCTCAGTAGGTAAAGCAGGAGACTCTTAACCTAAGGGTCATGGGTTCGAGTCCTGCGTTACACATAAAATGAACAAAAGAGGTGATGCTCAAAATCTGATTCGCAATTCTATTACTATGGTAAACGTAAAAAGATTACATATATTGACAATGCCATTGTTAAAGTAATCTAATTACATATATTTTGCTTACTATGGTTTAAGTAATCAGATACCTATACATATAACACAATTGTACACAAGCTTATGTAAGGACCGGCTAGCTCAGTAGGAAAAGCACGAGACTCTTAACGTAAGGGTCATGGGTTCGAGTCCTGCGTTACACGTAAAAGAGGTGATGCTCAAAATCTTATTCACAATCCTATTACTATGGTAAAAGTAAAAAGATTACATATATTGACAATGCCATTGTTAACGTAATCTAATTATATGTATTTTGATTAATATGGTTTAAGTAATCAGATACATATACATATAACACAATTGTACACAAGCTTACCTAAAGACTGGCTAGCTCAGTAGGTAAAGCACGAGACTCTTAACGTAAGGGGCATGGGTTCGAGTCCTGCGTTGCACATAAAATGAGTAAAAGACGTGTTTCTTAAAATCTGATTAGCAATTCTATGACTACGTAAAACAATTACATATATTGACAATGCCATTGTTAAAGTAATCTAATTACATGTATTTTGCTTACTATGGTTTAAGTAATCAGATACCTATACATATAACACAATTGTACACAATCTTACCTAAAGACCGGCTAGCTCAGTAGGTAAAGCACGAGACTCTCAAAGTAAGGGTCATGGGTTCGAGTCCTGCGTTACACATAAAATGAATAAAAGAGGTGATGCTCAAAATCTGATTCGCAATTCCATTACTATGGTAAAAGTAAAAAGATTACATATATTGACAATGCCATTGTTAACGTAATCTAATTATATGTATTTTGATTACTATGGTTTAAGTAATCAGATACCTATACATATAACACAATTGTACACAATCGTACCTAAAGCCCGGCTCGCTCAGTAGGTAAAGCACGAGACTCTTAATCTAAGAGTCATGGGTTCAAGTCCTGCGTTTCACATAAAATGAGTAAAAGAGGTGATGCTCATAATCTTATTCACAATCCTATTACTATGGTAAAAGTAATCAGAATACATATATTGACAATGCTATTGTTAAATTAATCTGATTACATGTATTTTAATTACTGTGGTTTAAGTAATCAGATACCTATACATATAACACAATTGTACGCAATCTTACCTAAAGCTCGGTTCTTAATCTAAGAGTCATGGGTTCGAGTCCTGCGTTTCACATAAAATGAGTAAAAGAGGTGATGCTCAAAATCTTATTCACAATCCTATTACTATGGTAAAAGTAATCAGAATACATATATTGACACTGCTATTGTTTAAGTAATCTAATTACATGTATTGTGATTACTATGGTTTAAGTAATCAGATACCTATACATATAACACAATTATACGCAATCTTACCTAAAGTACGGCTAGCTCAGTAGGTAAAGCAGGAGACTCTTAACCTAAGGGTCATGGGTTCGAGTCCTGGGTTACACATAAAATGAACAAAAGAGGTGATGCTCAAAATCTGATTCGCAATTCTATTACTATGGTAAACGTAAAAAGATTACATATATTGACAATGCCATTGTTAAAGTAATCTAATTACATATATTTTGCTTACTATGGTTTAAGTAATCAGATACCTATACATATAACACAATTGTACACAAGCTTACGTAAGGACCGGCTAGCTCAGTAGGTAAAGCACGAGACTCTTAACGTAAGGGTCATGGGTTCGAGTCCTGCGTTACACATAAAATCAATAAAAGAGGTGATGCTCAAAATCTGATTCGCAATTCTATTACTATGGTAAAAGTAAAAAGATTACATATATTGACAATGCCATTGTTAACGTAATCTAATTATATGTATTTGTATTACTATGGTTTAAGTAATCAGATACCTATACATATAACACAATTGTACACAATCTTACCTAAAGCCCGGCTAGCTCAGTAGGTAAAGCACGACACTCTAAACGTAAGGGTCATGGGTTCGAGTCCTGTGTTACACGTAAAAGAGGTGATGCTCAAAATCTTACTCACAATCCTATTACTATGGTAAAAGTAATCAGAATACATATATTGACAATGCTATTGTTAAATTAATCTGATTACATGTATTTTAATTACTGTGGTTTAAGTAATCAGATACCTATACATATAACACAATTGTACGCAATCTCACCTAAAGCTCGGTTAGCTCAGTAGGTAAAGCATGAGACTCTTGACCCAAGGGTCATGGGTTCGAGTCCTGCGTTACACATAAAATGAGTAAAAGAGGTGATGCTCTAATCTTATTCACAATCCTATTACTATGGTAAACGTAAAAAGATTACATATATTGACAATGCCATTGTTAAAGTAATCTAATTACATATATTTTGCTTACTATGGTTTAAGTAATCAGATACCTATACATATAACACAATTGTACACAAGCTTACGTAAGGACTGGCTAGCTCAGTAGGAAAAGCACGAGACTCTTAACGTAAGGGTCATGGGTTCGAGTCCTGCGTTACACGTAAAAGAGGTGATGCTCAAAATCTTATTCACAATCCTATTACTATGGTAAAAGTAATCAGAATACATATATTGACACTGCTATTGTTAAAGTAATCTAATTACATGTATTTTGATTACTATGGTTTAAGTAATCAGATACCTATACATATAACACAATTATACGCAATCTTACCTAAAGTCCGGCTAGCTCAGTAGGTAAAGCAGGAGACTCTTAACCTAAGGGTCATGGGTTCGAGTCCTGCGTTACACATAAAATGAACAAAAGAAGTGATGCTCAAAATCTGATTCGCAATTCTATTACTATGGTAAACGTAAAAAGATTACATATATTGACAATGCCATTGTTAAAGTAATCTAATTACATATATTTTGCTTACTATGGTTTAAGTAATCAGATACCTATACATATAACACAATTGTACACAAGCTCACGTAAGGACTGGCTAGCTCAGTAGGAAAAGCACGAGACTCTTAACGTAAGGGTCATGGGTTCGAGTCCTGCGTTACACGTAAAAGAGGTGATGCTCAAAATCTTATTCACAATCCTATTACTATGGTAAAAGTAATCAGAATACATATATTGACACTGCTATTGTTAAAGTAATCTAATTACATGTATTTTGATTACTATGGTTTAAGTAATCAGATACCTATACATATAACACAATTATACGCAATTTTACCTAAAGCTCGGTTAGCTCAGTAGGTAAAGCATGAGACTCTTGACCCAAGGGTCATGGGTTCGAGTCCTGCGTTACACATAAAATGAGTAAAAGAGGTGATGCTCAAAATCTTATTCACAATCCTATTACTATGGTAAAAGTAAAAAGATTACATATATTGACAATGCCATTGTTAACGTAATCTAATTATATGTATTTTGATTACTATGGTTTAAGTAATCACATACCTATACATATAACACAATTGTACACAATCTTACCTAAAGCCCGGCTAGCTCAGAAGGTAAAGCAAGAGACTCTTAATCTACGAGTCATGGGTTCGAGTCCTGCGTTTCACATAAAATGAGTAAAAGAGGTGATGCTCAAAATCTTATTCACAATCCTATTACTATGGTAAAAGTAATCAGAATACATATATTGACACTGCTATTGTTAAAGTAATCTAATTACATATATTTTGCTTACTATGGTTTAAGTAATCAGATACATATACATATAACACAATTGTACACAAGCTTACGTAAGGACCGGCTAGCTCAGTAGGTAAAGCACGAGACTCTTAACGTACGGGTCCTGGTTTCGAGTCCTGCGTTACACGTAAAAGAGGTGATGCTCAAAATCTTATTCACAATCCTATTACTATGGTAAAAGTAAAAAGATTACATATATTGACAATGCCATTGTTAACGTAATCTAATTATATGTATTTTGATTAATATGGTTTAAGTAATCAGATACCTATACATATAACACAATTGTACACAATCTTACCTAAAGCCCGGCTAGCTCAGTAGGTAAAGCACGAGACTCTTAACCTAAGAGTCATGGGTTCGAGTCCTGCGTTACACATAAAATGAGTAAAAGAGGTGATGCTCAGAACCTTATTCACAATCCTATTACTATGGTAAAAAGATTACATATATTGACAATGCCATTGTTAACGTAATCTAATTATATGTATTTTGATTATGGTTTAAGTAATCAGATACCTATACATATAACACAATTGTACACAAGCTTACCTAAAGACTGGCTAGCTCAGTAGGTAAAGCACGAGACTCTTAACGTAAGGGGCATGGGTTCGAGTCCTGCGTTGCACATAAAATGAGTAAGAGAGATGATTCTTAAAATTTGATTAGCAATTCTATTACTACGTAAAACAATTACGTATATTGACAATGCCATTGTTAAAGTAATCTAATTACATGTAATTTGCTTACTATGGTTTAAGTAATCAGATACCTATACATATAACACAATTGTACACAAGCTTACGTAAGGACCGGCTAGCTCAGTAGGTAAAGCACGAGACTCTTAACGTAAGGGTCATGGGTTCGAGTCCTGCGTTACACATAAAATGAGTAAAAGAGGTGATGCTCAAAATCTGATTCGCAATTCTATTACTATGGTAAAAGTAAAAAGATTACATATATTGACAATGCCATTGTTAACGTAATCTAATTATATGTATTTTGATTATGGTTTAAGTAATCAGATACCTATACATATAACACAATTGTACACAATCTTACCTAAAGCCCGGCTAGCTCAGTAGGTAAAGCACGAGACTCTTAACCTAAGGGTCATGGGTTCGAGTCCTGCGTTACACATAAAATGAACAAAAGAGGTGATGCTCAAAATCTGATTCGCAATTCTATTACTATGGTAAACGTAAAAAGATTACATATATTGACAATGCCATTGTTAAAGTAATCTAATTACATATATTTTGCTTACTATGGTTTAAGTAATCAGATACCTATACATATAACACAATTGTACACAAGCTTACGTAAGGACCGGCTAGCTCAGTAGGTAAAGCACGAGACTCTTAACGTAAGGGTCATGGGTTTGAGTCCTGCGTTACACGTAAAAGAGGTGATGCTCAAAATCTTATTCACAATCCTATTAGTATGGTAAAAGTAATCAGAATACATATATTGACAATGCTATTGTTAAATTAATCTGATTACATGTATTTTAATTACTATGGTTTAAGTAATCAGATACCTATACATATAACACAATTGTACACAATCTTACCTAAAGCCCGGCTAGCTCAGTAGGTAAAGCACGAGACTTTTAATCTAAGAGTCATGGGTTCGAGTCCTGCGTTACACATAAAATGAACAAAAGAGGTGATGCTCAAAATCTGATTCGCAAATCTATTACTATGGTAAACGTAAAAAGATTACATATATTGACAATGCCATTGTTAAAGTAATCTAATTACATATATTTTGCTTACTATGGTTTAAGTAATCAGATACCTATACATATAACACAATTGTACACAAGCTTACCTAAAGACCGGCTAGCTCAGTAGGTAAAGCACGAGACTCTTAAAGTAAGGGTCATGGGTTCAAGTCCTGCGTTACGCATAAAATGAATAAAAGAGGTGATGCTCAAAGTCTGTTTTGCAATTCTATTACTATGGTAAACGTAATTAGAATACATATATTGACAATGCTATTATTAAATTAATCTGATTACATGTATTTTGATTACTATGGTTTAAGTAATCAGATACCTATACATATAACACAATTATACACAATCTTACCTAAAGCCCGGCTAGCTCAGTAGGTAAAGCATGAGACTCTTAACCTAAGGGTAATGTGTTCGAGTCCTGCGTTACACATAAAATGAGTAAAAGAGCTGATGCTCAAAATCTGATTCACAATCCTATTACTATGGTAAAAGTAATTAGAATACATATATTGACAATGCTATTATTAAATTAATCTGATTACATGTATTTTGATTACTATGGGTTAAGTAATCAGATACCTATACATATAACACAATTGTACACAAGCTTACCTAAAGACCGGCTAGCTCAGTAGGTAAAGCACGAGACTCTTAACCTAAGAGTCATGGTTTCGAGTCCTGCGTTACACATAAAATGAGTAAAAGAGCTGATGCTCAAAATCTTATTCACAATCGTATTACTATGGTAAACGTAAAAAGATTACATATATTGACAATGCCATTGTTAAAGTAATCTAATTACATGTATTTTGCTTACTATGATTTAAGTAATCAGATGCCTATACATATAACACAATTGTATGTAGTCTTACCTAAAGCTCGGCTAGCTCAGTAGGTAAAGCACGAGACTCTTAACGTAAGGGTCATGGGTTCGAGTCCTGCGTTACACATAAAATGAGTAAAAGAGGTGATGCTGAAAATCTTATTCACAATCCTATTACTATGGTAAAAGTAATTAGAATACATATATTGACAATGCTATTATTAAATTAATCTGATTACATGTATTTTGATTACTATAGTTTAAGTAATCAGATACCTATACATATAACACAATTGTATGTAGTCTTACCTAAAGCTCGGTTAGCTCAGTAGGTAAAGCATGAGACTCTTGACCCAAGGGTCATGGGTTCGAGTCCTGCGTTACACATAAAATGAGTAAAAGAGGTGATGCTCAAAATCTGATTCGCAATTCTATTACTATGGTAAAAGTAAAAAGATTACATATATTGACAATGCCATTGTTAACGTAATCTAATTATATGTATTTTGATTACTATGGTTTAAGTAATCAGATACCTATACATATAACACAATTGTACACAATCTTACCTAAAGCCCGGCTAGCTCAGTAGGTAAAGCACGAGACTCTTAATCTAAGAGTCATGGGTTCGAGTCCTGCGTTTCACATAAAATGAGTAAAAGAGGTGATGCTCAAAATCTTATTTACAATCCTATTACTATGGTAATAGTAATCAGAATACATATATTGACACTGCTATTGTTAAAGTAATCTAATTACATGTATTTTGATTACTATGGTTTAAGTAATCAGATACCTATACATATAACACAATTATACGCAATCTTACCTAAAGTCCGGCTAGCTCAGTAGGTAAAGCAGGAGACTCTTAACCTAAGGGTCATGGGTTCGAGTCCTGCGTTACACATAAAATGAACAAAAGAGGTGATGCTCAAAATCTGATTCGCAATTCTATTACTATGGTAAACGTAAAAAGATTACATATATTGACAATGCCATTGTTAAAGTAATCTAATTACATATATTTTGCTTACTATGGTTTAAGTAATCAGATACCTATACATATAACACAATTGTACACAAGCTTACGTAAGGACCGGCTAGCTCAGTAGGTAAAGCACGAGACTCTTAACGTAAGGGTCATGGGTTCGAGTCCTGCGTTACACGTAAAAGAGGTGATGCTCAAAATCTTATTCACAATCCTATTACTATGGTAAAAGTAATCAGAATACATATACTGACAATGCTATTGTTAAATTAATCTAATTACATGTATTTTAATTACTGTGGTTTAAGTAATCAGATACCTATACATATAACACAATTGTACGCAATCTTACCTAAAGCTCGGTTAGCTCAGTAGGTAAAGCATGAGACTCTTGACCCAAGGGTCATGGGTTCGAGTCCTGCGTTACACATAAAATGAGTAAAAGAGGTGATGCTCAAAATCTTATTCACAATCCTATTACTATGGTAAAAGTAAAAAGATTACATATATTGACAATGCCATTGTTAACGTAATCTAATTATATGTATTTTGATTACTATGGTTTAAGTAATCAGATACCTATACATATAACACAATTGTACACAATCTTACCTAAAGCCCGGCTAGCTCAGTAGGTAAAGCACGAGACTCTTAACCTAAGAGTCATGGGTTCGAGTCCTGCGTTACACATAAAATGAGTAAAAGAGGTGATGCTCAAAACCTTATTCACAATCCTATTACTATGGTAAAAGTAAAAAGATTACATATATTGACAATGCCATTGTTAACGTAATCTAATTATATGTATTTTGATTAATATGGTTTAAGTAATCAGATACCTATACATATAACACAATTGTACACAAGCTTACCTAAAGACTGGCTAGCTCAGTAGGTAAAGCACGAGACCCTTAACGTAAGGGGCATGGGTTCGAGTCCTGCGTTGCACATAAAATGAGTAAGAGAGGTGATTCTTAAAATCTGATTAGCAATTCTATTACTACGTAAAACAATTACATATATTGACAATGCCATTGTTAACGTAATCTAATTATATGTATTTTGATTAATATGGTTTAAGTAATCAGATACCTATACATATAACACAATTGTACACAACCTTACCTAAAGCCCGGCTAGCTCAGTAGGTAAAGCACGAGACTCTTAACCTAAGAGTCATGGGTTCGAGTCCTGCGTTACACATAAAATGAGTAAAAGAGGTGATGCTCAAAATCTTATTCACAATCCTATTACTATGGTAAAAGTAAAAAGATTACATATATTGACAATGCCATTGTTAACGTAATCTAATTATATGTATTTTGA
The DNA here is from genome assembly GCA_038419695.1 of Scomberomorus guttatus. NCBI lineage: Eukaryota > Metazoa > Chordata > Actinopteri > Scombriformes > Scombridae > Scomberomorus > Scomberomorus guttatus. The sequence goes on along the minus strand of CM076456.1, from coordinate 22,826,866 downwards.
TTACTATGGTTTAAGTAATCAGATACCTATACATATAACACAATTGTACACAATCTTAACTAAAGCCCGACTAGCTCAGTAGGTAAAGCACGAGACTCTTAACCTAAGAGTCATGGGTTCGAGTCCTGCGTTACACATAAAATGAGTAAAAGAGGTGATGCTCAAAATCTTATTCACAATCCTATTACTATGGTAAAAGTAATCAGAATACATATATTGACACTGCTATTGTTAAAGTAATCTGATTACATGTATTTTGATTACTATGGTTTAAGTAATCAGATACCTATACATATAACACAATTATACGCAATCTTACCTAAAGTCCGGCTAGCTCAGTAGGTAAAGCAGGAGACTCTTAACCTAAGGGTCATGGGTTCGAGTCCTGCGTTACACATAAAATGAACAAAAGAGGTGATGCTCAAAATCTGATTCGCAATTCTATTACTATGGTAAACGTAAAAAGATTACATATATTGACAATGCCATTGTTAAAGTAATCTAATTACATGTATTTTGCTTACTATGGTTTAAGTAATCAGATACCTATACATATAACACAATTGTACACAAGCTTACCTAAGGACCGGCTAGCTCAGTAGGTAAAGCACGAGACTCTTAACGTAAGGGTCATGGGTTCGAGTCCTGCGTTACACATAAAATGAGTAAAAGAGGTGATGCTCACAATCTGATTCGCAATTCTATTACTATGGTAAACGTAAAAAGATTACATATATTGACAATGCCATTGTTAACGTAATCTAATTATATGTATTTTGATTACTATGGTTTAAGTAATCAGATACCTATACATATAACACAATTGTACACAATCTTACCTAAAGCCCGGCTAGCTCAGTAGGTAAAGCACGAGACTCTTAATCTAAGAGTCATGGGTTCGAATCCTGCGTTACACATAAAATGAACAAAAGAGGTGATGCTCAAAATCTGATTCGCAATTCTATTACTATGGTAAACGTAAAAAGATTACATATATTGACAATGCCATTGTTAAAGTAATCTCATTACATCTATTTTGCTTACTATGGTTTAAGTAATCAGATACCTATACATATAACACAATTGTACACAAGCTTACCTAAGGACCGGCTAGCTCAGTAGGTAAAGCACGAGACTCATAACGTAAGGGTCATGGGTTCGAGTCCTGCGTTACACATAAAATGAGTAAAAGAGGTGATGCTCAAAATCTGATTCGCAATTCTATTACTATGGTAAAAGTAAAAAGATTACATATATTGACAATGCCATTGTTAACGTAATCTAATTATATGTATTTTCATTACTATGGTTTAAGTAATCAGATACCTATACATATAACACAATTGTACACAATTTTACCTAAAGCCCGGCTAGCTCAGTAGGTAAAGCACGAGACTCTTAATCTAAGAGTCATGGGTTCGAGTCCTGCGTTTCACGTAAAATGAGTAAAAGAGGTGATGCTCAAAATCTTATTCACAATCCTATTACTATGGTAAAAGTAATCAGAATACATATATTGACAATGCTATTGTTAAATTAATCTGATTACATGTATTTTAATTACTGTGGTTTAAGTAATCAGATACCTATACATATAACACAATTGTACGCAATCTTACCTAAAGCTCGGTTAGCTCAGTAGGTAAAGCATGGGACTCTTGACCCAAGGGTCATGGATTCGAGTCCTGCGTTACACATAAAATGAGTAAAAGAGGTGATGCTCAAAATCTTATTCACAATCCTATTACTATGGTAAAAGTAAAAAGATTACATATATTGACAATGCCATGGTTAACGTAATCTAATTACATATACTTTGATTAATATGGTTTAAGTAATCAGATACCTATACATATAACACAATTGTACACAACCTTACCTAAAGCCCGGCTAGCTCAGTAGGTAAAGCACGAGACTCTTAACCTAAGAGTCATGGGTTCGAGTCCTGCGTTACACATAAAATGAGTAAAAGAGGTGATGCTCAAAACCTTATTCACAATCCTATTACTATGGTAAAAGTAAAAAGATTACATATATTGACAATGCCATTGTTAACGTAATCTAATTATATGTATTTTGATTAATATGGTTTAAGTAATCAGATACCTATACATATAACACAATTGTACACAAGCTTACCTAAAGACTGGCTAGCTCAGTAGGTAAAGCACGAGACTCTTAACGTAAGGGGCATGGGTTCGAGTCCTGCGTTGCACATAAAATGAGTAAGAGAGGTGATTCTTAAAATCTGATTAGCAATTCTATTACTACGTAAAACAATTACATATATTGACAATGCCATTGTTAAAGTAATCTAATTACATGTATTTTGCTTACTATGGTTTAAGTAATCAGATACCTATACATATAACACAATTATACGCAATCTTACCTAAAGTCCGGCTAGCTCAGTAGGTAAAGCAGGAGACTCTTAACCTAAGGGTCATGGGTTCGAGTCCTGCGTTACACATAAAATGAACAAAAGAGGTGATGCTCAAAATCTGATTCGCAATTCTATTACTATGATAAACGTAAAAAGATTACATATATTGACAATGCCATTGTTAAAGTAATCTAATTACATGTATTTTGCTTACTATGGTTTAAGTAATCAGATACCTATACATATAACACAATTGTACACAAGCTTACCTAAGGACCGGCTAGCTCAGTAGGTAAAGCATGAGACTCTTAACGTAAGGGTCATGGGTTCGAGTCCTGCGTTACACATAAAATGAGTAAAAGAGGTGATGCTCAAAAGCTGATTCGCAATTCTATTACTATGGTAAATGTAAAAAGATTACATATATTGACAATGCCATTGTTAACGTAATCTAATTATATGTATTTTGATTACTATGGTTTAAGTAATCAGATACCTATACATATAACACAATTGTACACAATCTTACCTAAAGCCCGGCTAGCTCAGTAGGTAAAGCACGAGACTCTTAATCTAAGAGTCATGGGTTCGAGTCCTGCGTTACACATAAAATGAACAAAAGAGGTGATGCTCAAAATCTGATTCGCAATTCTATTACTATGGTAAACGTAAAAAGATTACATATATTGACAATGCCATTGTTAAAGTAATCTAATTACATATATTTTGCTTACTATGGTTTAAGTAAACAGATACCTATACATATAACACAATTGCACACAAGCTTACGTAAGGACCGGCTAGCTCAGTAGGTAAAGCACGAGACTCTTAACGTAAGGGTCATGGGTTCGAGTCCTGCGTTACACATAAAATGAGTAAAACAGGTGATGCTCAAAATCTGATTCGCAATTCTATTACTATGGTAAAAGTAAAAAGATTACATATATTGACAATGCCATTGTTAACGTAATCTATTTATATGTATTTTGATTACTATGGTTTAAGTAATCAGATACCTATACATATAACACAATTGTACACAATCTTACCTAAAGCCCGGCTAGCTCAGTAGGTAAAGCACGAGACTCTTAATCTAAGAGTCATGGGTTCGAGTCCTGCGTTTCACATAAAATGAGTAAAAGAGGTGATGCTCAAAATCTTATTCACAATCCTATTACTATGGTAAAAGTAATCAGAATACATATATTGACACTGCTATTGTTAAAGTAATCTAATTACATGTATTTTGATTACTATGGTTTAAGTAATCAGATACCTATACATATAACACAATTATACGCAATCTTACCTAAAGTCCGGCTAGCTCAGTAGGTAAAGCAGGAGACTCTTAACCTAAGGGTCATGGGTTCGAGTCCTGCGTTACACATAAAATGAACAAAAGAGGTGATGCTCAAAATCTGATTCGCAATTCTATTACTATGGTAAACGTAAAAAGATTACATATATTGACAATGCCATTGTTAAAGTAATCTAATTACATATATTTTGCTTACTATGGTTTAAGTAATCAGATACCTATACATATAACACAATTGTACACAAGCTTACCTAAGGACCGGCTAGCTCAGTAGGTAAAGCACGAGACTCTTAACGTAAGGGTCATGGGTTCGAGTCCTGCGTTACACGTAAAAGAGGTGATGCTCAAAATCTTATTCACAATCCTATTACTATGGTAAAAGTAATCAGAATACATATATTGACAATGCTATTGTTAAATTAATCTGATTACATGTATTTTAATTACTGTGGTTTAAGTAATCAGATACCTATACATATAACACAATTGTACGCAATCTTACCTAAAGCTGGGTTAGCTCAGTAGGTAAAGTATGAGACTCTTGACCCAAGGGTCATGGGTTCGAGTCCTACGTTACACATAAAATGAGTAGAAGAGGTGATGCTGAAAATCTTATTCACAATCCTATTACTATGGTAAAAGTAATTAGAATACATATATTGACAATGCTATTATTAAATTAATCTGATTACATGTATTTTGATTACTATAGTTTAAGTAATCAGATACCTATACATATAACACAATTGTACACAAGCTTACCTAAAGACCGGCTAGCTCAGTAGGTAAAGCACGAGACTCTTAACGTAAGGGTCATGGGTTCGAGTCTTGCGTTACACATAAAATGAGTAAAAGAGGTGATTCTCAAAATCTGACTCGCAATTCTATTACTACGTAAAACGATTACATATATTGACAATGCCATTGTTAAAGTAATCTAATTACATGTATTTTGCTTACTATGGTTTAAGTAATCAGATACCTATACATATAACACAATTGTACGCAATCTTACCTAAAGACCGGCTAGCTCAGTAGGTAAAGCATGAGACTCTTGATCCAAGGGTCATGGGTTCGAGTCCTGCGTTACACATAAAATGAGTAAAAGAGGTGATGCTCAAAGTCTCTTTTGCAATTCTATTACTATGGTAAAAGTAAAAAGATTACATATATTGACAATGCCATTGTTAACGTAATCTAATTACATGTATTTTGCTTACTATGGTTTAAGTAATCAGATACATATACATATATCACAATTATACACAATCTTACCTAAAGCCTGGCTAGCTCAGTAGGTAAAGCACGAGACTCTTAACCTAAGGGTCATGGGTTCAAGTCCTGCGTTACTCGTAAAAGAGGTGATGCTCAAAATCTTATTCACAATCCTATTACTATGGTAAAAGATTACATATATTGACAATGCCATTGTTAAGGTAATCTAATTACATGTATTTTGCTTACTATGGTTTAAGTAATCAGATACCTATACATATACCACAATTGTACACAGTCTTACCAAAAGCCCGGCTAGCTCAGTAGATAAAGCACGAGACTCTAAATGTAAGGGTCATGGGTTCGAGTCCTGCGTTACACATAAAATGAGTAAAAGAGCTGATGCTCAAAATCTGATTCACAAACCTATTACTATGGTAAAAGTAAAAAGATTACATATATTGACAATGCCATTGTTAAAGTAATCTAATTACATGTATTTTGCTTACTATGATTTAAGTAATCAGATACCTATACATATAACACAATGGTACACAAGCTTACCTAAAGACCGGCTAGCTCAGTAGGTAAAGCACGAGACTCTTAAAGTAAGGGTCATGGGTTCGAGTCCTGCGTTACACATAAAATGAATAAAAGAGGTGATGCTCAAAGTCTGTTTTGCAATTCTATTACTATGGTAAAAGTAATTAGAATACATATATTGACAATGCTATTATTAAATTAATCTGATTACATGTATTTTGATTACTATGGTTTAAGTAATCAGATACCTATACATATAACACAATTATACACAATCTTAACTAAAGACCGGCTAGCTCAGTAGGTAAAGCATGAGACTCTTAACCTAAGGGTCATGGGTTCGAGTCCTGCGTTACACATAAAATGAGTAAAAGAGGTGATGCTCAAAATCTTATTCACAATCCTATTACTATGGTAAAAGTAATCAGAATACATATATTGACACTGCTATTGTTAAAGTAATCTGATTACATGTATTTTGCTTACTATGGTTTAAGTAATCAGATACCTATACATATACCACAATTGTACGCAATCTTACCAAAAGCCCGGCTAGCTCAGTAGGTAAAGCACAAGATTCTTAAAGTAAGGGTCATGAGTTCGAGTCCTGCGTTACACGTAAAAGAGGTGATGCTCAGAATCTTATTCACAATCCTATTACTATGGTAAAAGTAAAAATATTACATATATTGACAATGCTATTATTAAATTAATCTGATTACATGTATTTTGATTACTATGGTTTAAGTAATCAGATACCTATACAAATAACACAATTGTACACAATCTTACCTAAAGACCGGCTAGCTCAGTAGGTAAAGCACGAGACTCTTGAAGTAAGGGTCATGGGTTCGAGTCCTGCGTTACACATAAAATGAATAAAAGAGGTGATGCTCAAAATCTGATTCGCAATTCTATTACTATGGTAAAAGTAATTAGAATACATATATTGACAATGCTATTATTAAATTAATCTGATTACATGTATTTTGATTACTATGGCTTAAGTAATCAGATACCTATACATATAACACCATTATACACAATCTGACCTAAAGCCCGGCTAGCGCAGTAGGGAAATAATGAGACTCTTAACCTAAGAGTCATGGGTTCGAGTCCTGCGTTACACATAAAATGAGTAAAAGAGGTGATGCTCAAAATCTTATTCACAATCCTATTACTATGGTAAAAGTAATCAGAATACATATATTGACACTGCTATTGTTAAAGTAATCTGATTACATGTATTTTGCTTACTATGGTTTAAGTAATCAGATACCTATACATATACCACAATTGTACGCAATCTTACCAAAAGCCCGGCTAGCTCAGTAGGTAAAGCACAAGAATCTTAAAGTAAGGGTCATGAGTTCGAGTCCTGCGTTACACGTAAAAGAGGTGATGCTCAGAATCTTATTCACAATCCTATTACTATGGTAAAAGTAAAAATATTACATATATTGACAATGCTATTATTAAATTAATCTGATTACATGTATTTTGATTACTATGGTTTAAGTAATCAGATACCTATACAAATAACACAATTGTACACAATCTTACCTAAAGACCGGCTAGCTCAGTAGGTAAAGCACGAGACTCTTGAAGTAAGGGTCATGGGTTCGAGTCCTGCGTTACACATAAAATGAATAAAAGAGGTGATGCTCAAAATCTGATTCGCAATTCTATTACTATGGTAAAAGTAATTAGAATACATATATTGACAATGCTATTATTAAATTAATCTGATTACATGTATTTTGATTACTATGGCTTAAGTAATCAGATACCTATACATATAACACCATTATACACAATCTGACCTAAAGCCCGGCTAGCGCAGTAGGGAAATAATGAGACTCTTAACCTAAGAGTCATGGGTTCGAGTCCTGCGTTACACATAAAATGAGTAAAAGAGGTGATGCAGAAAATCTTATTCACAATCCTATTACTATGGTAAAAGTAATTAGAATACATATATTGACAATGCTATTATTAAATTAATCTGATTACATGTATTTTGATTACTATGGTTTAAGTAATCAGATACCTATACATATAACACAATTATACACAATCTTACCTAAAACCCGGCTAGCTCAGTAGGTAAAGCATGAGACTCTTAACTTAAGGGTCATGGGTTCGAATCCTGCGTTACACATAAAATGAGTGAAAGAGGTGATGCTCAAAATCTTATTCACAATCCTATTACTATGGTAAAATTAAAGAGATTATATATATTGACTATGCCATTGTTAAAGTAATCTAATTACCTGTCTTTTGCTTACTACGGTTTAAGTAATCAGATACCTATACATATACCACAATTGTACACAATCTTACCAAAAGCCCGGCTAGCTCAGTAGGTAAAGCACAAGACTCTAAACGTAAGGGTCATGGGTTCAAGTCCTGCGTTACTCGTAAAAGAGGTGATGCTCAAAATCTTATTCACAATCCTATTACGATGGTAAAAGATTACATATATTGCCATTGTTAAAGTAATCGAATTACATGTATTTTGATTACTATGGTTTAAGTAATCAGATACCTATACATATATCACAATTATACACAACCTTACCTAAAGCCTGGCTAGCTCAGTAGGTAAAGCACGAGACTCTTAACCTAAGGGTCATGGGTTCAAGTCCTGCGTTACTCGTAAAAGAGGTGATGCTCAAAACCTTATTCACAATCCTATTACTATGGTAAAAGATTACATATATTGACAATGCCATTGTTAAAGTAATCTAATTACATGTATTTTGCTTACTATGGTTTAAGTAATCAGATACCTATACATATAACACAATTGTACACAATCTTAACTAAAGACCGGCTAGCTCAGTAGATAAAGCACGAGACTCTTAAAGTAAGGGTCATGGGTTCGAGTCCTGCGTTACACACAAAATGAGTAAAAGAGCTGATGCTCAAAATCTTATTCACAATCCTATTACTATGGTAAAAGTAAAAAGATTACATATATTGACAATGCCATTGTTAAAGTAATCTAATTACATGTATTTTGCTTACTATGATTTAAGTAATCAGATGCCTATACATATAACACAATGGTACACAAGCTTACCTAAAGACCGGCTAGCTCAGTAGGTAAAGCACGAGACTCTTAAAGTAAGGGTCATGGGTTCAAGTCCTGCGTTACGCATAAAATGAATAAAAGAGGTGATGCTCAAAGTCTGTTTTGCAATTCTATTACTATGGTAAACGTAATTAGAATACATATATTGACAATGCTATTATTAAATTAATCTGATTACATGTATTTTGATTACTATGGTTTAAGTAATCAGATACCTATACATATAACACAATTATACACAATCTTACCTAAAGCCCGGCTAGCTCAGTAGGTAAAGCATGAGACTCTTAACCTAAGGGTAATGTGTTCGAGTCCTGCGTTACACATAAAATGAGTAAAAGAGGTGATGCTCAAAATCTTATTCACAATCCTATTACTATGGTAAAAGTAATCAGAATACATATATTGACACTGCTATTGTTAAAGTAATCTGATTACATGTATTTTGCTTACTATGGTTTAAGTAATCAGATACCTATACATATACCACAATTGTACGCAATCTTACCAAAAGCCCGGCTAGCTCAGTAGGTAAAGCACAAGATTCTTAAAGTAAGGGTCATGAGTTCGAGTCCTGCGTTACACGTAAAAGAGGTGATGCTCAGAATCTTATTCACAATCCTATTACTATGGTAAAAGTAAAAATATTACATATATTGACAATGCTATTATTAAATTAATCTGATTACATGTATTTTGATTACTATGGTTTAAGTAATCAGATACCTATACAAATAACACAATTGTACACAATCTTACCTAAAGACCGGCTAGCTCAGTAGGTAAAGCACGAGACTCTTGAAGTAAGGGTCATGGGTTCGAGTCCTGCGTTACACATAAAATGAATAAAAGAGGTGATGCTCAAAATCTGATTCGCAATTCTATTACTATGGTAAAAGTAATTAGAATACATATATTGACAATGCTATTATTAAATTAATCTGATTACATGTATTTTGATTACTATGGCTTAAGTAATCAGATACCTATACATATAACACCATTATACACAATCTGACCTAAAGCCCGGCTAGCGCAGTAGGGAAATAATGAGACTCTTAACCTAAGAGTCATGGGTTCGAGTCCTGCGTTACACATAAAATGAGTAAAAGAGGTGATGCTCAAAATCTTATTCACAATCCTATTACTATGGTAAAAGTAATCAGAATACATATATTGACACTGCTATTGTTAAAGTAATCTGATTACATGTATTTTGCTTACTATGGTTTAAGTAATCAGATACCTATACATATACCACAATTGTACGCAATCTTACCAAAAGCCCGGCTAGCTCAGTAGGTAAAGCACAAGAATCTTAAAGTAAGGGTCATGAGTTCGAGTCCTGCGTTACACGTAAAAGAGGTGATGCTCAGAATCTTATTCACAATCCTATTACTATGGTAAAAGTAAAAATATTACATATATTGACAATGCTATTATTAAATTAATCTGATTACATGTATTTTGATTACTATGGTTTAAGTAATCAGATACCTATACAAATAACACAATTGTACACAATCTTACCTAAAGACCGGCTAGCTCAGTAGGTAAAGCACGAGACTCTTGAAGTAAGGGTCATGGGTTCGAGTCCTGCGTTACACATAAAATGAATAAAAGAGGTGATGCTCAAAATCTGATTCGCAATTCTATTACTATGGTAAAAGTAATTAGAATACATATATTGACAATGCTATTATTAAATTAATCTGATTACATGTATTTTGATTACTATGGCTTAAGTAATCAGATACCTATACATATAACACCATTATACACAATCTGACCTAAAGCCCGGCTAGCGCAGTAGGGAAATAATGAGACTCTTAACCTAAGAGTCATGGGTTCGAGTCCTGCGTTACACATAAAATGAGTAAAAGAGGTGATGCAGAAAATCTTATTCACAATCCTATTACTATGGTAAAAGTAATTAGAATACATATATTGACAATGCTATTATTAAATTAATCTGATTACATGTATTTTGATTACTATGGTTTAAGTAATCAGATACCTATACATATAACACAATTATACACAATCTTACCTAAAACCCGGCTAGCTCAGTAGGTAAAGCATGAGACTCTTAACTTAAGGGTCATGGGTTCGAATCCTGCGTTACACATAAAATGAGTGAAAGAGGTGATGCTCAAAATCTTATTCACAATCCTATTACTATGGTAAAATTAAAGAGATTATATATATTGACTATGCCATTGTTAAAGTAATCTAATTACCTGTCTTTTGCTTACTACGGTTTAAGTAATCAGATACCTATACATATACCACAATTGTACACAATCTTACCAAAAGCCCGGCTAGCTCAGTAGGTAAAGCACAAGACTCTAAACGTAAGGGTCATGGGTTCAAGTCCTGCGTTACTCGTAAAAGAGGTGATGCTCAAAATCTTATTCACAATCCTATTACGATGGTAAAAGATTACATATATTGCCATTGTTAAAGTAATCGAATTACATGTATTTTGATTACTATGGTTTAAGTAATCAGATACCTATACATATATCACAATTATACACAACCTTACCTAAAGCCTGGCTAGCTCAGTAGGTAAAGCACGAGACTCTTAACCTAAGGGTCATGGGTTCAAGTCCTGCGTTACTCGTAAAAGAGGTGATGCTCAAAACCTTATTCACAATCCTATTACTATGGTAAAAGATTACATATATTGACAATGCCATTGTTAAAGTAATCTAATTACATGTATTTTGCTTACTATGGTTTAAGTAATCAGATACCTATACATATAACACAATTGTACACAATCTTAACTAAAGACCGGCTAGCTCAGTAGATAAAGCACGAGACTCTTAAAGTAAGGGTCATGGGTTCGAGTCCTGCGTTACACACAAAATGAGTAAAAGAGCTGATGCTCAAAATCTTATTCACAATCCTATTACTATGGTAAAAGTAAAAAGATTACATATATTGACAATGCCATTGTTAAAGTAATCTAATTACATGTATTTTGCTTACTATGATTTAAGTAATCAGATGCCTATACATATAACACAATGGTACACAAGCTTACCTAAAGACCGGCTAGCTCAGTAGGTAAAGCACGAGACTCTTAAAGTAAGGGTCATGGGTTCAAGTCCTGCGTTACGCATAAAATGAATAAAAGAGGTGATGCTCAAAGTCTGTTTTGCAATTCTATTACTATGGTAAACGTAATTAGAATACATATATTGACAATGCTATTATTAAATTAATCTGATTACATGTATTTTGATTACTATGGTTTAAGTAATCAGATACCTATACATATAACACAATTATACACAATCTTACCTAAAGCCCGGCTAGCTCAGTAGGTAAAGCATGAGACTCTTAACCTAAGGGTAATGTGTTCGAGTCCTGCGTTACACATAAAATGAGTAAAAGAGGTGATGCTCAAAATCTTATTCACAATCCTATTACTATGGTAAAAGTAAAAAGATTACATATATTGACAATGCCATTGTTAACGTAATCTAATTATATGTATTTTGATTACTATGGTTTAAGTAATCAGATACCTATACATATAACACAATTGTACACAATCTTACCTAAAGCCCGGCTAGCTCAGTAGGTAAAGCACGAGACTCTTAACCTAAGAGTCATGGGTTCGAGTCCTGCGTTACACATAAAATGAGTAAAAGAGGTGATGCTCAAAACCTTATTCACAATCCTATTACTATGGTAAAAGTAAAAAGATTACATATATTGACAATGCCATTGTTAACGTAATCTAATTATATGTATTTTGATTAATATGGTTTAAGTAATCAGATACCTATACATATAACACAATTGTACACAAGCTTACCTAAAGACTGGCTAGCTCAGTAGGTAAAGCACGAGACCCTTAACGTAAGGGGCATGGGTTCGAGTCCTGCGTTGCACATAAAATGAGTAAGAGAGGTGATTCTTAAAATCTGATTAGCAATTCTATTACTACGTAAAACAATTACATATATTGACAATGCCATTGTTAACGTAATCTAATTATATGTATTTTGATTAATATGGTTTAAGTAATCAGATACCTATACATATAACACAATTGTACACAACCTTACCTAAAGCCCGGCTAGCTCAGTAGGTAAAGCACGAGACTCTTAACCTAAGAGTCATGGGTTCGAGTCCTGCGTTACACATAAAATGAGTAAAAGAGGTGATGCTCAAAATCTTATTCACAATCCTATTACTATGGTAAAAGTAAAAAGATTACATATATTGACAATGCCATTGTTAACGTAATCTAATTATATGTATTTTGATTACTATGGTTTAAGTAATCAGATACCTATACATATAACACAATTGTACACAATCTTAACTAAAGCCCGACTAGCTCAGTAGGTAAAGCACGAGACTCTTAACCTAAGAGTCATGGGTTCGAGTCCTGCGTTACACATAAAATGAGTAAAAGAGGTGATGCTCAAAATCTTATTCACAATCCTATTACTATGGTAAAAGTAATCAGAATACATATATTGACACTGCTATTGTTAAAGTAATCTGATTACATGTATTTTGATTACTATGGTTTAAGTAATCAGATACCTATACATATAACACAATTATACGCAATCTTACCTAAAGTCCGGCTAGCTCAGTAGGTAAAGCAGGAGACTCTTAACCTAAGGGTCATGGGTTCGAGTCCTGCGTTACACATAAAATGAACAAAAGAGGTGATGCTCAAAATCTGATTCGCAATTCTATTACTATGGTAAACGTAAAAAGATTACATATATTGACAATGCCATTGTTAAAGTAATCTAATTACATGTATTTTGCTTACTATGGTTTAAGTAATCAGATACCTATACATATAACACAATTGTACACAAGCTTACCTAAGGACCGGCTAGCTCAGTAGGTAAAGCACGAGACTCTTAACGTAAGGGTCATGGGTTCGAGTCCTGCGTTACACATAAAATGAGTAAAAGAGGTGATGCTCACAATCTGATTCGCAATTCTATTACTATGGTAAACGTAAAAAGATTACATATATTGACAATGCCATTGTTAACGTAATCTAATTATATGTATTTTGATTACTATGGTTTAAGTAATCAGATACCTATACATATAACACAATTGTACACAATCTTACCTAAAGCCCGGCTAGCTCAGTAGGTAAAGCACGAGACTCTTAATCTAAGAGTCATGGGTTCGAATCCTGCGTTACACATAAAATGAACAAAAGAGGTGATGCTCAAAATCTGATTCGCAATTCTATTACTATGGTAAACGTAAAAAGATTACATATATTGACAATGCCATTGTTAAAGTAATCTCATTACATCTATTTTGCTTACTATGGTTTAAGTAATCAGATACCTATACATATAACACAATTGTACACAAGCTTACCTAAGGACCGGCTAGCTCAGTAGGTAAAGCACGAGACTCATAACGTAAGGGTCATGGGTTCGAGTCCTGCGTTACACATAAAATGAGTAAAAGAGGTGATGCTCAAAATCTGATTCGCAATTCTATTACTATGGTAAAAGTAAAAAGATTACATATATTGACAATGCCATTGTTAACGTAATCTAATTATATGTATTTTCATTACTATGGTTTAAGTAATCAGATACCTATACATATAACACAATTGTACACAATTTTACCTAAAGCCCGGCTAGCTCAGTAGGTAAAGCACGAGACTCTTAATCTAAGAGTCATGGGTTCGAGTCCTGCGTTTCACGTAAAATGAGTAAAAGAGGTGATGCTCAAAATCTTATTCACAATCCTATTACTATGGTAAAAGTAATCAGAATACATATATTGACAATGCTATTGTTAAATTAATCTGATTACATGTATTTTAATTACTGTGGTTTAAGTAATCAGATACCTATACATATAACACAATTGTACGCAATCTTACCTAAAGCTCGGTTAGCTCAGTAGGTAAAGCATGGGACTCTTGACCCAAGGGTCATGGATTCGAGTCCTGCGTTACACATAAAATGAGTAAAAGAGGTGATGCTCAAAATCTTATTCACAATCCTATTACTATGGTAAAAGTAAAAAGATTACATATATTGACAATGCCATGGTTAACGTAATCTAATTACATATACTTTGATTAATATGGTTTAAGTAATCAGATACCTATACATATAACACAATTGTACACAACCTTACCTAAAGCCCGGCTAGCTCAGTAGGTAAAGCACGAGACTCTTAACCTAAGAGTCATGGGTTCGAGTCCTGCGTTACACATAAAATGAGTAAAAGAGGTGATGCTCAAAACCTTATTCACAATCCTATTACTATGGTAAAAGTAAAAAGATTACATATATTGACAATGCCATTGTTAACGTAATCTAATTATATGTATTTTGATTAATATGGTTTAAGTAATCAGATACCTATACATATAACACAATTGTACACAAGCTTACCTAAAGACTGGCTAGCTCAGTAGGTAAAGCACGAGACTCTTAACGTAAGGGGCATGGGTTCGAGTCCTGCGTTGCACATAAAATGAGTAAGAGAGGTGATTCTTAAAATCTGATTAGCAATTCTATTACTACGTAAAACAATTACATATATTGACAATGCCATTGTTAAAGTAATCTAATTACATGTATTTTGCTTACTATGGTTTAAGTAATCAGATACCTATACATATAACACAATTATACGCAATCTTACCTAAAGTCCGGCTAGCTCAGTAGGTAAAGCAGGAGACTCTTAACCTAAGGGTCATGGGTTCGAGTCCTGCGTTACACATAAAATGAACAAAAGAGGTGATGCTCAAAATCTGATTCGCAATTCTATTACTATGATAAACGTAAAAAGATTACATATATTGACAATGCCATTGTTAAAGTAATCTAATTACATGTATTTTGCTTACTATGGTTTAAGTAATCAGATACCTATACATATAACACAATTGTACACAAGCTTACCTAAGGACCGGCTAGCTCAGTAGGTAAAGCATGAGACTCTTAACGTAAGGGTCATGGGTTCGAGTCCTGCGTTACACATAAAATGAGTAAAAGAGGTGATGCTCAAAAGCTGATTCGCAATTCTATTACTATGGTAAATGTAAAAAGATTACATATATTGACAATGCCATTGTTAACGTAATCTAATTATATGTATTTTGATTACTATGGTTTAAGTAATCAGATACCTATACATATAACACAATTGTACACAATCTTACCTAAAGCCCGGCTAGCTCAGTAGGTAAAGCACGAGACTCTTAATCTAAGAGTCATGGGTTCGAGTCCTGCGTTACACATAAAATGAACAAAAGAGGTGATGCTCAAAATCTGATTCGCAATTCTATTACTATGGTAAACGTAAAAAGATTACATATATTGACAATGCCATTGTTAAAGTAATCTAATTACATATATTTTGCTTACTATGGTTTAAGTAAACAGATACCTATACATATAACACAATTGCACACAAGCTTACGTAAGGACCGGCTAGCTCAGTAGGTAAAGCACGAGACTCTTAACGTAAGGGTCATGGGTTCGAGTCCTGCGTTACACATAAAATGAGTAAAACAGGTGATGCTCAAAATCTGATTCGCAATTCTATTACTATGGTAAAAGTAAAAAGATTACATATATTGACAATGCCATTGTTAACGTAATCTATTTATATGTATTTTGATTACTATGGTTTAAGTAATCAGATACCTATACATATAACACAATTGTACACAATCTTACCTAAAGCCCGGCTAGCTCAGTAGGTAAAGCACGAGACTCTTAATCTAAGAGTCATGGGTTCGAGTCCTGCGTTTCACATAAAATGAGTAAAAGAGGTGATGCTCAAAATCTTATTCACAATCCTATTACTATGGTAAAAGTAATCAGAATACATATATTGACACTGCTATTGTTAAAGTAATCTAATTACATGTATTTTGATTACTATGGTTTAAGTAATCAGATACCTATACATATAACACAATTATACGCAATCTTACCTAAAGTCCGGCTAGCTCAGTAGGTAAAGCAGGAGACTCTTAACCTAAGGGTCATGGGTTCGAGTCCTGCGTTACACATAAAATGAACAAAAGAGGTGATGCTCAAAATCTGATTCGCAATTCTATTACTATGGTAAACGTAAAAAGATTACATATATTGACAATGCCATTGTTAAAGTAATCTAATTACATATATTTTGCTTACTATGGTTTAAGTAATCAGATACCTATACATATAACACAATTGTACACAAGCTTACCTAAGGACCGGCTAGCTCAGTAGGTAAAGCACGAGACTCTTAACGTAAGGGTCATGGGTTCGAGTCCTGCGTTACACGTAAAAGAGGTGATGCTCAAAATCTTATTCACAATCCTATTACTATGGTAAAAGTAATCAGAATACATATATTGACAATGCTATTGTTAAATTAATCTGATTACATGTATTTTAATTACTGTGGTTTAAGTAATCAGATACCTATACATATAACACAATTGTACGCAATCTTACCTAAAGCTGGGTTAGCTCAGTAGGTAAAGTATGAGACTCTTGACCCAAGGGTCATGGGTTCGAGTCCTACGTTACACATAAAATGAGTAGAAGAGGTGATGCTGAAAATCTTATTCACAATCCTATTACTATGGTAAAAGTAATTAGAATACATATATTGACAATGCTATTATTAAATTAATCTGATTACATGTATTTTGATTACTATAGTTTAAGTAATCAGATACCTATACATATAACACAATTGTACACAAGCTTACCTAAAGACCGGCTAGCTCAGTAGGTAAAGCACGAGACTCTTAACGTAAGGGTCATGGGTTCGAGTCTTGCGTTACACATAAAATGAGTAAAAGAGGTGATTCTCAAAATCTGACTCGCAATTCTATTACTACGTAAAACGATTACATATATTGACAATGCCATTGTTAAAGTAATCTAATTACATGTATTTTGCTTACTATGGTTTAAGTAATCAGATACCTATACATATAACACAATTGTACGCAATCTTACCTAAAGACCGGCTAGCTCAGTAGGTAAAGCATGAGACTCTTGATCCAAGGGTCATGGGTTCGAGTCCTGCGTTACACATAAAATGAGTAAAAGAGGTGATGCTCAAAGTCTCTTTTGCAATTCTATTACTATGGTAAAAGTAAAAAGATTACATATATTGACAATGCCATTGTTAACGTAATCTAATTACATGTATTTTGCTTACTATGGTTTAAGTAATCAGATACATATACATATATCACAATTATACACAATCTTACCTAAAGCCTGGCTAGCTCAGTAGGTAAAGCACGAGACTCTTAACCTAAGGGTCATGGGTTCAAGTCCTGCGTTACTCGTAAAAGAGGTGATGCTCAAAATCTTATTCACAATCCTATTACTATGGTAAAAGATTACATATATTGACAATGCCATTGTTAAGGTAATCTAATTACATGTATTTTGCTTACTATGGTTTAAGTAATCAGATACCTATACATATACCACAATTGTACACAGTCTTACCAAAAGCCCGGCTAGCTCAGTAGATAAAGCACGAGACTCTAAATGTAAGGGTCATGGGTTCGAGTCCTGCGTTACACATAAAATGAGTAAAAGAGCTGATGCTCAAAATCTGATTCACAAACCTATTACTATGGTAAAAGTAAAAAGATTACATATATTGACAATGCCATTGTTAAAGTAATCTAATTACATGTATTTTGCTTACTATGATTTAAGTAATCAGATACCTATACATATAACACAATGGTACACAAGCTTACCTAAAGACCGGCTAGCTCAGTAGGTAAAGCACGAGACTCTTAAAGTAAGGGTCATGGGTTCGAGTCCTGCGTTACACATAAAATGAATAAAAGAGGTGATGCTCAAAGTCTGTTTTGCAATTCTATTACTATGGTAAAAGTAATTAGAATACATATATTGACAATGCTATTATTAAATTAATCTGATTACATGTATTTTGATTACTATGGTTTAAGTAATCAGATACCTATACATATAACACAATTATACACAATCTTAACTAAAGACCGGCTAGCTCAGTAGGTAAAGCATGAGACTCTTAACCTAAGGGTCATGGGTTCGAGTCCTGCGTTACACATAAAATGAGTAAAAGAGGTGATGCTCAAAATCTTATTCACAATCCTATTACTATGGTAAAAGTAATCAGAATACATATATTGACACTGCTATTGTTAAAGTAATCTGATTACATGTATTTTGCTTACTATGGTTTAAGTAATCAGATACCTATACATATACCACAATTGTACGCAATCTTACCAAAAGCCCGGCTAGCTCAGTAGGTAAAGCACAAGATTCTTAAAGTAAGGGTCATGAGTTCGAGTCCTGCGTTACACGTAAAAGAGGTGATGCTCAGAATCTTATTCACAATCCTATTACTATGGTAAAAGTAAAAATATTACATATATTGACAATGCTATTATTAAATTAATCTGATTACATGTATTTTGATTACTATGGTTTAAGTAATCAGATACCTATACAAATAACACAATTGTACACAATCTTACCTAAAGACCGGCTAGCTCAGTAGGTAAAGCACGAGACTCTTGAAGTAAGGGTCATGGGTTCGAGTCCTGCGTTACACATAAAATGAATAAAAGAGGTGATGCTCAAAATCTGATTCGCAATTCTATTACTATGGTAAAAGTAATTAGAATACATATATTGACAATGCTATTATTAAATTAATCTGATTACATGTATTTTGATTACTATGGCTTAAGTAATCAGATACCTATACATATAACACCATTATACACAATCTGACCTAAAGCCCGGCTAGCGCAGTAGGGAAATAATGAGACTCTTAACCTAAGAGTCATGGGTTCGAGTCCTGCGTTACACATAAAATGAGTAAAAGAGGTGATGCTCAAAATCTTATTCACAATCCTATTACTATGGTAAAAGTAATCAGAATACATATATTGACACTGCTATTGTTAAAGTAATCTGATTACATGTATTTTGCTTACTATGGTTTAAGTAATCAGATACCTATACATATACCACAATTGTACGCAATCTTACCAAAAGCCCGGCTAGCTCAGTAGGTAAAGCACAAGAATCTTAAAGTAAGGGTCATGAGTTCGAGTCCTGCGTTACACGTAAAAGAGGTGATGCTCAGAATCTTATTCACAATCCTATTACTATGGTAAAAGTAAAAATATTACATATATTGACAATGCTATTATTAAATTAATCTGATTACATGTATTTTGATTACTATGGTTTAAGTAATCAGATACCTATACAAATAACACAATTGTACACAATCTTACCTAAAGACCGGCTAGCTCAGTAGGTAAAGCACGAGACTCTTGAAGTAAGGGTCATGGGTTCGAGTCCTGCGTTACACATAAAATGAATAAAAGAGGTGATGCTCAAAATCTGATTCGCAATTCTATTACTATGGTAAAAGTAATTAGAATACATATATTGACAATGCTATTATTAAATTAATCTGATTACATGTATTTTGATTACTATGGCTTAAGTAATCAGATACCTATACATATAACACCATTATACACAATCTGACCTAAAGCCCGGCTAGCGCAGTAGGGAAATAATGAGACTCTTAACCTAAGAGTCATGGGTTCGAGTCCTGCGTTACACATAAAATGAGTAAAAGAGGTGATGCAGAAAATCTTATTCACAATCCTATTACTATGGTAAAAGTAATTAGAATACATATATTGACAATGCTATTATTAAATTAATCTGATTACATGTATTTTGATTACTATGGTTTAAGTAATCAGATACCTATACATATAACACAATTATACACAATCTTACCTAAAACCCGGCTAGCTCAGTAGGTAAAGCATGAGACTCTTAACTTAAGGGTCATGGGTTCGAATCCTGCGTTACACATAAAATGAGTGAAAGAGGTGATGCTCAAAATCTTATTCACAATCCTATTACTATGGTAAAATTAAAGAGATTATATATATTGACTATGCCATTGTTAAAGTAATCTAATTACCTGTCTTTTGCTTACTACGGTTTAAGTAATCAGATACCTATACATATACCACAATTGTACACAATCTTACCAAAAGCCCGGCTAGCTCAGTAGGTAAAGCACAAGACTCTAAACGTAAGGGTCATGGGTTCAAGTCCTGCGTTACTCGTAAAAGAGGTGATGCTCAAAATCTTATTCACAATCCTATTACGATGGTAAAAGATTACATATATTGCCATTGTTAAAGTAATCGAATTACATGTATTTTGATTACTATGGTTTAAGTAATCAGATACCTATACATATATCACAATTATACACAACCTTACCTAAAGCCTGGCTAGCTCAGTAGGTAAAGCACGAGACTCTTAACCTAAGGGTCATGGGTTCAAGTCCTGCGTTACTCGTAAAAGAGGTGATGCTCAAAACCTTATTCACAATCCTATTACTATGGTAAAAGATTACATATATTGACAATGCCATTGTTAAAGTAATCTAATTACATGTATTTTGCTTACTATGGTTTAAGTAATCAGATACCTATACATATAACACAATTGTACACAATCTTAACTAAAGACCGGCTAGCTCAGTAGATAAAGCACGAGACTCTTAAAGTAAGGGTCATGGGTTCGAGTCCTGCGTTACACACAAAATGAGTAAAAGAGCTGATGCTCAAAATCTTATTCACAATCCTATTACTATGGTAAAAGTAAAAAGATTACATATATTGACAATGCCATTGTTAAAGTAATCTAATTACATGTATTTTGCTTACTATGATTTAAGTAATCAGATGCCTATACATATAACACAATGGTACACAAGCTTACCTAAAGACCGGCTAGCTCAGTAGGTAAAGCACGAGACTCTTAAAGTAAGGGTCATGGGTTCAAGTCCTGCGTTACGCATAAAATGAATAAAAGAGGTGATGCTCAAAGTCTGTTTTGCAATTCTATTACTATGGTAAACGTAATTAGAATACATATATTGACAATGCTATTATTAAATTAATCTGATTACATGTATTTTGATTACTATGGTTTAAGTAATCAGATACCTATACATATAACACAATTATACACAATCTTACCTAAAGCCCGGCTAGCTCAGTAGGTAAAGCATGAGACTCTTAACCTAAGGGTAATGTGTTCGAGTCCTGCGTTACACATAAAATGAGTAAAAGAGCTGATGCTCAAAATCTGATTCACAATCCTATTACTATGGTAAAAGTAATTAGAATACATATATTGACAATGCTATTATTAAATTAATCTGATTACATGTATTTTGATTACTATGGGTTAAGTAATCAGATACCTATACATATAACACAATTGTACACAAGCTTACCTAAAGACCGGCTAGCTCAGTAGGTAAAGCACGAGACTCTTAACCTAAGAGTCATGGTTTCGAGTCCTGCGTTACACATAAAATGAGTAAAAGAGCTGATGCTCAAAATCTTATTCACAATCGTATTACTATGGTAAACGTAAAAAGATTACATATATTGACAATGCCATTGTTAAAGTAATCTAATTACATGTATTTTGCTTACTATGATTTAAGTAATCAGATGCCTATACATATAACACAATTGTATGTAGTCTTACCTAAAGCTCGGCTAGCTCAGTAGGTAAAGCACGAGACTCTTAACGTAAGGGTCATGGGTTCGAGTCCTGCGTTACACATAAAATGAGTAAAAGAGGTGATGCTGAAAATCTTATTCACAATCCTATTACTATGGTAAAAGTAATTAGAATACATATATTGACAATGCTATTATTAAATTAATCTGATTACATGTATTTTGATTACTATAGTTTAAGTAATCAGATACCTATACATATAACACAATTGTATGTAGTCTTACCTAAAGCTCGGTTAGCTCAGTAGGTAAAGCATGAGACTCTTGACCCAAGGGTCATGGGTTCGAGTCCTGCGTTACACATAAAATGAGTAAAAGAGGTGATGCTCAAAATCTGATTCGCAATTCTATTACTATGGTAAAAGTAAAAAGATTACATATATTGACAACGCCATTGTTAACGTAATCTAATTACATGTATTTTGCTTACTATGGTTTAAGTAATCAGATACCTATACATATGACACAATTGTACACAAGCTTACCTAAAGCCCGGCTAGCTCATTAGGTAAAACTCAAGACTCTTAACGTAAGGGTCATGGGTTCGAGTCCTGCGTTACACATAAAATGAGTAAAAGAGGTGATGCTGAAAATCTTATTCACAATCCTATTACTATGGTAAAAGTAATTAGAATACATATATTGACAATGCTATTATTAAATTAATCTGATTACATGTATTTTGCTTACTATGGTTTAAGTAATCAGATACCTATACATATAACACAATTGTACACAATCTTACCTAAAGACCGGCTAGCTCAGCAGGTAAAGTAGGAGACTCTTAACCTAATGGTCATGGGTTCGAGTCCAGCGTTACACGTAAAAGAGGTGATGCTCAGAATCTTATTCACAATCCTATTACTATGGTAAAAGTAAAAAGATTACATATATTGACAATGCTATTATTAAATTAATCTGATTACATGTATTTTGATTACTATGGTTTAAGTCATCAGATACCTATACATATAACACAATTATACACAATCTTACCTAAAGCCCGGCTAGCTCCGTAGGTAAAGCATGAGACTCTTATCCTAAGAGTCATGGGTTCGAGTCCTGCGTTACACGTAAAAGAGGTGATGCTCAAAATCTTATTCACAATCCTATTACTATGGTAAAAGTAAAAAGATTACATATATTGACAATGCCATTGTTAAAGTAATCTAATTACATGTATTTTGCTTACTATGGTTTAAGTAATCAGATACATATAAATATAACACAATTGTACACAAGCTTACCTAAAGACGGGCTAGCTCAGTAGGTAAAGCACGAGACTCTTAATGTAAGGGTCATGGGTTCGAGTCCTGCATTACACATAAAATGAGTAGAAGAGGTGATGCTCAAAATCTTATTCACAATCCTATTACTATGGTAAAAGTAATCAGAATACATATATTGACAATGCTAATGTTAAATTAATCTGATTACATGTATTTTGATTACTATGGGTTAAGTAATCAGATACCTATACATATAACACAATTGTACACAAGCTTACCTAAAGCCTGGCTAGCTCAGTAGGTAAAGCACAAGACTCTTATTCTAAGGGTCATGGGTTCGACTCCTGCGTTACACATAAAATGAGTAAAAGAGGTGATGCTCAAGATCTTATTCACAATCCTATTACTATGGTAAAAGTAAAAAGATTACATATATTGACAATGCAATTGTTAAAGTAATCTAATTACATGTATTTTGCTTACTATGGTTTAAGTAATCAGATACCTATACATATAACACAATTGTACACAAGCTTACCTAAAGACCGGCTAGCTCAGTAGGTAAAGCACGAGCCTCTTAACGTAAGGGTCATGGGTTCGAGTCCTGCGTTACACGTAAAAGAGGTGATTCTTAAAATCTGATTCGCAATTCTATTACTACGTAAAACGATTACATATATTGACAATGCCATTGTTAAATTAATCTAATTACATGTATTTTGCTTACTATGGTTTAAGTAATCAGATACCTATACATATAACACAATTGTATGTAGTCTTATCTAAAGCTCGGCTAGCTCAGTAGGTAAAGCACGAGACTCTTAACGTAAGGGTCATGGGTTCGAGTCCTGCGTTACACATAAAATGAGTAAAAGAGGTGATGCTGAAAATCTTATTCACAATCCTATTACTATGGTAAAAGTAATTAGAATACATATATTGACAATGCTATTATTAAATTAATCTGATTACATGTATTTTGATTACTATAGTTTAAGTAATCAGATACCTATACATATAACACAATTGTACACAAGCTTGCCTAAAGACCGGCTAGCTCAGTAGGTAAAGCACGAGACTCTTAACGTAAGGGTCATGGGTTCGAGTCTTGCGTTACACATAAAAAGAGTAAAAGAGGTGATTCGCAATTCTATTACTACGTAAAACGATTACATATATTGACAATGCCATTGTTAAAGTAATCTAATTACATGTATTTTGCTTACTATGGTTTAAGTAATCAGATACATATACATATAACACAATTGTACGCAATCTTACCTAAAGACCGGCTAGCTCAGTAGGTAAAGCATGAGACTCTTGATCCAAGGGTCATGGGTTCGAGTCCTGCGTTACACATAAAATGAGTAAAAGAGGTGATGCTCAAAATCTGATTCGCAATTCTATTACTACGTAAAACGATTACATATATCGACAATGCCATTGTTAAAGTAATCTAATTACATGTATTTTGCTTACTATGGTTTAAGTAATCAGATACCTATACATATAACACAATTGTACGCAATCTTACTTAAAGACCGGCTAGCTCAGTAGGTAAAGCACGAGACTCTTAATGTAAGGGTCATGGGTTCGAGTCCTGCATTACACATAAAATGAGTAGAAGAGGTGATGCTCAAAATCTTATTCACAATCCTATTACTATGGTAAAAGTAATCAGAATACATATATTGACAATGTTAAATTAATCTGATTACATGTATTTTGATTACTATGGGTTAAGTAATCAGATACCTATACATATAACACAATTGTACACAAGCTTACCTAAAGACCGGCTAGCTCAGTAGGTGAAGCACGAGACTCTTAACGTAAGGGTCATGGGTTCGAATCCTGCATTACACATAAAATGAGTAAAAGAGGTGATGCTCAAAATCTTATTCACAATCCTATTACTATGGTAAAAGTAATCAGAATACATATATTGACAAGGCTATTGTTAAATTAATCTGATTACATGTATTTTGATTACTATGGTTTAAGTAATCAGATACCTATACATATAACACAATTGTACGCAATCTTACCTAAAGCTCGGCTAGCTCAGTAGGTAAAGCATGAGACTCTTGACCCAAGGGTCATGGGTTCGAGTCCTGCGTTACACATAAAATGAGTAAAAGAGGTGATGCTCAAGATCTTACTCACAATCCTATTACTATGGTAAAAGTAAAAAGATTACATATATTGACAATGCCATTGTTAAAGTAATCTAATTACATGTATTTTGCTTACTATGATTTAAGTAATCAGATGCCTATACATATAACACAATGGTACACAAGCTTACCTAAAGACCGGCTAGCTCAGTAGGTAAAGCACGAGACTCTTAAAGTAAGGGTCATGGGTTCGAGTCCTGCATTACACATAAAATGAATAAAAGAGGTGATGCTCAAAATCTGTTTTGCAATTCTATTACTATGGTAAAAGTAATTAGAATACATATATTGACAATGCTATTATTAAATTAATCTGATTACATGTATTTTGATTACTATGGTTTAAGTAATCAGATACCTATACATATAACACAATTGTACGCAATCTTACCTAAAGCTCGGCAAGCTCAGTAGGTAAAGCATGAGACTCTGGACCCAAGGGTCATGGGTTCGAGTCCTGCGTTACACATAAAATGAGTAAAAGAGGTGATGCTCAAGATCTTATTCACAATCCTATTACTATGGTAAAAGATTACATATATTGACAATGCAATTGTCAAAGTAATCTAATTACATGTATTTTGCTTACTATGGTTTAAGTAATCAGATACCTATACATATAACACAATTGTACACAATCTTACCTAAAGCCTGGCTAGCTCAGTAGGTAAAGCACAAGACTCTTATTCTAAGGGTCATGGGTTCGACTCCTGCGTTACACATAAAATGAACAAAAGAGGTGATGCTCAAAATCTGATTCGCAATTCTATTACTATGGTAAACGTAAAAAGATTACATATATTGACAATGCCATTGTTAAAGTAATCTAATTACATGTATTTTGCTTACTATGGTTTAAGTAATCAGATACCTATACATATAACACAATTGTACACAAGCTTACGTAAGGACCGGCTAGCTCAGTAGGTAAAGCACGAGACTCTTAACGTAAGGGTCATGGGTTCGAGTCCTGCGTTACACATAAAATGAGTAAAAGAGGTGATGCTCAAAATCTGATTCGCAATTCTGTTACTATGGTAAAAGATTACATATATTGACAATGCCATTGTTAAAGTAATCTAATTACATGTATTTTGCTTACTATGGTTTAAGTAATCAGATACCTATACATATAACACAATTGTACACAACCTTACCTAAAGCCCGGCTAGCTCAGTAGGTAAAGCACGAAACTCTTAAAGTAAGGGTCATGGGTTCGAGTCCTGCGTTACACATGAAATGAGTAAAAGAGGTGATGCTCAAAATCTTATTCACAATCCTATTACTATGGTAAAAGTAATCAGAATACATATATTGACAATGCTATTATTAAATTAAACTGATTACATGTATTTTGATTACTATGGTTTAAGTAATCAGATACCTATACATATAACACAATTGTACACAAGCTTACCTAAAGACTGGCTAGCTCAGTAGGTAAAGCACGAGACTCTTAACGTAAGGGTCATGGGTTCGAGTCCTGCGTTACACATAAAATGAGTAAAAGAGGTGATGCTCAAAATCTGATTCGCGATTCTATTACTACGTAAAACGATTACATATATTGACAATGCCATTGTTAAAGTAATCTAATTACATGTATTTTGCTTACTATGGTTTAAGTAATCAGATACCTATACATATAACACAATTGTACACAATCTTAACTAAAGACCGGCTAGCTCAGTAGGTAAAGCACAAGACTCTTAACGTAAGGGTCATGGGTTCGAGTCCTGCGTTACATGTAAAAGAGGTGATGCTCAAAATCTTATTCACAATCCTATTACTATGGTAAAAGTAATCAGAATACATATATTGACAATGCCATTGTTAAAGTAATCTAATTACATGTATTTTGCTTACTATGGTTTAAGTAATCAGATACCTATACATATAACACAATTGTACGCAATCTTACTTAAAGACCGGCTAGCTCAGTAGGTAAAGCACGAGACTCTTAACGTAAGGGTCATGGATTCGAGTCCTGCATTACACATAAAATGAGTAGAAGAGGTGATGCTCAAAATCTTATTCACAATCCTATTACTATGGTAAAAGTAATCAGAATACATATATTGACAATGTTAAATTAATCTGATTACATGTATTTTGATTACTATGGGTTAAGTAATCAGATACCTATACATATAACACAATTGTACACAAGCTTACCTAAAGACCGGCTAGCTCAGTAGGTAAAGCACGAGACTCTTAACGTAAGGGTCATGGGTTCGAGTCCTGCATTACACATAAAATGAGTAGAAGAGGTGATGCTCAAAATCTTATTCACAATCCTATTACTATGGTAAAAGTAATCAGAATACATATATTGACAATGCTATTGTTAAATTAATCTGATTACATGTATTTTGATTACTATGGTTTAAGTAATCAGATACCTATACATATAACACAATTGTACGCAATCTTACCTAAAGCTCGGCAAGCTCAGTAGGTAAAGCATGAGACTCTTGACCCAAGGGTCATGGGTTCGAGTCCTGCGTTACACATAAAATGAGTAAAAGAGGTGATGCTCAAGATCTTATTCACAATCCTATTACTATGGTAAAAGATTACATATATTGACAATGCAATTGTCAAAGTAATCTAATTACATGTATTTTGCTTACTATGGTTTAAGTAATCAGATACCTATACATATAACACAATTGTACACAATCTTACCTAAAGCCCGGCTAGCTCAGTAGGTAAAGCACGAAACTCTTAAGGTAAGGGTCATGGGTTCGAGTCCTGCGTTACACATGAAATGAGTAAAAGAGGTGATACTCAAAATCTTATTCACAATCCTATTACTATGGTAAAAGTAATCAGAATACATATATTGACAATGCTATTATTAAATTAATCTGATTACATGTATTTTGATTACTATGGTTTAAGTAATCAGATACCTATACATATAACACAATTGTACACAAGCTTCCCTAAAGACCGGCTAGCTCAGTAGGTAAAGCACGAGCCTCTTAACGTAAGGGTCATGGGTTCGAGTCCTGCGTTACACGTAAAAGAGGTGATTCTTAAAATCTGATTCGCAATTCTATTACTACGTAAAACGATTACATATATTGACAATGCCATTGTTAAAGTAATCTAATTACATGTATTTTGCTTACAATGGTTTAAGTAATCAGATACCTATACATATAACACAATTGTATGTAGTCTTACCTAAAGCTCGGCTAGCTCAGTAGGTAAAGCACGAGACTCTTAACGTAAGGGTCATGGGTTCGAGTCCTGCGTTACACATAAAATGAGTAAAAGAGGTGATGCTGAAAATCTTATTCACAATCCTATTACTATGGTAAAAGTAATTAGAATACATATATTGACAATGCTATTATTAAATTAATCTGATTACATGTATTTTGATTACTATAGTTTAAGTAATCAGATACCTATACATACAACACAATTGTACACAATCTTACCAAAAGCCCGGCTAGCTCAGTAGTTAAAGCACGAGACTCTTAACGTAAGGGTCATGGGTTCGAGTCCTGCGTTACACATAAAATGAGTAAAAGAGGTGATGCTCAAAATCTGATTCGCAATTCTATTACTACGTAAAACGATTACATATATCGACAATGCCATTGTTAAAGTAATCTAATTACTTGTATTTTGCTTACTATGGTTTAAGTAATCAGATACCTCTACATATAACACAATTGTACACAATCTTACCTAAAGCCCCGCTAGCTCAGTAGGTGAAGCACAAGACTCTTAACGTAAGGGTCATGGGTTCGAGTCCTGCGTTACATGTAAAAGAGGTGATGCTCAAAATCTTATTCACAATCCTATTACTATGGTAAAAGTAATCAGAATACATATATTGACAATGCTATTGTTAAATTAATCTGATTACATGTATTTTGATTACTATGGGTTAAGTAATCAGATACCTATACATATAACACAATTGTACGCAAACTTACTTAAAGACCGGCTAGCTCAGTAGGTAAAGCACGAGACTCTTAACGTAAGGGTCATGGGTTCGAGTCCTGCATTACACATAAAATGAGTAGAAGAGGTGATGCTCAAAATCTTATTCACAATCCTATTACTATGGTAAAAGTAATCAGAATACATATATTGACAATGCTAATGTTAAATTAATGATTACATGTATTTTGATTACTATGGGTTAAGTAATCAGATACCTATACATATAACACAATTGTACACAAGCTTACCTAAAGACCGGCTAGCTCAGTAGGTAAAGCACGAGACTCTTAACGTAAGGGTCATGGGTTCGAGTCCTGCATTACACATAAAATGAGTAGAAGAGGTGATGCTCAAAATCTTATTCACAATCCTATTACTATGGTAAAAGTAATCAGAATACATATATTGACAATGCTATTGTTAAATTAATCTGATTACATGTATTTTGATTACTATGGTTTAAGTAATCAGATACCTATACATATAACACAATTGTACGCAATCTTACCTAAAGCTCGGCTAGCTCAGTAGGTAAAGCATGAGACTCTTGTCCCAAGGGTCATGGGTTCGAGTCCTGCGTTACACATAAAATGAGTAAAAGAGGTGATGCTCAAGATCTTATTCACAATCCTATTACTATGGTAAAAGTAAAAAGTTTACATATATTGACAATGCCATTGTTAAAGTAATCTAATTACATGTATTTTGCTTACTATGGTTTAAGTAATCAGATACCTATACATATAACACAATTGTACACAATCGTACCTAAAGCCCGGCTAGCTCAGTAGGTAAAGCACAAGACTCTTAACGAAAGGGTCATGGGTTCGAGTCCTGCGTTACACATAAAATGAGTAAAAGAGGTGATGCTCAAAATCTGATTCGCAATTCTATTACTATGGTAAAAGATTACATATATTGACAATGCAATTGTTAAAGTAATCTAATTACATGTATTTTGCTTACTAAGGTTTAAGTAATCAGATACATATACATATAACACAATTGTACGCAATCTTACCTAAAGACCGGCTAGCTCAGTAGGTAAAGCATGAGACTCTTGATCCAAGGGTCATGGGTTCGAGTCCTGCGTTACACATAAAATGAGTAAAAGAGGTGATGCTCAAAGTCTGTTTTGCAATTCTATTACTATGGTAAAAGTAAAAAGATTACATATATTGACAATGCCATTGTTAACGTAATCTAATTACATGTATTTTGCTTACTATGGTTTAAGTAATCAGATACCTATACATATAACACAATTGTACACAAGCTTACTTAAAGCCCGGCTAGCTCATTAGGTAAAGCACGAGACTCTTAACGTAAGGGTCATGGGTTCGAGTCCTGCGTTACACATAAAATGAGTAAAAGAGGTGATGCTCAAAATCTGATTCGCAATTCTATTACTACGTAAAACGATTACATATATCGACAATGCCATTGTTAAAGTAATCTAATTACATGTATTTTGCTTACTATGGTTTAAGTAATCAGATACCTATACATATAACACAATTGTACACAATCTTACCTAAAGCCCGGCTAGCTCAGTAGGTAAAGTACAAGACTCTTAACGTAAGGGTCATTGGTTCGAGTCCTGCGTTACATGTAAAAGAGGTGATGCTCAAAATCTTATTCACAATCCTATTACTATGGTAAAAGTAATCAGAATACATATATTGATAATGCTATTGTTAAATTAATCTGATTACATGTATTTTGATTACTATGGGTTAAGTAATCAGATACCTATACATATAACACAATTGTAAGTAATCTTACCTAAAGCTCGGTTAGCTCAATAGGTAAAGCATGAGACTCTTGACCCAAGGGTCATGGGTTCGAATCCTGCGTTACACATAAAATGAGTAAAAGAGGTGATGCTCGAAATCTTATTCACAATCCTATTACTATGGTAAAAGTAATTAGAATACATATATTGACAATGCTATTATTAAATTAATCTGATTACATGTATTTTGTTTACTATGGTTTAAGTAATCAGATACCTATACATATAACACAATTATACACAATCTTACCTAAAGCCCGGCTAGCTCAGTAGGTAAAGCATGAGACTCTTAACCTAAGGGTCATGGGTTCGAGTCCTGCGTTACACATAAAATGAGTAAAAGAGGTGATGCTCAAAATCTGATTCGCAATTCTATTACTATGGTAAAAGATTACATATATTGACAATGCAATTGTTAAAGTAATCTAATTACATGTATTTTGCTTACTAAGGTTTAAGTAATCAGATACATATACATATAACACAATTGTACGCAATCTTACCTAAAGACCGGCTAGCTCAGTAGGTAAAGCATGAGACTCTTGATCCAAGGGTCATGGGTTCGAGTCCTGCGTTACACATAAAATGAGTAAAAGAGGTGATGCTCAAAGTCTGTTTTGCAATTCTATTACTATGGTAAAAGTAAAAAGATTACATATATTGACAATGCCATTGTTAACGTAATCTAATTACATGTATTTTGCTTACTATGGTTTAAGTAATCAGATACCTATACATATAACACAATTGTACACAAGCTTACTTAAAGCCCGGCTAGCTCATTAGGTAAAGCACGAGACTCTTAACGTAAGGGTCATGGGTTCGAGTCCTGCGTTACACATAAAATGAGTAAAAGAGGTGATGCTCAAAATCTGATTCGCAATTCTATTACTACGTAAAACGATTACATATATCGACAATGCCATTGTTAAAGTAATCTAATTACATGTATTTTGCTTACTATGGTTTAAGTAATCAGATACCTATACATATAACACAATTGTACACAATCTTACCTAAAGCCCGGCTAGCTCAGTAGGTAAAGTACAAGACTCTTAACGTAAGGGTCATTGGTTCGAGTCCTGCGTTACATGTAAAAGAGGTGATGCTCAAAATCTTATTCACAATCCTATTACTATGGTAAAAGTAATCAGAATACATATATTGATAATGCTATTGTTAAATTAATCTGATTACATGTATTTTGATTACTATGGGTTAAGTAATCAGATACCTATACATATAACACAATTGTAAGTAACCTTACCTAAAGCTCGGTTAGCTCAATAGGTAAAGCATGAGACTCTTGACCCAAGGGTCATGGGTTCGAATCCTGCGTTACACATAAAATGAGTAAAAGAGGTGATGCTCGAAATCTTATTCACAATCCTATTACTATGGTAAAAGTAATTAGAATACATATATTGACAATGCTATTATTAAATTAATCTGATTACATGTATTTTGTTTACTATGGTTTAAGTAATCAGATACCTATACATATAACACAATTATACACAATCTTACCTAAAGCCCGGCTAGCTCAGTAGGTAAAGCATGAGACTCTTAACCTAAGGGTCATGGGTTCGAGTCCTGCGTTACGCATTAAATGAGTGAAAGAGGTTGACTATGCCATTGTTAAAGTAATCTAATCACCTGTATTTTGCTTACTATGGTTTAAGTAATCAGATACCTATACATATACCACAATTGTACACAATCTTACCAAAGGCCCGGCTAGCTCAGTAGGTAAAGCACAAGATTCTTAACGTAAGGGTCATGGGTTCGAGTCCTGCGTTACACGTAAAAGAGGTGATGCTCAGAATCTTATTCACAATCCTATTACTATGGTAAAAGTAAAAAGATTACATATATTGACAATGCTATTATTAAATTAATCTGATTACATGTATTTTGATTACTATGGTTTAAGTAATCAGATACCTATACATATAACACAATTATACACAATCTTACCTAAAGCCCGGCTAGCTCCGTAGGTAAAGCATGAGACTCTTATCCTAAGGGTCATGGGTTCGAGTCCTGTGTTACACGTAAAAGAGGTGATGCTCAAAATCTTATTCATAATCCTATTACTATGGTAAAAGTAAAAAGATTACATATATTGACAATGCCATTGTTAAAGTAATCTAATTACATGTATTTTGCTTACTATGGTTTAAGTAATCAGATACCTATAAATATAACACCATTGTACACAAGCTTACCTAAAGACGGGCTAGCTCAGTAGGTAAAGCGCGAGACTCTTAACGTAAGGGTCATGGGTTCGAGTCCTGCATTACACGTAAAAGAGGTTATGCTCAGAATGTTATTCACAATCCTATTACTATGGTAAAAGTAAAAAGAATACATATATTGACAATGCCATTGTTAAATTAATCTGATTACATGTATTTTGATTACTATGGTTTAAGTAATCAGATACCTATACATATAACACAATTGTACGCACTCTTACCTAAAGCTTGGTTAGCTCAGTAGGTAAAGCATGAGACTCTTGACTCGAGGGTCATGGGTTCGAGTCCTGCGTTACACATAAAATGAGTAAAAGAGGTGATGCTCAAAATCTGATTCGCAATTCTTTTACTATGGTAAAAGTAAAAAGATTACATATATTGACAACGCCATTGTTAACGTAATCTAATTACATGTATTTTGCTTACTATGGTTTAAGTAATCAGATACCTATACATATGACACAATTGTACACAAGCTTACCTAAAGACCGGCTAGCTCAGCAGGTAAAGTAGGAGACTCCTAACCTAAGGGTCATGGGTTGGAGTCCTGCGTTACACGTAAAAGAGGTGATGCTCAGAATCTTATTCACAATCCTATTACTATGGTAAAAGTAAAAAGATTACATATATTGACAATGCTATTATTAAATTAATCTGATTACATGTATTTTGATTACTATGGTTTAAGTCATCAGATACCTATACATATAACACAATTATACACAATCTTACCTAAAGCCCGGCTAGCTCCGTAGGTAAAGCATGAGACTCTTATCCTAAGGGTCATGGGTTCGAGTCCTGCGTTACACGTAAAAGAGGTGATGCTCAAAATCTTATTCACAATCCTATTACTATGGTAAAAGTAAAAAGATTACATATATTGACAATGCTAATGTTAAATTAATCTGATTACATGTATTTTGATTACTATGGGTTAAGTAATCAGATACCTATACATATAACACAATTGTACACAATCTTACCTAAAGCCCGGCTAGCTCAGTAGGTAAAGCACGAGACTCTTAACCTAAGAGTCATGGGTTCGAGTCCTGCGTTACACATAAAATGAGTAAAAGAGGTAATGCTCAAAATCTTATTCATAATCCTATTACTATGGTAAAAGTAATCAGAATATATATATTGAGACTGCTATTGTGAAAGTAATCTGATTACATGTATTTTGATTACTATGGTTTAAGTAATCAGATACCTATACATATAACACAATTATACGCAATCTTACCTAAAGTCCGGCTAGCTCAGTAGGTAAAGCAGGAGACTCTTAACCTAAGGGTCCTGGGTTCGAGTCCTGCGTTACACATAAAATGAACAAAAGAG
This sequence comes from Scomberomorus guttatus, assembly GCA_038419695.1. Lineage (NCBI taxonomy): Eukaryota > Metazoa > Chordata > Actinopteri > Scombriformes > Scombridae > Scomberomorus > Scomberomorus guttatus. The sequence goes on along the minus strand of CM076456.1, from coordinate 22,791,902 downwards.
GTGATGCTCAAAATCTGATTCGCAATTCTATTACTATGGTAAACGTAAAAAGATTACATATATTGACAATGCCATTGTTAAAGTAATCTAATTACATGTATTTTGATTACTATGGTTTAAGTAATCAGATACCTATACATATAACACAATTGTACACAATCTTACCTAAGGACCGGCTAGCTCAGTAGGGAAAGCACAAGACTCTTAACGCAAGGGTCATGGGTTCGAGTCCTGCGTTACACATAAAATGAGTAAAAGAGGTGATGCTCAAAATCTGATTCGCAATTCTATTACTATGGTAAAAGATTACATATATTGACAATGCCATTGTTAAAGTAATCTAATTACATGTATTTTGCTTACTATGGTTTAAGTAATCAGATACCTATACATATAACACAATTGTACACAAGCTTGCCTAAAGCCCGGCTAGCTCAGTGGGTAAAGCACGAGACTCTAAACGTAAGAGTCATGGGTTCGAGTCCTGCGTTACACATAAAATGAGTAAAAGAGGTGATGCTCAAAATCTTATTCACAATCCTATTACTATGGTAAAAGTAATCAGAATACATATATTGACACTGCTATTGTTAAAGTAATCTGATTACATGTATTTTGATTACTATGGTTTAAGTAATCAGATACCTATACATATAACACAATTATACGCAATCTTACCTAAAGTCCGGCTAGCTCAGTAGGTAAAGCAGGAGACTCTTAACCTAAGGGTCATGGGTTCGAGTCCTGCGTTACACATAAAATGAACGAAGGAGGTGATGCTAAAAATCTGATTCGCAATTCTATTACTATGGTAAACGTAAAAAGATTACATATATTGACAATGCCATTGTTAAAGTAATCTAATTATATGTATTTTGCTTACTATGGTTTAAGTAATCAGATACCTATACATATAACACAATTGTACACAAGCTTATGTAAGGACCGGCTAGCTCAGTAGGTAAAGCACGAGACTCTTAACGTAAGGGTCATGGGTTCGAGTCCTGCGTTACACATAAAAAGAGTAAAAGAGGTGATGCTCAAAATCTGATTCGCAATTCTATTACTATGGTAAAAGATTACATATATTGACAATGCCATTGTTAAAGTAATCTAATTACATGTATTTTGCTTACTATGGTTTAAGTAATCAGATACCTATACATATAACACAATTGTACACAATCTTACCTAAAGCCCGGCTAGCTCAGTAGGTAAAGCACCAAACTCTTAAAGTAAGGGTCATGGGTTCGAGTCCTGCGTTACACATGAAATGAGTAAAAGAGGTGATGCTCAAAATCTTATTCACAATCCTATTACTATGGTAAAAGTAATCAGAATACATATATTGACAATGCTATTATTAAATTAATCTGATTACATGTATTTTGATTACTATGGTTTAAGTAATCAGATACCTATACATATAACACAATTGTACACAAGCTTACCTAAAGACCGGCTAGCTCAGTAGGTAAAGCACGAGACTCTTAACGTAAGGGTCATGGGTTCGAGTCCTGCGTTACACATAAAATGAGTAAAAGAGGTGATTCTTAAAATCTGATTCACAATTCTATTACTACGTAAAACGATTACATATATTGACAATGCCATTGTTAAAGTAATCTAATTACATGTATTTTGCTTACTATGGTTTAAGTAATCAGATACCTATGCATATAACACAATTGTACACAATCTTACCTAAAGACCGGCTATACATAAAATGAGTGAAAGAGGTGATGCTCAAAATCGTATTCACAATCCTATTACTATGGTAAAATTAAAGAGATTACATATATTGACTATGCCATTGTTAAAGTAATCTAATTACCTGTATTTTGCTTACTATGGTTTAAGTAATTAGATACCTATACATATACCACAATTGTACACAAGCTTACCTAAAGACCGGCTAGCTCAGTAGGTAAAACACGAGACTCTTAACGTAAGGGTCATGGGTTCGAGTCCTGCATTACACATAAAATGAGTAAAAGAGGTGATGCTCAAAATCTTATTCACAATCCTATTACTATGGTAAAAGTAATCAGAATACATATATTGACAATGCTAATGTTAAATTAATCTGATTACATGTATTTTGATTACTATGGGTTAAGTAATCAGATACCTATACATATAACACAATTGTACACAATCTTACCTAAAGCCCGGCTAGCTCAGTGGGTAAAGCACGAGACTCTTAACCTAAGAGTCATGGGTTCGAGTCCTGCGTTACACATAAAATGAGTAAAAGAGGTAATGCTCAAAATCTTATTCATAATCCTGTTACTATGGTAAAAGTAATCAGAATACATATATTGAGACTGCTATTGTGAAAGTAATCTGATTACATGTATTTTGATTACTATGGTTTAAGTAATCAGATACCTATACATATAACACAATTATACGCAATCTTACCTAAAGTCCGGCTAGCTCAGTAGGTAAAGCAGGAGACTCTTAACCTAAGGGTCATGGGTTCGAGTCCTGCGTTACACATAAAATGAACAAAAGAGGTGATGCTCAAAATCTGATTCGCAATTCTATTACTATGGTAAACGTAAAAAGATTACATATATTGACAATGCCATTGTTAAAGTAATCTAATTACATGTATTTTGATTACTATGGTTTAAGTAATCAGATACCTATACATATAACACAATTGTACACAATCTTACCTAAGGACCGGCTAGCTCAGTAGGGAAAGCACAAGACTCTTAACGCAAGGGTCATGGGTTCGAGTCCTGCGTTACACATAAAATGAGTAAAAGAGGTGATGCTCAAAATCTGATTCGCAATTCTATTACTATGGTAAAAGATTACATATATTGACAATGCCATTGTTAAAGTAATCTAATTACATGTATTTTGCTTACTATGGTTTAAGTAATCAGATACCTATAAATATAACACAATTGTACACAAGCTTACCTAAAGACGGGCTAGCTCAGTAGGTAAAGCACGAGACTCTTAACGTAAGGGTCATGGGTTCGAGTCCTGCGTTACACATAAAATGAGTAAAAGAGGTGATTCTTAAAATCTGATTCGCAATTCTATTACTACGTAAAACGATTACATATATTGACAATGCCATTGTTAAAGTAATCTAATTACATGTATTTTGCTTACTATGGTTTAAGTAATCAGATACCTATACATATAACACAATTGTACACAAGCTTGCCTAAAGCCCGGCTAGCTCAGTGGGTAAAGCACGAGACTCTAAACGTAAGAGTCATGGGTTCGAGTCCTGCGTTACACATAAAATGAGTAAAAGAGGTGATGCTCAAAATCTTATTCACAATCCTATTACTATGGTAAAAGTAATCAGAATACATATATTGACACTGCTATTGTTAAAGTAATCTGATTACATGTATTTTGATTACTATGGTTTAAGTAATCAGATACCTATACATATAACACAATTATACGCAATCTTACCTAAAGTCCGGCTAGCTCAGTAGGTAAAGCAGGAGACTCTTAACCTAAGGGTCATGGGTTCAAGTCCTGCGTTACACATAAAATGAACGAAGGAGGTGATGCTAAAAATCTGATTCGCAATCCTATTACTATGGTAAAAGTAATCAGAATACATATATTGACAATGCTATTATTAAATTAATCTGATTACATGTATTTTGATTACTATGGTTTAAGTAATCAGATACCTATACATATAACACAATTGTACACAAGCTTACCTAAAGACCGGCTAGCTCAGTAGGTAAAGCACGAGACTCTTAAAGTAAGGGTCATGGGTTCGAGTCCTGCGTTACACATAAAATGAGTAAAAGAGGTGATTCTTAAAATCTGATTCACAATTCTATTACTACGTAAAACGATTACATATATTGACAATGCCATTGTTAAAGTAATCTAATTACATGTATTTTGCTTACTATGGTTTAAGTAATCAGATACCTATGCATATAACACAATTGTACACAATCTTACCTAAAGACCGGCTATACATAAAATGAGTGAAAGAGGTGATGCTCAAAATCGTATTCACAATCCTATTACTATGGTAAAATTAAAGAGATTACATATATTGACAATGCCATTGTTAAAGTAATCTAATTACATGTATTTTGCTTACTATGGTTTAAGTAATCAGATACCTATAAATATAACACAATTGTACACAAGCTTACCTAAAGACGGGCTAGCTCAGTAGGTAAAGCACGAGACTCTTAACGTAAGGGTCATGGGTTCGAGTCCTGCGTTACACATAAAATGAGTAAAAGAGGTGATTCTTAAAATCTGATTCGCAATTCTATTACTACGTAAAACGATTACATATATTGACAATGCCATTGTTAAAGTAATCTAATTACATGTATTTTGCTTACTATGGTTTAAGTAATCAGATACCTATACATATAACACAATTGTACACAAGCTTGCCTAAAGCCCGGCTAGCTCAGTGGGTAAAGCACGAGACTCTAAACGTAAGAGTCATGGGTTCGAGTCCTGCGTTACACATAAAATGAGTAAAAGAGGTGATGCTCAAAATCTTATTCACAATCCTATTACTATGGTAAAAGTAATCAGAATACATATATTGACACTGCTATTGTTAAAGTAATCTGATTACATGTATTTTGATTACTATGGTTTAAGTAATCAGATACCTATACATATAACACAATTATACGCAATCTTACCTAAAGTCCGGCTAGCTCAGTAGGTAAAGCAGGAGACTCTTAACCTAAGGGTCATGGGTTCAAGTCCTGCGTTACACATAAAATGAACGAAGGAGGTGATGCTAAAAATCTGATTCGCAATTCTATTACTATGGTAAACGTAAAAAGATTACATATATTGACAATGCCATTGTTAAAGTAATCTAATTACATGTATTTTGCTTACTATGGTTTAAGTAATCAGATACCTATACATATAACACAATTGTACACAATCTTACCTAAAGCCCGGCTAGCTCAGTAGGTAAAGCACGAAACTCTTAAAGTAAGGGTCATGGGTTCGAGTCCTGCGTTACACATGAAATGAGTAAAAGAGGTGATGCTCAAAATCTTATTCACAATCCTATTACTATGGTAAAAGTAATCAGAATACATATATTGACAATGCTATTATTAAATTAATCTGATTACATGTATTTTGATTACTATGGTTTAAGTAATCAGATACCTATACATATAACACAATTGTACACAAGCTTACCTAAAGACCGGCTAGCTCAGTAGGTAAAGCACGAGACTCTTAAAGTAAGGGTCATGGGTTCGAGTCCTGCGTTACACATAAAATGAGTAAAAGAGGTGATGCTCAAAGTCTGTTTTGCAATTCTATTACTATGGTAAAAGTAAAAAGATTACATATATTGACAATGCCATTGTTAACGTAATCTAATTACATGTATTTTGCTTACTATGGTTTAAGTAATCAGATACCTATACATATAACACAATTGTACACAAGCTTACTTAAAGCCCGGCTAGCTCATTAGGTAAAGCACGAGACTCTTAACGTAAGGGTCATGGGTTCGAGTCCTGCGTTACACATAAAATGAGTAAAAGAGGTGATGCTCAAAATCTGATTCGCAATTCTATTACTACGTAAAACGATTACATATATCGACAATGCCATTGTTAAAGTAATCTAATTACATGTATTTTGCTTACTATGGTTTAAGTAATCAGATACCTATACATATAACACAATTGTACACAATCTTACCTAAAGCCCGGCTAGCTCAGTAGGTAAAGTACAAGACTCTTAACGTAAGGGTCATTGGTTCGAGTCCTGCGTTACATGTAAAAGAGGTGATGCTCAAAATCTTATTCACAATCCTATTACTATGGTAAAAGTAATCAGAATACATATATTGATAATGCTATTGTTAAATTAATCTGATTACATGTATTTTGATTACTATGGGTTAAGTAATCAGATACCTATACATATAACACAATTGTACGCAATCTTACCTAAAGCTCGGTTAGCTCAGTAGGTAAAGCATGAGACTCTTGACCCAAGGGTCATGGGTTCGAATCCTGCGTTACACATAAAATGAGTAAAAGAGGTGATGCTCGAAATCTTATTCACAATCCTATTACTATGGTAAAAGTAATTAGAATACATATATTGACAATGCTATTATTAAATTAATCTGATCACATGTATTTTGATTACTATGGTTTAAGTAATCAGATACCTATACATATAACACAATTATACACAATCTTACCTAAAGCCCGGCTAGCTCAGTAGGTAAAGCATGAGACTCTTAACCTAAGGGTCATGGGTTCGAGTCCTGCGTTACACATAAAATGAATAAAAGAGGTGATGCTGAAAATCTTATTCACAATCCTATTACTATGGTAAAAGTAATCAGAATACATATATTGACAATGCTATTATTAAATTAATCTGATTACATGTATTTTGATTACTATGGTTTAAGTAATCAGATACCTATACATATAACACAATTGTACGCACTCTTCCCTAAAACTCGGTTAGCTCAGTAGGTAAAGCATGAGACTCTTGACCCAAGGGTCATGGGTTCGAGTCCTGCGTTACGCATAAAATGAGTGAAAGAGGTTGACTATGCCATTGTTAAAGTAATCTAATCACCTGTATTTTGCTTACTGTATTTTGCTTACTACTGTATTTTTGCTCAGTAGGTAAAGCATGAGACTCTTATCCTAAGGGTCATGGGTTCGAGTCCTGTGTTACACGTAAAAGAGGTGATGCTCAAAATCTTATTCATAATCCTATTACTATGGTAAAAGTAAAAAGATTACATATATTGACAATGCCATTGTTAAAGTAATCTAATTACATGTATTTTGCTTACTATGGTTTAAGTAATCAGATACCTATAAATATAACACCATTGTACACAAGCTTACCTAAAGACGGGCTAGCTCAGTAGGTAAAGCGCGAGACTCTTAACGTAAGGGTCATGGGTTCGAGTCCTGCATTACATGTAAAAGAGGTTATGCTCAGAATCTTATTCACAATCCTATTACTATGGTAAAAGTAAAAAGAATACATATATTGACAATGCCATTGTTAAATTAATCTGATTACATGTATTTTGATTACTATGGTTTAAGTAATCAGATACCTATACATATAACACAATTGTACGCAATCTTACCTAAAGCTTGGTTAGCTCAGTAGGTAAAGCATGAGACTCTTGACTCGAGGGTCATGGGTTCGAGTCCTGCGTTACACATAAAATGAGTAAAAGAGGTGATGCTCAAAATCTGATTCGCAATTCTTTTACTATGGTAAAAGTAAAAAGATTACATATATTGACAACGCCATTGTTAACGTAATCTAATTACATGTATTTTGCTTACTATGGTTTAAGTAATCAGATACCTATACATATGACACAATTGTACACAAGCTTACCTAAAGACCGGCTAGCTCAGCAGGTAAAGTAGGAGACTCTTAACCTAAGGGTCATGGGTTGGAGTCCTGCGTTACACGTAAAAGAGGTGATGCTCAGAATCTTATTCACAATCCTATTACTATGGTAAAAGTAAAAAGATTACATATATTGACAATGCTATTATTAAATTAATCTGATTACATGTATTTTGATTACTATGGTTTAAGTCATCAGATACCTATACATATAACACAATTATACACAATCTTACCTAAAGCCCGGCTAGCTCCGTAGGTAAAGCATGAGACTCTTATCCTAAGGGTCATGGGTTCGAGTCCTGCGTTACACGTAAAAGAGGTGATGCTCAAAATCTTATTCACAATCCTATTACTATGGTAAAAGTAAAAAGATTACATATATTGACAATGCCATTGTTAAAGTAATCTAATTACATGTATTTTGCTTACTATGGTTTAAGTAATCAGATACCTATAAATATAACACCATTGTACACAAGCTTACCTAAAGACGGGCTAGCTCAGTAGGTAAAGCGCGAGACTCTTAACGTAAGGGTCATGGGTTCGAGTCCTGCGTTACACGTAAAAGAGGTGATCCTCAAAATCATATTCACAATCCTATTACAATGATAAAAGTAAAAAGATTACATATATTGACAATGCCATTGTTAAAGTAATCTAATTACATGTATTTTGCTTACTATGGTTTAAGTAATCAGATACCTATACATATAACACAATTGTACACAAGCTTACCTAAAGACCGGCTAGCTCAGTAGGTAAAGCACGAGACTCTTAAAGTAAGGGTCATGGGTTCGAGTCCTGCATTACACATAAAATGAGTAGAAGAGGTGATGCTCAAAATCTTATTCACAATCCTATTACTATGGTAAAAGTAATCAGAATACATATATTGACAATGCTAATGTTAAATTAATCTGATTACATGTGTTTTGATTACTATGGGTTAAGTAATCAGATACCTATACATATAACACAATTGTACACAAGCTTACCTAAAGACCGGCTAGCTCAGTAGATAAAGCACGAGACTCTTAACGTAAGGGTCATGGGTTCGAGTCCTGCATTACACATAAAATGAGTAGAAGAGGTGATGCTCAAAATCTTATTCACAATCCTATTACTATGGTAAAAGTAATCAGAATACATATATTGACAATGCTATTGTTAAATTAATCTGATTACATGTATTTTGATTACTATGGTTTAAGTAATCAGATACCTATACATATAACACAATTGTACGCACTCTTCCCTAAAACTCGGTTAGCTCAGTAGGTAAAGCATGAGACTCTTGACCCAAGGGTCATGGGTTCGAGTCCTGCGTTACACATAAAATGAACGAAGGAGGTGATGCTAAAAATCTGATTCGCAATTCTATTACTATGGTAAACGTAAAAAGATTACATATATTGACAATGCCATTGTTAAAGTAATCTAATTACATGTATTTTGCTTACTATGGTTTAAGTAATCAGATACCTATACATATAACACAATTGTACACAATCTTACCTAAAGCCCGGCTAGCTCAGTAGGTAAAGCACGAAACTCTTAAAGTAAGGGTCATGGGTTCGAGTCCTGCGTTACACATGAAATGAGTAAATGAGGTGATGCTCAAAATCTTATTCACAATCCTATTACTATGGTAAAAGTAATCAGAATACATATATTGACAATGCTATTATTAAATTAATCTGATTACATGTATTTTGATTACTATGGTTTAAGTAATCAGATACCTATACATATAACACAATTGTACACAAGCTTACCTAAAGACCGGCTAGCTCAGTAGGTAAAGCACGAGACTCTTAAAGTAAGGGTCATGGGTTCGAGTCCTGCGTTACACATAAAATGAGTAAAAGAGGTGATTCTTAAAATCTGATTCACAATTCTATTACTACGTAAAACGATTACATATATTGACAATGCCATTGTTAAAGTAATCTAATTACATGTATTTTGCTTACTATGGTTTAAGTAATCAGATACCTATGCATATAACACAATTGTACACAATCTTACCTAAAGACCGGCTATACATAAAATGAGTGAAAGAGGTGATGCTCAAAATCGTATTCACAATCCTATTACTATGGTAAAATTAAAGAGATTACATATATTGACTATGCCATTGTTAAAGTAATCTAATTACCTGTATTTTGCTTACTATGGTTTAAGTAATTAGATACCTATACATATACCACAATTGTACACAAGCTTACCTAAAGACCGGCTAGCTCAGTAGGTAAAACACGAGACTCTTAACGTAAGGGTCATGGGTTCGAGTCCTGCATTACACATAAAATGAGTAAAAGAGGTGATGCTCAAAATCTTATTCACAATCCTATTACTATGGTAAAAGTAATCAGAATACATATATTGACAATGCTAATGTTAAATTAATCTGATTACATGTATTTTGATTACTATGGGTTAAGTAATCAGATACCTATACATATAACACAATTGTACACAATCTTACCTAAAGCCCGGCTAGCTCAGTGGGTAAAGCACGAGACTCTTAACCTAAGAGTCATGGGTTCGAGTCCTGCGTTAAACATAAAATGAGTAAAAGAGGTAATGCTCAAAATCTTATTCATAATCCTATTACTATGGTAAAAGTAATCAGAATACATATATTGAGACTGCTATTGTGAAAGTAATCTGATTACATGTATTTTGCTTACTATGGTTTAAGTAATCAGATACCTATACATATAACACAATTGTACACAAGCTTACCTAAAGACCGGCTAGCTCAGTAGATAAAGGACGAGACTCTTAACGTAAGGGTCATGGGTTCGAGTCCTGCGTTACACATAAAATGAGTAAAAGAGGTGATTCTTAAAATCTGATTCACAATTCTATTACTACGTAAAACGATTACATATATTGACAATGCCATTGTTAAAGTAATCTAATTACATGTATTTTGATTACTATGGTTTAAGTAATCAGATACCTATACATATAACACAATTGTACACATTCTTACCTAAAGACCGGCTAGCTCAGTAGGTAAAGCACGAGACACTTAAAGTAAGGGTCATGGGTTCGAGTCCTGCGTTACACATAAAATGAATAAAAGAGGTGATGCTCAAAATCTGATTCGCAATTCTATTACTATGGTAAACGTAAAAAGATTACATATATTGACAATGCCATTGTTAAAGTAATCTAATTACATGTACTTTGCTTACTATGGTTTAAGTAATCAGATACCTATACATATAACACAATTGTACACAATCTTACCTAAAGACCGGCTAGCTCAGTAGGTAAAGCCTGAGACTCTTGACCCAAGCGTCATGGGTTCGAGTCCTGCGTTACACATAAAATGAGTAAAAGAGCTGATGCTCAAAATCTTATTCACAATCCTATTATGATGGTAAAAGTAAAAAGATTACATATATTGACAATGCCATTGTTAAAGTAATCTAATTACATGTATTTTGCTTACTATGATTTAAGTAATCAGATGCCTATACATATAACACAATGGTACACAAGCTTACCTAAAGACCGGCTAGCTCAGTAGGTAAAGCACGAGACTCTTAAAGTAAGGGTCATGGGTTCGAGTCCTGCGTTACACATAAAATGAATAAAAGAGGTGATGCTCAAAATCTGTTTTGCAATTCTATTACTATGGTAAAAGTAATTAGAATACATATATTGACAATGCTATTATTAAATTAATCTGATTACATGTATTTTGATTACTATGGTTTAAGTAATCAGATACCTATACATATAACACAATTATACACAATATTACCTAAAGCCCGGCTAGCTCAGTAGGTAAAGCATGAGACTCTTAACCTAAGGGTCATGGGTTCGAGTCCTGCGTTACACATAAAATTAGTAAAAGAGGTGATGCTCAAAATCTGATTCACAATTCTATTACTATGGTAAACGTAAAAAGATTACATATATTGACAATGCCATTGTTAAAGTAATCTAATTACATGTATTTTGCTTACTATGGTTTAAGTAATCAGATACCTATACATATAACACAATTGTACACAAGCTTACCTAAAGACCGGCTAGCTCAGTAGGTAAAGCACGAGACTCTTAAAGTAAGGGTCATGGGTTCGAGTCCTGCATTACACATAAAATGAGTAGAAGAGGTGATGCTCAAAATCTTATTCACAATCCTATTACTATGGTAAAAGTAATTAGAATACATATATTGACAATGCTATTATTAAATTAATCTGATTACATGTATTTTGCTTACTATGGTTTAAGTAATCAGATACCTATACATATAACACAATTGTACACAATCTTACCTAAAGACCGGCTAGCTCAGCAGGTAAAGTAGGAGACTCTTAACCTAATGGTCATGGGTTCGAGTCCAGCGTTACACGTAAAAGAGGTGATGCTCAGAATCTTATTCACAATCCTATTACTATGGTAAAAGTAATCAGAATACATATATTGACAATGCTATTGTTAAATTAATCTGATTACATGTATTTTGATTACTATGGGTTAAGTAATCAGATACCTATACATATAACACAATTGTACACAAGCTTACCTAAAGACCGGCTAGCTCAGTAGATAAAGCACGAGACTCTTAACGTAAGGGTCATGGGTTCGAGTCCTGCGTTACACATAAAATGAATAAAAGAGGTGATGCTCAAAATCTTATTCACAATCCTATTACTATGGTAAAAGTAATCAGAATACATATATTGACAATGCTATTGTTAAATTAATCTGATTACATGTATTTTGATTACTATGGTTTAAGTAATCAGATACCTATACATATAACACAATTGTACGCACTCTTCCCTAAAACTCGGTTAGCTCAGTAGGTAAAGCATGAGACTCTTGACCCAAGGGTCATGGGTTCGAGTCCTGCGTTACACGTAAAAGAGGTGATGCTGAAAATCTTATTCACAATCCTATTACTATGATAAAAGTAAAAAGATTACATATATTGACAATGCCATTGTTAAAGTAATCTAATTACATGTATTTTGCTTACTATGGTTTAAGTAATCAGATACCTATACATATAACACAATTGTACACAAGCTTACCTAAAGACCGGCTAGCTCAGTAGGTAAAGCACGAGACTCTTAAAGTAAGGGTCATGGGTTCGAGTCCTGCATTACACATAAAATGAGTAGAAGAGGTGATGCTCAAAATCTTATTCACAATACTATTACTATGGTAAAAGTAATTAGAATACATATATTGACAATGCTATTATTAAATTAATCTGATTACATGTATTTTGCTTACTATGGTTTAAGTAATCAGATACCTATACATATAACACAATTGTACACAATCTTACCTAAAGACCGGCTAGCTCAGCAGGTAAAGTAGGAGACTCTTAACCTAATGGTCATGGGTTCGAGTCCAGCGTTACACGTAAAAGAGGTGATGCTCAGAATCTTATTCACAATCCTATTACTATGGTAAAAGTAATCAGAATACATATATTGACAATGCTATTGTTAAATTAATCTGATTACATGTATTTTGATTACTATGGGTTAAGTAATCAGATACCTATACATATAACACAATTGTACACAAGCTTACCTAAAGACCGGCTAGCTCAGTAGATAAAGCACGAGACTCTTAACGTAAGGGTCATGGGTTCGAGTCCTGCATTACACATAAAAGGAGTAGAAGAGGTGATGCTCAAAATCTTATTCACAATCCTATTACCAAGGTAAAAGTAATCAGAATACATATATTGACAATGCTATTGTTAAATTAATCTGATTACATGTATTTTGATTACTATGGGTTAAGTAATCAGATACCTATACATATAACACAATTGTACGCAATCTTACCTAAAGCTCGGTTAGCTCAGTAGGTAAAGCATGAGACTCTTGACCCAAGGGTCATGGGTTCAAGTCCTGCATTACACATAAAATGAGTGGAAGAGGTGATGCTCAAAATCTTATTCACAATCCTATTACTATGGTAAAAGTAATCAGAATACATATATTGACAATGCTATTGTTAAATTAATCTGATTACATGTATTTTGATTACTATGGGTTAAGTAATCAGATACCTATACATATAACACAATTGTACGCAATCTTACCTAAAGCTCGGTTAGCTCAGTAGGTAAAGCATGAGACTCTTAACCTAAGGGTCATGGGTTCGAGTCCTGCGTTACACATAAAATGAATAAAAGAGGTGATGCTCAAAATCTTATTCACAATCCTATTACTATGGTAAAAGTAATCAGAATACATATATTGACAATGCTATTATTAAATTAATCTGATTACATGTATTTTGCTTACTATGGTTTAAGTAATCAGATACCTATACATATAACACAATTGTACACAAGCTTACCTAAAGACCGGCTAGCTCAGTAGATAAAGGACGAGACTCTTAACGTAAGGGTCATGGGTTCGAGTCCTGCGTTACACATAAAATGAGTAAAAGAGGTGATTCTTAAAATCTGATTCACAATTCTATTACTACGTAAAACGATTACATATATTGACAATGCCATTGTTAAAGTAATCTAATTACATGTATTTTGATTACTATGGTTTAAGTAATCAGATACCTATACATATAACACAATTGTACACATTCTTACCTAAAGACCGGCTAGCTCAGTAGGTAAAGCACGAGACTCTTAAAGTAAGGGTCATGGGTTCGAGTCCTGCGTTACACATAAAATGAATAAAAGAGGTGATGCTCAAAATCTGATTCGCAATTCTATTACTATGGTAAACGTAAAAAGATTACATATATTGACAATGCCATTGTTAAAGTAATCTAATTACATGTATTTTGCTTACTATGGTTTAAGTAATCAGATACCTATACATATAACACAATTGTACACAATCTTACCTAAAGACCGGCTAGCTCAGTAGGTAAAGCCTGAGACTCTTGACCCAAGCGTCATGGGTTCGAGTCCTGCGTTACACATAAAATGAGTAAAAGAGCTGATGCTCAAAATCTTATTCACAATCCTATTACGATGGTAAAAGTAAAAAGATTACATATATTGACAATGCCATTGTTAAAGTAATCTAATTACATGTATTTTGCTTACTATGATTTAAGTAATCAGATGCCTATACATATAACACAATGGTACACAAGCTTACCTAAAGACCGGCTAGCTCAGTAGGTAAAGCACGAGACTCTTAAAGTAAGGGTCATGGGTTCGAGTCCTGCGTTACACATAAAATGAATAAAAGAGGTGATGCTCAAAATCTGTTTTGCAATTCTATTACTATGGTAAAAGTAATTAGAATACATATATTGACAATGCTATTATTAAATTAATCTGATTACATGTATTTTGATTACTATGGTTTAAGTAATCAGATACCTATACATATAACACAATTATACACAATATTACCTAAAGCCCGGCTAGCTCAGTAGGTAAAGCATGAGACTCTTAACCTAAGGGTCATGGGTTCGAGTCCTGCGTTACACATAAAATGAGTAAAAGAGGTGATGCTCAAAATCTGATTCGCAATTCTATTACTATGGTAAAAGATTACATATATTGACAATGCCATTGTTAAAGTAATCTAATTACATGTATTTTGCTTACTATGGTTTAAGTAATCAGATACCTATAAATATAACACAATTGTACACAAGCTTACCTAAAGACGGGCTAGCTCAGTAGCTAAAGCACGAGACTCTTAACGTAAGGGTCATGGGTTCGAGTCCTGCGTTACACATAAAATGAGTAAAAGAGGTGATTCTTAAAATCTGATTCGCAATTCTATTACTACGTAAAACGATTACATATATTGACAATGCCATTGTTAAAGTAATCTAATTACATGTATTTTGCTTACTATGGTTTAAGTAATCAGATACCTATACATATAACACAATTGTACACAAGCTTATGTAAAGACCGGCTAGCTCAGTAGGTAAAGCACGAAACTCTTAAAGTAAGGGTCATGGGTTCGAGTCCTGCGTTACACATAAAAAGAGTAAAAGAGGTGATGCTCAAAATCTTATTCACAATCCTATTACTATGGTAAAAGTAATCAGAATACATATATTGACAATGCTATTATTAAATTAATCTGATTACATGTATTTTGATTACTATGGTTTAAGTAATCAGATACCTATACATATAACACAATTGTACACAAGCTTACCTAAAGACCGGCTAGCTCAGTAGGTAAAGCACGAGACTCTTAACGTAAGGGTCATGGGTTCGAGTCCTGCGTTACACATAAAATGAGTAAAAGAGGTGATTCTTAAAATCTGATTCGCAATTCTATTACTACGTAAAACGATTACATATATTGACAATGCCATTGTTAAAGTAATCTAATTACATGTATTTTGCTTACTATGGTTTAAGTAATCAGATACCTATGCATATAACACAATTGTACACAATCTTACCTAAAGACCGGCTATACATAAAATGAGTGAAAGAGGTGATGCTCAAAATCGTATTCACAATCCTATTACTATGGTAAAATTAAAGAGATTACATATATTGACTATGCCATTGTTAAAGTAATCTAATTACCTGTATTTTGCTTACTATGGTTTAAGTAATTAGATACCTATACATATACCACAATTGTACACAAGCTTACCTAAAGACCGGCTAGCTCAGTAGGTAAAACACGAGACTCTTAACGTAAGGGTCATGGGTTCGAGTCCTGCATTACACATAAAATGAGTAAAAGAGGTGATGCTCAAAATCTTATTCATAATCCTATTACTATGGTAAAAGTAATCAGAATACATATATTGACAATGTTAAATTAATCTGATTACATGTATTTTGATTACTATGGGTTAAGTAATCAGATACCTATACATATAACACAATTGTACACAATCTTACCTAAAGCCCGGCTAGCTCAGTGGGTAAAGCACGAGACTCTTAACCTAAGAGTCATGGGTTCGAGTCCTGCGTTACACATAAAATGAGTAAAAGAGGTAATGCTCAAAATCTTATTCATAATCCTATTACTATGGTAAAAGTAATCAGAATACATATATTGAGACTGCTATTGTGAAAGTAATCTGATTACATGTATTTTGATTACTATGGTTTAAGTAATCAGATACCTATACATATAACACAATTATACGCAATCTTACCTAAAGTCCGGCTAGCTCAGTAGGTAAAGCAGGAGACTCTTAACCTAAGGGTCATGGGTTCGAGTCCTGCATTACACACAAAAAAAAAGTAAAAGAGGTGATGCTCAAAATCTGATTCGCAATTCTATTACTATGGTAAACGTAAAAAGATTACATATATTGACAATGCCATTGTTAAAGTAATCTAATTACATGTATTTTGATTACTATGGTTTAAGTAATCAGATACCTATACATATAACACAATTGTACACAAGCTTACCTAAGGACCGGCTAGCTCAGTAGGTAAAGCACAAGACTCTTAACGTAAGGGTCATGGGTTCGAGTCCTGCGTTACACATAAAATGAGTAAAAGAGGTGATGCTCAAAATCTGATTCGCAATTCTATTACTATGGTAAAAGATTACAGATATTGACAATGCCATTGTTAAAGTAATCTAATTACATGTATTTTGCTTGCTATGGTTTAAGTAATCAGATACCTATAAATATAACACAATTGTACACAAGCTTACCTAAAGACGGGCTAGCTCAGTAGGTAAAGCACGAGACTCTTAACGTAAGGGTCATGGGTTCGAGTCCTGCGTTACACATAAAATGAGTAAAAGAGGTGATTCTTAAAATCTGATTCGCAATTCTATTACTACGTAAAACGATTACATATATTGACAATGCCATTGTTAAAGTAATCTAATTACATGTATTTTGCTTACTATGGTTTAAGTAATCAGATACCTATACATATAACACAATTGTACACAGTCTTACATAAAGCCCGGCTAGCTCATTAGGTAAAGCACAAGACTCTTAACGTAAGGGTCATGGGTTCAAGTCCTGTGTTACACATAAAATGAGTAAAAGAGGTGATGCTGAAAATCTTATTCACAATCCTATTACTATGGTAAAAGTAATTAGAATACATATATTGACAATGCTATTATTAAATTAATCTGATTACATGTATTTTGATTACTATGGTTTAAGTAATCAGATACCTATACATATAACACAATTGTACACAGTCTTACCAAAAGCCCGGCTAGCTCAGTAGGTAAAGCACGAGACTCTAAACGTAAGGGTCATGGGTTCGAGTCCTGCATTACACATAAAAGAGGTGATGCTCAGAATCTTATTCACAATCCTATTACTATGGTAAAAGTAAAAAGATTACATATATTGACAATGCTATTATTAAATTAATCTGATTACATGTATTTTGATTACTATGTTTTAAGTAATCAGATACCTATACATATAACACAATTATACACAATCTTACCTAAAGACCGGCTAGCTCAGGAGGTAAAACACGCGACTCTTAACGTAAGGGTCATGGGTTCGAGTCCTGCATTACACATAAAATGAGTAGAAGAGGTGATGCTCAAAATCTTATTCACAATCCTATTACTATGGTAAAAGTAATCAGAATACATATATTGACAATGCTAATGTTAAATTAATCTGATTACATGTATTTTGATTACTATGGGTTAAGTAATCAGATACCTATACATATAACACAATTGTACACAATCTTACCTAAAGCCCGGCTAGCTCAGTAGGTAAAGCACGAGACTCTTAACCTAAGAGTCATGGGTTCGAGTCCTGCGTTACACATAAAATGAGTAAAAGAGGTAATGCTCAAAATCTTATTCATAATCCTATTACTATGGTAAAAGTAATCAGAATACATATATTGAGACTGCTATTGTGAAAGTAATCTGATTACATGTATTTTGATTACTATGGTTTAAGTAATCAGATACCTATACATATAACACAATTATACGCAATCTTACCTAAAGTCCGGCTAGCTCAGTAGGTAAAGCAGGAGACTCTTAACCTAAGGGTCATGGGTTCGAGTCCTGCGTTACACATAAAATGAACAAAAGAGGTGATGCTCAAAATCTGATTCGCAATTCTATTACTATGGTAAACGTAAAAAGATTACATATATTGACAATGCCATTGTTAAAGTAATCTAATTACATGTATTTTGATTACTATGGTTTAAGTAATCAGATACCTATACATATAACACAATTGTACACAATCTTACCTAAGGACCGGCTAGCTCAGTAGGGAAAGCACAAGACTCTTAACGCAAGGGTCATGGGTTCGAGTCCTGCGTTACACATAAAATGAGTAAAAGAGGTGATGCTCAAAATCTGATTCGCAATTCTATTACTATGGTAAAAGATTACATATATTGACAATGCCATTGTTAAAGTAATCTAATTACATGTATTTTGCTTACTATGGTTTAAGTAATCAGATACCTATAAATATAACACAATTGTACACAAGCTTACCTAAAGACGGGCTAGCTCAGTAGGTAAAGCACGAGACTCTTAACGTAAGGGTCATGGGTTCGAGTCCTGCGTTACACATAAAATGAGTAAAAGAGGTGATTCTTAAAATCTAATTCGCAATTCTATTACTACGTAAAACGATTACATATATTGACAATGCCATTGTTAAAGTAATCTAATTACATGTATTTTGCTTACTATGGTTTAAGTAATCAGATACCTATACATATAACACAATTGTACACAAGCTTGCCTAAAGCCCGGCTAGCTCAGTGGGTAAAGCACGAGACTCTAAACGTAAGAGTCATGGGTTCGAGTCCTGCGTTACACATAAAATGAGTAAAAGAGGTGATGCTCAAAATCTTATTCACAATCCTATTACTATGGTAAAAGTAATCAGAATACATATATTGACACTGCTATTGTTAAAGTAATCTGATTACATGTATTTTGATTACTATGGTTTAAGTAATCAGATACCTATACATATAACACAATTATACGCAATCTTACCTAAAGTCCGGCTAGCTCAGTAGGTAAAGCAGGAGACTCTTAACCTAAGGGTCATGGGTTCAAGTCCTGCGTTACACATAAAATGAACGAAGGAGGTGATGCTAAAAATCTGATTCGCAATTCTATTACTATGGTAAACGTAAAAAGATTACATATATTGACAATGCCATTGTTAAAGTAATCTAATTACATGTATTTTGCTTACTATGGTTTAAGTAATCAGATACCTATACATATAACACAATTGTACACAAGCTTATGTAAGGACCGGCTAGCTCAGTAGGTAAAGCACGAGACTCTTAACGTAAGGGTCATGGGTTCGAGTTCTGCGTTACACATAAAAAGAGTAAAAGAGGTGATGCTCAAAATCTGATTCGCAATTCTATTACTATGGTAAAAGATTACATATATTGACAATGCCATTGTTAAAGTAATCTAATTACATGTATTTTGCTTACTATGGTTTAAGTAATCAGATACCTATACATATAACACAATTGTACACAATCTTACCTAAAGCCCGGCTAGCTCAGTAGGTAAAGCACGAAACTCTTAAAGTAAGGGTCATGGGTTCGAGTCCTGCGTTACACATGAAATGAGTAAAAGAGGTGATGCTCAAAATCTTATTCACAATCCTATTACTATGGTAAAAGTAATCAGAATACATATATTGACAATGCTATTATTAAATTAATCTGATTACATGTATTTTGATTACTATGGTTTAAGTAATCAGATACCTATACATATAACACAATTGTACACAAGCTTACCTAAAGACCGGCTAGCTCAGTAGGTAAAGCACGAGACTCTTAACGTAAGGGTCATGGGTTCGAGTCCTGCGTTACACATAAAATGAGTAAAAGAGGTGATTCTTAAAATCTGATTCACAATTCTATTACTACGTAAAACGATTACATATATTGACAATGCCATTGTTAAAGTAATCTAATTACATGTATTTTGCTTACTATGGTTTAAGTAATCAGATACCTATGCATATAACACAATTGTACACAATCTTACCTAAAGACCGGCTATACATAAAATGAGTGAAAGAGGTGATGCTCAAAATCGTATTCACAATCCTATTACTATGGTAAAATTAAAGAGATTACATATATTGACTATGCCATTGTTAAAGTAATCTAATTACCTGTATTTTGCTTACTATGGTTTAAGTAATTAGATACCTATACATATACCACAATTGTACACAAGCTTACCTAAAGACCGGCTAGCTCAGTAGGTAAAACACGAGACTCTTAACGTAAGGGTCATGGGTTCGAGTCCTGCATTACACATAAAATGAGTAAAAGAGGTGATGCTCAAAATCTTATTCACAATCCTATTACTATGGTAAAAGTAATCAGAATACATATATTGACAATGCTAATGTTAAATTAATCTGATTACATGTATTTTGATTACTATGGGTTAAGTAATCAGATACCTATACATATAACACAATTGTACACAATCTTACCTAAAGCCCGGCTAGCTCAGTGGGTAAAGCACGAGACTCTTAACCTAAGAGTCATGGGTTCGAGTCCTGCGTTACACATAAAATGAGTAAAAGAGGTAATGCTCAAAATCTTATTCATAATCCTATTACTATGGTAAAAGTAATCAGAATACATATATTGAGACTGCTATTGTGAAAGTAATCTGATTACATGTATTTTGATTACTATGGTTTAAGTAATCAGATACCTATACATATAACACAATTATACGCAATCTTACCTAAAGTCCGGCTAGCTCAGTAGGTAAAGCAGGAGACTCTTAACCTAAGGGTCATGGGTTCGAGTCCTGCGTTACACATAAAATGAACAAAAGAGGTGATGCTCAAAATCTGATTCGCAATTCTATTACTATGGTAAACGTAAAAAGATTACATATATTGACAATGCCATTGTTAAAGTAATCTAATTACATGTATTTTGATTACTATGGTTTAAGTAATCAGATACCTATACATATAACACAATTGTACACAGTCTTACATAAAGCCCGGCTAGCTCATTAGGTAAAGCACAAGACTCTTAACGTAAGGGTCATGGGTTCAAGTCCTGTGTTACACATAAAATGAGTAAAAGAGGTGATGCTGAAAATCTTATTCACAATCCTATTACTATGGTAAAAGTAATTAGAATACATATATTGACAATGCTATTATTAAATTAATCTGATTACATGTATTTTGATTACTATGGTTTAAGTAATCAGATACCTATACATATAACACAATTGTACACAGTCTTACCAAAAGCCCGGCTAGCTCAGTAGGTAAAGCACGAGACTCTAAACGTAAGGGTCATGGGTTCGAGTCCTGCATTACACATAAAAGAGGTGATGCTCAGAATCTTATTCACAATCCTATTACTATGGTAAAAGTAAAAAGATTACATATATTGACAATGCTATTATTAAATTAATCTGATTACATGTATTTTGATTACTATGTTTTAAGTAATCAGATACCTATACATATAACACAATTATACACAATCTTACCTAAAGACCGGCTAGCTCAGGAGGTAAAACACGCGACTCTTAACGTAAGGGTCATGGGTTCGAGTCCTGCATTACACATAAAATGAGTAGAAGAGGTGATGCTCAAAGTCTTATTCACAATCCTATTACTATGGTAAAAGTAATCAGAATACATATATTGACAATGCTAATGTTAAATTAATCTGATTACATGTATTTTGATTACTATGGGTTAAGTAATCAGATACCTATACATATAACACAATTGTACACAATCTTACCTAAAGCCCGGCTACCTCAGTAGGTAAAGCACGAGACTCTTAAACTAAGAGTCATGGGTTCGAGTCCTGCGTTACACATAAAATGAGTAAAAGAGGTAATGCTCAAAATCTTATTCATAATCCTATTACTATGGTAAAAGTAATCAGAATACATATATTGAGACTGCTATTGTGAAAGTAATCTGATTACATGTATTTTGATTACTATGGTTTAAGTAATCAGATACCTATACATATAACACAATTATACGCAATCTTACCTAAAGTCCGGCTAGCTCAGTAGGTAAAGCAGGAGACTCTTAACCTAAGGGTCATGGGTTCGAGTCCTGCGTTACACATAAAATGAACAAAAGAGGTGATGCTCAAAATCTGATTCGCAATTCTATTACTATGGTAAACGTAAAAAGATTACATATATTGACAATGCCATTGTTAAAGTAATCTAATTACATGTATTTTGATTACTATGGTTTAAGTAATCAGATACCTATACATATAACACAATTGTACACAATCTTACCTAAGGACCGGCTAGCTCAGTAGGGAAAGCACAAGACCCTTACGCAAGGGTCATGGGTTCGAGTCCTGCGTTACACATAAAATGAGTAAAAGAGGTGATGCTCAAAATCTGATTCGCAATGCTATTACTATGGTAAAAGATTACATATATTGACAATGCCATTGTTAAAGTAATCTAATTACATGTATTTTGCTTACTATGGTTTAAGTAATCAGATACCTATAAATATAACACAATTGTACACAAGCTTACCTAAAGACGGGCTAGCTCAGTAGGTAAAGCACGAGACTCTTAACGTAAGGGTCATGGGTTCGAGTCCTGCGTTACACATAAAATGAGTAAAAGAGGTGATTCTTAAAATCTAATTCGCAATTCTATTACTACGTAAAACGATTACATATATTGACAATGCCATTGTTAAAGTAATCTAATTACATGTATTTTGCTTACTATGGTTTAAGTAATCAGATACCTATACATATAACACAATTGTACACAAGCTTGCCTAAAGCCCGGCTAGCTCAGTGGGTAAAGCACGAGACTCTAAACGTAAGAGTCATGGGTTCGAGTCCTGCGTTACACATAAAATGAGTAAAAGAGGTGATGCTCAAAATCTTATTCACAATCCTATTACTATGGTAAAAGTAATCAGAATACATATATTGACACTGCTATTGTTAAAGTAATCTGATTACATGTATTTTGATTACTATGGTTTAAGTAATCAGATACCTATACATATAACACAATTATACGCAATCTTACCTAAAGTCCGGCTAGCTCAGTAGGTAAAGCAGGAGACTCTTAACCTAAGGGTCATGGGTTCAAGTCCTGCGTTACACATAAAATGAACGAAGGAGGTGATGCTAAAAATCTGATTCGCAATTCTATTACTATGGTAAACGTAAAAAGATTACATATATTGACAATGCCATTGTTAAAGTAATCTAATTACATGTATTTTGCTTACTATGGTTTAAGTAATCAGATACCTATACATATAACACAATTGTACACAAGCTTATGTAAGGACCGGCTAGCTCAGTAGGTAAAGCACGAGACTCTTAACGTAAGGGTCATGGGTTCGAGTTCTGCGTTACACATAAAAAGAGTAAAAGAGGTGATGCTCACAATCTGATTCGCAATTCTATTACTATGGTAAAAGATTACATATATTGACAATGCCATTGTTAAAGTAATCTAATTACATGTATTTTGCTTACTATGGTTTAAGTAATCAGATACCTATACATATAACACAATTGTACACAATCTTACCTAAAGCCCGGCTAGCTCAGTAGGTAAAGCACGAAACTCTTAAAGTAAGGGTCATGGGTTCGAGTCCTGCGTTACACATGAAATGAGTAAAAGAGGTGATGCTCAAAATCTTATTCACAATCCTATTACTATGGTAAAAGTAATCAGAATACATATATTGACAATGCTATTATTAAATTAATCTGATTACATGTATTTTGATTACTATGGTTTAAGTAATCAGATACCTATACATATAACACAATTGTACACAAGCTTACCTAAAGACCGGCTAGCTCAGTAGGTAAAGCACGAGACTCTTAACGTAAGGGTCATGGGTTCGAGTCCTGCGTTACACATAAAATGAGTAAAAGAGGTGATTCTTAAAATCTGATTCACAATTCTATTACTACGTAAAACGATTACATATATTGACAATGCCATTGTTAAAGTAATCTAATTACATGTATTTTGCTTACTATGGTTTAAGTAATCAGATACCTATGCTTATAACACAATTGTACACAATCTTACCTAAAGACCGGCTATACATAAAATGAGTGAAAGAGGTGATGCTCAAAATCGTATTCACAATCCTATTACTATGGTAAAATTAAAGAGATTACATATATTGACTATGCCATTGTTAAAGTAATCTAATTACCTGTATTTTGCTTACTATGGTTTAAGTAATTAGATACCTATACATATACCACAATTGTACACAAGCTTACCTAAAGACCGGCTAGCTCAGTAGGTAAAACACGAGACTCTTAACGTAAGGGTCATGGGTTCGAGTCCTGCATTACACATAAAATGAGTAAAAGAGGTGATGCTCAAAATCTTATTCACAATCCTATTACTATGGTAAAAGTAATCAGAATACATATATTGACAATGCTAATGTTAAATTAATCTGATTACATGTATTTTGATTACTATGGGTTAAGTAATCAGATACCTATACATATAACACAATTGTACACAATCTTACCTAAAGCCCGGCTAGCTCAGTGGGTAAAGCACGAGACTCTTAACCTAAGAGTCATGGGTTCGAGTCCTGCGTTAAACATAAAATGAGTAAAAGAGGTAATGCTCAAAATCTTATTCATAATCCTATTACTATGGTAAAAGTAATCAGAATACATATATTGAGACTGCTATTGTGAAAGTAATCTGATTACATGTATTTTGATTACTATGGTTTAAGTAATCAGATACCTATACATATAACACAATTATACGCAATCTTACCTAAAGTCCGGCTAGCTCAGTAGGTAAAGCAGGAGACTCTTAACCTAAGGGTCATGGGTTCGAGTCCTGCGTTACACATAAAATGAACAAAAGAGGTGATGCTCAAAATCTGATTCGCAATTCTATTACTATGGTAAACGTAAAAAGATTACATATATTGACAATGCCATTGTTAAAGTAATCTAATTACATGTATTTTGATTACTATGGTTTAAGTAATCAGATACCTATACATATAACACAATTGTACACAATCTTACCTAAGGACCGGCTAGCTCAGTAGGTAAAGCACAAGACTCTTAACGCAAGGGTCATGGGTTCGAGTCCTGCGTTACACATAAAATGAGTAAAAGAGGTGATGCTCAAAATCTGATTCGCAATTCTATTACTATGGTAAAAGATTACATATATTGACAATGCCATTGTTAAAGTAATCTAATTACATGTATTTTGCTTACTATGGTTTAAGTAATCAGATACCTATAAATATAACACATTTGTACACAAGCTTACCTAAAGACGGGCTAGCTCAGTAGGTAAAGCACGAGACTCTTAACGTAAGGGTCATGGGTTCGAGTCCTGCGTTACACATAAAATGAGTAAAAGAGGTGATTCTTAAAATCTGATTCGCAATTCTATTACTACGTAAAACGATTACATATATTGACAATGCCATTGTTAAAGTAATCTAATTACATGTATTTTGCTTACTATGGTTTAAGTAATCAGATACCTATACATATGACACAATTGTACACAAGCTTACGAAAAGCCCGGCTAGCTCAGTAGGTAAAGCATGAGACTCTTAACCTAAGGGTCATGGGTTCGAGTCCTGCGTTACACATAAAATGAGTGAAAGAGGTGATGCTCAAAATCGTATTCACAATCCTATTACTATGGTGAGATTAAAGAGATTAACCTAAGGGTCATGGGTTCGAGTCCTGCGTTACACATAAAATGACGCAGGTGATTAGATTATTAAAGTAATCTAATCACCTGTATTTTGCTTACTATGGTTTAAGTAATCAGATACCTATACATATACCACAATTGTACACAATCTTAACAAAAGCCCGGCTAGCTCAGTAGGTAAAGCATGAGACTCTTGTCCTAAGGACTCGTCATGGGTTCGAGTCCTGCGTTACACATAAAATGAGTGAAAGAGGTTGACTATGCCATTGTTAAAGTAATCTAATCACCTGTATTTTGCTTACTATGGTTTAAGTAATCAGATACCTATACATATACCACAATTGTACACAATCTTAACAAAAGCCCGGCTAGCTCAGTAGGTAAAGCACAAGACTCTTAACGTAAGGGTCATGGGTTCGAGTCCTGCGTTACACGTAAAAGAGGTGATGCTCAGAATCTTATTCACAATCCTATTACTATGGTAAAAGTAAAAAGATTGCATATATTGACAATGCTATTATTAAATTAATCTGATTACATGTATTTTGATTACTATGGTTTAAGTAATCAGATACCTATACATACAACACAATTATACACAATCTTACCTAAAACCCGGCTAGCTCAGTAGGTAAAGCATGAGACTCTTAACTTAAGGGTCATGGGTTCGAATCCTGCGTTACACATAAAATGAGTGAAAGAGGTGATGCTCAAAATCTTATTCACAATCCTATTACTATGGTAAAATTAAAGAGATTATATATATTGACTATGCCATTGTTAAAGTAATCTAATTACCTGTCTTTTTCTTACTATGGTTTAAGTAATCAGATACCTATACATATACCACAATTGTACACAATCTTACCAAAAGCCCGGCTAGCTCAGTAGGTAAAGCACAAGACTCTAAACGTAAGGGTCATGGGTTCGAGTCCTGCGTTACACATAAAATGAGTAAAAGAGGTGATGCTCTAAATCTTATTCACAATCCTATTACGATGGTAAAAGATTACATATATTGCCATTGTTAAAGTAATCGAATTACATGTATTTTGATTACTATGGTTTAAGTAATCAGATACCTATACATATATCACAATTATACACAACCTTACCTAAAGCCTGGCTAGCTCAGTAGGTAAAGCACGAGACTCTTAACCTAAGGGTCATGGGTTCGAGTCCTGCGTTACACATAAAATGAGTAAAAGAGGTGATGCTGAAAATCTTATTCACAATCCTATTACTATGGTAAAAGTAATTAGAATATATATATTGACAATGCTATTATTAAATTAATCTGATTACATGTATTTTGATTACTATAGTTTAAGTAATCAGATACCTATACATATAACACAATTGTACACAAGCTTACCTAAAGACCGGCTAGCTCAGTAGGTAAAGCACAAGACCATTAACGTAAGGGTCATGGGTTCGAGTCCTGCGTTACTCGTAAAAGAGGTGATGCTCAAAATCTTATTCACAATCCTATTACTATGGTAAAAGTAAAAAGATTACATATATTGACAATGCCATTGTTAAAGTAATCTAATTAGATGTATTTTGCTTACTATGGTTTAAGTAATCAGATACCTATACATATACCACAATTGTACACAGTCTTACCAAAAGCCCGGCTAGCTCAGTAGATAAAGCACGAGACTCTAAACGTAAGGGTCATGGGTTCGAGTCCTGCGTTACACATAAAATGAGTAAAAGAGCTGATGCTCAAAATCTGATTCACAATCCTATTACTATGGTAAAAGTAAAAAGATTACATATATTGACAATGCCATTGTTAAAGTAATCTAATTACATGTATTTTGCTTACTATGATTTAAGTAATCAGATACCTATACATATAACACAATGGTACACAAGCTTACCTAAAGACCGGCTAGCTCAGTAGGTAAAGCACGAGACTCTTAAAGGAAGGGTCATGGGTTCGAGTCCTGCGTTACACATAAAATGAATAAAAGAGGTGATGCTCAAAGTCTGTTTTGCAATTCTATTACTATGGTAAAAGTAATTAGAATACATATATTGACAATGCTATTATTAAATTAATCTGATTACATGTATTTTGATTACTATGGTTTAAGTAATCAGATACCTATACATATAACACAATTATACACAATCTTACCTAAAGCCCGGCTAGCTCAGTAGGTAAAGCATGAGACTCTTAACCTAAGGGTCATGGGTTCGAGTCCTGCGTTACACATAAAATGAGTAAAAGAGCTGATGCTCAAAATCTGATTCACAATTCTATTACTATGGTAAACGTAAAAAGATTACATATATTGACAATGCCATTGTTAAAGTAATCTAATTACATGTATTTTGCTTACTATGGTTTAAGTAATCAGATACCTATACATATAACACAATTGTACACAAGCTTACTTAAAGCCCGGCTAGCTCAGTAGGTAAAGCACAAGACTCTTAACGTAAGGGTCATGGGTTCGAGTCCTGCGTTACACATAAAATGAGCAAAAGAGGTGATGCTGAAAATCTTATTCACAATCCTATTACTATGGTAAAAGTAATTAGAATACATATATTGACAATGCTATTATTAAATTAATCTGATTACATGTATTTTGATTACTATGGTTTAAGTAATCAGATACCTATACATATAACACAATTATACACAATCTTACCTAAAGCCCGGCTAGCTCAGTAGGTAAAGCATGAGACTCTTAACCTAAGGGTCATGGGTTCGAGTCCTGCGTTACACATAAAAAGAGTAAAAGAGGTAATGCTCAAAATCTGACTCCCAATTCTATTACTACGTAAAAACGATTACATATATTGACAATGCCATTGTTAAAGTAATCTAATTACATGTATTTTGCTTACTATGGTTTAAGTAATCAGATACCTATACATATAACACAATTGTACACAATCTTACCTAAAGCCCGGCTAGCTCAGTAGGTAAAGCACAAGACTCTTAACGTAAGGGTCATGGGTTCGAGTCCTGTGTTACACGTAAAAGAGGTGATGCTCAAAATCTTATTCACAATCCTATTACTATGGTAAAAAGATTACATATATTGACAATGCCATTGTTAAAGTAATCTAATTACATGTATTTTGCTTACTATGGTTTAAGTAATCAGATACCTATACATATAACACAATTGTACACAAGCTTACCTAAATACCAGCTAGCTCAGTAGGTAAAGCACGAGACTCTTAACGTAAGGGTCAAGGGTTCTAGTCCTGCGTTACACGTAAAAGAGGTGATGCTCAAAATCTTATTCACAATCCTATTACTATGGTAAAAGTAATCAGAATACATATATTGACAATGCCATTGTTAAAGTAATCTAATTACAAGTATTTTGCTTACTATAGTTTAAGTAATCAGATACCTATACATATAACACAATTGTACACAATCTTACCTAAAGCCCGGCTAGCTCAGTAGGTAAAGCACAAGACAATTAACGTAAGGGTCATGGGTTCGAGTCCTGCGTTACACGCAAAAGAGGTGATGCTTATAATCTTATTAACAATCCTATTACTATGGTAAAAGTAATCAGAATACATATATTGACAATGCTATTGTTAAAGTAATCTGATTACATGTATTTTGATTACTATGGTTTAAGTAATCAGATACCTATACATATATCACAATTACACACCATCTTACCTAAAGCCCGGCTAGCTCAGTAGGTAAAGCAGGAGACTCTTAACCTAAGGGTCATGGGTTCAAGTCCTGCTTTACACGTAAAAGAGGTGATGCTCAAAATCTTATTCACAATCCTATTACTATGGTAAAAGTAAAAAGATTACATGTATTGACAATGCCATTGTTAAAGTAATCTAATTACATGTATTTTGCTTACTATGGTTTAAGTAATCAGATACATATAAATATAACACAATTGTACACAAGCTTACCTAAAGACGGGCTAGCTCAGTAGGTAAAGCACGAGACTCTTAACGTAAGGGTCATGGGTTCGAGTCCTGCGTTACACATAAAATGAGTGAAAGAGGTTGACTATGCCATTGTTAAAGTAATCTAATTACATGTATTTTGCTTACTATGGTTTAAGTAATCAGATACCTATACATATAACACAATTGTACACAAGCTTACTTAAAGCCCGGCTAGCTCATTAGGTAAAGCACGAGACTCTTAACGTAAGGGTCATGGGTTCGAGTCCTGCGTTACACATAAAACGAGTAAAAGAGGTGATGCTCAAAATCTGATTCGCAATTCTATTACTACGTAAAACGATTACATATATCGACAATGCCATTGTTAAAGTAATCTAATTACATGTATTTTGCTTACTATGGTTTAAGTAATCAGATACCTATACATATAACACAATTGTACACAATCTTACCTAAAGCCCGGCTAGCTCAGTAGGTAAAGCACAAGACTCTTAACGTAAGGGTCATTGGTTCGAGTCCTGCGTTACATGTAAAAGAGGTGATGCTCAAAATCTTATTCACAATCCTATTACTATGGTAAAAGTAATCAGAATACATATATTGACAATGCCATTGTTAAAGTAATCTAATTACATGTATTTTGCTTACTATGGTTTAAGTAATCAGATACATATACATATAACACAATTGTACACAAGCTTACCTAAAGACCGGCTAGCTCAGTAGGTAAAGCACGAGACTCTTAACGTAAGGGTCATGGGTTCGAGTCCTGCATTACACATAAAATGAGTAGAAGAGGTGATGCTCAAAATCTTATTGACAATCCTACTACTATTATGGTAAAAGTAATCAGAATACATATATTGACAATGCCATTGTTAAAGTAATCTAATTACATGTATTTTGCTTACTATGGTTTAAGTAATCAGATACCTATACATGTAACATAATTGTACACAATTGTACCTAAAGCCCGGCTAGCTCAGTAGGTAAAGCTCGAGACTCCTAACCTAAGGGTCATGGGTTCGAGTCTTGCGTTACACATAAAATGAGTAAAAGAGTTTATGCTCAAAATCTTATTCACAATCCTATTACTATGGTAAAAGTAAAAAGATTACATATATTGACAATGCCATTGTTAACGTTATTTAATTACATGTATTTTGCTTACTATGGTTTAAGTAATCAGATACCTATACATATAACACAATTGTACACAAGCTTACCTAAAGCCCGGCTAGCTCAGTAGGTAAAGCACGAGACTCTTAACCTAAGGGTCATGGGTTCGAGTCCTGCGTTACACATTAAAAGAGCTGATGCTCAAAATCTTATTCACAATCCTATTACTATGGTAAAAGATTACATATATTGACAATGCCATTGTTAACGTATTCTAATTACATGTATTTTGCTTACTATGGTTTAAGTAATCAGATACCTATACATATAACACAATTGTACACAATCTTACCTAAAGCCCGGCTAGCTCAGTAGGTAAAGCACGAGACGCTTAACGTAAGGGTCATGGGTTCGAGTCCTGCGTTACACATAAAATGAGTAAAAGAGGTGATTCTCAAAATCTGATTCGCAATTCTATTACTACGTAAAACGATTACATATATTGACAATGCCATTGTTAAAGTAATCTAATTACATGTATTTTGCTTACTATGGTTTAAGTAATCAGATACCTATACATATAACACAATTGTACACAATCTTACCTAAAGACCGGCTAGCTCAGTAGGTAAAGCACGAGACTCTTAAAGTAAGGGTCATGGGTTCGAGTCCTGCGTTACACGTAAAAGAGGTTATGCTCAAAATCTTATTCACAATCCTATTACTATGGTAAAAGTAATCAGAATACATATATTGACAATGCTATTGTTAAATTAATCTGATTACATGTATTTTGATTACTATGGTTTAAGTAATCAGATACCTATACATATAACACAATTGTACACAAGCTTACCTAAAGACTGGCTAGCTCAGTAGGTAAAGCACGAGACTCTTAACGTAAGGGTCATGGGTTTGAGTCCTGCGTTACACATAAAATGAGTAAAAGAGGTGATTCTCAAAATCTGATTCGCAATTCTATTACTACGGTAAACGTAAAACGATTACATATATTGACAATGCCATTGTTAAAGTAATCTAATTACATGTATTTTGCTTACTATGGTTTAAGTAATTAGATACCTATACATA
Organism: Scomberomorus guttatus; assembly: GCA_038419695.1. Classification (NCBI taxonomy): domain Eukaryota; kingdom Metazoa; phylum Chordata; class Actinopteri; order Scombriformes; family Scombridae; genus Scomberomorus; species Scomberomorus guttatus. The sequence goes on along the minus strand of CM076456.1, from coordinate 22,759,692 downwards.
TAACACAATTGTACACAGTCTTACCTAAAGCCCGGCTAGCTCAGTAGGTAAAGCATAAGACTCTTAACGTAAGGGTCATGGGTTCGAGTCCTGCGTAACACGTAGAGAGGTGATGCTCAAAATCTTATTCACAATCCTATTACTATGGTAAAAGTAATCAGAATACATATATTGACAATGCTAATGTTAAATTAATCTGATTACATGTATTTTGATTACTATGGGTTAAGTAATCAGATACCTATACATATAACACAATTGTACACAAGCTTACCTAAAGACCGGCTAGCTCAGTAGGTAAAGCACGAGACTCTTAACGTAAGGGTCATAGGTTCGAGTCCTGCATTACACATAAAATGAGTAGAAGAGGAAATGCTCAAAATCTTATTCACAATCCCATTACTATGGTAAAAGATTACATATATTGACAATGCCATCGTTAAAGTAATCTAATTACATGTATTTTGCTTACTATGGTTTAAGTAATCAGATACCTATACATATAACACAATTGTACACAAGCTTACCTAAAGACCGGCTAGCTCCGTAGGTAAAGCACGAGCCTCTTAACGTAAGGGTCATGGGTTCGAGTCCTGCGTTACACGTAAAAGAGGTGATTCTGAAAATCTGATTCGCAATTCTATTACTACGTAAAACGATTACATATATTGACAATGCCATTGTTAAAGTAATCTAATTACATGTATTTTGCTTACTATGGTTTAAGTAATCAGATACCTATACATATAACACAATTGTACACAATCTTACCTAAAGACCGGCTAGCTCAGTAGGTAAAGCACGAGACTCTTAAAGTAAGGCTCATGGGTTCGAGTCCTGCGTTACACATAAAATGAATAAAAGAGGTGATGCTCAAAATCTGATTCGCAATTCTATTACTACGGTAAACATAAAAAGATTACATATATTGACAATGCCATTGTTAAAGTAATCTAATTACATGTATTTTGCTTACTATGGTTTAAGTAATCAGATACCTCTACATATAACACAATTGTACACAATCTGACCTAAAGCCCGGCTAGCTCAGTAGGTAAAGCACAAGACTCTTAACGTAAGGGTCATGGGTTCGAGTCCTGCGTTACATGTAAAAGAGGTGATGCTCAAAATCTTATTCACAATCCTATTACTATGGTAAAAGTAATCAGAATACATATATTGACAATGCTATTGTTAAATTAATCTGATTACATGTATTTTGATTACTATGGTTTAAGTAATCAGATACCTATACATATAACACAATTGTACGCAATCTTACTTAAAGCTCGGCTAGCTCAGTAGGTAAAGCATGAGACTCTTGACCCAAGGGTCATGGGTTCGAGTCCTGCTTTACACATAAAATGAGTAAAAGAGGTGATGCTCAAGATCTTATTCACAATCCTGTTACTATGGTAAAAAGATTACATATATTGACAATGCCATTGTTAAAGTAATCTAATTACATGTATTTTGCTTACTATGGTTTAAGTAATCAGATACATATACATATAACACAATTGTACACAATCGTACCTAAAGCCCGGCTAGCTCAGTAGGTAAAGCACAAGACTCTTAACGAAAGGGTCATGGGTTCGAGTCCTGCGTTACACATAAAATGAGTAAAAGAGGTGATATTCAAAATCTGATTCGCAGTTCTATTACTATGGTAAAAGATTACATATATTGACAATGCCATTGTTAAAGTAATCTAATTACATGTATTTTGCTTACTATGGTTTAAGTAATCAGATACCTATACATATAACACAATTCTACACAAGCTTACCTAAAGACCGGCTAGCTCAGTAGGTAAAGCACGAGACTCTTAACGTAAGGGTCATGGGTTCGAGTCCTGCATTACACATAAAATGAGTATAAGAGGTGATGCTCAAAATCTTATTCACAATCCTATTACTATGGTAAAAGCAATCAGAATACATATATTGACAATGCTATTGTTAAATTAATCTGATTACATGTATTTTGATTACTATGGGTTAAGTAATCAGATACCTATACATATAACACAATTGTACACAAGCTTACCTAAAGACCGGCTAGCTCAGTAGGTAAAGCATGAGACTCTTATCCTAAGGGTCATGGGTTCGAGTCCTGCATTACACATAAAATGAGTAGAAGAGGTGATGCTCAAAATCTTATTCACAATCCTATTACTATGGTAAAAGTAATCAGAATACATATATTGACAATGCTATTGTTAAATTAATCTGATTACATGTATTTTGATTACTATGGGTTAAGTAATCAGATACCTATACATATAACACAATTGTACACAATCTTAACTAAAGCTCGGTTAGCTCAGTAGGTAAAGCGTGAGACTCTTGACCCAAGGGTCATGGGTTCGAGTCCTGCGTTACACATAAAATGAGTAAAAGAGGTGATGCTCAAAATCTTATTCACAATCCTATTACTATGGTAAAAGTAAAAAGATTACATATATTGACAATGCCATTGTTAAAGTAATCTAATTACATGTATTTTGCTTACTATGGTTTAAGTAATCAGATACATATACATATAACACAATTGTACACAAGCTTACCTAAAGACCGGCTAGCTCAGTAGGTAAAGCACGAGACTCTTAACGTAAGGGTCATGGGTTCGAGTCCTGCATTACACATAAAATGAGTAGAAGAGGTGATGCTCAAAATCTTATTGACAATCCTACTACTATTATGGTAAAAGTAATCAGAATACATATATTGACAATGCCATTGTTAAAGTAATCTAATTACATGTATTTTGCTTACTATGGTTTAAGTAATCAGATACCTATACATGTAACATAATTGTACACAATTGTACCTAAAGCCCGGCTAGCTCAGTAGGTAAAGCTCGAGACTCCTAACCTAAGGGTCATGGGTTCGAGTCTTGCGTTACACATAAAATGAGTAAAAGAGTTTATGCTCAAAATCTTATTCACAATCCTATTACTATGGTAAAAGTAAAAAGATTACATATATTGACAATGCCATTGTTAACGTTATTTAATTACATGTATTTTGCTTACTATGGTTTAAGTAATCAGATACCTATACATATAACACAATTGTACACAAGCTTACCTAAAGCCCGGCTAGCTCAGTAGGTAAAGCACGAGACTCTTAACCTAAGGGTCATGGGTTCGAGTCCTGCGTTACACATTAAAAGAGCTGATGCTCAAAATCTTATTCACAATCCTATTACTATGGTAAAAGATTACATATATTGACAATGCCATTGTTAACGTATTCTAATTACATGTATTTTGCTTACTATGGTTTAAGTAATCAGATACCTATACATATAACACAATTGTACACAATCTTACCTAAAGCCCGGCTAGCTCAGTAGGTAAAGCACGAGACGCTTAACGTAAGGGTCATGGGTTCGAGTCCTGCGTTACACATAAAATGAGTAAAAGAGGTGATTCTCAAAATCTGATTCGCAATTCTATTACTACGTAAAACGATTACATATATTGACAATGCCATTGTTAAAGTAATCTAATTACATGTATTTTGCTTACTATGGTTTAAGTAATCAGATACCTATACATATAACACAATTGTACACAATCTTACCTAAAGACCGGCTAGCTCAGTAGGTAAAGCACGAGACTCTTAAAGTAAGGGTCATGGGTTCGAGTCCTGCGTTACACGTAAAAGAGGTTATGCTCAAAATCTTATTCACAATCCTATTACTATGGTAAAAGTAATCAGAATACATATATTGACAATGCTATTGTTAAATTAATCTGATTACATGTATTTTGATTACTATGGTTTAAGTAATCAGATACCTATACATATAACACAATTGTACACAAGCTTACCTAAAGACTGGCTAGCTCAGTAGGTAAAGCACGAGACTCTTAACGTAAGGGTCATGGGTTTGAGTCCTGCGTTACACATAAAATGAGTAAAAGAGGTGATTCTCAAAATCTGATTCGCAATTCTATTACTACGTAAAACGATTACATATATTGACAATGCCATTGTTAAAGTAATCTAATTACATGTATTTTGCTTACTATGGTTTAAGTAATTAGATACCTATACATATAACACAATTGTACACAGTCTTACCTAAAGCCCGGCTAGCTCAGTAGGTAAAGCATAAGACTCTTAACGTAAGGGTCATGGGTTCGAGTCCTGCGTAACACGTAGAGAGGTGATGCTCAAAATCTTATTCACAATCCTATTACTATGGTAAAAGTAAAAAGATTACATATATTGACAATGCCATTGTTAAAGTAATCTAATTACATGTATTTTCCTTACTATGGTTTAAGTAATCAGATACCTATACATATAACACAATTGTACACAAGCTTACCTAAAGACCGGCTAGCTCAGTAGGTAAAGCACGAGACTCTTAACGTAAGGGTAATGGGTTCGAGTCCTGCGTTACACCTAAAAGAGGTGATGGTCAAAATCTTATTCACAATCCTATTAATATGGTAAAAGTAAAAAGATTACATATATTGACAATGCCATTGTTAAAGTAATCTAATTACATGTATTTTGCTTACTATGGTTTAAGTAATCAGATACCTATACATATAACACAATTGTACACAATCTTACCTAAAGCCCGGCTAGCTCAGTAAGTAAAGCACGAGACTCTTAACGTAAGGGTCATGGGTTGGAGTCCTGCGTTACACGTAAAAGAGGTGATGCTCAAAATCTTATTCACAATCCTATTACTATGGTAAAAGTAATCAGAATACATATATTGACAATGCTATTGTTAAATTAATCTGATTACATGTATTTTGATTACTATGGTTTAAGTAATCAGATACCTATACATATAACACAATTGTACGCAATCTTACCTAAAGCTCGGTTAGCTCAGTAGGTAAAGCATGAGACTCTTGACCCAAGGGTCATGGGTTCGAGTCCTGCGTTACACATAAAATGAGTAAAAGAGGTGATGCTCAAAATCTTACTCACAATCCTATTACTATGGTAAAAGTAAAAAGATTACATATATTGACAATGCCATTGTTAACGTAATCTAATTACATGTATTTTGCTTACTATGGTTTAAGTAATCAGATACCTATACATATAACACAATTGTACACAATCTTACCTAAAGCCCGGCTAGCTCAGTAAGTAAAGCACGAGACTCTTAACGTAAGGGTCATGGGTTCGAGTCCTGCGTTACACATAAAATGAGTAAAAGAGGTGATGCTCAAATCTTATTCACAATCCTATTACTATGGTAAAAGTAATCAGAATACATATATTGACAATGCTATTGTTAAATTAATCTGATTACATATATTTTGATTACTATGGTTTAAGTAATCAGATACCTATACATATACCACAATTGTACACAATCTTACCAAAAGCCCGGGTAGCTCAGTAGATAAAGCAGGAGACTCTAAACGTAAGGGTCATGGGTTTGAATCCTGCGTTACACGTAAAGAGGTGATGCTGAAAATCTTATTTACAATCCTATTACTATGGTAAAAGTAATCAGAATACATATATTGACAATGCCATTGTTAACGTAATCTAATTACATGTATTTTGCTTACTATGGTTTAAGTAATCAGATACATATATATATAACACAATTGTACACAGTCTTACCTAAAGCCCGGCTAGCTCATTAGGTAAAGCACGAGACTCTTGACCTAAGGGTCATGGGTTCGAGTCCTGCGTTACACGTGAAAGAGGTGATGCTCAGATGCTCAAAATATTATTCACAATCCAATAATTATGGTAAAATTAAAAAGATTACATATATTGACTATGCCATTGTTAAAGTAATCTAATTACATGTATTTTGCTTACTATGGTTTAAGTAATCAGATACATATACATATATCACAATTATACACAATCTTACCAAAAGCCCGGCTAGCTCAGTAGGAAAAGCACGAAACTCTAAACGTAAGGGTCATGGGTTCGAGTCCTGCATTACACGTAAAAGAGGTGATGCTCAAAATCTTATTAACAATCCTATTACTATGGTAAAAGTAATCAGAATACATATATTGACAATGCTATTGTTAAAGTAATCTGATTACATGTATTTTGATTACAATGGTTTCAGTAATCAGATACCTATACATATAACACAATTATACACAATCTTACCTAAAGCCCGGCTAGCTCAGTAGGAAAAGCAGGAGACTCTTAACCTAAGGGTCATGGGTTCGAGTCCTGCGTTACACGTAAAAGAGGTGATGCTCAAAATCTTATTCACAATCCTATTACTATGGTAAAAAGATTACATAAATTGACAATGCCCATTGTTAACGTAATCTAATTACATGTATTTTTGATTACTATGGTTTAAGTAATCAGATACCTATACATATAACACAATTGTACACAAGCTTACCAAAAAGCCCGGCTAGCTCAGTAGGTAAAGCACGAGACTCTAAACGTAAGGGTCATGGGTTCGAGTCCTGCGCTAAACATAGAATTGCCTGAAATAAGTGGGTGGATGTGTTATTCGAAAAATAGTGAAAATGAGTAAAGGGAGGAGTGTTACTTTAAAAACAGTGAAAATGAGTAAGGGGGTGTGATACTTGAACAATAGTTAAAATGAGTAAGGGGGGGTGTTACTTGAAAAATGCCTAAAATGATTAAGGGGGTGTGTTCCTTGAAAAATAGTGAAAATGAGTAAGGGGGCGGTGTTAATTAAAAAATAGTGAAAATGAGTAAGGGGGTGTTACTTGAAAAATGGTGAAAATGAGTAAGGGGGGGTGTTACTTGAAAAATAGTGAAAATGAGTAAGGGGAGGCGTCATTCCAAAAATAGTGGAAAATGAGTAAGGGGGTGTTACTCAAAAAAAAATGTGAAAATGAGTAGGGGGGGGGGTGTTACTCGAACTATGGTGAAAATGAGTAAGGGGGGTGTTACTTGAAAAAATGGGTGAAATGAGTAGAGGGGGTGCTACTCGAAAAATATTGAAAATGAGTAGGGGGGGTGTTACTTGAAAAAATTGTGAAAATGAGTAAAGGGGGGGGGTGTTACTCGAAAAAATAGTGAAAATAAGTAAGGGGGGATGTTACTTGAAAAATGCCTAAAATGAGTAAAGGGGGGGGGTGTTACTCGAAAAAAATGTGAAAATGAGTAAGGGGGGGTGCTACTCGAACTCATTCGAGTAACACCCCCCCCTCATGCATTTTCACTATTTTTCGAGTAACACCCCCCTTACTCATTTCACCATTTTTCGAGTAACACCCCCCCCTTATTCAATTTCACCATTTTTCGAGTAACATCCCCCTTTACTCATTTTTGACATTTCTCAGGTAACACTCCCCCCTTACACCCCACACGCCTAAACACCTAAAAGAATGTGAGCTGGTTATTGAAACTTTGCTTTCTCTGGTTGGGCTCAAACCACCGACCTTTCTCTTTTTCATTCCACCACACTGTCATACTGTAGCTCCAGATCACTCTATCCCTTACCACCTAACATGATGTTACCTGCTTATTTAATAACAAAGCACAACGTCCCTGGGTACACACGGTAACCGATTGCGCCACAAAGACTGTGCTGGCTTGCTGCTCAGGGTGGCTTAGATTTTCCTGCATTGCTTTTTACCTCTACATGTGCAAAATGGCAGAAATATGAATCATGGCATACTAAAAAGAAAAGATTACTTATTTTCACCATTTTTCGAGTAACACCCCCCCCCTTACTAATTCTAGGCATTTTTCGAATAGCCCCCCCCCCACTCATTTTCACTATTTTTCGAGAAACATCCCCCCTTACTCATTTCACCATTTTTTCGAGTAACCCCCCCCCCCCCATACCCATTTTAGGCATTTTTCGAGTAACACCCCCCCTTACTCAATTTCACCATTTTTCGAGTAACACCCCCTCCTTACCTATTTTAGGCATTTTTCGAGTAACACCCCCTCCTTACCTATTTTTGGCATTTTTCGAGTAACAGCCCCCCTTACTCAATTTCACCATTTTTCGAGTAACACCCCCTCCTTACTCATTTTAGGCATTTTTTGAGTAACAGCCCACCTTACTCAATTTCACCATTTTTCGAGTAACCCCCCCCCCCCCCCCATACCCATTTTAGGCATTTTTCGAGTAACACCCCCCCTTTACTCAATTTCACCATTTTTCGAGTAACCCCCCCCCCCCTTACTCATTTATAGGCGTTTTTTGAGTAACACCCCCTCCTTACTTATTTTAGGCATTTGTCAAGTAACACCCCCCCCCCCCATACTCATTTTCACATTTTTTTCGAGTAACCTCCCCCCCCCCTTACTCATTTTAGGCATTTTTCAAGTAACACCCCCTCTTACTCAATTTCACCATTTTTCGAGTAACATCCCCCTTTACTCATTTTTGACATTTCTCAGGTAACACTCCCCCTACACCCCCTTAGCTTAAACACCTAAAAGTACGTGAGGTGGTTATTGAAACACATGACTTTGCATCGCTGGCTGGGCTCAAACCACCGACCTTTCTCTTTTTCATTCCACCACACTGTCATACTGTAGCTCCAGATGACTCTATCCTTTACCACCTAACATGATGTTACCTCCTTTTGTAAGAACAAAGCACAACGTCCCTGGGTGGGCTCGAACCACTAACCTTTCGGTTAACAGCCGAACGCGCTAACCTATTGCACCACAAAGACTGTGCTGGTTTGCTGCTCAGGGTGGCTTAGATTTTCCTGCATTGCTTTTTACCTCTACATGTGCAAAATGGCAGAAATATGAATCATGGCATACTGAAAGAAAAGATTTCTTTGAGAATTTGACAATGTAGCAGAAAGTCAAGAGGCTGTGATATGTAGAAATGACGGTAGCCATTGTCTATGTAGCGAACATGAAGAAAACAATTAAGAAATTGGTTATATGCACGCCACAATGTAGCTGCAAGTACGTGCCGTAACACTTTAACCATCATCCTTTCATTTTTCGAGTAACACCCCCCCTTACTCATTTTCACCATAGTTCGAGTAACACCCCCCCCCCCCCTTTACTCATTTTAGACATTTTTCAAGTAACATCCCCCCTTACTTATTATCACTATTTTTCGAGTGACACCACCCCCCTTTACTCATTTTCACCATTTTTCGAGTAACACCCCCCCACTCATTTTCACTATTTTTCGAGTAGCACCCCCTCTACTCATTTCACCATTTTTTCGAGTAACACCCCCCCCACACTTATTTTCACTATTTTTCGAGTAACACCCCCCCTTACTCATTTCACCATTTTTCAAGTAACACCCTCCCCCCCTACTTATTTTCACAATTTTTTGAGTAACACCCCCTCCTTACTTATTTTAGGCATTTGTCGAGTAACAGACCCGCTTACTCAATTTCACCATTTTTCGAGTAACACCCCCCCCCTCCCCCTTATTCAATTTCACCATTTTTCGAGTAACATCCCCCTTTACTCATTTTTGACATTTCTCAGGTAACACTGCCCCCTTACACCCCATAAGCCTAAACACCTAAAAGAATGTGAGCTGGTTATTGAAACACATGACTTTGCGTCGCTGGCTTGGCTCAAACCACCGACCTTTCTCTTTTTCATTCCACCACACTGTCATACTGTAGCTCCAGATCACTCTATCCCTTACCACCTAACATGATGTTACCTGCTTATTTAAGAACAAAGTACAACGTCCCTGGGTGGGCTCGAAACACCAACCTTTCGGTTAACAGCCGAACGCGCTATCCGATTGCGCCACAAAGACTGTGCTGGCCTGCTGCTCAGGGTGGCTTCGATTTTCCTGCATTGCTTTTTACCTCTACATGTGCAAAATGGCAGAAATATGAATCATGGCATACTGAAAGAAAAGATTACTTATTTTTACCATTTTTCGAGTAACACCCCCCCCCCTTACTAATTCTAGGCATTTTTCGAGTAACACCCACTCCTTACTTATTTTAGGCATTTTTTGAGTAACAGCCCCCTTTACTCAATTTCACCATTTTTCGAGTAACACCCCCCCCTACTCATTTCCACTATTTTTATAAGTAACCCCCCCCCTTTACTCATTTTAACCATTTTTCGAGTAACCCCCCCCCACTCATTTTCACTATTTTTCGAGAAACATCCCCCCTTACTCATTTCACCATTTTTTCGAGTAACACCCCCCCCCCTCCTTACTTATTTTAGTCATTTTTCGAGTAACAGCCCCCCTTACTCAATTTCACCATTTTTCGAGTAACACCCCCTCCTTACCTATTTTAGGCATTTTTCGGGTAACAGCCCCCCTTACTCAATTTCACCATTTTTCGAGTAACACCCCCTCCTTACTCATTTTAGGCATTTTTTGAGTAACAGCCCACCTTACTCAATTTCACCATTTTTCGAGTAACCCCCCCCCCCCCCCCCCATACCCATTTTAGGCATTTTTCGAGTAACACCCCCCCTTTACTCAATTTCACGATTTTTCGAGAAACATCCCCCCTTACTCATTTCACCATTTTTTCGAGTAACACCCCCCCCCCTGCTTACTTATTTTGGGCATTTTTCGAGTAACAGCCCCCCTTACTCAATTTCACCATTTTTCGAGTAACACCCCCTCCTTACCTATTTTAGGCATTTTTCGAGTAACAGCCCCCCTTACTCAATTTCACCATTTTTCGAGTAACACCACCTCCTTACTCATTTTAGGCATTTTTTGAGTAACAGCCCACCTTACTCAATTTCACCATTTTTCGAGTAACCCCCCCCCCCCCCCTCCCATACCCATTTTAGGCATTTTTCGAGTACCACCCCCCCTTTACTCAATTTCACCATTTTTCGAGTAACATCCCCCCTACTCATTTCCACTATTTTTATAAGTAACACCCCCCTTTACTCATTTTTAGCATTTTTCGAGTAGCATCCCCCCCCCCACTCGTTTTTACTATTTTTCGAGAAACATCCCCCCTTACTCATTTCACCATTTTTTCGAGTAACACCCCCCCTCTCCTTACTTATTTTAGGTATTTTTCACGTAACAGCCCCCCTTACTCAATTTCACCATTTTTTGAGTAACACTCCCTCCTTACTTATTTTAGGCATTTTTTGAGTAACAGCCCCCTTTACTCAATTCCACCATTTTTTGAGTAACACCCCCCCTACTCATTTCCACTATTTTTGTAAGTAACACCCCCCTTTACTCATTTCACCATTTTTTCGAGTAACACCCCCCCCCCCCCCTCCTTACTTATTTTAGGCATTTTTCGAGTAACAGCCCCGCTTAGTGAATTTCACCATTTTTTGAGTAACACCCCCTCCTTACTTATTTTAGGCATTTTTTGAGTAACAGCCCCCTTTACTCAATTTCACCATTTTTCGAGTAGCACCCCCCCCTACTCACTTCCACTATTTTTTGAGAAACATCCCCCCTTACTCAATTTCACCATTTTTCGAGTAACACCCCCTCCTTACCTATTTTAGGCATTTTTTGAGTAACAGCCCACCTTACTCAATTTCACCATTTTTCGAGTAACCCCCCCCCCCCCATACCCATTTTAGGCATTTTTCGAGTAACACCCCCCCTTTACTCAATTTCACCATTTTTCGAGAAACATCCCCCTTACTCATTACACCATTTTTTCGAATAACACCCCCCCCCCCCCTCCTTACTTATTTTAGGCATTTTTCGAGTAACGGCCCCGCTTACTCAATTTCACCGTCTTTTGAGTAACACCCCCTCCTTACTTATTTTAGGCATTTTTTGAGTAACAGCCCACCTTACTCAATTTCACCATTTTTCGAGTAACCCCCCCCCCCCCCCCCCCATACCCATTTTAGGCATTTTTTGAGTAACACCCCCCCTTCACTCAATTTCACGATTTTTTGAGAAACATCCCCCCTACTCATTTCCACTATTTTTATAAGTAACACCCCCCTTTACTCATTTTTACCATTTTTCGAGTAGCACCCCCCGCCACTCGTTTTTACTATTTTTCGAGAAACATCCCCCCTTACTCATTTCACCATTTTTTCGAGTAACACCCCCCCTCTCCTTACTTATTTTAGTTTTTTTCGAGTAACAGCCCCCCTTACTCAATTTCACCATTTTTTGAGTAACACCCCCCCTACTCATTTCCACTATTTTTGTAAGTAACACCCCCCTTTACTCATTTCACCATTTTTTCGAGTAACACCCCCCCCCCCCCTTACATATTTTAGGCATTTTTCAAGTAACAGCCCCCCTTACTCAATTTCACAATTTTTCGAGTAACACCCCCCCCCCTTACTAATTCTAGGCATTTTTCGAGTAACCCCCCCTTTACTCATTTTAGGCATTTTTCGAGTAACACCCCCCCCCTTTACTCAATTACACCATTTTCCGAGTAACACCCCCCCCTACTCATTTCCACTATTTTTATAAGTAACCCCCCCCTTTACTAATTTTTACCATTTTTCGAGCAGCCCCCCCCCCACTCATTTTTTACTATTTTTTGAGAAACATCCCCCCTTACTCATTTCACCATTTTTTCGAGTAACACCCCCCCCCCCCTGCTTACTTATTTTAGGCATTTTTCGAGTAACAGCCCCCCTTACTCAATTTCACCATTTTTCGAGTAACACCACCTCCTTACTCATTTTAGGCATTTTTTGAGTAACAGCTCACCTTACTCAATTTCACCATTTATCGAGTAACACCCCCCCCCCCCCCATACCCATTTTAGGCATTTTTCGAGTACCACCCCCCCTTTACTCAATTTCACCGTTTTTCGAGTAACATCCCCCCTACTCATTTCCACTATTTTTATAAGTAACACCCCCCTTTACTCATTTTTACCATTTTTCGAATAGCACCCCCCCCCCCACTCGTTTTTACTATTTTTCGAGAAACATCCCCCCTTACTCATTTCACCATTTTTTCGAGTAACACCCCCCCCCTCCTTACTTATTTTAGGTATTTTTCACGTAACACCCCCCTTTACTCATTTCACCATTTTTTCGAGTAACACCCCCCCCCCTCCTTACTTATTTTAGGCATTTTTCGAGTAACAGCCCCGCTTAGTCAATTTCACCATTTTTTGAGTAACACCCCCTCCTTACTTATTTTAGGCATTTTTTGAGTAACAGCCCCCTTTACTCAATTTCACCATTTTTCGAGTAACACCCCCCCTACTCATTTCCACTATTTTTATAAGTAACCCCCCCCTTTACTCATTTTTACCATTTTTCGAGTAGCCCCCCCCCCACTCATTTTCACTATTTTTCGAGAAACATCCCCCCTTACTCATTTCACCATTTTTTCGAGTAACACCCCCCCCCCCTCCTTACTTATTTTAGTCATTTTTCGAGTAACAGCCCCCCTTACTCAATTTCACCATTTTTCGAGTAACACCCCCTCCTTACCTATTTTAGGCATTTTTCGGGTAACAGCCCCCCTTACTCAATTTCACCATTTTTCGAGTAACACCCCCTCCTTACTCATTTTAGGCATTTTTTGAGTAACACCCCCCCTTTACTCAATTTCACGATTTTTCGAGAAACATCCCCCCTTACTCATTTCACCATTTTTTCGAGTAACACCCCCACCCCTTTGCTTACTTATTTTGGGCATTTTTCGAGTAACAGCCCCCCTTACTCAATTTCACCATTTTTCGAGTAACACCCCCTCCTTACCTATTTTAGGCATTTTTCGAGTAACAGCCCCCCTTACTCAATTTCACCATTTTTCGAGTAACACCACCTCCTTACTCATTTTAGGCATTTTTCGAGAAACATCCCCCCTTACTCATTTCACCATTTTTTCGAGTAACACCCCCACCCCTTTGCTTACTTATTTTGGGCATTTTTCGAGTACCACCCCCCCTTTACTCAATTTCACCATTTTTCGAGTAACATCCCCCCTACTCATTTCCACTATTTTTATAAGTAACACCCCCCTTTACTCATTTTTTGCATTTTTCGAGTAGCATCCCCCCCCCCACTCGTTTTTACTATTTTTCGAGAAACATCCCCCCTTACTCATTTCACCATTTTTTCGAGTAACACCCCCCCTCTCCTTACTTATTTTAGGTATTTTTCACGTAACAGCCCCCCTTACTCAATTTCACCATTTTTTGAGTAACACTCCCTCCTTACTTATTTTAGGCATTTTTTGAGTAACAGCCCCCTTTACTCAATTTCACCATTTTTTCGAGTAACACCCCCCCCCTCCTTACTTATTTTAAGCATTTTTCGAGTAACAGCCCCGCTTAGTGAATTTCACCATTTTTTGAGTAACACCCCCTCCTTACTTATTTTAGGCATTTTTTGAGTAACAGCCCCCTTTACTCAATTTCACCATTTTTCGAGTAGCACCCCCCCCTACTCACTTCCACTATTTTTTGAGAAACATCCCCCCTTACTCATTTCACCATTTTTTCGAGTAACCCCCCCCCCCATACCCATTTTAGGCATTTTTCGAGTAACACCCCCCCTTACTCAATTTCACCATTTTTCGAGTAACACCCCCTCCTTACCTATTTTAGGCATTTTTCGAGTAACACCCCCTCCTTACCTATTTTTGGCATTTTTCGAGTAACAGCCCCCCTTACTCAATTTCACCATTTTTCGAGTAACACCCCCTCCTTACTCATTTTAGGCATTTTTTGAGTAACAGCCCACCTTACTCAATTTCACCATTTTTCGAGTAACACCCCCCCCCCCCCCTCCTTACTTATTTTAGGCATTTTTCGAGTAACGGCCCCGCTTACTCAATTTCACCCTTTTTTGAGTAACACCCCCTCCTTACTTATTTTAGGCATTTTTTGAGTAACAGCCCACCTTACTCAATTTCACCATTTTTCGAGTAACCCCCCCCCTCCCCCATACCCATTTTAGGCATTTTTCGAGTAACACCCCCCCTTTACTCAATTTCACCATTTTTCGAGAAACATCCCCCCTTACTCATTTCACCATTTTTTCGAATAACACCCCCCCCCCTCCTTACTTATTTTAGGCGTTTTTCGAGTAACAGCCCCGCTTACTCAATTTCACCATTTTTTGAGTAACACCCCCTCCTTACTTATTTTAGGCATTTTTTGAGTAAAAGCCCACCTTACTCAATTTCACCATTTTTCGAGTAACACCCCCTCCTTACCTATTTTAGGCATTTTTCGAGTAACAGCCCCCCTTACTCAATTTCACCATTTTTGAGTAACACCCCCTCCTTACTTATTTTAGGCATTTTTTGAGTAACAGCCCCCTTTACTCAATTTCACCATTTTTTGAGTAACACCCCCCCCTACTCATTTCCACTATTTTTGTAAGTAACACCCCCCTTTACTCATTTTTACCGTTTTTCGAGTAGCACCCCCCCACTCGTTTTTACTATTTTTCGAGAAACATCCCCCCTTACTCATTTCACCAGTTTTTTAGAGTAACACCCCCCCCCTTACTTATTTTAGGCATTTTTCGAGTAACAGTCCCCTTTACTCAATTTCACCATTTTTCGAGTAACCCCCCCCCCCCCTTACTCATTTTACGCATTTTTTGAGTAACACCCCCTCCTTACTTATTTTAGGCATTTGTCAAGTAACACCCCTCCCCATACTCATTTTCACATTTTTTTCGAGTAACCCCCCCCCCCCTACTCATTTTAGGCATTTTTCAAGTAACACCCCCCCTTACTCAATTTCACCATTATTCGAGTAACACGCCCTCCTTACCTATTTTAGCCATTTTTCGAATAATAGCCCCCCTTACTCAATTTCACCATTATTCGAGTAACACCCCCTCCTTACCTATTTTAGGCATTTTTCAAGTAACAGCCCCCCTTACTCAATTTCACCATTTTTCGAGTAACACCCCCTCCTTACTTATTTTAGGCATTTTTCAAGTAACAGCCCCCCTTACTCAATTTCACCATTTTTCGAGTAACACCCCCTCCTTACTTATTTTAGGCATTTTTTGAGTAACAGCCCCCTTTACTCAATTTCACCATTTTTTGAGTAACACCCCCCCTACTCATTTCCACTATTTTTGTAAGTAACACCCCCCTTTACTCATTTTTACCGTTTTTCGAGTAGCACCCCCCCACTCGTTTTTACTATTTTTCGAGAAACATCCCCCCTTACTCATTTCACCAGTTTTTTAGAGTAACACCCCCCCCCCCCTTACTTGTTTTAGGCATTTTTCGAGTAACAGTCCCCTTTACTCAATTTCACCAGTTTTCGAGTAACACCCCCTCCTTACTTATTTTAGGCATTTTCCAAGTAACAGCCCCCCTTACTCAATTTCACCATTTTTCGAGTAACACCCCCTCCTTACTTATTTTAGGCATTTTTTGAGTAACAGCCCCCTTTACTCAATTTCACCATTTTTTGAGTAACACCCCCCCTACTCATTTCCACTATTTTTGTAAGTAACACCCCCCTTTACTCATTTTTACCGTTTTTCGAGTAGCACCCCCCCACTCGTTTTTACTATTTTTCGAAAAACATCCCCCCTTACTCATTTCACCAGTTTTTTAGAGTAACACCCCCCCCCCCCCTCCTTACTTATTTTAGGCATTTTTCGAGTAACACCCCTCCCCATACTCATTTTCACATTTTTTTCGAGTAACCCCCCCCACCCTACTCATTTTAGGCATTTTTCAAGTAACACCCCCTCTTACTCAATTTCACCATTTTTCGAGTGACATCCCCCTTTACTCATTTTTGACATTTCTCAGGTAACACTCCCCCTACACCCCCTTAGCTTAAACACCTAAAAGGACGTCAGGTGGTTATTGAAACACATGACTTTGCATCGCTGGCTGGGCTCAAACCCCCGGCCTTTCTCTTTTTCATTCCACCACACTGTCATACTGTAGCTCCAGATCACTCTATCCCTTACCACCTAACATGATGTTACCTCCTTTTGTAAGAACAAAGCACAACGTCCCTGGGTGGGCTCGAACCACCAACCTTTCGGTTAACAGCCGAACACGCTAACCTATTGCGCCACAAAGACTGTGCTGGTTTGCTGCTCAGGGTGGCTTAGATTTTCCTGCATTGCCTTTTACCTCTACATGTGCAAAATGGCAGAAATATGAATCATGGCATACTGAAAGAAAAGATTTCTTTGACAATTTGACAATGTAGCAGAAAGTCAAGAGGCTGTGATATGTAGAAATGACGGTAGCCATTGTCTATGTAGCGAACATGAAGAAAACAATTAAGAAATTGGTTATATGCACGCCACAATGTAGCTGCAAGTACGTGCCGTAACACTTTAACCATCATTCTTTCATTTTTCGAGTAACACCCCCCCTTACTCATTTTCACCATAGTTCGAGTAACACCCCCCCTACTCATTTTCACATTTTTTTCGAGTAACACCCCCCCCTTTACTCATTTTAGACATTTTTCAAGTAACATCCCCCCTTACTTATTTTCACTATTTTTGTAAGTAACACCCCCCTTTACTCATTTTTACCATTTTTCGAGTAGCCCCCCCCCCACTCATTTTCACTATTTTTCGAGAAGCATCCCCCCTTAACCATTTCACCATTTTTTCGAGTAACACCCCCCGCTCCTTACTTATTTTAGGCATTTTTCGAGTAACAGCCCCCCTTACTCAATTTCACCATTATTCGAGTAACACGCCCTCCTTACCTATTTTAGGCATTTTTCGAGTAATAGCCCCCCTTACTCAATTTCACCATTTTTCGAGTAACACCCCCTCCTTACCTATTTTAGGCATTTTTCAAGTAACAGCCCCCCTTACTCAATTTCACCATTTTTCGAGTAACACCCCCTCCTTACTCATTTTAGGCATTTTTTGAGTAACAGCCCACCTTACTCAATCTAGGCATTTTTCGAGTAACCCCCTCCTTACTTATTTTAGGCATTTGTCAAGTAACACCCCTCCCTATACTCATTTTCACATTTTTTTCGAGTAACCCCCCCCCCCCTACCCCTTTACTCAATTTCACCATTTTTTGAGTAACACCCCCCCTACTCATTTCCACTATTTTTGTAAGTAACACCCCCCTTTACTCATTTTTACCATTTTTCGAGTAGCACCCCCCCACTCGTTTTTACTATTTTTCGAGAAACATCCCCCCTTACTCATTTCACCAGTTTTTTAGAGTAACACCCCCCCCCCCCTCCTTACTTATTTTAGGCATTTTTCGAGTAACACCCCTCCCCATACTCATTTTCACATTTTTTTCGAGTAACCCCCCCCCCCCTACTCATTTTAGGCATTTTTCAAGTAACACCCCCTCTTACTCAATTTCACCATTTTTCGAGTGACATCCCCCTTTACTCATTTTTGACATTTCTCAGGTAACACTCCCCCTACACCCCCTTAGCTTAAACACCTAAAAGGACGTCAGGTGGTTATTGAAACACATGACTTTGCATCGCTGGCTGGGCTCAAACCCCCGGCCTTACTCAATTTCACCATTATTCAAGTAACAGCCCCCCTTACTTAATTTCACCATTTTTCGAGTAACACCCCCTCCTTACTCATTTTAGGCATTTTTTGAGTAACAGCCCACCTTACTCAATTTCACCATTTTTCGAGTACCCCCCCCCCCAATAACCATTTTAGGCATTTTTCGCGTAACACCCCCCCTTTACTCAATTTCACCATTTTTCGAGTAACACCCCCTCCTTACTTATTTTAGGCATTTTTTGAGTAACAGCCCCCTTTACTCAATTTCACCATTTTTCGAGTAACACCCCCCTACTCATTTCCGCTATTTTTATAAGTAACACCCCCCTTTACTCATTTTTACCATTTTTCGAGTAGCACCCCCCCACTCGTTTTCACTATTTTTCGAGAAACATCCCCCCTTGCTCATTTCACCATTTTTTTGAGTAACATCCCCCTTTACTCATTTTTGATATTTCTCATTTTTTCGAGTAACACCCCCCACCCCTAACTTATTTTAGGCATTTTTCGAGTAACACCCCCTCCTTACTTATTTTAGGCATTTTTCGAGTAACAGCCCCCCTTACTCAATTTCACCATTATTCGAGTAACACCCCCTCCTTACCTATTTTAGGCATTTTTCGAGTAATAGCCCCCCTTACTCAATTTCACCATTTTTCAAGTAACACCCCCCCTTTACTCAATTTCACCATTTTTCGAGAAACATCCCCCCTTACTCATTTCACCATTTTTTCGAGTAACACCCCCCCCCCTTACTTATTTTAGGCATTTTTCGAGTAACAGCCCCCCTTACTCAATTTCACCATTATTCGAGTAACACCCCCTCCTTACCTATTTTAGGCATTTTTCGAGTAATAGCCCCCCTTACTCAATTTCACCATTTTTCAAGTAACACCCCCTCTTTACTCATTTTAGGCATTTTTCGAGTAACAGCCCCCCTTACTCAATTTCACCATTTTTCAAGTAACACCCCCTCTTTACTCATTTTAGGCATTTTTCGAGTAACAGTCCCCCTTACTCAATTTCACCATTTTTTGAGTAACACCCCCTACTTACTTATTTTAGGCATTTTTTGAGTAACAGCCCCCTTTCCTCAATTTCACCATTTTTCGAGTAACACCCCCCTACTCATTTCCGCTATTTTTATAAGTAACACCCCCCTTTACTCATTTTTACCATTTTTCGAGTAGCACCCCCCCACTCGTTTTCACTATTTTTCGAGAAACATCCCCCCTTGCTCATTTCACCATTTTTTTGAGTAACATCCCCCTTTACTCATTTTTGATATTTCTCATTTTTTCGAGTAACACCCCCCACCCCTAACTTATTTTAGGCATTTTTCGAGTAACACCCCCTCCTTACTCAATTTCACCATTTTTCGAGTAACACCACCTCCTTACTCATTTTAGGCATTTTTCAAGTAACATCCCCCCTTACTCAATTTCACCATTTTTCGAGTAACACCTCCCCCTTACTCATTTTAGGCATTTTTCAAGTAACATCCCCCCTTACTTATTTTCACTATTTTTCGAGTAACACCCCACCCCTTACTCATTTTAGGCATTTTTCGAGTAACACCCTTGCATACTCATTGCATACCCTTTACTCATTTTCACCATTTTTCGAGTAACACCCCCCCTACTCATTTTCACTATTTTTCGAGTAGCACCCCCCCTACTCATTTTCACTATTTTTCAAATAACCTTTATTCAGGCTTTAGATAAAGGTGTGTACAATGGGAGGGATGTGTTTCTCGGTCTGACACTACCTCTAACCCACACAAAAGGTTAACAGATGAAGAAGACTGTGGTAGATTATATGTATAGGCATCTAATTACTTTAAACGCAATCTTACCTAAAGCCCGGCTAGCTCAGTAGGTAAAGCACGAGACTCTTAACCTAAGAGTCATGGGTTCCAGTCCTGCGTTACACATAAAATGAGTAAAAGAGGTGATGCTCAAAATCTGATTCGCAATTCTATTACTACGTAAAACGATTACATATATTGACAATGCCATTGTTAAAGTAATCTAATTACATGTATTTTGCTTACTATGGTTTAAGTAATCAGATACCTATACATATAACACAATTGTACACAATCTTACCTAAAGCCCGGCTAGCTCAGTAGGTAAAGCACGAAACTCTTAAAGTAAGGGTCATGGGTTCGAGTCCTGCGTTACACATGAAATGAGTAAAAGAGGTGATGCTCAAAATCTTATTCACAATCCTATTACTATGGTAAAAGTAATCAGAATACATATATTGACAATGCTATTATTAAATTAATCTGATTACATGTATTTTGATTACTATGGTTTAAGTAATCAGATACCTATACATATGACACAATTGTACACAAGCTTACATAAAGACCGGCTAGCTCAGTAGGTAAAGCATGAGACTCTTATCCTCAGGGTCATGGGTTCGACTCCTGCGTTACACATAAAATGAAAAAAAGAGGTGATGCTCAAAATCTGATTCGCAATTCTATTACTATGGTAAACGTAAAAAGATTACATATATTGACAATGCCATTGTTATAGTAATCTAAATACATGTATTTTGCTTACTATGGTTTAAGTAATCAGATACCTATACATATAACACAATTGTACACAATCTTACCAAAAGCCAGGCTAGCTCAGTAGGTAAAGCACGAGACTCTAAACGTAAGGGTCATGGGTTCGAGTCCTGCATTACACATAAAATGAGTAAAAGATGTGATGCTCAAAATCTTATTCACAATCCTATTACTATGTTAAAAGTAATCAGAATACATATATTGACAATGCTATTGTTAAATTAATCTGATTACATGTATTTTGATTACTATGGTTTAAGTAATCAGATACCTATACATATGCCACAATTGTACACAATCTTACCAAAAGCCCGGCTAGCTCAGTAGGTAAAGCACAAGACTCTAAACGTAAGGGTCATGGGTTCGAGTCCTGCGTTACTCGTGAAAGAGGTGATGCTCAAAATCTTATTCACAATCCTATTACTATGGTAAAAGTAAAAAGATTACATATATTGACAATGCCATTGTTAAAGTAATCTAATTACATGTATTTTGCTTACTATGGTTTAAGTAATCAGATACCTATACATATAACACAATTGTACACAATCTTAACTAAAGACCGGCTAGCTCAGTAGGTAAAGCACGAGACTCTTAAAGTAAGGGTCATGGGTTCGAGTCCTGCGTTATGAGTAAAAGAGGTGATGCTCAAAATCTGATTCGCAATTCTATTACTATGGTAAACGTAAAAAGATTACATATATTCACAATGCCATTGTTAAAGTAATCTAATTACATGTATTTTGCTTACTATGGTTTAAGTAATCAGATACCTATACATATAACACAATTATACACAAGCTTACGTAAGGACTGGCTAGCTCAGTAGGTAAAGCGCGAAGCTCTTAAAGTAAGGGTCATGGGTTCGAGTCCTGCGTTACACATGAAATGAGTAAAAGAGGTGATGCTCAAAATCTTATTCACAATCCTATTACTATGGTAAAAGTAATCAGAATACATATATTGACAATGCTATTATTAAATTAATCTGATTACATGTATTTTGATTACTATGGTTTAAGTAATCAGATACCTATACATATAACATAATTGTACAAAAGCTTACCTAAAGACCGGTTAGCTCAGTAGGTAAAGCACGAGACTCTTAACGTAAGGGTCATGGGTTCGAGTCCTGCGTTACACATAAAATGAGTAAAAGAGGTGATTCTTAAGATCTGATTCGCAATTCTATTACTACGTAAAACGATTACATATATTGACAATGCCATTGTTAAAGTAATCTAATTACATGTATTTTGCTTACTATGGTTTAAGTAATCAGATACCTATACATATAACACAATTGTACACATTCTTACCTAAAGACCGGCTAGCTCAGTAGATAAAGGACGAGACTCTAAACGTAAGGGTCATGGGTTCGAGTCCTGCGTTACACATAAAATGAGTAAAAGAGCTGATGCTCAAAATCTTATTCACAATCGTATTACTATGGTAAAAGATTACATATATTGACAATGCCATTGTTAAAGTAATCTAATTACATGTATTTTGCTTACTATGGTTTAAGTAATCAGATGCCTATACATATAACACAATGCTACATAAGCTTACCTAAAGACTGGCTAGCTCAGTAGGTAAAGCACGAGACTCTTAAAGTAATGGTCATGGGTTCGAGTCCTGCGTTACACATAAAATGAATAAAAGAGGTGATGCTGAAAATCTTATTCACAATCCTATTACTATGGTAAAAGTAATCAGAATACATATATTGTGCTTTCGAGTCCTGCGTTACACATAAAATGAGTAAAAGAGGTGATGCTGAAAATCTTATTCACAATCCTATTATTATGCTAAAAGTAATTAGAATACATATATTGACAATGCTATTATTAAATTAATCTGATTACATGTATTTTGCTTACTATGGTTTAAGTAATCAGATACCTATACATATAACACAATTGTACACAATCTTACCTAAAGACCGGCTAGCTCAGTAGGTAAAGTAGGAGACTCTTAACCTAAGGGTCATGGGTTCGAGTCCTGCGTTACACGTAAAAGAGGTGATGCTCAAAATCTTATTCACAATCCTATTACTATGGTAAAAGTAAAAAGATTACATATATTGACAATGCTATTATTAAATTAATCTGATTACATGTATTTTGATTACTATGGTTTAAGTCATCAGATACCTATACATATAACACAATTATACACAATCTTATCTAAAGCCCGGCTAGCTCCGTAGATAAAGCATGAGACTCTTATCCTAAGGGTCATGGGTTCGAGTCCTGCATTACACGTAAAAGAGGTGATGCTCAAAATCTTATTCACAATCCTACTACTATGGTAAAAGTAAAAAGATTACATATATTGACAATGCCATTGTTAAAGTAATCTAATTACATGTATTTTGCTTACTATGGTTTAAGTAATCAGATACCTATAAATATAACACAATTGTACACAAGCTTACCTAAAGACGGGCTAGCTCAGTAGGTAAAGCACGAGACTCTTAAAGTAAGGGTCATGGGTTCGAGTCCTGCGTTACACGTAAAAGAGGTTATGCTCAGAATCTTATTCACAATCTTATTACTATGGTAAAAGTAATCAGAATACATATATTGACAATGCTATTGTTAAATTAATCTGATTACATGTATTTTGATTACTATGGTTTAAGTAATCAGATACCTATACAAATAACACAATTGTACGCAATCATACCTAAAGCTCGGCTAGCTCAGTAGGTAAAGCATGAGACTTTTGACCCAAGGGTCATGGGTTCGAGTCCTGCGTTACACATAAAATGAGTAAAAGAGGTGATGCTCAAAATCTGATTCGCTATTCTATTACTACGTAAAACGATTACATATATTGACAATGCCATTGTTAAAGTAATCTAATTACATGTATTTTGCTTACTATGGTTTAAGTAATCAGATACCTATACATATAACACAATTGTACACAAGCTTACGTAAGGACCGGCTAGCTCAGTAGGTAAAGCAGGAGACTCTTAGCGTAAGGGTCATGGGTTCGAGTCCTGCGTTACACATAAAATGAGTAAAAGAGGTGATGCTCAAAATCTGATTCGCAATTCTATTACTATGGTAAAAGATTACATATATTGACAATGCCATTGTTAAAGTAATCTAATTACATGTATTTTGCTTATTATGGTTTAAGTAATCAGATACCTATACATATAACACAATTGTACACAATCTTACCTAAAGCCCGGCTAGCTCAGTAGGTAAAGCACGAAACTCTTAAAGTAAGGGTCATGGGTTCAAGTCCTGCGTTACACATGAAATGAGTAAAAGAGGTGATGCTCAAAATCTTATTCACAATCCTATTACTATGGTAAAAGTAATCAGAATACAAAAATTGACAATGCTATTATTAAATTAATCTGATTACATGTATTTTGATTACTATGGTTTAAGTAATCAGATACCTATACATATAACACAATTGTACACAATCTTACACAAAAGCCAGGCTAGCTCAGTAGGTAAAGCACGAGACTCTAAACGTAAGGGTCATGGGTTCGAGTCCTGCATTACACATAAAATGAGTAAAAGAGGTGATGCTCAAAATCTGATTCGCAATTCTATTACTATGGTAAAAGATTACATATATTGACAATGCTATTGTTAAATTAATCTGATTACATGTATTTTGATTACTATGGTTTAAGTAATCAGATACATATACATATAACACAATTGTACGCAATCTTACCTAAAGCTCGGTTAGCTCAGTAGGTAACGCATGAGACTTTTGATCCAAGGGTCATTGGTTCGAGTCCTGCGTTACACATAAAATAAGTAAAAGAGGTGATGCTCAAAATCTTATTCACAATCCTATTACTATGGTAAACGTAAAAAGATTACATATATTGACAATGCCATTGTTAAAGTAATCTAATTACATGTATTTTGCTTACTATGATTTAAGTAATCAGATACGTATACATATGACACAATTGTACACAAGCTTACATAAAGCCCGGCTAGCTCATTAGGTAAAGCACAAGACTCTTAACGTAAGGGTCATGGGTTCAAGTCCTGTGTTACACATAAAATGAGTAAAAGAGGTGATGCTGAAAATCTTATTCACAATCCTATTACTATGGTAAAAGTAATTAGAATACATATATTGACAATGCTATTATTAAATTAATCTGATTACATGTATTTTGATTACTATGGTTTAAGTAATCAGATACCTATACATATAACACAATTGTACACAGTCTTACCAAAAGCCCGGCTAGCTCAGTAGGTAAAGCATGAGACTCTTAACCTAAGGGTCATGGGTTCGAGTCCTGCGTTACACATAAAATGAGTGAAAGAGGTGATGCTCAAAATCGTATTCACAATCCTATTACTATGGTAAAATTAAAGAGATTACATATATTGACTATGCCATTGTTAAAGTAATCTAATTACCTGTATTTTGCTTACTATGGTTTAAGTAATTAGATACCTATACATATACCACAATTGTACACAATCTTACCAAAAGCCCGGCTAGCTCAGTAGGTAAAGCACAAGACTCTAAACGTAAGGGTCATGGGTTCGAGTCCTGCGTTATACATAAAATGAGTAAAAGAGGTGATGCTCAAAATCTTATTCACAATCCCATTACTATGGTAAAAGATTACATATATTGACAATGCCATTGTTAAAGTAATCTAATTACATGTATTTTGATTACTATGGTTTAAGTAATCAGATACCTATACATATATCACAATTATACACAATCTTACCTAAAGCCTGGCTAGCTCAGTAGGTAAAGCATGAGACTCTTAACCTAAGGGTCATAGGTTCGAGTCCTGCGTTACACATAAAATGAGTGAAAGAGGTTGACTATGCCATTGTTAAAGTAATCTAATCACCTGTATTTTGCTTACTATGGTTTAAGTAATCAGATACATATACATATACCACAATTGTACACAATCTTAACAAAAGCCCGGCTAGCTCAGTAGGTAAAGCACAAGACTCTTAACGTAAGGGTCATGGGTTCGAGTCCTGCGTTACACGTAAAAGAGGTGATGCTCAGAATCTTATTCACAATCCTATTACTATGGTAAAAGATTACATATATTGACAATGCTATTATTAAATTAATCTGATTACATGTATTTTGATTACTATGGTTTAAGTAATCAGATACCTATACATATAACACAATTATACACAATCTTACCTAAAGCCCGACTAGCTCCGTAGGTAAAGCATGAGACTCTTATCCTAAGGGTCATGGGTTCGAGTCCTGCGTTACACGTAGAAGAGGTGATGCTCAAAATCTGATTCGCAATTCTATTACTATGGTAAACGTAAAAAGATTACATATATTGACAATGCCATTGTAAAAGTAATCTAATTACATGTATTTTGCTTACTATGGTTTAAGTAATCAGATACCTATACATATAACACAATTGTACACAATCTTACCAAAAGCCTGGCTAGCTCAGTAGGTAAAGCACGAGACTCTAAACGTAAGGGTCATGGGTTCGAGTCCTGCATTACACATAAAATGAGTAAAAGAGGTGATGCTCAAAATCTTATTCACAATCCTATTACTATGGTAAAAGTAAAAAGATTACATATATTGACAATGCCATTGTTAAAGTAATCTAATTACATGTATTTTGCTTACTATGGTTTAAGTAATCAGATACCTATACATATAACACAATTGTACACAAGCTTACCTAAAGACCGGCTAGCTCAGTAGGTAAAGCACGAGACTCTTAACGTAAGGGTCATGGGTTCGAGTCCTGCGTTACACATAAAATGAGTAGAAGAGGTGATGTTCAAAATCTTATTCACAATCCTATTACTATGGTAAAAGTAATCAGAATACATATATTGACAATGCTAATGTTAAATTAATCTGATTACATGTATTTTGATTACTATGGGTTAAGTAATCAGATACCTATACATATAACACAATTGTACACAATCTTACCTAAAGCCCGGCTAGCTCAGTAGGTAAAGCACGAGACTCTTAACCTAAGAGTCATGGGTTCGAGTCCTGCGTTACACATAAAATGAGTAAAAGAGGTAATGCTCAAAATCTTATTCATAATCCTATTACTATGGTAAAAGTAATCAGAATACATATATTGAGACTGCTATTGTGAAAGTAATCTGATTACATGTATTTTGATTACTATGGTTTAAGTAATCAGATACCTATACATATAACACAATTATACGCAATCTTACCTAAAGTCCGGCTAGCTCAGTAGGTAAAACAGGAGACTCTTAACCTAAGGGTCATGGGTTCGAGTCCTGCGTTACACATAAAATGAACAAAAGAGGTGATGCTCAAAATCTGATTCGCAATTCTATTACTATGGTAAACGTAAAAAGATTACATATATTGACAATGCCATTGTTAAAGTAATCTAATTACATGTATTTTGATTACTAAGGTTTAAGTAATCAGATACCTATACATATAACACAATTGTACACAAGCTTACCTAAGGACCGGCTAGCTCAGTAGGTAAAGCACAAGACTCTTAACGTAAGGGTCATGGGTTCGAGTCCTGCGTTACACATAAAATGAGTAAAAGAGGTGATGCTCAAAATCTGATTCGCAATTCTATTACTATGGTAAAAGATTACATATATTGACAATGCCATTGTTAAAGTAATCTAATTACATGTATTTTGCTTACTATGGTTTAAGTAATCAGATACCTATAAATATAACACAATTGTACACAAGCTTACCTAAAGACGGGCTAGCTCAGTAGGTAAAGCACGAGACTCTTAACGTAAGGGTCATGGGTTCGAGTCCTGCGTTACACATAAAATGAGTAAAAGAGGTGATTCTTAAAATCTGATTCGCAATTCTATTACTACGTAAAACGATTAGATATATTGACAATGCCATTGTTAAAGTAATCTAATTACATGTATTTTGCTTACTTTGGTTTAAGTAATCAGATACCTATACATATAACACAATTGTACACAGTCTTACCTAAAGACCGGCTAGCTCAGTAGGTAAAGCACAAGACTCTTAAAGTAAGGGTCATGGGTTCGAGTCCTGCGTTACACATAAAATGAATAAAAGAGTTGATGCTCAAAATCTGATTCGCAATTCTATTACTATGGTAAAAGTAAAAAGATTACATATATTGACAATGCTATTATTAAATTAATCTGATTACATGTATTTTGATTACTATGGTTTAAGTAATCAGATACCTATACATATAACACAATTGTACACAGTCTTACCAAAAGCCCGGCTAGCTCAGTAGGTAAAGCATGAGACTCTTAACCTAAGGGTCATGGGTTCGAGTCCTGCGTTACACATAAAATGAGTGAAAGAGGTGATGCTCAAAATCGTATTCACAATCCTATTACTATGGTAAAATTAAAGAGATTACATATATTGACTATGCCATTGTTAAAGTAATCTAATTACCTGTATTTTGCTTACTATGGTTTAAGTAATTAGATACCTATACATATACCACAATTGTACACAATCTTACCAAAAGCCCGGCTAGCTCAGTAGGTAAAGCACAAGACTCTAAACGTAAGGGTCATGGGTTCGAGTCCTGCGTTATACATAAAATGAGTAAAAGAGGTGATGCTCAAAATCTTATTCACAATCCCATTACTATGGTAAAAGATTACATATATTGACAATGCCATTGTTAAAGTAATCTAATTACATGTATTTTGATTACTATGGTTTAAGTAATCAGATACCTATACATATACCACAATTGTACACAACCTTGCCTAAAGCCTGGCTAGCTCAGTAGGTAAAGCATGAGACTCTTAACCTAAGGGTCATGGGTTCGAGTCCTGCGTTACACATAAAATGAGTAAAAGAGGTTGACTATGCCATTGTTAAAGTAATCTAATCACCTGTATTTTGCTTACTATGGTTTAAGTAATCAGATACCTATACATATACCACAATTGTACACAATCTTAACAAAAGCCTGGCTAGCTCAGTAGGTAAAGCACAAGACTCTTAACGTAAGGGTCATGGGTTCGAGTCCTGCGTTACACGTAAAAGAGGTGATGCTCAGAATCTTATTCACAATCCTATTACTATGGTAAAAGTAAAAAGATTACATATATTGACAATGCTATTATTAAATTAATCTGATTACATGTATTTTGATTACTATGGTTTAAGTAATCAGATACCTATACATATAACACAATTATACACAATCTTACCTAAAGCCCGACTAGCTCCGTAGTGAAAAAAAAGAGACTCTTATCCTAAGGGTCATGGGTTCGAGTCCTGCGTTACACGTAAAAGAGATGATGCTCAAAATCTGATTCGCAATTCTATTACTATGGTAAACGTAAAAAGATTACATATATTGACAATGCCATTGTTAAAGTAATCTAATTACATGTATTTTGCTTACTATGGTTTAAGTAATCAGATACATATACATATAACACAATTGTACACAAGCTTACCTAAAGACCGGCTAGCTCAGTAGGTAAAGCACGAGACTCTTAACGTATCGGTCATGGGTTCGAGTCCTGCATTACACATAAAATGAGTAGAAGAGGTGATGCTCAAAATCTTATTCACAATCCTATTACTATGGTAAAAGTAATCAGAATACATATATTGACAATGCTAATGTTAAATTAATCTGATTACATGTATTTTGATTACTATGGGTTAAGTAATCAGATACCTATACATATAACACAATTGTACACAATCTTACCTAAAGCCCGGCTAGCTCAGTAGGTAAAGCACGAGACTCTTAACCTAAGAGTCATGGGTTCGAGTCCTGCGTTACACGTAAAAGAGGTAATGCTCAAAATCTTATTCATAATCCTATTACTATGGTAAAAGTAATCAGAATACATATATTGAGACTGCTATTGTGAAAGTAATCTGATTACATGTATTTTGATTACTATGGTTTAAGTAATCAGATACCTATACATATAACACAATTATACGCAATCTTACCTAAAGTCCGGCTAGCTCAGTAGGTAAAGCAGGAGACTCTTAACCTAAGGGTCATGGGTTCGAGTCCTGCGTTACACATAAAATGAACAAAAGAGGTGATGCTCAAAATCTGATTCGCAATTCTATTACTATGGTAAAAGTAATTAGAATACATATATTGACAATGCTATTATTAAATTAATCTGATTACATGTATTTTGATTACTATGGTTTAAGTAATCAGATACCTATACATATAACACAATTATACACAATCTTACCTAAAACCCGGCTAGCTCAGTAGGTAAAGCATGAGACTCTTAACTTAAGGGTCATGGGTTCGAATCCTGCGTTACACATAAAATGAGTGAAAGAGGTGATGCTCAAAATCTTATTCACAATCCTATTACTATGGTAAAATTAAAGAGATTATATATATTGACTATGCCATTGTTAAAGTAATCTAATTACCTGTCTTTTGCTTACTATGGTTTAAGTAATCAGATACCTATACATATACCACAATTGTACACAATCTTACCAAAAGCCCGGCTAGCTCAGTAGGTAAAGCACAAGACTCTAAACGTAAGGGTCATGGGTTCGAGTCCTGCGTTACACATAAAATGAGTTAAAGAGGTGATGCTCAAAATCTTATTCACAATCCTATTACGATGGTAAAAGATTACATATATTGCCATTGTTAAAGTAATCGAATTACATGTATTTTGATTACTATGGTTTAAGTAATCAGATACCTATACATATATCACAATTATATACAACCTTACCTAAAGCCTGGCTAGCTCAGTAGGTAAAGCATGAGACTCTTAACCTAAGGGTCATGGGTTCAAGTCCTGCGTTACTCGTAAAAGAGGTGATGCTCAAAACCTTATTCACAATCCTATTACTATGGTAAAAGATTACATATATTGACAATGCCATTGTTAAAGTAATCTAATTACATGTATTTTGCTTACTATGGTTTAAGTAATCAGATACCTATACATATAACACAATTGTACACAATCTTAACTAAAGACCGGCTAGCTCAGTAGATAAAGCACGAGACTCTTAAAGTAAGGGTCATGGGTTCGAGTCCTGCGTTACACACAAAATGAGTAAAAGAGGTGATGCTCAAAATCTGATTGGCAATTCTATTACTATGGTAAACGTAAAAAGATTACATATATTGACAATGCCATTGATAAAGTAATCTAATTACATGTATTTTGCTTACTATGGTTTAAGTAATCAGATACCTATACATATACCACAATTGTACACAGTCTTACCAAAAGCCCGGCTAGCTCAGTAGATAAAGCACGAGACTCTAACCGTAAGGGTCATGGGTTCGAGTCCTGCGTTACACATAAAATGAGTAAAAGAGCTGATGCTCAAAATCTTATTCATAATCCTATTACTATGGTAAAAGTAAAAAGATTACATATATTGACAATGCATTTGTTAAAGTAATCTAATTACATGTATTTTGCTTACTATGATTTAAGTAATCAGATGCCTATACATATAACACAATGGTACACAAGCTTACCTAAAGACCGGCTAGCTCAGTAGGTAAAGCACGAGACTCTTAAAGTAAGGGTCATGGGTTCAAGTCCTGCGTTACACATAAAATGAATAAAAGAGGTGATGCTCAAAGTCTGTTTTGCAATTCTATTACTATGGTAAACGTAATTAGAATACATATATTGACAATGCTATTATTAAATTAATCTGATTACATGTATTTTGATTACTATGGTTTAAGTAATCAGATACCTATACATATAACACAATTATACACAATCTTACCTAAAGCCCGGCTAGCTCAGTAGGTAAAGCATGAGACTCTTAACCTAAGGGTCATGTGTTCGAGTCCTGCGTTACACATAAAATGAGTAAAAGAGGTGATGCTGAATATCTTATTCACAATCCTATTACTATGGTAAAAGTAATTAGAATACATATATTGACAATGCTATTATTAAATTAATCTGATTACATGTATTTTGATTACTATGGGTTAAGTAATCAGATACCTATACATATAACACAATTGTACACAAGCTTACCTAAAGACCGGCTAGCTCAGTAGGTAAAGCATGAGACTCTTATCCTCAGGGTCATGGGTTCGACTCCTGCGTTACACATAAAAAGAAAAAAAGAGGTGATGCTCAAAATCTGATTCGCAATTCTATTACTATGGTAAACGTAAAAAGATTACATATATTGACAATGCCATTGTTAAAGTAATCTAATTACATGTATTTTGCTTACTATGGTTTAAGTAATCAGATACCTATACATATAACACAATTGTACACAAGCTTACGTAAGGACCGGCTAGCTCAGTAGGTAAAGCACGAGACTCTTAACGTAAGGGTCATGGGTTCGAGTCCTGCGTTACACACAAAATGAGTAAAAGAGGTGATGCTCAAAATCTGATTCGCAATTCTATTACTATGGTAAAAGATTACATATATTGACAATGCCATTGTTAAAGTAATCTAATTACATGTATTTTGCTTACTATGGTTTAAGTAATCAGATACCTATACATATAACACAATTGTACACAACCTTACCTAAAGCCCGGCTAGCTCAGTAGGTAAAGCACGAAACTCTTAAAATAAGGGTCATGGGTTCGAGTCCTGCGTTACACATGAAATGAGTAAAAGAGGTGATGCTCAAAATCTTATTCACAATCCTATTACTATGGTAAAAGTAATCAGAATACATATATTGACAATGCTATTATTAAATTAAACTGATTACATGTATTTTGATTACTATGGTTTAAGTAATCAGATACCTATACATATAACACAATTGTACACAAGCTTACCTAAAGACTGGCTAGCTCAGTAGGTAAAGCACGAGACTCTTAACGTAAGGGTCATGGGTTCGAGTCCTGCGTTACACATAAAATGAGTAAAAGAGGTGATTCTTAAAATCTGATTCGCTATTCTATTACTACGTAAAACGATTACATATATTGACAATGCCATTGTTAAAGTAATCTAATTACATGTATTTTGCTTACTATGGTTTAAGTAATCAGATACCTATACATATAACACAATTGTACACAAGCTTACCTAAAGACCGGCTAGCTCAGTAGGTAAAGCACGGGACTCTTAACCTAAGAGTCATGGGTTCGAGTCCTGCGTTACACATAAAATGAGTAAAAGAGCTGATGCTCAAAATCTTATTCACAATCGTATTACTATGGTAAAAGTAAAAAGATTACATATATTGACAATGCCATTGTTAAAGTAATCTAATTACATGTATTTTGCTTACTATGGTTTAAGTAATCAGATGCCTATACATATAACACAATTGTATGTAGTCTTAACTAAAGCTCGGCTAGCTCAGTAGGTAAAGAACGAGACTCTTAACGTAAGGGTCATGGGTTCGAGTCCTGCGTTACACATAAAATGAGTAAAAGAGGTGATGCTGAAAATCTTATTCACAATCCTATTACTATGGTAAAAGTAATTAGAATACATATATTGACAATGCTATTATTAAATTAATCTGATTACATGTATTTTGATTACTATAGTTTAAGTAATCAGATACCTATACATATAACACAATTGTACACAAGCTTACCTAAAGACCGGCTAGCTCAGTAGGTAAAGCACGAGACTCTTAACGTAAGGGTCATGGGTTCGAGTCTTGCGTTACACATAAAATGAGTAAAAGAGCTGATGCTCAAAATCTGATTCACAATCCTATTACTATGGTAAAAGTAAAAAGATTACATATATTGACAATGCCATTGTTAAAGTAATCTAATTACATGTATTCTGCTTACTATGATTTAAGTAATCAGATACCTATACATATAACACAATTGTACACAATCTTACCAAAGGCCCGGCTAGCTCAGTAGGTAAAGCACAAGATTCTTAACGTAAGGGTCATGGGTTCGAGTCCTGCGTTACACGTAAAAGAGGTGATGCTCAAAATCTTATTCACAATCCTATTACTATGGTAAAAGTAAAAAGATTACATATATTGACAATGCTATTATTAAATTAATCTGATTACATGTATTTTGATTACTATGGTTTAAGTCATCAGATACCTATACATATAACACAATTATACACAATCTTACCTAAAGCCCGGCTAGCACCTTAGGTAAAGCATGAGACTCTTATCCTAAGGGTCATGGGTTCGAGTCCTGCGTTACACGTAAAAGAGGTGATGCTCAAAATCTTATTCACAATCCTATTACTATGGTAAAAGTAAAAAGATTACATATATTGACAATGCCATTGTTAAAGTAATCTAATTACATGTATTTTGCTTACTATGGTTTAAGTAATCAGATACCTATAAATATAACACAATTGTACACAAGCTTACCTAAAGACGGGCTCGCTCAGTGGGTAAAGCACGAGACTCTTAACGTAAGGGTCATGGGTTCGAGTCCTGCGTTACACGTAAAAGAGGTTATGCTCAGAATCTTATTCACAATCCTATTACTATGGTAAAAGTAATCAGAATACATATATTGACAATGCTATTGTTAAATTAATCTGATTACATGTATTTTGATTACTATGGTTTAAGTAATCAGATACCTATACAAATAACACAATTGTACGCAATCATACCTAAAGCTCGGCTAGCTCAGTAGGTAAAGCATGAGACTCTTGACCCAAGGGTCATGGGTTCAAGTCCTGCGTTACACGTAAAAGAGGTGATGCTCAAAATCTTATTCACAATCCTATTACTATGATAAAAGTAAAAAGATTACATATATTGACAATGCCATTGTTAAAGTAATCTAATTACATGTATTTTGCTTACTATGGTTTAAGTAATCAGATACCTATACATATAACACAATTGTACACAAGCTTACCTAAAGACCAGCTAGCTCAGTAGATAAAGCACGAGACTCTTAACGTAAGGGTCATGGGTTCGAGTCCTGCATTACACATAAAATGAGTAGAAGAGGTGATGCTCAAAATCTTATTCACAATCCTATTACTATGGTAAAAGTAATCAGAATACATATATTGACAATGCTATTGTTAAATTAATCTGATTACATGTATTTTGATTACTATGGGTTAAGTAATCAGATACCTATACATATAACACAATTGTACGCAATCTTACCTAAAGCTCGGTTAGCTCAGTAGGTAAAGCATGAGACTCTTGACCCAAGGGTCATGGTTTCGAGTCCTGCGTTACACATAAAATGAGTAAGAGAGGTGATGCTCGAAATCTTATTCACAATCCTATTACTATGGTAAAAGTAATTAGAATACATATATTGACAATGCTATTATTAAATTAATCTGATTACATGTATTTTGCTTACTATGGTTTAAGTAATCAGATACCTATACATATAACACAATTGTACACAATCTTACCTAAAGACCGGCTAGCTCAGTAAGTAAAGTAGGAGACTCTTAACCTAAGGGTCATGGGTTCGAGTCCTGCGTTACACGTAAAAGAGGTGATGCTCAAAATCTTATTCACAATCCTATTACTATGGTAAAAGTAAAAAGATTACATATATTGACAATGCTATTATTAAATTAATCTGATTACATGTATTTTGATTACTATGGTTTAAGTCATCAGATACCTATACATATAACACAATTATACACAATCTTATCTAAAGCCCGGCTAGCTCCGTAGATAAAGCATGAGACTCTTATCCTAAGGGTCATGGGTTCGAGTCCTGCGTTACACGTAAAAGAGGTGATGCTCAAAATCTTATTCACAATCCTACTACTATGGTAAAAGTAAAAAGATTACATATATTGACAATGCCATTGTTAAAGTAATCTAATTACATGTATTTTGCTTACTATGGTTTAAGTAATCAGATACCTATAAATATAACACAATTGTACACAAGCTTACCTAAAGACCGGCTAGCTCAGTAGGTAAAGCACGAGACTCTTAACGTAAGGGTCATGGGTTCGAGTCCTGCGTTACACGTAAAAGAGGTTATGCTCAGAATCTTATTCGCAATCTTATTACTATGGTAAAAGTAATCAGAATACATATATTGACAATGCTATTGTTAAATTAATCTGATTACATGTATTTTGATTACTATGGTTTAAGTAATCAGATACCTATACAAATAACACAATTGTACGCAATCATACCTAAAGCTCGGCTAGCTCAGTAGGTAAAGCATGAGACTTTTGACCCAAGGGTCATGGGTTCGAGTCCTGCGTTACACATAAAATGAGTAAAAGAGGTGATGCTCAAAATCTTATTCACAATCCTATTACTATGGTAAAAGTAAAAAGATTACATATATTGACAATGCCATTGTTAAAATAATCTAATTACATGTATTTTGCTTACTATGGTTTAAGTAATCAGATACCTATAAATATAACACAATTGTACACAAGCTTACCTAAAGACAGGCTAGCTCAGTAGGTAAAGCACAAGACTCTTAACGTAAGGGTCATGGGTTCGAGTCCTGCATTACACGTAAAAGAGGTGATGCTCAAAATCTTATTCACAATCCTATTACTATGGTAAAAGTAAAAAGATTACATATATTGACAATGCCATTGTTAACGTAATCTAATTATATGTATTTTGATTAATATGGTTTAAGTAATCAGATACCTATACATATAACACAATTGTACACAAGCTTACGTAAGGACCGGCTAGCTCAGTAGGTAAAGCAGGAGACTCTTAGCGTAAGGGTCATGGGTTCGAGTCCTGCGTTACACATAAAATGAGTAAAAGAGGTGATGCTCAAAATCTAATTCGCAATTCTATTACTATGGTAAAAGATTACATATATTGACAATGCCATTGTTAAAGTAATCTAATTACATGTATTTTGCTTACTATGGTTTAAGTAATCAGATACCTATACATATAACACAATTGTACACAATCTTACCTAAAGCCCGGCTAGCTCAGTAGGTAAAGCACGAAACTCTTAAAGTAAGGGTCATGGGTTCAAGTCCTGCGTTACACATGAAATGAGTAAAAGAGGTGATGCTCAAAATCTTATTCACAATCCTATTACTATGGTAAAAGTAATCAGAATACATATATTGACAATGCTATTATTAAATTAATCTGATTACATGTATTTTGATTACTATGGTTTAAGTAATCAGATACCTATACATATAACACAATTGTACACAAGCTTACCTAAAGACCGGCTAGCTCAGTAGATAAAGCACGAGATTCTTAACGTAAGGGTCATGGGTTCGAGTCCTGCGTTACACATAAAATGAATAAAAGAGGTGATGCTCAAAATCTGATTCGCAATTCTATTACTATGGTAAAAGATTACATATATTGACAATGCCATTGTTAAAGTAATCTAATTACATGTATTTTGCTTACTGTGGTTTAAGTAATCAGATACCTATACATATAACACAATTGTACACAAGCTGACCTAAAGACCGGCTAGCTCAGTAGGTAAAGCACGAGACTCTTAACGTAAGGGTCATGGGTTCGAGTCCTGCGTTACACATAAAATGAGTAAAAGAGGTGATTCTTAAAATCTGATTCGCAATTCTATTACTACGTAAAACGATTACATATATTGACAATGCCATTGTTAAAGTAATCTAATAACATGTATTTTGCTTACTATGGTTTAAGTAATCAGATACCTATACATATAACACAATTGTACACAATTTACCTAAAGACCGGCTAGCTCAGTAGGTAAAGCACGAGACTCTTAAAGTAAGGCTCATGGGTTCGAGTCCTGCGTTACACATAAAATGAATAAAAGAGGTGATGCTCAAAATCTGATTCGCAATTCTATTACTATGGTAAACGTAAAAAGATTACATATATTGACAATGCCATTGTTAAAGTAATCTAAATACATGTATTTTGCTTACTATGGTTTAAGTAATCAGATACCTATACATATAACACAATTGTACACAATCTTACACAAAAGCCAGGCTAGCTCAGTAGGTAAAGCACGAGACTCTAAACGTAAGGGTCATGGGTTCGAGTCCTGCATTACACATGAAATGAGTAAAAGAGGTGATGCTCAAAATCTGATTCGCAATTCTATTACTATGGTAAAAGATTACATATATTGACAATGCTATTGTTAAATTAATCTGATTACATGTATTTTGATTACTATGGTTTAAGTAATCAGATACATATACATATAACACAATTGTACGCAATCTTACCTAAAGCTCGGTTAGCTCAGTAGGTAACGCATGAGACTTTTGATCCAAGGGTCATTGGTTCGAGTCCTGCGTTACACATAAAATAAGTAAAAGAGGTGATGCTCAAAATCTTATTCACAATCCTATTACTATGGTAAAAGTAAAAAGATTACATATATTGACAATGCCATTGTTAAAGTAATCTAATTACATGTATTTTGATTACTATGGTTTAAGTCATCAGATACGTATACATATGACACAATTGTACACAAGCTTACATAAAGCCCGGCTAGCTCATTAGGTAAAGCACAAGACTCTTAACGTAAGGGTCATGGGTTCAAGTCCTGTGTTACACATAAAATGAGTAAAAGAGGTGATGCTGAAAATCTTATTCACAATCCTATTACTATGGTAAAAGTAATTAGAATACATATATTGACAATGCTATTATTAAATTAATCTGATTACATGTATTTTGATTACTATGGTTTAAGTAATCAGATACCTATACATATAACACAATTGTACACAGTCTTACCAAAAGCCCGGCTAGCTCAGTAGGTAAAGCATGAGACTCTTAACCTAAGGGTCATGGGTTCGAGTCCTGCGTTACACATAAAATGAGTGAAAGAGGTGATGCTCAAAATCGTATTCACAATCCTATTACTATGGTAAAATTAAATAGATTACATATATTGACTATGCCATTGTTAAAGTAATCTAATTACCTGTATTTTGCTTACTATGGTTTAAGTAATTAGATACCTATACATATACCACAATTGTACACAATCTTACCAAAAGCCCGGCTAGCTCAGTAGGTAAAGCACAAGACTCTAAACGTAAGGGTCATGGGTTCGAGTCCTGCGTTATACATAAAATGAGTAAAAGAGGTGATGCTCAAAATCTTATTCACAATCCCATTACTATGGTAAAAGATTACATATATTGACAATGCCATTGTTAAAGTAATCTAATTACATGTATTTTGATTACTATGGTTTAAGTAATCAGATACCTATACATATATCACAATTATACACAATCTTACCTAAAGCCTGGCTAGCTCAGTAGGTAAAGCATGAGACTCTTAACCTAAGGGTCATAGGTTCGAGTCCTGCGTTACACATAAAATGAGTGAAAGAGGTTGACTATGCCATTGTTAAAGTAATCTAATCACCTGTATTTTGCTTACTATGGTTTAAGTAATCAGATACATATACATATACCACAATTGTACACAATCTTAACAAAAGCCCGGCTAGCTCAGTAGGTAAAGCACAAGACTCTTAACGTAAGGGTCATGGGTTCGAGTCCTGCGTTACACGTAAAAGAGGTGATGCTCAGAATCTTATTCACAATCCTATTACTATGGTAAAAGTAAAAAGATTACATATATTGACAATGCTATTATTAAATTAATCTGATTACATGTATTTTGATTACTATGGTTTAAGTAATCAGATACCTATACATATAACACAATTATACACAATCTTACCTAAAGCCCGACTAGCTCCGTAGGTAAAGCATGAGACTCTTATCCTAAGGGTCATGGGTTCGAGTCCTGCGTTACACGTAGAAGAGGTGATGCTCAAAATCTGATTCGCAATTCTATTACTATGGTAAACGTAAAAAGATTACATATATTGACAATGCCATTGTAAAAGTAATCTAATTACATGTATTTTGCTTACTATGGTTTAAGTAATCAGATACATATACATATAACACAATTGTACACAATCTTACCAAAAGCCTGGCTAGCTCAGTAGGTAAAGCACGAGACTCTAAACGTAAGGGTCATGGGTTCGAGTCCTGCATTACACATAAAATGAGTAAAAGAGGTGATGCTCAAAATCTTATTCACAATCCTATTACTATGGTAAAAGTAAAAAGATTACATATATTGACAATGCCATTGTTAAAGTAATCTAATTACATGTATTTTGCTTACTATGGTTTAAGTAATCAGATACCTATACATATAACACAATTGTACACAAGCTTACCTAAAGACCGGCTAGCTCAGTAGGTAAAGCACGAGACTCTTAACGTAAGGGTCATGGGTTCGAGTCCTGCATTACACATAAAATGAGTAGAAGAGGTGATGCTCAAAATCTTATTCACAATCCTATTACTATGGTAAAAGTAATCAGAATACATATATTGACAATGTTAAATTAATCTGATTACATGTATTTTGATTACTATGGGTTAAGTAATCAGATACCTATACATATAACACAATTGTACACAATCTTACCTAAAGCCCGGCTAGCTCAGTAGGTAAAGCACGAGACTCTTAACCTAAGAGTCATGGGTTCGAGTCCTGCGTTACACGTAAAAGAGGTAATGCTCAAAATCTTATTCATAATCCTATTACTATGGTAAAAGTAATCAGAATACATATATTGAGACTGCTATTGTGAAAGTAATCTGATTACATGTATTTTGATTACTATGGTTTAAGTAATCAGATACCTATACATATAACACAATTATAGGCAATCTTACCTAAAGTCCGGCTAGCTCAGTAGGTAAAGCAGGAGACTCTTAACCTAAGGGTCATGGGTTCGAGTCCTGCGTTACACATAAAATGAACAAAAGAGGTGATGCTCAAAATCTGATTCGCAATTCTATTACTATGGTAAAAGATTACATATATTGACAATGCCATTGTTAAAGTAATCTAATTACATGTATTTTGCTTACTATGGTTTAAGTAATCAGATACCTATAAATATAACACAATTGTACACAAGCTTACCTAAAGACGGGCTAGCTCAGTAGGTAAAGCACGAGACTCTTAACGTAAGGGTCATGGGTTCGAGTCCTGCGTTACACATAAAATGAGTAAAAGAGGTGATTCTTAAAATCTGATTCGCAATTCTATTACTACGTAAAACGATTACATATATTGACAATTCCATTGTTAAAGTAATCTAATTACATGTATTTTGCTTACTTTGGTTTAAGTAATCAGATACCTATACATATAACACAATTGTACACAATCTTACCTAAAGACCGGCTAGCTCAGTAGGTAAAGCACGAGACTCTTAAAGTAAGGGTCATGGGTTCGAGTCCTGCGTTACACATAAAATGAATAAAAGAGTTGATGCTCAAAATCTGATTCGCAATTCTATTACTATGGTAAAAAGATTACATATATTGACAATGCCATTGTTAACGTAATCTAATTACATGTATTTTGCTTACTATGGTTTTAAGTAATCAGATACGTATACATATGACACAATTGTACACAAGCTTACATAAAGCCCGGCTAGCTCATTAGGTAAAGCACAAGACTCTTAACGTAAGGGTCATGGGTTCAAGTCCTGTGTTACACATAAAATGAGTAAAAGAGGTGATGCTGAAAATCTTATTCACAATCCTATTACTATGGTAAAAGTAATTAGAATACATATATTGACAATGCTATTATTAAATTAATCTGATTACATGTATTTTGATTACTATGGTTTAAGTAATCAGATACCTATACATATAACACAATTGTACACAGTCTTACCAAAAGCCCGGCTAGCTCAGTAGGTAAAGCATGAGACTCTTAACCTAAGGGTCATGGGTTCGAGTCCTGCGTTACACATAAAATGAGTGAAAGAGGTTATGCTCAAAATCGTATTCACAATCCCATTACTATGGTAAAAGATTACATATATTGACAATGCCATTGTTAAAGTAATCTAATTACATGTATTTTGATTACTATGGTTTAAGTAATCAGATACCTATACATATACCACAATTGTACACAACCTTGCCTAAAGCCTGGCTAGCTCAGTAGGTAAAGCATGAGACTCTTAACGTAAGGGTCATGGGTTCGAGTCCTGCGTTATGCACGTAAAAGAGGTTATGCTCCGAATCTTATTCCCAATCCTATTACTATGGTAAAAGTAATTACAATACATATATTGACAATGCTATTATTAAATTAATCTGATTACATGTATTTTGATTACTATGGCTTAAGTAATCAGATACCTATACATATAACACCATTATACACAATGTGACCTAAAGCCCGGCTAGCGCAGTAGGGAAAGCATGAGACTCTTAACCTAAGAGTCATGGGTTCGAGTCCTGCGTTACACATAAAATGAGTAAAAGAGGTGATGCTCAAAATCTTATTCACAATCCTATTACTATGGTAAAAGTAATCAGAATACATATATTGAGA
This sequence comes from Scomberomorus guttatus, assembly GCA_038419695.1. Lineage (NCBI taxonomy): Eukaryota > Metazoa > Chordata > Actinopteri > Scombriformes > Scombridae > Scomberomorus > Scomberomorus guttatus. The sequence continues at coordinate 22,717,428 of CM076456.1, read as the reverse complement.
CTGCTATTGTTAAAGTAATCTGATTACATGTATTTTGATTACTATGGTTTAAGTAATCAGATACCTATACATATAACACAATTGTACACAATCTTACCTAAAGACCGGCTAGCTCAGTAGGTAAAGCATGAGACTCTTGACCCAAGGGTCATGGGTTCGAGTCCTGCGTTACACATAAAATGAGTAAAAGAGGTGATGCTCAAAATCTGATTCGCAATTCTATTACTATGGTAAAAGTAAAAAGATTACATATATTGACAATGCCATTGTTAACGTAATCTAATTACATGTATTTTGCTTACTATGGTTTAAGTAATCAGATACCTATACATATAATACAATTGTACACAAGTTTACCTAAAGCCCGGCTAGCTCATTAGGTAAAGCACAAGACTCTTAACGTAAGGGTCATGGGTTCGAGTCCTGCGTTACACATAAAATGAGTAAAAGAGGTGATGCAGAAAATCTTATTCACAATCCTATTACTATGGTAAAAGTAATTAGAATACATATATTGACAATGCTATTATTAAATTAATCTGATTACATGTATTTTGATTACTATGGTTTAAGTAATCAGATACCTATACATATAACACAATTATACACAATCTTACCTAAAACCCGGCTAGCTCAGTAGGTAAAGCGTGAGACTCTTAACTTAAGGGTCATGGGTTCGAATCCTGCGTTACACATAAAATGAGTGAAAGAGGTGATGCTCAAAATCTTATTCACAATCCTATTACTATGGTAAAATTAAAGAGATTATATATATTGACTATGCCATTGTTAAAGTAATCTAATTACCTGTCTTTTGCTTACTATGGTTTAAGTAATCAGATACCTATACATATACCACAATTGTACACAATCTTACCAAAAGACCGGCTAGCTCAGTAGGTAAAGCACAAGACTCTAAACGTAAGGGTCATGGGTTCGAGTCCTGCGTTACACATAAAATGAGTAAAAGAGGTGATGCTCAAAATCTTATTCACAATCCTATTACGATGGTAAAAGATTACATATATTGTTAAAGTAATCGAATTACATGTATTTTGATTACTATGGTTTAAGTAATCAGATACCTATACATATATCACAATTATACACAACCTTACCTAAAGCCTGGCTAGCTCAGTAGGTAAAGCATGAGACTCTTAACCTAAGGGTCATGGGTTCAAGTCCTGCGTTACTCGTAAAAGAGGTGATGCTCAAAACCTTATTCACAATCCTATTACTATGGTAAAAGATTACATATATTGACAATGCCATTGTTAAAGTAATCTAATTACATGTATTTTGCTTACTATGGTTTAAGTAATCAGATACCTATACATATAACACAATTGTACACAATCTTAACTAAAGACCGGCTAGCTCAGTAGATAAAGCACGAGACTCTTAAAGTAAGGGTCATGGGTTCGAGTCCTGCGTTACACACAAAATGAGTAAAAGAGGTGATGCTCAAAATCTGATTCGCAATTCTATTACTATGGTAAACGTAAAAAGATTACATATATTGACAATGCCATTGATAAAGTAATCTAATTACATGTATTTTGCTTACTATGGTTTAAGTAATCAGATACCTATACATATACCACAATTGTACACAGTCTTACCAAAAGCCCGGCTAGCTCAGTAGATAAAGCACGAGACTCTAAACGTAAGGGTCATGGGTTCGAGTCCTGCGTTACACATAAAATGAGTAAAAGAGCTGATGCTCAAAATCTTATTCACAATCCTATTACTATGGTAAAAGTAAAAAGATTACATATATTGACAATGCCATTGTTAAAGTAATCTAATTACATGTATTTTGCTTACTATGATTTAAGTAATCAGATGCCTGTACATATAACACAATGGTACACAAGCTTACCTAAAGACCGGCTAGCTCAGTAGGTAAAGCACGAGACTCTTAAATTAAGGGTCATGGGTTCAAGTCCTGCGTTACACATAAAATGAATAAAAGAGGTGATGCTCAAAGTCTGTTTTGCAATTCTATTACTATGGTAAACGTAATTAGAATACATATATTGACAATGCTATTATTAAATTAATCTGATTACATGTATTTTGATTACTATGGTTTAAGTAATCAGATACCTATACATATAACACAATTATACACAATCTTACCTAAAGCCCGGCTAGCTCAGTAGGTAAAGCATGAGACTCTTAACCTAAGGGTCATGTGTTCGAGTCCTGCGTTACACATAAAATGAGTAAAAGAGGTGATGCTGAATATCTTATTCACAATCCTATTACTATGGTAAAAGTAATTAGAATACATATATTGACAATGCTATTATTAAATTAATCTGATTACATGTATTTTGATTACTATGGGTTAAGTAATCAGATACCTATACATATAACACAATTGTACACAAGCTTACCTAAAGACCGGCTAGCTCAGTAGGTAAAGCATGAGACTCTTATCCTCAGGGTCATGGGTTCGACTCCTGCGTTACACATAAAATGAAAAAAAGAGGTGATGCTCAAAATCTGATTCGCAATTCTATTACTATGGTAAACGTAAAAAGATTACATATATTGACAATGCCATTGTTAAAGTAATCTAATTACATGTATTTTGCTTACTATGGTTTAAGTAATCAGATACCTATACATATAACACAATTGTACACAAGCTTACGTAAGGACCGGCTAGCTCAGTAGGTAAAGCACGAGACTCTTAACATAAGGGTCATGGGTTCGAGTCCTGCGTTACACACAAAATGAGTAAAAGAGGTGATGCTCAAAATCTGATTCGCAATTCTATTACTATGGTAAAAGATTACATATATTGACAATGCCATTGTTAAAGTAATCTAATTACATGTATTTTGCTTACTATGGTTTAAGTAATCAGATACCTATACATATAACACAATTGTACACAATCTTACCTAAAGCCCGGCTAGCTCAGTAGGTAAAGCACGAAACTCTTAAAATAAGGGTCATGGGTTCGAGTCCTGCGTTACACATGAAATGAGTAAAAGAGGTGATGCTCAAAATCTTATTCACAATCCTATTACTATGGTAAAAGTAATCAGAATACATATATTGACAATGCTATTATTAAATTAAACTGATTACATGTATTTTGATTACTATGGTTTAAGTAATCAGATACCTATACATATAACACAATTGTACACAAGCTTACCTAAAGACTGGCTAGCTCAGTAGGTAAAGCACGAGACTCTTAACGTAAGGGTCATGGGTTCGAGTCCTGCGTTACACATAAAATGAGTAAAAGAGGTGATTCTTAAAATCTGATTCGCTATTCTATTACTACGTAAAACGATTACATATATTGACAATGCCATTGTTAAAGTAATCTAATTACATGTATTTTGCTTACTATGGTTTAAGTAATCAGATACCTATACATATAACACAATTGTACACAAGCTTACCTAAAGACCGGCTAGCTCAGTAGGTAAAGCACGAGACTCTTAACCTAAGAGTCATGGGTTCGAGTCCTGCGTTACACATAAAATGAGTAAAAGAGCTGATGCTCAAAATCTTATTCACAATCGTATTACTATGGTAAAAGTAAAAAGATTACATATATTGACAATGCCATTGTTAAAGTAATCTAATTACATGTATTTTGCTTACTATGGTTTAAGTAATCAGATGCCTATACATATAACACAATTGTATGTAGTCTTAACTAAAGCTCGGCTAGCTCAGTAGGTAAAGAACGAGACTCTTAACGTAAGGGTCATGGGTTCGAGTCCTGCGTTACACATAAAATGAGTAAAAGAGGTGATGCTGAAAATCTTATTCACAATCCTATTACTATGGTAAAAGTAATTAGAATAAATATATTGACAATGCTATTATTAAATTAATCTGATTACATGTATTTTGATTACTATAGTTTAAGTAATCAGATACCTATACATATAACACAATTGTACACAAGCTTACCTAAAGACCGGCTAGCTCAGTAGGTAAAGCACGAGACTCTTAACGTAAGGGTCATGGGTTCGAGTCTTGCGTTACACATAAAATGAGTAAAAGAGCTGATGCTCAAAATCTGATTCACAATCCTATTACTATGGTAAAAGTAAAAAGATTACATATATTGACAATGCCATTGTTAAAGTAATCTAATTACATGTATTCTGCTTACTATGATTTAAGTAATCAGATACCTATACATATAACACAATTGTACACAATCTTACCAAAGGCCCGGCTAGCTCAGTAGGTAAAGCACAAGATTCTTAACGTAAGGGTCATGGGTTCGAGTCCTGCGTTACACGTAAAAGAGGTGATGCTCAGAATCTTATTCACAATCCTATTACTATGGTAAAAGTAAAAAGATTACATATATTGACAATGCTATTATTAAATTAATCTGATTACATGTATTTTGATTACTATGGTTTAAGTAATCAGATACCTATACATATAACACAATTATACACAATCTTACCTAAAGCCCGGCTAGCTCCGTAGGTAAAGCATGAGACTCTTATCCTAAGGGTCATGGGTTCGAGTCCTGCGTTACACGTTAAAGAGGTGATGCTCAAAATCTTATTCACAATCCTATTACTATGGTAAAAGTAAAAAGATTACATATATTGACAATGCCATTGTTAAAGTAATCTAATTACATGTATTTTGCTTACTATGGTTTAAGTAATCAGATACCTATAAATATAACACCATTGTACACAAGCTTACCTAAAGACGGGCTAGCTCAGTAGGTAAAGCGCGAGACTGGTAACGTAAGGGTCATGGGTTCGAGTCCTGCGTTACACGTAAAAGAGGTTATGCTCAGAATCTTATTCACAATCCTATTACTATGGTAAAAGTAATCAGAATACATATATTGACAATGCTATTGTTAAATTAATCTGATTACATGTATTTTGATTACTATGGTTTAAGTAATCAGATACCTATACATATAACACAATTGTACGCACTCTTATCTAAAGCTTGGTTAGCTCAGTAGGTAAAGCATGAGACTCTTGACCCAAGGGTCATGGGTTCGAGTCCTGCGTTACACATAAAATGAGTAAAAGAGGTGATGCTCGAAATCTTATTCACAATCCTATTACTATGGTAAAAGTAATTAGAATACATATATTGACAATGCTATTATTAAATTAATCTGATTACATGTATTTTGCTTACTATGGTTTAAGTAATCAGATACCTATACATATAACACAATTATACACAATCTTACCTAAAGCCAGGCTAGCTCAGTAGGTAAAGCATGAGACTCTTAACCTAAGGGTCATGGGTTCGAGTCCTGCGTTACACATAAAATGAATAAAAGAGGTGATGCTCAAAATCTTATTCACAATCCTATTACTATGATAAAAGTAATCAGAATACATATATTGACAATGCTATTGTTAAATTAATCTGATTACATGTATTTTGATTACTATGGTTTAAGTAATCAGATACCTATACATATAACACAATTGTACGCACTCTTCCCTAAAACTCGGTTAGCTCAGTAGGTAAAGCATGAGACTCTTGACCCAAGGGTCATGGGTTCGAGTCCTGCGTTACACATAAAATGAGTGAAAGAGGTTGACTATGCCATTGTTAAAGTAATCTAATCACCTGTATTTTGCTTGCTATGGTTTAAGTAATCAGATACCTATACATATACCACAATTGTACACAATCTTACCAAAGGCCCGGCTAGCTCAGTAGGTAAAGCACAAGATTCTTAACGTAAGGGTCATGGGTTCGAGTCCTGCGTTATACGTAAAAGAGGTGATGCTCAGAATCTTATTCACAATCCTATTACTATGGTAAAAGTAAAAAGATTACATATATTGACAATGCTATTATTAAATTAATCTGATTACATGTATTTTGATTACTATGGTTTAAGTAATCAGATACCTATACATATAACACAATTATACACAATCTTACCTAAAGCCCGGCTAGCTCCGTAGGTAAAGCATGAGACTCTTATCCTAAGGGTCATGGGTTCGAGTCCTGCGTTACACGTAAAAGAGGTGATGCTCAAAATCTTATTCACAATCCTATTACTATGGTAAAAGTAAAAAGATTACATATATTGACAATGCCATTGTTAAAGTAATCTAATTACATGTATTTTGCTTACTATGGTTTAAGTAATCAGATACCTATAAATATAACACCATTGTACACAAGCTTACCTAAAGACGGGCTAGCTCAGTAGGTAAAGCGCGAGACTCTTAACGTAAGGGTCATGGGTTCGAGTCCTGCGTTACACGTAAAAGAGGTTATGCTCAGAATCTTATTCACAATCCTATTACTATGGTAAAAGTAATCAGAATACATATATTGACAATGCTATTGTTAAATTAATCTGATTACATGTATTTTGATTACTATGGTTTAAGTAATCAGATACCTATACATATAACACAATTGTACGCACTCTTACCTAAAGCTTGGTTAGCTCAGTAGGTAAAGCATGAGACTCTTGACCCAAGGGTCATGGGTTCGAGTCCTGCGTTACACATAAAATGAGTTAAAGAGGTGATGCTCGAAATCTTATTCACAATCCTATTACTATGGTAAAAGTAATTAGAATACATATATTGACAATGCTATTATTAAATTAATCTGATTACATGTATTTTGCTTACTATGGTTTAAGTAATCAGATACCTATACATATAACACAATTATACACAATCTTACCTAAAGCCCGGCTAGCTCAGTAGGTAAAGCATGAGACTCTTAACCTAAGGGTCATGGGTTCGAGTCCTGCGTTACACATAAAATGAATAAAAGAGGTGATGCTCAAAATCTTATTCACAATCCTATTACTATGGTAAAAGTAATCAGAATACATATATTGACAATGCTATTGTTAAATTAATCTGATTACATTTATTTTGATTACTATGGTTTAAGTAATCAGATACCTATACATATAACACAATTGTACGCACTCTTCCCTAAAACTCGGTTAGCTCAGTAGGTAAAGCATGAGACTCTTGACCCAAGGGTCATGGGTTCGAGTCCTGCGTTACACATAAAATGAGTAAAAGAGGTGATGCTCAAAATCTGATTCGCAATTCTATTACTATGGTAAAAGTAAAAAGATTACATATATTGACAACGCCATTGTTAACGTTATCTAATTACATGTATTTTGCTTACTATGGTTTAAGTAATCAGATACCTATACATATGACACAATTGTACACAAGCTTACCTAAAGCCCGGCTAGCTCATTAGGTAAAACACAAGACTCTTAACGTAAGGGTCATGGGTTCGAGTCCTGCGTTACACATAAAATGAGTAAAAGAGGTGATGCTGAAAATCTTATTCACAATCCTATTACTATGGTAAAAGTAATTAGAATACATATATTGACAATGCTATTATTAAATTAATATGATTACATGTATTTTGCTTACTATGGTTTAAGTAATCAGATACCTATACATATAACACAATTGTACACAATCTTACCTAAAGACCGGCTAGCTCAGCAGGTAAAGTAGGAGACTCTTAACCTAAGGGTCATGGGTTCGAGTCCTGCGTTACACGTAAAAGAGGTGATGCTCAAAATCTTATTCACAATCCTATTACTATGGTAAAAGTAAAAAGATTACATATATTGACAATGCTATTATTAAATTAATCTGATTACATGTATTTTGATTACTATGGTTTAAGTCATCAGATACCTATACATATAACACAATTATACACAATCTTACCTAAAGCCCGGCTAGCTCCTTAGGTAAAGCATGAGACTCTTATCCTAAGGGTCATGGGTTCGAGTCCTGCGTTACACGTAAAAGAGGTGATGCTCAAAATCTTATTCACAATCCTATTACTATGGTAAAAGTAAAAAGATTACATATATTGACAATGCCATTGTTAAAGTAATCTAATTACATGTATTTTGCTTACTATGGTTTAAGTAATCAGATACCTATAAATATAACACAATTGTACACAAGCTTACCTAAAGACGGGCTAGCTCAGTAGGTAAAGCACGAGACTCTTAACGTAAGGGTCATGGGTTCGAGTCCTGCGTTACACGTAAAAGAGGTTATGCTCAGAATCTTATTCACAATCCTATTACTATGGTAAAAGTAATCAGAATACATATATTGACAATGCTATTGTTAAATTAATCTGATTACATGTATTTTGATTACTATGGTTTAAGTAATCAGATACCTATACAAATAACACAATTGTACGCAATCATACCTAAAGCTCGGCTAGCTCAGTAGGTAAAGCATGAGACTCTTGACCCAAGGGTCATGGGTTCAAGTCCTGCGTTACACGTAAAAGAGGTGATGCTCAAAATCTTATTCACAATCCTATTACTATGATAAAAGTAAAAAGATTACATATATTGACAATGCCATTGTTAAAGTAATCTAATTACATGTATTTTGCTTACTATGGTTTAAGTAATCAGATACCTATACATATAACACAATTGTACACAAGCTTACCTAAAGACCGGCTAGCTCAGTAGGTAAAGCACGAGACTCTTAACGTAAGGGTCATGGGTTCGAGTCCTGCATTACACATAAAATGAGTAGAAGAGGTGATGCTCAAAATCTTATTCACAATCCTATTACTATGGTAAAAGTAATCAGAATACATATATTGACAATGTTAAATTAATCTGATTACATGTATTTTGATTACTATGGGTTAAGTAATCAGATACCTATACATATAACACAATTGTACACAAGCTTACCTAAAGACCAGCTAGCTCAGTAGATAAAGCACGAGACTCTTAACGTAAGGGTCATGGGTTCGAGTCCTGCATTACACATAAAATGAGTAGAAGAGGTGATGCTCAAAATCTTATTCACAATCCTATTACTATGGTAAAAGTAATCAGAATACATATATTGACAATGCTATTGTTAAATTAATCTGATTACATGTATTTTGATTACTATGGGTTAAGTAATCAGATACCTATACATATAACACAATTGTACGCAATCTTACCTAAAGCTAGGTTAGCTCAGTAGGTAAAGCATGAGACTCTTGACCCAAGGGTCATGGGTTCAAGTCCTGCATTACACATAAAATGAGTAGAAGAGGTGATGCTCAAAATCTTATTCACAATCCTATTACTATGGTAAAAGTAATCAGAATACATATATTGACAATGCTATTGTTAAATTAATCTGATTACATGTATTTTGATTACTATGGGTTAAGTAATCAGATACCTATACATATAACACAATTGTACGCAATCTTACCTAAAGCTCGGTTAGCTCAGTAGGTAAAGCATGAGACTCTTGACCCAAGGGTCATGGTTTCGAGTCCTGCGTTACACATAAAATGAGTAAGAGAGGTGATGCTCGAAATCTTATGGTAAAAGTAATTAGAATACATATATTGACAATGCTATTATTAAATTAATCTGATTACATGTATTTTGATTACCATGGTTTAAGTAATCAGATACCTATACATATAACACAATTATACACAATCTTACCTAAAGCCCGGCTAGCTCCGTAGGTAAAGCATGAGACTCTTATCCTAAGGGTCATGGGTTCGAGTCCTGCGTTATACGTAAAAGAGGTGATGCTCAAAATCTTATTCACAATCCTATTACTATGGTAAAAGTAAAAAGATTACATATATTGACAATGCCATTGTTAAAGTAATCTAATTACATGTATTTTGCTTACTATGGTTTAAGTAATCAGATACCTATAAATATAACACCATTGTACACAAGCTTACCTAAAGACCGGCTAGCTCAGTAGGTAAAGCACGAGACTCTTAACGTAAGGGTCATGGGTTCGAGTCCTGCGTTACACGTAAAAGAGGTTATGCTCAGAATCTTATTCACAATCCTATTACTATGGTAAAAGTAATCAGAATACATATATTGACAATGCTATTGTTAAATTAATCTGATTACATGTATTTTGATTACTATGGTTTAAGTAATCAGATACCTATACATATAACACAATTGTACGCACTCTTACCTAAAGCTTGGTTAGCTCAGTAGGTAAAGCATGAGACTCTTGACCCAAGGGTCATGGGTTCGAGTCCTGCGTTACACATAAAATGAGTAAAAGAGGTGATGCTCGAAATCTTATTCACAATCCTATTACTATGGTAAAAGTAATTAGAATACATATATTGACAATGCTATTATTAAATTAATCTGATTACATGTATTTTGCTTACTATGGTTTAAGTAATCAGATACCTATACATATAACACAATTATACACAGTCTTACCTAAAGCCCGCCTAGCTCAGTAGGTAAAGCATGAGACTCTTAACCTAAGGGTCATGGGTTCGAGTCCTGCGTTACACATAAAATGAATAAAAGAGGTGATGCTCAAAATCTTATTCACAATCCTATTACTATGGTAAAAGTAATCAGAATACATATATTGACAATGCTATTGTTAAATTAATCTGATTACATGTATTTTGATTACTATGGTTTAAGTAATCAGATACCTATACATATAACACAATTGTACGCACTCTTCCCTAAAACTCGGTTAGCTCAGTAGGTAAAGCATGAGACTCTTAACCCAAGGGTCATGGGTTCGAGTCCTGCGTTACACATAAAATTAGTGAAAGAGGTTGACTATGCCATTGTTAAAGTAATCTAATCACCTGTATTTTGCTTACTATGGTTTAAGTAATCAGATACCTATACATATACCACAATTGTACACAATCTTACCAAAGACCCGGATAGCTCAGTAGGTAAAGCACAAGATTCTTAACGTAAGGGTCATGGGTTCGAGTCCTGCGTTACACGTAAAAGAGGTGATGCTCAGAATCTTATTCACAATCCTATTACTATGGTAAAAGTAAAAAGATTACATATATTGACAATGCCATTGTTAAAGTAATCTAATTACATGTATTTTGCTTACTATGGTTTTTATGTAATCAGATACCTATAAATATAACACCATTGTACACAAGCTTACCTAAAGACGGGCTAGCTCAGTAGGTAAAGCGCGAGACTCTTAACGTAAGGGTCATGGGTTCGAGTCCTGCGTTACACGTAAAAGAGGTTATGCTCAGAATCTTATTCACAATCCTATTACTATGGTAAAAGTAATCAGAATACATATATTGACAATGCTATTGTTAAATTAATCTGATTACATGTATTTTGATTACTATGGTTTAAGTAATCAGATACCTATACATATAACACAATTGTACGCACTCTTACCTGAAGCTTGGTTAGCTCAGTAGGTAAAGCATGAGACTCTTGACCCAAGGGTCATGGGTTCGAGTCCTGCGTTACACATGAAATGATTAAAGAGGTGATGCTCAAAATCTGATTCGCAATTCTATTACTATGGTAAATGTAAAAAGATTACATATATTGACAACGCCATTGTTAACGTAATCTAATTACATGTATTTTGCTTACTATGGTTTAAGTAATCAGATACCTATACATATAACACAATTGTACACAAGCTTAACTAAACCCCGGCTAGCTCATTAGGTAAAACACAAGACTCTTAACGTAAGGGTCATGGGTTCGAGGCCTGCGTTACACATAAAATGAGTAAAAGAGGTGATGCTGAAAATCTTATTCACAATCCTATTACTATGGTAAAAGTAATTAGAATACATATATTGACAATGCTATTATTAAATTAATCTGATTACATGTATTTTGCTTACTATGGTTTAAGTAATCAGATACCTATACATATAACACAATTGTACACAATCTTACCTAAAGACCGGCTAGCTCAGCAGGTAAAGTAGGAGACTCTTAACCTAAGGGTCATGGGTTCGAGTCCTGCGTTACACGTAAAAGAGGTGATGCTCAGAATCTTATTCACAATCCTATTACTATGGTAAAAGTAAAAAGATTACATATATTGACAATGCTATTATTAAATTAATCTGATTACATGTATTTTGATTACTATGGTTTAAGTCATCAGATACCTATACATATAACACAATTATACACAATCTTACCTAAAGCCCGGCTAGCTCCGTAGGTAAAGCATGAGACTCTTATCCTAAGGGTCATGGGTTCGAGTCCTGCGTTACACGTAAAAGAGGTGATGCTCAAAATCTTATTCACAATCCTATTACTATGGTAAAAGTAAAAAGATTACATATATTGACAATGCCATTGTTAAAGTAATCTAATTACATGTATTTTGCTTACTATGGTTTAAGTAATCAGATACCTATAAATATAACACAATTGTACACAAGCTTACCTAAAGACGGGCTAGCTCAGTAGGTAAAGCACGAGACTCTTAACGTAAGGGTCATGGGTTCGAGTCCTGCGTTACACGTAAAAGAGGTTATGCTCAGAATCTTATTCACAATGCTATTACTATGGTAAAAGTAATCAGAATACATATATTGACAATGCTATTGTTAAATTAATCTGATTACATGTATTTTGATTACTATGGTTTAAGTAATCAGATACCTATACATATAACACAATTGTACGCACTCTTACCTAAAGCTTGGTTAGCTCAGTAGGTAAAGCATGAGACTCTTGACCCAAGGGTCATCGGTTCAAGTCCTGCGTTACACGTAAAAGAGGTGATGCTCAAAATCTTATTCACAATCCTATTACTATGATAAAAGTAAAAAGATTACATATATTGACAATGCCATTGTTAAAGTAATCTAATTACATGTATTTTGCTTACTATGGTTTAAGTAATCAGATACCTATACATATAACACAATTGTACACAAGCTTACCTAAAGACCGGCTAGCTCAGTAGGTAAAGCACGAGACTCTTAACGTAAGGGTCATGGGTTCGAGTCCTGCATTGCACATAAAATGAGTAGAAGAGGTGATGCTCAAAATCTTATTCACAATCCTATTACTATGGTAAAAGTAATCAGAATACATATATTGACAATGTTAAATTAATCTGATTACATGTATTTTGATTACTATGGGTTAAGTAATCAGATACCTATACATATAACACAATTGTACACAAGCTTACCTAAAGACCAGCTAGCTCAGTAGATAAAGCACGAGACTCTTAACGTAAGGGTCATGGGTTCGAGTCCTGCATTACACATAAAATGAGTAGAAGAGGTGATGCTCAAAATCTTATTCACAATCCTATTACTATGGTAAAAGTAATCAGAATACATATATTGACAATGCTATTGTTAAATTAATCTGATTACATGTATTTTGATTACTATGGGTTAAGTAATCAGATACCTATACATATAACACAATTGTACGCAATCTTACCTAAAGCTAGGTTAGCTCAGTAGGTAAAGCATGAGACTCTTGACCCAAGGGTCATGGGTTCAAGTCCTGCATTACACATAAAATGACTAGAAGAGGTGATGCTCAAAATCTTATTCACAATCCTATTACTATGGTAAAAGTAATCAGAATACATATATTGACAATGCTATTGTTAAATTAATCTGATTACATGTATTTTGATTACTATGGGTTAAGTAATCAAATACCTATACATATAACACAATTGTACGCAATCTTACCTAAAGCTCGGTTAGCTCAGTAGGTAAAGCATGAGACTCTTGACCCAAGGGTCATGGTTTCGAGTCCTGCGTTACACATAAAATGAGTAAGAGAGGTGATGCTCGAAATCTTATTCACAATCCTATTACTATGGTAAAAGTAATTAGAATACATATATTGACAATGCTATTATTAAATTAATCTGATTACATGTATTTTGATTACTATGGTTTAAGTAATCAGATACCTATACATATAACACAATTATACACAATCTTACCTAAAGCCCGGCTAGCTCAGTAGGTAAAGCATGAGACTCTTAACCTAAGGGTCATGGGTTCGAGTCCTGCGTTACACATAAAATGAATAAAAGAGGTGTTGCTCAAAATCTTATTCACAATCCTATTACTATGGTAAAAGTAATCAGAATACATATATTGACAATGCTATTGTTAAATTAATCTGATTACATGTATTTTGATTACTATGGTTTAAGTAATCAGATACCTATACATATAACACAATTGTACGCACTCTTCCCTAAAACTCGGTTAGCTCAGTAGGTAAAGCATGAGACTCTTGAACCAAGGGTCATGGGTTCGAGTCCTGCGTTACACATAAAATGAGTGAAAGAGGTTGACTATGCCATTGTTAAAGTAATCTAATCACCTGTATTTTGCTTACTATGGTTTAAGTAATCAGATACCTATACATATACCACAATTGTACACAATCTTACCAAAGGCCCGGCTAGCTCAGTAGGTAAAGCACAAGATTCTTAACGTAAGGGTCATGGGTTCGAGTCCTGCTTTACACGTAAAAGAGGTGATGCTCAGAATCTTATTCACAATCCTATTACTATGGTAAAAGTAAAAAGATTACATATATTGACAATGCTATTGTTAAATTAATCTGATTACATGTATTTTGATTACTATGGTTTAAGTAATCAGATACCTATACATATAACACAATTGTACGCACTCTTCCCTAAAACTCGGTTAGCTCAGTAGGTAAAGCATGAGACTCTTGAACCAAGGGTCATGGGTTCGAGTCCTGCGTTACACATAAAATGAGTGAAAGAGGTTGACTATGCCATTGTTAAAGTAATCTAATCACCTGTATTTTGCTTACTATGGTTTAAGTAATCAGATACCTATACATATACCACAATTGTACACAATCTTACCAAAGGCCCGGCTAGCTCAGTAGGTAAAGCACAAGATTCTTAACGTAAGGGTCATGGGTTCGAGTCCTGCTTTACACGTAAAAGAGGTGATGCTCAGAATCTTATTCACAATCCTATTACTATGGTAAAAGTAAAAAGATTACATATATTGACAATGCTATTATTAAATTAATCTGATTACATGTATTTTGATTACTATGGTTTAAGTAATCAGATACCTATACATATAACACAATTATACACAATCTTACCTAAAGCCCGGCCAGCTCCGTAGGTAAAGCATGAGACTCTTATCCTAAGGGTCATGGGTTCGAGTCCTGCGTTACACGTAAAAGAGGTGATGCTCAAAATCTTATTCACAATCCTATTACTATGGTAAAAGTAAAAAGATTACATATATTGACAATGCCATTGTTAAAGTAATCTAATTACATGTATTTTGCTTACTATGGTTTAAGTAATCAGATACCTATAAATATAACACCATTGTACACAAGCTTACCTAAAGACGGGCTAGCTCAGTAGGTAAAGCGCGAGACTCTTAACGTAAGGGTCATGGGTTCAAGTCCTGCATTACACATAAAATGAGTAGAAGAGGTGATGCTCAAAATCTTATTCACAATCCTATTACTATGGTAAAAGTAATCAGAATACATATATTGACACTGCTATTGTTAAAGTAATCTGATTACATGTATTTTGATTACTATGGTTTAAGTAATCAGATACCTATACATATAACACAATTATACACAATTATACGCAATCTTACCTAAAGTCCGGCTAGCTCAGTAGGTAAAGCAGGAGACTCTTAACCTAAGGGTCATGGGTTCGAGTCCTGCGTTACACATAAAATGAACAAAAGAGGTGATGCTCAAAATCTGATTCGCAATTCTATTACTATGGTAAACGTAAAAAGATTACATATATTGACAATGCCATTGTTAAAGTAATCTAATTACATGTATTTTGCTTACTATGGTTTAAGTAATCAGATACCTATACATATAACACAATTGTACACAAGCTTACGTAAGGACCGGCTAGCTCAGTAGGTAAAGCTCGAGACTCTTAACCCAAGGGTCATGGGTTCGAGTCCTGCGTTACACATAAAATGAGTAAAAGATGTGATGCTCAAAATCTTATTCACAATCCTATTACTATGTTAAAAGTAATCAGAATACATATATTGACAATGCTATTGTTAAATTAATCTGATTACATGTATTTTGATTACTATGGTTTAAGTAATCAGATACCTATACATATGCCACAATTGTACACAATCTTACCAAAAGCCCGGCTAGCTCAGTAGGTAAAGCACAAGACTCTAAACGTAAGGGTCATGGGTTCGAGTCCTGCGTTACTCGTGAAAGAGGTGATGCTCAAAATCTGATTTGCAATTCTATTACTATGGTAAAAGATTACATATATTGACAATGCCATTGTTAAAGTAATCTAATTACATGTATTTTGCTTACTATGGTTTAAGTAATCAGATACATATACATATAACACAATTGTACACAATCTTACCTAAAGCCCGGCTAGCTCAGTAGGTAAAGCGCGAAGCTCTTAAAGTAAGGGTCATGGGTTCGAGTCCTGCGTTACACATGAAATGAGTAAAAGAGGTGATGCTCAAAATCTTATTCACAATCCTATTACTATGGTCAAAGTAATCAGAATACATATATTGACAATGCTATTATTAAATTAATCTGATTACATGTATTTTGATTACTATGGTTTAAGTAATCAGATACCTATACATATAACACAATTGTACACAAGCTTACCTAAAGACCGGCTAGCTCAGTAGGTAAAGCACGAGACTCTTAACGTAAGGATCATGGGTTCGAGTCCTGCGTTACACATAAAATGAGTAAAAGAGGTGATTCTTAAAATCTGATTCGCAATTCTATTACTACGTAAAACGATTACATATATTGACAATGCCATTGTTAAAGTAATCTAATTACATGTATTTTGCTTACTATGGTTTAAGTAATCAGATACCTATACATATAACACAATTGTACACATTCTTACCTAAAGACCGGCTTGCTCAGTAGGTAAAGCACGAGACTCTTAAAGTAAGGGTCATGGGTTCGAGTCCTGCGTTACACATAAAATGAATAAAAGAGGTGATGCTCAAAATCTGACTCGCAATTCTATTACTATGGTAAACGTAAAAAGATTACATATATTGACAATGCCATTGTTAAAGTAATCTAATTACATGTATTTTGCTTACTATGGTTTAAGTAATCAGATACCTATACATATAACACAATTGTACACAATCTTACCTAAAGACCGGCTAGCTCAGTAGGTAAAGCCTGAGACTCTTGACCCAAGGGTCATGGGTTCGAGTCCTGCGTTACACATAAAATGAGTAAAAGAGCTGATGCTCAAAATCTTATTCACAATCCTATTACTATGGTAAAAGTAAAAAGATTACATATATTGACAATGCCATTGTTAAAGTAATCTAATTACATGTATTTTGCTTACTATGATTTAAGTAATCAGATGCCTATACATATAACACAATGGTACACAAGCTTACCTTAAGACCGGCTAGCTCAGTAGGTAAAGCACGAGACTCTTAAAGTAAGGGTCATGGGTTCGAGTCCTGCGTTACACATAAAATGAATAAAAGAGGTGATGCTCAAAATCTGTTTTGCAATTCTATTACTATGGTAAAAGTAATCAGAATACATATATTGACACTGCTATTGTTAAATTAATCTGATTACATGTATTTTGATTACTATGGTTTAAGTAATCAGATACCTATACATATAACACAATTGTACACAGTCTTACCAAAAGCCCGGCTAGCTCGGTAGGTAAAGCATGAGACTCTTAACCTAAGGGTCATGGGTTCGAGTCCTGCGTTACACATAAAATGAGTGAAAGAGGTGATGCTAAAAATCGTATTCACAATCCTATTACTATGGCAAAATTAAAGAGATTACATATATTGACTATGCCATTGTTAAAGTAATCTAATTACCTGTATTTTGCTTACTATGGTTTAAGTAATTAGATACCTATACATATACCACAATTGTACACAATCTTACCAAAAGCCGGGCTACCTCAGTAGGTAAAGCACAAGACTCTAAACGTAAGGGTCATGGGTTCGAGTCCTGCGTTATACATAAAATGAGTAAAAGAGGTGATGCTCAAAATCTTATTCACAATCCCATTACTATGGTAAAAGATTACATATATTGACAATGCCATTGTTAAAGTAATCTAATTACATGTATTTTGATTACTATGGTTTAAGTAATCAGATACCTATACATATATCACAATTATACACAATCTTGCCTAAAGCCTGGCTAGCTCAGTAGGTAAAGCATGAGACTCTTTACCTAAGGGTCATGGGTTCGAGTCCTGCGTTACACATAAAATGAGTGAAAGAGGTTGACCATGCCATTGTTAAAGTAATCTAATCACCTGTATTTTGCTTACTATGGTTTAAGTAATCAGATACCTATACATATAACACAATTATACACAATCTTACCTAAAGCCCGACTAGCTCCGTAGGTAAAGCATGAGACTCTTATCCTAAGGGTCATTGGTTCGAGTCCTGCGTTACACGTAAAAGAGGTGATGCTCAATATCTTATTCACAATCCTATTACTATGGTAAAAGTAATCAGAATACATATATTGACAATGCTATTGTTAAATTAATCTGATTACATGTATTTTGATTACTATGGTTTAAGTAATCAGATACCTATACATGTAACACAATTGTACGCAATCTTACCTAAAGCTCGGCAAGCTCAGTAGGTAAAGCATGAGACTCTTGACCCAAGGGTCATGGGTTCGAGTCCTGCGTTACACATAAAATGAGTAAAAGAGGTGATGCTCAAGATCTTATTCACAATCCTATTACTATGGTAAAAGATTACATATATTGACAATGCAATTGTTAAAGTAATCTAATTACATGTATTTTGCTTACTATGGTTTAAGTAATCAGATACCTATACATATAACACAATTGTATGTAGTCTTACCTAAAGCTCGGCTAGCTCAGTAGGTAAAGCACGAGACTCTTAACGTAAGGGTCATGGGTTCGAGTCCTGCGTTACACATAAAATGAGTAAAAGAGGTGATGCTGAAAATCTTATTCACAATCCTATTACTATGGTAAAAGTAATTAGAATACATATATTGACAATGCTATTATTAAATTAATCTGATTACATGTATTTTGATTACTATAGTTTAAGTAATCAGATACCTATACATATAACACAATTGTACACAAGCTTACCTAAAGACCGGCTAGCTCAGTAGGTAAAGCACGAGACTCTTAACGTAAGGGTCATGGGTTCGAGTCTTGCGTTACACATAAAATGAGTAAAAGAGGTGATTCTCAAAATCTGATTCGCAATTCTATTACTACGTAAAACGATTACATATATTGACAATGCCATTGTTAAAGTAATCTAATTACATGTATTTTGCTTACTATGGTTTAAGTAATCAGATACCTATACATATAACACAATTGTACGCAATCTTACCTAAAGACCGGCTAGCTCAGTAGGTAAAGCATGAGACTCTTGATCCAAGGGTCATGGGTTCGAGTCCTGCGTTACACATAAAATGAGTAAAAGAGGTGATGCTCAAAGTCTGTTTTGCAATTCTATTACTATGGTAAAAGTAAAAAGATTACATATATTGACAATGCCATTGTTAACGTAATCTAATTACATGTATTTTGCTTACTATGGTTTAAGTAATCAGATACCTATACATATAACACAATTGTACAGAAGCTTACCAAAAGCCCGGCTAGCTCATTAGGTAAAGCACGAGACTCTTAACGTAAGGGTCATGGGTTCGAGTCCTGCGTTACACATAAAATGAGTAAAAGAGGTGATGCTCAAAATCTGATTCGCAATTCTATTACTACGTAAAACGATTACATATATCGACAATGCCATTGTTAAAGTAATCTAATTACATGTATTTTGCTTACTATGGTTTAAGTAATCAGATACCTATACATATAACACAATTGTACACAATCTTACCTAAAGCCCGGCTAGCTCAGTAGGTAAAGCACAAGACTCTTAACGTAAGGGTCATTGGTTCGAGTCCTGCGTTACATGTAAAAGAGGTGATGCTCAAAATCTTATTCACAATCCTATTACTATGGTAAAAGTAATCAGAATACATATATTGACAATGCCATTGTTAAAGTAATCTAATTACATGTATTTTGCTTACTATGGTTTAAGTAATCAGATACCTATACATATAACACAATTGTACACAATCTTACTTAAAGACCGGCTAGCTCAGTAGGTAAAGCAAGAGACTCTTAACGTAAGGGTCATGGGTTCGAGTCCTGCATTACACATAAAATGAGTAGAAGAGGTGATGCTTACAATCTTATTCACAATCCTATTACTATGGTAAAAGTAATCAGAATACATATATTGACAATGCTAATGTTAAATTAATCTGATTACATGTATTTTGATTACTATGGGTTAAGTAATCAGATACATATACATATAACACAATTGTACACAAGCTTACCTAAAGACCGGCTAGCTCAGTAGGTAAAGCACGAGACTCTTAACGTAAGGGTCATGGGTTCGAGTCCTGCATTACACATAAAATGAGTAGAAGAGGTGATGCTCAAAATCTTATTCACAATCCTATTACTATGGTAAAAGTAAAAAGATTACATATATTGACAATGCCATTGTTAAAGTAATCTAATTACATGTATTTTGCTTACTATGGTTTAAGTAATCAGATACCTATACATATAACACAATTGTACACAATCGTACCTAAAGCCGGGCCAGCTCAGTAGGTAAAGCACAAGACTCTTAACGAAAGGGTCATGGGTTCGAGTCCTGCGTTACACATAAAATGAGTAAAAGAGGTGATGCTCAAAATCTGATTCGCAATTCTATTACTATGGTAAAAGATTACATATATTGACAATGCAATTGTTAAAGTAATCTAATTACATGTATTTTGCTTACTATGGTTTAAGTAATCAGATACCTATACATATAACACAATTGTACACAATCGTACCTAAAGCCCGGCTAGCTCAGTAGGTAAAGCACGAAACTCTTAAGGTAAGGGTCATGGGTTCGAGTCCTGCGTTACACATGAAATGAGTAAAAGAGGTGATGCTCAAAATCTTATTCACAATCCTATTACTATGGTAAAAGTAATCAGAATACATATATTGACAAAGCTATTATTAAATTAATCTGATTACATGTATTTTGATTACTATGGTTTAGGTAATCAGATACCTATACATATAACACAATTGTACACAAGCTTACCTAAAGCCCGGCTAGCTCAGTAGGTAAAGCACAAGACTCTTAACGTAAGGGTCATGGGTTCGAGTCCTGCGTTACATGTAAAAGAGGTGATGCTCAAAATCTTATTCACAATCCTATTACTATGGTAAAAGTAATCAGAATACATATATTGACAATGCTATTGTTAAATTAATCTGATTACATGTATTTTGATTACTATGGTTTAAGTAATCAGATACCTATACATATAACACAATTGTACGCAATGATACTTAAAGCTCGGCTAGCTCAGTAGGTAAAGCATGAGACTCTTGACCCAAGGGTCATGGGTTCGAGTCCTGCTTTACACATAAAATGAGTAAAAGAGGTGATGCTCAAGATCTTATTCACAATCCTATTACTATGGTAAAAAGATTACATATATTGACAATGCCATTGTTAAAGTAATCTAATTACATGTATTTTGCTTACTATGGTTTAAGTAATCAGATACATATACATATAACACAATTGTAAGCTATCTTACCTAAAGACCGGCTAGCTCAGTAGGTAAAGCATGAGACTCTTGATCCTAGGGTCATGGGTTCGAGTCCTGCGTTACACATAAAATGAGTAAAAGAGGTGATGCTCAAAGTCTGTTTTGCAATTCTATTACTATGGTAAAAGTAAAAAGATTACATATATTGACAATGCCATTGTTAACGTAATCTAATTACATGTATTTTGCTTACTATGGTTTAAGTAATCAGATACCTATACATATAACACAATTGTACACAAGCTTACTTAAAGCCCGGCTAGCTCATTAGGTAAAGCACGAGACTCTTAACGTAAGGGTCATGGGTTCGAGTCCTGCGTTACACATAAAATGAGTAAAAGAGGTGATGCTCAAAATCTGATTCGCAATTCTATTACTACGTAAAACGATTACATATATCGACAATGCCATTGTTAAAGTAATCTAATTACATGTATTTTGATTACTATGGGTTAAGTAATCAGATACCTATACATATAACACAATTGTACACAAGCTTACCTAAAGACCGGCTAGCTCAGTAGGTAAAGCAGGAGACTCTTAACGTAAGGGTCATAGGTTCGAGTCCTGCATTACACATAAAATGAGTAGAAGAGGAAATGCTCAAAATCTTATTCACAATCCCATTACTATGGTAAAAGATTACATATATTGACAATGCCATCGTTAAAGTAATCTAATTACATGTATTTTGCTTACTATGGTTTAAGTAATCAGATACCTATACATATAACACAATTGTACACAAGCTTACCTAAAGACCGGCTAGCTCCGTAGGTAAAGCACGAGCCTCTTAACGTAAGGGTCATGGGTTCGAGTCCTGCGTTACACGTAAAAGAGGTGATTCTGAAAATCTGATTCGCAATTCTATTACTACGTAAAACGATTACATATATTGACAATGCCATTGTTAAAGTAATCTAATTACATGTATTTTGCTTACTATGGTTTAAGTAATCAGATACCTATACATATAACACAATTGTACACAATCTTACCTAAAGACCGGCTAGCTCAGTAGGTAAAGCACGAGACTCTTAAAGTAAGGCTCATGGGTTCGAGTCCTGCGTTACACATAAAATGAATAAAAGAGGTGATGCTCAAAATCTGATTCGCAATTCTATTACTACGGTAAACATATAAAGATTACATATATTGACAATGCCATTGTTAAAGTAATCTAATTACATGTATTTTGCTTACTATGGTTTAAGTAATGAGATACCTATACATATAACACAATTGTACACAATCTTACCAAAAGCCCGGCTAGCTCAGTAGTTAAAGCACGAGACTCTTAACGTAAGGGTCATGGGTTCGAGTCCTGCGTTACACATAAAATGAGTAAAAGAGGTGATGCTCAAAATCTGATTCGCAATTCTATTACTACGTAAAACGATTACATATATCGACAATGCCATTGTTAAAGTAATCTAATTACATGTATTTTGCTTACTATGGTTTAAGTAATCAGATACCTATACATATAACACAATTCTACACAAGCTTACCTAAAGACCGGCTAGCTCAGTAGGTAAAGCACGAGACTCTTAACGTAAGGGTCATGGGTTCGAGTCCTACATTACACATAAAATGAGTATAAGAGGTGAGGCTCAAAATCTTATTCACAATCCTATTACTATGGTAAAAGTAATCAGAATACATATATTGACAATGCTATTGTTAAATTAATCTGATTACATGTATTTTGATTACTATGGTTTAAGTAATCAGATACCTATACATATAACACAATTGTACGCAATCTTACCTAAAGCTCGGCTAGCTCAGTAGGTAAAGCATGAGACTCTTGGCCCAAGGGTCATGGGTTCGAGTCCTGCGTTACACATAAAATGAGTAAAAGAGGTGATGCTCAAGATCTTATTCACAATCCTATTACTATGGTAAAAGTAAAAAGATTACATATATTGACAATGCCATTGTTAAAGTAATCTAATTACATGTATTTTGCTTACTATGGTTTAAGTAATCAGATACCTATACATATAACACAATTGTACACAATCGTACCTAAAGCCCGGCTAGCTCAGTAGGTAAAGCACAAGACTCTTAACGAAAGGGTCATGGGTTCGAGTCCTGCGTTACACATAAAATGAGTAAAAGAGGTGATGCTCAAAATCTGATTCGCAATTCTATTACTATGGTAAAAGATTACATATATTGACAATGCAATTGTTAAAGTAATCTAATTACATGTATTTTGCTTACTATGGTTTAAGTAATCAGATACCTATACATATAACACAATTGTACACAATCGTACCTAAAGCCCGGCTAGCTCAGTAGGTAAAGCACGAAACTCTTAAGGTAAGGGTCATGGGTTCGAGTCCTGCGTTACACATGAAATGAGTAAAAGAGGTGATGCTCAAAATCTTATTCACAATCCTATTACTATGGTAAAAGTAATCAGAATACATATATTGACAAAGCTATTATTAAATTAATCTGATTACATGTATTTTGATTACTATGGTTTAGGTAATCAGATACCTATACATATAACACAATTGTACACAAGCTTACCTAAAGACCGGCTAGCTCCGTAGGTAAAGCACGAGCCTCTTAACGTAAGGGTCATGGGTTCGAGTCCTGCGTTACACGTAAAAGAGGTGATTCTTAAAATCTGATTCGCGATTCTATTACTACGTAAAACGATTACATATATTGACAATGCCATTGTTAAAGTAATCTAATTACATGTATTTTGCTTACTATGGTTTAAGTAATGAGATACCTATACATATAACACAATTGTACACAATCTTACCAAAAGCCCGGCTAGCTCAGTAGTTAAAGCACGAGACTCTTAACGTAAGGGTCATGGGTTCGAGTCCTGCGTTACACATAAAATGAGTAAAAGAGGTGATGCTCAAAATCTGATTCGCAATTCTATTACTACGTAAAACGATTACATATATCGACAATGCCATTGTTAAAGTAATCTAATTACATGTATTTTGCTTACTATGGTTTAAGTAATCAGATACCTCTACATATAACACAATTGTACACCATCTTACCTAAAGCCCGGCTAGCTCAGTAGGTAAAGCACAAGACTCTTAACGTAAGGGTCATGGGTTCGAGTCCTGCGTTACATGTAAAAGAGGTGATGCTCAAAATCTTATTCACAATCCTATTACTATGGTAAAAGTAATCAGAATACATATATTGACAATGCTATTGTTAAATTAATCTGATTACATGTATTTTGATTACTATGGTTTAAGTAATCAGATACCTATACATATAACACAATTGTACGCAATCTTACTTAAAGCTCGGCTAGCTCAGTAGGTAAAGCATGAGACTCTTGACCCAAGGGTCATGGGTTCGAGTCCTGCTTTACACATAAAATGAGTAAAAGAGGTGATGCTCAAGATCTTATTCACAATCCTATTACTATGGTAAAAAGATTACATATATTGACAATGCCATTGTTAAAGTAATCTAATTACATGTATTTTGCTTACTATGGTTTAAGTAATCAGATACATATACATATAACACAATTGTACGCAATCTTACCTAAAGACCGGCTAGCTCAGTAGGTAAAGCATGAGACTCTTGATCCTAGGGTCATGGGTTCGAGTCCTGCGTTACACATAAAATGAATAAAAGAGGTGATGCTCAAAGCCTGTTTTGCAATTCTATTACTATGGTAAAAGTAAAAAGATTACATATATTGACAATGCCATTGTTAACGTAATCTAATTACATGTATTTTGCTTACTATGGTTTAAGTAATCAGATACCTATACATATAACACAATTGTACACAAGCTTACTTAAAGCCCGGCTAGCTCATTAGGTAAAGCACGAGACTCTTAACGTAAGGGTCATGGGTTCGAGTCCTGCGTTACACATAAAATGAGTAAAAGAGGTGATGCTCAAAATCTGATTCGCAATTCTATTACTACGTAAAACGATTACATATATCGACAATGCCATTGTTAAAGTAATCTAATTACATGTATTTTGCTTACTATGGTTTAAGTAATCAGATACCTATACATATAACACAATTGTACACAATCTTACCTAAAGCCCGGCTAGCTCAGTAGGTAAAGCACAAGACTCTTAACGTAAGGGTCATTGGTTCGAGTCCTGCGTTACAAGTAAAAGAGGTGATGCTCAAAATCTTATTCACAATCCTATTACTATGGTAAAAGTAATCAGAATACATATATTGACAATGCCATTGTTAAAGTAATCTAATTACATGTATTTTGCTTACTATGGTTTAAGTAATCAGATACCTATACATATAACACAATTGTACGCAATCTTGCTTAAAGACCGGCTAGCTCAGTAGGTAAAGCACGAGACTCTTAACGTAAGGGTCATGGGTTCGAGTCCTGCATTACACATAAAATGAGTAGAAGAGGTGATGCTCAAAATCTTATTCACAATCCTATTACTATGGTAAAAGTAATCAGAATACATATATTGACAATGTTAAATTAATCTGATTACATGTATTTTGATTACTATGGGTTAAGTAATCAGATACCTATACATATAACACAATTGTACACAAGCTTACCTAAAGACCGGCTAGCTCCGTAGGTAAAGCACGAGCCTCTTAACGTAAGGGTCATGGGTTCGAGTCCTGCGTTACACGTAAAAGAGGTGATTCTTAAAATCTGATTCGCGATTCTATTACTACGTAAAACGATTACATATATTGACAATGCCATTGTTAAAGTAATCTAATTACATGTATTTTGCTTACTATGGTTTAAGTAATGAGATACCTATACATATAACACAATTGTACACAATCTTACCAAAAGCCCGGCTAGCTCAGTAGTTAAAGCACGAGACTCTTAACGTAAGGGTCATGGGTTCGAGTCCTGCGTTACACATAAAATGAGTAAAAGAGGTGATGCTCAAAATCTGATTCGCAATTCTATTACTACGTAAAACGATTACATATATCGACAATGCCATTGTTAAAGTAATCTAATTACATGTATTTTGCTTACTATGGTTTAAGTAATCAGATACCTCTACATATAACACAATTGTACACCATCTTACCTAAAGCCCGGCTAGCTCAGTAGGTAAAGCACAAGACTCTTAACGTAAGGGTCATGGGTTCGAGTCCTGCGTTACATGTAAAAGAGGTGATGCTCAAAATCTTATTCACAATCCTATTACTATGGTAAAAGTAATCAGAATACATATATTGACAATGCTATTGTTAAATTAATCTGATTACATGTATTTTGATTACTATGGTTTAAGTAATCAGATACCTATACATATAACACAATTGTACGCAATCTTACTTAAAGCTCGGCTAGCTCAGTAGGTAAAGCATGAGACTCTTGACCCAAGGGTCATGGATTCGAGTCCTGCTTTACACATAAAATGAGTAAAAGAGGTGATGCTCAAGATCTTATTCACAATCCTATTACTATGGTAAAAAGATTACATATATTGACAATGCCATTGTTAAAGTAATCTAATTACATGTATTCTGCTTACTATGGTTTAAGTAATCAGATACATATACATATAACACAATTGTACGCAATCTTACCTAAAGACCGGCTAGCTCAGTAGGTAAAGCATGAGACTCTTGATCCTAGGGTCATGGGTTCGAGTCCTGCGTTACACATAAAATGAATAAAAGAGGTGATGCTCAAAGTCTGTTTTGCAATTCTATTACTATGGTAAAAGTAAAAAGATTACATATATTGACAATGCCATTGTTAACGTAATCTAATTACATGTATTTTGCTTACTATGGTTTAAGTAATCAGATACCTATACATATAACACAATTGTACACAAGCTTACTTAAAGCCCGGCTAGCTCATTAGGTAAAGCACGAGACTCTTAACGTAAGGGTCATGGGTTCGAGTCCTGCGTTACACATAAAATGAGTAAAAGAGGTGATGCTCAAAATCTGATTCGCAATTCTATTACTACGTAAAACGATTACATATATCGACAATGCCATTGTTAAAGTAATCTAATTACATGTATTTTGCTTACTATGGTTTAAGTAATCAGATACCTATACATATAACACAATTGTACACAATCTTACCTAAAGCCCGGCTAGCTCAGTAGGTAAAGCACAAGACTCTTAACGTAAGGGTCATTGGTTCGAGTCCTGCGTTACAAGTAAAAGAGGTGATGCTCAAAATCTTATTCACAATCCTATTACTATGGTAAAAGTAATCAGAATACATATATTGACAATGCCATTGTTAAAGTAATCTAATTACATGTATTTTGCTTACTATGGTTTAAGTAATCAGATACCTATACATATAACACAATTGTACGCAATCTTGCTTAAAGACCGGCTAGCTCAGTAGGTAAAGCACGAGACTCTTAACGTAAGGGTCATGGGTTCGAGTCCTGCATTACACATAAAATGAGTAGAAGAGGTGATGCTCAAAATCTTATTCACAATCCTATTACTATGGTAAAAGTAATCAGAATACATATATTGACAATGTTAAATTAATCTGATTACATGTATTTTGATTACTATGGGTTAAGTAATCAGATACCTATACATATAACACAATTGTACACAAGCTTACCTAAAGACCGGCTAGCTCAGTAGGTAAAGCACGAGACTCTTAACGTAAGGGTCATAGGTTCGAGTCCTGCATTACACATAAAATGAGTAGAAGAGGAAATGCTCAAAATCTTATTCACAATCCCATTACTATGGTAAAAGATTACATATATTGACAATGCCATCGTTAAAGTAATCTAATTACATGTATTTTGCTTACTATGGTTTAAGTAATCAGATACCTATACATATAACACAATTGTACACAAGCTTACCTAAAGACCGGCTAGCTCCGTAGGTAAAGCACGAGCCTCTTAACGTAAGGGTCATGGGTTCGAGTCCTGCGTTACACGTAAAAGAGGTGATTCTGAAAATCTGATTCGCAATTCTATTACTACGTAAAACGATTACATATATTGACAATGCCATTGTTAAAGTAATCTAATTACATGTATTTTGCTTACTATGGTTTAAGTAATCAGATACCTATACATATAACACAATTGTACACAATCTTACCTAAAGACCGGCTAGCTCAGTAGGTAAAGCACGAGACTCTTCAAGTAAGGCTCATGGGTTCGAGTCCTGCGTTACACATAAAATGAATAAAAGAGGTGATGCTCAAAATCTGATTCGCAATGCTATTACTACGGTAAACATAAAAAGATTACATATATTGACAATGCCATTGTTAAAGTAATCTAATTACATGTATTTTGCTTACTATGGTTTAAGTAATGAGATACCTATACATATAACACAATTGTACACAATCTTACCAAAAGCCCGGCTAGCTCAGTAGTTAAAGCACGAGACTCTTAACGTAAGGGTCATGGGTTCGAGTCCTGCGTTACACATAAAATGAGTGAAAGAGGTGATGCTCAAAATCTGATTCGCAATTCTATTACTACGTAAAACGATTACATATATCGACAATGCCATTGTTAAAGTAATCTAATTACATGTATTTTGCTTACTATGGTTTAAGTAATCAGATACCTATACATATAACACAATTGTACACAATCTTACCTAAAGACCGGCTAGCTCAGTAGGTAAAGCACGAGACTCTTAAAGTAAGGCTCATGGGTTCGAGTCCTGCGTTACACATAAAATGAATAAAAGAGGTGATGCTCAAAATCTGATTCGCAATGCTATTACTACGGTAAACATAAAAAGATTACATATATTGACAATGCCATTGTTAAAGTAATCTAATTACATGTATTTTGCTTACTATGGTTTAAGTAATGAGATACCTATACATATAACACAATTGTACACAATCTTACCAAAAGCCCGGCTAGCTCAGTAGTTAAAGCACGAGACTCTTAACGTAAGGGTCATGGGTTCGAGTCCTGCGTTACACATAAAATGAGTAAAAGAGGTGATGCTCAAAATCTGATTCGCAATTCTATTACTACATAAAACGATTACATATATCGACAATGCCATTGTTAAAGTAATCTAATTACATGTATTTTGCTTACTATGGTTTAAGTAATCAGATACCTCTACATATAACACAATTGTACACAACCTTACCTAAAGCCCGGCTAGCTCAGTAGGTAAAGCACAAGACTCTTAACGTAAGGGTCATGGGTTCGAGTCCTGCGTTACATGTAAAAGAGGTGATGCTCAAAATCTTATTCACAATCCTATTACTATGGTAAAAGTAATCAGAATACATATATTGACAATGCTATTGTTAAATTAATCTGATTACATGTATTTTGATTACTATGGTTTAAGTAATCAGATACCTATACATATAACACAATTGTACGCAATCTTACTTAAAGCTCGGCTAGCTCAGTAGGTAAAGCATGAGACTCTTGACCCAAGGGTCATGGGTTCGAGTCCTGCTTTACACATAAAATGAGTAAAAGAGGTGATGCTCAAGATCTTATTCACAATCCTATTACTATGGTAAAAAGATTACATATATTGACAATGCCATTGTTAAAGTAATCTAATTACATGTATTTTGCTTACTATGGTTTAAGTAATCAGATACATATACATATAACACAATTGTACACAATCGTACCTAAAGCCCGGCTAGCTCAGTAGGTAAAGCACAAGACTCTTAACGAAAGGGTCATGGGTTCGAGTCCTGCGTTACACATAAAATGAGTAAAAGAGGTGATATTCAAAATCTGATTCGCAATTCTATTACTATGGTAAAAGATTACATATATTGACAATGCCATTGTTAAAGTAATCTAATTACATGTATTTTGCTTACTATGGTTTAAGTAATCAGATACCTATACATATAACACAATTCTACACAAGCTTACCTAAAGACCGGCTAGCTCAGTAGGTAAAGCACGAGACTCTTAACGTAAGGGTCATGGGTTCGAGTCCTGCATTACACATAAAATGAGTATAAGAGGTGAGGCTCAAAATCTTATTCACAATCCTATTACTATGGTAAAAGTAATCAGAATACATATATTGACAATGCTATTGTTAAATTAATCTGATTACATGTATTTTGATTACTATGGGTTAAGTAATCAGATACCTATACATATAACACAATTGTACACAAGCTTACCTAAAGACCGGCTAGCTCAGTAGGTAAAGCACGAGACTCTTAACGTAAGGGTCATGGGTTCGAGTCCTGCATTACACATAAAATGAGTAGAAGAGGTGATGCTCAAAATCTTATTCACAATCCTATTACTATGGTAAAAGTAATCAGAATACATATATTGACAATGCTAATGTTAAATTAATCTGATTACATGTATTTTGATTACTATGGGTTAAGTAATCAGATACATATACATATAACACAATTGTACACAAGCTTACCTAAAGACCGGCTAGCTCAGTAGGTAAAGCACGAGACTCTTAACGTAAGGGTCATGGGTTCGAGTCCTGCATTACACATAAAATGAGTAGAAGAGGTGATGCTCAAAATCTTATTCACAATCCTATTACTATGGTAAAAGTAATCAGAATACATATATTGACAATGCTATTGTTAAATTAATCTGATTACATGTATTTTGATTACTATGGTTTAAGTAATCAGATACCTATACATATAACACAATTGTACGCAATCTTACCTAAAGCTCGGCTAGCTCAGTAGGTGAAGCATGAGACTCTTGGCCCAAGGGTCATGGGTTCGAGTCCTGCGTTACATATAAAATGAGTAAAAGAGGTGATGCTCAAGATCTTATTCACAATCCTATTACTATGGTAAAAGTAAAAAGATTACATATATTGACAATGCCATTGTTAAAGTAATCTAATTACATGTATTTTGCTTACTATGGTTTAAGTAATCAGATACCTATACATATAACACAATTGTACACAATCTTACCTAAAGCCCGGCTAGCTCAGTAGGTAAAGCACAAGACTCTTAACGAAAGGGTCATGGGTTCGAGTCCTGCGTTACACATAAAATGAGTAAAAGAGGTGATGCTCAAAATCTGATTCGCAATTCTATTACTATGGTAAAAGATTACATATATTGACAATGCAATTGTTTAAGTAATCTAATTACATGTATTTTGCTTACTATGGTTTAAGTAATCAGATACCTATACATATAACACAATTGTACACAATCGTACCTAAAGCCCGGCTAGCTCAGTAGGTAAAGCACGAAACTCTTAAGGTAAGGGTCATGGGTTCGAGTCCTGCGTTACACATGAAATGAGTAAAAGAGGTGATGCTCAAAATCTTATTCACAATCCTATTACTATGGTAAAAGTAATCAGAATACATATATTGACAAAGCTATTATTAAATTAATCTGATTACATGTATTTTGATTACTATGGTTTAGGTAATCAGATACCTATACATATAACACAATTGTACAAAAGCTTACCTAAAGACCGGCTAGCTCCGTAGGTAAAGCACAAGACTCTTAACGTAAGGGTCATGGGTTCGAGTCCTGCGTTACATGTAAAAGAGGTGATGCTCAAAATCTTATTCACAATCCTATTACTATGGTAAAAGTAATCAGAATACATATATTGACAATGCCATTGTTAAAGTAATCTAATTACATGTATTTTGCTTACTATGGTTTAAGTAATCAGATACCTATACATATAACACAATTGTACGCAAACTTACTTAAAGACCGGCTAGCTCAGTAGGTAAAGCACGAGACGCTTAACGTAAGGGTCATGGGTTCGAGTTCTGCATTACACATAAAATGAGTAGAAGAGGTGATGCTCAAAATCTTATTCACAATCCTATTACTATGGTAAAAGTAATCAGAATACATATATTGACAATGTTAAATTAATCTGATTACATGTATTTTGATTACTATGGGTTAAGTAATCAGATACCTATACATATAACACAATTGTACACAAGCTTACCTAAAGACCGGCTAGCTCAGTAGGTAAAGCACGAGACTCTTAGCGTAAGGGTCATGGGTTCGAATCCTGCATTACACATAAAATGAGTAGAAGAGGTGATGCTCAAAATCTTATTCACAATCCTATTACTATGGTAAAAGTAATCAGAATACATATATTGACAATGCTATTGTTAAATTAATCTGATTACATGTATTTTGATTACTATGGTTTAAGTAATCAGATACCTATACATATAACACAATTGTACGCAATCTTACCTAAAGCGCGGCTAGTTCAGTAGGTAAAGCATGAGACTCTTGACCCAAGGGTCATGGGTTCGAGTCCTGCGTTACACATAAAATGAGTAAAAGAGGTGATGCTCAAGATCTTATTCACAATCCTATTACTATGGTAAAAGTAAAAAGATTACATATATTGACAATGCCATTGTTAAAGTAATCTAATTACATGTATTTTGCTTACTATGGTTTACGTAATCAGATACCTATACATATAACACAATTGTACACAGTCTTACCTAAAGCCCGGCTAGCTCAGTAGGTAAAGCACAAGACTCTTATCCTAAGGGTCATGGGTTCGACTCCTGCGTTACACATAAAATGAACAAAAGAGGTGATGCTCAAAATCTGATTCGCAATTCTATTACTATGGTAAACGTAAAAAGATTACATATATTGACAATGCCATTGTTAAAGTAATCTAATTACATGTATTTTGCTTACTATGGTTTAAGTAATCAGATACCTATACATATAACACA
The DNA here is from genome assembly GCA_038419695.1 of Scomberomorus guttatus. Taxonomy (NCBI): domain Eukaryota; kingdom Metazoa; phylum Chordata; class Actinopteri; order Scombriformes; family Scombridae; genus Scomberomorus; species Scomberomorus guttatus. The sequence continues at coordinate 22,684,186 of CM076456.1, read as the reverse complement.
ATTGTACACAATCTTACGTAAGGACCGGCTAGCTCAGTAGGTAAAGCACGAGACTCTTAACGTAAGGGTCATGGGTTCGAGTCCTGCGTTACACATAAAATGAGTAAAAGAGGTGATGCTCAAAATCTGATTCGCAATTCTATTACTATGGTAAAAGATTACATATATTGACAATGCCATTGTTAAAGTAATCTAATTACATGTATTTTGCTTACTATGGTTTAAGTAATCAGATACCTATACATATAACACAATTGTACACAACCTTACCTAAAGCCCGGCTAGCTCAGTAGGTAAAGCACGAAACTCTTAAAGTAAGGGTCATGGGTTCGAGTCCTGCGTTACACATGAAATGAGTAAAAGAGGTGATGCTCAAAATCTTATTCACAATCCTATTACTATGGTAAAAGTAATCAGAATACATATATTGACAATGCTATTATTAAATTAAACTGATTACATGTATTTTGATTACTATGGTTTAAGTAATCAGATACCTATACATATAACACAATTGTACACAAGCTTACCTAAAGACTGGCTAGCTCAGTAGGTAAAGCACGAGACTCTTAACGTAAGGATCATGGGTTTGAGTCCTCCGTTACACATAAAATGAGTAAAAGAGGTGATTCTTAAAATCTGATTCGCGATTCTATTACTACGTAAAACGATTACATATATTGACAATGCCATTGTTAAAGTAATCTAATTACATGTATTTTGCTTACTATGGTTTAAGTAATCAGATACCTATACATATAACACAATTGTACACAATCTTAACTAAAGACCGGCTAGCTCAGTAGGTGAAGCACAAGACTCTTAAAGTAAGGGTCATGGGTTCGAGTCCTGCGCTACACATAAAATGAATAAAAGAGGTGATGCTCAAAATCTGATTCGCAATTCTATTACTATGGTAAACGTAAAAAGATTACATATATTGACAATGCCATTGTTAAAGTAATCTAATTACATGTATTTTGCTTACTATGGTTTAAGTAATCAGATACCTATACATATAACACAATTGTATGTAGTCTTACCTAAAGCTCGGCTAGCTCAGTAGGTAAAGCACGAGACTCTTAACGTAAGGGTCATGGGTTCGAGTCCTGCGTTACACATAAAATGAGTAAAAGAGGTGATGCTGAAAATCTTATTCACAATCCTATTACTATGGTAAAAGTAATTAGAATACATATATTGACAATGCTATTATTAAATTAATCTGATTACATGTATTTTGATTACTATAGTTTAAGTAATCAGATACCTATACATATAACACAATTGTACACAAGCTTGCCTAAAGACCGGCTAGCTCAGTAGGTAAAGCACGAGACTCTTAACGTAAGGGTCATGGGTTCGAGTCTTGCGTTACACATAAAATGAGTAAAAGAGGTGATTCGCAATTCTATTACTACGTAAAACGATTACATATATTGACAATGCCATTGTTAAAGTAATCTAATTACATGTATTTTGCTTACTATGGTTTAAGTAATCAGATACCTATACATATAACACAATTGTATGTAGTCTTACCTAAAGCTCGGCTAGCTCAGTAGGTAAAGCACGAGACTCTTAACGTAAGGGTCATGGGTTCGAGTCCTGCGTTACACATAAAATGAGTAAAAGAGGTGATGCTGAAATCTTATTCACAATCCTATTACTATGGTAAAAGTAATTAGAATACATATATTGACAATGCTATTATTAAATTAATCTGATTACATGTATTTTGATTACTATAGTTTAAGTAATCAGATACCTATACATATAACACAATTGTACACAAGCTTGCCTAAAGACCGGCTAGCTCAGTAGGTAAAGCACGAGACTCTTAACGTAAGGGTCATGGGTTCGAGTCTTGTGTTACACATAAAATGAGTAAAAGAGGTGATGCTCAAAATCTGATTCGCAATTCTATTACTACGTAAAACGATTACATATATTGACAATGCCATTGTTAAAGTAATCTAATTACATGTATTTTGCTTACTATGGTTTAAGTAATCAGATACCTATACATATAACACAATTGTACGCAATCTTACCTACAGACCGGCTAGCGCAGTAGGTAAAGCATGAGACTCTTGATCCAAGGGTCATGGGTTCGAGTCCTGCGTTACACATAAAATGAGTAAAAGAGGTGATGCTCAAAATCTGATTCGCAATTCTATTACTACGTAAAACGATTACATATATCGACAATGCCATTGTTAAAGTAATCTAATTACATGTATTTTGCTTACTATGGTTTAAGTAATCAGATACCTATACATATAACACAATTGTACACAATCTTACCTAAAGCCCGGCTAGCTCAGTAGGTAAAGCACAAGACTCTTAACGTAAGGGTCATTGGTTCAAGTCCTGCGTTACATGTAAAAGAGGTGATGCCCAAAATCTTATTCACAATTCTATTACTATGGTAAACGTAAAAAGATTACATATATTGACAATGCCATTGTTAAAGTAATCTAATTACATGTATTTTGCTTACTATGGTTTAAGTAATCAGATACCTATACATATAACACAATTGTACACAAGCTTACCTAAAGACCGGCTAGCTCAGTAGTTAAAGGACGAGACTCTTAACCTAAGAGTCATGGGTTCGAGTCCTGCGTTACACATAAAATGAGTAAAAGAGCTGATGCTGAAAATCTTATTCACAATCGTATTACTATGGTAAAAGTAAAAAGATTACATATATTGACAATGCCATTGTTAAAGTAATCTAATTACATGTATTTTGCTTACTATGATTTAAGTAATCAGATGCCTATACATATAACACAATTGTATGTAGTCTTACCTAAAGCTCGGCTAGCTCAGTAGGTAAAGCAGGAGACTCTTGATCCAAGGGTCATGGGTTCGAGTCCTGCGTTACACATAAAATGAGTAAAAGAGGTGATGCTCAAAATCTGTTTTGCAATTCTATTACTATGGTAAAAGTAAAAAGATTACATATATTGACAATGCCATTGTTAACGTAATCTAATTACATGTATTTTGCTTACTATGGTTTAAGTAATCAGATACCAATACATATAACACAATTGTACACAAGCTTACCTAAAGCCCGGCTAGCTCATTAGGTAAAGCACGAGACTCTTAACGTAAGGGTCATGGGTTCGAGTCCTGCGTTACATGTAAAAGAGGTGATGCTCAAAATCTTATTCACAATCCTATTACTATGGTAAAAGTAATCAGAATACATATATTGACAATGCCATTGTTAAAGTAATCTAATTACATGTATTTTGCTTACTATGGTTTAAGTAATCAGATACCTATACATATAACACAATTGTACGCAATCTTACTTAAAGACCGGCTAGCTCAGTAGGTAAAGCACGAGACTCTTAACGTAAGGGTCATGGGTTCGAGTCCTGCATTACACATAAAATGAGTAGAAGAGGTGATGCTCAAAATCTTATTCACAATCCTATTACTATGGTAAAAGTAATCAGAATACATATATTGACAATGCTATTGTTAAATTAATCTGATTACATGTATTTTGATTACTATGGTTTAAGTAATCAGATACCTATACATATAACACAATTGTACGCAATCTTACCTAAAGCTCGGCAAGCTCAGTAGGTAAAGCATGAGACTCTTGACCCAAGGGTCATGGGTTCGAGTCCTGCGTTACACATAAAATGAGTAAAAGAGGTGATGCTCAAGATCTTATTGACAATCCTATTACTATGGTAAAAGATTACATATATTGACAATGCCATTGTTAAAGTAATCTAATTACATGTATTTTGCTTACTATGGTTTACGTAATCAGATACCTATACATATAACACAATTGTACACAATCTTACCTAAAGCCCGGCTAGCTCAGTAGGTAAAGCACAAGACTCTTATCCTAAGGGTCATGGGTTCGACTCCTGCGTTACACATAAAATGAACAAAAGAGGTGATGCTCAAAATCTGATTCGCAATTCTATTACTATGGTAAACGTAAAAAGATTACATATATTGACAATGCCATTGTTAAAGTAATCTAATTACATGTATTTTGCTGACTATGGTTTAAGTAATCAGATACCTATACATATAACACAATTGTACACAATCTTACGTAAGGACCGGCTAGCTCAGTAGGTAAAGCACGAGACTCTTAACGTAAGGGTCATGGGTTCGAGTCCTGCGTTACACATAAAATGAGTAAAAGAGGTGATGCTCAAAATCTGATTCGCAATTCTATTACTATGGTAAAAGATTACATATATTGACAATGCCATTGTTAAAGTAATCTAATTACATGTATTTTGCTTACTATGGTTTAAGTAATCAGATACCTATACATATAACACAATTGTACACAACCTTACCTAAAGCCCGGCTAGCTCAGTAGGTAAAGCACGAAACTCTTAAAGTAAGGGTCATGGGTTCGAGTCCTGCGTTACACATGAAATGAGTAAAAGAGGTGATGCTCAAAATCTTATTCACAATCCTATTACTATGGTAAAAGTAATCAGAATACATATATTGACAATGCTATTGTTAAATTAATCTGATTACATGTATTTTGATTACTATGGGTTAAGTAATCAGATACCTATACATATAACACAATTGTACACAAGCTTACCTAAAGACTGGCTAGCTCAGTAGGTAAAGCACGAGACTCTTAACGTAAGGGTCATGGGTTCGAGTCCTGCATTACACATAAAATGAGTAGAAGAGGTGATGCTCAAAATCTTATTCACAATCCTATTACTATGGTAAAAGTAATCAGAATACATATATTGACAATGCTATTGTTAAATTAATCTGATTACATGTATTTTGATTACTATGGGTTAAGTAATCAGATACCTATACATATAACACAATTGTACACAATCTTACCTAAAGCTCGGTTATCTCAGTAGGTAAAGCGTGAGACTCTTGACCCAAGGGTCATGGGTTCGAGTCCTGCGTTACACATAAAATGAGTAAAAGAGGTGATGCTCAAAATCTTATTCACAATCCTATTACTATGGTAAAAGTAAAAAGATTACATATATTGACAATGCCATTGTTAAAGTAATCTAATTACATGTATTTTGCTTACTATGGTTTAAGTAATCAGATACCTATACATATAACACAATTGTACACAAGCTTACCTAAAGCCCGGCTAGCTCAGTAGGTAAAGCACGAGACTCTTAACCTAAGGGTCATGGGTTCGAGTCCTGCGTTACACATTAAAAGAGCTGATGCTCAAAATCTTATTCACAATCCTATTACTATGGTAAAAGTAAAAAGATTACATATATTGACAATGCCATTGTTAACGTATTCTAATTACATGTATTTTGCTTACTATGGTTTAAGTAATCAGATACCTATACATATAACACAATTGTACACAATCTTACCTAAAGCCCGGCTAGCTCAGTAGGTAAAGCACGAGACGCTTAACGTAAGGGTCATGGGTTCGAATCCTGCGTTACACATAAAATGAGTAAAAGAGGTGATTCTCAGAATATGATTCGCAATTCTATTACTACGTAAAACGATTACATATATTGACAATGCCATTGTTAAAGTAATCTAATTACATGTATTTTGCTTACTATGGTTTAAGTAATCAGATACCTATACATATAACACAATTGTACACAATCTTACCTAAAGACCGGCTAGCTCAGTAGGTAAAGCACGAGACACTTAAAGTAAGGGTCATGGGTTCGAGTCCTGCGTTACACGTAAAAGAGGTTATGCTCAAAATCTTATTCACAATCCTATTACTATGGTAAAAGTAATCAGAATACATATATTGACAATGCTATTGTTAAATTAATCTGATTACATGTATTTTGATTACTATGGTTTAAGTAATCAGATACCTATACATATAACACAATTGTACACAAGCTTACCTAAAGACTGGCTAGCTCAGTAGGTAAAGCACGAGACTCTTAACGTAAGAGTCATGGGTTTGAGTCCTGCGTTACACATAAAATGAGTAAAAGAGGTGATTCTCAAAATCTGATTCGCAATTCTATTACTACGGTAAACGTAAAACGATTACATATATTGACAATGCCATTGTTAAAGTAATCTAATTACATGTATTTTGCTTACTATGGTTTAAGTAATTAGATACCTATACATATAACACAATTGTACACAGTCTTACCTAAAGCCCGGCTAGCTCAGTAGGTAAAGCACAAGACTCTTAACGTAAGGGTCATGGGTTCGAGTCCTGCGTAACACGTAGAGAGGTGATGCTCAAAATCTTATTCACAATCCTATTAATATGGTAAAAGTAAAAAGATTACATATATTGACAATGCCATTGTTAAAGTAATCTAATTACATGTATTTTGCTTACTATGGTTTAAGTAATCAGATACCTATACATATAACACAATTGTACACAATCTTACCTAAAGCCCGGCTAGCTCAGTAAGTAAAGCACAAGACTCTTATCCTAAGGGTCATGTGTTCGAGTCCTGCATTACACATAAAATGAGTAGAAGAGGTGATGCTCAAAATCTTATTCACAATCCTATTACTATGGTAAAAGTAATCAGAATACATATATTGACAATGCTATTGTTAAATTAATCTGATTACATGTATTTTGATTACTATGGGTTAAGTAATCAGATACCTATACATATAACACAATTGTACACAATCTTACCTAAAGCTCGGTTATCTCAGTAGGTAAAGCGTGAGACTCTTGACCCAAGGGTCATGGGTTCGACTCCTGCGTTACACATAAAATGAGTAAAAGAGGTGATGCTCAAAATCTTATTCACAATCCCATTACTATGGTAAAAGATTACATATATTGACAATGCCATCGTTAAAGTAATCTAATTACATGTATTTTGCTTACTATGGTTTAAGTAATCAGATACCTATACATATAACACAATTGTACACAAGCTGACCTAAAGACCGGCTAGCTCTGTAGGTAAAGCATGAGACTCTTAACCTAAGGGTCATGGGTTCGAGTCCTGCGTTACACATAAAATGAGTGAAAGAGGTGATGCTCAAAATCGTATTCACAATCGTGTTACTATGGTAAAATTAAAGAGATTACATATATTGACTATGCCATTGTTAAAGTAATCTAATTACCTGTATTTTGCTTACTATGGTTTAAGTAATTAGATACCTATACATATACCACAATTGTACACAATCTTACCAAAAGCCCGGCTAGCTCAGTAGGTAAAGCACAAGACTCTAAACGTAAGGGTCATGGGTTCGAGTCCTGCGTTATACATAAAATGAGTAAAAGAGGTGATGCTCCAAATCTTATTCACAATCCCATTACTATGGTAAAAGATTACATATATTGACAATGCCATTGTTAAAGTAATCTAATTACATGTATTTTGATTACTATGGTTTAAGTAATCAGATACCTATACATATATCACAATTATACACAATCTTACCTAAAGCCTGGCTAGCTCAGTAAGTAAAGCATGAGACTCTTAACCTAAGGGTCATGGGTTCGAGTCCTGCGTTACACATAAAATGAGTGAAAGAGGTTGACTATGCCATTGTTAAAGTAATCTAATCACCTGTATTTTGCTTACTATGGTTTAAGTAATCAGATACCTATACATATACCACAATTGTACACAATCTTAACAAAAGCCCGGCTAGCTCAGTAGGTAAAGCACAAGACTCTTAACGTAAGGGTCATGGGTTCGAGTCCTGCGTTACACGTAAAAGAGGTGATGCTCAGAATCTTATTCACAATCCTATAACTATGGTAAAAGTAAAAAGATTACATATATTTACAATGCTATTATTAAATTAATCTGATTACATGTATTTTGATTACTATGGTTTAAGTAATCAGATACCTATACATATAACACAATTATAAACAATCTTACCTAAAGCCCGACTAGCTCCGTAGGTAAAGCATGAGACTCTTATCCTAAGGGTCATGGGTTCGAGTCCTGCGTTACACATAAAAGAGGTGATGCTCAAAATCTGATTCGCAATTCTGTTACTGTGGTAAACGTAAAAAGATTACATATATTGACAATGCCATTGTTAAAGTAATCTAATTACATGTATTTTGCTTACTATGGTTTAAGTAATCAGATACCTATACATATAACACAATTGTACACAATCTTACCAAAAGCCTGGCTAGCTCAGTAGGTAAAGCACGAGACTCTAAAAGTAAGGGTCATGGGTTCGAGTCCTGCATTACACATAAAATGAGTAAAAGAGGTGATGCTCAAAATCTTATTCACAATCCTATTACTATGGTAAAAGTAAAAAGATTACATATATTGACAATGCCATTGTTAAAGTAATCTAATTACATGTATTTTGCTTACTATGGTTTAAGTAATCAGATACCTATACATATAACACAATTGTACACAAGCTTACCTAAAGACCGGCTAGCTCAGTAGGTAAAGCACGAGACTCTTAACGTAAGGGTCATGGGTTCGAGTCCTGCATTACACATAAAATGAGCAGAAGAGGTGATGCTCAAAATCTTATTCACAATCCTATTACTATGGTAAAAGTAATCAGAATACATATATTGACAATGCTAATGTTAAATTAATCTGATTACATGTATTTTGATTACTATGGGTTAAGTAATCAGATACCTATACATATAACACAATTGTACACAATCTTACCTAAAGCCCGGCTAGCTCAGTAGGTAAAGCACGAGACTCTTAACCTAAGAGTCATGGGTTCGAGTCCTGCGTTACACATAAAATGAGTAAAAGAGGTAATGCTCAAAATCTTATTCATAATCCTATTACTATGGTAAAAGTAATCAGAATACATATATTGAGACTGCTATTGTGAAAGTAATCTGATTACATGTATTTTGATTACTATGGTTTAAGTAATCAGATACCTATACATATAACACAATTATACGCAATCTTACCTAAAGTCCGGCTAGCTCAGTAGGTAAAGCAGGAGACTCTTAACCTAAGGGTCATGGGTTCGAGTCCTGCGTTACACATAAAATGAACAAAAGAGGTGATGCTCAAAATCTGATTCGCAATTCTATTACTATGGTAAACGTAAAAAGATTACATATATTGACAATGCCATTGTTAAAGTAATCTAATTACATGTATTTTGATTACTATGGTTTAAGTAATCAGATACCTATACATATAACACAATTGTACACAAGCTTACCTAAGGACCGGCTAGCTCAGTAGGTAAAGCACAAGACTCTTAACATAAGGGTCATGGGTTCGAGTCCTGCGTTACACATAAAATGAGTAAAAGAGGTGATGCTCAAAATCTGATTCGCAATTCTATTACTATGGTAAAAGATTACATATATTGACAATGCCATTGTTAAAGTAATCTAATTACATGTATTTTGCTTACTATGGTTTAAGTAATCAGATACCTATAAATATAACACAATTGTACACAAGTTTACCTAAAGACGGGCTAGCTCAGTAGGTAAAGCACGAGACTCTTAACGTAAGGGTCATGGGTTCGAGTCCTGCGTTACACATAAAATGAGTAAAAGAGGTGATTCTTAAAATCTGATTCGCAATTCTATTACTACGTAAAACGATTACATATATTGACAATGCCATTGTTAAAGTAATCTAATTACATGTATTTTCCTTACTATGGTTTAAGTAATCACATACCTATACATATAACACAATTGTACACAATCTTACCTAAAGACCGGCTAGCTCAGTAGGTAAAGCAAAAGACTCTTAAAGTAAGGGTCATGGGTTCGAGTCCTGCGTTACACATAAAATGAATAAAAGAGGTGATGCTCAAAATCTGATTCGCAATTCTATTACTATGGTAAAAGTAAAAAGATTACATATATTGACAATGCCATTGTTAACGTAATCTAATTACATGTATTTTGCTTACTATGGTTTTAAGTAATCAGATACGTATACATATGACACAATTGTACACAAGCTTACATAAAGCCCGGCTAGCTCATTAGGTAAAGCACAAGACTCTTAGCTTAAGGGTCATGGGTTCAAGTCCTGTGTTACACATAAAATGAGTAAAAGAGGTGATGCTGAAAATCTTATTCACAATCCTATTACTATGGTAAAAGTAATTAGAATACATATATTGACAATGCTATTATTAAATTAATCTGATTACATGTATTTTGATTACTATGGTTTAAGTAATCAGATACCTATACATATAACACAATTGTACACAGTCTTACCAAAAGCCCGGCTAGCTCAGTAGGTAAAGCATGAGACTCTTAACCTAAGGGTCATGGGTTCGAGTCCTGCGTTACACATAAAATGAGTGAAAGAGGTGATGCTCAAAATCGTATTCACAATCCTATTACTATGGTAAAATTAAAGAGATTACATATATTGACTATGCCATTGTTAAAGTAATCTAATTACCTGTATTTTGCTTACTATGGTTTAAGTAATTAGATACCTATACATATACCACAATTGTACACAATCTTACCAAAAGCCCGGCTAGCTCAGTAGGTAAAGCACAAGACTCTAAACGTAAGGGTCATGGGTTCGAGTCCTGCGTTATACATAAAATGAGTAAAAGAGGTGATGCTCCAAATCTTATTCACAATCCCATTACTATGGTAAAAGATTACATATATTGACAATGCCATTGTTAAAGTAATCTAATTACATGTATTTTGATTACTATGGTTTAAGTAATCAGATACCTATACATATATCACAATTATACACAATCTTACCTAAAGCCTGGCTAGCTCAGTAGGTAAAGCATGAGACTCTTAACCTAAGGGTCATGGGTTCGAGTCCTGCGTTACACATAAAATGAGTGAAAGAGGTTGACTATGCCATTGTTAAAGTAATCTAATCACCTGTATTTTGCTTACTATGGTTTAAGTAATCAGATACCTATACATATACCACAATTGTACACAATCTTAACAAAAGCCCGGCTAGCTCAGTAGGTAAAGCACAAGACTCTTAACGTAAGGGTCATGGGTTCGAGTCCTGCGTTACACGTAAAAGAGGTGATGCTCAGAATCTTATTCACAATCCTATTACTATGGTAAAAGTAAAAAGATTACATATATTGACAATGCTATTATTAAATTAATCTGATTACATGTATTTTGATTACTATGGTTTAAGTAATCAGATACCTATACATATAACACAATTATACACAACCTTACCTAAAGCCCGACTAGCTCCGTAGGTAAAGCATGAGACTCTTATCCTAAGGGTCATGGGTTCGAGTCCTGCGTTACACATAAAAGAGGTGATGCTCAAAATCTGATTCGCAATTCTATTACTATGGTAAACGTAAAAAGATTACATATATTGACAATGCCATTGTTAAAGTAATCTAATTACATGTATTTTGCTTACTATGGTTTAAGTAATCAGATACCTATACATATAACACAATTGTACACAATCTTACCCAAAGCCTGGCTAGCTCAGTAGGTAAAGCACGAGACTCTAAACGTAAGGGTCATGGGTTCGAGTCCTGCATTACACATAAAATGAGTAAAAGAGGTGATGCTCAAAATCTTATTCACAATCCTATTACTATGGTAAAAGTAAAAAGATTACATATATTGACAATGCCATTGTTAAAGTAATCTAATTACATGTATTTTGCTTACTATGGTTTAAGTAATCAGATACCTATACATATAACACAATTGTAAACAAGCTTACCTAAAGACCGGCTAGCTCAGTAGGTAAAGCACGAGACTCTTAACGTAAGGGTCATGGGTTCGAGTCCTGCATTACACATAAAATGAGTAGAAGAGGTGATGCTCAAAATCTTGTTCACAATCCTATTACTATGGTAAAAGTAATCAGAATACATATATTGACAATGCTAATGTTAAATTAATCTGATTACATGTATTTTGATTACTATGGTTTAAGTAATCAGATACCTATACATATAACACAATTATACGCAATCTTACCTAAAGTCCGGCTAGCTCAGTAGGTAAAGCAGGAGACTCTTAACCTAAGGGTCATGGGTTGGAGTCCTGCGTTACACATAAAATGAACAAAAGAGGTGATGCTCAAAATCTGATTCGCAATTCTATTACTATGGTAAAAGATTACATATATTGACAATGCCATTGTTAAAGTAATCTAAGTACATGTATTTTGCTTACTATGGTTTAAGTAATCAGATACCTATAAATATAACACAATTGTACACAAGCTTACCTAAAGACGGGCTAGCTCAGTAGGTAAAGCACGAGACTCTTAACGTAAGGGTCATGGGTTCGAGTCCTGCGTTACACATAAAATGAGTAAAAGAGGTGATGCTCAAAATCTGATTCGCAATTCTATTACTATGGTAAAAGATTACATATATTGACAATGCCATTGTTAAAGTAATCTAATTACATGTATTTTGCTTACTATGGTTTAAGTAATCAGATACCTATAAATATAACACAATTGTACACAAGCTTACCTAAAGAGGGGCTAGCTCAGTAGGTAAAGCACGAGACTCTTAACGTAAGGGTCATGGGTTCGAGTCCTGCGTTATACACGTAAAAGAGGTTATGCTCCGAATCTTATTCACAATCCTATTACTATGGTAAAAGTAATTAGAATACATATATTGACAATGCTATTATTAAATTAATCTGATTACATGTATTTTGATTACTATGGCTTAAGTAATCAGATACCTATACATATAACACCATTATACACAATCTGACCTAAAGCCCGGCTAGCGCAGTAGGGAAAGCATGAGACTCTTAACCTAAGAGTCATGGGTTCGAGTCCTGCGTTACACATAAAATGAGTAAAAGAGGTGATGCTCAAAATCTTATTCACAATCCTATTACTATGGTAAAAGTAATCAGAATACATATATTGAGACTGCTATTGTTAAAGTAATCTGATTACATGTATTTTGATTACTATGGTTTAAGTAATCAGATACCTATACATATAACACAATTGTACACAATCTTACCTAAAGACCGGCTAGCTCAGTGGGTAAAGCATGAGACTCTTGACCCAAGGGTCATGGGTTCGAGTCCTGCGTTACACATAAAATGAGTAAAAGAGATGATGCAGAAAATCTTATTCACAATCCTATTACTATGGTAAAAGTAATTAGAATACATATATTGACAATGCTATTATTAAATTAATCTGATTACATGTCTTTTGATTACTATGGTTTAAGTAATCAGATACCTATACATATAACACAATTATACACAATCTTACCTAAAACCCGGCTAGCTCAGTAGGTAAAGCATGAGACTCTTAACTTAAGGGTCATAGGTTCGAATCCTGCGTTACACATAACATGAGTGAAAGAGGTGATGCTCAAAATCTTATTCACAATCCTATTACTATGGTAAAATTAAAGAGATTATATATATTGACTATGCCATTGTTAAAGTAATCTAATTACCTGTCTTTTGCTTACTATGGTTTAAGTAATCAGATACCTATACATATACCACAATTGTACACAATCTTACCAAAAGCCCGGCTAGCTCAGTAGGTAAAGCACAAGACTCTGAACGTAAGGGTCATGGGTTCGAGTCCTGCGTTACACATAAAATGAGTAAAAGAGGTGATGCTCAAAATCTTATTCACAATCCTATTACGATGGTAAAAGATTACATATATTGCCATTGTTAAAGTAATCGAATTACATGTATTTTGATTACTATGGTTTAAGTAATCAGATACCTATACATATATCACAATTATACACAACCTTACCTAAAGCCTGGCTAGCTCAGTAGGTAAAGCACGAGACTCTTAACCTAAGGGTCATGGGTTCAAGTCCTGCGTTACTCGTAAAAGAGGTGATGCTCAAAACCTTATTCACAATCCTATTACTATGGTAAAAGATTACATATATTGACAATGCCATTGTTAAAGTAATCTAATTACATGTATTTTGCTTACTATGGTTTAAGTAATCAGATACCTATACATATAACACAATTGTACACAATCTTAACTAAAGACCGGCTAGCTCAGTAGATAAAGCACGAGACTCTTAAAGTAAGTGTCATGGGTTCGAGTCCTGCGTTACACACAAAATGAGTAAAAGAGGTGATGCTCAAAATCTGATTCGCAATTCTATTACTATGGTAAACGTAAAAAGATTACATATATTGACAATGCCATTGATAAAGTAATCTAATTACATGTATTTTGCTTACTATGGTTTAAGTAATCAGATACCTATACATATACCACAATTGTACACAGTCTTACCAAAAGCCCGGCTAGCTCAGTAGATAAAACACGAGACTCTAAACGTAAGGGTCATGGGTTCGAGTCCTGCGTTACACATAAAATGAGTAAGAGAGCTGATGCTCAAAATCTTATTCACAATCCTATTACTATGGTAAAAGTAAAAAGATTACATATATTGACAATGCCATTGTTAAAGTAATCTAATTACATGTATTTTGCTTGCTATGATTTAAGTAATCAGATGCCTATACATATAACACAATGGTACACAAGCTTACCTAAAGACCGGCTAGCTCAGTAGGTAAAGCACGAGACTCTTAAAGTAAGGGTCATGGGTTCAAGTCCTGCGTTACACATAAAATGAATAAAAGAGGTGATGCTCAAAGTCTGTTTTGCAATTCTATTACTATGGTAAACGTAATTAGAATACATATATTGACAATGCTATTATTAAATTAATCTGATTACATGTATTTTGATTACTATGGTTTAAGTAATCAGATACCTATACATATAACACAATTATACACAATCTTACCTAAAGCCCGGCTAGCTCAGTAGGTAAAGCATGAGACTCTTAACCTAAGGGTCATGTGTTCGAGTCCTGCGTTACACATAAAATGAGTAAAAGAGCTGATGCTCAGAATCTGATTCACAATTCTATTACTATGGTAAACGTAAAAAGATTACATATATTGACAATGCCATTGTTAAAGTAATCTAATTACATGTATTTTGCTTACTATGGTTTAAGTAATCAGATACCTATACATATAACACAATTGTACACAAGCTTACCTAAAGCCCGGCTAGCTCAGTAGGTAAAGCACAAGACTCTTAACGTAAGGGTTATGGGTTCGAGTCCTGCGTTACACATAAAATGAGTAAAAGAGGTGATGCTGAATATCTTATTCACAATCCTATTACTATGGTAAAAGTAATTAGAATACATATATTGACAATGCTATTATTAAATTAATCTGATTACATGTATTTTGATTACTATGGGTTAAGTAATCAGATACCTATACATATAAGACAATTGTACACAAGCTTACCTAAAGACCGGCTAGCTCAGTAGGTAAAGCATGAAACTCTTATCCTCAGGGTCATGGGTTCGACTCCTGCGTTACACATAAAATGAAAAAAAGAGGTGATGCTCAAAATCTGATTCGCAATTCTATTACTATGGTAAACGTAAAAAGATTACATATATTGACAATGCCATTGTTAAAGTAATCTAATTACATGTATTTTGCTTACTATGGTTTAAGTAATCAGATACCTATACATATAACACAATTGTACACAAGCTTACGTAAGGACCGGCTAGCTCAGTAGGTAAAGCACGAGACTCTTAACGTAAGGGTCATGGGTTCGAGTCCTGCGTTACACACAAAATGAGTAAAAGAGGTGATGCTCAAAATCTGATTCGCAATTCTCTTACTATGGTAAAAGATTACATATACTGACAATGCCATTGTTAAAGTAATCTAATTACATGTATTTTGCTTACTATGGTTTAAGTAATCAGATACCTATACATATAACACAATTGTACACAACCTTACCTAAAGCCCGGCTAGCTCAGTAGGTAAAGCACGAAACTCTTAAAGTAAGGGTCATGGGTTCGAGTCCTGCGTTACACATGAAATGAGTAAAAGAGGTGATGCTCAAAATCTTATTCACAATCCTATTACTATGGTAAAAGTAATCAGAATACATATATTGACAATGCTATTATTAAATTAAACTGATTACATGTATTTTGATTACTATGGTTTAAGTAATCAGATACCTATACATATAACACAATTGTACACAAGCTTACGTAAAGACTGGCTAGCTCAGTAGGTAAAGCACGAGACTCTTAACGTAAGGGTCATGGGTTCGAGTCTTGCGTTACACATAAAATGAGTAAAAGAGGTGATTGTTAAAATCTGATTCGCTATTCTATTACTACGTAAAACGATTACATATATTGACAATGCCATTGTTAAAGTAATCTAATTACATGTATTTTGCTTACTATGGTTTAAGTAATCAGATACCTATACATATAACACAATTGTACACAATCTTACCAAAAGCCCGGCTAGCTCAGTAGGTAAAGCACGAGACTCTAAACGTAAGGGTCATGGGTTCGAGTCCTGCATTGCACATGAAATGAGTAAAAGATGTGATGCTCAAAATCTGATTCGCAATTCTATTACTATGGTAAACGTAAAAAGATTACATATATTGACAATGCCATTGATAAAGTAATCTAATTACATGTATTTTGCTTACTATGGTTTAAGTAATCAGATACCTATACATATAACACAATTGTACACAAGCTTACCTAAATACTAGCTAGCTCAGTAGGTAAAGCACGAGACTCTTAACGTAAGGGTCATGGGTTCGAGTCCTGTGTTACACGTAAAAGAGGTGAAGCTCAAAATCTTATTCACAATCCTATTACTATGGTAAAAAGATTACATATATTGACAATGCCATTGTTAAAGTAATCTAATTACATGTATTTTGCTTACTATGGTTTAAGTAATCAGATACCTATACATATAACACAATTGTACACAAGCTTATCTAAATACTAGCTAGCTCAGTAGGTAAAGCACGAGACTCTTAACGTAAGGGTCAAGGGTTCTAGTCCTGCGTTACACGTAAAAGAGGTGATGCTCAAAATCTTATTCACAATCCTATTACTATGGTAAAAGTAATCAGAATACATATATTGACAATGCCATTGTTAAAGTAATCTAATTACAAGTATTTTGCTTACTATAGTTTAAGTAATCAGATACCTATACATATAACACAATTGTACACAATCTTACCTAAAGCCCGGCTAGCTCAGTAGGTAAAGCACAAGACAATTAACGTAAGGGTCATGGGTTCGAGTCCTGCGTTACACGCAAAAGAGGTGATGCTTATAATCTTATTAACAATCCTATTACTATGGTAAAAGTAATTAGAATACATATATAGACAATGCTATTATTAAATTAATCTGATTACATGTATTTTGCTTACTATGGTTTAAGTAATCAGATACCTATACATATAACACAATTGTACACACGCTTACCTAAAGACCGGCTAGCTCAGTAGATAAAGCACGAGACTCTTAACGTAAGGGTCATGGGTTCGAGTCCTGCGTTACACGTAAAATGAGTAAAAGAGGTGGTGCTCAAAATCTTATTCACAATCCTATTACTATGGTAAAAGTAATCAGAATACATATATTGACAATGCTATTGTTAAATTAATCTGATTACATGTATTTTGATTACTATGGTTTAAGTAATCAGATACCTATACATATAACACAATTGTAAGTAGTCTTACCTAAAGCTCGGCTAGCTCAGTAGGTAAACCATGAGACTCTTAACCCAAGGGTCATGGGTTCGACTCCTGCGTTACACATAAAATGAGTAAAAGAGGTGATGCTCAATATCTTATTCACAATCATATTACTATGGTAAAAGTAAAAAGATTACATATATTATATATATATATACATATATTGACAATGCCATTGTTAAAGTAATCTAATTACATGTATTTTGCTTACTATGGTTTAAGTAATCAGATACCTATCGTATATCACAATTATACACAATCTTACCAAAAGCCTGGCTAGCTCAGTAGATAAAGGACGAGACTCTAAACGTAAGGGTCATGGGTTCGAGTCCTGCGTTACACATAAAATGAGTAAAAGAGGTGATGCTCAAAATCTGATTCGCAATTCTATTACTATGGTAAAAGTAAAAAGATTACATATATTGACAACGCCATTGTTAACGTAATCTAATTACATGTATTTTGCTTACTATGGTTTAAGTAATCAGATACCTATACATATGACACAATTGTACACAAGCTTACCTAAAGCCCGGCTAGCTCATTAGGTAAAACACAAGACGCTTAACGTAAGGGTCATGGGTTCGAGTCCTGCGTTACACATAAAATGAGTAAAAGAGGTGATGCTGAAAATCTTATTCACAATCCTATTACTATGGTAAAAGTAATTAGAATACATATATTGACAATGCTATTATTAAATTAATCTGATTACATGTATTTTGATTACTATGGTTTAAGTCATCAGATACCTATACATATAACACAATTATACACAATCTTACCTAAAGCCCGGCTAGCTCCGTAGGTAAAGCATGAGACTCTTATCCTAAGGGTCATGGGTTCGAGTCCTGCGTTACACGTAAAAGAGGTGATGCTCAAAATCTTATTCACAATCCTATTACTATGGTAAAAGTAAAAAGATTACATATATTGACAATGCCATTGTTAAAGTAATCTAATTACATGTATTTTGCTTACTATGGTTTAAGTAATCAGATACCTATAAATATAACACAATTGTACACAAGCTTACCTAAAGACGGGCTAGCTCAGTAGGTAAAGCACGAGACTCTTAACGTAAGGGTCATGGGTTCGAGTCCTGCATTACACATAAAATGAGTAGAAGAGGTGATGCTCAAAATCTTATTCACAATCCTATTACTATGGTAAAAGTAATCAGAATACATATATTGACAATGCTATTGTTAAATTAATCTGATTACATGTATTTTGATTACTATGGGTTAAGTAATCAGATACCTATACATATAACACAATTGTACGCAAGCTTACCTAAAGCTCGGTTAGCTCAGTAGGTAAAGCATGAGACTCTTGACCCAAGGGTCATGGGTTCGAGTCCTGCGTTACACATAAAATGAGTAAAAGAGGTGATGCTCGAAATCTTATTCACAATCCTATTACTATGGTAAAAGTAATTAGAATACATATATTGACAATGCTATTATTAAATTAATCTGATTACATGTATTTTGATTACTATGGTTTAAGTAATCAGATACCTATACATATAGCACAATTATACACAATCTTACCGAAAGCCCGGCTAGCTCAGTAGGTAAAGCATGAGACTCTTAACCTAAGGGTCATGGGTTCGAGTCCTGCGTTACACATAAAATGAATAAAAGAGGTGATGCTCAAAATCTTATTCACAATCCTATTACTATGGTAAAAGTAATCAGAATACATATATTGACAATGCTATTGTTAAATTAATCTGATTACATGTATTTTGATTACTATGGTTTAAGTAATCAGATACCTATACATATAACACAATTGTACGCACTCTTCCCTAAAACTCGGTTAGCTCAGTAGGTAAAGCATGAGACTCTTGACCCAAGGGTCATGGGTTCGAGTCCTGCGTTACACATAAAATGAGTGAAAGAGGTTAACTATGCCATTGTTAAAGTAATCTAATCACCTGTATTTTGCTTACTATGGTTTAAGTAATCAGATACCTATACATATACCACAATTGTACACAATCTTACCAAAGGCCCGGCTAGCTCAGTAGGTAAAGCACAAGATTCTTAAGGTAAGGGTCATGGGTTCGAGTCCTGCGTTACACGTAAAAGAGGTGATGCTCAGAATCTTATTCACAATCCTATTACGATGGTAAAAGATTACATATATTGCCATTGTTAAAGTAATCTAATTACATGTATTTTGCTTACTATGGTTTAAGTAATCAGATACCTATACATATAACACAATTGTACACAATCTTAACTAAAGACCGGCTAGCTCAGTAGATAAAGCACGAGACTCTTAAAGTAAGGGTCATGGGTTCGAGTCCTGCGTTACACACAAAATGAGTAAAAGAGGTGACGCTCAAAATCTGATTCGCAATTCTATTACTACGTAAAAAGATTACATATATTGACAATGCCATTGTTAAAGTAATCTAATTACATGTATTTTGCTTACTATGGTTTAAGTAATTAGAATACATATATTGACAATGCTATTATTAAATTAATCTGATTACATGTATTTTGATTACTATGGGTTAAGTAATCAGATACCTATACATATAACACAATTGTACACAAGCTTACCTAAAGACCGGCTAGCTCAGTAGGTAAAGCATGAGACTCTTATCCTCAGGGTCATGGGTTCGACTCCTGCGTTACACATAAAATGAAAAAAAGAGGTGATGCTCAAAATCTGATTCGCAATTCTATTACTATGGTAAACGTAAAAAGATTACATATATTGACAATGCCATTGTTAAAGTAATCTAATTACATGTATTTTGCTTACTATGGTTTAAGTAATCAGATACCTATACATATAACACAATTGTACACAAGCTTACGTAAGGACCGGCTAGCTCAGTAGGTAAAGCACGAGACTCTTAACGTAAGGGTCATGGGTTCGAGTCCTGCGTTACACACAAAATGAGTAAAAGAGGTGATGCTCAAAATCTGATTCGCAATTCTATTACTATGGTAAAAGATTACATATATTGACAATGCCATTGTTAAAGTAATCTAATTACATGTATTTTGCTTACTATGGTTTAAGTAATCAGATACCTATACATATAACACAATTGTACACAACCTTACCTAAAGCCCGGCTAGCTCAGTAGGTAAAGCACGAAACTCTTAAAGTAAGGGTCATGGGTTCGAGTCCTGCGTTACACATAAAATGAGTAAAAGAGGTGATTCTTAAAATCTGATTCGCAATTCTATTACTACGTAAAACGATTACATATATTGACAATGCCATTGTTAAAGTAATCTAATTACATGTATTTTGCTTACTATGGTTTAAGTAATCAGATACCTATACATATAACACAATTGTACACTTTCTTAGCTAAAGACCGGCTAGCTCAGTAGGTAAAGCACGAGACTCTTAAAGTAAGGGTCATGGGTTCGAGTCCTGCGTTACACATAAAATGAATAAAAGAGGTGATGCTCAAAATCTGATTCGCAATTCTATTACTATGGTAAAAGTAAAAAGATTACATATATTGACAATGCCATTGTTAACGTAATCTAATTACATGTATTTTGCTTACTATGGTTTTAAGTAATCAGATACGTATACATATGACACAATTGTACACAAGCTTACATAAAGCCCGGCTAGCTCATTAGGTAAAGCACAAGACTCTTAACGTAAGGGTCATGGGTTCAAGTCCTGTGTTACACATAAAATGAGTAAAAGAGGTGATGCTGAAAATCTTATTCACAATCCTATTACTATGGTAAAAGTAATTAGAATACATATATTGACAATGCTATTATTAAATTAATCTGATTACATGTATTTTGATTACTATGGTTTAAGTAATCAGATACCTATACATATAACACAATTGTACACAGTCTTACCAAAAGCCCGGCTAGCTCAGTAGGTAAAGCATGAGACTCTTAACCTAAGGGTCATGGGTTCGAGTCCTGCGTTACACATAAAATGAGTGAAAGAGGTGATGCTCAAAATCGTGTTCACAATCCTATTACTATGGTAAAATTAAAGAGATTACATATATTGACTATGCCATTGTTAAAGTAATCTAATTACCTGTATTTTGCTTACTATGGTTTAAGTAATTAGATACCTATACATATACCACAATTGTACACAATCTTACCAAAAGCCCGGCTAGCTCAGTAGGTAAAGCACAAGACTCTAAACGTAAGGGTCATGGGTTCGAGTCCTGCGTTATACATAAAATGAGTAAAAGAGGTGATGCTCAAAATCTTATTCACAATCCCATTACTATGGTAAAAGATTACATATATTGACAATGCCATTGTTAAAGTAATCTAATTACATGTATTTTGATTACTATGGTTTAAGTAATCAGATACCTATACATATATCACAATTATACACAATCTTACCTAAAGCCTGGCTAGCTCAGTAGGTAAAGCATGAGACTCTTAACCTAAGGGTCATGGGTTCGAGTCCTGCCTTACACATAAAATGAGTAAAAGAGGTGATGCTCAAAATCTTATTCACAATCCTATTACTATGGTAAAAGTAATCAGAATACATATATTGACAATGCCATTGTTAAAGTAATCTAATTACATGTATTTTGCTTACTATGGTTTAAGTAATCAGATACCTATACATATAACACAATTGTATGCAAAATTACTTAAAGACCGGCTAGCTCAGTAGGTAAAGCACGAGACTCTTAACGTAAGGGTCATGGGTTCGAGTCCTGCATTACACATAAAATGAGTAGAAGAGGTGATGCTCAAAATCTTATTCACAATCCTATTACTATGGTAAAAGTAATCAGAATACATATATTGACAATGCTATTGTTAAATTAATCTGATTACATGTATTTTGATTACTATGGTTTAAGTAATCAGATACCTATACATATAACACAATTGTACGCAGTTTTACCTAAAGCCTGGCTAGCTCAGTAGGTAAAGCACGAGACTCTAAACGTAAGGGTCATGGGTTCGAGTCCTGCATTACACATAAAATGAGTAAAAGAGGTGATGCTCAAAATCTTATTCACAATCCTATTACTATGGTAAAAGTAAAAAGATTACATATATTGACAATGCCATTGTTAAAGTAATCTAATTACATGTATTTTGCTTACTATGGTTTAAGTAATCAGATACCTATACATATAACACAATTGTACACAAGCTTACCTAAAGACCGGCTAGCTCAGTAGGTAAAGCACGAGACTCTTAACGTAAGGGTCATGGGTTCGAGTATTGCGTTACACATAAAATGAGTAAAAGAGGTGATTCTCAAAATCTGATTCGCAATTCTATTACTACGTAAAACGATTACATATATTGACAATGCCATTGTTAAAGTAATCTAATTACATGTATTTTGCTTACTATGGTTTAAGTAATCAGATACCTATACATATAACACAATTGTACGCAATCTTACCTAAAGACCGGCTAGCTCAGTAGGTAAAGCATGAGACTCTTGATCCAAGGGTCATCGGTTCGAGTCCTGCGTTACACATAAAATGAGTAAAAGAGGTGATGCTCAAAATCTGTTTTGCAATTCTATTACTATGGTAAAAGTAAAAAGATTACATATATTGACAATGCCATTGTTAACGTAATCTAATTACATGTATTTTGCTTACTATGGTTTAAGTAATCAGATACCTATACATATAACACAATTGTACACAAGCTTACCTAAAGCCCGGCTAGCTCATTAGGTAAAGCACGAGCCTCTTAACGTAAGGGTCATGGGTTCGAGTCCTGCGTTACACATAAAATGAGTAAAAGAGGTGATGCTCAAAATCTGATTCGCAATTCAATTACTACGTAAAACGATTACATATATCGACAATGCCATTGTTAAAGTAATCTAATTACATGTATTTTGCTTACTATGGTTTAAGTAATCAGATACCTATACATATAACACAATTGTACACAATCGTACCTAAAGCCCGGCTAGCTCAGTAGGTAAAGCACAAGACTCTTAACGTAAGGGTCATGGGTTCGAGTCGTGCGTTACATGTAAAAGAGGTGATGCTCAAAATCTTATTCACAATCCTATTACTATGGTAAAAGTAATCAGAATACATATATTGACAATGCCATTGTTAAAGTAATCTAATTACATGTATTTTGCTTACTATGGTTTAAGTAATCAGATACCTATACATATAACACAATTGTATGCAAAATTACTTAAAGACCGGCTAGCTCAGTAGGTAAAGCACGAGACTCTTAACGTAAGGGTCATGGGTTCGAGTCCTGCATTACACATAAAATGAGTAGAAGAGGTGATGCTCAAAATCTTATTCACAATCCTATTACTATGGTAAAAGTAATCAGAATACATATATTGACAATGCTATTGTTAAATTAATCTGATTACATGTATTTTGATTACTATGGTTTAAGTAATCAGATACCTATACATATAACACAATTGTACGCAGTTTTACCTAAAGCTCGGCAAGCTCAGTAGGTAAAGCATGAGACTCTTGATCCAAGGGTCATGGGTTCGAGTCCTGCGTTACACATAAAATGAGTAAAAGAGGTGATGCTCAAGATCTTATTCACAATCCTATTACTATGGTAAAAGTAAAAAGATTACATATATTGACAATGCCATTGTTAAAGTAATCTAATTACATGTATTTTGCTTATTATGGTTTAAGTAATCAGATACCTATACATATAACACAATTGTACACAATCGTACCTAAAGCCCGGCTAGCTCAGTAGGTAAAGCACAAGACTCTTAACGAAAGGGTCATGGGTTCGAGTCCTGCATTACACATAAAATGAGTAAAAGAGGCGATGCTCAAAATCTGATTCGCAATTCTATTACTATGGTAAAAGATTACATATATTGACAATGCAATTGTTAAAGTAATCTAATTACATGTATTTTGCTTACTATGGTTTAAGTAATCAGATACCTATACATATAACACAATTGTACACAATCTTCACTAAACCCCAGCTAGCTCAGTAGGTAAAGCACGAAACTCTTAAGGTAAGGGTCATGGGTTCGAGTCCTGCGTTACACATGAAATCAGTAAAAGAGGTGATACTCAAAATCTTATTCACAATCCTATTACTATGGTAAAAGTAATCAGAATACATATATTGACAATGCTATTATTAAATTAATCCTATTACATGTATTTTGATTACTATGGTTTAAGTAATCAGATACCTATACATATAACACAATTGTACACAAGCTTACCTAAAGACCGGCTAGCTCAGTAGGTAAAGCACGAGACTCTTAACGTAAGGGTCATGGGTTCGAGTCTTGCATTACACATAAAATGAGTAAAAGAGGTGATTCTCAAAATCTGATTCGCAATTCTATTACTACGTAAAACGATTACATATATTGACAATGCCATTGTTAAAGTAATCTAATTACATGTATTTTGCTTACTATGGTTTAAGTAATCAGATACCTATACATATAACACAATTGTACGCAATCTTACCTAAAGACCGGCTAGCTCAGTAGGTAAAGCATGAGACTCTTGATCCAAGGGTCATGGGTTCGAGTCCTGCGTTACACATAAAATGAGTAAAAGAGGTGATGCTCAAAGTCTGTTTTGCAATTCTATTACTATGGTAAAAGTAAAAAGATTACATATATTGACAATGCCATTGTTAACGTAATCTAATTACATGTATTTTGCTTACTATGGTTTAAGTAATCAGATACCTATACATATAACACAATTGTACACAAGCTTACCTAAAGCCCGGCTAGCTCATTAGGTAAAGCACGAGACTCTTAACGTAAGGGTCATGGGTTCGAGTCCGGCGTTACACATAAAATGAGTAAAAGAGGTGATGCTCAAAATCTGATTCGCAATTCTATTACTACGTAAAACGATTACATATATCGACAATGCCATTGTTAAAGTAATCTAATTACATGTATTTTCCTTACTATGGTTTAAGTAATCAGATACCTATACATATAACACAATTGTACACAATCTTACCTAAAGCCCGGCTAGCTCAGTAGGTAAAGCACAAGACTCTTAACTTAAGGGTCATTGGTTCAAGTCCTGCGTTACATGTAAAAGAGGTGATGCTCAAAACCTTATTCACAATCCTATTACTATGGTAAAAGTAATCAGAATACATATATTGACAATGCCATTGTTAAAGTAATCTAATTACATGTATTTTGCTTACTATGGTTTAAGTAATCAGATACCTATACATATAACACAATTGTACGCAATCTTACTTAAAGACCGGCTAGCTCAGTAGGTAAAGCACGAGACTCTTAACGTAAGGGTCATGGGTTCGAGTCCTGCATTACACATAAAATGAGTAGAAGAGGTGATGCTCAAAATCTTATTCACAATCCTATTACTATGGTAAAAGTAATCAGAATACATATATTGACAATGTTAAATTAATCTGATTACATGTATTTTGATTACTATGGGTTAAGTAATCAGATACCTATACATATAACACAATTGTACACAAGCTTACCTAAAGACCGGCTAGCTCAGTAGGTAAAGCACGAGACTCTTAACGTAAGGGTCATGGGTTCGAATCCTGTATTACACATAAAATGAGTAGAAGAGGTGATGCTCAAGATCTTATTCACAATCCTATTACTATGGTAAAAGTAAAAAGATTACATATATTGACAATGCCATTGTTAAAGTAATCTAATTACATGTATTTTGCTTACTATGGTTTAAGTAATCAGATACCTATACATATAACACAATTGTACACAAGCTTACGTAAGGACCGGCTAGCTCAGTAGGTAAAGCACGAGACTCTTAACATAAGGGTCATGGGTTCGAGTCCTGCGTTACACATAAAATGAGTAAAAGAGGAGATGCTCAAAATCTGATTCGCAATTCTATTACTATGGTAAAAGATTACATATATTGACAATGCCATTGTTAAAGTAATCTAATTACATGTATTTTGCTTACTATGGTTTAAGTAATCAGATACCTATACATATAACACAATTGTACACAACCTTGCCTAAAGCCCGGCTAGCTCAGTAGGTAAAGCACGAAACTTTTAAAGTAAGGGTCATGGGTTCGAGTCCTGCGTTACACATGAAATGAGTAAAAGAGGGGATGCTCAAAATCTTATTCACAATCCTATTACTATGGTAAAAGTAATCAGAATACATATATTGACAATGCTATTATTAAATTAAACTGATTACATGTATTTTGATTACTATGGTTTAAGTAATCAGATACCTATACATATAACACAATTGTACAAAAGCTTACCTAAAGACTGGCTAGCTCAGTAGGTAAAGCACGAGACTCTTAACGTAAGGGTCATGGGTTCGAGTCCTGCGTTACACATAAAATGAGTAAAAGAGGTGATTCTTAAAATCTGATTCGCGATTCTATTACTACGTAAAACGATTACATATATTGACAATGCCATTGTTAAAGTAATCTAATTACATGTATTTTGCTTACTATGGTTTAAGTAATCAGATACCTATACATATAACACAATTGTACACAATCTTAACTAAAGACCGGCTAGCTCAGTAGGTGAAGCACAAGACTCTTAAAGTAAGGGTCATGGGTTCGAGTCCTGCGTTACACATAAAATGAATAAAAGAGGTGATGCTCAAAATCTGATTCGCAATTCTATTACTATGGTAAACGTAAAAAGATTACATATATTGACAATGCCATTGTTAAAGTAATCTAATTACATGTATTTTGCTTACTATGGTTTAAGTAATCAGATACCTATACATATAACACAATTGTACACAATCTTACCAAAAGCCCGGCTAGCTCAGTAGGTAAAGCACGAGACTCTAAACGTAAGGGTCATGGGTTCAAGTCCTGCATTACACATAAAATGAGTAAACGATGTGATGCTCAAAATCTGATTCGCAATTCTATTACTATGGTAAAAGATTACATATAATGACAATGCCATTGTTAAAGTAATCTAATTACATGTATTTTGCTTACTATGGTTTAAGTAATCAGATACCTATACATATAACACAATTGTACACAAGCTTACCTAAAGACCGGCTAGCTCAGTAGTTAAAGCACGAGACTCTTAACCTAAGAGTCATGGGTTCGAGTCCTGCGTTACACATAAAATGAGTAAAAGAGCTGATGCTCAAAATCTTATTCACAATCGTATTACTATGGTAAAAGTAAAAAGATTACATATATTGACAATGCCATTGTTAAAGTAATCTAATTACATGTATTTTGCTTACTATGATTTAAGTAATCAGATGCCTATACATATAACACAATTGTATGTAGTCTTACCTAAAGCTCGGCTAGCTCAGTAGGTAAAGCATGAGACTCTTGATCCAAGGGTCATGGGTTCGAGTCCTGCGTTACACATAAAATGAGTAAAAGAGGTGATGCTCAAAATCTGATTCGCAATTCTATTACTACGTAAAACGATTACATATATCGACAATGCCATTGTTAAAGTAATCTAATTACATGTATTTTGCTTACTATGGTTTAAGTAATCAGATACCTATACATATAACACAATTGTACACAATCTTACCTAAAGCCCGGCTAGCTCAGTAGGTAAAGCACAAGACTCTTAACGTAAGGGTCATGGGTTCGAGTCCTGCGTTACATGTAAAAGAGGTGATGCTCAAAATCTTATTCACAATCCTATTACTATGGTAAAAGTAATCAGAATACATATATTGACAATGCCATTGTTAAAGTAATCTAATTACATGTATTTTGCTTACTATGGTTTAAGTAATCAGATACCTATACATATAACACAATTGTACGCAATCTTGCTTAAAGACCGGCTAGCTCCGTAGGTAAAGCACGAGCCTCTTAACGTAAGGGTCATGGGTTCGAGTCCTGCGTTACACGTAAAAGAGGTGATTCTTAAAATCTGATTCGCAATTCTATTACTACGTAAAACGATTACATATATTGACAATGCCATTGTTAAAGTAATCTAATTACATGTATTTTGCTTACTATGGTTTAAGTAATCAGATACCTATACATATAACACAATTGTACACAATCTTACCTAAAGACCGGCTAGCTCAGTAGGTAAAGCACGAGACTCTTAAAGTAAGGCTCATGGGTTCGAGTCCTGCGTTACACATAAAATGAATAAAAGAGGTGATGCTCAAAATCTTATTCACAATCCTATTACTATGGTAAAAGTAATCAGAATACATATATTGACAATGTTAAATTAATCTGATTACATGTATTTTGATTACTATGGGTTAAGTAATCAGATACCTATACATATAACACAATTGTACACAAGCTTACCTAAAGACCGGCTAGCTCAGTAGGTAAAGCACGAGACTCTTAACGTAAGGGTCATGGGTTCGAGTCCTGCGTTACACATAAAATGAGTAAAAGAGGTGATTCTTAAAATCTGATTCGCAATTCTATTACTACGTAAAACGATTACATATATTGACAATGCCATTGTTAAAGTAATCTAATTACATGTATTTTGCTTACTATGGTTTAAGTAATCAGATACCTATACATATAACACAATTGTACACAATCTTACCTAAAGACCGGCTCGCTCCGTAGGTAAAGCCTGAGACTCTTGACCCAAGGGTCATGGGTTCGAGTCCTGTGTTACACATAAAATGAGTAAAAGAGGTGATGCTCAAGATCTTATTCACAATTCTATTACTATGGTAAAAGATTACATATATTGACAATGCAATTGTTAAAGTAATCTAATTACATGTATTTTGCTTACTATGGTTTAAGTAATCAGATACCTATACATATAACACAATTGTACACAATCTTACCAAAAGCCAGGCTAGCTCAGTAGGTAAAGCACAAGACTCTAAACGTAAGGGTCATGGGTTCGAGTCCTGCATTACACATAAAATGAGTAAAAGATGTGATGCTCAAAATCTTATTCACAATCCTATTACTATGTTAAAAGTAATCAGAATACATATATTGACAATGCTATTGTTAAATTAATCTGATTACATGTATTTTGATTACTATGGTTTAAGTAATCAGATACCTATACATATGCCACAATTGTACACAATCTTACCAAAAGCCCGGCTAGCTCAGTAGGTAAAGCACAAGACTCTAAACGTAAGGGTCATGGGTTCGAGTCCTGCGTTACTCGTGAAAGAGGTGATGCTCAAAATCCTATTCACAATTCTATTACTATGGTAAAAGTAAAAAGATTACATATATTGACAATGCCATTGTTAAAGTAATCTAATTACATGTATTTTGCTTACTATGGTTTAAGTAATCAGATACCTATACATATAACACAATTGTACACAAGCTTACGTAAGGACTGGCTAGCTCAGTAGGTAAAGCACGAGACTCTTAACGTAAGGGTCATGGGTTCGAGTCCTGCGTTACACATAAAATGAGTAAAAGAGGTGATGCTCAAAATCTGATTTGCAATTCTATTACTATGGTAAAAGATTACATATATTGACAATGCCATTGTTAAAGTAATCTAATTACATGTATTTTGCTTACTATGGTAATCAGATACATATACATATAACACAATTGTACACAATCTTACCTAAAGCCCGGCTAGCTCAGTAGGTAAAGCGCGAAGCTCTTAAAGTAAGGGTCATGGGTTCGAGTCCTGCGTTACACATGAAATGAGTAAAAGAGGTGATGCTCAAAATCTTATTCACAATCCTATTACTATGGTAAAAGTAATCAGAATACATATATTGACAATGCTATTATTAAATTAATCTGATTACATGTATTTTGATTACTATGGTTTAAGTAATCAGATACCTATACATATAACACAATTGTACACAAGTTTACCTAAAGACCGGCTAGCTCAGTAGGTAAAGCACGAGACTCTTAACGTAAGGGTCATGGGTTCGAGTCCTGCGTTACACATAAAATGAGTAAAAGAGGTGTTTCTTAAAATCTGATTCATAATTCTATTACTACGTAAAACGATTACATATATTGACAATGCCATTGTTAAAGTAATCTAATTACATGTATTTTGCTTACTATGGTTTAAGTAATCAGATACCTATACATATAACACAATTGTACACATTCTTACCTAAAGACCGGCTAGCTCAGTAGGTAAATCACGAGACTCTTAAAGTAAGGGTCATGGGTTCGAGTCCTGCGTTACAAATAAAATGAATAAAAGAGGTGATGCTCAAAATCTGATTCGCAATTCTATTACTATGGTAAACGTAAAAAGATTACATATATTGACAATGCCATTGTTAAAGTAATCTAATTACATGTATTTTGCTTACTATGGTTTAAGTAATCAGATACCTATACATATAACACAATTGTACACAATCTTACCTAAAGACCGGCTAGCTCAGTAGGTAAAGCCTGAGACTCTTGACCCAAGGGTCATGGGTTCGAGTCCTGCGTTACACATAAAATGAGTAAAAGAGGTGATGCTCAAGATCTTATTCACAATCCTATTACTATGGTAAAAGTAAAAAGATTACATATATTGACAATGCCATTGTTAAAGTAATCTAATTACATGTATTTTGCTTACTATGGTTTAAGTAATCAGATACCTATACATATAACACAATTGTACACATTCTTACCTAAAGCCCGGCTAGCTCAGTATGTAAAGCACAAGACTCTTAACGTAAGGGTCATGGGTTCGAGTCCTGCGTTACACATAAAATGAGTAAAAGAGGTGATGCTCAAAATCTGATTCGCAATTCTATTACTATGGTAAAAGATTACATATATTGACAATGCAATTGTTAAAGTAATCTAATTACATGTATTTTGCTTACTATGGTTTAAGTAATCAGATACCTATACATATAACACAATTGTACACAATTGTACCTAAAGCCCGGCTAGCTCAGTAGGTAAAGCACGAAACTCTTAAGGTAAGGGTCATGGGTTCGAGTCCTGCGTTACACATGAAATGAGTAAAAGAGGTGATGCTCAAAATCTTATTCACAATCCTATTACTATGGTAAAAGTAATCAGAATACATATATTGACAATGCTATTGTTAAATTAATCTGATTACATGTATTTTGCTTACTATGGTTTAAGTAATCAGATACCTATACATATAACACAATTGTACGCAATCTTGCTTAAAGACCGGCTAGCTCCGTAGGTAAAGCACGAGCCTCTTAACGTAAGGGTCATGGGTTCGAGTCCTGCGTTACACGTAAAAGAGGTGATTCTTAAAATCTGATTCGCAATTCTATTACTACGTAAAACGATTACATATATTGACAATGCCATTGTTAAAGTAATCTAATTACATGTATTTTGCTTACTATGGTTTAAGTAATCAGATACCTATACATATAACACAATTGTACACAATCTTACCTAAAGACCGGCTAGCTCAGTAGGTAAAGCACGAGACTCTTAAAGTAAGGCTCATGGGTTCGAGTCCTGCGTTACACATAAAATGAATAAAAGAGGTGATGCTCAAAATCTGATTCGCAATTCTACTACTACGGTAAACATAAAAAGATTACATATATTGACAATGCCATTGTTAAAGTAATCTAATTACATGTATTTTGCTTACTATGGTTTAAGTAATGAGATACCTATACATATAACACAATTGTACACAATCTTACCAAAAGCCCGGCTAGCTCAGTAGTTAAAGCACGAGACTCTTAACGTAAGGGTCATGGGTTTGAGTCCTGCGTTACACATAAAATGAGTAAAAGAGGTGATGCTCAAAATCTGATTCGCAATTCTATTACTACGTAAAACGATTACATATATCGACAATGCCATTGTTAAAGTAATCTAATTACATGTATTTTGCTTACTATGGTTTAAGTAATCAGATACCTCTACATATAACACAATTGTACACAATCTTACCTAAAGCCCGGCTAGCTCAGTAGGTAAAGCACAAGACTCTTAACGTAAGGGTCATGGGTTCGAGTCCTGCGTTACATGTAAAAGAGGTGATGCTCAAAATCTTATTCACAATCCTATTACTATGGTAAAAGTAATCAGAATACATATATTGACAATGCTATTGTTAAATTAATCTGATTACATGTATTTTGATTACTATGGTTTAACTAATCAGATACCTATACATATAACACAATTGTACGCAATCTTACTTAAAGCTCGGCTAGCTCAGTAGGTAAAGCATGAGACTCTTGACCCAAGGGTCATGGGTTCGAGTCCTGCTTTACACATAAAATGAGTAAAAGAGGTGATGCTCAAGATCTTATTCACAATCCTATTACTATGGTAAAAAGATTACATATATTGACAATGCCATTGTTAAAGTAATCTAATTACATGTATTTTGCTTACTATGGTTTAAGTAATCAGATACCTATACATATAACACAATTGTACGCAATCTTGCTTAAAGACCGGCTAGCTCCGTAGGTAAAGCACGAGCCTCTTAACGTAAGGGTCATGGGTTCGAGTCCTGCGTTACACGTAAAAGAGGTGATTCTTAAAATCTGATTCGCAATTCTATTACTACGTAAAACGATTACATATATTGACAATGCCATTGTTAAAGTAATCTAATTACATGTATTTTGCTTACTATGGTTTAAGTAATCAGATACCTATACATATAACACAATTGTACACAATCTTACCTAAAGACCGGCTAGCTCAGTAGGTAAAGCACGAGACTCTTAAAGTAAGGCTCATGGGTTCGAGTCCTGCGTTACACATAAAATGAATAAAAGAGGTGATGCTCAAAATCTTATTCACAATCCTATTACTATGGTAAAAGTAATCAGAATACATATATTGACAATGTTAAATTAATCTGATTACATGTATTTTGATTACTATGGGTTAAGTAATCAGATACCTATACATATAACACAATTGTACACAAGCTTACCTAAAGACCGGCTAGCTCAGTAGGTAAAGCACGAGACTCTTAACGTAAGGGTCATGGGTTCGAGTCCTGCGTTACACATAAAATGAGTAAAAGAGGTGATTCTTAAAATCTGATTCGCAATTCTATTACTACGTAAAACGATTACATATATTGACAATGCCATTGTTAAAGTAATCTAATTACATGTATTTTGCTTACTATGGTTTAAGTAATCAGATACCTATACATATAACACAATTGTACACAATCTTACCTAAAGACCGGCTCGCTCCGTAGGTAAAGCCTGAGACTCTTGACCCAAGGGTCATGGGTTCGAGTCCTGTGTTACACATAAAATGAGTAAAAGAGGTGATGCTCAAGATCTTATTCACAATCCTATTACTATGGTAAAAGTAAAAAGATTACCTATATTGACAATGCCATTGTTAAAGTAATCTAATTACATGTATTTTGCTTACAATGGTTTAAGTAATCAGATACCTATACATATAACACAATTGTACACAATCTTACCTAAAGCCCGGCTAGCTCAGTATGTAAAGCACAAGACTCTTAACGTAAGGGTCATGGGTTCGAGTCCTGCGTTACACATAAAATGAGTAAAAGAGGTGATGCTCAAAATCTGATTCGCAATTCTATTACTATGGTAAAAGATTACATATATTGACAATGCAATTGTTAAAGTAATCTAATTACATGTATTTTGCTTACTATGGTTTAAGTAATCAGATACCTATACATATAACACAATTGTACACAATCTTACCAAAAGCCAGGCTAGCTCAGTAGGTAAAGCACGAGACTCTAAACGTAAGGGTCATGGGTTCGAGTCCTGCATTACACATAAAATGAGTAAAAGATGTGATGCTCAAAATCTTATTCACAATCCTATTACTATGTTAAAAGTAATCAGAATACATATATTGACAATGCTATTGTTAAATTAATCTGATTACATGTATTTTGATTACTATGGTTTAAGTAATCCGATACCTATACATATGCCACAATTGTACACAATCTTACCAAAAGCCCGGCTAGCTCAGTAGGTAAAGCACAAGACTCTAAACGTAAGGGTCATGGGTTCGAGTCCTGCATTACTCGTGAAAGAGGTGATGCTCAAAATCCTATTCACAATTCTATTACTATGGTAAAAGTAAAAAGATTACATATATTGACAATGCCATTGTTAAAGTAATCTAATTACATGTATTTTGCTTACTATGGTTTAAGTAATCAGATACCTATACATATAACACAATTGTACACAATCTTAACTAAAGACCGGCTAGCTCAGTAGGTAAAGCACGAGACTCTTAAAGTAAGGGTCATGGGTTCGAGTCCTGCGTTACACATAAAATGAGTAAAAGAGGTGATGCTCAAAATCTGATTCGCAATTCTATTACTATGGTAAACGTAAAAAGATTACATATATTCACAATGCCATTGTTAAAGTAATCTAATTACATGTATTTTGCTTACTATGGTTTAAGTAATCAGATACCTATACATATAACACAATTGTACACAAGCTTACGTAAGGACTGGCTAGCTCAGTAGGTAAAGCACGAGACTCTTAACGTAAGGGTCATGGGTTCGAGTCCTGCGTTACACATAAAATGAGTAAAAGAGGTGATGCTCAAAATCTGATTTGCAATTCTATTACTATGGTAAAAGATTACATATATTGACAATGCCATTGTTAAAGTAATCTAATTACATGTATTTTGCTTACTATGGTTTAAGTAATCAGATACATATACATATAACACAATTGTACACAATCTTACCTAAAGCCCGGCTAGCTCAGTAGGTAAAGCGCGAAGCTCTTAAAGTAAGGGTCATGGGTTCGAGTCCTGCGTTACACATGAAATGAGTAAAAGAGGTGATGCTCAAAATCTTATTCACAATCCTATTACTATGGTAAAAGTAATCAGAATACATATATTGACAATGCTATTATTAAATTAATCTGATTACATGTATTTTGATTACTATGGTTTAAGTAATCAGATACCTATACATATAACACAATTGTACACAAGTTTACCTAAAGACCGGCTAGCTCAGTAGGTAAAGCACGAGACTCTTAACGTAAGGGTCATGGGTTCGAGTCCTGCGTTACACATAAAATGAGTAAAAGAGGTGATTCTTAAAATCTGATTCACAATTCTATTACTACGTAAAACGATTACATATATTGACAATGCCATTGTTAAAGTAATCTAATTACATGTATTTTGCTTACTATGGTTTAAGTAATCAGATACCTATACATATAACACAATTGTACACATTCTTATCTAAAGACCGGCTAGCTCAGTAGGTAAATCACGAGACTCTTAAAGTAAGGGTCATGGGTTCGAGTCCTGCGTTACAAATAAAATGAATAAAAGAGGTGATGCTCAAAATCTGATTCGCAATTCTATTACTATGGTAAACGTAAAAAGATTACATATATTGACAATGCCATTGTTAAAGTAATCTAATTACATGTATTTTGCTTACTATGGTTTAAGTAATCAGATACCTATACATATAACACAATTGTACACAATCTTACCTAAAGACCGGCTAGCTCAGTAGGTAAAGCCTGAGACTCTTGACCCAAGGGTCATGGGTTCGAGTCCTGCGTTACACATAAAATGAGTAAAAGAGGTGATGCTCAAGATCTTATTCACAATCCTATTACTATGGTAAAAGTAAAAAGATTACATATATTGACAATGCCATTGTTAAAGTAATCTAATTACATGTATTTTGCTTACTATGGTTTAAGTAATCAGATACCTATACATATAACACAATTGTACACATTCTTACCTAAAGCCCGGCTAGCTCAGTATGTAAAGCACAAGACTCTTAACGTAAGGGTCATGGGTTCGAGTCCTGCGTTACACATAAAATGAGTAAAAGAGGTGATGCTCAAAATCTGATTCGCAATTCTATTACTATGGTAAAAGATTACATATATTGACAATGCAATTGTTAAAGTAATCTAATTACATGTATTTTGCTTACTATGGTTTAAGTAATCAGATACCTATACATATAACACAATTGTACACAATCGTACCTAAAGCCCGGCTAGCTCAGTAGGTAAAGCACGAAACTCTTAAGGTAAGGGTCATGGGTTCGAGTCCTGCGTTACACATGAAATGAGTAAAAGAGGTGATGCTCAAAATCTTATTCACAATCCTATTACTATGGTAAAAGTAATCAGAATACATATATTGACAATGCTATTGTTAAATTAATCTGATTACATGTATTTTGATTACTATGGGTTAAGTAATCAGATACCTATACATATAACACAATTGTACACAAGCTTACCTAAAGACCGGCTAGCTCAGTAGGTAAAGCATGAGACTCTTATCCTAAGGGTCATGGGTTCGAGTCCTGCATTACACATAAAATGAGTAGAAGAGGTGATGCTCAAAATCTTATTCACAATCCTATTACTATGGTAAAAGTAATCAGAATACATATATTGACAATGCTATTGTTAAATTAATCTGATTACATGTATTTTGATTACTATGGGTTAAGTAATCAGATACCTATACATATAACACAATTGTACACAATCTTACCTAAAGCTCGGTTAGCTCAGTAGGTAAAGCATGAGAGTCTTGACCCAAGGGTCATGGGTTCGAGTCCTGCGTTACACATAAAATGAGTAAAAGAGGTGATGCTCAAAATCTTATTCACAATCCTATTACTATGGTAAAAGTAAAAAGATTACATATATTGACAATGCCATTGTTAAAGTAATCTAATTACATGTATTTTGCTTACTATGGTTTAAGTAATCAGATACCTATACATATAACACAATTGTACACAAGCTTACCTAAAGACCGGCTAGCTCAGTAGGTAAAGCACCAGCCTCTTAACGTAAGGGTCATGGATTCGAGTCCTGCGTTACACGTAAAAGAGGTCATTCTTAAAATCTGATTCGCAATTCTATTACTACGTAAAACGATTACATATATTGACAATGCCATTGTTAAAGTAATCTAATTACATGTATTTTACTTACTATGGTTTAAGTAATCAGAATACATATATTGACACTGCTATTGTTAAAGTAATCTGATTACATGTATTTTGCTTACTATGGTTTAAGTAATCAGATACCTATACATATACCACAATTGTACACAATCTTACCAAAAGCCCGGCTAGCTCAGTAGGTAAAGCACAAGATTCTTAAAGTAAGGGTCATGGGTTCGAGTCCTGCGTTACACGTAAAAGAGGTGATGCTCAGAATCTTATTCACAATCCTATTACAATGGTAAAAGTAAAAAGATTACATATATTGACAATGCTATTATTAAATTAATCTGATTACATGTATTTTGATTACTATGGTTTAAGTCATCAGATACCTATACATATAACACAATTATACACAACCTTACCTAAAGCCCGGCTAGCTCCGTAGGTAAAGCATGAGACTCTTATCCTAAGGGTCATGGGTTCGAGTCCTGCGTTACACGTAAAAGAGGTGATGCTCAAAATCTTGTTCACAATCCTATTACTATGGTAAAAGTAATCAGAATACATGTATTGACACTACTATTGTTAAAGTAATCTGATTACATGTATTTTGATTACTATGGTTTAAGTAATCAGATACCTATACATATAACACAATTATACGCAATCTTACCTAAAGTCCGGCTAGCTCAGTAGGTAAAGCAGGAGACTCTTAACCTAAGGGTCATGGGTTCGAGTCCTGCGTTACACATAAAATGAACAAAAGAGGTGATGCTCAAAATCTGATTCACAATCCCATTACTATGGTAAAAGATTACATATATTGCCATTGTTAAAGTAATCTAATTACATGTATTTTGATTACTATAGTTTAAGTAATCAGATACCTATACATATATCACAATTATACACAATCTTACCTAAAGCCTGGCTAGCTCAGTAGGTAAAGCACGAGACTCTTAACCTAAGGGTCATGGGTTCAAGTCCTGCGTTACTCGTAAAAGAGGTGATGCTCAAAATCTTATTCACAATCCTATTACTATGGTAAAAGTAAAAAGATTACATATATTGACAATGCCATTGTTAAAGTAATCTAATTACATGTATTTTGCTTACTATGGTTTAAGTAATCAGATACCTATACATATAACACAATTGTACACAATCTTGCCTAAAGCCCGGCTAGCTCAGTAGATAAAGCACGAGACTCTTAACCTAAGAGTCATGGGTTCGAGTCCTGCGTTACACATAAAATGAGTAAAAGAGGTGATGCTCAAAATCTTATTCACAATCCTATTACTATGGTAAAAGTAATCAGAATACATATATTGACAATGCTATTGTTAAATTAATCTGATTACATGTATTTTGATTACTATGGGTTAAGTAATCAGATACCTATACATATAACACAATTGTACACAATCTTACCTAAAGCTCGGTTAGCTCAGTAGGTAAAGCATGAGACTCTTGACCCAAGGGTCATGGGTTCGAGTCCTGCGTTACACATAAAATGAGTAAAAGAGGTGATGCTCAAAATCGTATTCACAATCCTATTACTATGGTAAACGTAAAAAGATTACATATATTGACAATGCCATTGTTAAAGTAATCTAATTACATGTATTTTGCTTACTATGGTTTAAGTAATCAGATACCTATACATATAACACAATTGTACACCATCTTAACTAAAGACCGGCTAGCTCAGTAGATAAAGCACGAGACTCTTAAAGTAAGGGTCATGGGTTCGAGTCCTGCGTTACACATAAAATGAGTAACAGAGGTGATGCTTAAAGTCTGTTTTGCAATTCTATTACTATGGTAAAAGTAATTAGAATACATATATTGACAATGCTATTATTAAATTAATCTGATTACATGTATTTTGATTACTATGGTTTAAGTAATCAGATACCTATACATATAACACAATTATACACAATCTTACCTAAAGCCCGGCTAGCTCAGTAGGTAAAGCATGAGACTCTTAACCTAAGGGTCATGGGTTCGAGTCCTGCGTTACACATAAAATGAGTAAAAGAGGTAATGCTCAAAATCTGACTCCCAATTCTATTACTACGTAAAACGATTACATATATTGACAATGCCATTGTTAAAGTAATCTAATTACATGTATTTTGCTTACTATGGTTTAAGTAATCAGATACCTATACATATAACACAATTGTACACAATCTTACCTAAAGCCCGGCTAGCTCAGTAGGTAAAGCACAAGACTCTTAACGTAAGGGTCATGGGTTCGAGTCCTGTGTTACACGTAAAAGAGGTGATGCTCAAAATCTTATTCACAATCCTATTACTATGGTAAAAAGATTACATATATTGACAATGCCATTGTTAAAGTAATCTAATTACATGTATTTTGCTTACTATGGTTTAAGTAATCAGATACCTATACATATAACACAATTGTACACAAGCTTACCTAAATACCAGCTAGCTCAGTAGGTAAAGCACGAGACTCTTAACGTAAGGGTCAAGGGTTCTAGTCCTGCGTTACACGTAAAAGAGGTGATGCTCAAAATCTTATTCACAATCCTATTACTATGGTAAAAGTAATCAGAATACATATATTGACAATGCCATTGTTAAAGTAATCTAATTACAAGTATTTTGCTTACTATAGTTTAAGTAATCAGATACCTATACATATAACACAATTGTACACAATCTTACCTCAAGCCCGGCTAGCTCAGTAGGTAAAGCACAAGACAATTAATGTAAGGGTCATGGGTTCGAGTCCTGCATTACACGCAAAAGAGCTGATGCTTATAATCTTATTAACAATCCTATTACTATGGTAAAAGTAATCAGAATACATATATTGACAATGCTATTGTTAAAGTAATCTGATTACATGTATTTTGATTACTATGGTTTAAGTAATCAGATACCTATACATATATCACAATTACACACCATCTTACCTAAAGCCCGGCTAGCTCAGTAGGTAAAGCAGGAGACTCTTAACCTAAGGGTCATGGGTTCAAGTCCTGCGTTACACGTAAAAGAGGTGATGCTCAAAATCTTATTCACAATCCCATTACTATGGTAAAAGTAAAAAGATTACATGTATTGACAATGCCATTGTTAAAGTAATCTAATTACGTGTATTTTGCTTACTATGCTTTAAGTAATCAGATACCTATACATATAACACAATTGTACACACGCTTACCTAAAGACCGGCTAGCTCAGTAGATAAAGCACGAGACTCTTAACGTAAGGGTCATGGGTTCGAGTCCTGCGTTACATGTAAAATGAGTAAAAGAGGTGGTGCTCAGAATCTTATTCACAATCCTATTACTATGGTAAAAGTAATCAGAATACATATATTGACAATGCTATTGTTAAATTAATCTGATTACATCTATTTTGATTACTATGGTTTAAGTAATCAGATACCTATACATATAAAACAATTGTATGTAGTCTTACCTAAAGCTCGGCTAGCTCAGTAGGTAAACCATGAGACTCTTAACCCAAGGGTCATGGGTTCGACTCCTGCGTTACACATAAAATGAGTAAAAGAGGTGATGCTCAATATCTTATTCACAATCCTATTACTATGGTAAAAGTAAAAAGATTACATATATTGACAATGCCATTGTTAAAGTAATCTAATTACATGTATTTTGCTTACTATGGTTTAAGTAATCAGATACCTATCGTATAACACAATTATACACAATCTTACCAAAAGCCTGGCTAGCTCAGTAGATAAAGGACGAGACTCTAAACGTAAGGGTCATGGGTTCGAGTCCTGCGTTACACATAAAATGAGTAAAAGAGCTGATGCTCAAAATCTTATTCACAATCGTATTACTATGGTAAAAGTAAAAAGATTACATATATTGACAATGCCATTGTTAAAGTAAACTAATTACATGTATTTTGCTTACTATGGTTTAAGTAATCAGATGCCTATACATATAACACAATGGTACATAAGCTTACCTAAAGACTGGCTAGCTCAGTAGGTAAAGCACGAGACTCTTAAAGTAAGGGTCATGGGTTCGAGTCCTGCGTTACACATAAAATGAATAAAAGAGGTGATGCTGAAAATCTTATTCACAATCCTATTACTATGGTAAAAGTAATCAGAATACATATATTGACAATGCTATTGTTAAATTAATCTGATTACATGTATTTTGATTACTATGGTTTAAGTAATCAGATACCTATACATATAACACAATTGTACGCACTCTTACCTAAAGCTCGGTTAGCTCGGTTAGCTCAGTAGGTAAAGCAGGAGACTCTTGACCCAAGGGTCATGGGTTCGAGTCCTGCGTTACACATAAAATGAGTAGAAGAGGTGATGCTCAAAATCTGATTCGCAACTCTATTACTATGGTAAAAGTAAAAAGATTACATATATTGACAACGCCATTGTTAACGTAATCTAATTACATGTATTTTGCTTACTATGGTTTAAGTAATCAGATACCTATACATATGACACAATTGTACACAAGCTTACCTAAAGCCCGGCTAGCTCATTAGGTAAAACACAAGACTCTTAACGTAAGGGTCATGGGTTCGAGTCCTGCGTTACACATAAAATGAGTAAAAGAGGTGATGCTGAAAATGTTATTCACAATCCTATTACTATGCTAAAAGTAATTAGAATACATATATTGACAATGCTATCATTAAATTAATCTGATTACATGTATTTTGCTTACTATGGTTTAAGTAATCAGATACCTATACATATAACACAATTGTACACAATCTTACCTAAAGACCGGCTAGCTCAGTAGGTAAAGTAGGAGACTCTTAACCTAAGGGTCATGGGTTCGAGTCCTGCGTTACACGTAAAAGAGGTGATGCTCAAAATCTTATTCACAATCCTATTACTATGGTAAAAGTAAAAAGATTACATATATTGACAATGCTATTATTAAATTAATCTGATTACATGTATTTTGATTACTATGGTTTAAGTCATCAGATACCTATACATATAACACAATTATACACAATCTTACCTAAAGCCCGGCTAGCTCCGTAGATAAAGCATGAGACTCTTATCCTAAGGGTCATGGGTTCGAGTCCTGCGTTACACGTAAAAGAGGTGATGCTCAAAATCTTATTCACAATCCTACTACTATGGTAAAAGTAAAAAGATTACATATATTGACAATGCCATTGTTAAAATAATCTAATTACATGTATTTTGCTTACTATGGTTTAAGTAATCAGATACCTATAAATATAACACAATTGTACACAAGCTTACCTAAAGACGGGCTAGCTCAGTAGGTAAAGCACAAGACTCTTAACGTAAGGGTCATGGGTTCGAGTCCTGCATTACACGTAAAAGAGGTGATGCTCAAAATCTTATTCACAATCCTATTACTATGGTGAAAGTAAAAAGATTACATATATTGACAATGCCATTGTTAACGTAATCTAATTATATGTATTTTGATTAATATGGTTTAAGTAATCAGATACCTATACATATAACACAATTGTACACAAGCTTACGTAAGGACCGGCTAGCTCAGTAGGTAAAGCAGGAGACTCTTAGCGTAAGGGTCATGGGTTCGAGTCCTGCGTTACACATAAAATGAGTAAAAGAGGTGATGCTCAAAATCTGATTCGCAATTCTATTACTATGGTAAAAGATTACATATATTGACAATGCCATTGTTAAAGTAATCTAATTACATGTATTTTGCTTACTATGGTTTAAGTAATCAGATACCTATACATATAACACAATTGTACACAATCTTACCTAAAGCCCGGCTAGCTCAGTAGGTAAAGCACGAAACTCTTAAAGTAAGGGTCATGGGTTGAAGTCCTGCGTTACACTTGAAATGAGTAAAAGAGGTGATGCTCAAAATCTTATTCACAATCCTATTACTATGGTAAAAGTAATCAGAATACATATATTGACAATGCTATTATTAAATTAAT
This sequence comes from Scomberomorus guttatus, assembly GCA_038419695.1. Classification (NCBI taxonomy): domain Eukaryota; kingdom Metazoa; phylum Chordata; class Actinopteri; order Scombriformes; family Scombridae; genus Scomberomorus; species Scomberomorus guttatus. Next base: position 22,640,802 of record CM076456.1, on the reverse strand, counting down.
CTGATTACATGTATTTTGATTACTATGGTTTAAGTAATCAGATACCTATACATATAACACAATTGTACACAAGCTTACCTAAAGACCGGCTAGCTCAGTAGATAAAGCACGAGATTCTTAACGTAAGGGTCATGGGTTAGAGTCCTGCGTTACACATAAAATGAGTAAAAGAGGTGATTCTTAAAATCTGATTCGCAATTCTATTACTACGTAAAACGATTACATATATTGACAATGCCATTGTTAAAGTAATCTAATAACATGTATTTTGCTTACTATGGTTTAAGTAATCAGATACCTATACATATAACACAATTGTACACATTCTTACCTAAAGACCGGCTAGCTCAGTAGGTAAATCACGAGACTCTTAAAGTAAGGGTCATGGGTTCGAGTCCTGCGTTACAAATAAAATGAATAAAAGAGGTGATGCTCAAAATCTGATTCGCAATTCTATTACTATGGTAAACGTAAAAAGATTACATATATTGACAATGCCATTGTTAAAGTAATCTAATTACATGTATTTTGCTTACTATGGTTTAAGTAATCAGATACCTATACATATAACACAATTGTACACAATCTTACCTAAAGACCGGCTAGCTCAGTAGGTAAAGCCTGAGACTCTTGACCCAAGGGTCATGGGTTCGAGTCCTGCGTTACACATAAAATGAGTAAAAGAGGTGATGCTCAAGATCTTATTCACAATCCTATTACTATGGTAAAAGTAAAAAGATTACATATATTGACAATGCCATTGTTAAAGTAATCTAATTACATGTATTTTGCTTACTATGGTTTAAGTAATCAGATACCTATACATATAACACAATTGTACACATTCTTACCTAAAGCCCGGCTAGCTCAGTATGTAAAGCACAAGACTCTTAACGTAAGGGTCATGGGTTCGAGTCCTGCGTTACACATAAAATGAGTAAAAGAGGTGATGCTCAAAATCTGATTCGCAATTCTATTACTATGGTAAAAGATTACATATATTGACAATGCAATTGTTAAAGTAATCTAATTACATGTATTTTGCTTACTATGGTTTAAGTAATCAGATACCTATACATATAACACAATTGTACACAATTGTACCTAAAGCCCGGCTAGCTCAGTAGGTAAAGCACGAAACTCTTAAGGTAAGGGTCATGGGTTCGAGTCCTGCGTTACACATGAAATGAGTAAAAGAGGTGATGCTCAAAATCTTATTCACAATCCTATTACTATGGTAAAAGTAATCAGAATACATATATTGACAATGCTATTGTTAAATTAATCTGATTACATGTATTTTGCTTACTATGGTTTAAGTAATCAGATACCTATACATATAACACAATTGTACGCAATCTTGCTTAAAGACCGGCTAGCTCCGTAGGTAAAGCACGAGCCTCTTAACGTAAGGGTCATGGGTTCGAGTCCTGCGTTACACGTAAAAGAGGTGATTCTTAAAATCTGATTCGCAATTCTATTACTACGTAAAACGATTACATATATTGACAATGCCATTGTTAAAGTAATCTAATTACATGTATTTTGCTTACTATGGTTTAAGTAATCAGATACCTATACATATAACACAATTGTACACAATCTTACCTAAAGACCGGCTAGCTCAGTAGGTAAAGCACGAGACTCTTAAAGTAAGGCTCATGGGTTCGAGTCCTGCGTTACACATAAAATGAATAAAAGAGGTGATGCTCAAAATCTGATTCGCAATTCTACTACTACGGTAAACATAAAAAGATTACATATATTGACAATGCCATTGTTAAAGTAATCTAATTACATGTATTTTGCTTACTATGGTTTAAGTAATGAGATACCTATACATATAACACAATTGTACACAATCTTACCAAAAGCCCGGCTAGCTCAGTAGTTAAAGCACGAGACTCTTAACGTAAGGGTCATGGGTTTGAGTCCTGCGTTACACATAAAATGAGTAAAAGAGGTGATGCTCAAAATCTGATTCGCAATTCTATTACTACGTAAAACGATTACATATATCGACAATGCCATTGTTAAAGTAATCTAATTACATGTATTTTGCTTACTATGGTTTAAGTAATCAGATACCTCTACATATAACACAATTGTACACAATCTTACCTAAAGCCCGGCTAGCTCAGTAGGTAAAGCACAAGACTCTTAACGTAAGGGTCATGGGTTCGAGTCCTGCGTTACATGTAAAAGAGGTGGTGCTCAAAATCTTATTCACAATCCTATTACTATGGTAAAAGTAATCAGAATACATATATTGACAATGCTATTGTTAAATTAATCTGATTACATGTATTTTGATTACTATGGTTTAACTAATCAGATACCTATACATATAACACAATTGTACGCAATCTTACTTAAAGCTCGGCTAGCTCAGTAGGTAAAGCATGAGACTCTTGACCCAAGGGTCATGGGTTCGAGTCCTGCTTTACACATAAAATGAGTAAAAGAGGTGATGCTCAAGATCTTATTCACAATCCTATTACTATGGTAAAAAGATTACATATATTGACAATGCCATTGTTAAAGTAATCTAATTACATGTATTTTGCTTACTATGGTTTAAGTAATCAGATACCTATACATATAACACAATTGTACGCAATCTTGCTTAAAGACCGGCTAGCTCCGTAGGTAAAGCACGAGCCTCTTAACGTAAGGGTCATGGGTTCGAGTCCTGCGTTACACGTAAAAGAGGTGATTCTTAAAATCTGATTCGCAATTCTATTACTACGTAAAACGATTACATATATTGACAATGCCATTGTTAAAGTAATCTAATTACATGTATTTTGCTTACTATGGTTTAAGTAATCAGATACCTATACATATAACACAATTGTACACAATCTTACCTAAAGACCGGCTAGCTCAGTAGGTAAAGCACGAGACTCTTAAAGTAAGGCTCATGGGTTCGAGTCCTGCGTTACACATAAAATGAATAAAAGAGGTGATGCTCAAAATCTTATTCACAATCCTATTACTATGGTAAAAGTAATCAGAATACATATATTGACAATGTTAAATTAATCTGATTACATGTATTTTGATTACTATGGGTTAAGTAATCAGATACCTATACATATAACACAATTGTACACAAGCTTACCTAAAGACCGGCTAGCTCAGTAGGTAAAGCACGAGACTCTTAACGTAAGGGTCATGGGTTCGAGTCCTGCGTTACACATAAAATGAGTAAAAGAGGTGATTCTTAAAATCTGATTCGCAATTCTATTACTACGTAAAACGATTACATATATTGACAATGCCATTGTTAAAGTAATCTAATTACATGTATTTTGCTTACTATGGTTTAAGTAATCAGATACCTATACATATAACACAATTGTACACAATCTTACCTAAAGACCGGCTCGCTCCGTAGGTAAAGCCTGAGACTCTTGACCCAAGGGTCATGGGTTCGAGTCCTGTGTTACACATAAAATGAGTAAAAGAGGTGATGCTCAAGATCTTATTCACAATCCTATTACTATGGTAAAAGTAAAAAGATTACCTATATTGACAATGCCATTGTTAAAGTAATCTAATTACATGTATTTTGCTTACAATGGTTTAAGTAATCAGATACCTATACATATAACACAATTGTACACAATCTTACCTAAAGCCCGGCTAGCTCAGTATGTAAAGCACAAGACTCTTAACGTAAGGGTCATGGGTTCGAGTCCTGCGTTACACATAAAATGAGTAAAAGAGGTGATGCTCAAAATCTGATTCGCAATTCTATTACTATGGTAAAAGATTACATATATTGACAATGCAATTGTTAAAGTAATCTAATTACATGTATTTTGCTTACTATGGTTTAAGTAATCAGATACCTATACATATAACACAATTGTACACAATCTTACCAAAAGCCAGGCTAGCTCAGTAGGTAAAGCACGAGACTCTAAACGTAAGGGTCATGGGTTCGAGTCCTGCATTACACATAAAATGAGTAAAAGATGTGATGCTCAAAATCTTATTCACAATCCTATTACTATGTTAAAAGTAATCAGAATACATATATTGACAATGCTATTGTTAAATTAATCTGATTACATGTATTTTGATTACTATGGTTTAAGTAATCAGATACCTATACATATGCCACAATTGTACACAATCTTACCAAAAGCCCGGCTAGCTCAGTAGGTAAAGCACAAGACTCTAAACGTAAGGGTCATGGGTTCGAGTCCTGCGTTACTCGTGAAAGAGGTGATGCTCAAAATCCTATTCACAATTCTATTACTATGGTAAAAGTAAAAAGATTACATATATTGACAATGCCATTGTTAAAGTAATCTAATTACATGTATTTTGCTTACTATGGTTTAAGTAATCAGATACCTATACATATAACACAATTGTACACAATCTTAACTAAAGACCGGCTAGCTCAGTAGGTAAAGCACGAGACTCTTAAAGTAAGGGTCATGGGTTCGAGTCCTGCGTTACACATAAAATGAGTAAAAGAGGTGATGCTCAAAATCTGATTCGCAATTCTATTACTATGGTAAACGTAAAAAGATTACATATATTCACAATGCCATTGTTAAAGTAATCTAATTACATGTATTTTGCTTACTATGGTTTAAGTAATCAGATACCTATACATATAACACAATTGTACACAAGCTTACGTAAGGACTGGCTAGCTCAGTAGGTAAAGCACGAGACTCTTAACGTAAGGGTCATGGGTTCGAGTCCTGCGTTACACATAAAATGAGTAAAAGAGGTGATGCTCAAAATCTGATTTGCAATTCTATTACTATGGTAAAAGATTACATATATTGACAATGCCATTGTTAAAGTAATCTAATTACATGTATTTTGCTTACTATGGTTTAAGTAATCAGATACATATACATATAACACAATTGTACACAATCTTACCTAAAGCCCGGCTAGCTCAGTAGGTAAAGCGCGAAGCTCTTAAAGTAAGGGTCATGGGTTCGAGTCCTGCGTTACACATGAAATGAGTAAAAGAGGTGATGCTCAAAATCTTATTCACAATCCTATTACTATGGTAAAAGTAATCAGAATACATATATTGACAATGCTATTATTAAATTAATCTGATTACATGTATTTTGATTACTATGGTTTAAGTAATCAGATACCTATACATATAACACAATTGTACACAAGTTTACCTAAAGACCGGCTAGCTCAGTAGGTAAAGCACGAGACTCTTAACGTAAGGGTCATGGGTTCGAGTCCTGCGTTACACATAAAATGAGTAAAAGAGGTGATTCTTAAAATCTGATTCACAATTCTATTACTACGTAAAACGATTACATATATTGACAATGCCATTGTTAAAGTAATCTAATTACATGTATTTTGCTTACTATGGTTTAAGTAATCAGATACCTATACATATAACACAATTGTACACATTCTTATCTAAAGACCGGCTAGCTCAGTAGGTAAATCACGAGACTCTTAAAGTAAGGGTCATGGGTTCGAGTCCTGCGTTACAAATAAAATGAATAAAAGAGGTGATGCTCAAAATCTGATTCGCAATTCTATTACTATGGTAAACGTAAAAAGATTACATATATTGACAATGCAATTGTTAAATTAATCTGATTACATGTATTTTGATTACTATGGGTTAAGTAATCAGATACCTATACATATAACACAATTGTTCACAAGCTTACCTAAAGACCGGCTAGCTCAGTAGGTAAAGCATGAGACTCTTATCCTAAGGGTCATGGGTTCGAGTCCTGCATTACACATAAAATGAGTAGAAGAGGTGATGCTCAAAATCTTATTCACAATCCTATTACTATGGTAAAAGTAATCAGAATACATATATTGACAATGCTATTGTTAAATTAATCTGATTACATGTATTTTGATTACTATGGGTTAAGTAATCAGATACCTATACATATAACACAATTGTACACAATCTTACCTAAAGCTCGGTTAGCTCAGTAGGTAAAGCATGAGAGTCTTGACCCAAGGGTCATGGGTTCGAGTCCTGCGTTACACATAAAATGAGTAAAAGAGGTGATGCTCAAAATCTTATTCACAATCCTATTACTATGGTAAAAGTAAAAAGATTACATATATTGACAATGCCATTGTTAAAGTAATCTAATTACATGTATTTTGCTTACTATGGTTTAAGTAATCAGATACCTATACATATAACACAATTGTACACAAGCTTACCTAAAGACCGGCTAGCTCAGTAGGTAAAGCACCAGCCTCTTAACGTAAGGGTCATGGATTCGAGTCCTGCGTTACACGTAAAAGAGGTCATTCTTAAAATCTGATTCGCAATTCTATTACTACGTAAAACGATTACATATATTGACAATGCCATTGTTAAAGTAATCTAATTACATGTATTTTACTTACTATGGTTTAAGTAATCAGAATACATATATTGACACTGCTATTGTTAAAGTAATCTGATTACATGTATTTTGCTTACTATGGTTTAAGTAATCAGATACCTATACATATACCACAATTGTACACAATCTTACCAAAAGCCCGGCTAGCTCAGTAGGTAAAGCACAAGATTCTTAAAGTAAGGATCATGGGTTCGAGTCCTGCGTTACACGTAAAAGAGGTGATGCTCAGAATCTTATTCACAATCCTATTACAATGGTAAAAGTAAAAAGATTACATATATTGACAATGCTATTATTAAATTAATCTGATTACATGTATTTTGATTACTATGGTTTAAGTCATCAGATACCTATACATATAACACAATTATACACAACCTTACCTAAAGCCCGGCTAGCTCCGTAGGTAAAGCATGAGACTCTTATCCTAAGGGTCATGGGTTCGAGTCCTGCGTTACACGTAAAAGAGGTGATGCTCAAAATCTTGTTCACAATCCTATTACTATGGTAAAAGTAATCAGAATACATGTATTGACACTACTATTGTTAAAGTAATCTGATTACATGTATTTTGATTACTATGGTTTAAGTAATCAGATACCTATACATATAACACAATTATACGCAATCTTACCTAAAGTCCGGCTAGCTCAGTAGGTAAAGCAGGAGACTCTTAACCTAAGGGTCATGGGTTCGAGTCCTGCGTTACACATAAAATGAACAAAAGAGGTGATGCTCAAAATCTGATTCACAATCCCATTACTATGGTAAAAGATTACATATATTGCCATTGTTAAAGTAATCTAATTACATGTATTTTGATTACTATAGTTTAAGTAATCAGATACCTATACATATATCACAATTATACACAATCTTACCTAAAGCCTGGCTAGCTCAGTAGGTAAAGCACGAGACTCTTAACCTAAGGGTCATGGGTTCAAGTCCTGCGTTACTCGTAAAAGAGGTGATGCTCAAAATCTTATTCACAATCCTATTACTATGGTAAAAGTAAAAAGATTACATATATTGACAATGCCATTGTTAAAGTAATCTAATTACATGTATTTTGCTTACTATGGTTTAAGTAATCAGATACCTATACATATAACACAATTGTACACAATCTTGCCTAAAGCCCGGCTAGCTCAGTAGATAAAGCACGAGACTCTTAACCTAAGAGTCATGGGTTCGAGTCCTGCGTTACACATAAAATGAGTAAAAGAGGTGATGCTCAAAATCTTATTCACAATCCTATTACTATGGTAAAAGTAATCAGAATACATATATTGACAATGCTATTGTTAAATTAATCTGATTACATGTATTTTGATTACTATGGGTTAAGTAATCAGATACCTATACATATAACACAATTGTACACAATCTTACCTAAAGCTCGGTTAGCTCAGTAGGTAAAGCATGAGACTCTTGACCCAAGGGTCATGGGTTCGAGTCCTGCGTTACACATAAAATGAGTAAAAGAGGTGATGCTCAAAATCGTATTCACAATCCTATTACTATGGTAAACGTAAAAAGATTACATATATTGACAATGCCATTGTTAAAGTAATCTAATTACATGTATTTTGCTTACTATGGTTTAAGTAATCAGATACCTATACATATAACACAATTGTACACCATCTTAACTAAAGACCGGCTAGCTCAGTAGATAAAGCACGAGACTCTTAAAGTAAGGGTCATGGGTTCGAGTCCTGCGTTACACATAAAATGAGTAACAGAGGTGATGCTTAAAGTCTGTTTTGCAATTCTATTACTATGGTAAAAGTAATTAGAATACATATATTGACAATGCTATTATTAAATTAATCTGATTACATGTATTTTGATTACTATGGTTTAAGTAATCAGATACCTATACATATAACACAATTATACACAATCTTACCTAAAGCCCGGCTAGCTCAGTAGGTAAAGCATGAGACTCTTAACCTAAGGGTCATGGGTTCGAGTCCTGCGTTACACATAAAATGAGTAAAAGAGGTAATGCTCAAAATCTGACTCCCAATTCTATTACTACGTAAAACGATTACATATATTGACAATGCCATTGTTAAAGTAATCTAATTACATGTATTTTGCTTACTATGGTTTAAGTAATCAGATACCTATACATATAACACAATTGTACACAATCTTACCTAAAGCCCGGCTAGCTCAGTAGGTAAAGCACAAGACTCTTAACGTAAGGGTCATGGGTTCGAGTCCTGTGTTACACGTAAAAGAGGTGATGCTCAAAATCTTATTCACAATCCTATTACTATGGTAAAAAGATTACATATATTGACAATGCCATTGTTAAAGTAATCTAATTACATGTATTTTGCTTACTATGGTTTAAGTAATCAGATACCTATACATATAACACAATTGTACACAAGCTTACCTAAATACCAGCTAGCTCAGTAGGTAAAGCACGAGACTCTTAACGTAAGGGTCAAGGGTTCTAGTCCTGCGTTACACGTAAAAGAGGTGATGCTCAAAATCTTATTCACAATCCTATTACTATGGTAAAAGTAATCAGAATACATATATTGACAATGCCATTGTTAAAGTAATCTAATTACAAGTATTTTGCTTACTATAGTTTAAGTAATCAGATACCTATACATATAACACAATTGTACACAATCTTACCTCAAGCCCGGCTAGCTCAGTAGGTAAAGCACAAGACAATTAATGTAAGGGTCATGGGTTCGAGTCCTGCATTACACGCAAAAGAGCTGATGCTTATAATCTTATTAACAATCCTATTACTATGGTAAAAGTAATCAGAATACATATATTGACAATGCTATTGTTAAAGTAATCTGATTACATGTATTTTGATTACTATGGTTTAAGTAATCAGATACCTATACATATATCACAATTACACACCATCTTACCTAAAGCCCGGCTAGCTCAGTAGGTAAAGCAGGAGACTCTTAACCTAAGGGTCATGGGTTCAAGTCCTGCGTTACACGTAAAAGAGGTGATGCTCAAAATCTTATTCACAATCCCATTACTATGGTAAAAGTAAAAAGATTACATGTATTGACAATGCCATTGTTAAAGTAATCTAATTACGTGTATTTTGCTTACTATGCTTTAAGTAATCAGATACCTATACATATAACACAATTGTACACACGCTTACCTAAAGACCGGCTAGCTCAGTAGATAAAGCACGAGACTCTTAACGTAAGGGTCATGGGTTCGAGTCCTGCGTTACATGTAAAATGAGTAAAAGAGGTGGTGCTCAGAATCTTATTCACAATCCTATTACTATGGTAAAAGTAATCAGAATACATATATTGACAATGCTATTGTTAAATTAATCTGATTACATCTATTTTGATTACTATGGTTTAAGTAATCAGATACCTATACATATAAAACAATTGTATGTAGTCTTACCTAAAGCTCGGCTAGCTCAGTAGGTAAACCATGAGACTCTTAACCCAAGGGTCATGGGTTCGACTCCTGCGTTACACATAAAATGAGTAAAAGAGGTGATGCTCAATATCTTATTCACAATCCTATTACTATGGTAAAAGTAAAAAGATTACATATATTGACAATGCCATTGTTAAAGTAATCTAATTACATGTATTTTGCTTACTATGGTTTAAGTAATCAGATACCTATCGTATAACACAATTATACACAATCTTACCAAAAGCCTGGCTAGCTCAGTAGATAAAGGACGAGACTCTAAACGTAAGGGTCATGGGTTCGAGTCCTGCGTTACACATAAAATGAGTAAAAGAGCTGATGCTCAAAATCTTATTCACAATCGTATTACTATGGTAAAAGTAAAAAGATTACATATATTGACAATGCCATTGTTAAAGTAAACTAATTACATGTATTTTGCTTACTATGGTTTAAGTAATCAGATGCCTATACATATAACACAATGGTACATAAGCTTACCTAAAGACTGGCTAGCTCAGTAGGTAAAGCACGAGACTCTTAAAGTAAGGGTCATGGGTTCGAGTCCTGCGTTACACATAAAATGAATAAAAGAGGTGATGCTGAAAATCTTATTCACAATCCTATTACTATGGTAAAAGTAATCAGAATACATATATTGACAATGCTATTGTTAAATTAATCTGATTACATGTATTTTGATTACTATGGTTTAAGTAATCAGATACCTATACATATAACACAATTGTACGCACTCTTACCTAAAGCTCGGTTAGCTCGGTTAGCTCAGTAGGTAAAGCAGGAGACTCTTGACCCAAGGGTCATGGGTTCGAGTCCTGCGTTACACATAAAATGAGTAGAAGAGGTGATGCTCAAAATCTGATTCGCAACTCTATTACTATGGTAAAAGTAAAAAGATTACATATATTGACAACGCCATTGTTAACGTAATCTAATTACATGTATTTTGCTTACTATGGTTTAAGTAATCAGATACCTATACATATAACACAATTGTACACAACCTTACCTAAAGCCCGGCTAGCTCAGTAGGTAAAGCACGAAACTCTTAAAGTAAGGGTCATGGGTTCGAGTCCTGCGTTACACATGAAATGAGTAAAAGAGGTGATGCTCAAAATCTTATTCACAATCCTATTACTATGGTAAAAGTAATCAGAATACATATATTGACAATGCTATTATTAAATTAAACTGATTACATGTATTTTGATTACTATGGTTTAAGTAATCAGATACCTATACATATAACACAATTGTACACAAGCTTACCTAAAGACTGGCTAGCTCAGTAGGTAAAGCACGAGACTCTTAACGTAAGGGTCATGGGTTCGAGTCCTGCGTTACACATAAAATGAGTAAAAGAGGTGATTCTTAAAATCTGATTCGCGATTCTATTACTACGTAAAACGATTACATATATTGACAATGCCATTGTTAAAGTAATCTAATTACATGTATTTTGCTTACTATGGTTTAAGTAATCAGATACCTATACATATAACACAATTGTACACAATCTTACCAAAAGCCCGGCTAGCTCAGTAGGTAAAGCACGAGACTCTAAACGTAAGGGTCATGGGTTCAAGTCCTGCATTACACATAAAATGAGTAAACGATGTGATGCTCAAAATCTGATTCGCAATTCTATTACTATGGTAAAAGATTACATATATTGACAATGCTATTGTTAAAGTAATCTAATTACATGTATTTTGCTTACTATGGTTTAAGTAATCAGATACCTATACATATAACACAATTGTACACAAGCTTACCTAAAGACCGGCTAGCTCAGTAGTTAAAGCACGAGACTCTTAACCTAAGAGTCATGGGTTCGAGTCCTGCGTTACACATAAAATGAGTAAAAGAGCTGATGCTCAAAATCTTATTCACAATCGTATTACTATGGTAAAAGTAAAAAGATTACATATATTGACAATGCCATTGTTAAAGTAATCTAATTACATGTATTTTGCTTACTATGATTTAAGTAATCAGATGCCTATACATATAACACAATTGTATGTAGTCTTACCTAAAGCTCGGCTAGCTCAGTAGGTAAAGCATGAGACTCTTGATCCAAGGGTCATGGGTTCGAGTCCTGCGTTACACATAAAATGAGTAAAAGAGGTGATGCTCAAAATCTGTTTTGCAATTCTATTACTATGGTAAAAGTAAAAAGATTACATATATTGACAATGCCATTGTTAACGTAATCTAATTACATGTATTTTGCTTACTATGGTTTAAGTAATCAGATACCAATACATATAACACAATTGTACACAAGCTTACCTAAAGCCCGGCTAGCTCATTAGGTAAAGCACGAGACTCTTAACGTAAGGGTCATGGGTTCGAGTCCTGCGTTACACATAAAATGAGTAAAAGAGGTGATGCTCAAAATCTGATTTGCAATTCTATTACTACGTAAAACGATTACATATATCGACAATGCCATTGTTAAAGTAATCTAATTACATGTATTTTGCTTACTATGGTTTAAGTAATCAGATACCTATACATATAACACAATTGTACACAATCTTACCTAAAGACCGGCTAGCTCAGTAGGTAAAGCACAAGGCTCTTAACGTAAGGGTCATGGGTTCGAGTCCTGCGTTACATGTAAAAGAGGTGATGCTCAAAATCTTATTCACAATCCTATTACTATGGTAAAAGTAATCAGAATACATATATTGACAATGCCATTGTTAAAGTAATCTAATTACATGTATTTTGCTTACTATGGTTTAAGTAATCAGATACCTATACATATAACACAATTGTACACAATCTTACTTAAAGACCGGCTAGCTCAGTAGGTAAAGCACGAGACTCTTAACGTAAGGGTCATGGGTTCGAGTCCTGCATTACACATAAAATGAGTAGAAGAGGTGATGCTCAAAATCTTATTCACAATCCTATCACTATGGTAAAAGTAATCAGAATACATATATTGACAATGTTAAATTAATCTGATTACATGTATTTTGATTACTATGGGTTAAGTAATCAGATACCTATACATATAACACAATTGTACACAAGCTTACTTAAAGCTCGGCTAGCTCAATAGGTAAAGCATGAGACTCTTGACCCAAGGGTCATGGGTTCGAGTCCTGCGTTACACATAAAATGAGTAAAAGAGGTGATGCTCAAAATCTTATTCACAATCCTATTACTATGGTAAAAGTAAAAAGATTACATATATTGACAATGCCATTGTTAAAGTAATCTAATTACATGTATTTTGCTTACTATGGTTTAAGTAATCAGATACATATACATATAACACAATTGTACACAAGCTTACCTAAAGACCGGCTAGCTCAGTAGGTAAAGCACGAGACTCTTAACGTAAGGGTCATGGGTTCGAGTCCTGCATTACACATAAAATGAGTAGAAGAGGTGATGCTCAAAATCTTATTCACAATCCTATTACTATGGTAAAAGTAATCAGAATACATATATTGACAATGCTATTGTTAAATTAATCTGATTACATGTATTTTGATTACTATGGTTTAAGTAATCAGATACCTATACATATAACACAATTGTACGCAATCTTACCTAAAGCTCGGCAAGCTCAGTAGGTAAAGCATGAGATTCTTGACCCAAGGGTCATGGGTTCGAGTCCTGCGTTACACATAAAATGAGTAAAAGAGGTGATGCTCAAGATCTTATTCACAATCCTATTACTATGGTAAAAGATTACATATATTGACAATGCAATTGTTAAAGTAATCTAATTACATGTATTTTGCTTACTATGGTTTAAGTAATCAGATACATATACATATAACACAATTGTACACAATCTTACCTAAAGCCCGGCTAGCTCAGTAGGTAAAGCACGAAACTCTTAAGGTAAGGGTCATGGGTTCGAGTCCTGCGTTACACATGAAATGAGTAAAAGAGGTGATACTCAAAATCTTATTCACAATCCTATTACTATGGTAAAAGTAATCAGAATACATATATTGACAATGCTATTGTTAAATTAATCTGATTACATGTATTTTGATTACTATGGTTTAAGTAATCAGATACCTATACATATAACACAATTGTACACAAGCTTACCTAAAGACCGGCTAGCTCAGTAGGTAAAGCACGAGCCTCTTAACGTAAGGGTCATGGGTTCGAGTCCTGCGTTACACGTAAAAGAGGTGATTCTTAAAATCTGATTCGCAATTCTATTACTACGTAAAACGATTACATATATTGACAATGCCATTGTTAAAGTAATCTAATTACATGTATTTTGCTTACTATGGTTTAAGTAATCAGATACCTATACATATAACACAATTGTATGTAGTCTTACCTAAAGCTCGGCTAGCTCAGTAGGTAAAGCACGAGACTCTTAACGTAAGGGTCATGGGTTCGAGTCCTGCGTTACACATAAAATGAGTAAAAGAGGTGATGCTGAAAATCTTATTCACAATCCTATTACTATGGTAAAAGTAATTAGAATACATATATTGACAATGCTCTTATTAAATTAATCTGATTACATGTATTTTGATTACTATAGTTTAAGTAATCAGATACCTATACATATAACACAATTGTACACAAGCTTACCTAAAGACCGGCTAGCTCAGTAGGTAAAGCACGAGACTCTTAACGTAAGGGTCATGGGTTCGAGTCTTGCGTTACACATAAAATGAGTAAAAGAGGTGATTCTCAAAATCTGATTCGCAATTCTATTACTACGTAAAACGATTACATATATTGACAATGCCATTGTTAAAGTAATCTAATTACATGTATTTTGCTTACTATGGTTTAAGTAATCAGATACCTATACATATAACACAATTGTACGCAGTCTTTCTTAAGACCGGCTAGCTCAGTAGGTAAAGCATGAGACTCTTGATCCAAGGGTCATGGGTTCGAGTCCTGCGTTACACATAAAATGAGTAAAAGAGGTGATGCTCAAAGTCTGTTTTGCAATTCTATTACTATGGTAAAAGTAAAAAGATTACATATATTGACAATGCCATTGTTAACGTAATCTAATTACATGTATTTTGCTTACTATGGTTTAAGTAATCAGATACCTATACATATAACACAATTGTACAGAAGCTTACCAAAAGCCCGGCTAGCTCATTAGGTAAAGCACGAGACTCTTAACGTAAGGGTCATGGGTTCGAGTCCTGCGTTACACATAAAATGAGTAAAAGAGGTGATGCTCAAAATCTGATTCGCAATTCTATTACTACGTAAAACGATTACATATATCGACAATGCCATTGTTAAAGTAATCTAATTACATGTATTTTGCTTACTATGGTTTAAGTAATCAGATACCTATACATATAACACAATTGTACACAATCTTACCTAAAGCCCGGCTAGCTCAGTAGGTAAAGCACAAGACTCTTAACGTAAGGGTCATTGGTTCGAGTCCTGCGTTACATGTAAAAGAGGTGATGCTCAAAATCTTATTCACAATCCTATTACTATGGTAAAAGTAATCAGAATACATATATTGACAATGCCATTGTCAAAGTAATCTAATTATATGTATTTTGCTTACTATGGTTTAAGTAATCAGATACCTATACATATAACACAATTGTACACAATATTACTTAAAGACCGGCTAGCTCAGTAGGTAAAGCACGAGACTCTTAACGTAAGGGTCATGGGTTCGAATCCTGCATTACACATAAAATGAGTAGAAGAGGTGATGCTCAAAATCTTATTCACAATCCTATTACTATGGTAAAAGTAATCAGAATACATATATTGACAATGCTATTGTTAAATTAATCTGATTACATGTATTTTGATTACTATGGTTTAAGTAATTAGATACCTATACATATAACACAATTGTACGCAATCTTACCTAAAGCTCGGCTAGCTCAGTAGGTAAAGCATGAGACTCTTGACCCAAGGGTCATGGGTTCGAGTCCTGCGTTACACATAAAATGAGTAAAAGAGGTGATGCTCAAGTTCTTATTCACAATTCTATTACTATGGTAAAAGATTACATATATTGACAATGCAATTGTTAAAGTAATCTAATTACATGTATTTTGCTTACTATGGTTTAAGTAATCAGATACCTATACATATAACACAATTGTACACAATCGTACCTAAAGCCCGGCTAGCTCAGTAGGTAAAGCACGAAACTCTTAAGGTAAGGGTCATGGGTTCGAGTCCTGCGTTACACATCAAATGAGTAAAAGAGGTGATGCTCAAAATCTTATTCACAATCCTATCACTATGGTAAAAGTAATCAGAATACATATATTGACAATGCTATTATTAAATTAATCTGATTACATGTATTTTGATTACTATGTTTTAAGTAATCAGATACCTATACATATAACACAATTGTACACAAGCTTACCTAAAGACCGGCTAGCTCCGTAGGTAAAGCACGAGCATCTTAACGTAAGGGTCATGGGTTCGAGTCCTGCGTTACACGTAAAAGAGGTGATTCTTAAAATCTGATTCGCAATTCTATTACTACGTAAAACGATTACATATATTGACAATGCCATTGTTAAAGTAATCTAATTACATGTATTTTGCTTACTATGGTTTAAGTAATGAGATACCTATACATATAACACAATTGTACACAATCTTACCAAAAGCCCGGCTAGCTCAGTAGTTAAAGCACGAGACTCTTAACGTAAGAGTCATGGGTTCGAGTCCTGCGTTACACATAAAATGAGTAAAAGAGGTGATGCTCAAAATCTGATTCGCAATTCTATTACTACGTAAAACGATTACATATATCGACAATGCCATTGTTAAAGTAATCTAATTACATGTATTTTGCTTACTATGGTTTAAGTAATCAGATACCTCTACATATAACACAATTGTACACAATCTTACCTAAAGCCCGGCTAGCTCAGTAGGTAAAGCACAAGACTCTTAACGTAAGGGTCATGGGTTCGAGTCCTGCGTTACATGTAAAAGAGGTGATGCTCAAAATCTTATTCACAATCCTATTACTATGGTAAAAGTAATCAGAATACATATATTGACAATGCTATTGTTAAATTAATCTGATTACATGTATTTTGATTACTATGGTTTAAGTAATCAGATACCTATACATATAACACAATTGTACGCAATCTTACTGAAAGCTCGGCTAGCTCAATAGGTAAAGCATGAGACTCTTGACCCAAGGGTCATGGGTTCGAGTCCTGCGTTACACATAAAATGAGTAAAAGAGGTGATATTCAAAATCTGATTCGCAATTCTATTACTATGGTAAAAGATTACATATATTGACAATGCCATTGTTAAAGTAATCTAATTACATGTATTTTGCTTACTATGGTTTAAGTAATCAGATACCTATACATATAACACAATTCTACACAAGCTTACCTAAAGACCGGCTAGCTCAGTAGGTAAAGCACGAGACTCTTAACGTAAGGGTCATGGGTTCGAGTCCTGCATTACACATAAAATGAGTATAAGAGGTGATGCTCAAAATCTTATTCACAATCCTATTACTATGGTAAAAGTAATCAGAATACATATATTGACAATGCTATTGTTAAATTAATCTGATTACATGTATTTTGATTACTATGGGTTAAGTAATCAGATACCTATACATATAACACAATTGTACACAAGCTTACCTAAAGACCGGCTAGCTCAGTAGGTAAAGCATGAGACTCTTATCCTAAGGGTCATGGGTTTGAGTCCTGCATTACACATAAAATGAGTAGAAGAGGTGATGCTCAAAATCTTATTCACAATCCTATTACTATGGTAAAAGTAATCAGAATACATATATTGACAATGCTATTGTTAAATTAATCTGATTACATGTATTTTGATTACTATGGGTTAAGTAATCAGATACCTATACATATAACACAATTGTACACAATCTTACCTAAAGCTCGGTTAGCTCAGTAGGTAAAGCGTGAGACTCTTGACCCAAGGGTCATGGGTTCGAGTCCTGCGTTACACATAAAATGAGTAAAAGAGGTGATGCTCAAAATCTTATTCACAATCCTATTACTATGGTAAAAGTAAAAAGATTACATATATTGACAATGCCATTGTTAAAGTAATCTAATTACATGTATTTTGCTTACTATGGTTTAAGTAATCAGATACATATACATATAACACAATTGTACACAAGCTTACCTAAAGACCGGCTAGCTCAGTAGGTAAAGCACGAGACTCTTAACGTAAGGGTCATGGGTTCGAGTCCTGCATTACACATAAAATGAGTAGAAGAGGTGATGCTCAAAATCTTATTGACAATCCTACTACTATGGTAAAAGTAATCAGAATACATATATTGACAATGCCATTGTTAAAGTAATCTAATTACATGTATTTTGCTTACTATGGTTTAAGTAATCAGATACCTATACATGTAACATAATTGTACACAATTGTACCTAAAGCCCGGCTAGCTCAGTAGGTAAAGCACGAGACTCCTAACCTAAGGGTCATGGGTTCGAGTCTTGCGTTACACATAAAATGAGTAAAAGAGTTTATGCTCAAAATCTTATTCACAATCCTATTACTATGGTAAAAGTAAAAAGATTACATATATTGACAATGCCATTGTTAACGTTATTTAATTACATGTATTTTGCTTACTATGGTTTAAGTAATCAGATACCTATACATATAACACAATTGTACACAAGCTTACCTAAAGACCGGCTAGCTCAGTAGGTAAAGCACGAGACTCTTAACGTAAGGGTAATGGGTTCGAGTCCTGCGTTACACCTAAAAGAGGTGATGGTCAAAATCTTATTCACAATCCTATTAATATGTTAAAAGTAAAAAGATTACATATATTGACAATGCCATTGTTAAAGTAATCTAATTACATGTATTTTGCTTACTATGGTTTAAGTAATCAGATACCTATACATATAACACAATTGTACACAATCTTACCTAAAGCCCGGCTAGCTCAGTAAGTAAAGCACGAGACTCTTAACGTAAGGGTCATGGGTTCGAGTCCTGCGTTACACATAAAATGAGTAAAAGAGGTGATGCTCAAAATCTTATTCACAATCCTATTACTATGGTAAAAGTAATCAGAATACATATATTGACAATGCTATTGTTAAATTAATCTGATTACATATATTTTGATTACTATGGTTTAAGTAATCAGATACCTATACATATACCACAATTGTACACAATCTTACCAAAAGCCCGGGTAGCTCAGTAGATAAAGCAGGAGACTCTAAACGTAAGGGTCATGGGTTCGAATCCTGCGTTACACGTAAAGAGGTGATGCTGAAAATCTTATTTACAATCCTATTACTATGGTAAAAGTAATCAGAATACATATATTGACAATGCCATTGTTAACGTAATCTAATTACATGTATTTTGCTTACTATGGTTTAAGTAATCAGATACATATACATATAACACAATTGTACACAGCCTTACCTAAAGCCCGGCTAGCTCATTAGGTAAAGCACGAGACTCTTGACCTAAGGGTCATGGGTTCGAGTCCTGCGTTACACGTGAAAGAGGTGATGCTCAAAATATTATTCACAATCCAATAATTATGGTAAAATTAAAAAGATTACATATATTGACTATGCCATTGTTAAAGTAATCTAATTACATGTATTTTGCTTACTATGGTTTAAGTAATCAGATACATATACATATATCACAATTATACACAATCTTACCAAAAGCCCGGCTAGCTCAGTAGGAAAAGCACTAAACTCTAAACGTAAGGGTCATGGGTTCGAGTCCTGCATTACACGTAAAAGAGGTGATGCTCAAAATCTTATTAACAATCCTATTACTATGGTAAAAGTAATCAGAATACATATATTGACAATGCTATTGTTAAAGTAATCTGATTACATGTATTTTGATTACAATGGTTTAAGTAATCAGATACCTATACATATAACACAATTATACACAATCTTACCTAAAGCCCGGCTTGCTCAGTAGGAAAAGCAGGAGACTCTTAACCTAAGGGTCATGGGTTCGAGTCCTGCGTTACACGTAAAAGAGGTGATGCTCAAAATCTTATTCACAATCCTATTACTATGGTAAAAAGATTACATAAATTGACAATGCCATTGTTAACGTAATCTAATTACATGTATTTTGATTACTATGGTTTAAGTAATCAGATACCTATACATATAACACAATTGTACACAAGCTTACCAAAAGCCCGGCTAGCTCAGTAGGTAAAGCACGAGACTCTAAACGTAAGGGTCATGGGTTCGAGTCCTGCGCTAAACATAGAATGCCTGAAATAAGTGGGTGGATGTGTTATTTGAAAAATAGTGAAAATGAGTAAAGGAGGAGTGTTACTTTAAAAACAGTGAAAATGAGTAAGGGGGTGTGATACTTGAACAATAGTTAAAATGAGTAAGGGGGGTGTTACTTGAAAAATGCCTAAAATGATTAAGGGGGTGTGTTCCTTGAAAAATAGTGAAAATGAGTAAGGGGCGGTGTTAATTAAAAAATAGTGAAAATGAGTAAGGGGGTGTTACTTGAAAAATGGTGAAAATGAGTAAGGGGGGGTGTTACTTGAAAAATAGTGAAAATGAGTAAGGGGAGGCGTCATTCCAAAAATAGTGAAAATGAGTAAAGGGGGGGGGTGTTACTCGAAAAATAGTGAAAATAAGTAAGGGGGGATGTTACTTGAAAAATGCCTAAAATGAGTAAAGGGGGGGGTGTTACTCGAAAAAAATGTGAAAATGAGTAAGGGGGGGTGCTACTCGAACTCATTCGAGTAACACCCCCCCCTCACGCATTTTCACTATTTTTCGAGTAACACCCCCCTTACTCATTTCACCATTTTTCGAGTAACACCCCCCCCTTATTCAATTTCACCATTTTTCGAGTAACATCCCCCTTTACTCATTTTTGACATTTCTCAGGTAAAACTCCCCCCTTACACCCCATACGCCTAAACACCTAAAAGAATGTGAGCTGGTTATTGAAACTTTGCTTTCTCTGGTTGGGCTCAAACCACCGACCTTTCTCTTTTTCATTCCACCACACTGTCATACTGTAGCTCCAGATCACTCTATCCCTTACCACCTAACATGATGTTACCTGCTTATTTAATAACAAAGCACAACGTCCCTGGGTACACACGGTAACCGATTGCGCCACAAAGACTGTGTTGGCTTGCTGCTCAGGGTGGCTTAGATTTTCCTGCATTGCTTTTTACCTCTACATGTGCAAAATGGCAGAAATATGAATCATGGCATACTAAAAAGAAAAGATTACTTATTTTCACCATTTTTCGAGTAACACCCCCCCCCCTTACTAATTCTAGGCATTTTTCGAATAGCCCCCCCCCACTCATTTTCACTATTTTTCGAGTAACACCCCCCCCCCTTACTTATTTTAGGCATTTTTCGAGTAACAGCCCCCCTTACTCAATTTCACCATTTTTCGAGTAACACCCCCTCCTTACCTATTTTAGGCATTTTTCGAGTAACAGCCCCCCTTACTCAATTTCACCATTTTTCGAGTAACACCCCCTCCTTACTCATTTTAGGCATTTTTTGAGTAACAGCCCAACTTACTCAATTTCACCATTTTTCGAGTAACCCCCCCCATACCCATTTTAGGCATTTTTCGAGTAACACCCCCCCCCCTTACTAATTCTATGCATTTTTCGAGTAATCCCCCCTTTACTCATTTTAGGCATTTTTCAAGTAACACCCCCCCCCTTTACTCAATTTCACCATTTTTCGAGTAACACCCCCCCTACTCATTTCCACAATTTTTATAAGTAACACCCCTCTTTAATCATTTTTACCATTTTTCAAGTAGCCCCCCCCCACTCATTTTCACTATTTTTCGAGAAACATCCCCCCTTACTCATTTCACCATTTTTCGAGTAACACCCCCCCCCCCCTCCTTACTTATTTTAGGCATTTTTCGAGTAACAGCCCCCCTTACTCAATTTCACCATTTTTCGAGTAACACCCCCTCCTTACTCATTTTAGGCATTTTTTGAGTAACAGCCCACCTTATTCAATTTCACCATTTTTCGAGTAGCCCCCCCCCCACCCCCATACCCATTTTAGGCATTTTTCGAGTAACATCCCCCCTACTCATTTCCACTATTTTTATAAGTAAAACCCCCCTTTACTCATTTTTACCATTTTTCGAGTAGCACCCCCCCCCACTCGTTTTTACTATTTTTCGAGAAACATCCCCTCTTACTCATTTCACCATTTTTTCGAGTAACACCACCCCCCCCCCCCCTTACTTATTTTAGGCATTTTTCGAGTAACAGCCCCACTTACTCAATTTCACCATTTTTTGAGTAACACCCCCTCCTTACTTATTTTAGGCATTTTTTGAGTAACAGCCCCCTTTACTCAATTTCACCATTTTTTGAGTAACACCCCCCCTACTCATTTCCACTATTTTTGTAAGTAACACCCCCCTTTACTCATTTTTACCGTTTTTCGAGTAGCACCCCCCCACTCGTTTTTACTATTTTTCGAGAAACATCCCCCCTTACTCATTTCACCATTTTTTCGAGTAACACCCCCCCCCCCTTACTTATTTTAGGCATTTTTCGAGTAACAGTCCCCTTTACTCAATTTCACCATTTTTCGAGTAACCCCCCCCCCCTTACTCATTTATAGGCGTTTTTTGAGTAACACCCCCTCCTTACTTATTTTAGGCATTTGTCAAGTAACACCCCCCCCCCCCCATACTCATTTTCACATTTTTTTCGAGTAACCCCCCCCCCCCTTACTCATTTTAGGCATTTTTCAAGTAACACCCCCTCTTACTCAATTTCACCATTTTTCGAGTAACATCCCCCTTTACTCATTTTTGACATTTCTCAGGTAACACTCCCCCTACACCCCCTTAGCTTAAACACCTAAAAGTACGTGAGGTGGTTATTGAAACACATGACTTTGCATCGCTGGCTGGGCTCAAACCACCGACCTTTCTCTTTTTCATTCCACCACACTGTCATACTGTAGCTCCAGATGACTCTATCCTTTACCACCTAACATGATGTTACCTCCTTTTGTAAGAACAAAGCACAACGTCCCTGGGTGGGCTCGAACCACTAACCTTTCGGTTAACAGCCGAACGCGCTAACCTATTGCACCACAAAGACTGTGCTGGTTTGCTGCTCAGGGTGGCTTAGATTTTCCTGCATTGCTTTTTACCTCTACATGTGCAAAATGGCAGAAATATGAATCATGGCATACTGAAAGAAAAGATTTCTTTGAGAATTTGACAATGTAGCAGAAAGTCAAGAGGCTGTGATATGTAGAAATGACGGTAGCCATTGTCTATGTAGCGAACATGAAGAAAACAATTAAGAAATTGGTTATATGCACGCCACAATGTAGCTGCAAGTACGTGCCGTAACACTTTAACCATCATCCTTTCATTTTTCGAGTAACACCCCCCCTTACTCATTTTCACCATAGTTCGAGTAACACCCCCCCCCCCCCCTTTACTCATTTTAGACATTTTTCAAGTAACATCCCCCCTTACTTATTATCACTATTTTTCGAGTAACACCACCCCCCTTTACTCATTTTCACCATTTTTCGAGTAACACCCCCCCTACTCATTTTCACTATTTTTCGAGTAGCACCCCCTCTACTCATTTCACCATTTTTTCGAGTAACACCCCCCCCACACTTATTTTCACTATTTTTCGAGTAACACCCCCCCTTACTCATTTCACCATTTTTCAAGTAACACCCTCCCCCCTACTTATTTTCACAATTTTTTGAGTAACACCCCCTCCTTACTTATTTTAGGCATTTGTCGAGTAACAGACCCCCTTACTCAATTTCACCATTTTTCGAGTAACACCCCCCCCTCCCCCTTATTCAATTTCACCATTTTTCGAGTAACATCCCCCTTTACTCATTTTTGACATTTCTCAGGTAACACTGCCCCCTTACACCCCATAAGCCTAAACACCTAAAAGAATGTGAGCTGGTTATTGAAACACATGACTTTGCGTCGCTGGCTTGGCTCAAACCACCGACCTTTCTCTTTTTCATTCCACCACACTGTCATACTGTAGCTCCAGATCACTCTATCCCTTACCACCTAACATGATGTTACCTGCTTATTTAAGAACAAAGTACAACGTCCCTGGGTGGGCTCGAAACACCAACCTTTCGGTTAACAGCCGAACGAGCTATCCGATTGCGCCACAAAGACTGTGCTGGCCTGCTGCTCAGGGTGGCTTCGATTTTCCTGCATTGCTTTTTACCTCTACATGTGCAAAATGGCAGAAATATGAATCATGGCATACTGAAAGAAAAGATTACTTATTTTTACCATTTTTCGAGTAACACCCCCCCCCTTACTAATTCTAGGCATTTTTCGAGTAACACCCCCTCCTTACTTATTTTAGGCATTTTTTGAGTAACAGCCCCCTTTACTCAATTTCACCATTTTTCGAGTAACACCCCCCCTACTCATTTCCACTATTTTTATAAGTAACCCCCCCCCTTTACTCATTTTAACCATTTTTCGAGTAGCCCCCCCCCCCACTCATTTTCACTATTTTTCGAGAAACATTCCCCCTTACTCATTTCACCATTTTTTCGAGTAACACCCCCTCCTTACTTATTTTAGGCATTTTTTGAGTAACAGCCCCCTTTACTCAATTTCACCATTTTTTGAGTAACACCCCCCCTACTCATTTCCACTATTTTTGTAAGTAACACCCCCCTTTACTCATTTCACCATTTTTTCGAGTAACACCCCCCCCCCTCCTTACCTATTTTAGGCATTTTTCAAGTAACAGCCCCCCTTACTCAATTTCACAATTTTTCGAGTAACACCCCCCCCCTTACTAATTCTAGGCATTTTTCGAGTAACCCCCCCTTTACTCATTTTAGGCATTTTTCGAGTAACTCCCCCCCCTTTACTCAATTACACCATTTTCCGAGTAACACCCCCCCTACTCATTTCCACTATTTTTATAAGTAACCCCCCCCTTTACTAATTTTTACCATTTTTCGAGTAGCCCCCCCCCCCCACTCATTTTTTACAATTTTTTGAGAAACATCCCCCCTTACTCATTTCACCATTTTTTCGAGTAACACCCCCCCCCCCCTGCTTACTTATTTTAGGCATTTTTCGAGTAACAGCCCCCCTTACTCAATTTCACCATTTTTCGAGTAACACCCCCTCCTTACCTATTTTAGGCATTTTTCGAGTAACAGCCCCCCTTACTCAATTTCACCATTTTTCGAGTAACACCACCTCCTTACTCATTTTAGGCATTTTTTGAGTAACAGCTCACCTTACTCAATTTCACCATTTATCGAGTAACACCCCCCCCCCCCCCCCATACCCATTTTAGGCATTTTTCGAGTACCACCCCCCCTTTACTCAATTTCACCGTTTTTCGAGTAACATCCCCCCTACTCATTTCCACTATTTTTATAAGTAACACCCCCCTTTACTCATTTTTACCATTTTTCGAGTAGCACCCCCCCCCCCACTCGTTTTTACTATTTTTCGAGAAACATCCCCCCTTACTCATTTCACCATTTTTTCGAGTAACACCCCCCCTCTCCTTACTTATTTTAGGTATTTTTCACGTAACACCCCCCTTTACTCATTTCACCATTTTTTCGAGTAACACCCCCCCCCTCCTTACTTATTTTAGGCATTTTTCGAGTAACAGCCCCGCTTAGTCAATTTCACCATTTTTTGAGTAACACCCCCTCCTTACTTATTTTAGGCATTTTTTGAGTAACAGCCCCCTTTACTCAATTTCACCATTTTTCGAGTAACACCCCCCCTACTCATTTCCACTATTTTTATAAGTAACCCCCCCCGTTTACTCATTTTTACCATTTTTCGAGTAGCCCCCCCCCCCCACTCATTTTCACTATTTTTCGAGAAACATCCCCCCTTACTCATTTCACCATTTTTTCGAGTAACACCCCCCCCCCCCTCCTTACTTATTTTAGTCATTTTTCGAGTAACAGCCCCCCTTACTCAATTTCACCATTTTTCGAGTAACACCCCCTCCTTACCTATTTTAGGCATTTTTCGGGTAACAGCCCCCCTTACTCAACTTCACCATTTTTCGAGTAACACCCCCTCCTTACTCATTTTAGGCATTTTTTGAGTAACACCCCCCCTTTCCTCAATTTCACGATTTTTCGAGAAACATCCCCCCTTACTCATTTCACCATTTTTTCGAGTAACACCCCCCCCCTGCTTACTTATTTTGGGCATTTTTCGAGTAACAGCCCCCCTTACTCAATTTCACCATTTTTCGAGTAACACCCCCTCCTTACCTATTTTAGGCATTTTTCGAGTAACAGCCCCCCTTACTCAATTTCACCATTTTTCGAGTAACACCACCTCCTTACTCATTTTAGGCATTTTTTGAGTAACAGCCCACCTTACTCAATTTCACCATTTTTCGAGTAACCCCCCCCCCCCCCCCCCCCCCCCCTCCCATACCCATTTTAGGCATTTTTCGAGTACCACCCCCCCTTTACTCAATTTCACCATTTTTCGAGTAACATCCCCCCTACTCATTTCCACTATTTTTATAAGTAACACCCCCCTTTACTCATTTTTAGCATTTTTCGAGTAGCATCCCCCCCCCCACTCGTTTTTACTATTTTTCGAGAAACATCCCCCCTTACTCATTTCACCATTTTTTCGAGTAACACCCCCCCTCTCCTTACTTATTTTAGGTATTTTTCACGTAACAGCCCCCCTTACTCAATTTCACCATTTTTTGAGTAACACTCCCTCCTTACTTATTTTAGGCATTTTTTGAGTAACAGCCCCCTTTACTCAATTTCACCATTTTTTGAGTAACACCCCCCCTACTCATTTCCACTATTTTTGTAAGTAACACCCCCCTTTACTCATTTCACCATTTTTTCGAGTAACACCCCCCCCCCCCCCTCCTTACTTATTTTAGGCATTTTTCGAGTAACAGCCCCGCTTAGTGAATTTCACCATTTTTTGAGTAACACCCCCTCCTTACTTATTTTAGGCATTTTTTGAGTAACAGCCCCCTTTACTCAATTTCACCATTTTTCGAGTAGCACCCCCCCCCTACTCACTTCCACTATTTTTTGAGAAACATCCCCCCTTACTCATTTCACCATTTTTTCGAGTAACCCCCCCCCCCCATACCCATTTTAGGCATTTTTCGAGTAACACCCCCCCTTACTCAATTTCACCATTTTTCGAGTAACACCCCCTCCTTACCTATTTTAGGCATTTTTCGAGTAACATCCCCTCCTTACCTATTTTTGGCATTTTTCGAGTAACAGCCCCCCTTACTCAATTTCACCATTTTTCGAGTAACACCCCCTCCTTACTCATTTTAGGCATTTTTTGAGTAACAGCCCACCTTACTCAATTTCACCATTTTTCGAGTAACCCCCCCCCCCCATACCCATTTTAGGCATTTTTCGAGTAACACCCCCCCTTTACTCAATTTCACCATTTTTCGAGTAACACCCCCCCCCTTACTAATTCTAGGCATTTTTCGAGTAACCCCCCCATACCCATTTTAGGCATTTTTCGAGTAACACCCCCCCTTTACTCAATTTCACCATTTTTCGAGAAACATCCCCCTTACTCATTACACCATTTTTTCGAGTAACACCCCCCCCCCCCCCCCCTTACTTATTTTAGGCATTTTTCGAGTAACGGCCCCGCTTACTCAATTTCACCCTTTTTTGAGTAACACCCCCTCCTTACTTATTTTAGGCATTTTTTGAGTAACAGCCCACCTTACTCAATTTCACCATTTTTCGAGTAACCCCCCCCCCCCCCTCCCCCGTACCCATTTTAGGCATTTTTCGAGTAACACCCCCCCTTTACTCAATTTCACCATTTTTCGAGAAACATCCCCCCTTACTCATTTCACCATTTTTTCGAGTAACACCCCCCCCCCCACTTACTTATTTTAGGCGTTTTTCGAGTAACAGCCCCGCTTACTCAATTTCACCATTTTTTGAGTAACACCCCCTCCTTACTTATTTTAGGCATTTTTTGAGTAAAAGCCCACCTTACTCAATTTCACCATTTTTCGAGTAACACCCCCTCCTTACCTATTTTAGGCATTTTTCCAGTAACAGCCCCCCTTACTCAATTTCACCATTTTTTGAGTAACACCCCCTCCTTACTTATTTTAGGCATTTTTTGAGTAACAGCCCCCTTTACTCAATTTCACCATTTTTTGAGTAACACCCCCCCTACTCATTTCCACTATTTTTGTAAGTAACACCCCCCTTTACTCATTTTTACCGTTTTTCGGTTAGCACCCCCCCCCACTCGTTTTTACTATTTTTCGAGAAACATCCCCCCTTACTCATTTCACCAGTTTTTTAGAGTAACACCCCCCCCCCCCTTACTTGTTTTAGGCATTTTTCGAGTAA
The DNA here is from genome assembly GCA_038419695.1 of Scomberomorus guttatus. Taxonomy (NCBI): domain Eukaryota; kingdom Metazoa; phylum Chordata; class Actinopteri; order Scombriformes; family Scombridae; genus Scomberomorus; species Scomberomorus guttatus. The sequence continues at coordinate 22,612,529 of CM076456.1, read as the reverse complement.
CAGTCCCCTTTACTCAATTTCACCATTTTTCGAGTAACCCCCCCCCCCCCTTATTCATTTTACGCATTTTTTGAGTAACACCCCCTCCTTACTTATTTTAGGCATTTGTCAAGTAACACCCCTCCCCATACTCATTTTCACATTTTTTTCGAGTAACCCCCCCCCCCCCTACTCATTTTAGGCATTTTTCAAGTAACACCCCCTCTTACTCAATTTCACCATTTTTCGAGTGACATCCCCCTTTACTCATTTTTGACATTTCTCAGGTAACACTCCCCCTACACCCCCTTAGCTTAAACACCTAAAAGTACGTGAGGTGGTTATTGAAACACATGAGTCAAAAGCACAACGTCCCTGGGTGGGCTCGAACCACCAACCTTTCGGTTAACAGCCGAACGCGCTAACCTATTGCGCCACAAAGACTGTGCTGGTTTGCTGCTCAGGGTGGCTTAGATTTTCCTGCATTGCCTTTTACCTCTACATGTGCAAAATGGCAGAAATATGAATCATGGCATACTGAAAGAAAAGATTTCTTTGACAATTTGACAATGTAGCAGAAAGTCAAGAGGCTGTGATATGTAGAAGTGATGGTAGCCATTGTCTATGTAGCGAACATGAAGAAAACAATTAAGAAATTGGTTATATGCACGCCACAATGTAGCTGCAAGTACGTGCCGTAACACTTTAACCATCATTCTTTCATTTTTCGAGTAACACCCCCCCTTACTCATTTTCACCATAGTTCGAGTAACACCCCCCCTACTCATTTTCACATTTTTTTCGAGTAACACCCCCCCCCTTTACTCATTTTAGACATTTTTCAAGTAACATCCCCCCTTACTTATTTTCACTATTTTTGTAAGTAACACCCCCCTTTACTCATTTTTACCATTTTTCGAGTAGCCCCCCCCCACTCATTTTCACTATTTTTCGAGAAGCATCCCCCCTTAACCATTTCACCATTTTTTCGAGTAACACCCCCCGCTCCTTACTTATTTTAGGCATTTTTCGAGTAACAGCCCCCCTTACTCAATTTCACCATTATTCGAGTAACACGCCCTCCTTACCTATTTTAGGCATTTTTCGAGTAATAGCCCCCCTTACTCAATTTCACCATTTTTCGAGTAACACCCCCTCCTTACCTATTTTAGCCATTTTTCAAGTAACAGCCCCCCTTACTCAATTTCACCATTTTTCGAGTAACACCCCCTCCTTACTCATTTTAGGCGTTTTTTGAGTAACAGCCCACCTTACTCAATCTAGGCATTTTTCGAGTAACCCCCTCCTTACTTATTTTAGGCATTTGTCAAGTAACACCCCTCCCTATACTCATTTTCACATTTTTTTCGAGTAACCCCCCCCCCCCTACCCCTTTACTCAATTTCACCATTTTTTGAGTAACACCCCCCCTACTCATTTCCACTATTTTTGTAAGTAACACCCCCCTTTACTCATTTTTACCGTTTTTCGAGTAGCACCCCCCCACTCGTTTTTACTATTTTTCAAGAAACATCCCCCCTTACTCATTTCACCAGTTTTTTAGAGTAACACCCCCCCCCCCCCCCCTTACTTATTTTAGGCATTTTTCGAGTAACAGTCCCCTTTACTCAATTTCACCATTTTTTGAGTAACCCCCCCCCCCCCCCTTACTCATTTTACGCATTTTTTGAGTAACACCCCCTCCTTACTTATTTTAGGCATTTGTCAAGTAACACCCCTCCCCATACTCATTTTCACATTTTTTTCGAGTAACCCCCCCCCCCCCCCTACTCATTTTAGGCATTTTTCAAGTAACACCCCCCCTTACTCAATTTCACCATTATTCGAGTAACACGCCCTCCTTACCTATTTTAGGCATTTTTCGAATAACAGCCCCCCTTACTCAATTTCACCATTATTCGAGTAACACCCCCTCCTTACCTATTTTAGGCATTTTTCAAGTAACAGCCCCCCTTACTCAATTTCACCATTTTTCGAGTAACACCCCCTCCTTACTTATTTTAGGCATTTTTCAAGTAACAGCCCCCCTTACTCAATTTCACCATTTTTCGAGTAACACCCCCTCCTTACTTATTTTAGGCATTTTTTGAGTAACAGCCCCCTTTACTCAATTTCACCATTTTTTGAGTAACACCCCCCCTACTCATTTCCACTATTTTTGTAAGTAACACCCCCCTTTACTCATTTTTACCGTTTTTCGAGTAGCACCCCCCCCACTCGTTTTTACTATTTTTCGAGAAACATCCCCCCTTACTCATTTCACCAGTTTTTTAGAGTAACACCCCCCCCCCCTTACTTGTTTTAGGCATTTTTCGAGTAACAGTCCCCTTTACTCAATTTCACCAGTTTTCGAGTAACACCCCCTCCTTACTTATTTTAGGCATTTTTCAAGTAACAGCCCCCCTTACTCAATTTCACCATTTTTCGAGTAACACCCCCTCCTTACTTATTTTAGGCATTTTTTGAGTAACAGCCCCCTTTACTCAATTTCACCATTTTTTGAGTAACACCCCCCCTACTCATTTCCACTATTTTTGTAAGTAACACCCCCCTTTACTCATTTTTACCGTTTTTCGAGTAGCACCCCCCCACTCGTTTTTACTATTTTTCGAAAAACATCCCCCCTTACTCATTTCACCAGTTTTTTAGAGTAACACCCCCCCCCCCCTCCTTACTTATTTTAGGCATTTTTCGAGTAACACCCCTCCCCATACTCATTTTCACATTTTTTTCGAGTAACCCCCCCCCCCCCTACTCATTTTAGGCATTTTTCAAGTAACACCCCCTCTTACTCAATTTCACCATTTTTCGAGTGACATCCCCCTTTACTCATTTTTGACATTTCTCAGGTAACACTCCCCCTACACCCCCTTAGCTTAAACACCTAAAAGGACGTCAGGTGGTTATTGAAACACATGACTTTGCATCGCTGGCTGGGCTCAAACCCCCGGCCTTTCTCTTTTTCATTCCACCACACTGTCATACTGTAGCTCCAGATCACTCTATCCCTTACCACCTAACATGATGTTACCTCCTTTTGTAAGAACAAAGCACAACGTCCCTGGGTGGGCTCGAACCACCAACCTTTCGGTTAACAGCCGAACACGCTAACCTATTGCGCCACAAAGACTGTGCTGGTTTGCTGCTCAGGGTGGCTTAGATTTTCCTGCATTGCCTTTTACCTCTACATGTGCAAAATGGCAGAAATATGAATCATGGCATACTGAAAGAAAAGATTTCTTTGACAATTTGACAATGTAGCAGAAAGTCAAGAGGCTGTGATATGTAGAAATGACGGTAGCCATTGTCTATGTAGCGAACATGAAGAAAACAATTAAGAAATTGGTTATATGCACGCCACAATGTAGCTGCAAGTACGTGCCGTAACACTTTAACCATCATTCTTTCATTTTTCGAGTAACACCCCCCCTTACTCATTTTCACCATAGTTCGAGTAACACCCCCCCTACTCATTTTCACATTTTTTTCGAGTAACACCCCCCCCTTTACTCATTTTAGACATTTTTCAAGTAACATCCCCCCTTACTTATTTTCACTATTTTTGTAAGTAACACCCCCCTTTACTCATTTTTACCATTTTTCAAGTAGCCCCCCCCCCCACTCATTTTCACTATTTTTCGAGAAGCATCCCCCCTTAACCATTTCACCATTTTTTCGAGTAACACCCCCCGCTCCTTACTTATTTTAGGCATTTTTCGAGTAACAGCCCCCCTTACTCAATTTCACCATTATTCGAGTAACACCCCCTCCTTACCTATTTTAGGCATTTTTCGAGTAATAGCCCCCCTTACTCAATTTCACCATTTTTCAAGTAACACCCCCTCTTTACTCATTTTAGGCATTTTTCGAGTAACAGCCCCCCTTACTCAATTTCACCATTATTCAAGTAACACGCCCTCCTTACCTATTTTAGGCATTTTTCGAGTAATAGCCCCCCTTACTCAATTTCACCATTTTTCGAGTAACACCCCCTCCTTACCTATTTTAGGCATTTTTCAAGTAACAGCCCCCCTTACTCAATTTCACCATTTTTCGAGTAACACCCCCTCCTTACTCATTTTAGGCATTTTTTGAGTAACAGCCCACCTTACTCAATCTAGGCATTTTTCGAGTAACCCCCCCTTTACTCATTTTAGGCATTTTTCGAGTAACACCCCCCCCCTTTTCTCAATTTCACCATTTTTCGAGTAACACCCCCCCTACTCATTTCCACTATTTTTATAAGTAACACCCCCCTTTACTCATTTTTACCATTTTTCGAGTAGCCCCCCCCCCACTCATTTTCACTATTTTTCGAGAAACATCCCCCCTTACTCATTTTACGCATTTTTTGAGTAACACCCCCTCCTTACTTATTTTAGGCATTTGTCAAGTAACACCCCTCCCCATACTCATTTTCACATTTTTTTCGAGTAACCCCCCCCCCCCCCCTACTCATTTTAGGCATTTTTCAAGTAACACCCCCTCTTACTCAATTTCACCATTTTTCGAGTGACATCCCCCTTTACTCATTTTTGACATTTCTCAGGTAACACTCCCCCTACACCCCCTTAGCTTAAACACCTAAAAGGACGTCAGGTGGTTATTGAAACACATGACTTTGCATCGCTGGCTGGGCTCAAACCCCCGGCCTTTCTCTTTTTCATTCCACCACACTGTCATACTGTAGCTCCAGATCACTCTACCCCTTACCACCTAACATGATGTTACCTCCTTTTGTAAGAACAAAGCACAACGTCCCTGGGTGGGCTCGAACCACCAACCTTTCGGTTAACAGCCGAACACGCTAACCTATTGCGCCACAAAGACTGTGCTGGTTTGCTGCTCAGGGTGGCTTAGATTTTCCTGCATTGCCTTTTACCTCTACATGTGCAAAATGGCAGAAATATGAATCATGGCATACTGAAAGAAAAGATTTCTTTGACAATTTGACAATGTAGCAGAAAGTCAAGAGGCTGTGATATGTAGAAATGACGGTAGCCATTGTCTATGTAGCGAACATGAAGAAAACAATTAAGAAATTGGTTATATGCACGCCACAATGTAGCTGCAAGTACGTGCCGTAACACTTTAACCATCATTCTTTCATTTTTCGAGTAACACCCCCCCTTACTCATTTTCACCATAGTTCGAGTAACACCCCCCCTACTCATTTTCACATTTTTTTCGAGTAACACCCCCCCCTTTACTCATTTTAGACATTTTTCAAGTAACATCCCCCCTTACTTATTTTCACTATTTTTGTAAGTAACACCCCCCTTTACTCATTTTTACCATTTTTCGAGTAGCCCCCCCCCCACTCATTTTCACTATTTTTCGAGAAGCATCCCCCCTTAACCATTTCAACCATTTTTTCGAGTAACACCCCCCGCTCCTTACTTATTTTAGGCATTTTTCGAGTAACAGCCCCCCTTACTCAATTTCACCATTATTCGAGTAACACCCCCTCCTTACCTATTTTAGGCATTTTTCGAGTAATAGCCCCCCTTACTCAATTTCACCATTTTTCAAGTAACACCCCCTCTTTACTCATTTTAGGCATTTTTCGAGTAACAGCCCCCCTTACTCAATTTCACCATTATTCAAGTAACACGCCCTCCTTACCTATTTTAGGCATTTTTCGAGTAATAGCCCCCCTTACTCAATTTCACCATTTTTCGAGTAACACCCCCTCCTTACCTATTTTAGGCATTTTTCAAGTAACAGCCCCCCTTACTCAATTTCACCATTTTTCGAGTAACACCCCCTCCTTACTCATTTTAGGCATTTTTTGAGTAACAGCCCACCTTACTCAATCTAGGCATTTTTCGAGTAACCCCCCCTTTACTCATTTTAGGCATTTTTCGAGTAACACCCCCCCCTTTTCTCAATTTCACCATTTTTCGAGTAACACCCCCCCTACTCATTTCCACTATTTTTATAAGTAACACCCCCCTTTACTCATTTTTACCATTTTTCGAGTAGCCCCCCCCCCCCACTCATTTTCACTATTTTTCGAGAAACATCCCCCCTTACTCATTTCACCATTTTTTCGAGTAACACCCCCCCCCTCTTTACTTATTTTAGGCATTTTTCGAGTAACAGCCCCCCTTACTCAATTTCACCATTTTTCGAGTAACACCCCCTCCTTACCTATTTTAGGCATTTTTCGAGTAACAGCCCCCCTTACTTAATTTCACCATTTTTCGAGTAACACCCCCTCCTTACTCATTTTAGGCATTTTTTGAGTAACAGCCCACCTTACTCAATTTCACCATTTTTCGAGTACCCCCCCCCCCCAATAACCATTTTAGGCATTTTTCGCGTAACACCCCCCCTTTACTCAATTTCACCATTTTTCGAGAAACATCCCCCCTTACTCATTTCACCATTTTTTCGAGTAACACCCCCCCCCTTACTTATTTTAGGCATTTTTCGAGTAACAGCCCCCCTTACTCAATTTCACCATTATTCGAGTAACACCCCCTCCTTACCTATTTTAGGCATTTTTCGAGTAATAGCCCCCCTTACTCAATTTCACCATTTTTCAAGTAACACCCCCTCTTTACTCATTTTAGGCATTTTTCGAGTAACAGCCCCCCTTACTCAATTTCACCATTTTTCAAGTAACACCCCCTCTTTACTCATTTTAGGCATTTTTCGAGTAACAGTCCCCCTTACTCAATTTCACCATTTTTTGAGTAACACCCCCTACTTACTTATTTTAGGCATTTTTTGAGTAACAGCCCCCTTTACTCAATTTCACCATTTTTCGAGTAACACCCCCCTACTCATTTCCGCTATTTTTATAAGTAACACCCCCCTTTACTCATTTTTACCATTTTTCGAGTAGCACCCCCCCCACTCGTTTTCACTATTTTTCGAGAAACATCCCCCCTTGCTCATTTCACCATTTTTTTGAGTAACATCCCCCTTTACTCATTTTTGATATTTCTCATTTTTTCGAGTAACACCCCCCACCCCTAACTTATTTTAGGCATTTTTCGAGTAACACCCCCTCCTTACTTATTTTAGGCATTTTTCGAGTAACAGCCCCCCTTACTCAATTTCACCATTATTCGAGTAACACCCCCTCCTTACCTATTTTAGGCATTTTTCGAGTAATAGCCCCCCTTACTCAATTTCACCATTTTTCAAGTAACACCCCCCCTTTACTCAATTTCACCATTTTTCGAGAAACATCCCCCCTTACTCATTTCACCATTTTTTCGAGTAACACCCCCCCCCTTACTTATTTTAGGCATTTTTCGAGTAACAGCCCCCCTTACTCAATTTCACCATTATTCGAGTAACACCCCCTCCTTACCTATTTTAGGCATTTTTCGAGTAATAGCCCCCCTTACTCAATTTCACCATTTTTCAAGTAACACCCCCTCTTTACTCATTTTAGGCATTTTTCGAGTAACAGCCCCCCTTACTCAATTTCACCATTTTTCAAGTAACACCCCCTCTTTACTCATTTTAGGCATTTTTCGAGTAACAGTCCCCCTTACTCAATTTCACCATTTTTTGAGTAACACCCCCTACTTACTTATTTTAGGCATTTTTTGAGTAACAGCCCCCTTTCCTCAATTTCACCATTTTTCGAGTAACACCCCCCTACTCATTTCCGCTATTTTTATAAGTAACACCCCCCTTTACTCATTTTTACCATTTTTCGAGTAGCACCCCCCCCACTCGTTTTCACTATTTTTCGAGAAACATCCCCCCTTGCTCATTTCACCATTTTTTTGAGTAACATCCCCCTTTACTCATTTTTGATATTTCTCATTTTTTCGAGTAACACCCCCCACCCCTAACTTATTTTAGGCATTTTTCGAGTAACACCCCCTCCTTACTTATTTTAGGCATTTTTCGAGTAACAGCCCCCCTTACTCAATTTCACCATTTTTCGAGTAACACCTCCCCCTTACTCATTTTAGGCATTTTTCAAGTAACATCCCCCCTTACTCAATTTCACCATTTTTCGAGTAACACCTCCCCCTTACTCATTTTAGGCATTTTTCAAGTAACATCCCCCCTTACTTATTTTCACTATTTTTCGAGTAACACCCCACCCCTTACTCATTTTAGGCATTTTTCGAGTAACACCCTTGCATACTCATTGCATACCCTTTACTCATTTTCACCATTTTTCGAGTAACACCCCCCCTACTCATTTTCACTATTTTTCGAGTAGCACCCCCCCTACTCATTTTCACTATTTTTCGAATAACCTTTATTCAGGCTTTAGATAAAGGTGTGTACAATGGGAGGGATGTGTTTCTCGGTCTGACACTACCTCTAACCCACACAAAAGGTTAACAGATGAAGAAGACTGTGGTAGATTATATGTATAGGCATCTGATTACTTTAACCGCAGTAATCAGATTACATGTAATATGATTACTTTTACCACAGTAATGTGATTACATGTAATCTGATTACTTCAACCATAGTAATCAAATTACATGTAATTACATTACTTTAACAACAGTAATCTCATTATAAGTAACTTGATTACTCTATTCATGGTAACCTCACTTTATGCATTCTTCGTGTAATGTGGGGCTGGAAATAACGACCCTTAATTTAAGAGTTTCATGCTCTACCTACTGAGCTAGCCGAGCTTTAGGTAAGACTGTGTACAATGGGAGGGATGTGTTTCTCGGTCTGACACTACCTCTACTTCTCCTTACTGTCTCTCTTATTACCTTACCTCCTTTCCTTCCACTCCTTGTTCTTCTTCTTCTTCTTCTTCTGTGTAAGTGGACTGAGTGGAGGAAGAGAGAGTGAGAGCGAGAAAGTTGTTTTTCTATTTTCTATTCTTTATTCTTTGATGTGGTGATAGTGGTGGTGGGTTTAAGTGTTTAGTATTCATTTAGTGGTGCTTTTTGAGGACTTTGGTGTTGGGGTTTGCACTTTTGCCAGCCAAACGCGGTCTGGCACGGTGAACACGCCGCACCTAACATGGCGTTTAGTTCCCTCTCCGGGCTGTCTCGCAAACACGGCATCAAAGTTGGTGCCGGGTCTGCGTGCAGCGTGGAGGAGGTCGCACTGGCTGTGGGAGACATTATTGGTCATGGATCAGTGAAATCTGCCGCCCGCATGAACAAGGCCGTGGTCTTGTTTTTGGAGCGGATAGACCAGGTGAATCAGCTGGTGGAGGCGGGGATCACGGTGAATGGGCTGTTCGAGCAGGTGCTACCACTCACGCAGCCCGCCACCAAGATCATCCTATACAATGTGCCCCCCTTCATCAGTGATGATTTCCTGGTCAGAGAGCTGTCCCGGCACGGCAAGGTGATTTCACCCATCAGGAAGATCCTGTCTGGGTGTAGGTCGCCTCTGCTGAGGCACGTAGTGTCCCACCGGCGGCAGCTCTACATGATCCTGAACAACAGAGCAGAGGAATTCAATTACCGTTTCTTGGTTCATGTAGACGATTTTGAGTACAACTTGTTCGCCACGTCCAGTCACGCTAAATGTTTCCTCTGCGGCGAGGAGGGACACCTCGCAAAAGCCTGTCCAAAACGGGTCGGCACGGAGCCGCGGGGCTCCGCCGGGGGGGGGAGCGGCTTTGGCGCCGGCCGGGGCGCCCGGTCCGCCTCCGGCAATCGTGGCTGTGGCCGCCTCTTCCTCCGGGCGGCCCGTTCCCGCGGCCCGGCGCAAGACACTCCCCGGGGCTGCATGGCGGGACGCAAAGGTGGATAGTGGAGCAGTGGGTGAGCAACAGGTGGAGGGGACACAGACACAAAGAGGTGAGAGCACTGAGATGAGTCAGGAGAATGGAGAGGTGGTGGAAAAAATGGGTGAGGTGGGAAAGAAGGAAACCAGGGTGGAGAGGGCAGGTGAATTAGAGGGGGCGGGTGAAGGGACAAGCAAAATAGAGGTGGTAGGTGAGAGGGCAGGAGAAGGGGGTGGAAAAGGTGAAATGTGTGATGTGACTGAGAGTGTGTGTGAGACTGGGGAAGTGGTGGAGAGTGTGCTTGAGACTGGGGGAGTGAATGAGCTTGTGTGTGAGACAGGTGAAGTGTGTGAAACAGGTGAAGTGTGTGAGAGTGGGGGGCTCGAGGAGGGAGTTAGGGAGAAAGTAAGTGGAGTAGGGGTGGGTGCAGCTGCCGAGACTGCTTCAGTGGAGGCCGAGTGGGAAACTGTGTCCACCAAACGACGCAGCAAAAGGAAAAACACGTCAATGGCTACAGTGAATAGCAAGGCTGGGAGGATGGAGGAGGCAGCGGCTGCTGCAGACAGCAGTGACTCTGAGGGCGGGCTATCTGACTGCAGTGAAATGTCGCGCACTCAGGTCACTGCTAGTCAGGAAAAAAATAAGTACCCAGAAAAAATGGTCAAAGTCTTTTTACAACAAACCAAAGGAATGAAAGGTTTAGACATTGCATTACACTTTCCAGATAAGTTCGCCTTTTATACTTCAGCTAAATACATCATCAAGAACAAAGCAACTTCAGAGCTCACTGAACAAGAGATTTTCAGGTTAAAAAAGCACATGATGAAAGTGAGAAAACAACTCAAGTTTTAATGATGTTGAGGCTGTTGGTTTTATTTTTTTCCTTTACCGTTTTTATTTTTTATTCATCCCTATTTATGTCATCTTTTAAAATAGGGACTTTAAATGTTAACGGTGCTAGAGAGGCGAAGAAGAGGGCACTGGTCTTTGACACAGCAAGGGCAAAACACATAGATGTGTTGTTTTTACAGGAAGTTCATAGTGACGAAGGCGTTGAGGCAGATTGGAGGAAGGAGTGGGAAGGACGGGTAGCCCTGAGCAATAACACCTCGCTCAGTGGAGGAGTGGGCTTCCTGTTCTCCAGAGCATTCACTCCTTCCTCACTGGAGGTCGAGCATGTGGTCCAGGGGAGGTGTCTTCTGGCCAAGGCACAGTTCCAGCAGCACACCCTGGTTTTTATCAACATCTATGCTCCAACCAATGGCGCAGAGAGAAAGAGTTTCCTAGAAAAAGTGAAATCTAGGTTGGATTGCTGTGGATCGGAGAAGTTTTTATTCTTGGGTGGGGATTTTAATTGCACGGAATGCGAGTTTTTAGACCGCAACCATGCAGAGCCCAATCCTGCCTCCCAACGCGTTCTGAGACAGCTGGTCACTTCTCATGGTCTAGTGGATGTATGGAGAAGGATGCACGCAGACTGCAGACAATATACATGGTCCCAACTGAAAGAAGATAGAATCTCTTTAGCCAGGCTAGACCGGTTTTATTGTTTTAAGCATCATTTTAATGTTTTTAAAGAGTGTAAAATTATGCCAGTTGGCTTTACAGATCATTCTTTGGTATTATGTTGTGTTTTAATCAAAAACATTTTACCTAAAAGTGCATACTGGAGTTTTAACACAGCTTTGACGTTCGATAAGGGTTTTAGAGAGGCTTTGATGTTTTTTTGGACTGCTTTTAGACAGAGAAAGGGTGATTTTACATGTCTTAGGCAATGGTGGGACCATGGAAAAACTGAGATAAAAGTACTATGCCAGCAGTATACTCACAATGTCACTCGTGATACTTGTCGATCTATTAGAGACCTGGAAACTGAGATCGTGGAACTAGAAACCATCAGTGATTCCACAGGAAACCGAGGATATATTGAGATCCTCAAGTCTAAAAGAATGGCCTTGGCTAACCTGCTAGATACTAAAGTACAGGGCGCACTGGTCAGGTCTCGGGTACAGAACATCAACGAGATGGATGCTCCCTCTAGCTTCTTCTTCAGCCTGGAGAAGAAGCTGGGGCAGAAGAAAGCAATCCACTCGCTACTCACGGACACAGGGCAGGAACTCAGTGAGCCGGTCGAAATCAGGAGACGAGCTGTGGACTTCTATGCATCCCTGTACAGCAGTGAGTTGGAAGGAGACAACAACAACCTTCTGGAGAGTTTCTGTGGGAACCTCCCGCAGGTCTCCCCAGATACCAATTCAATCCTGGGGTCCGGCCACTGAGGGTGGGGGAGCTACATGATGCTCTGCTAAGCATGCAAGGACGGAGGGCCCCTGGCATTGACGGACTAAATGTAGAGTTTTTTAAAGCCTACTGGGACATTTTATCAAGTGATTTTATGGGCGTTTTTAATGAAAGCCTGGCTGCTGGGTCCCTGCCACAATCTTGCCGCAGAGCTGTGGTAGCCCTATTGCCCAAGAAGGGTAACCTACAAGACATCAAGAACTGGCGCCCTGTGTCCCTCCTCTGCGTGGACTATAAAATCATATCCAAGGCCCTGGCTAACAGGCTGAGGGAAGCTATGGAGCAGGTCATCCACCGGGACCAAACCTACTTCGTCCCTAGCAGGTCAATGGTAGATAATATCTACCTCATTCGGGATGTTTTGGAGGTCTCCAGCTCTTTGGATATTGATACTGGTCTGATTTCACTGGACCAGGAAAAGACATTTGACAAACATTGTCTTATCCGCCTACGCGGATGACATCATTGTTTTTGTAAAAGACCAAGCTGATGTGGAGATTTTAAAAGTTTTAACTAATTTTTTTTACCATCTGTCCTCAGCAAGAGTCAATTGGGCAAAAAATGAAGCCCTGGCTGTTGGCAGATGGCGTGGCAACCTCCCGGTTCTTCCCCAGGGTCTCCTCTGGAGAAGGGATGGCATCAAGTACCTGGGAGTATTCCTGGGGAATAACACAATGACCAGGAAGAATTGGGAGGACGTCACAGAAAAGATATAAAATAAATTTAAAAAATGGAAATGGCTACTCCCTCAAATGTCTTTTAGAGGTCGAGTACTTGTGCTAAACAATTTAGTTGCATCCCTCCTGTGGCACCGCCTCGCTACCGTAGACCCCCCACCAGGCTTACTAGCTAAAGTCCAAGCCATGTTGGTGGACTTTTTCTGGGGGGGTCGACATTGGGTGCCACAGGGGGTGCTGTTTTTACCAAAAGAGGAGGGGGGCCAGGGCCTCATCCACCTGGCCAGCAGAACGGCCACTTTTAGATTACAGTTTATTCAGAGGTTTTTAACAGGACCCACAGACCTAGTGTGGAGAGAGGTGGCCAGCTGCATCTTCAGACGTGTGAGTAACCTGGGACTGGATACAGCCCTGTTTTTAATGAACACCAAATTACTAAATTTTAATGGGGTTCCTCCTTTTTACCAGGGTGCTTTTAAGGCATGGGCCCTTTTTAAACGTGATCCACAAAAAAGCTCTGACTCTCTGTTTTGGTTGTTGAAGGAGCCGTTGGTGCACGGAGCCAGACTGGACATCTCTGGCGGAGCCACACCTGGGCTGGCGGCAGCGCTGCTCCGCACCGGGACGTTGGTCCTTAAAGAGCTGGTGGACGTCGCGGGGCTGGCGCTGTCGGACGCCCGGGCTGTGGGCTCCTTGCTGGGAGTCCAGTCCACCAGGGTGTGCCAGAAGATCCTACAGCTGTGGAGGCAGAGGCTCTCAGGAAGAGAGAGGGGTCTCCTCATGGACTACCACGGAGGGATCGAACCCGACCGAGGAGACCCCTTCCCGGAACTTTATATCACTCCTGAGCTCGGAGACCTCAGTGGACCTCTTCTTGAGAGCCCAAAGAAGATCAGCCTCCAGACTAGAGACAAAAAAGACTTGTACAGAAACTGTGTCAAAGCCATCCACAAAGACAAACTATGTGACAGAGCTCCCACTGTGTGGACCGTGAAAATGGGAGAAGATCGCCGGCCACAGTGGAGAGCTCTGTACAAGCCTCCCCTAAAGAAGAAGACAGCCGACCTCCAGTGGAGGATTTTACACGGGGCATTCGCCTCAAATGCTTTTATCTCTATCATTGACCCAACTGTGTCAGACCAGTGCCCATTTTGTCATTTTAGAGAAACAGTGTTTCATGCTTTTAGCGAGTGTAAGAGACTTTCAAGCCTCTTCACTCTTTTAACCAATGTTTTTGAACTGTCCAATGAATCTTTTAGCATATGGAACTTTATCTATGGCACAGGGTACAAAAAAGAAGAAAAGGAAAAATGGCAGCTGCTAAATTTTATCATTGGAGAAGCGAAAATGGCAATTTATTTATCAAGAAAAAACAAGGTGGAGGGCAGAGCAGGACAGGAACCAGCCTCAGTCTGGAGATGCAACATAAGGTGCAGACTGAGGCTGGAATTCGCTTTTTATAAAATGAACAATGATTTGGACCGTTTTAAAAACATTTGGTCTTTTAATAAAGTTTTATGCACTGTTGAAAATGACAAACTTGTTTTTACAAATCGCCTCATGGATTAAACCTCACTGTTTTCATTTAAAGTATTGTTTTAATTTACTGATGTATGTATGTATGTATATATGTATATTATTTATATTGATTTTACAACCACACACTAGCACTTTTGTATTTATAATGTGTAAATATATTAGTTAAAACTGTAAATAAATGTGGTTTTAAAAAATCAAAATCTTCTCCTCTGTGACACACACACACACACACACACACACACACACCTTGCTCACACTCTTCTATGCTGTAGTGTGCTGGGGAGGAAACAGCGAGAAGAGGGACTCGGCACGACAGACAGACTGGTGAGGAGGGCTGGCTCTGTTGTGGGCACAGAGCTGGACCCTCTGGTCACAGTAGCGTGGAGAGGAGGACCCTCTGCACAGCACATTCATGAGAGAGAGAGAGAGAGAGAGAGAGAGAGCATATAGTTTTTTCTATTCTGCCGATGCATTTCACCTCCGAAAGAAACGGCCCCTGGAGGGATCCGGCTTGCCCCGCGAACCTGGCTCGGACTCCAAGGAGGATGATGATGATGAGGAGGGGAAAGGGCTAAGCGAACACGAGAGGAAAGGACGACGAGAGGAGGACAAGGAATAGGAGAAGAGAAGGAGAGAGGGATGGACAAAGTGAACGTGACGTGAAGAACGACAGGTGAGTACGAAGCAAGAAGAGGAGGAGAGGAGAGACCGGCCGCCGCAAACAACCTCTCAGCGCTGATGCGTTCCGCCGCCGAAAGAAACGGTCCCTGGAGGGACCCGGAGGAGAGGTTTGTTACTTTTTCTGTTGGGACTGAGAAAAAGATACGGTGGTAGTGGAGTGATAAAATAGACAGTTCTGTAATCTTTCTCTCTCTCTCTCTCTCTCTCTCTCTCTCGATTCCATCAACACCCAAGGCCGTTGCTCCTTTCAACAGTATATGCCGAACAAGCCTGCCAGGTATGGGATCAAGTCGGAGGTGGCCTGCGATGCCAGATCCAGCTACGCTTGGAAAATGCAACTTTACACGGGGAAGAAGCCCACCGCCGCCCACATGCTGCTGCTCAGCACGTTCCACGCGCGGGCCGCGGACATCGTAAGCCAGCAGCAGCGTGCGGACAAGAAGCCCGCCGTCATCCTGGACTACAACTCCAACAAAGGCGGCATGGACAACCTGGACAAAGTCATCGCCACCTACAGCTGCAGGAGGATGACGGCGCCCTTGCTGTCTTCCACAACATTCTCGACGCATCCTCCTACAACGCCTTCGTGATATGGAGAGAGCTCAACCCCGACAGGCTGCCCGGCAAGCACAACAAGAGGAGTGTGTTTCTCAAGCAGCTAGGCAAGGCACTCGTCACTCCGCTCATCGAACAGAGGACTCGCCTGCCGAGCGCTGAAACGGCCGCGGCAGTCGTGAAAACCTATCGACTGCCAGAGGCAGAGGCGGAGTCTGTGGCGGTGGCGGTGGCGGTGGCGGTGGAGGGGTTGCTCCTTCTTCTTCTTCTTCTTCTTCTGCGTCTGCCCCTTCGCTGGGGGGTGAGCCTCCCGCCTATGTATAGGCAATTTTCAAGTGATCAGATTACTGTGATCTGATTACTTTAACCACAATAATCACATTACATGTAATCAGATTACTTTAACAATAGTAATCACATTACATGTAATCAGATTACTGTGGTTAAAGTAATCTGCTTACATGTAATTACTTTAACAATTGTAATGTAATGTTACTTTTACCATAGTAATCAAATTACATGTAATCTGATTACTTTAACCATGGTAATAAAATTATGTAATCAGATTACTTTAACCACAGAAATCTCATTATATGTAATCTGATTACTTTTACCACAGTGATAGGATTCTTATTCATTTTCACCATTTTTTGAGCAACACCTCTTTTACTCATTTTAGGCACTTTTCGTGTAACATGGGGCTCAAACCCCACAATCCTTAGGTTAAGAGTCTCATGCTCTACCTACTGAGCTAGCCGGGCTTTAGGTAAGACTGTGTACAATGGGAGGGATGGGTTTCTTGGTCTGACACTACCTCTCACCCACACAAAAGGTTAACAGATGAAGAAGACTGTGGTAGATTATATGTATAGGCATCTGATTACTTTAACCACAGTAATCAGTTTACATGTAATCAGATTACTTTAACAATAGTAATCAGATTACATGTAATCTAATTACTTTTACCATAGTTATTTAATTACATGTAATCTGATTACTTTAACCACAGTAATCTAATTACTTTTACCATAGTACTCTAATTACATGTAATAAAGAAATCTAATAAAGAGAAAGTCATTTTCAACAGCGGTTTTTGCTCTCACATTCAAATATTACACAGCCTGAGGTCACCCTCAGCTCAGAATAAAACCTCTTTATGTCCTTCTTTTTGTGAGTGGAAGTTGTTTTTTTTATAACACTGTGACTCTGTGCACACAAACAGCTGTCAGTTTGTAGCAGTTCCTGCACTGAAATGTTTATTGCACATAATGTGCAATCTCAGTTTAAATCTAGAAAATTGGTACAAAGCTTTAGACACGTAGGATCGATGAATAATTATCTCTATCACTCATGATGTGATTGGTCACACTGATGGAACATAATTCCTATAATATTGGAGATTATATGTTAATATTTCTGAGTGAGCAGGATCAAGCAGCATCACTGAATACTGTTGAGCCAAGATGCAAATAGATGTCTAGAAAATTTAAAATCTACTGTATCTTATATTTGACGCCTTTTCAAGTGCAAATAACTAAACACATTATTACTGGATCAGATTTATAAATTTGGTGTCAATGTCAATATTAGCACCAGCATTCATGTGCTTCATCACAGTACAGTAATATAATTTACTTTACAGCTCAAAAAACATGTTAAAGTGTACAGTACCCCTTTAACAGTAGAACCACCAAGGGGTCATTTTTAACCGTCATAGAAACTGCTGTATAATACCGTGCTCAACATTCGTGTCACATCCAGTTGCTTAGCAACACCCATTGTTTAGACATCTTTTGATAAGCACGCCACCATATCAAGAGCTAGCTAGATTTGATAGAGGAAGAATTGCGGTGTAAAACTCAAGTGCACAAAAACAAAACAAAGAAAATGTGCATGATGTGCCTACGTGCAGTATGTGGACAGTGTACAGTGAAAGTCTACAGAATGTGTGTCGATTGTCAGTATGCGTGTGTGTGTGTGTATACTGTATCTTTCTTGTTGAAAGGGTGGGCAAGGCACAATTCTTTAAATTGGTAAGAAAATGCCTGTAAGTCTGTTGCTGCATATATCAAGAACTTATCTGGGAATTTTCCAGATACATTCCTTCATCATCTCCTTGCAGTGTATGAATGTCAGTGTTCTTGACTGTGTAGCTGCTGTGGCAGCTTTGACTTACATATTGGTGTTCAAGTTTGCTGTCTGTTGTTGTTGTAATAACAAGTAGGCCTGGGCGATATTACCAAAATCTCATATCCCGATATAGGCCATTTCATATCCCAGTCACAGCAGTTACATACTAGAGCACAAACACACCCACACCCCACACACCTCTTAACAACCTGATTTGGTCTGAACACAGCCTAATGCTTCCTTGGGCTCCACACAGAAGCCATCGAAGTAGTTTCCATCAAAAATCACAAATGACCCTGCAAGGAAAAAGTACAAAGAGGAGCTCCTGAAGAACAGTCCAAAGACCCTATTTGCTGACTGTCAAATAGGCATGCTGACTGGCATGGCACACTGCCATAAGAGATCACTACCCCTCCATTAAGAAAGAGGGTTTTAGTGGAGGGTGGACACTGAAAGTAAACCCAGATGATGAACAAACCACTGTACTGGGATGCTACGGTGTGAAATTTTTCCCACCGGTTAATAAACTTGAGACAACACTGGTGTTACAGGTTACACCAGACATTTTACAAGATAAAATATGTGTCTATGTGACGCTCATCTTTAGAGCACCTACTTTGATCGTTAATGTCAGATCTTCCCCTTACTTAAGAGTTAGTAACGGCAGGCTTCAGGCTGCTGCCAGTGGGTTGTCCTCCATGTACAGCCGGGCTGCAGTGCACACAGACGCGGGAACGAGCCAGAGGATGACCACTGCTTAGAACCAGAATTGGAGCAACCCACTTGACACCTGGAGAGAGACACACCGAGAGCTGAGTAGGCAGAGAGAGGGAGAGTTCCTGTCGAAAACAAGCACAGAGATCTGTCGAGACATGAGAGCAGCTGTTTGCTAACAGCTAGCATTACATTTGTTTACAGCAGCGAGCAGGACTGAGGACAGACATCTCACTCTGTTACTTTTTGCTGTGACTGTGCTGCTGCTGCAGACTTACAAAATAGTTTTTTTTAATTTGATGAACGTGGGCGCTGATATGCAAAAATGAACTAAATCGGTTTTACTTATATAAAAATAAGCAAAATGACAGTATGGGCGTTGGGCAAATAATGTAATCGGTGTACCATCGACTACTGTGGCAAGCCTACTGTACATCTCTACAAGAAAGGTTCAGTGATGATCCAGGGCAACCTGAGTCCCTTTAAGGAAGACGTCTCCAGAATCAGAGAGAGGGCACAGGAGAAGAAAGTCCAGTCTGGTGAGGACACCCCCACCACAGGCCAACTGGACATCCCACTTTCAGCTGACAACAGCACAGAAGAACCCTACTTGTGTCAACCCCCCACCACATAGCCCTACTCTCTTGTTGAATTGATTGAGTCACACAGTTGGAGATAAAGCAGGTAGAGATGGAACACACAATCAACACACTCCAATCTCTACAGACAACAGTCCAGAACAAAAACAACCCCTCACCCAGACTTAGTAACATGGAGGGGGTGATAGACCTGTTGGCTCTCTGGACTGTGTTGAAAAGACAATGAGGAGGCTTTACAGCAGGCAAAGATGCAGCTCAGGGAAGAGGTGCGAAAGCTCCAGGACATGGTGAGAAAGCTGACCAGCGAACAACCTGTGAGAGCACTGATGTTTTGTCTGGTGTTAAATCAGAGCTAAGAGCCATTGAATGTCTGATCAATGAACTTCTGTAGCAGCAAGCTCAACTCTGCTCTGGGCTGGCTGCACTGGAGCCTGGTATCCTTCCAGGTGTCCCCGCAGTCCTTTTGCTGGATGAAAATGGATGTACTGTTAGTTAGCCCTCCTGGGCTACTGTTGTCAAGCGGAGTCATGGGGCCGCTCTCCCTCTCTTTGACCCAACCAGCAACAAGGATTTCCTTCCTGTCTAACTCCTTTGCACCGCTGGTGGACCTGATGGATGGCAGATCATATTCTTCCTGGGACTGCCCCCTGAGAGCCTCTAGAGGGGTCAAGAAGCAGGGTCCCTCTCCCCGTTCCCTCAACAACTCTCCGACGACATCTCCCAAGAGCAAGCAGTCCTGTGTCACAGCCTCCCCTGCTGCTGAGTGGTGCCTGCTGCAGCAACTGGTCGCACAACCTCCAGACACAGCCATGTTGATCACTCTGGCTGACTGGGTAGACCATACTGACCACCTTCCCAGCGGCTCACCATCTAATCTCACCCTGTACAACAGCAGCTGCAGAGAGCCTGAGTTCCTCTTAATTGGGGATTTAATAATCAGGTTTGTGGAATTACTGAGGGGAATTACCTACTGTTTTTCTGGTGCCAAGACTTTGGATATTGTTGAAACATCCCTCCTGTCCTAGACCATCATCCCACTGTCCACACTGTTATTGTACGTATAGGCACAAATGACATTAAGCTCAGACAACCTATAAAGCTTTAGCAGAATTTTGAGCTACTGGCAGAAGCAATTGAAAGTCTGGGTAAACAGTGTATCTTCTCTGGTCCGATTCCCACACTGAAGAAAGGCTGAGTCGTTCAGTCGGCTTTATGGCATTGACCAATGGCTTTAAAATTTTTGCATTGCTACTGGTTACAACTCCATCATGCATTTTGATTCCATTTGGACAAGGAGAGATCCCTTCAGAAATGATCATCTTCATCCCAATAGGAGGGGCATGAGCCTACTGGAAACTAGACTTATCTCATACATTAGTAGCCTATCAACTGACTGACTATCCCCATACAGACTTCCTAATCCTGTGCCTGTATCTGGCATCCCAGTACTTTTCGATAATAGGCCACACACTCATCTACCTCATAGATCTGTTAACATGGGTAACCTCTCCCTTGTTCACTGCAGCCGTACTGTCACGGCTAATAATTAATTAAAGCACATTAGCTTTGTTCAATGTCAGGTCACTAGCTAACAAATCTTTTATATGTAATGATCTCATTACTTCTTACAATATTGACAACAGAAACTTGGCTGTCTGATGGTGATAATGTTCCTCTTGTTGAATGCTGCCCACCAGATTAAACTTTACTAAATGAATACAGAATAATCACACTTGGGGGTGGTTTAGCAGTGCTATATAAAAATAGCTTTAAGTGTTCTAGATCTGATCTTTTGTTTTGAAATGGGCAACAAAAATTCTTTGTATTTTAGTATATATGCCACCCAAGTCCACTGTAGGTTTTTCTGAACTTCTGTCTATTGTTATACCACCCTACAATTGCTGGGAGACCAGATCGCGAGGAAACAAAGCAGACACGCCAGTCATACACCAGCCAGCATGGAAACCAGGCTCCAGGAAGAGGCAGAAATGTCCATCCAAGGAGTGGTCACCTGCCCTAGATGTAGTGCTGAATGCGCCACCCCATAATCAGTGCTCAGCTGATTCATCGAGCAGATTGAGCAGATCCTACAGGAGCTACAGAGATGAGCACCCCACTAAGACCAACATCCAGAGTGTCTGCACCCAGTGGACACCCTGCTGCTACACCCAGAGGACACCCAGAGGACACTGCTCCACCCCAGTCCAGGCCTGGAATATAACTGGATAAAATAGCAAACAGTAAATATGTTTAGCTAGAAACATAATGCTGGCTCAATTACATTTTCTATCAACAATAATGAGAAATGTAGTTAATTAATATATTTGGCAAGTTGCAAAAATCTTGACACTAATGTAATTTCTAGGAGATAGGGTTGGACATTGGGATGAGAAATTATTGAACCTGTATTGTGGACTGCACAACAAGCTATAAACACAAAGATGCATATTATCATCTGTTAGCAAACTGAACCAAAAGAGTAAAGTTGCAGGCTCTAAAACCAAAACAAAGGCCTGAAAGATGCTAAAATGATTTGTAGAGCTGAGGGGAACTGTATAGTCAGGTGATAATTCTGTTAATCAGTACACCTTTCACAAACAAGTAGTCATGTTGTTGATATGTAAATATTGATTAGAACAGCTTTAAATTAAGCACTAATTTAGTAACTGGGTCATTGTATTACATTTACACATACTTTCAGAATACCTATAACTAATAATTAAACTAAAATAAACATTTTGACAAAAAGTATTCTTCTCAGGTATACTATTTGAGTTCAACAAATATCACTGTTCCTGTAGCGTGTATGAAAAGCCTGCAATGAAGAATGCACTTGACAGTTTCTTAAAGTGAGGAAAATTGGCCTTCTAATGACATGCTATTAATAATGAATGTCAGTGGCCAGATGCTTGCACACAGCCTGAAAATGAAATTGGCGCTTTTCTAGGCACATTCCTGCCAGGCCCAAGGACTCACAACCTCCTCCTATTTAATCTGTCACACACAGCCATTATATGCAACAGTGATGACTGCATCCTTCCGAGGGACCCTGTGTACTCTATTGGTGATTTTAAAAATCCCAGAAAGTCTTTGGAGTCCATTAAAATAATTTCCAGAATCATCTGGTTGACATGTGGTAACACTCACTGGCAACCACAGATTCAGTGGCATCCTTCAGGGTAATAGTTGAATCATCTCTGAGGCCAGATTACTGCTGGTTAAAAGAAAACAACAAAAACTTCAGACGCTTTCAATTCACCCTGGTTTAAATTGCCCATACTCTGTGAGGCTAATAGAGATTACAACTGTTAAATGCATGGCTTTTCATTTGTTCTACCATCAAATGCAATGTTTCACAACAATTTGATGACAATATATCATTGATGCTTAAGCAAACAATTCAGAATTGGGTTAGTTCAGGCAGAGCAGTGAAGTCGCATTAGCTGCTTACTTGGTAGGTGTCAGTGTGGCTTTTATAGCAACATTTCTTACTATTGCTGATAGACTGATGTCAATGCCGTTTGCTGCAGCAGCACTCTCCACCACCCCGACCTCCCCCTATTGTGTTTTTATGTTTTTAGCATTGTGTGTCAATTTAAGTGTTTATTAAGGGGGTATAAGTTCTCTAACCACAATCATTGTTACAGACTCCCTCAAGGAACAGAATATTTTCCACTAAATATAACAGTATAGCCATTGTCTATGAATGACAGAAGTTTAGCTGTGGAGCAGAGGAACAGTTTTACAATTAAAATTGGAAAACTGTTCACAAGGCCATTCTTATTAGAGAGATTTATCATCAAGGCTGGGCACTTTGAGTGACACAAAATATTGCTCGGCAGCCATTTACCATACCCTTTCATTTGGTGTTGGCTTTTATGGTTGCCATTATTAAGATGTTGTTATGATCATTGCTTTTACAGCCACATTTCGCTTCAAGTTATTTGAAAAGATGAATGTCATTTTGAAGACTTCAAACACTGATCACCCTGCAAATACTTTGCCCTTGTAAAGCCTAAAGCTGCCTTCAGATGATAAGAAATTTGCTCTTTGCTCACCATGAGGTAGGGTGCAGAGCATAGTGCAGGTCTTGAATCAAAGGCTACACAACAGATGCAAATTAATCTGACCCACACCTACATAAAACACCCAGATATTGTTCATTGATAGATATTAACAAATGTTAAAGACATACTAGTAAATAGTACATAGTAAAATATGTTAGGAGAGAACGGTAAAAAGAGAATTAGTGGACTGCACTAATATTAGACAGTATGGAAGTGAAGGTGGAGGCGGGTGATACCGCTCTTCCTGCCTTATCCTCTTTGAGTCTGTCCAGCACACCGCACCAAGCTCATGAAACTCAGATCAAACTGCCAAACTAGGCAGTGCTGATCAAATATAAGTCAAGATTCTGTTACTGCATTGCCTAATTCCTGCTTCAAATGTTTTCAGAAGCATATTTTAGTGTACTGTTTAGCTGCAATATTTATTTATTTATGTATTTATTGGGACCATGTAAAGTGTTAAACATAAATGTTACTATTTAATGTACTGTACCAGAGTTAGCTTATAGCTAATTTTCATCTGCAGTCCCTTCAACAGGTCACAATTAAAACATATAACAGCACAATAACAAACAGTACAAAGCAAAAAACACACAGGACAGATTATACAAAATACAAAGCTACACACAATAGCACATCACATACACCCACAATGTCAACTAGAAATGACTGTATGACTATGTAATGAATGTATGCTTGTCATATTAAAAGCAACATTATTTGCATTCATGAGTAGACCATGAGATGAAATTTAGAGTCAGTGTTTACAAAGCTGAGTAGCTCTAGTTTGTGATAGGCTGCCATTTTTTCCTGCTTGAAAATAGATGAGCTTCTGGCTACGTCACTGTCAGGTTCAGGCAACCTAAAACATTGTAAAATACTAGACAAAGGAGGACAAGACACACAGCGTTAGAGTTAATACTTGCAAGGAGAATGGACAGAGATATGCTCAGTTACAATCTCCAACCGCTCTGAGGCATATCTCGCCGGACCCTCTCTATTTATTCATTTTGGGAGTTCCCTAGTTACATGAGTACTACTGCTCTAAGGGAAAGGGGAAAGTAGCAGTAGCACTGACGTGTTTCAGATACATTATCAAGAAAGGTGACGTCCTTGTTTGTGTAGGATAACTTATTGTCCATGAAGTGCTGGCTGGAATCAGTCCGGACTGGCTCCAGCTCCTCCTGATGTCTCCGCTTCACACCGATAGTATGCTGAGCATACGTATATGCGACTCAGCATATGCGTATGCTGAGTCCTTGGTCGGTCACAAACTAGAGCTACTCAGCTTTGTAAACACTGACTCTAAATTTCATCTCATGGTCTACTCATGAATGCAAATAATTCAAACATAGAACAGCGTGCTATCCCACCGTTAGTGGGACAGCGTCAAATACAACACAATAATGATAATACACAGCAGATATGAGATAACTTACATAATTATTCCATCATTTCCCTCCTGTTTATCACATATTTGCTCAAATTCTCATATCACTTAATCAACCACTTCACATGATTTTCGGTTGTAAGGTCATTTTTATGAGCACAAATAAGTTTACACTCAGAGGTTATGTTGACTACATTACTGAAATAGATCATTCAGTTTAAAATCATCGTCATCTTCGTCACTTTCGTCGTGTTCAAGCAAAGGATACATTTGAGCTATACGACTTTCCATGGGTGAAATAGCAGTAGTTATCAATCTGTTCAATAGGCCTCGCAGACAAGGAATAAAGCAACATCCACACAAGGTTAAAATGGCTGCAAACACTGCAATCGAGACTAAGACAGAGGACACTAGGGCTCTATATCTCCCAAAGGTATCCATCCAGGATTCCCACAAGCTGGTATCAACACCAGAGTGATCTTTCATTCTGCCATTCAGAGCACGCAAGCCTTCAATTGTCTTCGTCAGGCTGCCATCAGCGGCTGTGTTGTTGGGGATGAACGTGCAGCACTGTTCACCGAACATTGCACACACACCTCCCTTCTCAGCCAACAACATATCCAGCGCAATTCTGTTCTGAAAAGCCATAAGGGAAGTAGCAGCCAGTTGGCCATGCACGGCCTCAAACCCTTTCTCAGTCCAGTTGCCAAGTTTTTGAACGTTGTAGTGGATGTAGTTAATCCTGTCTACGTTTTTGTTTATAGTACACCACCAGCAAATGCTTGATTCAAATCCAGACGCGATCTGATTAACTAATTTATACTCGCTAGGTACACCCCATGGAACGCTGATAGCATCAATGTAAGTTGGGTCATTTCCTCCTAACCATGGAGCAGATCGTTTCCTAAGGCGCCAATGTTTTGGCACAACGTCGTTAGTCTTATCCAGTAAGTCTTCAACTGACATAGGAACTACAGTTACAGGTAACAGTAGTGTCACAATAGCACAATAGCCAGTCACATTTCTAGGTAAGTTGTCAAACAACCTTTCATCACCACACCACCACCAGATGTCTCCTCGAGACACTGGGTTGAAGTCTCTAGTAACTGATATAATGTCAGTACACCATTTTTCTGAAAGGCTACCTAGACGCTGTTTTTCGCTCCCAGTCATGTTGATACACGTGAAGTTGCCTGGAGCAACTTTTTTGGAAAACAATGGCTTCTTCTTTTCCGCTGTAGTCACTGGGAATACTGAATCCCATATTTTGCAGTTTTCATTTGGGTTTGTCGCGTTCATAACATCAGTTACACATTTTGATGAAATTGCAGCAGGTATGATTTGCAAAAGTGGTCTTGCACCCATACAAACAACACAATCAGTCTTTGTCATGTTTGCAGCTTGTTCTACCATTAACAGCCAATTGTTATTAGTTCCAGATACTCCAGTTGTAATCTGAAACCAGTCATCCACGGAAGGGTCCGTCACAGCACGGACACCACGGTTCCATGCTGCTCTTGACAGTTCCGTTTTTGTTTCCCTAATTGATGTTTTTAACATTTCATCCACGTCACACAACTGCAGGTAGCTATGTGGATCATTTCCGTTTTTTGACCATCCCCACAGCACAAAGTTCCAACAGAGCCCGAGCCCTTTATGTCCCTGCGGTCTGATAGTTCGTCCATTAGTAAGATTCACAGTCACTATTATGTTGCTGTCGTTGCAGTCCATTTTTATAATAGATCGTTGATATTGTGCTATAGGATCGCTAGTATATTTTGACCAATCATGATTTGTCGGGTCCGCTACTAACGTACTCCAATCAGTTTTTTGTTGATCATTTGTCAGGTACCATAAATTTGAACATGTCCATTCAGTGAAACTCTCAGTTCCTTTAGTTCTGAAACCCTTAATTGGAAATTTAATCATTGTGATCGTGTTTGCAGCCAAGCATGCTCTCGGTATTTTTACATGTGCTCTATTATCTCCACAGTTTGACCTATCATTTGCTTCTCGTTTGCTTCTATATAATTTTCCCGTGTCGTTGCCGTACCGAGTTTGGTTCGAAGTGATGTTTACCTTTGCATTAATTTCGATATGACCAGTCGATGTGTCAGGTTTTGGTGCCTCCAACGCATACCATACAAACAGAAAGATCAGGACTGTCATGACAAACACCGCCCCACAGCGGATCATGTCACACAGCCATCTAAGAGTCATTTCGGCTGAAATGTTCCTCTACTTCGTTTGGTGTCTTGTAACAACTTCACTGACTTTCAGATTTACACAGACTCTATACGTCTGCGTCCACCTTATTATCAGTCTTTTGCTCATCGCCCCTGTCGGAATTTTCAGCCAAAATGAGTTTCTTGCAATGAGTGAGGTGTATCCAAGTTGATCTTTCTGCTATTTTTAGTGCTGTTGGAGTTGTTATTAATACTTGGTACGGCCCCTCCCACTTTGGAGAATGCCAATGTTTCTTCTTTATGCTTCTTATTAGCACCCAGTCTCCAGGTTCCACTAATTGTGTCCTGCTGAGAGACAGAAAGATTCTCATTAGTTTGTTTCTGTTTTTGTTTTTCTAAAATACTCCTCATGTAATCAGCAAGATTCGCTTCCTTATTGATTTCCCACTGATTTTTAAACACCGGTAATCTGTACGGCCTTCCAAACAATGTTTCATGAGGTGTCAATCCCGAAGTACATGTAATGTTAATGTACAATTTGACCAGTTCTAAACATTGCATCCATGATCTTCCTGTTTCTTCCATACACTTTTTTAGTCTATTTTTTATTGTTCCTTTCATTCTTTCTACTAATCCTGCACTTTGAGGGTGGTAGGCACAGTGGTTTTTCAGATTTATGTGAAACATTGTACCTATCTTTTTGACAATTTGGTTAACAAAATGAGCTCCATTATCACTGTATATTTTCTCAGGAATTCCATACCTGGGAATAATATCTTTACAAAGTGCCTTTGCCACCGTCAAAGCGTCTGGATGTTTAGTTGGAAATAGTTCAATCCATTTTGAAAATGCATCTATTATGACTAAGCAATACTTTTTTCCTTCACTTTTGTTTAGTTCTATAAAGTCCATATGAATAATTTGAAATGGGTACTCAGGTGTAGGAAAACGTCCTCTACGCGCTCTCAGATTTCCTTGTGGATTATGTTTAGCGCAAAGTAAACATGCTCTACAAAAATTTTTTGCATAACAGTTAAAACCATAAGTGGTATAATATTGATTTATTTGTCCTACCATCCCTCCTGTTGAGACATGTGTAACACCATGGCTCAATATTGCTGCCCATTTGTATAAATTTTTTGGTAGGATGGGTTTATTGTTAGGTCATACATAAATGTCGTCGATTATTTTGGCTCCATTCTTTTCCCATAAATTTTTCTCACATTGTGGACTTTGTTGTTGCATTTCTTTAAGCGTTGTGTCATCTAAGTTTGTTTCTTTCTCCAAGTGTAGCACATGACATTGTCCTGTCGCTGCTGCTTTTGCGGTTTTATCTGCAAATGCGTTCCCTAAAGATACTTTATCAGTTCCCGAAGTGTGCGCTGCACACTTACATACAGCTATTTGTTTTGGTAACTGTACTGACTGTAGTAAGTCAGATAACAGATCAGCATGTGTTACAGGTTTTCCACAGGAAGTTATCATACCTCTATTTTTCCAGTATTGAGCAAAGGTATGCACAGTAGCATATGCATACTGACTGTCTGACTGACTGTGTATATAGTTGTTATTTTGTCTTTCATAAGTTTGCATGCTTCAGTTAATGCTATTAGTTCTGCAGCTTGTGCAGAATAATGTGAAGGCAGTTGTTCCGCTTTTAACACTTTTGTTTCAGTTACTACCGCGTAACCTGTTTGTGTTTTCCCTTGCTCATTCTTTTTTGATGAACCATCTACAAACTCCTATTTGTAATGGTTGGTCTTTTAAGTCATTTCTACTTTTTGCCATTTGTTCTGCTAAGTCTTGGCAATCATGCTTTACACCATCTTCAGGTAACGGTAGTAAAGTAGCAGGGTTTAGAGTCGTGCATCTTGCAATAGTAAGATGTGGTTGAGACAACAAGGTAGACATGCAAGACAGGTGTCTTGCAGGTGACAAAAACGTCATATTTGTCTGTAGTAATAGTGCTGAAACAGCATGTGGTACTTTCAGCGTCAACGGGTGAAACAATACTATAGTCGCACTTGTTTCCACTGCCATAGATGCCGCAATGACAGCTCTTACGCAATGAGGTAAGCACAAGCTACACTGTCTTGGATGAAAAATAAGCTAAAAAAAAAAAATAAATAAATAATAAGCTGCTCTTCCTCCCCCACTGCCTTTATTGTGTCCCCCTCTTCCTTTACCTCCCTTCTGGTACCCCTTCTTCATTCTGGTAAAAGGTTTCTGTATTTTTCTTGTTGTTTTTCTCTTTCTCTTTTATAACCTTTTCAGCATGTATCGCGTGGTTAACATACTCTTCTAGGTTCCCTGTTGACAGCCCTATGTAATGTCTAGTTACCCAACCGCGTACCCCGTCTTTGGACCCCTGCATGTAGCGCATTTTTTAGCTGCTGTTGGTATGTGCCGTTCACATCACCATCTTCTGGTAACCCACTATGGGTCTTAAAAGCAGTCGTCATTCGAATTCTATAGTCTTCAAACTGCTCATCATCTCTTTGTTTCACTCTCCCTATTTCAATGTAGTTAGCTTTATGCTTAAAGCGTCGAGTAACTCTCTCCATAAGCTGGCGAACTTGGTGGTTCAAAGTCTCACTATCGTGAGCCAACCCTCTTCTTCCACCACTTGAGGGGGCGCCCATAGGGTCCCACTGCCCTCTGACATGATGCCACTCTGGCCCCAACGCAGCCATCCATATTTGCTGCACTTCTTCACCATTCAGATGATAAGAGCGTCTTTAAAGTTAGCCACACCAGCTACTGCTTTTTTAACATCCTCTATAGTCCAAGTCCTATAGACTAACATAGCTCTGTTTTCACTGTCATCCACTAACGGATTTGCTACTTCAATCATTGGGAAAGCTGAAGTACTTGGAAACGCATCTGTAACATTATTTTCACTATGTGCAAGAGCAGGAAGCTGCTGTCCCTCGCTCTTTATTGGTGACATTACTTTCCCTAAAGAATTGGACCAGTCCCATTCAGGTGGTCCCTGACTCCTAGTTTGTATTTTGTTTGATTTATCCTCATAACCGGGCGGTAGATCATGAGACTCTTTTGGTAAAGGAGGATACAATGGTCTTCTAGGTGCTGGTGCAGCTACTGCACCCTCTTCTTCTTCCTCTTTTCTGTCCTGTCTTTTACTTGCTGACCCTGTCTCGTCATCTTCTTTCCTGTGAAACATTAACTGTCTGTTTCTCTCCTCCTCCTTTTTCTCCTCTCTCTCTCTCTCTCCTGTACTTTCTCTCTCCCTCTTCTCTCCTTTCTGCCGCTTTCCTCCAAAACTCTGTATCCCCATACCCTTCTTTTCAGGATTTCCTTTAGTTTTTGTTTTAATTGCATCCTGTAACGCGATTATTTTTTGCGTATTTAGCCATTAAATTCGTATTTATTTATCCATTTGTTCAAATGTTTAATTTTACCAGGATCCTGGATTTTGATGTATTTCCAGTCTTTTGAGGACAGTTCATCTTTAACGTTTTCGTTTGCTCGCTTTGTTCCCCATTTTAGAAAATTTTGGCCCAGTTTGTCAATACCTAGGGTATTCTAAATACTGGTTTTGTATTAGTAGGACAACAATAAAAGTACCTGTTGTGGTAATTCTCACTTCAACTCTTTCGAGTGGAGAATTCTTGCCTTCGCATCCACAAGAGGTTTGTTGTTTACAACCCTACTATTTTGCAATGAGACAAAATACCTAGTGGTATTTTAATCTCCACACACCCTCACAATTACCGCGGGTTTTACGCAGACAAGGACACAGACAGACTGATGACTTGAAAACTTTAACATTAACACGGAACTTAAGTGCGCTACAGGACTCCGCCGTCCTTTTATTTTTCTTTTAACATTAAACAGAAAATGCGGAATTTAAGTGCGCTACAGGACTCCGTCGTCCTTTACTTTTACAGTTAACAACACAAACACGGACAATTAACAAACACGGAATTTAAGTGCGCCACAGGACTCCGTCGTCCTCACGCGGAATTTCTCGGACTCCGCCGTCCCTCGTTACCTGCCAGGGTCTAGAATATTCAGGGCTTGTAAGACGCACAATGAACCTCAGTCATTCGCTCTTTTAACCAAACTCTACTCACCGCTGTTGTCCCTCCCCCTCTCGGAATGCCGTCAACCGTCAGATCCCAGCAGACAGGTCGATGTCCAGCCCTCGAAAAAGGATCTCAAGAGCTCACACTACAGAGCCCGCCGTGGCCACGGTCTTTCTGGAGTCCACCGCACCTGCTGGGATCCTCAAGTATGTTGGCATCCGGCTCGAAGGACCAAGTTAATGTCAGGTTCAGGCAACCTAAAACATTGTAAAATACTAGACAAAGGAGGACAAGACACACAGCGTTAGAGTTAATACTTGCAAGGAGAACGGACAGAGATATGCTCAGTTACAATCTCCAACCGCTCTGAGGCATATCTCGCCGGACCCTCTCTATTTATTCATTTTGGGAGTTCCCTAGTTACATGAGTACTACTGCTCTAAGGGAAAGGGGAAAGTAGCAGTAGCACTGACGTGTTTCAGATACATTATCAAGAAAGGTGACGTCCTTGTTTGTGTAGGATAACTTATTGTCCATGAAGTGCTGGCTGGAATCAGTCCGGACTGGCTCCAGCTCCTCCTGATGTCTCCGCTTCACACCGATAGTATGCTGAGCATACGTATATGCGACTCAGCATATGCGTATGCTGAGTTCTTGGTCGGTTGCTATCTTCCCTGAGAACAATTCAAACATAGAACAGCGTGCTGTCCCACCATTAGTGGGACAGCGTCAAATACAACACAATAATGATAATACACAGCAGATATGAGATAACTTACATAATTATTCCATCAGTCACATACAGCTGTTGTGCTTTGAAAGGTCAGCGGCAACCGAGGTCAAAGTTTAAATAATTTGAACTTTGAGCGGAGTGCTCGTTCGAGTGGTGCACAATGCCAAGGGTAGCGGTTCCGCCAAGTTGGGTGGCCCCACTCTCCCCATAGGAAAACAATAGCATAGCCAGCACAGAGCGGTTTTACTGTTGATTTTGTGTAGGTACCTTAAGGCAGTAAATCTAGAGTTCAATGGGCATTATCACCATAAGCATGCAATTAGTGACTTCCTGACCTGTTGCAATTAGCCTGTTCACTTAAGATTAAATTTTTCCACTGAGATTTTGTAGAAAATGCGAATCATCCAAAGCTTTTCTTTGCATCTTTTTCACTTTTTGTTCCTCCCAAAAAAATGTTGGAATCTTAAATATGCAGAAGGAAGAGGAACATAGCAGCTGCTACTTGCCTTATAAAGAGCAACATGAAGTTCCTCTAATTAAAAAAACTCTCCCCTTCCAAACTGTGAACAAGGTTTTGGGAACATAATATAGCCTCTTCATGTCCTCTCTCACCCTGGCCTTGGCCTCCTGCATCAGCTTCTCTCCTGGAACACTGCAGGCTGCAACAATCAATAAAGAGCAACATCATAAATTGGAAATCTCCTTCATAAAAATACATACTAGTTACTGTTTTACACAAGCTGGCCATGGTGGAAATATTTGATTTGAATGAATTTAATGCTGAATAACACCACATTTTACAGTTGGTAAAGGTAATGGTCTGTTATTCTCTGTAACCACACCAAATTTCCTGATAAATAACATAAATACCCAAGTGCATAAATAATAAACAGAGAGAGCAGAGACTATGCTTTTAAAGTTTCATCAAATTCAAGATAAATACTCAGCCAAGAATGAATTAATATCATAGTAAATAGTGTCAACATTTCTAAGCTATTTGTTTTTGTCATTTTCTGACTACTGACAGCCATTCAACCTCAGGGAGGAAAAACACCCCCAGATTTCTTGCAGATTTCTGAAACTAGTTCAGCACTGAGTTGCCTTCTCTGACAAATTTTGAGGATGGTTGTAAGAGATGTATGTCAGAATAACTAGAACATCCACTTTTTGCCTCAAACATCTAAATTCATGAGGGACATAGTTGTCGTGTCATGACCTTCAAGGGACTAATGAAATCACTGTAAGCATAAGATAAGAGACTAGAAAGCATCTTGACTTGTAATGTTAAAGACTGTGCACCTATGTGCTCCTTGGGTAAAGAACAGTCTTAACAATGCGGGTCCAAACAGATGCACTCAAAAATCACTTGGCAGTCAGTTTAAATGCCAGCAGTAGGTCTCTGGCACAGCTTTCAGTGGCCTATAAATGACTCAAAGAAAGAGAAGAAATGTAGATATTTAGAGCAAGACATCAACAAAAATGAGGGTGAAAAGGTCATCAATGTATCATCGTGCCAAATGCTTGAATAATAATGCTGCTTTGTCAATGTTTGTGGGAGTTTTGCTTCCAGCGGCAGTAAATTATGAGCCAGAAGGTGAGTGAGTGAGTCAAAACCCAGAAATTCAACACTGGGCCAGGTAATTGGGTCGCTGGTATTGATCAGTAACCCTATTAACCCCCTGTTGCAGTTAGATTAATCTGGATTTCTGTCCCTTTAATGATCATTACGGTTTCATTGAGCATGGGAGGAAGAGAAATTTGTGTCACTACTAAGATGTGCAAGGTAAGATGGTTAGATGTGGTGTATCCCTGGAGACAAACTCTTTTCTGGCTACTCTCTCTCCACATGTCTCCATGATGTCTCCATCTCTGCTGCTGTCAGTTAATGAAGTCTGGAGCGTTGTGCAGCACTAATCTGTAGGACACACATGAGGAAGAGAAGGGATTTGTGGACAGCAAGACACTCACAGGCAGTTAGCTTGGGGGCATTGAGCTGATCTGATAGTCTATCTTTGACTCTACATACCAAATGGAAAAATATGAAAATAGAATATATTGCCTCAAGGTTTACTGTATGTCGCAAGTGTAGGCACCAAGGAGGCATGTTGCTGAGGTGTAAAAGCCATCTGTAGTTGAGTTGGCAGCAAGACCTCTAAACGAAAGATAGTTGGGGAGGAATATTTCTCTAAGATATCTGCATTGCACCAGTAAGGAAGTCTAGCCCTGTGGGTGGAAGGTGCAGTCAGGTTCACTGAATTCCATACAAGCCTATCAGTCTGAGTATGACTTCTCCAGAGGGAGTGAATCCCCCACACTCAACTGTCTGTAGTGTGCTGTTTTTCTCTCTGGGAGTAATTTGTGGCACCGCATAGTGAGACATCAATTCTTTCTGACGTGTCGTGTAGAGAAAATAGGAACATTTAAAGGCCTTTATTTGTCATCGTTTTTCCTCAGGTAAATTTATGACCATGCAGGTCGCTGGCCTTGAGGCACCCAGCCCAGGGTTATTGTGTATCTTTTTCATGCTTATGTGAGTGACTCTCTGCTCAGAATTGGAGTTTGTAAATACAGATGTATTTGAACCGATGCATTCTTGCAAATGTTCTGGCTATTAAACTTGTTCTATTGTACTCTTGCTTTTGTTATTTGTTGATAATACAAATAATCGCAGCACTCAGCTTCTCTGACAGTCATGTGAAAACACTTAGAGGCACAGAACAAAATGGTGTATTGCACACTAGACAAATTGCTCATATGCATATGCAAAACTGCTAATATAAGTGGGCTGCATGACAATATATTAAAACATGATGTCCAATTTATTCATATCTTAAAATTCACAGCA
Source organism: Scomberomorus guttatus (assembly GCA_038419695.1). NCBI lineage: Eukaryota > Metazoa > Chordata > Actinopteri > Scombriformes > Scombridae > Scomberomorus > Scomberomorus guttatus. The sequence continues at coordinate 22,578,375 of CM076456.1, read as the reverse complement.
GTTCCAGCAGCTTCTCAACAGTTGGCGGGAAAGTGAAGAGTGAATGCACAACATAGTGAGCTTGCATGTAAATTTGACTTGGTTTCTCAAACGTCTCGCTTGAATAAATACTCCATCTGTCTGAGCTGATCTCATCACTAACATTGCATTTAATCCTCCTCCTTAGACATCAGACGATACTCGCTGATGATTCTCCCCCAAGCAGGATGTCATTCTGAGTCTCACCACGGGAATCAAATCTCACCAAACCTTGCACAGCTTCCGAGGTAACATTTTCAACTGAGACCTCTCCTCAAGGTGGGCTTCTCTTTCCCCCAAACAGGATTTCTGCATTCCAGTCTCCAGTGACGTAATCCAGTCTTGCGTGATGTAATCAATCTTGTACTGCACATATGTATGTACAGACACGTACATAAAGCTGTGTACATGCATCTCCGTACCTACAGGAACTGATCATACCACAACCCTCCACCCACACCCTCAGATCTGCTTGCTCCTCTGGGTCCCCAGTATTTTCCACCCTACGCAATGACTGAAAGGGGTAGAGGAAGCTCACAAAGGGAGTAATCTTGCACCAGGGAAAATGCCAAGTGTCTTATTAGTGGTTTAGTAGAGATGGCTGGGAATCAATGAGCGACCCCACTGGTCACAACACAGCACTCCCAGAGACACATATCATGGTACTCAGGCTGCACTATCCATCATAACAAAATGAAAAAAACACACAGTTAAAGACTTTCTCCCTTTTATCCCCCTTCTGTTCTGTGCTTTAGGAGAGACGTGAGAATGCTGCCAAGCAAAGGCACAAGCAACATAAGGAGTCCCTTATTTTCTGCTTTGGTCCTTGGAGATGACTTCTCTACTCCACCTCCATACTGCAGACAACTTATCTTTACAAAAGTTATTTTTTTCATGTTACTCTAGAAACACTTTTGATGAAGCAAAACTTTTTTATATACTTTTAGTAACAGCTGATCAAGGAAATCCTGTCTGTGTTTTAACCTTACTGATGTACTCATGTACATTAAAGGAGTAATGGTAGCAGTAAAAAAGAACTGCCTAAACAATGCTTGTTGTATTCTTTAGTGACAAAAAAGCTTTGAGTCAACAGTACATATACATACAGAAATAATTATGATTATCTAGTATTATGTACTGTACCTATTTCATGGCATTTGTCACAGGTAATTACCATTTTGTACTCAAAATCACTTCATATTTACCTAATAAAGACTATCTAATATCCATTATTATGTTATTGTTTGATAGGCCTACTCACATTTTACACAGTAAAAAAGATACAGTAAAAAGATAACAGGCTAATTCATGGTTGTACCAATTCTAATGTTGATTTAATAATTTCAGGTAATTCCCTTTTTTAACAATTACAGCAACAATAACTACTCATTTTGGGAAATATGCTTATTTTCGGCTTGCTGAGAGTTCAATATCAATCAATCTGTGTGTTAAATATGGAGCTCGAGCCAGGGGGCGATCTCGTTATCTTTACATCCCCATCGAACTGACGTCAGATTGTTTGCACATGCCCACAAATGGCCATCTGTTCCGTAGCCTTTGTTGCTAAGGTTTTTTCATGGGTTGTTCACGTTGTCCACACTCATATTACGGAGCAAAATCTGGTTCGAACATGTACGGTTGTATTTGAGAAGTTGACATTTTGAGTAAAGAACAACAAAAAGCAGTGAATCCTACTACTACTTTTTGTTTATGTAGCCTCCAGAGCCGTGAGAAGTCTGCCGAGGAGCAGCTTCCAGGAGCTAGCCAATCAGAACAGAGTGGGCTCTTCAGGAGGGGGGCCTTAAAGATACCGCCTGTTTTAGGCAGAGGCTGAACTGAGGGGCTGCATAAAGAGCCAGTATAAGATAAATAAGGAGTTTTTTGAACTGTAAATCATGCAGATATTTCAGTGGAGCCCCAGAATAAAAATATAGATCTGGAAATGTGCAAATTGTGTCCCCTGTAAAAGAGTGTATTAGAGTGGCCAAACGTCTCTGCTTCTATAACAATACGCTACAATTATTGATAGTGTGAGAACAAACAGGGACAGTCTTTCTTGTGTGAGCTCTTGATTGGCAACTCAGCCAATCACTCATGAATCTCATTGTGTCAGGGCGCTGTCTTCTGCACCAGCTTTACATTAATTTACTTGTATTAGATCAGTAGGAAGCTATATTGCTGATTAGTGTGTATTGGATGGCTGGGACAGCACCCATTAGGGAAGAGAATACAAAATACATGAATTTTTTTACATTTAATTTCATACAATATAACTTGACTTGAAGTAATATCAAAATGCTTAAAAAGCAAAAACTAATTATTTGCTCATTTCAAAGGTTTAAAAATTATGTTAGATGCTTGCTGACTCTGAATTAAGCTTTGTGGCCAGTGTTAGTGAACCTCCAGTTCACGAACAAAAGCACATATATCCTCTAATCCAAAAAATGTCCTCCCATCATGCTAGTTCAGTTTGTGGGTCAATTTCTACTCTTTGCAGTCAATTCAAACACGCTAAAAAAGAAGCAAATTCCATTGTTTGTTCCTTGCCCATCAAATTCTTGTTTTGTTTTTTCTCACTGAAGAGGGTTTCCTGAGTCTCTCTCCGTCTTAAATCTGACTGAATTTTAAAGACTGCTCCACACAGCTGCTACAAAAATGACACCCTGTATGATTAATGAAAGATTAAAGTGGGGATGTGGGAAGAAACCAGGAAAGATGACACATTTCCATTTTTTCTTGTCATTCTCCTGACTCTTTTTAATCATTAGGCAAGCTGTTGTGAACTTATTGAAAGAGATGGGATAAACAAGGTTATCCACATGAAAGGTGTGCAGATTGCATGGCAGCGGTGTAACAGACTGGGAAACAGCTGGTGGCTAATGGTATTTCCGAAGCAGAGCTGCTGTGATGCTGACCATCTTCCACTCTGTTCTTTTCCACTAACACTTTGACAAGGCCCGGCCTCATCATGGCTTTCCTGATTTACCTTTGTCCATACCTGCACTCAACCAGAAAATGAGCTCTAAAATGCTGAGGTGGCTCGAGGGGCCCATTGTTAAGTGTTACTCAGTAAAGCCTGGTAACTGAAATAGCTGCCTGTCAAAAACAACCCAGAAGACACTTTACTTGCTGCTCCAAAGCCCTACTCACATGGGACAAATATTATTTGGGAATGTGAGGTGATTTGTGACCATTTCAGGCACAGTTGGTGATTTCAGTTTAGTGTGAATGTGCAATGTGGTTTGTAAAGTAACAAGTCCACTGCAAATTATGCACATTGTATTGGTGAGGAGTTCATTGACTGGGAGTCATGATGAATGTTCAACTTCACGTTTATTTGATGAATGTTAGGAGTCAACCAGGAGGACATGTTGAGATGACGACAACAACACTACTCACACCGGGTACGGCAACACTTTATGGTCAAAACAGTATAACAGTACAGCTGTCTACAATTTGTTTATCTCAAAAAATATATAAGTGTTTTACAATACAGAATAACAAACTTAAAACATACGACAAGAGAGTTTAGACAAGCACCCATTCAGGCCCACCCGCATGCATTTGCATGTTTAAAATCATCATCAGTCCTATGTCAACACAGTAAAATGTGTGTGCATATCGCAAACATAGTGATATATATACCTACACAAGGTTATAAGTGAAGTCACTTTGTCTTCTTGTCTATTGCCACAGCCAGAAGTTCTGTCTGAGGATCAGAGATTATATTTGAGGATTATCAGGACCTAAAAGTAAATAGATCAGTTAAATATTTAAATCTGATTACCTGACAGGACGCTGCTTGATCCTATTAAAATCAAAACTCACCTGCTAAGTGGTAATATTTTTCACATGTATTATTCTTCAGCAGTGGAGAGAAGAATAGTTACATCCATATCCATCCTTTTTTGATTTTGCCCTTGATTTGGCTCAATCTGTGAGTATAGCTACAATTAGATAGTTATGTGTTAATTGAATTGATTATTTTGATTAATATCTTTATTTTCATATTTGTTATTCACCTCATGGTTCATGCTAGCAAGGCACATGTTAGCTAGTGCCCTGTCAAAGCTAACTGCATTTTGTAGTCACCAAAGATTCACCATACATCAAGAACATCACAGTGGATTGAATACACTCTTCAACTCAACCAAGAGCAAAGATGTCAAGCGCTACAGATTCTAATGAAGTGCCCAACCTGGAGGTCAGGTCAGAGAGTGGAGCTTCATCAGCAAAGTCAGCATCCTCACAACGTTCTTGTAAGTCACATGCAAGCCAAGCAGCGTCCTCACATCAGCCTTGTAAGTCACATGCAAGTCAGGCTGCAGCAGAAGTATAGACGAAAGCAGAAGCAGCATGTACAAAGCTGAATATACCAAACGTCAAATAGACATGGAGGTTCAAAGAACAAATATTGAGGCACAACAAGCACGTGTTGATGCCATGCTGCAAGTTGAACAAACACCTATTGATGCAACGCTGAATGCTCTCAAAGAGGAGAACAAAACTGAAGCTGCACTAGCCACAGCAAAGGTGCCAGAAGCTGCTGTAGAAGATGAAAATGGTGAAGGTGAGGTGGCCATCGCCGGTCCCCCTTTATTGCCAGCTGTGTCAAGACACACTTCAATCACCAGCAAGATGATAACGGTGAAGACAAAGGGATCTCTTCTCACACACTCCGGCATTTTCAAGACCCACAAGCCATGCATCAATCCGACTCAATCGTCCCTCACGCCAACGTAAAAGCCTTCAGTCCCTACTCACCACATGGCAACAATACAGTGAGTTCTCCACATAAAGTCAGTGACAGGCCTACACCCGGGTCCACAGATGTCTCTGACCTTGCTACTTTTCTTTCTCATTGTCACCTTCTCGCTGCAGGATTTAAGGTGTTTGACAATCAGCCAGAAAATTATATGTCATGTGTCAGGTTCAGGCAACCTAAAACATTGTAAAATACTGGACAAAGGAGGACAAGACACACAGCGTTAGAGTTTATACTTGCAAGGAGAACGGACAGAGATATGCTCAGTTACAATCTCCAACCGCTCTGAGGCATATCTCGCCGGACCCTCTCTTTTTATTCATTTTGGGAGTTCCCTAGTTACATGAGTACTACTGCTCTAAGGGAAAGGGGAAAGTAGCAGTAGCACTGACGTGTTTCAGATACATTATCAAGAAAGGTGACATGTCATCTGTCCTTGTTTGTGTAGGATAACTTATTGTCCATGAAGTGCTGGCTGGAATCAGTCCGGACTGGCTCCAGCTCCTCCTGATGTCTCCGCTTCACACCGATAGTATGCTGAGCATACGTATGTGCGACTCACCGTTAGTGGGACAGCGTCAAATACAACACAATAATGATAATACACAGCAGATATGAGATAACTTACATAATTATTCCATCATTTCCCTCCTGTTTATCACATATTTGCTCAAATTCTCATATCACTCAATCAACCACTTCACATGATTTTCGGTTGTAAGGTCATTTTTATGAGCACAAATAGGTTTACACTCAGAGGTTATGTTGACTACATTACTGATCGTTGATGGAAAATAGATCATTCAATTTAAAATCATCGTCATCTTCGTCACTTTCGTCGCGTTCAAACAAAGGATACATTTGAGCTATACGACTTTCCATGGGTGAAATAGCAGTAGTTATCAATCTGTTCAATAGGCCTCGCAGACAAGGAATAAAGCAACATCCACACAAGGTTAAAATGGCTGCAAACACTGCAATCGAGACTAAGACAGAGGACACTAGGGCTCTATATTTCCCAAAGGTATCCATCCAGGAGTCCCACAAGCTGGTATCAATACCAGAGTTTCATTCTGCCATTCAGAGCACGCAAGCCTTCAATCGTCTTCGTCAGGCTGCCATCAGCGGCTGTGTTGTTGGGGATGAACGTGCAGCACTGTTCACCGAACATTGCACACCTCCCCTCTCAGCCAACAACATATCCAGCGCAATTCTGTTCTGAAAAGCCATAAGGGAAGTAGCAGCCAGTTGGCCATGCACGGCCTCAAACCCTTTCTCAGTCCAGTTGCCAAGTTTTTGAACGTTGTAGTGGATGTAGTTAATCCTGTCTACGTTTTTGTTTATAGTACACCACCAGCAAATGCTTGATTCAAATCCAGACGCGATCTGATTAACTAATTTATACTCGCTAGGTACACCCCGTGGAACGCCGATAGCATCAATGTAAGTTGGGTCATTTCCTCCTAACCATGGAGCAGATCGTTTCCTAAGGCGCCAATGTTTTGGCACAACGTCGTTAGTCTTATCCAGTAAGTCTTCAACTGACATAGGAACCACAGTTACAGGTAACAGTAGTGTCACAATAGCACAATAGCCAATCACATTTCTAGGTAGGTTGTCAAACAACCTTTCATCACCACACCACCACCAGATGTCTCCCCGAGACACTGGGTTGAAGTCTCTAGTAACTGATATAATGTAATTTTTCTGAAAGGCTACCTAGACGCTGTTTTTCGCTCCCAGTCATGTTGATACACGTGAAGTTGCCTGGAGCAACTTTTTTGGAAAACAATGGCTTCTTCTTTGCCGCTGTAGTCACTGGGAATACTGAATCCCATATTTTGCAGTTTTCATTTAGGTTTGTCCAATCATAACATCAGTTACACATTTTGGTGAAATTGCAGCAGGTATGATTTGCAAAAGTGGTCTTGCACCCATACAAACAACACAATCAGTCTTTGTCATGTTTGCAGCTTGTTCTACCATTAACAGCCAATTGTTATTAGTTCCAGATACTCCAGTTGTAATCTGAAACCAGTCATCCACGGAAGGGTCCGTCACAGCACGGACACCACGGTTCCATGCTGCTCTTGACAGTTCCGTTTTTGTTTCCCTAATTGATGTTTTTAACATGTCATCCACGTCACACAACTGCAGGTAGCTATGTGGATCATTTCAGTTTTTTAACCATCCCCACAGCACAAAGTTCCAACAGAGCCCGAGCCCTTTATGTCCCCGCGGTCCGATAGTTCGTCCATTAATAAGATTCACAGTCACTATTATGTTGCTGTCGATGCAGTCCATTTTTATAATAGATCGTTGATATTGTGCTATAGGATCGCTAGTATATTCTGACCAATCATGATTTGTCGGGTCCTCTACTAACGTACTCCAATCAGTTTTTTGTCAATCATTTGTCAGGTACCATAAATTTGAACATGTCCAGTCAGTGAAACTCTCAGTTCCTTTAGTCCGAGAAATTCCGCGTGAGGACGGCGGAGTCCTGTGGCGCACTTAAATTCTGTGTTTGTTAATTGTCCGTGTTTGTGTTGTTAACTGTAAAAGTAAAGGACGGCGGAGTCCTGTAGCGCACTTAAATTCCGCATTTTCTGTTTAATGTTAAAAGAAAAATAAAAGGACGGCGGAGTCCTGTAGCACACTTAAGTTCCGTATTAATGTTAAAGTCATCAGTCTGTCTGTATCCTTGTCTGCGTAAAACCCGCAGTAAAACAAACTGTGTGATTGTGAGGGTGTGTGGAGATTAAAATACCACTAGGTATAATTATTCCATCATGAGATGGAGATCCATCTTCCGCATGCCTTGAGAACCAGAGCAATTCATGTCAACAATCCAGCAGCTGGTCTCGACAGGTTATGGCAACAATTATTGGAAAGGTTAGAGAAGTTTTACTATTCAAACATCTGGAGAACTTACCAAAGATCTCTTACAAAGACAACTAACATCTTCAAGACCTTGCAGATCTTCTCCATGAGGTAGAAGCAGCAAAGAATGAAGGCTACCTATTAGGTCTCAGCTTCCTTGATTCAGCAAAAGGAATAAACTCAATTGTGGAGAAGCTCCCACATAACCTCCAAGAGACCAGGGTTACTCAGGGGACTAGATACAAGAAACAACATCTTGTTCATTACCCACCATTCTCATTCTTCCCTCTCTAGACACATTTCTGTCTTCATCCTGTGAATAAAATAGAGGCAGTGGTGAGTAAATAATGATAAAATAATTATAATTATATTTATAATTATAAAATCTGAGGAGTGCATCATCCAACATCTCTGAATCCTACTGTCAGACTAAAACCTTGATACAGGAGAATCCTACAAAACCTGGGATTATGTTCTGTAAACATTACTTTATGCCCCTGCCAATGTTTAAAGGATAAGGCTGGCAGTTTTCTATGTTTTCTTATTCCAACAAAGCTAACCCAACAATTAATTGATCCTACTTACAAGTATTGTGTGTATCCAAAGCCTGATATATATTATTCCTCTGTGCCATAGACCTCTGTTGTTGCCCAAAATCAAAACACGTTAATGAACTACATCATTTCAGTGGGTGACATGTTCCTTGTCCCCAAAGTGCATGAATACTTTAGTTTGTTTAGAAACGGCTCCAAAAACTGATAACAGCATCAAGTTTTCATTCTTTGGAACGCAGTTTCATGTCAGGAACTTGATCGCTGTTATTAGTCTTTGGAGCCATTTCTAAACAAACTAAAGTAGCCACACTCTTCTGGGATAAGGAACATGTCACCCAGTGCAATGGTGTGGATAATTGACATGTTTTAATAGTTTCTGGATAACAATGGAGGTCTATGGTTAAAGTAAAGGAAAGATTGTGGTTATGGTGCAAAAAACGTGGTTAAGGTATGATCAGATTAGGGCACCTAAAACACTCTGGGCCCTATCTTGCACCTGGCGTGAAGCGGTGCCAAGCGTGACGCAAGTGTCTTTGCTAGTTTAAGACCAACAAAGTTGTCATTTTCCCGTCCATTGTTTAAATAGCAAATGCACTTGCGCCCATCTGAGCACCCATGGGTGCATTGGTCTTTAAATGAGTTGTGGTCAGGCACAGTATTTCACTATTATTTTAAAGGCACATTATAAAGATAGCCTACGTAGGCGGGTGCACCACACACATACACTCTGCATGTTACACACACAGATGCACAGCAGTGCACAAACAGCAAAATGCAAAATGCAAAAGATTACAAATAAAAAGATTACAATGTTCAGATGTTTGGATAAGTCAGGTGGAACATTACAATACAGCCCTCAGAAGGTCAGAGCATTGTTTGTGGCATGTTGTGTGTTGCATAACATTGTCATGCATCATGAATGTCTCTTGGAAATAAATGAGGACACAGTACAGGACTTTAAAAGGTGTGATGCTGAACTGCATATGCCAATGCCAATGAACCCAAATACGCCAGCAGCAGCACGGGCAAGGAGGGATCAGCTGGCAGAAGAGCTTCATCTGTAGCCTGGTAAGCAAACTGAATATTTTGATTGAAAAAAAAAATTAAATTACATTGCATTTTACAAATGTTTTTCAAATACCACCCCGGGGATTCACTGTGATCAGAATGTAGAGAGGACCCAAGTACAAATGAGAGGGAGAACACTGAAGAAACAGTTCAAGAGATTTATTCACTTGGCAAAACAAAAAAAAAACACTACAGCCAACAAAGCCATCTAACTAAGTACTGGGGACCATCAAACTACGGCGCAGAAAATAACAAACAGAACTAAGATAGGCTAACTTCTGTGACAGGCAGTTACTCACACATGAAAGCAGACTTCAAGATTCAGCAACCAGAACACACTAACAGAGAGTGTATGTATGCTCTAGGAAACAGGTGAAAACAATGATTAAACTAAAGAAGGTATTGACTGGAAGCTCCCGCTGGCAGGAGCCTTCCAGGCGCAGAAAGAAAGAACTCTGGACAGCTCCGAGCTGCTGGCAACAGCAGGATCAGCACCTTGGAGAGCGCCACGGTGCACAGTCCTGACAACCGTGTATGATGATTTTTTACATGATTAAAACATTTTTTAAACAACATTTAACAATTTTTTTTTTTAAATTTTTGAGATTATCAGGTTGCCATACTTTCACCAATTAAAACCCTGCTGATTTTACCCATTACTCCATGACTGAACAAAACAATTTTAAAGAGAACCAAAACTGTAATTAAAAAAATAAACCTTTTCAAAAAACAAAAACAAATTTGCAACAAATTATGAACAGGATCTTAAACTGGTGGTCTTCTTCCTCCTCAGGTTCACAGGCAAGGAGCCCCACGACGGGACTGGCAACAGGAGGGTCCAGGAGCAGCAGGGAACAGTGTGTTCATGATGGATCGGCTGGACGGAGGAGATTGCTTTTTTACTTTGCACACGAGCAGATCCATTTCCTCTGCAGAGAAGTGTTCCTTCTTACTACCTGACAAATCCGCCATTATAATAGCAATCTGCTAAGGTGCAAGCACTCCTGGCTTTTAAAAGTAATGAGAGACTCTGATTGGTTTATTGCATGTTACGCCCAAAACACACCCATGATTAATTAAGAGACTAAGCACAACTCTTTTTCCTCTGTTAAACTAGCTCATTGGAGTTCACTGAACACGCCTGAAATGGACTTGCACCATGCGCTTCAGACTATGAGCTGAGATCGCTAAAATAGGGCCCTCAGTGTTAATTGTGAGTCTGTGATGGGGCACTCCCATCCACCAAACCTTAACGTTCTGCCTCACCACATAAATGGCACACTGCTGTATTGGTACTAAATGTTGGCATTGGACGCAAATCTTGAAGTGCACATCTTGTCAAATATGAACGTAATTCTGAGGATACAGAGCTGAGTTCGCTGGCTGCACTGTGAGCACTTGGAACTGCACAGGGTGCTCAAGGAAAGGTGGGAGGAAAAATGAAGCTCAAATTCAAATTTCTGCAAACACCCAATGTAGTAGAAACCGAGCCATATGCACGTCCGCTATCTGTGTACTATGGAACACAAACCTCTAGAGAGTGCGAAGTTTATAAATCCAGATCCCAGCACAACTATGAGTATTCAAACCCTTTATTCTGGAGGGCAAATAAAGGGCATTCAAATGAGAATGCAACTAGACAAAGAGCTACAGTCTGCTTCTTTTTGTCCAGTGTTTTTTGATTTTCTCCCCCCTAGAAAAGGTTCATAATGCTCACCATTTTGCCAGTATATGGATCTTGCTCTCTTTGCCATTTTTCTACCTTTACAAATATTGCACAGCAACAATTTTAGGCTCTGCATCAAATGATAATCCTGGATAAGGAAACACCTGAGGAAAAGATTAACAAAGAACCATAAATTCTTTGTGATGTGTGTTTTGTTATTTCCTTTATTTTCTGTAATGAGAATATTTTGTCACCTCTCTTGCCCTGCCTTAAGTTGACAATGAGCTTCTTCTTCATGCTATCAGAAATCCATCTGTACAGAAATTAGATCGACAAACACAATATAGAGTGAGATAAACAGGAAATTACAGCTTTCTTCCTGGAAAAGGAGGTTTTGTTTGTCTGTGTGTGAGAGATAGAATTCATGTAGTTTCTTGTTCTCCCAGCTGTTTTTGTCACCACCATCACACATTGTCACTTGAAGGATTTGAATTTCTATCCTCCATATCATGTAGGTTTTGCCAGATTCCAAAAGGGTGAATACACTCTTAGTTTTTAGTCTGGCTCCAAATAGATTTTAAGCATGTCAACAAGTTTAGTTTTTGGTTTACTAAATAAAGATAAATAAAAACAAGGGCGAGGAAGAGCAGTGGTCACAAGGTTTCCTGGTGGTCACTTCTGTAACAGGGAACCACATAAAGCCCCATTACAGTAATAGAAGCAAATACTCTACTTGCCTTAAAGGACTAGCTCAACATTTTGGGAAATACAGTACCAAATACAGTTGAAAGTTTGGACACACCTTCCCATGATAAAGTGTCTCCAAACTTTCGACTGGTATTGTATGCTTATTTGTTTTCTTGCCGAGAGATAGATGAGAAGACTGACACCATTAGAATATCTGTCCATTAAATGGAGCTACAGGCAGGAAATGGTTAACTAGCTTAGCATTAAGACTGGAAGCAGAGGGAAACAGCCAGCCTGGCTTTGTACAAAGGTTTAAAAAAAAAATTCTTTGCAGCAAGCAATGACCTCCTGGAGTCTTGTCATCACTGTGAGGTTGCCAGGCAACCAGTGGAGATTCGACTTCCCCTCATTCACTTCCCCTCAGCCTTTGGTTTTACGTAAGAGAATACGTCACATGGAGGCCACTTGGAGAGCAGAGGTAAAGTGGGCAGGGGAGGAGTGTTACTATAATGTGAAAATGGTGTGCAAAACAGCATAATTCACCAACATGGGTAGTGCCAAATGCAAACTATGGGCAATTGTAACATTCCAGTGAAGTAATTGCATAAAGCAAATTCCATAACATGACAAAAAATTTAATTTCGACATGATTACTGTGATTATCTGGATATTGTTACTTACACTTGTAGATTGTTTGCTGTTTGTTCCAATCAGTATTTAAAGTATATAAATCAGCAGTTTGTTGATGTCATAGCAGAAATGATTAGAAACCGCAACGCACAGTGGTTGATCTGCAGCACTGAGTGACCATCGTTGATGACTCGCTCCCTCAGCCCTCAAAGGGTCGATCTCACAAAGTTCACTTGAGTTTTCCAGAGAAATGGAATGACACTTGTCATGGCGGGTATTTCCCCAAGGGCGAGTGCTGAGGGGAAGTCAACAAGGGCATGTTGAATGATTAATGAAGCGCAGCCTCCCTCTATCCTCTTGTTTTTGTTCAGTCTGCCCCTCTGTCCCAGTCTTGTGACACGTTTTACTTCCCACTGGCCCATTCATTGGTGAGGAACTTTCCAGACCTACTGTTCTCCACCTGTCCACCAGATGCCTTAAGACTTTCCATCTACCCCTGTCACCTGATTCCAACACCCACCAGCTTACCTGTTCTTCATTCCCAAATCATCCTCACCTGCTGCACATTATCCTATCAGCACCAGTAGCATACAGTAACAATCAAAGGTTTGGACACACTTTCTGATTCAAGGTAATGGGAAAGTGCATTTAAACTTTTAACTGGTACTGTATTTACCTATTCAAATTCATTGACTCCTTGCCAGATTGTCAGTGCTGCAGTGTGTCCTTGCATTCCAGCTACCCTGTTACCTGTTCCTTTTTTCTGCTTCCCCTGTTTTTTACCTGCTGCCTGTTTTTGACCTGCCTACCTGCCTTTCCCTCGGATTTGTTTGCCTGTTTGGGCTGCCTTCTCCTTGCCTGACTGTAAGCCTGTTATTTTGGATTACTGGTTTATTAAAGCCCTTTTTGTCAACCTGTCCTTCTTTGTACACACACCCGTTACACTGGCATATAAACCCCTGCAGCTTTTCAATTTCTGTTTTCATATGGATAGCCAACTGTTTCCTTGTTTCCAGTCTTTGTGCTAAGCTAACTGTTTCCTTGCTGTAGCTTTATATTGGCAAAGAAGTATTTCACCAAAAGTTGAACCATTTTTTTATAGCTGCTCCAACAATCATTCCACCATTCCCACAACACTGGTGCCACAGATTTGGCTTGAAAATACCATAAATGTCATCATCTACTTGGTAGTATACATATGATAGGGAACACTAATGTTTAGCATATTAGCAAGCAAAGTTTGCATTATGCTCAAAGTAGCTGAGGGTGACAAGAACTTAATTATAAATTGTATAGGTATGCTATCGTGAAATAAGTATTTGATAGGTAGAAATTTTGATCTGGTGCTAAATGAAAACTCAAAGGATAATCAAAGTCCTAAGGATTTGTGCTTTGGGCAACCAGATATCTGTGCAAAATATCATGCCACACTATGCAAGAGTTGTTGAGATATTTCACTCTGAAGTGAAGTGTTGCACTGATAGACTAGCAGTCAACAGACGGACTGACAGATTGACATCACCATCCCTAGAGCCATGCCGCTAGCATGGCTAAAAAAGAAAAACCCAGCACACACAGGCACGCTGTGACAAAGACAAAGCCACATCACAGGTTTTACAACACACACAGGATGGAGACAGTACAGGGGATAAAAAAGCTAATCCCTGCCATGAATCCAATTTAATTCCACTGTCTAATCAGTATTCTGCTAAAGCCCTCTTCCACACATATTTTCATATGTTATAGTAACCTTCCAATGTGTGGTAGTGTCTCAAATGGAAAACTAGTGGCACCTCCCCCGGTAACCACAGAGAAACATGAATGTGTATTTGAGGATGTGCCAATAAATAAACTATAGTAGGTAATGTGACACAACTTCTCAAGAGTGAAGAATGGATGTGGATTAAAGGAATGACAAAGGAGTGACATTTCCACCACCACTATAAAAAAAGGCTTGTGAGGTTTTCCTTCCCGTTATTAGCAGACTGTGGTGACAGTCACAGGAAAAGAATAAAGAAATGAAAAGAAGGTAAAATACAAGGACAAAGGCATGATTCGGATTTCATTCATAAGTCATCCTCTTACAGTTACTACACTTTTAACTGGTTATGAAACAGTCTCATGATGCCTCAATATGACCTACATAAGCAAACAATACCATAATCGAGAAGATTGGCTATTTCTATATAGTTATTCTAAATGCCTGCCACCGGGTCGGATTCCCCACGAAATCAGATGAAACGATTTATGGCACACAGACCAGAAGAGCCTATGTTTACATTACATGTAGCATTGTAGCATGAGGGAGTACAAAGACGTTACTAGGATGAGGGGAGGGCATTTCTCTTCGTTTGATAACATTAAAAGTAAAGTTAAACTTGTTGTCGACTTCCTGAATCTTTTTTAAAAAGATGGGAGAAAAAAAGAGAGCAGTGGTGGTCAAGCAAGCTAGAGAGTGAATGAAGAGAGCGAGCTGCAGTTTAGAGAGAACAAAGCAGTGAATCAGATTAATAGAACGTTATTTTCTGATTGTTTCACAGCGGTTACATTCTAAAGCACAAATAAACATGTTCACACCTCAAAGCAGTGTCTTTATTTCACTCGCTTCCAAAACAAATGCCAGATCAAGATCTTTACAACATGAGGCAGTGGTGCTCATCAGGAATGCAAATGTTCAATGATTTTGAACCCATTATAAAAGGGTGTGCAGACTTATGCAATCAGGGTGTCATAGTTTTGTTTTTTTGTTTTTTTATTAAAAATGTTCCTAATAATTAACTATTTGTTTTTTTCTCTGGATTTTTGTTTGTTGGATGATCACATTAGAGATGAAGTATGTCTGACATTTACATTGTTGTTATTTCTTTACATTTTAAAAACCTGCAACTTCATAAGGGTGTGTAGACTTTATATATCCACTGTATGTTATATCAGAGATGTGGGAAATGTATTTCATTTATGAGCAATGTTTTGCTTTACTGATACCAGATAAAGTAAATTTTTGGTGGAATACTATAAAATTATAAGAAAAGCAACCTTATTCACAACCAGTTTCACAGCCCTATTTCCCCTAGACAATAGGGTTGAGAAATTGAGTTTTGATGAAGTGGATGAGATCTCATTTGAAAGAAGACTGTATGATGATTTATATGATTTATTCTGTACTGTACGTGCAGATTGTTTTTTTTTGATGACCCTGGATTTATAGCTTGGAGTTAACTCTTTGCTGGAATGTGATGGCAAGCCAGTCCCAGTGGTGAAACATTGTGAGGGAAACCTGGAAGCTGCTTCGGATCCCGTTCTACGGGATTGACACAACTTATTTGCAGAACATTGCCAGATAAGGAATGATCATCACGCACCAATTTATCCTACCCCAGTAGAGAGACATTTAACCTGCCAAGTGTTTCATTAACCACCCAGTCTTTTCATATTTACTCCTCAGAGCCCAGGTAAACAAAGTAGCATCACAGCCTAAATTGAATACAAGTGCTACAGTAGGGAGTTGTCTCTTTGAACCCAGTTTCTATTAAGTGTATAATAGTTATACATTTACATGGTAACAATTTAAGCTTTGTGTTGGTACATATTGTTATAATGTATTCATGTTGATTTTATGATCCTTACATCACAAGCATGCTTTTTTTAAATACAATGTAACCACCATGTCATTAAGTGTTACTTTCTTTGACAGTTCCTCCGTTTCAGCGTACTTATTCAATAAAATGTAAAGTTTTAGTTAGTAACACTATGGAACATACGGTACAAGAACATACCCAGTATTTAAGTGATTACAGAAAGCTGAAAGAACAGTGTTTTACTTTGCTGAGACTAAATATGCAGCCATGTTTGTCAAAAAAGCCATCCTAATACCAGCTAATGGTGGAAATGGGCAGTTTTGTTGTTTGACATGAAAGACACTGAAGAAGTGTTTTAATGCCATGGTTGCATGGACTGTAAAATTTTAGAAAATGATCGTTAGCTGATGCTGTATAGGAATAAGAGAGCTGCTACAGTATTGTATAACAAGTACATATTGCCAGCCATTTACACTCACCATCCACTTCATTAGGTACACCTGTGCAATCCAATACAACAGCTCTTCCATAAATTCTACATTTACAAAGCTTTTACATTTTCAATTTTTGTTGACATTGTCAGAAAGGTGACAAGGGACCACCACCACCCACTACGACCTAAATAATAAACATAAACCAGAATTATCACCTTTCTGACAATGTCAACAAAAACTGAAAATGTAAAAGCTTTGTAAAAGTAGAATTCATGGCAGAGCTGTTGTATTGGATTGCATTAGGTGTACCTAATGAAGTGGCCAGTGAGTGTATGTCAACAGCATTTTTTTTTCCTCTGAAGTTGGTAAATGAATATTGCTCCTTAGGCAAGGTCCTGCCTCCCATTCTGTCGTGTTTGGCGATGTGTCACTGTAATGCTCATAACTCCTAATTAGTACTTTAAACAGAAGCAAAGTGTAACTATTTTGGAAAGTATGTCACATGGAAAACAACAGTTAAAAAAAACTAGAGCTTGGGTGTGTTTACAGAACATAGACAAATTGTCCATTATTTAATTATCATGCAGAAGAACCAGCAGTAGAGATATTTGAGAAGATGTGTATGTTTTTTCATTTGGTCATCATATTTGATTGGCAGTAACCAGGATGCCAGTGCGGCTGAGCATCAAGCCTCCCTCAGCAGGCTGCCACCACCACTGCTTCTTTGACTTCATCTGAATGTTGAACTTCCCATACGCCACAGCACAGTGCAACTGATGAACTTTACAACAGAAAAGATAAATCACTTTGGACATTACAATACAAACTTGAGCTGAAGGTTGCCTATTCTTTGATCAAAGTCCTATGAGACCTAGATGGATAGCACTTTATCTGGGAAGGAGCCATATCTTATCTGAATAACGGTTTTATATCTTAGTTATACATGGCCCATTGTTACATAATTGCCACCTAATTTTCCAGCCTAAGTGCACATGGTATGTAAATGTTATGCTCCTTTCAGTCCACCCTAATACCTGAGGGAGATTGCTATGTAGGTGTACAAAAGGCCATCCAGCAGCAAAGCAATTGGGGAATGGAAAGCCTGCTCATTAGCATGGAGAATATAATCCCCATGGCAGCTGGTTGGGTCAGCATGTCCCAAACAAACATAGTGAATGGTCATATAGCAAGAATCAGAACAAGGTCCATTCACACATTTGATAACGCTCATAAAAAATGGATCAAATACCGAACATGTTTCCTCCACAATAATTAAACTGCTGTAAACTATAGATGAAGGCTGTGGTGTAGTTTTCTACCTGTGAAAATACACCAACACATCAAATGAACACATAATCAACCATCTGTGGCAAATATGTGTCAAAGGGCGGCATGCCAGAGGTGACATGGAGCAAAGTCATCTCAAAGGACCAAAAAATATTCACAATCTGATATCAAATATTCTGTAACACTTAATAAGGGTGCAAAACAAATGTTACAATATTGAAACCCTAGTTCTATAAGCACATGTGGTGCCCTCTACTGGATTCTTTGGGTAATACTCTTCTCCGATCACACGCACGGAATCGCCCGCTGACATTGGCATGTACATGTAAGGATGCCTACCAATTACATGGTGTCTCCCAGTGGACACACACACCACCCTTTTCACAAGTCCAGAGTCGTATCTGCAAGCACGGACCTTGAAAAGGAGCCCATCATGTCCAAGAGATAGAACCTTATGAACAGACAAGGCGTAGTACCAAGACGCTGCCGTGCATATGTCCTTAATGTTGTATGTTGTATGTGTAGACCCCAGAAAGAAGTTGCTACCCTGGTAATAACTAACAGGGATCCAGTTAAACAAATAAACAAATAAATCATATGAGAGGTTATGAGAGCACACTGCCAGGAGTCATCAGCTGGGGTAATTATTTCCTCTTACAGTTTGATCTGGCTTGGCCTTATATGTTGCACTGAGATTGCATAGGGGGGTTTTGAGAGTTGAACAAGTCTTTTCTTCCCATTGCCTCTCACTTTGTTTTCTATTTGAGGCACTGTGGAAAGAATTTGCTTCAGTTTCCTCTCAGTGCTAACAAACCAAGATAATATCCTGTGCTTTGCTGTTTTTTATTTCATTCACTCATTCTCTTTGTCATCTCTGAGTGTTGTACAGTGTATCTGAGCATGCACCCCACTCATGCTCAGACACAATGCTAGCATGAGTGGTTTTGAATGGATATTGAAAAAGCACATTCTGCTTTTTATACATAACCAAGACCATGATGTATCCCTAACTATAACCAAGTGCTTTGAGTTGCCTAAACATAACCTCAAAAGGTAATCATACCAACATTGTAGGGAAACAAATTAAAGCACTTTGCAGATACGTTCAGTAACATTTTGTGACTTAGCAGATACTGTATGTTCATTAAAAACATCTCCTCATTATGATAATAAAAATCTTATCCATGTTATCTCTCAAAACATATTTGCTTTTGCAAATAAGTATGATAATGATATCAGCAAATCAATTGCTTTTAGCAATGGAGCTCCTCACAGATGACTAAGAGCACCGTTGTCAGTTCAGTCATGATATACAGCACATGACTTTGTGGTTAAAAGCTTATTTAAAAACTATAGAAACAATAACGTTGTGATAACCTTATAACACTTACAAACCTTATTAACAGTGCTTGTATAGGCCCACTTTGTTCTGAACTGAATGTAACAATTTGACCTAGTAACTGAGCGCACTACTGAATTGAAGGCTGTGAGAATCAGCTCTGATGTCACAACGTTATGAACAGTGATGTGCTCCCTTACTGAAGTGCATTTCAATGGTTAAAAATGACAGAGTTCGAGAGAGGAGTGCCAGGAGGAGTTTGTTGTGTTGAGTACAGAAAGTGTAGCTTAGTGTTATCTAAAAGATTTTCAAAGTCATGGCTGAATATTTAGCTGATTTAGACTACAACTCAACTCAACAACCCAAGCAAAACGTAAAGAAAAAAGTTTATTTCTCTGTATGGTCCTTTCCATTATGTTGTCAGACACTTATAACAATCTGAGCCTGTCAGTGGCAAAAACAAGCACTTTTAGTGGATGTACATTGACGGGGTGCTATTGCCCCAAAGGATTACATTGCAGCCTGTTTCGCAGCTGCCGGCTGCAGCCCTCTCACTCAATATGGGACCAATTTCAAAAATTGTTGTCCCTATTAGTCACTTAGACACAAAAAGATGGGAAAATAGGGTCCAGGTAGAAATGTACTGAAGTTTACTTGGAGTGAATATAACCACATTCTACTTCAACTATTTAGAAGAAGAGCTTTCATCAGAATATAGTTTAAATATATCGTATTTATATTTATTACATCTTAAATTTTTTAAGGGAACTGCCTATGTCCAGTGCATTCTCAGTGTCTCCACCACTCAAACTGTTTAGAATTTGTTTTGTTATTCTGCAACAGCCTGGTGCTAGTTGTGTAAGATTTAATCAAGCTAACCACAGGGGATCTGATGTGCGTGATAACACTTTGACAGTCAAATTAGAGACTGTAGATACCTGATGGCTGTAGGAGTTAATCAGTTAAAAGGGAAGGCCTTCATATTAGGATGTTGTGTGTGACATATGCTGGCAAGAATCAAACATTAATACTCTGCCTTTCTTGCACCACCACATAATTAGAATAATTAAAAACCTAATTAAAAACAACAAAACAAGTGCACTTCACACCCTGCACCCAAACTTAAACAGAGCCCTTAGGTTGATAGTGTTAATAGGTCTATGTTGAACACGAGAGAGTGTGTGTGTTGACATCTTTAACTAGTCTACATTGATCACTATAACTTGTGACCGGTGGTGTCAATACCTGGCTTCGATTGAGAGGAAGCACAACTTATCAGCCTTAACTCAATGAGAACTATAATAAAAAGGATTTTAATCTTTTCAATTGAACTTCATGCATTTGGCATGCAGCTGTCATGTTCATGTCAGTAACTGATAAATTAAGTACAGGCCCCTTTACACTGTGCAAATTTGGGCTGTCTGAGACAAAAGCTGACCATCATGAGAGAAGCGTGGTAAAATCTTTGGTCATTAATACAAAACGGCAGTCCTAGACACATGAACCAGCGACTGATGTGAAGCGTTAGCACCCAAACACAGTCTGAGGCAAAATTCTGACAGTCACAGAAATTTAAGACCAAATTCTCACAATGTAGCTGCTGCTATGATTCACATCTACAAACAAACCAATCACAATATGACATGAAATGACACAGAATACACTGGCCAGCGTGACATTTCATAGGTGCAGTTTTTAAAAAAATAAAATTTAGGGATAAAACACACTCATTCTCCTTAATACATTCATGGCACACAAAAACCAAAATGATGCAGGTGAAACAAAAACAAACTTTGCATGAATTTGCTAGAATGCTAGAAGTACAAATGTTATCATATG
The DNA here is from genome assembly GCA_038419695.1 of Scomberomorus guttatus. NCBI lineage: Eukaryota > Metazoa > Chordata > Actinopteri > Scombriformes > Scombridae > Scomberomorus > Scomberomorus guttatus. Next base: position 22,557,627 of record CM076456.1, on the reverse strand, counting down.
TAAGCAAATGTCAATCTACTGAAAATGCACTCTTGCAATAAAGTTGTTTTTTTTAAAACTTTTCAAAAAAAACTTTTTTGGCTTTGACAGAATCCAGCAAAGTGGTTGCAGCACTGTCTCAGATTTTGTTCAAACCTTGTCTATATAATGATCGTGTCCCAAAATTAAGGCCTGTAAAATATTTTTGTTCAATTGTTTTTATATTTTTTTGACCCCTGATATATTTTTTTTACACACTCAAAAACACTTTATCTGGGAAGCCATGTTTGGGAATTAATATCTTGAAATGTATTATTCCTAGCCACACCAAACTTTGTAGGATGGAAGACAAACATGTTCTCAGTATGACTTAACCATTAAAAGTTTGTACTGCATGACCTGCATTGATTTTCTATAAGGCCGTAGATTTGGAAAAAAGTGCAAAATTCCTAAATGAGAGTGATATTGAGGGTATTATAAAACTTTTTTTTGGTACCTATTATATGGTATCAATTGTTATTTTTTCTTCAAATACTTTTTTTATTAATTTTGTGCCAATATTTGAGGTCTCTACCACTAATGGACATGAAGATATTATGAATAAAACAAGGCATGGTAGCATTTGTGTATTTTAGATAATAAAATACACATAGTTAGAGGTGAAAAATAACGTCCATAATGAAGTAGCAGGGTCTTCCCTTATTACCTGTACTTATGTGTGTCCCAGCCTCTGAAATATTGATTGGAGTAAAGGAATACATGTTTTCTGTAGGCTCACTTTATTATAGGTCATTAATAAATAATTAATAAACACATCCAACCTTTTATGTGGAAACACATTTATATAGTCCCACTGGAGATTGAGAGGGCCATTTAGGATACCACTTATTCCTCCTTATACCAGAGGTTTTATCAAAATATTTCATTTATTTTCAATATCCAGGACCTTGCTGGAGACACAATTCCCATCTTAAATTTCCTCTATTCCAAATAACATACTGAAAACATGTTTATTCTCTATTTCTTACAATTCCTATGACACAGTAATTCAATAATCATGGAGATACTGAAGTAAAAAAAATGTAAGCCTGAAATGGATGTTTTTCTGCTATACATAAAATATCTCTCAAATCTGTGTCTATTTTTGTATGGATGAAAAACAGAAGGACATTGGCACTTTGAACCCTTAATAACCGTACATCAAGCAATTTCCATGTACATTTTTATGTTCCTACTAGCTACCCCACATACCATTTTGGTCCTATGAAAATGGTACCATGCCTTGTTTTATTAATAATATCTTCATGTCCTTTAGTGGTAGAGACCTCAAATATATGCACAAAATTAATAAAAGATTGTATTTGCTCTCTGCTATCACTCTCATTTAGGAATTTAGCACTTTTTTCCAAATCTAGGGCCTTATAAAAATAAAATGAAATGCACTACAGGCTTTTAATGGTTTTGGCATACAGAACACATGTTTGTATTCCATCCTACAAAGTTTGGCGAGGCTGGTAACAATATTTGTCAAGATATTAATACCCAAACATGGCTTCCCAGACAAGGTGTTTTTGAGGCTATAAAAATGAAATAATATCAAGGGCTGAAAAAATATGAAAACATCAGATTTGAACAGAAATATTTTTAGAGGCCTTGGTTTTGAGACCAATTCATGATATAGATGAGGTCTGAACAAAATCTGAGATGGTAGTGCAACAATCTTATCTGATTTGACATGGAATGACCAGTTACATTTCATGGTATGTAGCATTCATTTGGTATGTATATTTCAGATGTAGTTATAATGATACATGTAAAAATACTTGACCAATGTAATATTTTGGACATTCATTTAACATTGTGTGATGTACAGTATGTGTGTAGTGACTGGCAGGAGATGTCTTTTTCTTTGTTTAAGTGTTCAAGACAGCAAATGGGGGACTTCATAAATTGCATATAGCTTGAGTCATCTCTGTGTTATAGAAAGAAAACAGCAAAACAGACACATTCATGTTGAAATTATTACTGGTACTGGTACTCTACAGTCAATTTTTCCACTATCACCACACTGAGGATGCAACACAGCTCCGTTTTGTATATTACAGAGCAGGTAGAGTGAGCCACAATTAATGTGTTAATCAGACATTACTGCATCTGTAATATTTTTGCCATTTCTTATTTAATTTTCTTTTTCCTGGCAGGCTAAATGGATGTTATTTTCCAGAATGTTTTTTTAGTTTTCCTGTTAATTCTTTGTTTGAGAAAGTGACAATCTTTAGTTTGTCATGTTGTTATTGCTTGTCTACATGTAGGTCTGCTGGAGATGTGAGGAGCTTTACTCAACATATCAGCTGCAACCGGATGAGCTCATGTGATGAACTGCATGACACACTCTAACTCACACTGTTTACTTTCAAATTGTGCTGCTAATAGCTATGTGGGGTGTTTCATTTATTTAAGCCACAATAAAGACATTACATCAGATCCTGCTAATGAGTTTGTGTCCTCTGTGTTACTGATTACAGAAGGACAGTGCTAATTTGTGTATACTGCTTGTCTCTTTCTCTGTTCTTCTACCATCCAAAAAGTCCAGGGTGTTATGAAGGAATAAGATCTGCATGTCCACACAAATTGTTGTTTGTTTATGTAGCAGCTCCATATTTTATGTCTTAACAACACTGCTTGTTTTTCTAGTTCTGGCTTTTAATGAATGTCCATATTCACAAACATCGATGAAGTGTAATTAGATCACAGGTGTGGATTCTAACATTATTAACTTTTTCCATTTAATTTCTATCCATCGATAGAAAGCAGCAGTCAACTTTGGTTATTTCATCTCATTCAGTGGACTGAGTTTGGGTGTAATATATAATATAAATATAATATTACATATGTCCTCATCACCTAATTATCATGCACAAGATCCACCAGTAGAGATAAACATTTGAGAGGATGTGCATTGTTTTTTTCATTTGGTCATCATATTTGATTGGCAGTAACCAGGATGCCAGTGAGGCTGAGCATCAAGCCTCCCTCAGCAGGCTGCCACCACCACTGCTTCTTTGACTTCATCTGAATGTTGAACTTCCCATACGCCACAGCACAGTGCAACTGATGAACTTTACAACAGAAAAGATAAATCACTTTGGACATTACAATACAAAATGGAGCAGAAGGTTGCCTATTCTTTGATCAAAGTCCTATGAGACCTAGATGGGTAGCACTTTATCTGGGAAGGAGCAATACCTTATCTGAATAACAGTTTGATATCTTAGTTATAAATGGCCCATTGTTACATAATTGCCACCTAATTTTCCAGGCTCAGTGCACATGGTATGTAAATGTTATGCTCCTTTCAGTCCACTCTAATACCTGAGGGAGATTACTATGTAGGTGTACAAAAGGCCATCCAGCAGCAAAGCAATTGAGAAACAGAAAGCCTGCTCATTAGCATGGAGATCAAAAGTGCTGCTGTGGAGCCAAACTTCAGCTAATCCCACGGTGGCTGTTTGGGTCAGCATCTCCCAAACAAACTTAGTGAATGGTCACATAGCAAAAATCAGAACAAGGTCCGTTCACACATTTGAATGCTCATAAAAAATGGATGAAATACCAAACATGTTTCCTCCACAATAATTAAACTGCTGTAAACTATAGATGAAGGCTGTGGTGTAGTTTCCTACCTGTGAAAATACACCAACACATTAGATGAACACATAATCAACCATTTGTGGCAAATATGTGTCAAACGGCGGCATGCCAGAGGTGACAAAGACCAAAGTCAACTCAAAGGACCAAAAAATATTTACAATCTGATATCAAATATTCTGTAACAATTTATAATAAGGGGGCAAAACTTAAGTAATGCATGACTCATGATAATTTACCGCATGAATTAGGGTATGAATTCCTGTCACTATGACTTCATTTGAATAGTGTGATTGCAGTAGCTTGTTTAGAAACGGCTCCAAAAACTAATAACAGTGATCACGTTTTCAATCTCCGGAGAGTAGTTCCTTGTAAGGCAGATGTCACTGTGCATGCGCAGGAACACTGTTCTGTTTACAGTGCTTCGCCAGCTTGTTGTGCTACATATTACAACTTGACTTTGTACTGAAGTTCTTGAAGAAATTTATAATTTAGTACAAAGTCAAGAGGCTGTGATATGTAGCACAACAAGCTAGCAAAGCACTGTAAATGGAACTGCGGTCTCAGGCATGCACAGTGGAGAGTAGTTCTGCCTTACATGGAACTACTCTCTGGAGACTCAAAACGTAATCACGTAAAACGTAATGTTATTATGTTATTAGTCTTTGGAGCAGTTTCTAAACAAATGTCACTGTAATGGCTAAGGAACATGTCACCCAGTGCAACAGTGTGGGTCGTTAACATGTTTTTAATAGTTTTTGGACAACAACAGAGGTCTACAGCCCAGAGGACAATATATCAGGCTTTGGATACACACACACACACACACACACACAATATTTGTAAGTAGGATCAAATCATTGTTGGTTTGGCTCTGCACATGAGTTCATGTACATTTGTTTACAATAAGAAAAATGTAGAAAATCACCAGACATATCCTTTATCACTTAATGGATCATCAACAAATGAATGTTAATTTACAGTTACTTCATATATTAATTGATATACCACCAAATAAGCTGGATTTCAGTTACATAGTAAAGGGTGTTTCAGCTTCTCTGAAAGCAGAACAGTACTGATTCTCACAGAATATAGATGTTTTATATAAATAATATATTATTTGCGTTTGCAGCACAAGATTGATGTATTGTACATGATCAAGCTGTATCCTGCTTTACTTCTATACCTACAGTAACTGTGTTTACATTCTTTACATTCTTTCTAATCAATTCATGTATGAAGAATAAAATTTAACAATTAATTACTATTAAGAGTTAACTAATCACAAAAGTTATAGTAGCTTTATCATTTGTTAATGTTAAGCAACAAGAGTTCATGATACATCCTGCATAAAATCATCATGAGACATGCATTATTTAGGCATTACTTATGTAAATGATTTGTATCCTTTTCCCAGGATGGCGAAGTCATGACCCGCCCTACATTGCCGGGTCATGACTTCGCCATCCTGGGGGAAAAAAAAAACGTGTGGGAACGCTCTTCTGTTTACAGTGCTTTGCTAGCTTGTTGTGCTAGATATTAAATGTAAATGGACTGCATTTCTAGTCTTTCAGCCACTCAAAGCACTTTACACTGCATGCCAACATTCACCCATTCACACACACATTCACATGGCACAGATGGCTACCATGCAAGGTGCCAACCTGCTCATCAGGAGGAGAATCTAATGCATTCACACAGTGTCACACACCCATCTGGAGCAATTTGGGGTTCAGTATCTTGCCCAAAGACACCAACATGCGGACTGGAGGAGCCGGGAATCGAACCGCCAATCTTCCGATTAGTGGACGATCCGCTGTACCTCCTGAGCCACAGCCGCCCCCATTGACTTGACTTTGTACTAAAGTTCTTCAAGAAATGTATAGTTTAGTACAAATATTAACACACCAAATATTTGTGTAAGAACAAGCATGCAAACTGTTTTGAACTGCTACTGAAATGAATTTAAGCCACAATTTTCAAAAGAAAAGAATTCATGTAGCAACTCTACTACAATGGACAACATCTCAACTTTGACTTACACAGGTTTTTGAAGTTGGAGCAGGACTCAGTACAACATCTATTTTGCCACATTGCTCATATCTCATCACATCTGTCAGCCAAATGCAGCAGCATTACGCCCACGGCACGAGGAGGCATGCTGTGTTAAGGTTTCTAACAATACACCCCTACAGCCATATGTGCTGAAACTGAATTCATTCTTCTTTAATGGCACACACACACACACACACACACACACACAAGAACTTAAATTCCTGATGCAATTATTGCCCATACACCCCATGCAGATTAATGTGAACAGTACTCCAGTATCCCGCTGCTCACTATTATAAATAGGCTCTAATGAATCGTTACTTTCAAGCCTACCCTTCCACCTTTGACATGAGTGATGTGTTATCATGATTATGACAGCACACTGCCAGGAGTCATCAGCTGGGGTAATTATTGCCACTTTCAGTTTGATCTGGCTTGGCCACAACCTTACATGTTGCACTGAGATTGCATTGGGGGATTTTGAGAATTGAACAAGTCTTTTCTTCCCATTGCCTCTCACTTTGTTTTCCATTTGAGGCACTGTGGAGAGAATCTGCTTCAGTTTCCTCTCAGCTTGTCAACTTCCAAGTGCTAACAAACCCTGATAAGATCCTGTGCTTTGCTGTTTTTTTTTTTCATCTGTGAGTGTTGTACAGTGTATCCGAGCATACACCCCACTCATGCTCAAACACACTGCTAGCATGAGTAGTTTTGGTTGGATACTGAAAAAGCACATCCTGCCTTTTTGTATTTCCCTAACTGTAACTAAGTGCTTCTAGTCGCCTAAACATAACCTCAAAAGGTAATCATGCCAATATTGTAAAACAAATTAAAGTCACAACGTTATGAACAGTGATGCAATAACATGAAAAAAATTGAACAATTACAGTCAGTGACTAGAAATCTTTGATCCGAACTGAAGGAATCAGCAAACTAATGTGAAATTTCCACTTCTATTTTCAGTGAATATTGCTAAAATAAATTAGGGTTATAGATTAGCAAGGTGAGGAATCTAAAAGCTGCTTCAACTAGACCAAAGTGGTTTGAGCCACTGACTGTCCTTGAGCCCTCATCAGCAAATACACACTGGTTCCTTCACAAGAGGCATTGTGATAAGTACACCTACCTTGGTGTTATATTCACATTTGACATACTGTATCAGAAGCTGTCTGAACATGACCAGGTGTCTATTTCTCCACACAAAATACTGTGGACCACAGGCAGCATGTGATCCTGACAGCAGCAGCAGCGCTCGATAGAAATTGGCAGCCTTATATAGCCTGCCACTGGGAACAACCTCAACCCCTACCACAGTATAGTGAAATCTGCCCCTCACCTGACATCAAAACTACACAAAAACAACAAATACATAAAAATACATTCATACTACACTGCTGTCAATTATTCTGCATTATCTTAAGTTATGTTACACATTACATAGAACCATAGAAAATCTGAACATCACATTAAAGTACACTAACACCCCTACACTAATTACAACATGGTATCTCTTGGAACCTTTGAAGTGGGGATCAGACACCCTGGAGACTCATTTAGCCCGAACACTCTGGAGAGGAGACACAACAGAGGTAAGTGACCTGAACACAGATGGCACTATTATATTATTGCACAGTTAAACGTACATTCAATTCAATCATTAATCCTAGGATATACAACAATGAAAACATTGTTCCATGTTGAGGTAACCAAACTAGCAAAACTGAGTGTGTATCTTTTCTTTAAATCAGTTCCAGCTGAGAGGCAGCTACCCTGTCTGTCAAAACACACATTAATGCACCTAACAACTTCAATAAAATACATTCAACCCCAAAGGTTTGTGCCTTATTTCCTGTACCAGTAATTTATACAAATTGATATAACTGATATAGTGCCAATCTATGCAATGTGCTACAAAGTATTAGTAATGAAGAGGACATTCATTACAGTATGAATGTGAGGCTTGACCCAAAGTGTCTCTAATATCTCTTAAGAAACTCATGGCTGGGTTTAAAGCTTTCCTTGGAGTGAAGACTACCACATCCTACTTCAACTGTTTAGAAGCAGAGCTTTCATCAGAATATAGTGTAAATATATTGTATTTTATTTATATGTATTATATCATATTTTTAATGAATATGTCCAGTGTATTCTGAGTGTCTCCAACACTCAAACTGTGGAGAAGACGAAGTCATAACCAGCCAGTTCCATGTGCACTAGACCACATACATTTGTTTTGTTATTCTGCCAAAGCGGTGCTAGTTGTGTAAGATTTAATCAAGCTAACTACAGTGGATCTGTTTTGACTTTGACAGTCAAATTAGAGACTGCAGATACCTGATGGCTGTAGGAGTTAATCATTTGAAAGGGAAGGCCTTCATATCAGGTAACATATGCTGGCAAGAATCAAATATTTACTCCTCCTTTGCACAACCACATAGTTATTAGCTGATTGGACAGGATGCACGCAATGCATTCTGGTACATGTACACACTGCCGGCACAGTTCTGCGAGCAAGAAAACTCAGCTTTCTTGGTCAATATAGCATACACTGAAATTTATTGCTTCAGTTGACTACATTTGCCATTAACAATGACTGGACATCCACTTTAATAGATCTATGTTGAATACGAGTGTGTGTTGACATCTTTAATTTGTGTACATTGATCACTATAGCTAGTGACAGTGGTGTGAGTACCTGGCTTTAAAAGGGAAGCGCAACTTAACCTCAACTCAATGAGAACTGTTTAATAAGGATTTTAATCTTTCCAATTTAACTATGTACTTGGCGTGCAGCTGTCATGTTCATGTCAGTAACTGATAAAGTAAAGGCATCTTTACACTGAATTTAGGCTGTCGAGACAAAAGTTGACAATCATGAGAGAAACATGGTAAAGTCTTTGGTCGTCAGTCCAAGATAGTCCTAGATCGCACACGAGACATATGTGACTGAGAGGGTTGAGACGACTATATGATAGGTGAATGAGAGAAGAGCAACTACGCCACCTGGGGAATTGCACCCCAGGAAATATGTATGACTGGGAAATGGGTATTACAATAACCTCAAGTTCACAATCAATCAAAGCACTCAGACGCACTCGTTCACTGAGGGGACAGAGACATGGTTCAAAATAAAGATTTTTATTATCAAATAAGGAAACTGGAAAATGTTGCTGAAAGACAAAAGTAGTTGTGATTAAAAGACAATATAAAGTGGTGAAAGTATTCTTTTATTACAAAACTTAAAAAAAAAAATTAATCTTTTACCATTAAGATAAGTGTGCTACTAATATTTCAAAGAAAGAAAAAACCTGAGTGGGCTGAGGCTGGTAAGTGGGGTGGCAGGCTACGCTGAGGTGTGTGTAGGGGTGCTACCATATACTCACCACACATGCAGTCACAGCAACCTAAACACTCACACACCAAACGGGTGAACCACTCGTGTGTCCCAGTGCCTTTAACAACTGTGAAGGAACCTCCCCCAGGGCGACTAGCCTCTCCCAGGAGACTGGCACTCAGCTCCACTAAATCAAAGAAGAACTACAAACAAAGTTAAACAAAATAAGGATACCAGTTGGTTCCACAATAATACAGTGTTCAGAATATGACACAATTATGACAACACTAAAAGCAAGGCAAAACAGCAGCAGGAGGAAACCTACGAAAGAGACAATACAGCCCTCCTCCTGCGTATACAATAAATCACTTTAAAGTTGTCCGGGCCCTACTTACCACCGTGGTATGAAAAGGTCTACAAGCAGGAAGACTGACAGGAGGCACTAGCAAGGAAGCTAAAATAATAGTTAAAGTAAGCCATCTAAAAACAATATAGCTTCTTTCTAGCAATCAAATATCAGTCGACATACCTCTGACCAGGGCACGTGGCAGGAGCAAGAGAGAGAACAAAGCCAACAGGTATCTAATATAATCTCTCTCTGATTAGGGGATTGGTTAGAGGAGGAGTCAAGCCTGGGGCTGCAATCACTAACACTACACATGATACTGTATTCACTTGCACTAGGAGAGCAATCCCTACCACACGTGCACCAACAAACCAAACACAGCCTGAGGCAAAATTCTGAAAGAAATTTAAGACCAAATTCTCACAATGTGGCTGCTGCTATGACCCACGTGTACAAACAAATCAATCAGAATACAACATGAAATGACACAAAATACACTGGTCGGCGTGACATTTCGTAGGTGCAGTTTTTTTTAATAAAGTTTAGGGATAAAACACACTTATTCTCCTTAATACATTCATGGTACACAAAAACCAAAACAATGGAGGTGAAATGAAAACAAGCTTTGTGTGAATTTGCTACAATGCTAGAAGTACGAATGTTATGATCTACTTAAAATGCACTCTTGCAATGAAGTATTTTTTTTAAAAAGAAAACTTTTTTGGCTTTTTTTCTTGCAAGTTAGATTTCACAGTATGTAGCATTCATTTGGTAAGTATATTTCAGACATAGTTATAATGATAAATGTAAAAATACTTCAGCAATTTAACTGTTTTTGCATTTTTGTATTGTGTGATGTACAGCATGTGGTTCATAGTGACTGGCAGGAGATGTCTTTTTCTTTGTTTCCTTGTTCTCCTTGTTCCTGTTCACAGGAAAGAGCTACACAACACTGAGTGTTCAAGACAGCAAATGGGGGACTTCATAAATTGCATATAGCTTGAATCATCTCTGTGTTATAGAAAGAAAACAACCAAACAGACACATGCATGTGAAAACTCTGAGGATTATTACTGGTACTCTACAGTCAATTTTTCCACTATCACCACACTGAGGATGCAACACAGCTCAGTTTTGCAAATTACAGAACAGGTAGAGTGAGCCACAATTAATGTGTTAATCAGACATTACTGCATCTGTAATATTTTTGCCATTTTTTGTTTGATTTTCCTTTTCCTGGCAGGCTAAATGGATGTCACTTTCCAGAATGTTTTTTTAGTTTTCCTGTTAATTATTTGTTTGAGAAAGTGACAATCTTTAGTTTGTCATGTTGTTATTGCTTGTCTACGTGTAGGTCTGATCAGGTCTGCTGGAGATGTGATGAGCTTTACTCAACATATCAGCTGCAACCGGATGAGCTCATGTGATGAACTGCATGACACACTCTAACTCACACTGTTTACTTTCAAATTGTGCTGCTAATAGCTATGTGGGGTGTTTCATTTTTTTTAAGCCAAAATGAAGACATTACATCAGATCCTGCTAATGAGTTTGTGTCCTCTGTGTTACTGATTACAGAAGGACAGTGCTAATTTGTGTATACTGCTTGTCTCTTTCTCTGTTCTTCTACCATCCAAAAAATCCAGGGTGTTATGAAGGAATAAGATCTGCATGTCCACACAAATTGTTTGTTTGTGTAGCAGCTCCATATTTTTATGTCTTAATAACACCGCTTGTTTTTCTAGTTCTGGCTTTAATGACTGTTCATATTCACAAACATTGATAAGGTGCAATTAGATCACAGGTGTGGATTCTAACATTATTAACTTTTTCTATTTAATTTCTAATTTTTTAATTTGAAAGAAGGCACCTGACAACTGGTTATCTCATCTCATTCAGTGGATTAAGTCATTCAGGATCCTTCATCAGTTATATCCGAATAAATAATGACAAACTGATACATCTTTAGTAATGCCAGAGGTCGAACCTTTGTATTTGAACTCACAAGTCAAGAATTGAATTGAATTGGGGTTGTAAAACATGACCCTGTTGTGGTACACAGTTAAAGATGTCCATGAGGATAAACCAAATGTGAAATGACACAGCAACATTAATTGATGTACTGGGAGACTCTGCACTGTGTTTTACAGAAAGACACTCCCCGCTTTAGCTGGCAGGGTTTCATACTTTCATTTTGCCATTATCTCACTGCAAATGACACACTCAATCCCTGACGCTTGGACATTTTTCCATTAGCTCTTTGGTTGTTTTAACTACGTACTTTTGTAATGCAGGACTAGTCTATTTAGCTGGCTTGCTACACTAACTTAGCAGAGAGTGAAGGCTCTGGGACAGACTACATCCAAGATTATGTGGGGGGACCCACAGGTAGTGTATGCCTGCAGCTTAGTGAAACCAAAATTGGGACTGAAAGGGAGAAAATTTGCCACTGTGGAAGAAATCCAGGAAAAATCAGAGGCTCTGGACACTGTGACAAAAGATTACTACTGGAAATGTTTCCAGGAATGGAAGAAGGGCTGAGACAAGTGTATCAAGTGCATCTCAAGGAGAGTACTTTGAATGAGATTAGAAAGGTACTACTGAAAGTTTTATAATGAGTTTTTATAACAATTCAGGACATTTTTGGGTCCCCCCTCGTATATTTTTTATAAACTTTTTGACACAAAAATGAAGTAAATGCTGAGACATTTTTCTTCTTACAGAGGGCCTGGTAACCCCCCGTAAAGCTTTGGTGACCCCTAGTGGGAGTTGGGACCACCTGGTTGGGAACCAGTGCTCTAAAAGATGCTTTAACACAGAAAGTTCGAAATACTGTTAAAAAGTTATACATACAGGAAATACTAGCACAAACACAGCCACAGGATATAGTCACAAAAACAAGGAATGTATTTAAAACATGAATATTTAAAACCGACAAAATCAGAACAAAAACTACAAAACAGTAAATGACTATGAAATATCTGTTAATATCTGTGACATGTATCATTTCATACAAATCAAATAATAACTTGATTTGTTTATTAACACTTTATATCTAATTGTTCATTAAAGAGTTCTTGTATGAAGACATTATTAATGGAGCCTAGTATTGGACTCTATCATTACACTGTTAACTACGGTGGATCTTATATACAGTAGATGCATACACTGGTGCAGACACACATACACACACACACACACACGGTCTGGAGAGCATATGAAGACACCGTCTGCCCTGAGGATTGGCTGAGGAAGCACCACTCTCTTCTTAAATGGCAAGAGTGGCAGCGAAAATACAAGACAGTTCAAAAAGGCTTTCTTCCACTGACAGTTACCTGTGCTGTGATGTGAAGCTGTTGATAGTTTTGCTGCCTCACTGCACAGGTACAAAAAGTATGGGCTGTTGTTTCATGGCCGTCCAGGTAGGTTTGCTCTTTTCTTCTGACAGTGATAACAGTAGAAATACACTGCATAGTTCTGAAGTGACTGACTGAATTTCAAGAATGCCAATATGGTCAAACTTGATATTCTTGTTCACATTCACTTTTGAAGATCAGTGTTGCAGTTGATGCTTAAAGAGGACTGTCTTAACTGTTTTTGAATTTGTGATGTTCTTCTGTCTCTCTTACATCAGTAAATGTTTTACTTAACATATGTGAATGTGTAGTAAATGTTATTTGTTTCAGAAATTAATGACATTGGTTGACATTTGCTCTTCATGAAGTCATGGATGTTTTTTAATTACCTGTACAGCAAATAATTAACTTTGTAAGAAAGAAAGAAGAGTTATTCTTGATTTATGCAAATAAAATAGAAAGATTTAACAAATGTTATTACTGATGATGTGACACTGTTATAATTTATAGATAAACATACACATAAAATATTAATTCTTCATGAACTAATTGTTTAACAAGGGTTGATAAATATTGATTCAGTCTCATTCAGTCAGTCAATAATCACCACTGAACAAAGCCTAGCAGTGGAAAACATAGAGAGCACTTATGATGCAGAATGCAGCAAACAAAGGACTGGGCCTGCAGAATACCAAGACTGCCATCCCATGGCCAAAGAGTGAACACGTCTCCCCTCTGAGACGCACCATGCAGACAGCAGGATATGGCACAGTCGCTAAAATAGGAGTTATTCTTTGTCCATTGCATTTATCTTATAGGTCGAGCACAATTCCACCGAGTCTGTTTCTCTTTCTGTATAATGAAGGGCTGTGATGGTGCTTTATCACTTGAACATCCTCATCCCCAACATTAGCTCAGATATAATGAGGGTTACTCAGAGGACGGGGGCCCTCTCTACAGAATGATAAAAGACCCGAGAGTGCGCTGGTGACACTGCATCGGTCATTAGACTGGCTCACTTTGCCCTTTCATATATTTCTAAATAAGTGCCTTCCTGCGGGTTTAACGGACCACCTAATCTGCCTACTTAAGGGTGCAGGGGAAGGGTGGAAATCCAGAGGTGAGTGTCAGGCAGGTAAATGTGCTTATCAGAGCTGTGACATGTTTAGCTTCTCTGGTGGAAAAGCTGCCACAGGCTTTGGTACCCTGGTAGTTGTCACTGGTGATATAAATTGGGGGGGGATTAGTGTGTTTATGTGAGACGTGCAATAAATGTGGAACAGTGGCTTCCATTAATGTTACAGGTTTGAAACCACATAATTCTCTCTGCGCTCACCCTTTTAGGGGCAAACACTGAATTTAAGCATTCACCTGGTGTTGGCATGTCTGATCAATACTTTTAAATATACAATTCTCTGCAAAAGACCAGAGAAGTAACAGTCTTATCTCTGATGCTGTTAAGATGAACAGCCTGGAGCTGCTGCGTGGCCAACAAATAGGCGATCGATTTGAGGACATGAGGGATATTTGACTGTTGACACCAAAGTGGGATTAGTGGTAAAATAGTGCTTGGAAAAAATGAACTTTCCGTCCCCTGAAAGTTATAGAAATACCACAGAAAATCAACAATACCTACAGGATTGCAGGATGGCATTTTAAAACTACCATAAAGCAGAATAAGGTCACTATAAACTCACTTTCAATTTAGGCAGACAAGTAAGTCCCTATAGGAACAACACAGGAATATAAAGGCTTTTTTTACATTAGGATCTCTAAGGCATCATCATATCACAGTGGCACACAAGTCTGTGGTATTTCCTTCCTTTTACAGAACACAAGGGGAAGATACTTCCTCCTATCCTTCACAGAAAAAGTATTTTCAAAGTGATATATGGTCAGTATTTGTCTGGTGATGTAGTCAACCCTGTTTTCATGTTGTGAAATAAGTTTCACTGACCTGGCCACCCTCAGGGTTTCAGCAATACGAACCAATGACTGGTTGATGCTACACTCATCCTGCCATGTAAGATAAGCCTGTAAGGTTAATAAAAATGGTGGTAGTATATCACTGTCAAATTCAAGAAAAACAGGCTGTTGGCATTCTTTTCTAGATAGCAGAGGAACAATCAGTGCAAACTGAATAACTGTTGGGTTATTTGACTAAATTGGGCTACAGAATGTCCCAAAGGGAACATGCAATGACAACCATAACATTTCACTACAGAGGCTAATGCCATTACAACTGTATAGTATCAATACAGTGAGTAATGAGAGCAGTTTTATTACCTCCACCAGCCAGTGGAGGGCAATGTGCAGCACTAAGTCAATTAGATGAAATATAAATCATCAGTTTCTCTGGTGATATACAATTAGAAATATGGTTTCTCAGTGTGAACTTGTGACATTTTATGTATGTACATTTTATGTTTTAAGAGGAAAAAAATGTCAAGTATTTACAAAGAAAAAAAGCATTTATTCAGCAACACTCACTGCAGAGATAAAATCATACTCACAGAAGTAGGAAGTAAAAGGAAAAAGGAAGGACATGTTAAAAAGGATGGTTTACAGAATGGTGGAAACATCTTGTTTACCGTAGCACTTGATGAAACAACAGTTAAGAAGTTGGCGCCCTCGTCAAAGCTTCACTCACACAGACACAGAAAGGTAGTCAAATTTTCTGGTAAATGCACACACACTGATTAACATACATACTGTACATCCACAAACATAGTTTGATTTTTTGTGATTTTGTTGGCACAAACTTTAAAAATCTACACTTCTTAGGTACTGGTAATGTAGTGCATGTTCTCCAAAAGATCACAGAACAAAAATAACCTAAGTATTAAGATTAATAATTAATGATCAGAAACATGATGGCCTCCTGGATTGTCGACACCTATCTCACAGTGCAGAACCAGCAAAGACTCCAAACTTCATACAAACAGAAAGTAAACGGCACTGTGAGAATGGTGGGAAGGGCCAGATTACATCAATATGGCAGAGAGAGGAGAAAAAGTCTTCTCTCTCCCTTCAGTCACTGCTTAGTTGACTAAAGTAGGAAATTACAATAACAGTAACTGCATAACAGTCTTCTTCTCACAACTTCAACTTCATATCTAACAAATGTTAAAATATTCACAAGAAGCTGTCAGCAGAAATTTGGATTTTTTTTTTTTTTTTTGATTACTGTCATCAAGGAATTTACTTTGCAGCAGTCCTCCTGAAAAAAACTGAAACATCTTATGATTGATTTAATCATGTAAGGCCAGATAACAATGGAAGAAAATGACCTTGTTTGGCAACAAGTCCTTTGATTGCACTGTCTGATTCTTCTATGGTCAGAAATTCACAAATTCTTGGATAAAAGCAGCCTCAAGGGCTCAGAAATGAAAACATTTTAAAACAACCATTCAAACATGCTTTGCAGTCATATGAGTTTGGACAGATTAATGAATGAGGCCAACATCTTCAATGGACACCATGTTAAGTGTCATAAATGATTACAAATATGACAGACAGCAGCATTAGAGTTCCTTGTAAATTGATTAACATAAGCTCAAGGGTCTATATTACGATAGACTGATAATTATGCAGGTTAAGAATAAGAGAAGGTAAAGAAAATAAGAGCACTGTTAACTTGACAAAGACTCAACAATTCTGGTGTAAAACACACTGAACCAAAGTCAAAGGCAGTATAATCGCTGAGTTAAACAGTGGAGAATGTCTTGAGCAGCAGAGTTAGTGTCAGTGGCAGTTTGGTCATTGGCTTACTTTGAGCCATCAAGCACTGCAGTCCAAGTCACAGTCAGAACAGTGGTTATCTTCCAATGAAACAGCAAGTCAGATTTCATCAATTAAAAATGACAAAAAAATGGTTGAAATTGTTCTAGACACTAAACTATGATGAGCTATTAAAAAAGATCAAATTTCATTTGAATGACAATGGCAAGGACACTCTGCTTTGTTCCCCATCTTTGCAGTTGTATTGTGGGTTGTTCAAAGAGTTCAAAGTAAACAGCATCTCTCTCTGAAGCTCTTCTTGTTCTTCTTGTTCTTTCCTTTTCCGTTTTTGTCTTTGTTTTCTGACATTTTCTTGCCTCGTACATCACGCATCAGGTCAAAGAATACCTGAAGAGAAAAAAGAAGAAATGAAGAGCTGTAGTATGCAAATCTAATATGGTAATGATAAAAATGAAAATTCTAAATTGGAAAATGGACCAGTTTTAAGTGGGGGAATAGACACTACGGAAAGAAATATGGAAATTATTCCCATCAAGTCCGTCCTTTGAATTAAAGAAGCTGTTGTTACAAAGTTTTCATGTATACTAAGTGAGTCACAGGAGAATTATGTGTGTAGATGCACCTTGTCGACGTTGGCTCTGGTTTTGGCTGATGTCTCTACATACTGGACGCCCCACTCTTCAGCCTTCCCTCGAGCCTCGTCCACAGACACTTGCCGACGCTCCTCCAGGTCTGACTTGTTTCCAACCAGCAGGAGAGGGATCTTGTCCTCCTCTGCCTTCACCCGCAAGATCTGCTCCCTGCAGACACCGCACAGATAGTGTAACATGATCAATGGTTAGTTTAATAAAAAAATTTAATTAGCAGGATCAGAATTGATGTCATTTAAGGTATTTTGTAAATGATTTCTGATCCTTTGTTTGTTGTAACCTATTGTTTTCGGGTATGCCTGTTGTCAAAAATGTCACATTGTGTTCCTATATATTTTGCAACATTTTGCAGGTATAGATGACTCTACAGGGCTGTTGAAACAAGAATCTAATCAAATAATCATAATAATATCAGCAACGGTTGGAATTAAGGCCAATATCAAAACAGCAATCTAAGCTTCCATAGGTGCCTAGTTTCCAAGCTTGCGGTCCCACACACAGACAGACGTAGGCAGGATACAGTACCTGAACTCAGCGGTGGCAGTGAACGACTCGTGCTCTGTGATGGAGAAGACTAGCAGGAAGCCCTCCCCGCTGCGAAAATAGTTGTCCCTGATGGCAGCGTAGTCCTCCTGGCCGGCTGTGTCCAGGATGTCGATCTGGACCTCCTCCCCATCGAGAACCACCTTCTTCCTGTAGCTGTCTGCCTTGGTGGGCTCGTAGTCCTCCACAAACTGGGAATGAAAGGATTCATCTCTTTGGAGATTTTGAAGAATGAAAGATGCTTGCATTTACATGCATAAAGCACCACTAAAGCATGAGCAGTAATAAAATCCTAAATTGAGCACCTCTGTGATGTAGGAGCTACAGTTGTTTCCTATGATCATGTTCTTACTTTCAAGTAACAGACAGCAGCCCTTCTGTTTTCTGAAACACATCTTGCAATTGCTTCACATTAAAAGCTTTTTATTGTTTAACCACTGGAAGGCAGTCTTTACATTTTAAATCACTTAGAGGAAGTGCTGATTTAGTCAACGTGTTTAGCAAACAACTGATATCTAGATTAGGACATTGGAGATACAATAGAAAAGTGAACTGGTAGAGGTCACTGGTGCTTATCGTTAAAACCCCTTCTTCTCTATGTGCAATCTGGTCACCTTGAACCCATACCAGTTTTCAAGTTGTTCACAGGGGTGTGTTGACTCACCTCATCATACATGAACTGCAGGGTGAGGGCTGACTTCCCCACACCTCCACTGCCCACCATTATCACCTTGTGCAGTGCCAGAGAGCTCTGGTTTTTACTTTTACTGGTAGCCATCACTGGATTCTTCTTTGTTACTTTCACTCACACACACACACACACTTGTACAACTTCTCTGTACCCAAACACACTCAGACACAACCTGTGAATGACAGAAGTGGACACATATCAGTGCATACAGTAAATAACCTCCATAAATTGAAGGAAAAAAAAGTGTGTGGACAAGTGCAAGGACAGATAGCAACTGTTACTTAACAGCTTTCCCTATGACAGTAACTTACTGTGCCAAGGAGCTAGGCTTTGCTCCAACAAATCTTGAATCCTAACTCCCACCCTTCCCATTAAAGTGCCAAATTGCCAACTCATGAATCCTAGAACTTTATAAAGTTCGCCATCAAAAGGTCATCGCAGCTGATCAGAGGTAATGAAGCTATCATTCTCCACTCCAGAGGCATTTAGGAATGCATTAAAATGGGGCATCATGTGCTAACCTCGTTAAAAGGAAGGGAGTCGTCATTGGCCATCTATTTGCACTATACGGGCCATACCCTGAGAGGGTGAAAGTTCAGAGTCAATTGCTTTTGCCTGACTTCCAGATCTTCTATCTCTGTCAGACACAACTTCCGACAGAGAGCAGATAGACTACATTGTAAATGCCTGCCTGGCATGTCTTCAACAGCCTTTGAATGGACAGAAAATGATTATATCAAGAGTGTCAGATGTGCACAGGGTTCATCAGAAGACAAATCAAAAGAAGATGTTAATCTGCCATTAGCAGCTATCTATCGCCAAGATATATTTCAACTAAGACTACAGGGGCGGTTTTGTTTATTATATCTTTGACCAAAGAGGGCAACTAATCACTTAATTGGCTTAAATAGGGTGCAAGCAGTGGTCATCAATTTATCAACTGGGTATTGATTGTTTAACACGAATAAGATTCTACAGCCAGACTACCAACTCTGTGAGTCTCTACTCACACTTTTAGGTGTTAGCACTCACCCACTTGTTGTGGCAACACCCATCCATTTTCTCACCTCACTACAAATATACACAGTCAAAAACACAATTAAGCATCTGTCAATTGATGTCTGATAGCCAATAAAAACTAATGTCAGAAGCAACAGGGCAAGAGTTGTGAGAGTGCTTTTGTCAGAGGACTCAATACAATTGTTGTCACATCATGGGAACCAACCTCTTCTTTGCCGTAACCCCACCCCCCTTTTCAACAGAAAGAAAGAGTTCTTCCCTCCTCTTAAGATGTCAAACTAATAGAAACATTGAGCTTATTTATAGCTTTATTCATAATCTACTCCTCCCTAACAGTAAACATTTCACTTCAGCATATACAGTAAGACAAGCTTGCACTGACACTTACAGTAACTAGACAAGGCCAAAGGGAGTAAACATTGATGCTTGTTTTTAACTTCTTGAGGAGCTAGCTGACTATAAATTTACTTCTGAATCCACAAATCTGATGTTAAATACTGTATATTTTCATGTTCCAGCATTGTCTACCGACTCCACTAATCGTGGCTGTTAACAAAACTGTCTCATGAGAATATTTTTAACCAAATCTAAATTATCCTCTTGCATTGGATCACAGCAAGACGTGTGAAATGATGCTTCAATAAAACATAACATTCAAAGTCTTTACCTGGAAACTACACTGTAAAATAGAAGGAAAAATTATGGCTGATCTGGTTTGCCTGCTAGCTGATCACACACACTTCACAAAGGCAGTTAGGAGAGCTCAGTCTGTTGACACCAGAGGAAGCGAAAATAGCAGCTTTAACAGAGCGACAACTTTCGTAAATATGTGTATGTGTTGTTTCAAAGACTGCCCAACCAACTCCAGGCGTGAAAACAGAACAGAAAATGTATAAATGAATGTACAATTGTGCATTTACTGCAACAAGATGTGACATTGTCTAAAAGCATGGGGGAACACATGGGTTGCATCACATTAACCTTCACTTCACTATGCCATCTATAGTATGACAGCTGTGGATGCTGAGGATGTGGCATCATGGTTCCACTCTCCCTGACCAGGAAGTAGTGTCTGACCTGTGCTCTTCCTGCCTTTGTTATCAGTAGCCAGGCCAGTGAAAGGGCTCATAGGAAGGATACCCACACAAGCGCACACACACAAGCACAAACACACACACACCTTTTGAAAGAACCTATGCCAAACTCAGCACTTATGCATAGGGGTCACTATTTCAATTATTCAAATGTAACCCACTTCCCTGTGCGCATGTACATACATAGAGTTCCAATGCTATAAATAAAGCAATCAGTACATAAACTGAGGGCAAAAAACAAAAAACAAAAAAAGAATACTCAGCACAACAAAGTGCTTAGTGCAGACTTTCCAAAGGAAGTTTAAAAGTTATGTGCAAGGTCCTACTATATTTCCACCAGCTGCAGTTCACCACAAGTTGCATGTAGAGTTATAATGGAGGGCAAAGGCAAAAGAGGAATTAATATTTAGGCCTGACCCAGATATGGAACTGGAGTCTGCTTGGTGCTGGTCCTTTTTAGGGGATGTGGGGTTACGGAGAAGGAGGGGTATAGTTAACAGACCACTCTGGTTGCTAAGCTCCTGAAATATAGATGACACCAGTGCAGTGTGGGCTACAGGAATTCATCAAGATTCCCTTTGGAGAATAGGCCAATGTTCCCTCCCTGCTCCTCGTAACACTTTGGCAGGGATGCACCAAGGTTTGCCAGGACTAACAGATACTAATAAAAGATTACAGCGACACAACCCATGTTGGTGCTACCAGGCCTAATATAGAATATATAGTTAACAGGCCATTTCCCTAAAGTAGCACATGTCCCCCAATCACCCATGCTCTTATCTAGGAATGCTTTGGTTGACTATGGATTATAATCAACTGAAGCTGCTACACTGACAACAGAAGCCATGCGCCTGTGCAACACGTGGCTATTTTTGCGTGGCTGGTCCATTTTTTCCTCTACATGCAACTATGCAGCCCTCCAACAGGTAAAAACTACCTAGAACTGTGTAAAAAAACAAGTACAAGTACTGTTTAAAAATGATAAAAATAAATACCTCATTGTACTAGAGGCATTGCAACACAGCAGCGCAACCTTGTGGGATTTTTTTTTTTTTTTTTTTTTTTTTTAAATTGCACATTAAAATAAATCAATCAAATCAATGTGTATCCATGATCCTGTAGTTAAAACAATCAGTTAATATAGCCTATGCTTCCAAACCCTGCATAACCAACTGCATGATCACTTGGCAAGACTCAATATGCATGCAGTGACCGAGGCGGAGTCTGTGTAGCAGGTAGAAAACCCCACTCCGCCCCGCCTACGTGACGAGTCGTGTCCGTGCCTGGTGTATTTCAGTTGTTAGGCACAAGTCAAAAATCAGCTTTTGTCCATTACAAATTATTTAATCATTAAACTGAGTGATTATAATGACATTAAAACGGTGACTGGTATTTGTCCATAAAAGCCTATCCCTACTTTTATCTCCTCATCTTCAGAAAAGTGTAGCTCTTTTTGTTTAGCCATGATCTGTCACTGAACCCTCTTCCTCTGAGGGAAGAACAATGAGTGAATTAATGTGCGTAAATTCAAGATATCTGTGCCATAGTTGCAGAGAGCCTGGCGACTCTACCTCCCTCTCTGCATTCCCAAGGTCACAAGGGTGAGGGGATTTCCTCTTCTCATCTGATGGAAAAAGCAGGGGCTTTTCTGGCCCAATTAACAACCCTGCAAATTCCATGGACCTGAAAGGGAGATTAGCTCTGTGCGGCTGTTTCTCTCATCATCATCATTCTGTACTGGTCAACTGAGTCAACCAAAAGACTCTGAGGTGGCCTTGTGTGGGTGTGGTTTACTAGAAACACTGCTATGTGTTCTACTGCTTCATGTAAATATCCACCAGATATTACAGGATGTGATGTCATTTTAGGGGAGGAAGTTATGCGATATTCATCCTACTAACACCACTAATTCTTTTTTAGATCTAAACAGATCCTCTCTTGGTAATTCTGCTGCCAGCAAAGCACAACTCCCTTACTAATGCACCAGCTGCAAATCAAAACCATGTCTCATCCAATTTCTACCACTCCTCGACAGAAAATGTTTTTTTTTTTTAATTAGTACACAGCTAACTATCTAGTCCTAATTACAAGTTGCTGTGGCCAAAACAATATAACCTGGATTAGTCACCTCAGTCATGAGGTATGTGTAAGAACGGCTGTCCTGTAAGACAGCAATTTGAATTCAAGATCCTATGATTTCTTTATCACAAAAGTAACCAACGATGCATAATTTAACAGAAAACCACAGACGAGGCAATGCAGAAATGTGTTTAGTCAAGATATAGCGGTTATAATGGCCAGTGGAGATCAGCAAATGATTTAGCCTACTTATAAAGACGGTATACAGCAGCAAGGAAGAAATTTTCAAAAAGCACCCCACAATGCATACTAACAACTCTTGGCCAGGGGAAGTGCACAGAGGAGCCTTTGACAAAACAGGGCAGCAGGGAACTAAATCCTCTCTGTGCTACAATCCTTACTACTTCAGCAACACTGAGTGGGCTGCTTTTTCAGATGCATCCCCATCCTGAATATTTATTTTATTCATATGGAGATCATCATCAAGGTGCAAATGCAGCGCAATCTTCACTGATCCCATTAGCTGACAGAGCAATGACTCGGGTAAAGCATCACACCACATTGTGGTACTGTATGAAGCAAATACATTACTACACAATGGCATTGTGAATCATAAGCTTTTTTGGGTTTAGCCTATAACTCACAATATTCTTTCTAACCACCCTTCAGCTGACTCAGATGATCTTGTCCAAACACTCATGTCGTTCCCATTATCTAAGCATTCCAAAGGACTGATTCAGGGTGCAAAGAGAGAGGAGCTCAGATCTCTGCATGCATTCACTGACAAATCTATTCGTTCCTGCTGAACATCCCACATCTCCCCACTAGTTATCTCCGTCTTGCTATGATTTTTTTACATTTGCCTAACAGGAGACACAACAGGCCCAGTTACATACTATCTACACCATGCTAGGCGTATTTGGTTCTATCGTGGTTTAAAAGTGGGGGAGTTGTAAACCATGACAGCACCACAGAAAAAACTACCTAAAATCCCCCACTATCCCTCTCACTCACAGCTCAGATGCATTTATGGGGCCATGAGGTCATATTTTTGTGAGTGTAAATCTTGCTCCTTGCAGTTTCTGTGCCATTTTGAAAAGCCTGGACAGCAAACCTCATTCTGCCATGCAATATTTCCATGCTGGAACCACAGAGCATACTGTATAGCTTAACACAGACATCAGATTAATAAGACAGCAGAAGGAGTAAATTGTTCTGTGGAATCATCCCACCTTAGCTCATGAATGTACTGGTGTGCACCCATTTATGTATAATTTGGGACTAAGACAACTCCTCTCAATACCCCATTATGATGAAATGATGGCCTTCTCTGGAAGAGCACAGAATGAATTCAGACCACAAGTGTGTGTCAATGGGTAGATGAGTGGAGCAGAGTGGAGGGGAAAGAGGCTTAACGGAGTGGAGGCAAAACTGATGAGATCTAAGAAATGATCTCAAGTCTCTCAACTCTCTACAAATCCTCATGTCGCCACTCAAATCGTGCACAATATATTGCATGGTATATATGCTACTGGATCTCAGTTTGTAAGGCTCTGCATTCTTGCACGCTAGATGTCATGTTACCAGGCTACTGACATTGCTGCATTACAAACGGGTTGATTAACCCAATATAGCATGTTAGTGGTCACAACTTTCCAAACCATGCTGTTTTAAGACAGATTTCTTACCTTCTGAGTAGTTATTATTTTTACATAATTTCACTATTGAAATAACCACAAACCACACTTGAAAGAGGTACTCAAATTCTGTGTCTCCAAACTTGTTTCATCATCTGACTACCATGCAGCACACAAGAGCTGATACAACATACTGACTGCGCAAGTTGAAAATGGAGGGCAGAGCAAAAGGAAAAGAAAAAAAGGGAGGAAACTGTGAACTATAAAAAATTTGGGAGCCGCTATGCTGCTACGCTAGTCACTGGGCCATGCCTGCTTGAAGGGGCTGGCATTTAGTTTAAACCTGCTAGCTTAGTCAACAGCTGGATCTTTGCATCTCCATTGAGGTAGTGTAGAGTTTCAGTTGCTGATTGTCAGCACTACCTCAACACTATGTAAATGTATTGTACATTACATGGACATAAGACCATAAGATTATGGTGCCTTTCATCAACTTGCTCCAGGTGCTTTATTCCTTATCGACAATCTCTAGTGGCATTAGAAACATGTAGAGAAAAGAGAAGTACCCTGACCATACTAACCAGTTCTTGTGCACTGTGGCCTCTGCAACAAGCTGGTTAAGATGAACAGACTCCTGCGCACTGGATGTCAGCAGTGGGTTAAGGGGAACTGACTCATCAAAAAGGTTTCATGGTGTTCTGAAAGCAAACATTTGCATAACTTCTTCCTCTTGCTTGTCGTCACAATTCCTCTTCCTTGTCGTCATAACTGCCCCTACACAGAAATTGCATCTTTGTATGCTAGTATGTAAAATTTGGCTGCCTTTGGGGGAAAAATGTTACTCTACGCTCACTCAAAAATGTGTTTTGCTTATAGTTACTTCACTTGGATGTTTGACATTCACTGTGCAGAATGATGTTAAGTGCAGTCTGAGGGGAAAGTTTCTCTGTGCTCTCCTTAAATCTGAGTTAAAGATGTGTACCTACAAGAATTATTGTGTGATATCACAACTAGTTTGGAACCCAATTGTGGTCCAGTATACAACTTACACAAGGGTGATGTGGAAACTTGAAACCTCCAGTGCACACACACACAGAGAAGGGACTTTTTAGTGAAGTAGAAAACATCTTGTGTCCAGCAGCTAAACTTTTGAAAAGAACAATTTTTGCAGAAAGAACAATATTCAATCAGGAAAAACGAGTAGTTGTAATTTTAAGAATTTGTAACAAGGTAACTGAGCTTTTTTGTGGAAAAACAATATTACACAAAATTATTACTCCAAGCAGAGTATTTTAATAGGTCTTAAAACGGGCCTGGAGGGGTATTTTTTAAGGGGAACTCCACCGATTTTACACATCAGAGTCAGTTTACAGGGGAGTACTGTATATGAAAAAAGTTGTATAAAGTCCTTTGCGGCTGCAGAGGGAGCTGTGTGAAGTCTGATAAAATGCTTCAAGTGATTTCACTTGAAGCAGTGTTGGTTAAGGCTGAAAAATTACAGGTTTGAAAATGAAAAAAATCTGGAGAGTGGAGTTAGAAAGAAGTGAGGTTACCAGACCTCTGTAGCTCCCTCCTCATCTCTGCTTGAGGCTACATTAGCCGCTACTAGCATAACACACCCGAATCTCCAACTGAACTGTCTGTGGTCAAGGTGCACTGTGGGTAATGTAGGCACCAGGTTTTGACAAGGAAGAAGATAGTTCTGCTGCATCGATTTTGATCCTTTTTGTCCAACAATGTTATAGAAGTACAATGCTAAATCTGTATGTCCTTTCCTTTTACGTGGACAAAATTATAACTGTGTGATTCACACATGTTGGAATGGGGATGAATTTCCAGTTTGCATTGCATACTACCAAAAGACAGTAGGGTTTCATTCTACCCTTTTTCATATTTTTTTATTTTTCTACTTTTTTTCCAAGTAAGAAGCAGGAGAAAAATGTGTGCTACATGAATTAGAGCATATATTTTTATCAATGACCTGCAAATAGAGGGGGTACAGTCAGGCCGTCCCTTTATGCTGGATGAACAAAGGTAGAAATGGGCAGAGAAAAGTGATTTTAAGTGTATGTGATGATTTTACAGTATAGGCTTCAGTTCATGGCAGTTCCCTGCACATTCTGCAACACGAGCAACATATTTCTAATTCCTCAAGCAAGGATTATATAGTAAATAATATAGTCAGTAAGAGTTACAAAATATATAAACCTCCCTTCCTCCCTGTTGACAGAAAGCAGACAATTGATGGCAGCTTGGTATGCACTTATCTACAACACCATCTCCTGCAGTCACTCACTTTCCAAGCCCAGTAAAAAACATAAGCAGCAACACTGGTCATTCTGCCCTTGCCCTCCACTGCCAACATCATTAGCAGATGGTTTTCTGAATCCGATTCTATTACATGCTGACAACCTCGGTCATTTGGGAACCTCATCAGAAAATGAAAAGCTGATCAAAAAAGCAGAGGGAGCTTTTTGATTTGAGCCAACCAGGTTAGGTCCAAAATGAGGGAAATGTAGCCTTGCAGAAAATGCTTGTCATATTCTGATAAGTTGCAGTAATAGGAAGGAACTACTGTAAAGGGCTTAGCATTAAGTAAAAACATTCAAGTGAGGAAGAAGACATGGTTGGAGCTACAGGGATAAAAACATCCTGACAGTCTTGACAGAGGGAGAGAAGGAATGCAGGGTCGGCTAAGCATCATTCATAGGAGATTCATTGCTTGCTATAGGACTACAACTACTCAGAAAACTGTATCTTTGCCAGAATTTTGCCACGTTGTTGCCTTTTGTTTAAGCAACTACAAGATCAATGCCAATCAAAGACATTCACTGGAGAGTTTTCACTTTCTGTGATGGTCTAACTGTTCAGGCTTCTTCCAGAAAAGCATATTTTAAAAGTTAGTCAGTTGTGGGCAAAACCCTGAATACTTGGTTAGTGCAACCATAAAAATATCAAACATCAGTAACTGCCAATCAAAAATATCTGCACTCGCTTACGCAGGATACACTGTTGGTGCCCTACAGGACTGCCAACCTATTCTTGAGTTGATTTCCCTGAACAAGTTGTGATTATGCTGGAATCAGCAGTGTTCTCACGAGTTGTTTACAAGGGTTGACTGCATGTCATTCCAGACGCGTTAACTGTGATATTCAGTGACACTTGCTGACTGGCTGAGTTAGAGTTTACTCACAGGTTTAACCCTATGACAAACTTCAGCTTGGGACACACAAGATGAGATTTTGGAATGGTGGAGACCTCATGCACAGCAGCTATTTTCACTGATCGAGTCGTTTTGGTATCACACACACACACACACTACACATTAATCAACTAGTTGTGCGTACACTGTTATGATTTTTTGTAGTTCCAACAACTCCAACAGAGTGATACAACTTCTGTCTAGCTGGTCACATCAATTTCAGGAATCGCATTCTCCCAGTTAAACTTTGATTTATATCAAAACTTTAAGCTAATAAACTTAATAGTTTGAACCAGGACCTTCAGTATTTGGATCATGTAGCTCATGAAAAAATAAGGTGTGTCAAATTTAGTAGGCTATGATTTGTTATTTTATTAAAGTAAGTAGGTAAGTGGATCTGGATTGGGCCCAAAAACTAGATCAAGACACCCCTAATGATCAATGTACAATAATATGAATAAGTTATCATTTATTGAGAAAGCCCCTCTGAATGTTGGAGAAGCTAGATCGGCCATGAATCTCTTTTAGCAAGTTTCTAGCCTCAGACGAAACAGCTACGATGTGTATGTAAAAGTAGGGCTGCAACAAGTAGTCAATTAATCAATTACTCGATTGACAGAAAAATAATTGACAACAATTTTTATAGTCTATGAATCGTTTAAGACATTTTTCAAGCAAAAATGTGTAGTATTTCCTAGTTCCAGCATCAGTATTATGATAGTAACCTGAGTATATTTAGGTTTTGGACTGGTGGTGAAACAACAAAACAAAACAACAACCAATTTGAAGATGTCACCTTGGGCTTCAGGAAATAGTGCTGGACATCTGTCACTATTTTCAGAAATGTTTATAGACCAAACAATTAATCGAGTATATAATAGGCAGCTTAATTAGTAATGAAAAAGAATTATAAGTTAGAGCCCTTAAAAATATTTTTTCTTTCAACCCTTTATTTGTGATATTCACTGTATATTTTTTCTGTTAATCAAGTGATTGCGTTTTGCCACATTTGTAAATACAAATTAAATCAGTCTTCAACAAACTAGATTTAGTTATGGACAATATTGCTTAAAGCATGTAATGTATGGCCTTCAGATGAAGGTCAACAAGCACTGAGTGAGTAATCAATTATTCTTTGACTGCACTTAACGAATAAATAACTGCACAAATCAGGAGTGGGGCATACCCCAAATGCATATCAAAACCACAAAAACCTGTATTTATTCAGTATGACAAAAACATAAAACTAAACTAGGCCTTATTTACCCTTGAGACACATGAATCTTGGATGATGAATTATATTTGTCTTTATATTTGTCTCTATCCCCTGACACCACAAAAAAGTCAGCATAGCTTTGCCCACAGTATCCTCTCCTCCACCTGTCTGCAAACAAAAAAAGGCTGATAAGAGTAAATGTTACACCTATCAGCAAAATAGAGCATCAGTAAACACAACACTCAGGGCTCAACATAAAACACATGTTTGTTATCCAGCACCCATAAACATTCTCCACTGGTGTTCGACTAAATTGCCTCTGCCCAGACATGCTTTAAAATTTCTGTACTACTTTGACCTTTTAGTATTTTGGCCAGTGGTGGAAGAAGTAGTCAGATCTTAAGTGAAAGTACCAATCCAGCAATGTAAAAACTACTCCATTATAGGAGTAAGTCCTGCATGGAAAATCTTAAAAGTAAAAGTACATAAGTATTAGCAACAAAATGTAGTTAAAGTATTGCAGTAAAAGTAGTGGTTTGGTCCCTCTGACTGATATATTATTATATATGACATCATTAGATTATTAATACTGAAGCATCAGTGTGTAAGCAGCATGTTACTGTTGTAGCTGCTGGAGGTGGAGCTAGTTTGAACTACTTTATATACAGTTAGATAGTTTAGTCCAGTGGTTCCCAACCTAGGGGTCGGGCTCTTCCAAAAAAATCAGCATAAAACAGCTGTCAGCAGGTGTCCTGACTCCTTGCAAGAAACAGAAAGGTTGTTTTCTTTTTCCACTGAAGCACAGCTAAACTGTTTCAGCAATTGTTTTGGTCAATGAGCCATTGTTGGATGTTTACATTTTTCAAAACAAAAGACCAAAACATTATTTTCTACCTTTCTTTTTTTCCCTGCTGTACCAAAATCATACTGAACCGTGACCCCAAAGCTGAGGTACATACCAAACCGTGAATTTTGTGTATCATTACAGCCCTATATGATATTATGATATATTGGATCATTTGAACATTTATTGAAATGAAACCATGTGAGAAGTTTAGAGGGAAAAATCACTATTTGGTGGAGCTGTTAACAACTCATAGACATCTGAAATGTGACACTGACTACACACTGCTTTTTGTAAGACGTCAAAAGCCAAAAAGGTTGGAAACCACTGGTTTCATCTTTACCAATGCGTTGTATTTTAAAAGCTTGTTATATTATCCATTGTGTCAAATCTTCACCAGCAAAGTAACTAAAGCTGTTAAATAAATGTATTGGAGTAAAAAGTACAATATTTCCCCCTGAAATGTAGTAATGGACAGTACAGTATTTGAGTAAATGTACTTTCCACCACTGATTTTGTCCCACATTCCTGCAAGGCCTTCAGAAAAGTCAATAGGTTGTAAAGCAGGATTCATTCAACAGATGTTCTCCCTAACTGGGTTTTAGTTGAAGTAGGGTCCCAAGAAAAAAACACTTAGAGACTTAAAGGGGACCTATTATGGTCATTTCCAGCTCTATATTTTTATTCTGGGACTCCACTCGAGTAGCTTTGCATGTTCAGTTCAAGTATCTTATACTGGCCCTTTATGCAGCCCCTCAGTTCAGCCTCTGTCTCTAACAGGCAGTTTTAGCTCCTGTCTCTTTATGGCCTCCCTCCCAATGAGCCCACTCTGTTCTGATTGGCCAGCTTTCTGGAAGCCTGCCGAGGGGCAGCCATATCAGAGTCATGTTAAGTTTCACTGATGAAAACCTGACATGTCCTGCTTTACTGCTTCATTTTAAAAGCTTTTAAAATACTAAATAATGGGAGACTTTTATTGTCAAGAATTTACAGGAAATGAAACACCGAATTAGCTGAGCTTCGTTAGCAGCACTAAAAACCACACACAACAAAATATGGACATATTTGTAGCCATTTGTTCAGTGGATCTGTTAGAAATGCAGTGAGTAAGGAGTACAGGCAGAAACAGCCACAGTGATGATGATGTTTGATGAAGAGCTGCAGGCGACCAGCACACCTCCCACAGGTAAACAGTTTATTTTACTTTGCTGTGCTGTGTAATGGAAAAACACTCACAGCGTGCCAGCTCGTCTCGAGTCATGGCTTGGCGCGACTATCCCGAAAACAATGGAAAAACACCATAATGTTAGCAAAGTGGAGCAGTGAACTCGCGCTATGCATGGAGCAGATGACCATATAATGAAATTCGTAACAAGTCGATGTTGGACGTTGGAAACTGAGCAGTCTGAAGCCAGTGCTTTTTGCTCACAGGGATTAGTTCTACATACATTTACCTCATTATTTGAAACTTTGGCCACGTTTAATATGAACATCCGACATTGTAACTTATATATATATATATAATATATATATATATATATATATATATATATATATATATATATATATATATATATATATATATGACTAAAAATAAGGAAAAGCATAATAGCTCCCCTTTAACTCTATGATTTAATTTAGTAGATTTGACAGTGATAAGAGTATTAGACCTCACAGAATTAACTAATACATGCCAATTTGGCGTTTCACTACATTGTTATTATGGTAGGTTAACTGGCCTTTTTGCTGACAGGATTACACCCACGTTAGCTGAAGAAACCATGAGCCAGCCTGGGTGTGTCATCTCCTCAGGGGGAGAAACTTTTCATCAAACAGAGCTATGGGAGTTATTCTCGACGGAATTATAAAATACAGCTGTTAAACTATAAGCGTGACATTAACTAGTTAACCTCCTACTAAACACCTACGTTACAACTGTCAAACACGTAGAGTAGCACTAACGTTACAACAATAACGCTAGCTAGCCGTTTGTGTCTAAACGGCAGCTGACCAACGCAAAAGCTCATAAATATAGACTTTGGTTATACGACTAACTTACTGCTAAACGATTAATCACATTTATAAAAACACATCGTTCATATCATCCAGTAAAACTGAGGGTAATTGACGGGGTGCCCACAAATTAATGCAAAATGTCCACATCAGTAACGCTAAACAACAGTGACCGGTAGCTAACGTTAACCTAACGATAAGTTACTAGCTATTAACGTGACGTCTAATATTAGCGTTAACGTATACCCGTTTAACACAGGCATAAACGACACGTAAACTACTACACTAACACATACAAACATTCATAGCATTTAGTTAGGTAACTCCTACAGAAATTAAGAGTTTATTTGGCACCCATCTAATCTTGAACGGTCACCCCTCTGGGTCCACTGGTCGCTCGTCCTTCCTTAAAACAGGTGTGGTAGTTTGTTTCTCTCCAGCAAACAACCGTGTGAACAAACAACAAGCTATTCCGTTTCCGTAAGAAATGTCTGAAGCCTTACCAAAGCAGGATTTGTGTTTCTGCCTTCGGTTGATGCTATCTTGATGACTGCATTCATAGAGCATATCGAGTGGATTGGTTCTCCAAATGCAAACCGCTCCTGCAACAAAAGCCCCACCTTCCGGATGTGAAAACTACTGATGACAGGATGTGACGTCATTATGCCGCTCATTGAGTCTGACGTCGACTATTTAGATTTCCACTGGAGCATTTTAGGGCAACTGTTATCATAATGATTGATTGATTAATTGATTGATTTTATTTATGGATTAACACACACACACGTTTACTTAAGTCACTTTTAGAGTATTTACATAGACTTACATTAATTTCCTGGAGACATACCCTAACTCTAACCATAACCACTACTTGCTTAAACCTAACCCTTACCCTGACCTTAACCTAACCCTAATCTTAACCACTGACCCCAAAATCAGTGCTTTACCAATTGGGGACATGGCTTTTGTCCCCAATTGCACAAGCAATCCCCAATCAACTGGTCTTAAGTCTGGTTTGTGTCCCTAAAAGTGACTTAAGTCATACCACACACACAGAATCCAAGGGATAACATGATAAAGTGAAAACACTTATTTCCCACATTACCGTGTGGGACCGTGTATACATTCAATACATTCAACATAAAACTAAACAATACAATCCTGAAATCCAAAAACACATCACCTCAATTTAAGAAATAAAAAATAACAACTCCTGAATCTAATAGAACAGCTTCACAGTATTTTAAAGCAGAAAACAAAACCCCTCCAGCAAAGAGCAGCTGAAAAGAATCATTTGTGAAGAATGGCAGAACATCTCTCCACAGATTTATGCAAGACTGGTATCATCCATGCCCAGGAGGATCCAATCTGTCATCAGCAATAATGGCAGGCATTCACAATACTGAACAATAATAATAATAATAATGACTTTTGTTGCAGTTCATTCTTAAATATGGACTTTCATTATAGTTTAATTAGTCAAACATTCAGTTTTTTTTAATTAATTGGCTTAATTTTTTTTGTCTAAAAACAAATAAAATTGTATTAAATATACAGGATTTGTAATTACTTAACATTTTAGTGCTCATGGTTGTACTCAGTTTTGTTATATATTGTAAATCTGTGACACTGTTCCATAAATAAGTCATGACCTGACTTCTATGAGCCCCTCTCATCTTAAAAACTGGATGTGTAGCAGAAAGCTGTTCAACAACAAAGCACCAGTATAAAAAAAGAAAAAAGTCACTTCTGGCTACATTATTCACCGAGGCACTTTACATGAACTCACCCTGGTATTACAGTTATGCTGAGTAACATATATATACACAGTATATATATAAATAACATCAACAAATATCTTCTGTGTCAGCGTCAGCAAGACCATAGAAACTGACTTGATGCAGGATCACAAAATAGGTTACTATCCATACACACATCTGTGTGAAAACATGACAGTGTGTTTAAGGTCTTAACAACAAATTAAGTACAACATTTTAACATTTTTGTCTTCCACTTTTGAATGTCAAGTCAGTTTTATTTTATAGCCCAATATCACAAGTCACAAATTTGCCCCAAAGGACTTGGATTACACAACAGAAGGGCTTCTCAAGAATGTACTTTTATGTTATAATGGGAATTAATGTAAAATAGTGGATGCCTGGGAGTACAGGTAATTTGTAGTAATTTGGCTTAATACAAAAAGTATGGCCTTTTAACAGCAACAAAATGATAGCTAGTTGAACTTTCATCTTTGGCTAAACATTAACTTTAATAACACATAAGACTCCTCTGGGTCCAGTTTCACAAATGCTAATAAAACTGCATGTACTTTTCTGTAGTACAAATACTCAAAATTCTCCGAAATTCAAAACATCAAAGTCCAGCTGCCTTTTACAGCTGATAGCCAGGGAGAATCTTAGAAATGCTTATGTATGTTTCTCAAATATATCAGCAAAATATATATACAGTATGATAGAAGAGAACAACATGTCATTCAACAATCACTGTCTGGATGACAGCTTGAATAGACAAAAACCTTTCAAAACATTATATCTAACTGATTTTATTCCACCTTAAAGTCATTGCTGTACAGATCTGAACAAGACAAATGGTTTGGTTTTCAGTTAAGAAAACTGGGAAGACAAAAGCACTGTTATGATAGTATTTGAGCTTAGATGAAGCCCCTTTAAAATGGATATATTTCAAATGGAGCTTCTTCTTCACGTCTTCTACATTGTACAACAGTATAGTCAGTGGATTTTTTATTCCAGTGCAGTAATAGTGCTCCCCACGACCCTGGATAACAATAAGTATAGAAAATAAATGTATGGAAGGTAATGGTACAACTGGGGGCCTTTTTAGCTCATATTAATGCGTTTGAGCAGAAACTTATCACTGCATTCTCCCAACAGATTTTGTTAACACAGTTCTGCAGACCAATGGCATCAAACATGAAAAAGTATATAAAGGTCCCAACATGCTTTTCTTCACTTTATTTTCTTACCACTTTAATCGCAGCTTGGGAACAGCGCACATACATTTGTTTCTGGTCTCAGCCCCTCTAGTGTACGGCATGATGAAGGGCACATTATGCTCTGGATTTTTTAAAAGCTCTAGAGGTTTTTCCCCATATATATTCTTGGACAAGGACATTAAAACAACATAAAACACATTCTTGTTGAAACATATTGTTAAAAGGACTGAACGTATATCCCCTCTGTGAATGGGGGGGGTTTGAAGATGTTATTCAAAGAAGAAAAGGAGGGCAAAATATACCAGTATCTCTTAACTATAGTATTTAAAAGTAGGCAAATATTAAATAATTATTAAGTACATCATCTATTGCTTGATATACTATATTATTGAGTAACTTAAATGCATTGGAATTTGACAAGGCTCTCAGAGAGCAGGAGACATTGAAAAAAATTGATAAAAATAAAGTTGTATTCAATTAATCATTTATATTCAGTGTCTCCCTCGAGCCACTACAAGGATTTTGACCTTGCATCTTTATTCTAGTTGTTCTCCCACTTTCTACACAGCTTAGGCCCAGTTTTATGTCTTAGATCACTGAATTATAGGAGACCAGACTCAGTAATGAATGGCACTATGTGCTGGATGCACCAGATTGGCCTCTATGGCTCCACTTTGCTTTTTTTTGCCTCTGTGCATGTAATGGTGTGATGGATTTCTTACATCTATGGTAGAGTATTGATAATAATGACTGTCCATAAAGTTCCCCCAAGAAAAACGAGAGCATTGGAGACAGTGCAAACCTTTGTATTCCTTTATGTGTTTAAGGTCATATTTATGCCAGCAGGCAAAAACTGATGCATTCACAGAACCCCTTGAAAACCAACAAAAATGTGTACAATTTCTGCACTGAACCCAGCCATGTGGATCCATCTATTTAGAATGATATGCTAATAAATACCCATTGGCTGACAGGAATAAGACAGACAGCGTGTCCCAGTTTATGGTCTCACTGCTTTAAACTGAGGCAGCAGATGGTACTGAAGACTTGCTGCCTCCGCTAGATAATGATACACCTAAACCGGAGTGGAGTTATTGCAGAAATTGGCTTACCAATCCTGTAAGTGGGTAGTGTTTTTTTTAGTCAGCAAGTTTGCTGTAATTACTGACAGCTACATTTCAACATTTTACATCTTATTACTGCCTCCTGGCAACAAACTGTAGACTCTTCTTAAGCAATAAGTGGCTACAAGGTAAGGTAAAGAGAAGACAAGGTCAGTGACGTAAACACACACTAATCACCTCACCAGAGTGAGATATACATTCCCAAACTCTGTAGAGGTATGATGTCCAGTCTGCACAGAACAAACCACTAACACATCTCTAAATTGCTGTTAATTCATGCTTTATTGAGTTTATGCCCTTTATTTTGTATTTATACATTAAAGTAGCAAGGTCAAAGTAATCCTTTTTACACTGCATTAAAAATATCAACTGTAATAGTGTATTGTATAATCACATTCATTCATAAAGTTCACAAAGTTAATTTTCAACAACTAGGTTCATTTATACTCTGGTACTTTCACTTCTACTTAGGCAGAGATTTGCAAGATAAGAATTTTTTATTGTATGTTTTGTTGGAGATGATCACTACAAAATGTTTATGGTTCAGTGTAGCACATTTAGAGAACTGCACACACAGGTGAGTAAAAATATCAAGCTCAGGTAAGTGTCCAAAATGTTTTGCTGGTATGTATATCAACTCATACCTCCCATCAAGTGTAAAAATCATAATACTGATAGCATTTGGCACAGTCACTCCAACTTCCAGCAGGGAAAAAAAACTTGCTCTGACTGCCCATGTATGCACAATGCAGATACCAGGCTTTTCCTCTCCCTCACCGCAGGGGAGTACAAAAGTTCACCTTGTCTAACTGGTTTAGATAAATCCCCAGAAAGCGCAGGACTCAGGAATCTGCAGACTCATATAGAGCTAGAAGGCTGATGTTAGACCATAACTTAAGCCAGACTTAGAGAGGGGGAAGGAAATGGTACCATTTCATTTGTGTAGATAGGATGACCAATTCCTCGTGTTTTCGATGTGCTGGCACTTGTGCATCCACAGTTCTTTTACAATACTTCAAAGTCTGGAGAGCTGAGGCCACCTCACCAACTAATACGTGCCACTGCCAGCACGTTTTCTGTTCATATCAGCACTCACTGTCTCCGTAGGCACAAATTCAATTCAAGAGATGATCAACAGCCTACAATTTCTTGCACTGATGCCGTCTATGGCATTATAATTTACAGGGTTGAGACATTTATTCCATATTCTCTGAGAATGCATAACAGTCATTAATGAGTGCATTAACATATCAACTCCAGCAGGTGGAGCCAGAACTGCCGCCAGAGACATAAAACAAGCTGTTCAGTTTTCTCAATTTGGTGTCAAGACATCTCAAAAACCAAGACTGTAACATTTATGGCTTTATGTATCTCCTTTACAACTTAATATGAGCTAATCTGCAGTATCTCATGGTTTTGTTTCAGTGTGCATAAGAAACGGTGTGTTATTATACTGCTGTCTTAAGAAGGAAGAACAGGATATGAAATGAATATCTCTAGTAAGCACATTCCATCTTGTGGGTGCTGTAGCTGGCAGAAAAGCGCATGTTTGGTGAAGAAACATAACCGCAACGTCCACAATTCGATTCTGGCAATCGCACTTTTTTGCATGCTGTTCCCCATCTCTCTCTCTGCTGTCACTATGTAAGGCATCAATGACTGTATGTGTGAAAGGGCTATGAAGGTTTATCTGTACCAAAAGCATTCAATGCTGTTGTCATTCTCAGAACAAGGGGCAACCACCAGGAACAGGACATGTTCATGATTGCTACTCTGAAGTTTCTCCATTTTAACTGCTACATCACCCCACTGTTTTATTTCATCATGTTGGGAGTCCTGAGAGGCGAATGGTTAAGGCACATACCACGTCCCCGGTTCAATTCAAGTCAGGGATTTCAGTTGCTTTTCATACTCCTCTCTTTGATTCTATTGTCCTATCCAATAATGGCAAAATGCCTCAAAAAACTCAGAATCCAAACTTTGACTTCTGCTTTAAAACTTCACACCAGTTAAAATCTCTTTTGCTTTTTTGCTGACCTCTGCAGATTGAGTTCTTAAGTTGGTGTATCCCAACACTCCCGTTGCGATGCTTTGTGTGATCAGAGGTGCAAACTTTAAACCAGAAGATGCCAGTAAAACAAAGTTTTTTGTCTTTGTGTCAAGTATAGTAGCATACTGTGTATCTGCAGCTGCAGGTGTTTAGCACTTGTATAATTTTCCCTCACATGACATACACAGTTCTCATACAGTAATTCATTAAATTTCATCCATGATTTCCTTTTAAAACAGAGGAATGTGTCATACACTGAACTCAGCTTCACTGCATACAGTAATTTGTTTTCTTGGATGTGTATAATTCAGTGTCACAAACCTGCAGAGGCAAATATATCATCTATGTCATCATGGCTGTTGCAGTCAGTGGTCTGAACTGTTGCCTCATATATAGTCCTGCTTCTTTGGTCGTCTTCTGAAGGTCCAGACACTGATAACTCAGTCCTCTTCCTTCGTCTCTTCACCTGTTTCTTTTTGTCACGAATGCTGACTGTAGGAGACTTCAATCGCCTCCTGAGTGACTGAAAACGAGTTCTCAGGCGAACATTTCTCCTCTTTGCAGCAGAAGGCCGACAGGTGTTTGATACTGACCCTTGAGGAGAGAAAGCCCAGGAAGCTTCCTGTCTGAAGGTCCGCAACTTCCGCTGGATGCTGAGAATGAGGACAAATGATAAAAACATGCACAATCAGTATTGCAACAGTGTTGTTTTACCCCAACAACTATATATTCTGTAGTGTTGTCCTTACTTGCAACCTGCTGCCTCGAGGCATTTCATCCTTTGGCACTTTAAACGCAGGAAGGTTAAAAGGCGTTTTTCCTTTTCCATCTTTTGGGATTTGCACCATAGGATCATTTCTTCGAGATGGGTTGCCATGTCTGTGAAAGTAGCAGCTTCTCTTACTTGTTTCTTGAACATTTGTTTCTTCTCAGCTTTGTGTAATTCCTGTGGGAGGGACTTGCCCTTGGGTACCAAAATGATGTAATCATTAGGTAGGTAGCAGCACTTAGTAATTAATATAAAGAAAATAATTCATCTGGCTCACTCACGTACCTCTGTTAAATTCCTGAAAATCTTCAGAAAAGGCTTCATGTCAGCATCAAGAACCAGATCTGAAAAAAAGAAAATCTGTAATGTAAATGCTTAATGGATGTAACATGATTTACTCTGCATGGTAAATGAGATGGTAAGAAAATGCAGCACAGGGTTAAAACTGTTAGGGCTTCACTGTAGATTTTCCTGTAAAGTATCGATGCCACAGAAAGCCAAGCACCTTGTCTGCATGCTAGCAGGTCATTGTGAACTCTTGTCACCTGCCTGCTATGAAAGAGCTGGCATGTTCCCATTTAATTGACCCCCTGCATGCCCTTGACATTGTCTGGGACATCTCAGTCATTATCAAACATGGTTATTATTTGTCTGTAGTCTTCTAATATACGAGGTCCAAACAGTGTCAAGATGAAATTGATGACAGGTAATGTACGATGTCCTCAAATGAAGCCTACTGTGTAAATATTCTGAGTGTAATATGCATCAGTTCTATCCCAACTTGTAAAATTAAAGGAATATTTCACCCAAACAGGAGAATTGTTTGTTTATCCACTCATAATTATGTCAGTTTAAAGATCCCCTTTACACATGTTTTAAGACATAAAAATATCCTGGTTGGAACAATAATCTGTATAATTTTTAAACAAAAAGGTTTAATTACCTAAATAAAGATTCTTGAAATGACATCCACTCCTTCTCACTAATTGAAAAATACTGAATCTATGAATATGCAAATATTGTTCATTTCAAAAGTTTAACTGCTGGGTGCAAGATGTCTCCTACTTCACTAAAAGTCCATTCATAGTGTATATGCAGTGCAGGCTTCATGTTTCCACATCACACTTGTGTAAGTCACATACTGAAATAATTTTGGCTACAAACTAGCTGTGATGTCACAATAGTATCTCATAAACTCACATTCAAGGTAAGAACATATAAACTGTCCCACTTCAGCTGATATATTATTTATTTATATTATTCTGCACAATGAAGTAACAATATTCAAAACATTTTTGAGTGGATGGGGACTTTTAACTAAATTTGTATCTAAATAGAAGGAAGAACTAGATTTGATAATGGAACCAAAGGTCGAGTTGGTGCCCCAGGAAAAAACAATCACTGCATTCAACTGTGAAAACAAAAGTGCCACACCTCTTTCGATAGCAACACCCAGGTCTTCTTTAATCTTCCTGGTCTGTCCCCGATTCTTGACTTTAACAGAAGATTCCTTCCTCCTCTGCTGCTGCTTTTCCTTGTGGTCTTTGGCATGGGGATCATGTGTTCGCCGTTTGGTCAGTAATAACGCATGAGAGGGACCCAGGAACTGAGCCATATCTTCTGGCAGGGAGAAGCATTTGAGGAAGGGCATGGGCTGAAGGTGAGCTACTTCTCTAAGGAACTCCAGGAGCTGCTGATACAGAGTGGACAGACTGGCCAGGACCCCACGGAAAATCACCCTGATGGAGCACAAGGGCAGGTAGATTTAGACTGTGGAAGCTGTTTTCTAAACCAACACAAACTATTTTAAACATAGATCTTTAAAAATCTTACTGCGGTTTGATGCCAACATGCAAAGTTGCCTTGTGCAGGCTAAGTCATAATTCAGCCTCTGTTTACATTTACAGTATAACTGGTTTTAGATGAAAACGGAGATGAGCACTCACCACAGCCGACTGAGCAAGCTGGTTATCACCACATTCAAGATCACAAACTCCTCCCATTTCATCTGCTGCTTTGAGAGTCTGATGCAAATGTTAAAGGACAAACCTGTTATGTAGCATCAAGAAGGCCAAAACCATCAAGCTTAATTCAGACAAAGAAATCCACATGTGCAAAAAAAAAATTAGATCTTTATCAGAGGGGGATCATCAATCAGTGCCATCTCTGGAAAGGATACACAAAAGCTCTGCTGCAGCGATTCAAGGTGCAGCTCATCAGGTGTGCAGCTCCCAGCACTTTGAGACAGAGCCACTCCAGCATGGGTTGACTGGGAACATCACACTCACCAGCCTTGATGCTCAGTCCCCTTAAAAAAACACACACACACACACACACACACACACACACACACACACACACACACACACACACACACACACACACACACACACACACACACACACACACACACACACACACACACACACACACACACACACACACACATCCCATTACAGCTAGGAAATGTTTCCCTATTAAGAGTCTTACTGACACTGTCAAATATGAGAATAAATCATTTGTCTTTACATATCTTATGTCCAATTACATTATATGAAATATACCAAATAATTTTGAAAAAAGGCTCCAATACAGTTCTGATGACTAAATTCTATTTTTTTTTGGACAAATCTAACCAACTACATTTGTCTCAAACTGATGTTAAAGACTGGAGCCTGAGCTCATAAAGACATATTTTTTCTGATCTGCATCATCTAACTGAAGTTCCAGTGCTGGGTTTGTTTTAACCTGTTGCATACTGTGTATGCCAGCTATCACATAGGCGAGTGTTATAAACAACAAGGTTTGTGCCCACAGAACAAACCTTTCCACCTACCTTTGGATCCTATTGGGACACAGATCTGTCAGTTCCTGAAGAGCAACATCGAGCTTCATATTCTTCAGCCTGTTTATGCATTGCTCAACCTGTAACACAAATAACACAAATAGTATAAGTAACACAAATGAGGACACATAAAGTGAGGTGACTCTTCTGATTTTGTTATTTCTACTTGTCTGACTTTTGAATCCTGAATAGCTTGCACGTTTCCCATCACCAGGACTAAAACAGATCCACTATCACACGTCCTGCAGTGGTCGTGGATGTATTAGCTTCATCCACACTCCTCACCTGCTTTAAGCCTTTGAACGTCTTGTTGCCTCTGTAGCTGTTATTAAGGACGTACAGCAGCTCGTAGAGAAGTCTTATCTCCGTTTGAAGAATCTCACTGCGAATAAGCCTGAGGACCTTCTCGTTTTCCACCAAAAGGGTTTTCACATTTACATCTGGAAAACAGCAACAGCACTCAAACATCACCATTTATTGTAAAAAAATACTGACAAAAAAGTTCCACAGTATCGGGGGTGGATCCACGCTCTCTCCCACGTGTGTTGCAAGCGACACATATACGGTGTTTTTAGCGCTCAGACACCACGAAACAAAGTCAAGATATTTTGCTGAGTAGTATACGAGCAATGTACCTGTTTTGGGGCTAAAATGAATACGGACACTGGAAACGGCACTCGGAAAGGGAATGTTTACTCTGTTCCACGGTTCTCCTGCCATGCTGCTCTGCTGCGCCGCAAAACAAGGAAGTCCGCCAGCCAATCGTCTTCGAGTAAATGTAAACGTCAGAGTCTGTGTCTTAAAGGGACAGCAGCGAGTTCAGGGGGTTGATGGTTAACCCAGGATCTTTGGTCTCACAAGATAGTCATTAATCCTGTAGTACTATTCACAATGAGTTCAGTTGCCATGGTAACTAACGCTCCTTCAGGATCACAGTATGAACAAAACACTTGCGAGCACCACAGATCAAAGTGACGTCCTTAGAAATACTGGAAATATAGCAGGATTAGTTTACAGTACGGTCAGTTTCCCAGTCTGGTTATAAAACATGACATCTGTAACAGCTATAGACTTAAGTAGTGGCAGACATAAATCATTTTTATTATTTTGTGAATAGTGAATGTGTTGACTCAATGAATTGATATCAGCATATAAATAAAAAGTGCACAGTGCAAATTGGCAGTTAATGAATGGACATTTTTGGACACACACACCTTCATAAAGACTTTTTCGAATTCTTTTCGAATGTCTGAGAAACATTTCCACTAATTGCAGTACTCCTGTCTACAACAGTATAGCATTACTGTGAATGTCTAAAGGTTATGTGATAATTCATTATACTTCTTTTAATTTTAAAAAACCCAGAAACTTCATAATACATTACTTTTCCATTCCTGGCTAAATGTAAAACATGTATTAAAACTTATAAAATATATTAGCGCTAATTTAAAAACAAAAATCAGGTTTAAGCAATTTTGTCACTGTATTGTTTTCAGCAATACAGCTGCTACTTATACTCTAGTGCTGTGATTAGGTTTTGCACAGTACTGCAGTTATTTATGTCAGATTTTGTGGACAGATCAAGAAAGAGGCTGATTGTTTAAAAGGGTTAATGATTTATTTTCTTAGACATTAAAATTGTTTTTGGTAGCTTTGAATATTTTTTTCCCCCATTTGGTTTCAGATGACACAAAGACAAAATCTGACCACATTGTGTAAAATATACTTTATTTAACAAGTAGAACAAAACAAAGAAAATGAAAATAATCTGAAGTCATAAATTAATCTATGCACTCAATTTACTCATCCAGCTGATGACTTGTAAATTCACTTCATCCAACACAGACTCCTCCGACCTCCCCTTCACTGTCAGCCCATGGTTGCCTCCGTTTAGCCAGAAAACTTCAACTTGAGCTTTCATTTCCTTTATCATCCCATTAAAAAGGACCTAAGCAAAGACAGAAGGCAAAATAATTGGTATGGCAAATGGTAATAATAAAACAAAAAGGCATACATTTCACACCCTGGGAATGAAGTACAACTCACATGACAGGATATTGATCACATTATACAAAATAATAGAAGACTGGACTTTACAGAAAGAAAGTCAGAATATAAATAAAAAAGAATATATGCAACTGATGATTTCAGTATTACATAAACAGTGCATGACCGACAAAGACAGAAATGCATTAATAAAAAGAGCCCCCAACAGTTCTCACTCTGTCACACATGTTGTCCTCTGTGCCGGATATAAACAGCACTGGCATGTGTTCGGGCAGCCCCCTAAGATCTTCACTCCGTTGTCGATGTGCATTTGTCTGTCCTGGGGGGTGCAGGGGAAAAGACAGGCAGATCACACCCTGAACAGCATCCTCTGATTCATCGCTCAGTTGCCTGGCTACAGCCGCGGCGGCACGACATCCCATTGACCTGCCTGAGGAGAGGTCACAGAGGTCACAGAGTGTTCAAGAGACAAACAGTACCACTCAGTGAACTTATGCTATGCTATAGTCTTTATTTCACATGCACAATATTGACATTTCATCTATATAACTGATTATGTTATGGTCAGTTTGTCCAAAACAGAACATTTTTAATGTTATTGCTATAAAATGTGCATCTAGTTTCCAAAATTGTAGTTTACTCATTATGCTCATTTTTTTCCCCCCATTCACATGCTTGTCTATTCTCATTTGTAAGTGGTCTTTTGTTGCCTGGCTTGATAAATTACTAATGTGGATGAAACTTGTTAGGGATGTAGTTGTTCTATTGTAAAGCAAAGTCATACACACACAGAAACCACTCTTTAACTTGTGTGTAAATACACAGTGTATGTGGCACATGCATCTGCTGCTTACCTCCAACAAATATGTGCTTTATGGTAAACTTCTGTAGTGATTTTAAGTAGTGCTATGAGAAAAAAAAAACGTGCAGCAGGTTACTTAACAACAAAATGTATTCATGCTATACAGTTTAGATTGATATTACAACACACCACAGAAATTATCTTTGTATGGACACATTTGTGACTGCTCTTTCTTTCTTGAATGAATGAATATGCTTACCCACACAGCATGGTAAGCCTTAACTCTGTAAGCCAGGTTTAAACCTTTGCATGTAAAACGGAGACAGAGGAAGCCATTTGATGCTAGAGCATGTGCTAGAGAAACCAGATGTTTGAAGTTCATGTCTCCTCCAGCACCATGAGTGAGTATGACGGCTGTGAGAGCATGTTTCACTGAGGCAGGAGCACACAGGGCAGCATCCAGATGTTTTGTCCCAAACGGCACCTTTACTCTGTCCTGAAAGTCAGTGAGCAGTTAGTAAACACGAGCTCTAGGTTACTAACTACACTAACTAATCTAGGTCACTCTACGTGGACGGCAACTAACGGTTACAACCTAATACTGTATTACAAATTACATATGATGAGCAAAAAATAATGATCTGCAATACGTGAATTAGTGAAAAGTTTCCTGCCATCAACCAAACATTTACTTTCCTCCGCCATGTGTCTGCGTATATGACGTCAACTTTCATGTAGCAAAATTTTCGCCGACTTTCCGAGTCGTTGTTCGTACTTGAGGGGGCGTTCACCTGAATTTTCCTAGCCGGGAAGTCATTTTTCCGATTATTCCGACACCACGCGAATGTCGCATTACTCAGTTAACGTTGGTTA
The DNA here is from genome assembly GCA_038419695.1 of Scomberomorus guttatus. Classification (NCBI taxonomy): domain Eukaryota; kingdom Metazoa; phylum Chordata; class Actinopteri; order Scombriformes; family Scombridae; genus Scomberomorus; species Scomberomorus guttatus. The sequence goes on along the minus strand of CM076456.1, from coordinate 22,512,735 downwards.
GCTGTCCGCCTCGTAGCCGCATTCTCAGGTGATGTTTCCATGAAATCTGTGCTTTTTACCTTTTACGAGGCTGTATAAAACGCTCTCCGGTTAGACTGCTATCTATATAATGTTTCACCTCTTACCGTACCTTAAAGGCTCTAATTTACAGTTGCTAGCTGGGTATTTACCTCGTTAAACTTGTCCATCCCGATGTTTCTTCTTTGACCCCCAAACAGCAGAACACAACTACAAATGACTGACCTCTAGTGTTTCGGGGTGCTCATTGCAGCTTTATTAAATCGTTAATGCTCGCTACAGCAGCAGTGGAGTGTAACTAAGTACATTTACTCAAGTACAAATATGAGGTACTTGTACTTTACTTGAGTATTATACATTTTATGCTACTTTTTACTTCTACTCCTCTACATTTCAGAGGGAAATATTGTACTTTTTACTCGACTACATTTATTTACCACTTAAATAGTTACTTCTCAGATTAAGATTTTATATAAAATAATATGTGTACATATTATAACTGTTGTTAAAACTGTCTGCTCTATTATTTCTTTTTTATTTGTTATGGGCTGTGTGTGAAAGGTGCTATATAGATAAATTGTATTATTATTATTGTAAAAAAAAAACCCTGATATATGTTTATGTAATATAATGCATTAGCCTACTATTAATCTACCCAAAGTATCTAAAATTGGCTCCACATTGATAAACTACAATGTTAAAACGTTACATGTATTTGTTAGTGATAAAAACAAACAATATACTATAATAATACAACACTCTAAAAGAAGCCAGCCTGTATCATGAGTACTTAACTAACATTTTGAATTCAGGACTTTTACTTGTAGGGGTATTTTTAGCCAATAGTATTTCTACTTTTACTTAAGGATCTGAATACTTCTTCCACCACTGTCTACCACTATCAGCAATATAAACAACAGTGGCTTCTGGCTACAGATTCTTTTCTTTTTGGTAGCCAGCTACAGAGCAGCAAACGTGGAGCTGACAGGGTTTCTTTGTTCTGCACGGGGACACTTCAGCAGGTCAGTTGATGGTGACAGTGCAGCCTGGACATACACAGATAGAGATCTTTATACCTGAATACATCCTGCATGAAAGACAATACAACCCTGTTCAATAGCACTTTAAAATATAAATTTGGACTTTGTATATGTATGTAAAATAGTGTGTGTGAGGGGGTAAGACAGACTACAATCACTTCAAACATACAAAAAAGTATTTATTTTAAAAATGAGATGTAAAATTCAAATCATAGTCAAACATTCATACAACTTATTCACACTTTATTATTTGGCAATATATCAGATATGAAGGATTGCTCTGGAACTGGATGACAGGTGAATCAAAGTTCATCCTTTCCCTGAAAAACAAACAAAAACATTCATGTTAGGATCAGAAGGACAGGTGTCTCTAGAAAAACAAGTGTGTGAGAAGAAATGTGTGCCACCAGCAACTGAATTTAGACTTGTCTTGTACAGAGTTTACAACAAATAAAAAAAATGAAAAGTGTAAAATTCCTTAAGAGCAGTATACGTTTATCCAACAGTTTCGTCTAAACTGTCACTCATTCAAACTTGAATATTTTCACTACTTATCAAATTTCAAATCTTATTGTGTAAATAAATGAAAAAAAAAGGAAAAATGTGTTAAACTTTTCAGTTTACAGTTTGCTACATTTAAAGCTCCTACACACACCCACACAGGTGTTTTATTAATGTTGCCTGATTAGACCTCTAATGGCACAGGCTTTCCAATATCAAGAAATACTGATTATTTATACTCTTGTGTCTTGTGTTATGACTACTACTACTTACTACTACTATCTACTTAAGACTGTGTGGGCATGTACAAACACCTGATTGACATCTCCCTCACACTCCTGTTAGTTTTGTTGCACCTGTTAAAGCGGGACAACTTACACCTTCATCACTGGGTACACGCCAAAACCCCACCGACACCGTTTGAGCCTGTTGGCTATGGTTTCAACTCAAAAAACAGCACATGCCATTGTAAACAATAAAGACTAATAAATACATGGTGCACGGCTAGCAGTGGCTGAATGTACCGTCCTCTGCCATCACTTTTTGCCGCCTCATATGCCGCCTCCACTCCTTTTAACCAGGTTTCCCTCCCCCTGTTACGTAACACGCAACAGGCCAGCGCGGCCAAATGGAGCGCAACTGTTGAAAACACCTGTGTGGGTGTGCAGGGCCTTTACTGTTATAAGTAATTTTTATGTTCAACTTGTGTTATTTTAGGAAGATGCAGTGGCACGTTTACACACACCAGAGGGAGCCACACACTGAAGAGTAGTAAGGTGTGTCTTGAGGCCGAGTATATATATTTCTCCTTATTACAACTATTGCCAATGAAAAGCTTAAACCAAATAATGTATTTGCCACAGTTAATAGCTATTCTAATTTATTCTACTACAGGTTTGTCACACCCAGGTCCTGATGTCCAGTGATGTTAACATGATGTTTTTATTGAGGCCTTTGCCCACACTACCTCCTCAATCATGTACAAATTAGCAGGCATGTCTATAATACAAATTATTGTAGGCCTCTAAAAAGTCTAAATGTTTAGTGTGAAAGAGACCTAATACAGAACAGAACAATTATTACTCTATATGTAGGAAAGATGAACTATTCTGTGTGTAGGTCTGTGTAGTTGGTGACAGTGCAGACTATTACACATATTACATCTTTGTCTCTAACTTTGTCTCTATCTCAATCAATAACTGGTTGGATGCTCATATATAGGATATGGAAGTTTTCACTGAAAACAGGTCGTATAAACACTGTGGGACTGACAAAAGGAAAAATTACAATGAATTTTTCACAGAGCTGAATTTATCATGCCAGAATAACTGTCGTTGCCCTCCTGTCAAAATGCCTACATCACAAGATTAATGATAGCTTCCATTCTGCCTTAACGTTCTGCCTTTTCATGGCAACAAGGAGCAAAACTTATTGGATCAGGGAAAATGGTTATATTTAATTTTAAAATTAGCTCTGTGGTTAAATGTCAAGAAAAACATACAGTATGTATGTACTGTAAGTGAAATAAGGAATAATCCACAAAAAAGGTGCATGTCAAAGCATCAACATATGAGTGTTCAATTCTTGTACATAAACCTCATAGTAGATTATTTGTTGATACAAAATACTGCAAAAGAAGAGTTTTTTCACTTTTTTTGTTGACAGGGGCTTGCTACTGTTTCAGCATGCCACCATTTCTACATGGGTTTTTCAACACTGTGCAGTATGTATTTAGAGCCAGTTAAATGGCCTGTACTTGTATAGCGCCTTTCTAGTCTTCCGACGACTCAAAGTGCTTTTTACACTACGAGTCACATTTATCCATTCACACACATTCACACACATTCATGTGCTGAATGGGTACAGGAGCTAACATGCAAGATGAGCCACAGCCGGCCCTCATAAGTGCTTTTAAGTTTTACTACATGTGTATTAAAAACAGTCTTAAATGGCATAACTGGGTTTAGACTCTGGTGTTACTGATGTTATGTTGAAAGCTGAGGTGAGGTAAAACACCACCAAAGTCACTCTTGATGAACGTGAATCTTAATGGTGCCCTTACCTGCGTCCTGTGGCAGAAACATGGAAACAGGTCGTCACTGGGGTGTTCTACAAGCTCCATGCCCTCACGAATCTTGGGCTCTGTGACCTGGAGTTTGGCGTATTCCTACAAGAAGAAAATCTAAATCACAGAGAGGAATATAACAGACATCCTGATAACAACTATGCCATTAGAACACATTTCTGAATGAGGTGAAAACATTATATTCAGTAATTAATGTAATATAGTGCGAATATATTAGGGAGTGGGGTCATATTGTCTCATAATGCTGTTGGTATTACTGTTTGTAACTACAAAGCGAGTGTAAAAGTGAGTCATTATGGCAGTTGTGTCAGGCATAAAGGTTTTTACCTGTAGTTTTTCATTAGATCAATTCCTTTAACTCTGCAACTGCGGAAATATTACCTGGAAAAGTTTGTAGTAATAACAAAATATCTTGTCTCCCATAAGATGATTGCGGGAAAACTGCTGACCCGCCAGTGCAATTTTCTTTGCCTGAAAGACACCAAGATTCACAGCAACTTGGGTTATTTTTTTCAATCACAGCCACACAGAGAAAATCTACTCCATTCTGACAAAATAGTTATTTACGTTATTTAAGTCATTTACTGTATGTTACTTTTCATAGGAGTTAACACAGAAACACTAAATATACACCTAACATGTCCCTAACACATTAATCTGAATATGATTGAGTCAAATTGGATAACAGCCAAAAACTGGTAAAGCAGTGAGTGATACTCTTTTTAAATACCACTCCATAATCATTATCTAGTCATCATCACCTCTTCATCGTGGTCACGAGCCCACTGGATCTTTTCCAGCAGGTCTCCAAGGTCCGCCTTGATTGGGATGTAGTGCTCCCATGGCCGCAGCTCGTTGTAGAAATGCTCGTAGTAGCCAGAATCCTGCTTTAACACGACACTGTCTCCTGCCAGTAGGTACGGCAAACGATATGCTGCCACAGTGCCGTCGATATTTATTTGGTACTTGTACTGGTGGCGGACATGGAACAAAAAATAAAAATTAAATTCAAATGAAGTAGAAAATTGCTTAATATTGCCAGTTAGAATAAAAAGAGACAGGTTTAATAAATTAAATGTGTGTCTGAATGTAATTTCTTATGTGCAGATGAGTCACCCAAAAGCTGCAACATTTTTAAGAGATTTCAAGTATAACTGAAGGCCTAATTGTCATTTAATTGTTTTCAATTGTCATACTATGGCTTATCAAGTTATGTCCAACCTGTTGGAAAGCAATTTTCCATTTACACATTCCATTACAGATTTGTTTCTGACCAAGCTAATGTACATAATTATAGTAGTCACTGGTCTTTTAACACTGGCTTGGTCCATCATCTCCTGAGAAAAATATCTGGGTCTGAAGCTTGTTAGAGGCTTTTCTTTCCTTCTTCATCAAACACTAGGTTACTTCAGCTCTCTACTCTTTCATGCTATGCATATTGGGCACACTCAGCTTGTCTGAGCTTGTTTGCTGCAAATACCTTCTTTTGGTTGTAAAACAATTAGCTGAAAGCTCCAAAGAGCTGCAAATGTTCCTGTTAATTCTTACGGGGTATAGCAGTACTAGCAACTCTTCATTATTACACATTTGTTTCAAGGTTATCATCAAAAATATCACTTAATGAAGCTTTAAAGACCCCACAATTGCATAATAAACACATTTTTTACCTGAGACATTTTTGGTATAACTTACATCAGACACCAGCCATGCTGGTGCACTCTCACCTTGAAGAAGTCAAAGAAAGAGACATGTTTGACCAGCGGCCCGTAGAGACTCTCATCATGTTTGAAGAAGAAGAAGTTGGTAAAAGCAGCATCTATCATGTTGGGGTGAGCCCTCGAAAGCTTGACCAGCTCCAGGCGCTCCTGACGACTGTCCCGCCCTCTCCAGAAGGCTGTAGCATTCTTCTCTGGCCATGGTGGCCCTGTACTGGCCTGCACTGACATCATATCCAGGCTTACTCTGTTAATTAGATGGACAATATTTTGTATGTCAAATCTCATATACATAGATAATAAGAAGGTGGACATAATGACATGCATGCATATATCACTTATGAATGTCATCTTATTATTTTGCCCATATAAAGGGCTGACCTCATACTGCTGGCCTCATTGCCTTTAAATCACATTTTATTTGTACTCTGGAGCACAAACATTGCTTTTTTTCCCTCATGAGAAACTGCTTCACAAGTTCATTGTTGTAATTTAAACATAATTTTGTCATACAGAGATCAGCAACTACAGATACAAAGGCACACTGGGATACATCTGGTGAGCGAATATCGCTCATTACACGGTGAGTTTCTGCAGGGCATAAAGTTAATGTATACTTGTTCTGGAGAGCTGTTTTGCAAACTCAATTTAGATGTAAAATAACATTTGCTGGCAAAAATATTTTGCTGTCACATCCATACAAGCGGTTTTGCAGTGCATAAAAATGCATGAAGCATCACTTTATACAAGCTGAGAGGTGAGATGAGGAAATAATAAGCTTCTTGACAGTTTTTTTTCTGTTGAATTATTCAGTCTGCACTGTGACAGTGTCTGCTTACACAGGCCCACTTGTCCCCAGTCATCTGCCAAGGGAAGCAGGGCATGTTATGAAACGTCATATGCCAAGGATCACCTCACATTTCAAATCCAATCCGGTGGACACATTAGACTAAATTAACATTCACACTGGAGTGCTTTGAAGGAAAGCATTTAGGTAAAAAAACTTTTTTCACACCTACTCCTAATCTTGCGGCATAATTCACTTCCCCACTTTGACTTGTATGTTTTTTAGCTGGGACTCTGGTTGGCTGGTTCCCGTTCTCCACAAAGAACTTTCAAGCCTACAGGCAGTGAGTATTTGATACTCAAAAGCATTGGCGGCAGACTCTTGTACAAAATTAATGATATTGCCAACTCTGCAAACTCTTGTGTAAATTAAGTAACATTTATTCTGCACAAGAGCTGACAAATATTTTAGTTACAAAATTGCTGAACATTTGGTGTATGGATGCATAGCTTTACCTTCCCATGGTCTCAAGGACAGACTCTGTCAGGTCATAAGTGGGCATAACAATATCTCTGGTATTGTTAGAGCCACACCAAGAGAAGATAGGATGAATCTTCTGTGTGGGTTTCCTCTTCTCCAACGGCCAGTCACCCAGGTTAACAAAAAACTCCATATCAGGGAGCTGCACCTGGACACACAACACAGCAAAGCACCATGGAGAGGGAAATGCACCTCTAAAATGTCATCCAAGAGCAAGTGATCAGAAATATAATAATATTTATAATTTCAGTACTACAAATGTAGTTTAAAAACAGCTTACCTTTCTGCTGAGTGAGAGGAGGATGGCATCCATAAAGATTCTGAAACCTACATGCTCACCAAATGTTTTAACGTAGACCTAAAGGGAATGAAAAGCTACATGAACATAAAAACATTGCATGCGTTATTATAAAATATCTGTACATACTGTATACACGAAGTCCTGTTGCAGCATAGTGAAGCATTATGAATGCTGACTTGAAGTTGAAGTCTTTTAAGATGAAGATCAGTCTATGGAGAGTTACAATTTAGCAATAGACTAATAATAATTTAGTTTTAATAAACAAACGTATATAGTCCATAGAGCCAGCCTTCATGTATAAAAACAAGGATTTTGCATGTATCTAAAAATAACTAAATTTGTAAGAAGACACTCAACCTGTCAGAAAACATAATGTATAAATTACAATGGGACTGTAAATAATTGACAACTGATAAATTACTGGATGTTCCCAGGTAATGCTAGCACTGTGCGAATAGCGCTTTAGACATATCACTATTACAGCAACCTAGATTGACTTCCACAGTGGTATTCTGAGATGACTGTACCCTTGAACACCTGGTTGGTACACTGTTCTTACAGGTGTATCACACAGCTCCAGGCTGTCCTGGCTTACTATGTTATCAAATAGCCCTTATTGTTATTCAGCCTAAAGAAATACTACACTTTATTACTACACAGCCCTTTAGTTATGATTGAATTTGAAAGAGAAACTGAGGAATTTTTGAGAAATTACTTATGTGTTACATCAAACTAGTCAGTAATAAGAGTCATTGTAAAGGCAGTTTTATTCTGTCACTGTTTTAGCTACAGTTAGACCAATATATCAGTTTGATGGTAGATCAGGCTGATACTGACCATTTGCTCCAGGGGGAATTACTCAACAGCTTCAGTAACGTCTCAAGAGTGAAAAACCTACAATGAAACATATCTCATGCTGCCATTAAGAGCTGCCAACCCTGGTAAAATCTTTTCATTCGTCTCTTTTTTAGTGTAGTATAAAGGCTTTTTCAGAAGTGTGTCCATGTTGACAAGAATGAAAAATAAAACACCAAATATGGAACGTCTTCACATGCTATCTGATATTGACAGCTATGATCTGATGATCAGCAATAGTCCAACATAACTCATATTTGTCAGAACCCATCCACATCATATACTCCACTCTGCTATCTTATTATATCCAGTGTTTCTGGTGTAATACTTATCCCAGTCTGAGGTACCTTGTTGTCTTTGACAGTGTAGTGGCAGAGGCTTTGTCGCTGTCCAAAGCGCTGCGGGATCTCCTCAGCGTTGCGATCTGGGTCAACACTGGCGTAAAGGGACAGGTCCCGGTCTATCTGTGGAAAGGACTGAGGACAGTGCATGTGGGCCTCCCATAGGGAGCCAGTGGGCTGGGGACAGTCACAGCCCTCATGGTAGACTGGGCCTGTAGAGGGAAAATACATGTAACATCTTTGTCAGTTACTAGAAAAACACAGCAGATGAACATGCAGTTATACAGGATGAGTAGGGAACAAGTACATGTCACTTGTCTTAATGTTAGTATGGTTATTATTATTATTATTATTATTATTAATATTACACATACTATGTAGATCCCTTTTTGTGTGAGCATTCAAAGTACTAAGTTGATGTCTTTGGATGTCATATCATCCCAAAACACATTTTGTAGGCAGTTTGGATTGTATTCTACCTTTCAGGATGAACGGTGACTTTGCGACGTGTTCATTCTTAAGCAGAATTCTGATGTGAAGGTCCGTGTAGCTGGCATACATTCTGTAGCGAACCAAGAAGGACCCATCATGACGATCCAGAACCTGGATCCAAATCCTGGTGAACTGCTCCGATGGAGATACAATCTTCACTTCAAAGGTTTTCTCCCCGGGTGATGTTGTTAAACTGTGGAGGGGAGAACATGTACAGCTAAATGTTCAGAGAGGAAATATTAGCATGCTGCCTTTGGGGTAAAGATTGGAAGATTGGTAATTAATATGGATGCCTCACATCACCCAATAAACCCAAATTCAATTGATACAGAGTTATATTGTCAAGACATAGTATTTAAATCCTTATGAGACTAACTCTGTAATCATACAACTTCATCCTATATAATGTATATATACGGTTTAATTTCAGACTAAATGTGCCAAAATAATCATATTGTTGTTGTCTTAACTTGTAACTACACTGTAATTAAATGTAACAAGTTGTGCAGACAGGATGTTGTAGATATAATCTCTTGGCCTCTTGGTATTCACATGATGTTATTGTGTCGCTTCTGTACCAGCAGACAACAATAATGTCGTGTTTTGTAGCAGGCAAGACTTGAATGGAACCGAGAAACTGATAGCTATCTTTGAGACGCAAAGCATGTGTGAAAGTGACACCCAGTGACACCTTCATTGGGCCCATGGGAGCTTTTTGATGAAGGGGGTCATTGGAGGTTGGCTCACATGTTTCTCCCTGGGGCACAAACTTTCATGTCTGCTCTCTCACCATTGACTAGTTTAAAGTTTCAGCTTTCATACTACACCTCATGCGGTTGAAAGATTTACTACGTCCTTTATTTGTAGTTATACACTAGGGGCAGACACCAACAGAATACACAGACTGCTGAGGAAGGTGGGGTCTCTCCTAGGGGCCAGCCTGGACCCAGTGAATGTGGTGGATGAGAGGAGAATGCTGGTCAAATTGCTGGCCATCATGGACAACGCCTCTCATCCACTTCATGACACTCTGGCCCAGCACAGAGGAGAAAGTTCAGACCCTATAACCCACCCATGCACCTGGACATTTGCTCTTTTGCACAAACAGCTCCTAAATAGCTTTTGGATATTTCCACATTTGTACATTTCCTGTAGAGTGTATTGTTTATTTTTATCATTATTCTTATCACTACCCTTATTTTAATTTTTATTCTTGTTGTGTTATATTATTATATTGCTTATGCTGCTGTAACAGGGATTAATTAAGTACCTACCTAAATTGGAAGGAGGTTATGTTTTCATTTTGCAAGTAGGACATCTCAAAAAGAATCATACAGGCCTGAATAGGAAACAATTTCCTGTGGGGGGACTTGTGTCACATTTGAGTACATTCATTTTTTTATGGGAAAGCTAGACATCAGGGCTTTTAAGTTCTACTGAATATTATCCAACATATTTTCTTTAGCAAAACAAACACTGAAGACAGCCTGCAGACAAAAATAACCATAATAGGGCCTTCATCTTTCCTAATTGGAGAGTTGTTCAGCAATGATTAAGTCTTTGTCACATACTGTGGTGTTAATTAAATTACAGTAATAGACACAAATCATGTCGTCTAGCTCTCGCACAATTACCAAGTAACATTATTACACAGTATTTTCATTTATATATATGAAAAAAACATAATTTATTGTGCTCAAACTGACCAATATTACCACATTATAAGCTCCATAGTAGGATGCTACGTGGAGCACTTGAAAGCAGCATTGCTTGCCAATTAAATTTCACAGGTTGTCGCAGCTGGAAAACCGGTCGTAAAAAAATAACGGCGCCATAACAGGCCTAACTGTTACTCACTTTCTCCCGGAGTTGTCCACCGCCTGTATGTAGAAAAATCGAGCAGGTAGGACGATGTTTGCCTCCAGTCCGGGTCCCCACACTAAAGTTTTGGCAGCGCTGGGTACCGAGTCTGCCAGAGCCCCCGGGAGTTCATGTCTGAACAGATCCAGACAGACGAGCAGCAGCAACCACGAAAATAGTCGAAGCAACATGATTGTCCAGCCAGCGTCGACTTTCCGTTAACGTCAGCCGTTACTCGTCTTCCTACACAGCTTCACTACCTGAACTTGCCATTGTTGTTGGTTTAAAAATGTCCATACCACAAGAGGATGACTATAAGTCTTTAGGTGACGTTTTGGACGTCAGTCAGTTCAGTTTCCATTTGGTGGAGCAAAATTCAACAGTGGCATTGCCAGCGGTTTATATGTGGCTAACATACACACATCATTTTGTGTTTTTTGTGTGTGTTCAGTGATAGAGCTCTTACCGTTAGCTACTCCCAAAAATCTTGTTTCTTCTATAACTATCTGGTAAATGACCAGGGGGCGGGATCAGCAAGCACGATGCCGCTTTCCGATTGGTCGGCGCTCCACCGAAGCGATTGGCTGAAAGACCTCCTGAATGAGAATGATTGGACGTTGATCCGGAAGTAAAAGTCTTTTTTTTTTGTTTTTGGAAGAAAAAGAGTAAAAGCCGTAGGTAGAGTGAATGGGATTTAAGCATGGGTGTATGGATTTTAATTTTGGTTTATTTGGTGGCAATTTTTTATTGATAATGTTCCCTCTCTTCCTCTCCTACACACTTACTCATCCCCCACCAAACCCACACTCTCTTCCCTACTAGACAATATTTATATTAATATTAATATATGAAATTGAAATAGTCAGCTACATTTTTGCACCCAAGTGCAGTATCATAATTTGGCTGTAAGTGGAGGAATTTATAACAGTAATGGATTTAAACTCTCTAAAACTGACCCTCCTTTCTAGGCAATTTAAAAAAATAAAAATAAAAAAAATAAACCAACAACAGTAACGTTTCTTGAGTTAAAAGACAGGTTCATCCAGCAGATGGCTCAACCAACCAGATGGGTGAAAAATATTTGGGGAGATGAATAGCATTGTGAAATGATATAATTATCACGGTAATATTTCTGAGAAATGCATTTTTCTTGTGAGATCAGGTAACTAATAAAAAAAAAAAAACATGCTGCACTTTCAAGCCTGCTTGATGTGAGAGTAAACATCTCCTATCTGCTAACTAAAATGGTCGCTCATGTGGAGGTCCTGAAATGAGGTAAAAAGCTCCAGCAGGAAACATTATGTTGCACCCAAATACAAGCAAAGTGACAGCAGCTGATTCTGGTTAGGGACCAGTGAAACAGAGCTCTCAACTGTGTACATCAATCAATGTTTATTTCAGTTTGCTTTTGCATCAACATATTTTCATTTCTTTTTTGTCAAGGAATTTCTATTACACTAGTATAATATCAATAAGAACAAAAAGTGGTAGAATCCATTTAAATAAGACAAACTTTGCTGCCATCATTGAGAAAACCAGAGAAATGATTTTTCAGGATACTACAGTGCGAAGAACTACAGAGTTCCAGTGATTTAGACAGAGCCAGAATACCAGATACAGTACCAGCAGTAACAGGTACAACATATACAGAGAAAAATATCCCAAGAATGTCTTTATCTTTTGTTTTTTTTTTTGTTTCACCTTTCTCCCAAGATTGAACTGTACAGTTAATATAAAAACCAAAAACATACAAACCAAAAACATACTAACAAAACACCCTGTCATTAGAAGTCTGATTTTTTTTTTTTTAATTTTCTGTTTTTGTTAGTTTTCTCTGCCACTGAAAGAACTGCACTGAACACAAATCTCATTGACGGTACAGAGATAGGAGAGAAATTGATTTTTTTTTTTTTTGTCAGGTTGAAGACACCTCATTGAGTCAAATAACATGTAATTCCTAAAATCCATGTGGCTCAGCTTTTGGATTTCAGGTGACTTAGGTTTGGTGAAAACAAATGGGTTTGAAGGCCATTTAAGCCTAAGGAATGTCTCAGCAGCCTGACAGGAAGCAGGCAGAAATGACTAGCAATGCAGAGAGACTCACTTGTGTCTGTGTTTGTTATTTTTTAGGCTTTGAGTGTATATGTCACTGTGCATATTTTATGTGAGAATGACATCAACACGATCAAGGCTAAAGGCTTAATATGTGTTGATGCTTGTGTGCATAAAGGCCTGATGTGTGAGAGATTGATATCAATAATCCTCTGTTTGGTTTTTCAGATCAATTCAAACTACAGACAAATACACAAGTACAAGATATCCTCCTCAAGTTAATGCTGTTTTCCTGTGTCATGTGGCTACCCATTGACATGTACAACACAATCACAATATGATACACAACCATGTATCATGAAACATTTGTTGTTTTTAACATACACGAGCCTTCCTTTGAGAGGCCATCACCATCAAATATAGGACTGCGACAAGAGGATATCATAGTCATCAAGAACAATATTGAACGAAAAAAGTAACATATTTGCCTTCAGTTGAAATTGTTGCAAATGTTTTACACATGTACATAGTTTCTTCACTGACTCACATCTGAACATTACTGGGAAAAAAAAAAACTTCTCCTGAACCACTGACTGATAAACGACTCACAAGAGAGTTGGTAGCGATTAAATGGTCGTGATACCAGCTCCTCTTTGTACTGCCATCACACAGACAGCGACGATCACTAAAACAAACAAACAAACTGTGATAATGAAAAGAGGGCCACCCGAAAACGCTGGAAATGCGCAAATCACGACTTTTAAAAGACGGATGTGGAGAGAGATGGGAGGGTGTCATTCATTTCTGATTGCTTTGGCAGAGAAAGAGTGTGTTGTTTAAACATGTATGGCACTCTTTCTCTCTTACACGCACACACACATACACACACATAACCTAATGACTTGCTAAACTTGTACATTTGACAAAGGCAGCTAAAGACTAAAATGGTGAACCAGCAAGAACAAAATAAATAAAAAACACCCTCATGTATTTTTTTTTCCTTTAAAAGAAAACAGACTTATTTGACTTTGATAAATGCCCTCTGTGGCCAACTCCAAGGACTATGTCTTATCTGACTACCACATATTAGCTCTTTGTTAGTTAGTGTACAGTGAGTGGATTCACTCATCTTGTTTTTTATGGCACGTGAATAGTACATAGGTTTATAAACACACTGTGTCCAGAATACTTTTTTAAAACTCTTTTAAGCCTTTGCATACGTCTCACACTAATCTGTTCTCTGTTTTTATACAATTCTGGTTTGGGGAGTGAAATATTCCACGTCATTGTTTAACACTTTTGTAAGTAGCAGCAGCCGAAAAAGTGAAATTAAATCAGAGTGATTAGACTGTGCAGAGTTAAGTGTAAATACTACGGATTTGTGTTTGCACTGTGCAGCCCAGAGTAAATGGTAAGAACATAGTTTTACAGTAGCATTATTTTTAGTGTGTGTAGAGAAAGCTAAATATGTGCATTTATACTGTGTCAAGTAATATTTGCTCAGACTAAGAAAAACATTTTAACAAACCAAAAAAAGAAAATAAAAAAGGGAAAGGAACACAAGTTTTGGCTTAATAGCAATGCAGGTATACATTTCCCTTTTTATATATAGTTTTTTGTCAATATTTCAAAAAATATAAAGTTTTTCATAGTTTCTGTTGTTGGCTTATATCATTAAATAAAACTTTTTATTTTTGTATCTCCTGTTAAAGTAGCATGCTGCTTTTTAATATGGCAGTTGGATATTTTTAATAGTCATCCATTTTAGTTTCATGCATTTCTTGTTGGTTTCTTAACTTTTGACTATCTACACAGTGAGGTCCATAAAACCCAGCCACACACTCGCGCACACTCACTCACACACACACACACACACACACACACACACACACAGACAGACTTGTCGGTTATCTCCAGTTCCATCTTCAGTTCGTCAGGTGCTGCCATCCTCTCTCTGTCCTTCTCACCACATATCTAGACAAGGAGCCTGTCCTTGTCCATCAACAGTGTGACAGTGCCGTACACATAGCCAGTTCAGAAGCAGCAAAGACAAAGTCACTCATGAGTCTTTCTTTTAATCTCATCTGTAGAGTGAAAGTCCCTGTCCTGGCATAAAGCTCCCAGCAGTCCCAAGGGCAGTCTCAACCGTCTGTCCTGCTATTAGAACTGGTACCACTTCTTGTCCTTGCACTTTAACATCAGCTGTAAAGAAAAGTCACAAAATGTCAGTGGTGAGGAATAAAGTTATTATCGCGTCCTTGTATGGAGTGGATTTCTTTGGAGTAACACCACATAAAAAAAAATAAAAAAAATAAAAATTAGCATCTAATTGTAAGAGTAAATAGATGAGAACATAATGTAGAATAGTTGCCACCATGAGGTCTTTTTAGGGGATGAAGAATGTCAGTAACAAACTAATGTTACTGTACATCATTCTATTATTGTGTATTTGTGTCATTATGAAAATGAGAAAAAGGGAATGCGATGAAAGCAGTTGAGCTTGTTTTTTAATTCAATTTTACCTTATTTTTTACACTATTATGTATTTTACATATACAGTATGTTTCCAACAGCTACAGTGTAACTTAAAATAATAAAATTCTTAATTTTTGAAATCTTTTTACAATAATTCAGTAATATTTCCAAAGCTTAACTGACCAAAAATCATTCATGCATTTTTCAGTTTCATTTAGTTCTTCTTTACCGTATCCTAATTTTAATTTTATTTCATGTTACAACAGTATTTGGAAGGCACATTTTTAAATAATATTAAGATTAAATTAAAATATCCATGTTTTGTATTGTAAATTTGGTCCCTACTAAACATATTCTATATTAAATATTAATAGTCTTCTTTTTACCTCATGAGCATGTTTAGAGAAGGTTTCTGCACTGGTCATCATTAGGGCGGTTCGTTCTTCCAGCTCTCCCAGTCTCTGGCCTCTCTCATCCAGAGCAATGCGAGCCCGAGCCAGATCACCCACAGCTCCACTAGCTGCCACCTTCATGCCCTCCATCCCTGCTTGCCCGGGGATGTGCTGGGCCAGACTCCGAGAAGCCTTCCCAGCTGCTGCCTCACCAACTGTGGAACACATCAGATAAACAAGAACGAGAGACAAAAGCATTAAATAACAGGAGAAATCAAAATAAACACATTCTGGGTTAATATTATGGCTATGGCATTTTAGCAAATTGTTAGTTGTACAGTTAACCTTAGGTTAGATATTGATGAATTAGTTGGATTAGCACCGACTGGAATGAAACACTTTATATAAAGGAAAAGATAGAAAAGACCAAAAAAACGCACAGAGCTCCTCTCTGTCGAAGGTATGGGCATTTCCTCCAAAGAAGCCCTTTAGAAAGCCTCTGTTCTGGGCTTCTGGCGTTTCTATCGGAGTAAACAGCTCTCCCAGCATTTCCTACAATGAATGAAATGAAAATTAAATTTAAAAAAATGCTTAACAAATTATACAATTGTTATAGAACAATTCTTTCTGATGTGGACCCAGAGGTGTTGCTGAAATTTGTTGATCACACATTGGTCATCACTGAGATTGGGTGGGTTTTTTCCTTTTATCACTTTTGTGAAAACTGATATAATTCTGACACATATATAACTATATGATAATGTAAGTCCTAAAGT
Organism: Scomberomorus guttatus; assembly: GCA_038419695.1. Lineage (NCBI taxonomy): Eukaryota > Metazoa > Chordata > Actinopteri > Scombriformes > Scombridae > Scomberomorus > Scomberomorus guttatus. The sequence continues at coordinate 22,496,504 of CM076456.1, read as the reverse complement.
TGACCTTCTCCTACATTGACAACATTTCCCTAACAGAGGAGAACTAGACCTTAATCTGAGTAACTACTGTTTTCCTGTAGGTGGCAGTATGGCAGCATCATGTTACCACCTCCACTGATGACTGTTCTCATTAGTGAGAGTGCAGTGATGACTCTTAGTGAGGATAAACACATCTATGAATATAAATGTACCTATGCGTACACACGCATGCACACGCTGTAAAATCATATCCATGCAATCAACCTAGTGGAGTTCAAACCACTATGACAAGTGTGACATTTCACTTCAGTGGCCCCCGTCAGCACCGAGCTTCACCTGGGGTGGGAACAATAGCACCTGCTTATTTACTGCATCAATACTTTTCTGAACTCAGAGCCAAAATGTGAGACAACACGAATTAGAACAGTGTTCATGTGTACATCAATACATGCATGGATGCCTTTCATACACACACACACATACATACATACACACACACACACACACACACACACACACACACACACACACACACACACACACACACACACACACACACACACACACACACACACACACACACACACACACACACACACACACACACACACACACACACACAGACTGCAGTGCTGACCTGCAGGTTGTCACACATCTCCTGGCTGTATGTAATTCTCTGGATCTCTGTTGGGGAGCTGAGATACAGCGCCTGCCCCCCGTTGGTGAAGCAAAAGGTTCTTGCAATGCGCATGTCTGTCAGAGGCAGGTAATTGACATCCATCAGCGGTCTTAGACTGGGCAAACTGTGGGCAGAGTGAGAACCATAAAAGACATGTACTCTGCAAAGCAAACAGCACCACACATCACAGTCAAATTTGGGATACATGACAGGAGAAAAGTAAAAATCATGATTATCTAATCAGTATTAATCTCAGCATTATTTATCACATTTTTTGGTAACAAAGTAGTTTAATAGTGGACATTTGACAGATAGAAAACTGCCTTCAGTGCCTGTGTGTGAAACAGCTATAAATAAAACTTCAAATGAATAAATCACATGAAATCAAATGGTATTCTTAGAGGTAAGAGGTATAAATAAAACAGGACAAAACTGTGCCATTAATTAGCATAAAACCAAGTAGTAAGGATTTACTTCTACATAGGAAATGCAGTTACATTGCACTTGAAGATTTTCTCTGCTGTGAAAAGGTATATTTAAAAAAAAAACAGAAACCAGTTAGTGACAGTGTCCTCAAATTAAATACCCGTAATTTATCATAGTTTGCCTGTGAATAGGAAGCACTTTATGTGATATATCAGAGCAGGCACTCTAAACGCAAAGCATCAATATTGCACTCAACCAAGTCTAATTAATTGTGAATAATAATAACCTCTATTATTATATGATTGATTGTGCAGCCTGGTCTTTTTTTAAAAACTCAAGAAGCAGAAAAATATGGTAAAAATCTTAGTTTAAACAGACATCTGATAAAACAGATCAATGTAAGACAGATGTATAAGCAGCAGTTTGTCATAGGATTTGAAAACACATTATTCAATGTGATGAGTGCGTGAGGTCATACCTGAGTGTCATGACGTGTCCATTAGCACAGAAGCAGGCCAGGCACACACTGTTACATACAGATACCACGTCGGCTCGCAGCACAAAGGATGACTCTGTGATGTTGTGGACAAAGAGGCAAGACTGCGAGGGCATCAAGAATACTTTGGCCTGCCTCTCGGAGCACACTACAGCCAGATGTCCCTCTCCGCAGGCGTCCTGGGAGGATGATGGTGAAAAATTTACCAGCTTGCGCCTCCGTGGTCGGTCAGGGTCCTCGGGGGCATTGAGGTCTCGCCAAATCTCGTAGGGGCTTTGAATGTGTGCTCCCATGCAGTCCAAGAAGCCAAAGCGCAACACGGAGCCTTTCAGCATCAAGACCATTCCTGGTGGTGTTTGGTAGAGTCAAGGGAGGGAAGAGGGAAAGGCATGAAGTCTAAAACTTAAATTTCTAGTATTACAACACCTTACCACGAGCCAAGAGATGCCAAAATTAGTGCTAATTAAAAGAAGTCAAAGCATCTACAGAAATATCTCCACTGCAAACACTCATCACAGTGTAATGCATATGAGATTAACCCAACTTTACTTGTAAAGTTAAATGAGACAGAGAATGTCAGTTTGAATGGTTCACATATTCAGATGACGGAGCCCTGTATAACCTGTTATCTACTGTTGGGTACTAAGTGATCATTACTTACATATACACTGAAGTTTGCAGACATTTTGGCCAGGGACAACATTTACTCTGCAAGAAATGATCCGCTATCCACAGGAGCACTTTGAAAACACAGCAACAACAATACTTTTTCCTTGGCACTAAATCTGTGACCTTTCAATAATAAGCTTGCTTCTTGTGCGTTCAGTCTCAAGAGAAAAACTGCAGCTTCAAAGGTCCTGGATTTTTGAGTCTATTGATGCTTTTACTCTGAGTAAGAAACCTTTTCCCCTCACACAGCAGGGTTTCTGAACTGGTAATGCAGGTCTGAATGGCTCAGTTTTGTTAAGTCAACACAATTAGGTGGCAAAATCCATGCTTGTTCTTGAGCACAGCAGGAAGCCAATGCAGTATTGTGCATGACGGTGCCAATCAAAATTCTCAATAACAAATGCCCGTGTTATTGAAACAAATGAGGTTGTAGAAGCCAGGGAAGAGAGTTGAGCTTTCAAATGCAGTTCCCCTCAGTTCAACAGAGTGTTTTAGCATTCAGCTCATTTGCTTTTCTCATTTGTTTTCCAGATTGCAACTTTACTGATTTGGTTCAGTCTCTCCACTCTCAGAATGTCATTTCCAGATACAGCAGGCAGCTGTTTTCAGCAACAAAAAAAAGCTCTGATAAACAGTGTATACTACTGACCAGATGCGCCAGATGGTTTGTTACACAGAACCATCTGAGAAGTTGTCTTGGAAACTGTTTGGAAAAGGGCAGGCACTTTCAAAAAATACTTGGCAGATGATTGAATGAACCATCTATCACTGTCTTACACTGGTATACTTACCTCGTGAATCCAGCTGCCTTAGAGGGTAAGTATACTACCTGCCCAGCACCAAATGGCAGACAGACAAAGTAGGTGACTAGCTGGTGGAGCATTGGAGCAGTGGAGCATTGAGCAGCTATTTTCCACACAAACTAGAAGAAGAGCGAATATTGGACTTACTTGGACTATAAATGAATGATAACGTTGCTGTGTGTCTGCTGGATCAAATTTATAATGTGATGATGCGTCAATATTGTGTTTACAGCTTGTTGTGCTGCCCTTCAGGTTGCCAAAATTCAATTAATGCAGGTTTGAGGTCCAACATCAACATCCAACATCCAATATTTTCTGCTGATGAAACTGATCACCATTTTGATTTAGGCCAGCCGTTTAAAGAGTCTCCATTACAGTATACTCCAAATCCTACTGTGCAAGTTTCATGACAATTGATTAAAAAGAGAGATGGAAAAAATAAAGTACTATTTTTGTGTGTCAGGTCCATTTATCATAATTTCATGAAGAATATCCAAACATTAAAAACCCACATTAGGCTTTTTGTCGGTAATGTTTAGCATAAAACCTATTATCACAACTTCAAAGCCATAGGTGAGCAGAACATTTTCAATAAAAAGGATGTACTCTGAAGTGAGATTGCAATGCAGTTGAATAGGTTTTGTCTCTCTTGTAGTACTGAGTGAATTGTTTCAAAATGCCAGTAAGATTAAAATAACAGCGAAATTGATCAAATGATATTAAGATTTCATTTAGTGGTTCTTAACGTCTTCAGTTTAAACTTCTGGTACATCTGGTACAAGTCTTTGTACTGATTTTGGTGTTTACAAAGCTGAAAGAAGTTTACAGATTTTCAGTTCATTACAAATTATTTGTCTTATTTTTAGTTTTCTGTTATGACAATATTGTACTCACCAAAGTAATTACTGAGATCTGAGAACACGGCGACACAACTACATAACAAGCTGTCAGGCAGGTTTTAAATGTATCTAAACCACTTAATTGTGAATTGAAACCAAAAGTGAGCACACCAGAAATGTTGGAAATAATCAACACAGAAAAACTGTGATGAAACCCTGTCTCACTGGGACTTACCACTGGGGCCAATGGTGACGGACTCCTCCATCCTCTCCTCCTGGTCGGTGGGAATGGACATTGGGATGAGTAGGACCACGCCTAGACTGGTGCCTACCCACAGACACGGGGTAGGCAGGGCATCACTCTTTCGCCCATAGGACTCTCCAAACTGCAGTGTGGTGATTGCCTCTTTGGTGTCCCGGTCAATGCTGGACACGCTGGAGCTGCGGGAGCGGCTGAAGGAGTTTTCACGACTCTCTGCAGCAGCAGAAGCCGCCACCAACAGAAGCACGGCACAGGCAGAAACAATGCAACAGGAGAGAGATGTGAAGCAATTAAGAAGGGAGGGCGAGAGAGAAAAGTAGAAAGAGAAAGGTAGAGTTGGAGGGAAGAAATTTATGGCAACAGTGAAAGAGTGGAAGAAGTGAGCAGGATGGTATGAGGACAAGAAGTTCAATAGAAAAAAGTATATAGTAAGGAGAGAGAGTGAAGGAGTGCAGAAGACATATTCAAAAAGCTCAAACATGTTTTTTTTCAGCAGATTGTATGTAATATATAACACTCAAACAAATAAGAAAATGCTATTGAAAAGAGGTGATACACTGAGAAGCAAAGTGATCAATAATTATAAAGGGACAACTGGACAGAAACATATTTCAACACCAAACCCTATGTACATACACACATACACACACACACGTGCATCCTTTCTCCTGTCTTTGTTTATTGAGAACAGACTGGTTTTTATTCACTTCTATTCAGCAACCTGGTGACACACTCAGATACTGCATATCACATACACACACACACACGACAATGCACACACACGCTGGCAGTTGCACCAAATCTAAAAACCCCTTTAACTCATTTTGAGTGCTACCCATTCAGGTCCTCCATTGTGTACTTAAAGCGTCCATCATAAAAGTATTTCTGTATTGCTGCATTTCTAAATTATTCAGAGCCAGGCAATGTGCAGCACTGCATTCCCAGCCTAATGTTACACAGAGTGCAGACTTTATGTAACAACAGCTACAGATGGGTGCAAAGCCTGGTGGATTCATATCAGGCTTAAATGAATTATACTTCGACATGTTCGATTTTGCGATTCTCAGGAATATTTCTAGGCATTAAGAGAAAATAGGCTGAATACGACATTCTGCTATTGATGGGGGCTTGGGGGATATACTGCACAACTCCTACTCCTCAGGACAAGCACTTCTAGGCATATTTTAGACGAAACAGGGCCACATGACGGACTTACATACTGAGTGACGGACGGACGGACTGACGTATATTAATCAGCAGGACAGCAGTTGATGGGTTTGTGGCCGAAGCCCCCTTACCTCTCTCGCTCCAGCAGTAGGGTGTGGTGGTGTGGTGCTCGTCGTGGGAGTACATAGTGACTCCGTGTAACTGCTGAAGCATTGCCCTCCTGGATGCATAACCTACTCATCCCCCACAACATGAACCCCGTAGGACAAACCACACGCCCCCCCACCCAATGCCCCAAAGACCACACACACACATTCACGCACACAAAAATGAGCGTAGCCATCCAGCCAAGAAACAGACAAGACAGACAGATGAACAGCAGTACCAGAGAATGACAGAAAGGGAAAGAAAAAGATGCAACTGAGTGTGGAGAGATTGCTTCAAATATATATAGAGACAGAGATAGAGTGCGACTGAAAATTAGGAAGCTTGTCTATGTTTCTGGTGGCCACACAACCTCTAGTAGCATATCTGTCCTCACTCTGAACCCCTTTTCAGCACCATCTGCTCAATTAAACACTGTTGGCAAGAGCAGCATGTTTCCACGCTTTTAATGTTATCAATAACTCTGATATACACTATGTGTGGTCTATTTGCAGCTTCTGTACAAGACTGTTGCATGACAACAGAAATTATGTACAAACAGTTTTCGACTGGCTCCCACTTTGCAAACTTTTCCCCCAAAACTGATGCCAGGAGTAAATACAGAGCCAATTCAAAACAAATCTGACATGAAATCTGCACAAAAAGTAGTGATGAGCTGGTTGTTTTGTTTCTTGTTTACCACACTATTGAGCCAGCATCAATATATTTAGATATTGTTGGTCAAAATTCTGGTATCATGACAACACTGATGTACGATGCCGCTGGCAGCCACAAAGACGAAATAGCCTTTTGCTGTGAGTCTGGGTAGCAGCAGCTCGGTTTTGCCATGTGTCGCTGGGGTGTGTTTACGCTGTGTGACAGAGCCTGTGGGGTGCTGGCTAATGAAAGTCAGGCACAGTGGTACTCTGACAGGACACAGGGACCCCTGGGGGACCCTTATAGAGAGGTAGAGGCAGACGAGGCAGTGTCAGGAAGGTGATAAGGAAAGGCCGACAATCTGAAGTGGTGAGACAGACAAAGTAGCAGATTTATACACATACACCCCACACACACTGCAGAGAGACAAGGACAGACACCTTGAGATGACGCTCAAGTCCTTGCTTTCATTTCTATTTATCAGTTTTGATTTAATACCAATTAACACATAGATCAGCTGTTTTAATTGTGTGCTTGTAATTGGAAACTGGAAACTGACCTCAAAATATGACATCTTAATTAGTTAGGCTTTAATTATTTGTTGACATCAAGATCTCTTGTGCAAGGGAGACCTGAGAACAGATTACATATACACAGGATCACAATAAGACAGTTCATTCACATCACAATCACAAAACAATCATCATACACACTGACATCACAAACATTATGAAAATATCAGTTAGTAAAACTTTAAAGTCCCTCAGAGAGGGATGAGTTTCTCTAACTTCAAGCTGTATTTCAGTTCATTCCAGTAGTAAGGTGCATAGTACCATTAACCAGTCTTCCCCAGTTCAAATAAGTTTATTGCAGAGGAATGTTTCATAACGCAAAATAATAGCAGACCTACTGCTGCGCCATTTGGTTTTTAATCTCGCAGTCAACCATAGATGTAAGTGTGTGTGGGTGTGGACTTGACTGTCTTTTGAAAGCCTCTTCAGCATCTGGGCAGGTTGTCACTGATTCACCTCAGCTCTGTGCTACGGTGCAGTGAAATATATTTCAGTACTGCCTTTTTTTTACTAGTGAAATGTGTATATTATGAGATACACATGTAAAACTGTTTGTGGGTTATTTAACGGTTACACTGTGGGGAAACAACACCTCCTCCCTCTACACTAACAAGCAAATCAACTGATAACACCACACACTATCTTATGGATTTTCCTGAAACAACCACTACCAATTTTGTGACCACATCCACATGCAAGTCTAATCACATCAAATCGTGCAATTGTATCTTCAATATTTAATAGGTGTGCTGCCTATCCAAGATGGGAGGTATAGAAAAAAGTGTACATTGAGCCTAGCTTCCCCTGCCATTTCCCTCCTCTGTCTCCTTGCCTGGCATGCAGGCCTCATTAACATCGGCCTTATCTCCAGCACTGCTTGTTGACCTTTAATTATTCCAGTGATCCTGCTGGCTCTTCACTGTGGTAAGCCAGTGTGACTGATAAACAACAGTGCTAAAGGTAGGCAACAGATAGAGAATACGCAACAATCTGCAGAGAAAAGCAACCATTTACATGTAATAAATACTCATTACAACGACTGCAGACTTTGGCTATTCTTGATCTTTAGGGCGCAACAGTCCCTGACACTGCAAGTGCGAGGAATCTATTCTTTTTGTAAAGATCAATATTATTCCCCTACACCATTGCATTTTTGAGGGGCTTGGAATGCTCAAAAAACTGTAGTGATTGGGCTTGGGCATGTCCAGTGGGCTCCATAGCGCCCCCCAAATGCAGGGCCATGTTAGGATAAAGTTGCTTTGATATTCATGAAATTCGGTGGGATCATTGCTCTCATCATTCTGGACATAATATATATTTTTTTGAATTTTTCAGAGCCAGCCAGTCAGCCATTTTGCCGGTCAATTTTGCCCAAAACATGAACCAAGAAGTTGTTGTAACTCGACTTTACATTATCTAATGTGACTCAAATTCATTATGCTTGATGGGAGTCCATACCTGATCACATCTTCATGTCAATATTGAATCTTAGTCATAGTGCCACCTACTGACAACAGGAAGTTAGCCTTATGTGACAAATATCATCTGATTTACATGAATTTACATGAAATTTATATATGTATACAGCAACATGACATATAATTAGTGGGTGCCACATAGTGGATAGAGGAAGTGATAGTTATCTCCATGCAATGTCCAATATTAATGAAAATGTATATCCATGTCAGTTGCCCTCTGGTTAATGTATTTCTGCATTAATATTTCACTCTATATGTAGTATTGCCTACGGGCAACAGGAAGTGAAGCCTAAATGACACATAGTTCATCAAATGTATACACAATTTCCAATATGTCATCTCCAGCACCACGTACTGCACACAGGAAATAATATTTTACCACTTCACACAGTGTCTGATAATGCTGAAAATTCAGAGCCATATCAACTGACCTCCAGTAGCGATACCACAGCTGCCGCTCCCTTCAATGCACGCAAGGCGTTCATTGCTGCTTGCAGCTTTAATTCATCTTATTTCCTCCTTATCACATGCATTTGGTTAGATATACATTTGACTCTCAGGTTAAAAAATACACAGACACTTGACTACAACAGTGGTTCGAATCTAAACTGATGATCAACAAGGAGAAAGGGGAGCTGCAATGTGAAGATATTAAACTATAATAGAATTCTTCTAACCCAGGTTGAAAAACTGTGGAGTGCTCAAATGACATTCCAGCAACAAAATGAAATACACTAGTTATGTACATATAGGCTATCATATCAGTATGCACAGCTATAGTTTCCAAGCATATTTTACTACAACTTGTGTCATAAAGGACAGAATGGTCTAATTTTTGATTGATTCACACACAGATTAATCTGCAGTCAATCTGTTGGTCCGTTCACAGGCAAATCCATCATTATTATGCAATGATATCTTTAATGCTATTTAAAAGCCTGGCAAGTGGTACATGGAGGGTAGAATATTCAGTAAACCCCACAGTGTGGTAGTGATAGAAGCATGAATTTGCCCAGAAAACTTCACTGCAAGCTGCCTATTAGATTATCCAACATCATGTGTGGCAAGATGACATTTTGGTCAGAGGGTGGCCCAGGAGGAAAACTGGTTGTGTGCCCAGATTGGAAAAGATTTATCCAATGACATCCAAATAAATAAGAAGAAAGAGGCATCAAAAATATGAGCAGCAAAAGATGTCTCTGAAACACGGGGATGTTTTTAGGTCAAATAAAATATCATGGATTAACTGCATTTGATTGTGTATTGACAGAGAGACAACTAGTAGTTATTCTTTTAACTACCCCAGAATAGGGGCAGATGGTTCACATAAGAATTGTGATTCTTATCTTCTGTGATTCTGAATCGATTCACAAATGCCAAAAATCAATTTTTTCAATGTTAGTTAAACTAAAAAGGTTTCATGTTAAATCACTCAAGAAGTGTGTCAAACAGTTTCTTATGGCTATTTGCTTTGAATCAACTGTGAAAAGGAATGCTTTCTCCCATTGTCTGCATCAGTTTGGTTGATATTGCAGCTGTAGCCCAGGCAATGGCTTTAATAAAACATTCAGCTTATGCTGTTATGAAAAACTGCTTCCCTCCCAGCTACAGGTCACTGTTGTATAATGAGGTCGATGAAGATGACAACTTGAATCTAATTGCAGAATTAGTGTAGAGTTGGTGTTGACTGTCACACAACGAACAGCACTGCACTTGTCCTACCAGTTATTTTACATCAATATGCAAAACCCTCTAACATGTTCTGCAGGACATTATGCAGCAATACCAACATTTAAGTAGCTATATTCAATTTGGTCTTACTGGAAATAAGTTTAAATAAAAATATACTGTATTTAACCAAGTATTTCTTAATTGTGTACTGTATACATTTGCATTAAGTATGGTGGTATCAACCTGTATTGTGTATTGGATGTTTGCACTGCAGAATCCAACAAAATGTGTGTTGACCTTAAAAATATTAATACCTATATAGGGTTTATATAGGTTTATATATATATATTCTTTCATGCAGATGTTAAGAGAATTTGATTTTAGAGCATGCTCTTTGGACTGCCAACATTTCAAACCTGTTGGGTACTTTTTTGTCAGATGTTGTTACAGGGTGGCTAACTGTGACATTTTGGGAACTGTCAGTGTTGAGTCTCCTATGGAGAGATTAGCCGGTTGTGACCTGACTGAGGCTTTGTGTTAATCTGACAGAGCCCTGACTAAAAGCGCATACAGGCTGGACCATGAGTGAGTGGTGAGCACAACCAGAGCTTTCCACCTTAGTGGTCATGATGCACCAGCACAATATGAAAGCAATGCAATGCTGGAGGTGCATCAGTTCTGTAAATTATGATGTCTACAGTGGTATCATAATATGATGATCACGAAGTCTTTGATTGAAGTACATGGAAATTTGCTCACAGACTATGTGTAGCTGTTCTGTATGGCAATCTGCTGCTTAAGATGTTAACTATTTCACACTTCAAATTAGCACTGCAGAGCTTAACAGCTTCTCTGCCTCCGGGGCCAATCATCATGTCTGTCAATTTTTATGGATCACCCGCTTCTTAAACCTGCAGTCACTTTGGCCAGTGTCTGTACTCACCTTCATTGCCACCACTCTCAGAAAATCACCCAGCTGTGAATCATTGTAAAGACTGAGAGTGCAGCTGAATCCTGTTCACAATCATGCTCCAGTGAGATTATTTAGCTGCAAGTGCATGGGAGACAATTAAAATATCCAACATGACAAGAGAATGTCAGGAGGCCTGTTAAGATGAGAGTGGGAGGATCTAGTTTATTCCAAATCATTGGATGCCCTCCATTGGTGTTGTTCTTAATGTCTGTTGACTGGTAGTGGCAGACTAAGTACAAGAGTTCATACAAACCATGCAATTCAATGTTGATGTACAATCCTGACGAAAGCCACTTTTCTTTGTGAGTTCTGAGGTCATTGTCTCAAAATTACACTGCTTGGAGTGTCGTTTTAAGTCCTCACTTGACACACATAATTTTACCAGCTTTTGGGTTTTTGCTGTCAAAGGGCAGAGGCAAAATATACCAAGTATAGTATAACGATAATATAGAAATGAATGAAAGCACTGAAATACCTGTTGGCATTGCACACACAGACATGGAAACATATTTAGACACTGACAAAACACACACTTTCACTTTCTATTCACACACAAAGGCGTACACACACACACACACACACACTTCCAAACTGATCATGGGGATATGAAGCCTGCTGGGTCAATCCATTTTTAGATAGTGCAGGTCAAAGTCAGGGTGTGAGTTCAAATGGAAGAAAATAAATGTCATCTTCAGTGTTTCCCCTACCATTGCCTTGGAGGGGCAGCCAGCCCCTCCAACAGGACCCTGTAAGTGCAATAAAGGCTTCGGCAGTAAAAAACCAACAAGAGTAATTTATTAATGTAATCCGCGCAAAAAATGGACAGACAACGATCCCAAACATCTGAAATCGAGGCCAAAATAGCGAATAGTCTTCCATAAGGTGGAAAATAGCGAGTGTGTGGTAGGGAGAAAGAGAAAGAGAGAGAGAGAAAGAGAAAGAGAAAGAGAGAGAGAGAGAGAGAGAGAGAGAGAGAGAGAGAGAGAGGGGCTGGCGACCGGAGCAGTATAGCTGTGAACGTAGCAGTTCAGTGTATGTACAGTAGCAGTTCAGTGTATGTACAGTTTAGGCTCGGTGAACAGACTCAACGCGCAAGCCAAGTTCCTGTGTCTTGCTTTCCACCTGCTGATTAAGGTGAGGGGGTTAGCCCCAAAGTTAGCAGCAATGTTTTAGCCTAACCTGACCAGGCTCAGTTAAGGTGGACTGACCTTTAAAGTGGACCAGCTATTCTCATTGTAGTGACAATCTCAGCCTATCCTAAACAGAGAACAGAGAAATGTCTGGCTGCTGACTCTCTCCCACTAGAACACTAATCTTTGTCGATGAAAATGTCAAAATGCCAGAGTGCAAATCAAGCTTGAATGGATGTCTTGTACTTCTCCATCTCTTTTTTTATTTGTGTGCATACCGTAAAAGGTTGTTTGAAAAATAAAAAATGAAAATGTGCGTGTTCTGGTCATTGCAAAATAAAGTGTATACTCACAAACATAAACTAAATTAAGACACATAATAAAAACTGTACAGGATGTAGCTGTGCATCCCTTATATTTAAGGAAACATTTTAAATAGTACATATTTATAAATCCTTGAGTTCATTCAATAAACATCCCACATCGGGCAGTTGATCTTTTTAAGTTGATCACACTGTGTGCCTATCTTTCAGTATTATAAAAATGAAATTAATGCTTCGCTTGGCTCTAATTTGTCTGAAAGTCTGGAAGTGTGGCCACACTACATAAACTTCATGTGTAATCCTTGCTTTAGTTACCCACATTTTTTAAGAACGAAAAAATACAGAATCTATTCATGAGAAAAGAAAAAATATGAGAGAACAAAAGGCATAAAATCTTACTTAACAATACTATGACTGGGTGGGGAAAAAATAGTGTGAGACTCATTGCTATCACATCAATCTTTGATTCAAGGAAGAAAAAGAACATGAAAGAAAGGCACTGGAGAAGTACAAATGAATTGGTTAAAACACTCAATATTCTACCAACCTTCAGGCTCGTGCCATGGTCAACACAAGCAACAGTAGTAGGGGACACAATGCAAGGGCCATTTCTTGCATTCTAGTAAAGCATAACCTGTAGTCCAAATGTTATAAGGTGATGCTAATGCAAGCTGCAGAAATATATGTTTATGGTAGCAGAGTGCAAAGTAACAACGCATGAAGAAGTAGTTGCAGTTGCTGTAATGATCACTAGTGATATAGATCATGTTCATCTGGTAACTAATTAACATCCTGGAGCCGGTGGTACCAGCTGTTTGTAAGTTTAAACTTAGCCTAGTTATAAATTAAGCGGGGCTGCCATGTTTTGAATTCAGCTTAGAGTGGGATTTGTTTCCAGGGGGGTACTTATTTTTGTTGAGCATTATTCGTGCTAAATTGACCCACTTGACCTCTCTCTGGCCTTATGAACTATTGGGTAGCATTTTTGATATACACTCCAGATTTTCCAAGCAAACTTGGAAAGATACATAGTTAGCGGTGGGTCCTCCCCCAGAAAAAAAAAGTAATTTAAAACAAATTTCCTGCATCTCTTCACCACCTATTAAGTCAAGAAACAGCCAAGAATGCATCAAGAACAGTATATCGCAACAAAGTTTCAGAGCAACAGAGAGACAGATCGTCCCTGTAACCATAGTAATTCACTCTCACTCCTGCCTGCGTGTGCATGGCGTGAGAGGAGAGGGAGAGACGCTGTGATACTGCCAAAAGAGCTGTTGACTGAGATTACTCTGAGTAGCATACATGGGAATAAATTACAATATAATAGATTTCCTGCTTTCCCCCTGATGGTCTGAATAACTCACTGCTGCACGGTGCTGCTCTACCTTGTCTGTCCATGCACTGTAAGTGTTCTCTTTTCACACCACAACATTATCAGAGTTTGTTTTTCACTGTGTAACAAAATGGATGTGTGGCGTGAGAGTGTGTGAAAAGTGTCAACTGTGTGAGTCTCAGGATCAATGCGTGAGACTTGGCAGCCCTGTATAAGTATTTATAAAATGGAGATTTCTGTATCACTAAACTAAAACAGGGAGCACCACACAACCTAGTTCTTCCATATACATTAGTTATTACTGAACATTTATACCTAGTAACAGCCAGGTGCAAGTGTTACATAGCTAACTTAAATAGCTAACTGACAGAATAACACTAGCATTAGCTTGCTAATATATGAACCGTTTAGTTTGATGAGTAAAATAGATAATATGGTCAACATATCTGACCAAACACTTGACTAAAATGCTGACTAAACATTGGAAGATTTTAGAAGATGCCCCAAATCACAAACTGTTAGGCCAATAATGTTATTAAAATGACTAAATAGACTAATTAACGTTGGATAGGTTAGCATGCATACTACTAACTGTGAAATTCCATGTATGCATATACAGTATGTAAAACAAGCGAAAGTAAAACTGTATTTACAAAGGATTGGCAGGTACGTTTAATATAATATCTCCCTAAAGCTGTTATTTTTGGCAGTTTTTACAACTTGTGATGTTACAATGACTTCCTGTTTACATAGCTGATTTCTTTTGATTGGAAGGTGGTACAAATATTTCCTAGCAACAGATTAACACATACAAAAGCTAAGCTAAGACATTTCCTAAGTTAGTGAATCATTACATTGAAACTAGCTAGTACTTACAAAGAAGTTAACATAGACTTTATATACAAACCTAGTAACTGATTCATGAATAGCGTGTGCAACAAAATGATAATTTAGGTTTTTATGCTGCAAACTTGCATTAGCATAAGCTTTATGTATCAGGCTTTAATCCACTTACCCCAGGGTGAGAGCATGCACTTGTTAGGAGGGAGGGTATGTTATAGAGGTTTAGGGAGCTGGGAAGACAAGCACACACCTTCAGTGTGGGACACAGGCAAAGAGATCTCCATGCAAGCAGCGGACTGGGCCTTGCGGAAGGGCGGTCGGCCAGGGCCTCTGCGGGTAAGCCGTGGCCCCTCCGGACCCATCGGGACGCGAGGCTTCCCCGCCGAGCAGGGCTGGGAGGTGGGGCTAGTGCAATGTCCATTGACATGATCTGTAACAACGGCAAAGCATTAGCAAACAATACAAAGAGGGAAATAATGAAACTTTCTAACATATTCTATCCCACTGTCACAATATCCATCTGCATAAGTAATTTAGTATAGTAATGAGCAGTGACATCTGCCTAATGAGGGTATAGAATTTCACTTATTTTTATTGCCATGTTTTTAAGGAAATAGCTGCAGTTTTATTGGGAGTTTTGCTATAAAAAATAAAGACTTAAAGGACCAGTGTGTAAGATTTAGTGGCATCTAGCAGAACGGACTTGGCAGAATGGAATATAATATTCATAAGTATGCTTTGATTAGTGTATAATCCCATGAAAATAAGAATCGTTGTGTTTTTGTTACCTTAGAATGAGCCCTTTATATCTACATAGAGAGCGGGTCCCCTTCCAAGGAGCCCTCCATGTTGCACCGCCATGTTTCGCAGAGTTTCGCAGCCACCGTAGGTTCTCCTTCACGCTTGGAACGGAAAGGGGGGGAGGGGGGGTATTCATTTGGTTGCAATCTGCAACATCACCACTAGATGCCATTAAATCTTACACGCTGGTCCTTTAATAGTACAACTCAGTATTATACTACATGACCTATGAAGATGGATATTTGCTGATGTTAAAAATCAGATTGTCAACAAGAGAGATGGTAGTGAAGGAAGAAGGGAAAGCCAAAGTGAGTGACAAACGGCTGCAGAGTGGCTTGAAGTAAGTATGAGCAGGGAGGAGAAAGAGATGCTAGGGCAACAGAAAAGAGAAGAAAATGTAGAGGCAAATTGTGAGTGCAGTCTCATCCAGTCTGTGCCAGGGAACAGTAATGAAAATCAAAAGTAAAAAATAAAAAATAATACAGAACATGCTAGTTTCATCTCCACTTTGTTTCTTTTTTTTACCTTGTGAATTGTTGGAAAACCTTTTTAGAAGCAACAGTTTATTCCTTTTTAAGGCCAGAAGATATAATACTGGCCATTGGAAACTGCTACAATTGAAGATAAAAGGATATCATATCTAGTACCTGCTTTTTGACTCTAATGCAATCAGTACTCCGAGTAAGTTGGTTGGCCACACAATCAGCTACAGATGGTGCTGACAGGAAACACTTGTTACTTTCAAGAATTGTAGCTTTACATGGCCTCGCCTCAGGGACTGAGTTTGTTGGAGGTTTTGTCCTTACTTAATGTAGAGCGCTTGTGTGTGTGTGTGTGTGTGTGTGTGTGTGCGTGCGTGCGTGCGTGTGAGTGCAAAATGATTTGTTTAGAGCCAAACCTTGTTAATGAGACAAACAAAAGCAAAGCCGGATTGTGTGGACTGGGTTCACTCTGATTCTTTGTTTGTTCACAGGTTAGCCAGCAAGACAAAAAAGCTGCCAGACAATTGTAATTAACAGCTTCATGACACCTACACCTGAGTACTCTCATTCTCACTTGTCTTGAGAGATAAGTAAATAAAACAGTGCCCTTTTCCTCAATGACATCCTTGTGGCAGGAAAACCAAAGTTAAAACTATTTGGGATTATCAAAGCTTTCTCTTTTTTTTAGCCTTTTCTCTATGAAATTTTCCTCTGTGGAGCCTCATGAAGCATGGAGATAATTAGCATTGTGCTAATTAGTTTAGGCAGTGTTCCCTTGCCATTGCCCTCTTAGTATTTGGCACTGATCATATGTCTGTCATATCAAAGCCAAGTCCCCTGTTCAGCTGGTTGATGCACAAATGATTCAATTTCAAAGTGAAGATGAAAAACTCTGTGCCACACAGTCCGTGTGCAACAACCGGCCAGTTTCTCAGCAGGATGGACCAAGGCAAATACAAAGATCGAATAATGCAGGTAATACTGGGTCAACCAATCAGAGAGCCACACAATGACACCACTGTGTGTCTTGTATAATGTTTTATTATTGTGGATTTCAAACAGAGATGCAGCACATCAGTAATTTGGTATGGAATGTTCTGCAGGAAACTGGTACATAGCAGAAAGAATAGGACTGTGCACACACACTCTCCCAACGCACAGATTACCTCACTTATTCATTTAAGAGTGCGCCCACACACACACACACACACACACACACACACATACTCTTTTCCGTCAAAATATTTTGTCATAACCCCATGCTGTTAAGAGGTTCATATTGTTGCTATTAACAAGGTAAAACATTAGTGTTTTATAATAATACACATCATATAGTCACTTAACTTAACTTATTTGAACCTCAGTCAATTTCATGAGCTCAACTAAATTGTTCCCTTGTTGATTAAACTACATATGTAATTAAGGTTGTTCTTTTCAAACTTTCATTTTAAAATGTGTTAATGCTCTCCCTCTCACTATTGCTGCAAAAATAAAACCATTTTTATACCTGTCAGATAAAGAAAGGTTATTATTAAATGAGGGAGGTCACAGGAGTAAAATAGGCACCGGTACACGTTGTGTTAAAGAAGCAGAAGTTTTTAGAAGGGACAGCACATGGGACACTGCAGAAGCAGAGCAAAGGGAAACCTGTGATTGTGATGTGTATGCAGTTAGAGATGCATGGGGAGAACACTCAGTTGCTGTAATGCAGATGATCCAGTCAAAATGGGGAAAAGACTGTTTAAGAAAGAAATGATCCAGTTACAATGAGAGAAGTAGCGAGTGATCCAATCACTGTAGAGCAAGGCTGTCAATGGAGGAAAGGTAGTGTAAAATCAGAGGATG
The DNA here is from genome assembly GCA_038419695.1 of Scomberomorus guttatus. Classification (NCBI taxonomy): domain Eukaryota; kingdom Metazoa; phylum Chordata; class Actinopteri; order Scombriformes; family Scombridae; genus Scomberomorus; species Scomberomorus guttatus. Next base: position 22,478,932 of record CM076456.1, on the reverse strand, counting down.
GTCCAATCATGATAAAGCGAGAGAAAGCCTCAAATTTAAATATGGGTATGAGTTACAAATCACCTTTATAAACACTTGCAAAATGTAAGAAGAAACGAATACAGAAGATTTAAAACAAATAAAAAGACATTAAGGGGCAAAATGGACGAACACTTCAGGCCGTCTGGTTGAACAGGAGTAAAGAGAGTGACAAGGAAACTGAAAGAAGAAATTTGGAGTGAGAATAAGAAATACTAAAGTAACATAAAAGCTGAGAAAACATGACAAAAGCAGAAACTAAATGACTCAAGGGAAAACTGTTGGCTTTCGCCTACCGTACCAAGATCAGTCTTAAGATCTGTTGGCAGACTTAACTTTCTGCCGGGTCCCTTTACTGAAACAAAAGAATAGGAAACAAAGCACCAGTTAATCTCTTCAAATAAAAAAGAATTAAAAAAAGAAAAAAAACAAAAAATATTAAGTAGGTGTCAAACAATGACAAACTAAAGTGAAAAAAATAAATAAATAAATAATGGAAATCACTCAAATGAACAAAGAACCAGAACATGCAAATTGGTGCAGTGGCACACGGCAGGCATATTTCAAAATGCATGCTCCATTGTTGTCCCAGGCCAGTGCTCCCAGCAATCTCCACAAGCTCAATGATACCCATACTGGGTTAATGTGAAGAACTTGTACTGGACTAAACTATCAAGCACTTGGAGCAGGTTTTATCTTTTGTCTGTTATTTACAGTAAGTACTGAGCATTCAACCAATGGTTATTGTCTTGCTGGGCTTTAACACGGCAAGAAGAACATACTTTCATTTACTCAAATTGTCTGACATTTAACAAAGGTCTTTACTGAAATAAGTCAGTTTTATATAAGCCTTTGTTTGGCTTAAATGTTCCAGTAAAATCAGATTGCTATGGCCTGGGATGTCTGACATGGAAGCACAAATAAACAGGGTGACACCACAGGGTGTCAATACAAAAATCACAGTCAGACATTGGAGGCAACAAAATAACTTTTGAAAACATTTTGCAAGCATTTCACAGTAAATAGAGAACTGCAAAGGTCGAACTTGAGATGTCATGAGTCAGTTTCCCCCTCAAAAAGAAGTCAATATTTCATTGTTTCTTCGTGTTGAATGATTAACTTGACATGTGGAAGACACAAGATGGTGTTTACATGACACTTGATAAATTTTATGACCGTGGGGAAAACAGCATGACCATGAATTTACAGTATTTATAATTCTGACCATTTAAAAATTACTCAAGAAAAATCAAAGGAAACGTAAAACGATTCCTTTGAAAAAAAATGTTGACTCAGGTTTCAATCCCTCTGCCTTTGTGTACCAAAAAAAGAAAAGATTACAGTAGAGGACATGAGGCTGAGGAAATGGTAGATTTTTTTTTAATCTAGTGTAATGAAATAGTTTATTCCACATATACAGTTTATTTGCTATTAAGGGCTTTGTGGGCAGCTCAGTACCAAAGGTCATTTTGAGGGAAAATATACTGTGTTCCTGTATTGCAAAGGAAATAAGGGTGTTGTGGTTCTCTAATTGGATTACTCAATCAGTGAATTTCTGTTTGCATTTTTTCCCAGGAACAAGTAAAGCCTTTCAGATTAGTGTTACTAATGAGATAACAGATGAGCTGTGTGTGTGTGTGTGTGTGTGTGTGTGTGTGTGTTTCATAATAAACCATAGTGGCCAGATGCTGCTGAAACCATATAAAATGTGCAGTGTCAGGGATACAATGACAGAGAAGATACTCTTATAATAAACCTGTTACACACAGATGGTTCCTCTATTTAACAGCTTAGTGGCTGCATTAAAACTCCATGAAATGTATTTAAAACAAAATAAACAGGTGGGTTTGATCTGAGGAGCCAAAGGGTTGTTTATTGTGAATATGAACACTAACCAACCAAACACTGCATGTATTATCATTTATTATCATGTTTTTTGTAACTACCGTCCCATTTTTCACTGTCTAAATATGACATTTTTACAAAATGTGTGTTGATTAATAATATTATTATTATGCACTAAAATTGATGTGCTTTCTTTTCTATGTTGTTGGTGTCTTGACGTGACAATATTAAAACAATTGTATGACAGTTTATGTTGGACTAACCCAATTTGTGACTTCAGCACCTCATATGCTACCCTGTGATTTGGTCACATAGTGTTTCCTATGCAAATCTGCATATGCAATTCTTTACCCCACTAATTCAGTTTCACTTTTCATGTGTACAAACGAGTAACACCATTAAGGCCTTACAGGAGAGACTGTATGAAAATGTGTGCCACTATCCCCATAATTACAGACAAATGGTGATGGCACTAGGTGAAAAGTCAGAGGATTATCAAAGTCATTATAATATATCATTTAGGGACCTTGAATATCCGTAGCAAATTTCATGACAACGCATCAAATAGCTGTCAAGATATTTCACTCTGAATGACAAATTACAACCTCATGGTAGCATTAGAGCAAAAAAAAATCAGGGGATCACCTAAATCTGTTGGCTTTATCCTCTGGGTACCATGAATGTCTGTACAAAATTTAATGGCAATCCATCCAAGAGTGGTTGAGATATTTTAGTCTGGACCAAAATGTTCAACTGACTGACTGCCATCCACAGAGCCACAGCTAAAAAGACACACACGCTGCTGGATTAAGGGGTTAAAATTAATGTTTTGGTTTTTCCTCTAAGGTTTGCATAGGGAACACTATTTGACCAAATCATACTAACACAGAGTGCTGAGGTCACAAATGGGGTTAATGTTGAACTTGATCAGGCCACAACACTGATGAACGTACAAAGCAAGCTAAAGTCGTATTTATCAACAACACAGCCGGCCACATAGGGGGCACCATGCAGTTAGTTAGAGACGAGACAGTGATGAATGTTAGCCCAGAGGACAACAAGATGAGATTGTGGGTTTATTGACACACAGTCAGAAAGACACAATGAGAGAGAGCACCCCAGTCTGGTAAAGTAACATGTTGCTTTCAGTGACAAAGATGTGTGGTTCTAGTGGAGGCACAATGATTAATGGCACAGAAAATGAAGCACTAGAGGCACTGATGAGTGAGGAGGAGAAGTACCCGGCTGGAATACAACCCCTTCCTCTTTCCAAGCCCGCCTGCCTTGCAGCATTGCTGAATGATGAAGGATCCAAGGTCAAAGCCCAGATCTGGCACATACAACAAAGATCACAATGTCTACCCAACTGCAGCTGGAGCAGCGAGACAATGCAACACCTGCAGTCATACACACACAAGCATGGAACACATTGACAAAGCTGCGACAGACGGCCTACTACTAGAAACACAGTCCCTGTCAGCTTGTTTACACTGCAAGCAACTTGGCTGATGGGTCACTCTGTCATGACCGATTGTGGTGCGAGAGGGCCTGATTGCATCTGTGTGATGAACCGCAACATTTTGATCATGAGAGGGAGATCTGCTGTATGAAACTTGGGGAAACAAGGAAGTGAGAAAGTCTACTTTTGCTCTTGATGCTTATAACCATGAAATTCCACCATGGCCAGTTTTTTCAAGGCCAACAAAGATAATCATATACATTACCCAAAGTTCCACATTTCTGTGGCTCTATGAGGTATGAATGTGTTTCTGGTGTTTTGCTGATAGTATTGCTCACAGTGTGGAAGCAGAGTTAGCATGCAAGGTGCAACATCGAACCAAACACCTGTCCAAAAACACCCCAATTATCCCCTCTCCCTCCCTTTTTGCATTATTGCCATACAGTACAAAATCACAAGCAGATGTCTATGAAGGGGCCGAGATCTGTGAGACATCCCTCATCTTACCATTGTCCAGTAAGTAAAAGACTGGACTGTAGTGGCTGGCCCTCAGACTGGCCACAGGCTCTGGCAGGACGCGTGGGTCATTGTGAAGGGAGGTTGGGTAATGAACTGGAATAGGAGATCCAACAGAACAGACACAGACTTTTCAGGGAAACAAGGGAGAGACAAACACAATGGGTGAACTGGGAAAAAGAGAGACTTGCCGGTAAGAGTAAGGAAAACAGTTGAGAGGTTATGAAAACAAAAGGGTTAATAGGAAGGTTAAGGGCAACACTATTCAACCAGCAATACGATACTTAAACATTAACAAGCACAACTATTACTATCACAAACAACAGTGCTACTACAACTACTATCACTACTATTGATCACCACTACCAACACCACAACTACCAGTTAGTATTGTTTCTAACCTCACCGGACACAAATCAGTCGTCCATCTCTTGGAATAGAAACATTTTCATTTTAACTACATCTACTGTCTCCACCAGCTCCGTACAGTCAGTCAGTCCTCTAGCTTTATTACTCACTTGTCACTGTGACCTGAAGTGACATTGCAAGTTCTGACTGGGCTTTTAAACCATTTTTATACATGTATTTCAAACACGGAACATATAACTTACCCCATCATTTTATGGTCATCATCAAATACTTTATTTCATAACAGAAAATCAAAGAGAAGCTAACTTTTGTAAACCCAAAAGCAGTGTGTCATTTTTTTTTCTTTTTCCCAGTGCTCATGTTTGTTACCCAGCACCTGAGACAGGGATTAAAAAAAATCTGACAGCAGAAATGTGAGTGAATGGAAGCAGTGGGATCAGTCTCAGATAAGAGTACGACAATAGATAAAACAGCGTTTTTGTGACTTCTTTTATGTCGTGGAGCCTCAACAGGCAGAGATCAGAACGGTGACATCATCCGAACACACAGATCATGCAATTCCTCCAACCACCTGTTCCCATCAATCCTCCCTTTCTATCAGAAACACAGTGACTGAGGTGAAAACAGCTGTGTGCATCAATGCTGCCTATCCAACTGGTCTGTGAAAAGTAGCGCCTGAAGCACTGAGATTTAAACTGCACTAGGAATAGACCTGTGGCTGTGACAGACAACATTACACGGCAGGGCAGAATAATGATTGCAGCTGTTTTGGTTAAATATGAAATTTGATGTGGCAGGACTGGGTAAAATAGGCAATTCTCTAAGCTTGAACTGTGTCTTCCTATATTCCCAGTTTTGGCAGCAAAATGAATGACAACTTTCAAAATACCAGACCACTGTTTAAAATTTTGTTGTACCACAATTTGAGTTGCAACTGCACAACAACTTATTTTGTGGATCATTGTGTCTCAAGATATTACTGCAAATTTATATATAATTTTTAAATTTTGGTTAACAAAAATAGGACCTAATACGTTAGCAATGTAAATGGCATGCTTATCGATGCATCTGCAATAAACTATGAGTAACTTTAAAACATGTTAGCAATTTTAAGGGTTGTAAGACCTCTAATAGCTTGATATAAACAAATACAATATTTGAACATTTAATTATACATATAATACCATATAATGGTTTATGAGTGGTGATATAATGTATAGGAAAGTATACCTGAGCATCATGAGGCAGGCTTTGTTGAAAAACTATTGGCAGGCTTATTTTAAGTTTTATTAATCCACATTGTGCCACATGGAGCTGAGCAGGTGGCATCAGTTCAGCACATTGCATACTTTCAGCCATCACCTCCTCCCTTTTTACCCTGGTGTGCACACTGCTAAATATATCCTGCCAGGTCAGGCACCGCTCACTGGCATGTCAGCTTGTTAGTCCATCTCATGACTGGGCCTGGCCCTGCTACAGTACAGCCACACGTGGCATAAAGCTCCCTGTGGAAATGTAATGCATAACCCCAAAACCAAAACAATAGACCTCAGGACATAAAAACAGAAAAACAAAGGGAAGGATGTGGAGGGAAACCGTTTTCAAGCAGGAGAAGGACAAATTACTATGCCTAAGGACAAAAGGAAGATAGGAAAAAAGGTCAGGAAAAAGAAAGGGAAAGATGTAGGAGAGACACCAGCAGTTATTGACACACAGGGTGAATCAGGAAGATGGCTGGCTTCCTTAATAAGCCGTCTACAGTCTGTGTATGGCCTTGAACAGACATAGCACACCTGGTGTGCCAGGGACAGCCAGACAGCCTCTAATGGCCACAAAGAAGGGTGGAATTTGATATTCAGCAGAAGGAAACAAACCATGAACTCTTCACCTATCAAGCAGAGCACAGCTGTGCTTCCTCATTTGTCTATAGCCATAACTAGTTTGAATGCACTTCCACTTAAATGTAAATCCCTCCTGCATTAACATTGAAGAATGCTTTAAGCTGACAAAACATCTCCAAAACCTGTTGAAAACAGAATTGTTAAACTGACATTTTAAGTTAGATCTCACTTTTTTCAATCCTGTAAGTCTGAAACTGTAGTCGGATGAAATAGAAGCTTCTGTCTTTTTCTTCCACTGGCTAAATGTGAAAGTGAATCAGACATTTGATCACACTGTGCTGTTTTGTAACTGTCCCAATGCTTTTCATCCATCTCTTAGTCTCCGTTATTCTTCCTTTCTTCCATCTCTGTAATTAGCAAATGACAAGCCTGTAATGCGACAGAATGACCATGACCTAGTCCACATCACAATGCTGAAAGACTCTCTGCCAAGACAGCAAAGAACATCTTGTCCTGGATTTGTTATTCTGTTCTTATACTCTCCTTAAGAGGCTGAAAGGCAAGGCTAGAGAGTACTAATGTAAGTACAGACAAGGACAGCTTTTAAAAAGACGAATTTCAAGGGTGTGACAACCAATATCTGTATCATCCTGGACAATATGGATAGAGGAAACCATGGAGGTGCATTAGCTGGATAAAAGTCTTGAACATCAAGCACATTAATTTGCAGTGAATTTGTATTCATACTGCTGTAAAAGCAGAGCCGAAAGCTCAATTTAGAGTATTAAGTGAATTCAGAGTTCTACCAAGGACTTCCAACATGGACAGGTCTCTGGAATAGCTTTAGCAGAAACATAACATGTCACATACATTTATTTTTATAGCTTGTAATCATTACACATAAAAACTGTCTAAGGAACGTTACGAATATTATTAAGGGGGAAGGCTGGGTTATGTTATATTATTTTTTCTTTTTGTTAGATGGAAGGTAGTGTGACTTTTTTGGAAGAGCAGTGGAGGGTCTTTTACCTTTTCTCATCCTAGATTTATATTTTATTTCATTTTGTAATTCAAATAGTTAAGCTAAGTCAAAAAGATGTCTCTGTATGAATGATTTATTTTCCCCATCAAATGATTGTAGGACCACTGTGTCAGGTTTGGCAATAAAAGAATAAATGTGGATTGTTGTAGTTATTAGTGACATTTTTCCAAAATTTCTCCACAGAGCGTGTCATTTTTCATTCGTCAACAGCAGTTTCCACCTTCATTTTATTCTACATCATAACAGAAAACAGAACTACAGTAAAGTTAATTGTGTCATACAAGTTACAAGTTAGCCTATAACATAATTCAGGTTTAGCATCACACATTGCCATCTTGTTCTGTAGTGAGTGAATTTAAATGAAACATGTTAATCATGTTAATGTGATGAGTTAATTCATGAACGCGTGTTTTCTTGAGTCCATGAATGATCTAATCACATATGTACACACACACACACACACACACTACAATCTGTTCTCCCACACTGTTACCAAGACACTAAGAGCTTCGATTATACACCTCAACTTATGCCTAAAACCAATTCGGCTGTGCACAAGGGCGTGTGCACATCTGCAACACTTGGCCACGCAACTAAGGACCAAATCTACAAAGAATAGATTGCGCACCGTGAATTGCGCAGCATTTGCACCCGCAATCTGCCCCATTTTAAGGTCTCATTCGCAAACATGCCCATAAAGTTTTGCAATTTGCCCTTGTTTTGCATCTGATTGAGTGAATGGAACGGTTTCCAGTGTTTCAGGCTTTTCTCCACATTTTAGCAGACACATTGGTTCATAATAAAAACTGCAGAGAGCACAAAAGCCTTAAATTGCGTGTCTTTAATTAGCAGAGGTGCACACACACAAAGCTCTCAACAATCACAAACCAAGTTTCATGTATTTTGCTCCTTTTACTCCTCTAGTATTTTGCATCTATAACATAATGAAATGTCAATCAAAATAGGCTACAGCTATTAATGTGACTCAGGCAGGTCTGAAACATGTTAGATTAATGTCTGAATCTTACAATTGTCAGGTGCCACTTAATGTATCTGGGATTTCGCAGAAACATTACTAATGTTCTGTTTGTTGCCCACAGCTGTCTGTGTCACAGCTGGTTTCACACAGCAGCTGAAACAATAAGTGCGTCTCCAAACTGAGAAAGAGGCTGTGCACATTTACGCATGCGACACAGCAGCGGTAACTTCATTAACACCGGATCGGTCAGGATCTGACGGTAATTAATGTTCTGTGTCCTGCTACATATCTACACAGGTCAGCTGTTACACACAGATTCCAGGTTTACACGGTGGAATTGTTTGTAATAAAGCAGCCCCTTACTGTATGGATGAATCCTGAGCTCCGTCAGCGCTGTTATTTTTATTTTTAAATCCGAGATAAGCCCACAAACCCACCTGATCCCCCCCAATGTCTGACTGAAGATTTCGCCCTTGATATCATTCAATCAATTCAATATCATTCAAGCCTCACAAGCTTGAAAATTTGAAGAGAGAGAGAGAGTGAGGAGTGAGTGTGCGCACAGTTAAGACCAACCATCTGAAGACGCTAATAATGTTACCCTAATTGCGTGTGACAATTAGCGCTGGTGTTTGTGAATTAGACTGTTTTTGCAACGAGGATTATTTGCATAGAAAGGGACAAATTTTGCACCGAATGTATGAATATTACCTAATTAACATACATGCAAATGACACAGGTGCACCATGACGCTATTTGCTTGACAGCACAGTTTGCACTGCATTTTACCCTTTGCAGGTGTTTTGTGAATTACATGCTATTTTGTCTCATTTGCACAGGTTTAGCGGCCACAAAAGCTGTGCAATCCTTTTGTGGATTTGGCCCTAAGGTATTATGTCACTGGTGAAATTATGACAGACAGTCAGACTGATCTGAGCAGCTAGATTTTTCTTTCTTTTTTCTTAAATTAATTTTTGTTTGCCTCAAATATATTGTATTATATTATGATTATAAATATATTATTTTGCCATATTTGAGGTAGAGTCTTGCTGTTTCATAAAATGAAATATAACAATCCTCCCCTCACCACCCCTACAATCTTTTTACTGTCCCTCAAAGAGATTCACTTCCTGATACAAAAAATATGGATATCTCTTTATGTGGGCAGGGAAAACCTCCAAAAATAGAAGAGGAGGTAAAAGGGTAAAATATCTCTTCATTGCCATTCAACTTGTCATTTTATTTAGCTTGAAAATGAAGCTTTTTGCCTGCACAGCTGAAATATAACACCACTGCTCACTCACTTGCACTGTCCTCCATCACAGAGCAGCAGAATGTTTTGAAAGCCAAAAATCACAGGACCTGAAGGAGTTATCTCTGAGTCACTCAGTCATTGTTGAGTCACACTTTTCAGCCTCCTGCGGATACAGTACATTGGTTTTTCTATGCTACTGGGTGACAATATGCTTCCTTATGTGTTATATCTGCAAATGAGCATCGTTTGGAACATTAGGAAGGTTTTATTTGTCAGTTTGTACAAACCCAGCCCTCAAGAGTTTACCTGATAGATGGAAAAACAAGATTCAACATCTATAAACCAGTCTACTGTTGACTGATTTTCTGCCGCACAATCATATTCTGTATATACATTTCACAAAACAAAAATTAGTGCAATGTACTTGTGTATCTAGTGTGTATCTAGGTGCAGCATAGACATCCTTCACCCCATCCACATCTTCCTGGGTTAACCTGAGGTGTTCCCATGCCACAAGGGATATATATAATGCCTCCAGTGTGTTTTAGATCAGCCGCGGGGTCTCCTCCCAGTTGGATAACCCAATACACCACCAAAAGAAGGCCTCTGGGAGGCATCCTGATCAGATACGGTTCCTGAGTTCATTGTCCCTAAAGGTGAGCTCACACAATCCCCCTCCAGGAATTGCCAGGTTATTAGGAAGGAAGCATTTCTGTGTCCCTGTGACTGGGAGCTGCAATGTGGAGGTCAATAGTTCCTTGTAGGATCTCCCATGGCAACTATTCTCAGGTCCGGTCTGCCCAAAATGGGGCAGTGTGAGCTCACCACCTGTAAGGACAGCTGTAGAGCTTGTGTTTGTTGTCAATAAGGCAGTGGGCAACAGCAACAGCCTTGGTGGATGAACCCTATCAAATTATTTTTCCAGAAGCAAATGAAAAGCCTTCATCCCTGGCAACCCCCCCCCCCCCGAGATTTTATCCTCTGTAAAACATCATCAGACTAAGTGAATATTTGCACAGAATGGCACCATCCTCGTGCTCCAGCATTCACACGCCTCAGGATAAACGTATGAATTTATCACTAGTTAATGATGTCTTATTACACAGAAATCCTTGTTTGTAAGAAAAACACTGTTTCACTGTGCCTGGTTTAACAAAATCCTATTTTGAGTTCTTAAACATCCTCCACCTCCCCCTTCAGGATCACATTTTCACAGAACTTGTATTACTTAATTGCAAAGAGTTTCAAAGTTCCTAATTATGTTGGAAAATTTAACAAAGTGAGTGCTATTTCTGAAGATTCAGAAAGATACTCTTAAAATGTGTGTTCTTTTCCCTGAAAACCTTCTCAAAAGCACAAATTGGCCATCAAGGCAAACATTAGAAAGAGAAGTCACACAGTATGACAGGAATAAGAGTAGACTCTTCTCATACACATCTGCTTTTATATCCTCTAAAACTGAAGAGAAAACCTATAACTGTATGCTACAGACATTTCCCTATAAATAACCTATTCAGTATATGTATTATCTATGATTTGGTTGATCTATTATCTGTTACATGTAAAATTAATGTATTCTGAACTAAACTGAAACATCAGCTTAGTCACATTTAGCGGCAGACCTAGATTGTTTGGAAACTAAAGCCTTATAAAGCAGACAGAGTCTTGAGGTTACGGCAGACCACCTTGGCAGTGTCTTAAGCACAGATTTAAACACACTCTCCATTTGACCTTTAAGTTCAGAATTTGCTGAGATGAAGTGTTTTTCCATGACAGATACGAAAGTGCCTGATGGGAACTGTTCTTATCTCTCTCTCCCCATTATGCATTTATGTTTCTTCCTCTGCAACCACCAACATAATCTCTGTTCATCTGCTCTCTTTGCACCCACACAGACCTCAACATGTACAAACTCATAATTTAAACTCTCATCTTTTGCATCCAACCTTTACTCAGTCAGCACCTAGTGATCTCTTTTACACTGTCTTATGATCTATGATATCCATCACTGTCCTTTCATCTCAAGCAAATCTCTCACACTTAACTTTCCCATCAACCATCACATTTCCAATGTGTGATCCTGTTATAATAAATATAACATCGACTACAAACATGAAAGACATTTACATTATATGCTTCATCACACCATTCCCCTCTATAGAGGCAAGTCTATTTCAGAACATTACACATCATGTAGCATCTAATGCAAGTCAAGCACTGCTTTACTCTGACATGCCAGCAAATATTTAACTGACAGCAGTGCACAGGAGGTTTTTATAATATATTATGGATGATAAAAATAAATATTTAACAGCTTTGAGAACTGTTCTGATCTGACAAATATTTAAGCCCTCATTTTATAAAATGATGCAGGTTACTGTCATATATTAGCTGTTGGTTATCAACACTGCCGCCAGCTTTATCGACATCTGTTTAAGGCAAACATTCAGTTGGGGCTGATTACTTTAGCCATCCTTATCACTATATTTCGCTTTCTTTATCTTTCACTCTCTGGCTTCTGGCTACTTTTGTGTTATCCCAGCTCCTTCACCACTGAACATGAGTTGCCATTATAAACAGCTGTCATTCTCATCAAGTGAAGATGCTCTGGTGATGGGTAAGATGTCCACAGGCTGCATACTGTAGGTGTAGTTTAAAGACAATGGCATCCCAGCAAAGCTTCACAGTGCCAATCACAAGAGACATTTCCATACAGGAAAGGTGGATTTGATAGTGGCTGGTGTGTGTGTGTGTGTGTGTGGGCAGGTTACCTGAGGTGGGCGACTTGCTTCTCTCCATGTCAATGGATTGCTGGTTGTCAGAGAGTTCAGTAAGGCCTGCCGCAGCCGAGAGGAGGAAGAAATAGAATACACACAGTTTGTCAGGTTATTTTAACATCGTCAGTCATACAAATTTAGCAGAAGTCAGTTGGGTTGGTGTCAGCCACGCAGAACCCCAAGAAAGAAACTCAGCTTAGTTTATTCAACACACTTTAGGTTATCATTTTTGGTAAGGTGCATTATCAAATCCCAGCACCTATTTGTAAAGGCATCATATTATGGGGATTACGGTCTTTGCTGATACTTGACATTTGCTTTTTTTGTCCTTTAAAGATTTCTTGGGATCCAATCCAGGAGCAGAGTGGCTGATTCCTGATGTGACCTGCACTACAATTACTTCAATATAGACCTTCATTTATAGACCTTCATTTTGGATTTTCAACCATATTGCATTGAAATGTCAACATGGCCATTACCGGGAATATACAGTATGTAGTGCAAATCTCATGATGAAGTGGCATATACAATCAAAATACAAAACAGAACAAACACAAATCTGATCACATGCACCAAGCACAGGCCATAATGAGAAGTCATACCTACTTTTACCTACCTACTTCTTTTTTTAATACCACCACAAATGCTGAAATTTCAAATTCTTGTTCCTTTTAGTCTGACTTCAATTGTGTCGTGTTTTAGCTGTGTTAATTATGGCTTAATTAATAGCCTCACTGAGTTGTCACAGTTGAAAAATTTTGGATTAATTTAATTAATTCTCTTCAGTTTTTAGCCAAACTGAACTAGGCTTTATTAACCCCACTAACTATGCTTCAGTTCAAATATACATCAAATGGATCATATAATATTTATAACTGCCCTTACTTAACAGACTCAAAGGAGTGGCTCTTTTTCTGCAAAGGACATACCGTTGGACATGACTGGAATCGGTTTTATATGGTGAAATACAGATATATTTTGCTGTGAGACTAGAAACAAGTTTCATTCCAATCATCTCTTTGGTTTGTCCCCTTTGCTTTCACTCCACATCAATCATCTCCAATCTCTATGGCAACCATTTCTACCAAAACACTGCCCCAACCCCCCATCGCCCCCAACACACACAGAGTCCCCCAGCCTGTAGGAAGGCCCGACTTACTCTGATAGGATGTACGAATCCTTTTCTTTGAATCTGAATAAAAGTTAGACAGGCCACGCATGCAAAACTCTGTCAGGCAGGCCCGCATGCCCACACCAGCAGCCACAGAGTCACCAATAGATGGGAGGAGGAGGGAGAAGGAGGATGGGAGGGAGGGAGGGAGGGAAGGAGTGATGGAAAGAATGAAGTGGAAAGAATGGAGTGAATGGAAAGGATGGAGGACAAAGAGTGTAGGTATAAAAGGAGATATAGGGGAGGACAGGTAAGGAAGGAAAGAGGGAAGATGGTGGTAAGAGGTATGATGACAGAGGTGAGGTAGGACAGAAGGAAAGGATGGTGAGAGGAGAGAAAATAAAGGACAGAGGAAAGGAAAAAAAAGAAAGTGAAGGAAAATTTAGAGAGGAAGGATGGATGGAGAATTTAGCGAGGCAGGCAGGGGAAAGGAGGTAAGGAAGGAAAATAGGAGGGAAGGGAGAGAGAGAGAACACACAGGCTTAGAGTTGAAAAGAAAGTGAGAGCAAGCAGCAACCGAGTTAGTGTCAGGGAAGGACAGACAAGATATACCCGCTACCGTAGCAAACCCCACAAACGTTGAGGTGATTGGTCAATTGCACAAGACATGAACTACTGACTTAGCAGGGAACATACCATTACTTACAAAGCAGCATTAAAATCACATAATTAGTTTATGTGAAGAAACATCCCGTTTTAATTATGTGCTCTCTGCCGTAGGCCTACTGTCCTCACATATTCATCCTGTTATTAATAATGTATATACTGTAAGTAGAGAATCACACCTAAAATGATCAATAATTAAGCATTATTTTATGACATGAATACATTAAATTTGTTTGACATATATATAATGTACACATATACATATGTGTGGCAACAACAGCTAAAAATGTTGTGGGGAGGACAGAAAACTATGTTTTAAAAGCAAGTCAGACTATTACAAAAAGAGAATAGGCCAGCAGCATAAAGACAGTTCAGCAAGAGCCATATATTTCGTGTGGCTTTTTGACAGTGATTTTAAAAGTATTGTCTTCAGTGTTACATTAAATCCCAGTGTTCAAGATCATAACACTGCCACCTGGGGTACAGAAAAAGGGCACAGTGGCCCATTTTTTTATTTTTCATTCCATCTCCAAATTGATTTTAAAGACCCAACAGAGAAAGACTCTTACAAAAGAGGAAGTTAATAAGTGCTGCGGTAGTCAGTAAAAGCACTTATGCAACAGCCAATGAAAAGAGTTGGCTATAAAGCCCAAGGTCATCCTTCCATCTACACTGATATTCCCCTTCACACAAAGTCTGAATACCTGTAAAGCATTTTCAGCTAAACTTGTGGGAATTATGTAATAAAAAGAGCCCAGTACTTCAAAATGCTTAAAGGACCTTAGACATCTAAAATATTAAACTGCTGGAGTAGAGTTTAGTTTAGGTCCAAATAAAAAGGGTGTGGCTTGTATTTTACACAATACTTTCTGTGTGATGGGGCTGAATATCTTTCCAGTATGTTAGTGTAAATAAGAGGCCATCATCAGCCAAGATCAGTAGCAGATAAAAAGGGGGCAGGGGTCTGGAAGTACAACGAGACCTCTGTGGCGTTTGACTATGCTCAAGCAAGGCTAAAAACAGAAAGGACAGAGAAATCAAATGACAACATGCATAATAATGCCAACGTGGAATGACACACAACCTGTTAACATGCACTTCATATCATAGTGCAGATCTGTGACAGGCATACTGAGATGGACGGTTGTTTTTGTCTTTGTGTGTCATTGTGTGACAGAAAAAGAGGAAAGAGAAGGAAGAAAAAATGGTTGGACTTATACAGGTTTTTGAACGCTGATTTAAATTAAATTTAAATTTTAGATTCAAATTTATTGTTGTTGGATTATATTTTGTGCCAAAAGCCAATATCTCTAAATTGGACTCTTTTTATGTCAATTTAGGCCAAATATTTATTTTTTCTATCAGGTACTCAAGCAATGCTGTTTCTTTTCAGATCCTTTTCTTAAGAAAAAATAGAAATACTACAAAGTAAAAATACTTTGTTACAAGTAAAACATTTTAATTCACAATTTAGCTGAAGTAAAAGTACAAAAGTATACTTAAGTATCAAAAGGAAATGTACTTGTTATGCAAAACGGCCCCTTTTAGAGTGTTATATCCTTAATATTGTATTATCAGTGGAGGACGTATTCAGAGCCTTTACTTAAGTGAAAGCAGCAATGCCACACTATAAAAACTCCATTACAAGTACAGGTTTGGTACATATTATCAGAAAAATGTACTTAAGTCAAAGTGGAACAGTGGAGTGGCTCCAGAGTTACATCATTATACATTATTGGCTGATAAATGTGGTGAAGTAAAAACATTTTTTCTCTGAAATAAAGCGGAGTGTAATTATAATTTATCAGAAAATAGAAATACTATCAAGTACAACTAATCAAGTACAAATACCTCAAAACTATTTAAATACAGTGCTTGAGTTAAAGTATTTAATTACCTTCCACCGCTGTGTATTACTATTACTGATTTGTTGATGTTTAAGCAGCTCTTAATGTTGTAGTTAATCAAAGTGGTGAAATAGTGAAATAGTTAGTTATAATAACTAGTTTATATACAGTTTGGTTGTTTAATCTTTGACAATGTATCATTATGGCTGATTATATGTTTTGTATGTAAAATGTAGTGACTATAGCTGTCAGATAAATCTAATGGAGTACCAGTACCTCAAAATTGTATTTGAGTAAATGAGCTTAGTTATTTTGCACCACTGAGTTTAGGTTAATAATGACGATGATAGTAACAATAACATATCCTTTCATCCTTGAATGGACTCTGGTCAAAAGCCCTTAACGTGATCAATTGGTGTTGA
This sequence comes from Scomberomorus guttatus, assembly GCA_038419695.1. Classification (NCBI taxonomy): domain Eukaryota; kingdom Metazoa; phylum Chordata; class Actinopteri; order Scombriformes; family Scombridae; genus Scomberomorus; species Scomberomorus guttatus. The sequence goes on along the minus strand of CM076456.1, from coordinate 22,462,785 downwards.
TCAGGTTAAGGGCTTAAGGGCATGGTATTGATCATTATACAAGAAATATAATCAAAGCACCTGCATTATTGATTTCAAATTATTCATGACAGATGCATCAAATTTGCCTCATATATCAGTCTAACCTTAGAAAGAAGATACAGAGACAGAAGAAGAAAGAGGACAGGAGAGCAGAAAATAGATGAGACAGCAAGATGATCTGAATGTATGACTGTATTATTGACACCTTATTGTGTGGATGTGGATGTGTGTGGCCGGATCTCAGAATTGTGTGTGCGTGCTACCTGAGGTGGACTGTCTGTTCCTGCGAGGGGAGCGGGTAAGGCGCTGGTAGGGATCGGCGGTTCCGTATAGATCCAGTGTTGACATACACAACAGGATGGTTTTCTGCAAGTAGTCCACCACCGCTAGGCCATTACAGTTCCCAAATGCCAAACTGGACACACACAAACACAGCAAGGAGGCAAGTGCACATGCACACACAGACACACACACACATACATTTGCATTTACACAGAGGAGAAAGGGTGTTATTCAGCTAAGACATTTACAGTGTTGTACAGATTTATTTCACCAGGTTATCCTCAGTGACAAAAGGTGCTGAATATAGCACTATCAAATTAACTGTGAGAATTTGGTTTAATTACTGCCTGTCTTTATCTCTCACTGCTAGTGCTGCTCTTTTTTAATATTAAGCTTAGGCCTGAATATTTTAATAATGCCACATTTACCATAACCCCCATTGCCACCTGCTACCCCTCTCTGCCCTAGAGCCTCTGGCTTAAGTCATCAAGAGAAACTTGTTTGCAGTAATTTTTCTGTTTGTCTCTGAAGGATGCTCCAGTTGATCAGGCACTTACCAGAATTAGACAAGAAGTGACTTAATCAGTGGTCTTTTAATTCGGCAGTCAGAAACAAAAATGTAAAATAGGTGAATGAAATACATAAATGTCACACAAACAGATCTGCGGCTACCCAGTCCATCATTGCTCTCCTGTATCCACCATGCAGGTGTGTGAGACAGTTTACATTACTGTCACATGGTCAGATGGTTCAGGTCAGGACAGCAGCAACCAAAGAGTTGTCTTGAATTTGGAAATTGTAAGTATTTGAAAGGGCTGTTTGTCATGTACTCTATGTAAACAACAATTTCAGGACATGACTGTGATTACACATCACTCAGAACACATCACTCAGACCTACCCTTATTCAGCCTTTCAGTAGCAGCTACAAGCGGCACTTAAACACAGCTTCAGTCTTACAACACAAACAGCAAAAAGACATTACACAGAAACCATGACATGCATAGATGGAAGCCAGAGGCTCAACAGCCTAAGAAAAGTGGTGTGAAATAAAGGACCTGTTACAGGCTGTCATCTGTGATATACTGTAGCGGTCATAAAGGGCATACTAGCAGCTTTAAACAGTCTCCTTTTTTTTTTTTTTTTTACTTACAATTTCAGAATGTCCAAAACAAACTCAACCAGCCCACTGCAAACAGTATCAATAATGTTACTGTTATACAACCTAATTTGTTTTTTTGTTCATTACTGTGTTGTTGTTATGTGATGTGCACAGCCACCACTTTTACAGAAGTCAGTAATGTGCAAATGCACTGTTCTGCTTGGACTAATAATCATTATTGTCATTAAAGAACATATTCTTAAGTGAGGTAAAAAGAAACAGAAATATTTCCTTTTCCTTTTCTGTGAGTCTAAATGAGAATGTGTGTGTGTGCATGTGTGTGTGTTGGAGGAGAGAGGCAAAAAATGCCCCTGCTTTCACCCATGAAGACTTTTTTTAATAAACCTGTGCATCAGCTTATTGATTTCTGCCAACAGAGCTACTATTCACAGCAAAACCATACGCATGCTCCTAATGTTATTCAACTTCTCTTCAAAACCAATATATCTTAGTAATACTCAAATTTTTAAACACTGAAATATATTTTTAAAAAAGTCAACCATTACTAAAGTCAACATCAAGTTTTATAATAATACAATATCTAAAAGAAAGAAGGAAAAGGAAAGAAAGGAGACAGTATACAGACACAAATTGTGACATGTAAGCCCATTTCCCATTTTCACTGTACATACATTTTCCCAGTCCTGATCCTGCATCCCTGGGCCAATTGTTCAGTTATCTCTTGTTAAATGCCAAATATATGTTTTTTAGTATTTTTACCTCAAAATCCCTGTCTTTTCTTTTCCTTTAATATTTTCAAATGTTTGATGACTCATTGACTCATTTGATGACTCCCTTGTCCTCCTCCTCCTGATCTAATAATCTAATAAAGCGGGTGAGGGAGGGGTGCGTGGAGGCCATCAGTCCTGAAGGATTTCATTTGAATCCCTCTTGTAATTGTACACTGTTCACATATTCTGTTTCACTTGGAAATATGTGACAGTACAGAAGCTAAAGACACTCTAATTTCTGTTTCACTCTGACTTTAAATTAAATTTAGCATAAACAAGATAGCATAATTGACATTTTGCATAATTGCAACCTTAAATATTCATTAACCTTATTAGTATTTCTATAATGCAGAACTATGTATACAAACAAACATGTTGTGTGAGGTTTAGATTCTTCTGGAAATTTAAGTTTGAATAACTATCATTTGGAGCCGCCAACATGCAATTTCTTTATTACAACTTTACAGACAGAACTATGCAGCGCTGGCTTACACAGCTAGCCATTAACAGTCCTTCTGCTGTCAATTAAAAAATCTCCACAGTCTCTCAGGTGGAATTTGGTGTTGTTTTCACCAGCTGGTTCACTACCAATTATGCTGCTATAAAAGCATAAAGTTATAAAAGCACCATAAAGCAGAAAAAAAGTTTCTCAGTGTAAGGCTATATTCAAACCAAATGAAGCGGTGCGGGTCACCACTGCAGGGTTGAGTGGAAGTGTGTGGGGGTGTAGGCGTGTTTGTGCTCGAGAGCATAACCGCTGTGAAACAATCAGAAAAATAACGCTTTATTGATCTGAGTCACCAGCCTTCTTGCTACCAGCACTCCCTCTCTTCATTCACTCTCTAGCTCGCTCGACCACCACTGCTCTGTCTCTCTCTCCTTTTCTCGTCTTTTTAAAAATGAGTTGGGAAGCCGACAGCAAAGTCTAACTTTACTTTTAACGTTATCAAACGAAGAGAAATGTCCTCCCCTTCTCCTAGTAATGTCTTTGAACTCCCTCATGGCATTTACAGCTCTGATCAGTCTGATCTCCGGCTGTGATTGGCCACCGCACCCTTCAGCTGCAGTGACGTCAGGTTGCATTTCTCCAAAAGTTGACTCTGGCTCAACTTTCCAGCTGCGGGCTGGTGCAGCGCTGCTGTGGCCAAAAGGCCCGTAGCCGAAATGCACTACCCCCATTCAAATAAATGTGAGGACTGACATTTTTGCCACACCACCTGATTTGGTCTGAATACAGCCTAAGGTACCATTGCACTATGACAATTAACAAAGACCACTTCATGACAGTCCTGAGTGTAGACTACCAAAGATACAGAATCAATCAGTACCACAGCTTATCCATATCCCTAATATAGACAGACACATGATGACCAAATGTGGCCATGCATCTGGAATGACAGAAATAAAGATAGACTAATACAGGAGGTGACTTACAGGCCATAGGCAGAGTTGATGTCCAAGCTGGTGATCTGTTGTGGAGGTTCTCCATCTGTCCACAGCAGCTGGATCACCAGCTCTGCTTGGTAGCCAGGGGGGACACGAACCACCCGGTCCTTCACCCTGAAACAGACATGGAAAAGAGGTTATAGTACTCCATAGATACAGTGAGAAACTTAAACATGTATGTGTGGATTAATTTGGGCATAAAGGCATTTGTGTCACCAACCTCCTATCAAACATGTTTGGCTCCATTATGAAAATTCAATGGAAAAGTGAGTGTCAATAATTAACGGCTAAACAGCTAGTGTGCATGCTGCTACAAATGTGCATGTGCAATCATATACATCTAAAACAATCTAAAATAGCATAGGGTAGTGAACATGTCAAAGGTATTAGACAATTTAACCATGGTGGTGTGTCTGCCATCAGGTTAGCATACAAAATGATGGATCCCGCCAGGACTATGGGCTTTAACAAGCCAATAACAGCACTTACCTGTATTTTGAATCCACTGTCATCAACAAATACCTGATGGCAGCATAGAAGGTAACCTGTTTTTATATCCCCATATTCCCTGCTACATTAGGAAGGACATTTTAGTGTAAACAATGAGGTGTTGCCAGTTCTGATTTGAAAAATCTTCCAGATGTATAGACTCACAATTTAAGAGAAAAAAAAAAAACGAACCAAACCACAACGTTTTGATCTTCATTTGGTCAAAAAACTGATGGTTATCTACTTAAATAAATAACTTTGCAGCTTGGAGTCAGTGTGCAGCCATTACATTTTTCACATGTTGATTTCCAATAGCCTTACACCTACATGTGAATCATATGTATAACTACACCCTTTGTGAAGCAAAGAAAATATATAACTAATTTTACTATTAAATTATAATGTTCCAAGTTTGCCTGTTACAGTAAATAGTCAAAAGCAATGGTTACAAATGACACTAGACTAGAGTGTCTTCATCACCGGCTACTTGGTTCCACAATATGCTAATAACAATGCATAACTGTCATGTTCTAATCTAATAAATCCTGGCACAAATGATTTATTGATATAAATATTTGTGACTATTTGTTACTGTGAACCTATGATCTGTGTGAAGAAGTCTTACTTGAGGCAGGGGATACTGTCTTTGATACCCTCTGGTGTCCCGCTGCCAGGGCTTGCTGGGTGTTGGTGGTGGGGTTGGGGTGAGTGGGAGCCGGGCTCTGAGAAGCAGGGATTTTCATTCTCTGATGGAGAGATGACATCCTCTGACTCACACTGCAGACGCACCTCTAGAGACTAGGGATGACACAGAGATATTGGTATTGGCCATCATATTAGATTACTAAAATTTGGATTCATGTACAGCATATTTAACATTCAATAATCATTTTCAAACCACTAGAAGTGTGGGCTTACAGTAAATTACATCCACTAAATTAGTGTTAGCTATGTTGATAAAGGTTCCTGACATTTTTTAATGAACTGTTACAAAGCATGAGCAGCTTTTATAATAAATCTTCCTCTACAAAAACCACCACAAGGCTATATACATATTTCCAAAGAATACTAATTTAAAATGTCAAAGCAGGAGTTTGTAAAAATTACATTGGACTGTACTTGCACTCCAAATGACCAGGATGTCACCCCTTTACTTTAATTCTCATTTCACTCACCACTATCTGAGTGTTGGCATCGTATTTGCTGAAGCGATACAGGATGATGTGGGCTGAGATGCCAACTACACAAAAGATGCGACTCTGGGGGCACCAGCTGACCATCTGAACAGCAAAGGGGTCTTCCTCCACCAATTCGGCAGCCCGGCCCTCACCTGGCTTTGGTTTTTCAAACACCTTGGAGGTCTTCAATTTGTACAACATCTGTAGTGTGACTGGTTAGAGAAATGGTTAATTTTGATGAAAATATTGTAAATGCAAAACATACTTTAAGTGGCACCATGCATATACTGAGGGAAGGAACAACTGAAATTGCAAGGGGTGGATGCACGGAAGGACGCAAGGAATATATGGTCCAGTGCAATGATACACTGTATTATGATTTATGATTGTAGTGTTATAGCTAAGCTATACAGGCTGTGGCTACACAGATAAAACCTGTTGGTAGGACAATTCTTAGTTGGTCCTGGTCTTTATCGGATTCTTTGATAATAATAATAAAAAGATAAAATAACAGCAGCTTTATCCTTTAAAAACCACACAATCGAGTCTTTGATTGGCTTCTGTTTTGTGTGTGTTATGTTTTCCATTCTGCACCATCCAGATAATATTACTTTGAAATGCAGTCTCCTTTGGTGAGCCATTTATATCATGCACCAGTGTTAAAAGGTATTATGGAAGTAATGTGACTGGCTGAGAGGAAAGTAATTATCACCACAGCCCTCTGATTTATATACCACTGCACCCAAACTTTTGACACAAAGCAACACTGTGCTTTTAAGTAAAAGTAGCACAGGTGCCTGGAAATGCAGTCATTGTCTGTGATAAAAAGCAATAAACAAGAAAATAAACAACAAAAATATTATGACAGCTGTCGTGCTTCAAGAACTTGACCCCTTGTGTTTTTTTTTTTAACAGGAAGACAAATGAAAATAAAATGAGTTAACTTGTTTCTGCCAGTATGTGCTCTCAGGCAGTATCTGAAATATGATATTACTTCACAACTACGAGGTCTATTATACAGTATCATTACCACCATAAAGGCAGCATGCTAGCTAACTAGCATACATATTGCTGAAGGTTGGTATAGGTAGTTTGAACTCTGAATGTTGACTGGGCTAAATTAAGTTCTCTAGGAGGTCCTCCACTAAAAAAAACGTTTAATAAAATAAAAATAAATTTTTTTTCAAAAGGTTTTCAGACATCCACAACAATACAAAGTTAGATTAGTGTGTACCCATCTATAAATGTGACAGTGGATTATGTGCTTAATTTGTTAATTAACTGATTGAAAAATATTGTTTATTCAAACATACTATGTAACAAAAGCCTGAGTTGGACAAAATGTATCACTTCCAGATCTGATCTTTATTTTATTTCAGCCTTTAGGTTAACACAATTTCTGAATAGCTGTATAGCTTAGACAGCGAGAAAGAAAGAAAAGCTTAGAGTGGACTTACTTGCAGATGCATCCCAAAACTTAATTGATCCGTCAGCATGTCTGAACAAAGACAAAGAAAACATTTTTTATATTAGGCAGAATTAGCATACTTTATTACACTAATGAAGGGAACATGTAGGATATTTTTGTTATTAGATAACAGTATAGAGGCAGACAGGTTATTTGGTTATCGGGACAACTGTAACTGTGCTCTTTGCTTTGACACAATACATTTCCAACTGTAATAAATATTAGCAAAAATGTTTCTTGCACCTATTTTAGATGTCTGGCAGTAATGAATATTGTTTACAAATGTTACACTGTGCAGGAAACATCAGAGGGCCGTTCCTGTTGTAGTTTCTGGTAGCAGAAAAGTAAAGTTGAATTTTTGGTCTACTTTGGGACAAAAAAAAAAAAAGAGAGCCAAGAATTTAAGCATTTTTAGGTTATTCAATAAAAACTGCATACTACAGAGAAAATATCTCCATTTATATGGCTGGACTGCTGCGGATATCAGTGAGTGTTGCCTTGAAGCAGACTCTGCCTTGTGTGCTAGCTTCAAAACAGGTTAACATCTCTGCCAACCCCTTACAGTGCAGCATGGCCCCAGCCTGTGCTGTGCTGACTGTGCTGGGGTTGGCACAGACCCTAATCAAACTTATAAAGCATAATAAACACAAAATTTAATTCAATATCTCCTGGTCCTGTCATGGTGTGAGTGAGGACACGCAGGAAGATGCTCTTCTAATTGTTATGGGTGATACTGCACATTTTCCCCAACAGCTTGGGCTAATGGTTGCAAAGAAATAAGAGACCAGACCAGGCCTAAACAGTTCTTCCTGGTCAGTCTGACTAGAAGAGGATCTGACAACCCTGTTTAAACATATACATGTAATGAGGACAGGCATATTATGTGCAAACCATGTGTACAAAGAATAGTCACAATCACTGGGAGACATGTGTTGTGATTGCTTACTGTGCTGGGTTTTCTGCACCTTCAAAATATAATAATCAGTATTTCTTACCCTGTGATGATGATCTCTGGGTAGGTGTGGGAGCCTAACGTCCACGTTCCTCCACCAATTGGCCACTCCTGACATGGTCACACACAGTGTTTATTTGAATATTTTGAAAATCCAATAACATCATCTTTTGCTTTTCTTCCACTGGGCCATACTGATAAGATTTCATTTTATTCCAATAACACAAAATAATCATTTTGGATTTGTGCTTTACTTTCCAAAAAAAAACATATCCTCAAACACAAAAATGTACTGATTAAAATGACTCATGTTAATGTTAATCCTTTATTCGCTTCAAGGTAATAGCAGCAATTATGTTATAAGGCTGCATATGTAAAATTCTGAATATCATTCACATTACAGTTGAATGTTGGAAGCCTTGAGAGACAACAAATGTTTTGTTTCTTATCAAAGTGCCAAAGCGTAGTGGCAAAGACACACTTTTTTAATAAATCTGTCAACAGTGTATAAAGAAGTCCCTTGCTCAATATCTTAAGGATGAACTTGAAAAACAAAAGACAAATACGTCATAAAAAAAGGTTTTCCTCCCTCATAATTCTATTCTCCTACCTTTTGGCTATAGCCGGTCTTCTTGTGTTTAGCTCCTATGGAGTACAGGATGGGGATAATGTCGGGAGGACATTCTGCAAAATAGGCTGTGCAGGTAACTGGAGACTCGTGGATGTCCATGGGGTAAGGATTCTCAAAGACAGGGAAGCTGTGAGATACATAATTATGATGTGCTATAGTATACTGTATGCCGAATTGGTAAGAAAATGAAGTTGAAGTTATTATGAAATAACAAAAAGGAAAAGAAATTAATGTCTGTTTACATTTTTTCTGGACATGTTAAAACTGCATTAAGGCTAAATGGGTCTGCTTTTATCAGGAGATATTTATATCTAATAGCTTTAATTAGGTAACCCAATTAACTGAGTAACCTAATTTATACCAAAGTGTTTTTGCTGTTATTTAAATGTATTCCCTGGCCTTAGGTGTTAATCATTCAAAACTGCACCACATCACCACCATCACCCCATCAGCACATTTCCCCTTACCTTAATTCTATCCAATAGTGATAACAATTTAATTTAACTGGAGTTGCAGCATTTCCACCCTGAACGCAATGTCAAATCTTTATTCAAAGGCAAACATCTGACTTCTCATTGTCCCTGAAGTATAGATTTGGGTGACATTGGTTATTTCTTTAATGGGTAACTACACACTCAAATTCTGTGCTGGAGGACTGGAGAGCAACGACTGTAGAAGGCACGGCCTCGTCTACATAGTGTGTGACACGCCTATGTGATTATGTATACAGCGTAAAAATTTTTTAAAAAGATTTAGTGTGTAGTTACCCTTTAACCCTTTAATTTTGCTTTTGACTGTGACAGGGTTTGGCTAATGGATAAATAGTATGTGAAATGTTTTCCCCTGAAGTGATGCCAGGTGTTATCTTTTCATTTCAAAAGGTGATGTGATGATCTGACATCTGTCACATGCAACTTCGCAGCTGGGAGGTGTGTTTATATCTGTGAAACACATACTTGCTCTGTGTCAGATCCACCACAATTAAGTCCTTCTCCAAAAGAACCACCACTGCATACGGCTCCTGGACCTCTGTAAGATACAAAGCCAAACTGAAGAGGATAATGCTTAATCCATATTTACATCCACTACAATCCCACACTCAAACAGACTTTTTGAAGTGTTTTAAAGTGGTAATATTTCATTTATATACAGACCTTCTTATGGCATCCACTGAAAAATGTAACCCAAACTACTGTGATAATGATTTTTCATCATCATTTTCATTTGACAGTTTTGTAATGTTGATTATATTCAATACAGATATAAGCTACAGATCAAAGAAAAACACAAAGCAAGCTTTGAATAATCCAGTTGATTGTTAAATTGCACATATTGCTGCTTTGAAGACATTTCCAGAATTGTCAGTTCTGCAGGAGTTAAAAACATTCTACTTGATACACAACAAAAAACATTTAAAAAACTACTTTCTTTGCAGTAGGTGACATTTTTCATCTACCGGAAGGACAGAAGAGTCTTTGAGGATTCAAGGCATATCTTTCAAAAAGAAATAAATGTCATAAAATATGCTAGGTTTTCAAAGTTTGACCTGTGTTTAACTTTAAAGAAAACAGTGCTGTATTTACGACCTGGATGTAACCAAACATCTAACATGTAAAAAATATGATTCCACAAATACACAAACAAGGGCTACCATAAATTACCCTTATAAAAATATTACTTGTGCTATTTGCAATGAGTGTTGAAAATAATGGGACCATTTTGTTACTTTTTTGCTCATCATTCTGTTTTTATTGAACAGAGTGCAAAACAAAAACAAGACCAAGGCAATGCATTAAACAAAATAGACGACAGATGATATGGAACAATGAGTCTGAGTGCAGATATTTGCTTTAATCTCTTGCCTGCTATTTATTATTGTAAGTAAGGTACTGTAGGTTCTTGCATCATTGTTGGTTAAAAATCATTATGATTCCCTGAAACTAGTGCTTCCTATTGTTATACCTTGACTCCAATCACAGCATTGAGACATTCTCTGGGTTAAACCTTACCTTCCTTCTTATTAGATGAATGTTTGTTTTTTTCATTTCATGGTTTGTGTGTTGATTTTATAAAATTTAAGTTTATTTTACCTCTATTGTATTGGTGTGATCACAGAACACTCAGCGCCTGGTCTCTTAAAAACTGGACAAATAAAACCTATTTTTCCTGCATGGCTAGATACCACTACTACACATACAGTGTAGTTGTAGTGTACATAGTGAAAAAATGTTTCCACATTAACCTGCCCTTCTAAACCAAATACAACCACATTGAGAGGTTTGCCATTATTTGCTTTTATGCGCTCACCATTGTTGTAAGGAGTCTCACAGAGAGCCATGAACTCTACTATAGGATAGTCCATCTCCAGCACAGTGATGGCCTTGCCGTGCATAATGGTTAATGTTGGCCGCCGTCCTGCCTTGTCGTATGATAGACCCCCAGAGAAGATGACAAAAGGCTCGCTGTTGTGGAGGGAGAACAGGACTTAGAAAGTGTTTTTCTTGGTCTGTCTCAATGCTAGTTGTTGAAACTGACCACCCAAATAATGAAATAAGTGAAAGAAGGAATGAATCAATATATCAATTAATCAGTCAGTCAATCGATCTAACCAAATAAAATGCACATGTGTAGTTATTATTATTATAGTGCTTGCCTCCAGAAAGTACTGTAAACCAAGACTTTAATCAGCCAGCTGGAGGCCGGTTTGCTGTTTTCATCCACATATTGTGAAATGGCTCAGTGAGTTTCTACCTATGCTTATATGCATAACTTAATTTTCTTGTGTTGGTGGTTTTTGGTCAAGTTGTCATAAGCAACATTTCTAATGCACTACATTGATATATTACTACAGAATAAAGGATCATTTTCCGAGATTTGCCATGATTGTATTCAAATCATAATTTAGTATAATCAGGAAACTTAAGACTTGAAATCAGGATCTGAATATTTGTTTAAAATGCACTCACCTGTTCCTTGAGGTCTTGTACTCCACTTTGAGTATTGGTTTACACGACTCCTTCCTCCCATCCTTCTGTATCTTTCCTATATTACAAGAAAGGGCAAAATAATTGACAATATTTGAAGAAAATATCACAGTTTACTGTAAACAGCTTGAGGTCTTTTCCATCATCTGAGCTCTACTCAAACTAATACACACTTTTTTACATGTCAGCAGTTTAATCAGTTTATTTTTTGTGTAACATTGGACTGATGTCAGTTCCTCTTTTGTGTGACAATTCAATTTACCAAATCATAAGCACACTGTAAATACAAATATTCACAAGGGGAGTTACATGAATTATGGAGAGTGGCCTTGAGGAGCAAAGACAACATTTTATAATATGAAGCAACAAAGCACAAACTGCATTTGTACTGTATACAACTGCCATTGTGTATATTGTTAATCTCCTTTTCCCATTTCAAGCTATTTATTTTATTCAGGATAATAATCTCCATACTGTATTCACTGAACCAAAGCATGACTCCAAGCTCCCATCCATTTCCTCTACAGCTGTAATCACACTGTACTGTAAGCCTTAATGGTAACTAATAGGTGTCTTTATAAAACTGACCATGACATTGTTTCATGAACTCTACTTGGCAAATACTAAAAAGTGTTTTTGTTCCCACTTTCCACTTCACTTTCTGATTCCTGGGTACTGTGCCTCCATTTCTTCCTTTCAGGGAACGGCAGACCATTATCAGAGTTAGCACATTAAAGAAAGTTATTTTTCTCCTGATTTACATAATGAAATGATGTTGCCTTTGATATACAAAAGAAGAAGTCTCTCAACTGGAAGGCAGTGAGGCCTTGGGTTTACCTCATGGGCATAACGCTCTGAACAAAAGCCCAGCAATTTCTGAACAAATGAAGAAAACATGAAAGAAATAAAATTTCGAAACTGTGAGACTTTCATTGTTCCTGCTTTCACAAAATGGAATACAACAATTTCAATTATGGCCCTTCTGCTAGATCCTCTAGCAACAAATGAACAAAAAAAAAGCATGTCTTCAATAAGCCAACTGCCAGTACATAATGCATCTGTGTTGCATCTATTAGACCTGCAGTGACAGTTTCAACCTGCTCTTTATGTCTCAACACAGTGGTGTAGATGTGAAAAAATATTTGTTAACACATTACTTTTTCACTAAAAGCAGATATTCTGGCTCTGTGATTAGTGCAAAGAAAACCAAATTCATTCAAAAACAGAAAAACTTTAATGCAAGGGGTGTGCATGGCAGCATGTAGCTTTGCCAAACACGTCGAAGGAAACATAATCGCTGCACAGAAGTCATATGAAAGTGTTCAGGGTGGGTGGTGGGTGTGCAAAGCAGAGGCCGTTCTGCACCCCCATGTTATAAGGTGTAGGCAGCTCAACATTTGGTTGAGGTCGTGGAAAGATCACGGTTTCAGCTAAGTCAACAGCCTCAGTCTTGTGATTTAAGTCAGCTTTGTAGACACAGTAATCATGCTTTAGGTGCCAGGAATGGGTATTATAGGGAAACACATTAAATACATTGATAGTGAATGTTTTTCAGGCATATTAAGAATAGATATTTTGAGTTGAGGAATGAAAAGTTATCAAATACATTTGGTAAAGAAACTGTTTCTGTATGAAATACAATCTGGGCAAAATTAGCTTTCCTACATATACAGTCTGTATATAGCTCACCACTTTTTACGTACATGTAATTTCAGGTGGTTTTAAGCTGTTATCAAGTTGTTTTGCAGCCAAAGCTCTGGGTAACAACACCTTATCATCACTGATCAGGCTCAAAGGTACAGGATTACAACACACACTGAAATGTCAAATCAGGTGAGGGCAGGGAGAAGAAAAGGGAATAACAGCAAAAGAGTAAATGGCAAACCCCCTTGATAATGCTTTGATATCAGACAAACTCACAGTTGTAATAAGATTTAACCTTAACATAGCCCAAGCATTATTGTTACAAGTCAATCGTTGTATACACGGTCTATTATTTACTATGTAATCTGTAAACAAGGCCACATATGAAAGAAGAGTCACATCAAACAGAAATCATAATCTTCTCAAAGTTATCTGGGGTACAACAAAATGACGAACTGAATGTTTATTGTTAATTCCCATCTCACCTCATGTTATTTACCCCGATTATTTTAAAATTTTGATGAGTTATCTCTCTTCTTTAGAAAAATGTCTCTGTTCTCATCTGAGTCTCTGTCTGTCTTGTTCTCTCACCTTGAAGCCATCATTCTCCTCTTTTTCTCCTTCAGGTTATGGAACACTTCACATCCATTAGTGTGATAACAACTGTTTGGTTTATTTGTCTCTCAAAGACACAGAACCATGACTGAAACAAAGAGCATACTAAAACTAAAGTGACACAATATATATAGTATCTCCTATGCCACAAGTTGGATTGATATGAAACCTTGAATACATTTCCAGCTGTTCTTGTGTTTTAAATTTGCCTTTAGTAACAACATTATTGCTATATATATATATATATATATATATATATATATATATATATATATATAAATAATATTTAACCAATTTAAATTACTTTCTGGCGAATGATTTATTATTCTTATCAGGTACGCTGATGCCACATAGCATGGAGAGAGTAACTGCATACAATTTGACTTGGCTGATGGTGTGAACCCCAACACAGAGTGGCACCGTGCTTCAATTCATTACACAGGAGCAGCAAGCAGAGTCAACATTAGAAGGGAGCTGGTGGCTTTAGATACTAAATTTTAAACTATTTTCTCAGTAGGTGTTTTGGAATAATGTTTTTCATTTTCACTTGGACCAAAAATATCACTTGTGTCTGTTTTTTTTTAATGTAAATATCAACCTTTGAATGGTACAGACTCACCATTTCTGGTAATGCTACTTCTTCCTTCAAAATGCTCAAAAACACAGACAGGTTTAACTGGCATTACTGTTCTGTGGACTCTATGCTGATTCACTAAATCAAATTATATGATGCTGATTTATTGTCATGATAAAGAACAAATTAGTCTTTCTAAGAGCACACAATACAAAAAATGATGTGAGGCTGGACTAATGGTATGGCTAATGGCTTTGCTGTGGCACTGTCAGTGTTGTTAGTGGAGTATGCATTGGTAATACAATTTTTTCATGGTGTCAGCAGACAGCAGGTTTAGGCTGAGGTGGACAGCCAGGCCTCTGGTCTACCTCTAGCTCACAGCATGACATCTGAGCACAACAAACAGCACAACCAGTGACAGCAGCATCCAGCAAGCACAGCAGGAAGCAGAGCACACAAAACCACACAGAGCAAATGTGAAGGCATTTTAATAGGATGACAAATCAACAAAGATGTTGATGGGTGTGTCGGTGTGATGCTTGACCTGCAGTGTCTTGTAAAATGATCAAAGTAAATGATTTACTATTGGAACAGAGGAAGACGGTTTCATTCCCAGGAGATGGCATGTTTACTGAATATTCTCCTTCTTTTTCATATTCTTAGTTCACCTGTACTCATTTTCAGCTCCCTCTGTCCCCGCCCTTCCGCTTCCTGTCACTTTAACCCTGTGAGTAATACCAAATATCTGACAAATATCGAGCACATAAACACCTTTCTGGCATTTCACGACATTGTTGGGCCTGTTGCCCTGTCCCTAAAATTCATCGTCCACGTCCATCCCTCTTGTGTTCCTGTTTTGGGATTTTGCCTGAGATCACAGCACACAGCAAGAGATTATTCATTGCCAGCAATCTGACAAGGTCCAAGACATCCTCATAATGAAAGGACCACATAGGTCGATTGTACCTGCACTCCAGAAGGACTCATAGGAGCATTTTCTAATATGCTGCCTCTATCGCCAGTAATTGTAAAAAATAATTATGTTTTATGGTGTGACAACGCTGTGGTTAAGATCTGGTTAGGTTTAGGCACAAAAAACACTTGGTTAGGGAAAGATCATGGTTTGGGTTAAAATAATCACTTCAAACATAGCATAGGTTAAAGTTACTTCCTTAAAATTGAGATGAAATGAAAACTGACCTGACTCACGGTTGGAAACATGACACTCACAGTTGGAAACAGGAAGCGAACAGCGGTCTCCTTCAGCTAAGTCCACTTTTTGCTTCTATCTATCTAGCCATCCATCCAACCTGCCACCTCCAAATATGAAAATCTGTCACCTTATATTGACATCATCTGAACTGCGTCACTTCCCCAGGTCATAATTACTACAGCTATTACTATTAAGACTATAGGTTGTTTTTGCTGGCTGAATTTTCGACTTATACTGTCGTTTTTCTTGTGAGGACAGGCTGCAAGGTCGGGATGCCCTGCTAGTACACAAATCACATCAGTGGGAAAGAAACAGAAGGAGGACAAGATAGAGGAAGAGTACATAGATACATATGGTGTGGAAGTCATTCAACCAAACCAGTGTTCAAGTAGTCTTACCTGACAGCAAAACATTTCACTGGCTGACACATCACAATGACTTCCATTATTGGATTTACTTTGTCATGCATTCTCAATGTGCAAACATCTGACAATGAGTGTGGTTTGAACAGTTTATGGCTGGTTATAGTTAGGAAAAAAACACTCACACAACAGTTTGCATTTGGGCAACACAGTCACACATCGTTGAGTTTATCGACTGTGTCTGTTTTATGTCTAAAAAATGACATCCCTAAAATATTTTGCACACTGTAATGCTCACACTGCTATGTAATGTTTTAATTTGCAGAAAACAGCCTCCATCTAACTAATGTTTCATTCTCACATAAAACACCAGCAGTTTAAATTTTACAGCTCAGAACTAAAATAAACATGAAGCTTGTCCTGGAACTGTCCTTGAACTCAATTCAAATGGGCTGTTTTCAGTCTGAATTTAGACTTGAATCCAATTGACAACCTGCATAGCATTATTCAATTCTACAATAAATCCATTATATCAGGTTTATCCTAATTTACAGTATGTTCTTCCTTCATCAGCTGTATTAAATTATATGAACACTATAAGGACCCAGTCTTCGAAGCTTGGGATCATCAAAGTTTCATTCTGTTTAAAAAAATTTTTTTTAAAAGCATACTTTGAGTTTTATGTCTCACCGTGAGGGAAGGTGACCTGGAATGGCTTGGTGGTGTTTCTGAGGTTCCACAGGGTCAGGCTGCCGTCTGAGTGACTGCACATGAACTGCTTCCCTTCATGATGCCAGCCGACTGAATGGATGGCCTGCATCAAGAGGGAGTGGATATATTTACAAACATTTCATGTCTATTTCAAAATGTTTGAGATGAGTTTCAAATGTTTCATAATTCATTTCAGTTATTACCAGATGTCAAAAAGACATCAGAACAAAAATGGAAATAACCCTTCAAAAATGTATGAGCAAAGGGCGAATTTCCAGCTTTTTTCAAAGGATGGTTTGCAATTCATGCTTTTATCCAAATATGACAGCAAAAATGACAATTGATAATATCCTTATGCACACAGTTATACAGCTGACTGAAAAATATGACAGAAAGCAGATATTATAGCTCTTTGATGATTACAATGTTGGCTTATCACTGATGTATTGGTATCAGCATACAGTATACTGTATGTTGGCCAATACAATACATGGTACATATGACAGAAAAAAACTCATTAAACAGTGCCGTCATTACATAGTTTGTTCAAAATACCCTTCAGCCACTCTATATATTTGTCACATTTGTTTTATAGCACAGTTCCAAGAATAATCAAAGTTTGTGTATAAGATTTCATCATTTGCCCCACAATCTGTTAGACTCAAGCAAGTATATTCAGATGCTCTTCATCTGACAGATCTGTGTGGTTTCTATGTGCTCAGTGATGCACAAGCGGAACTACCTTAGCTATGAAGATAAAAAGGTAATTTTCAAGCCAAAACAACAAATTACAAAACAGTAATGATGTTCATGAAGCTTGCTTTCCTTTTGTTAGCTTGAATTCACTTCATATCTGCTGTTGTCTGCTAAGCCCTATATCCACCTCCCACATGATCTGTCAAACAACCCGGTGTCCACCCATTTACACATGCCTAAATGATAACCCCCCACACCCCCCTTCTGTCATTTCAGTGCAGTTTTAGTGCCTTTTTCACACCATCACTCATCACTGATATGGCAATGTTCCCAAACTCAGAGGGATGACTCAGGCCAGAGTAGGAGAAAAGTCACTGGGAGAAATGTGAAAGAAAGCTAGAAACAACTGAGATTATTTTCACCATGCCTGCAGCACACCACAGGAGAACAGACCACATGTGCACACTTGAGCAGCTGGAGATGGATTTCAAACAGTGTCATATTTCTGCATGGCTTTGTGTCTATGGCTCTGCATTATGAACCCAGTCATCCATATAAATACTTAGGATATACTGTACACCATCCATATGAATGCTAGATAGTTTTACTTTTCTCTTCCATTTAATTGAAAAATTAGCAGAAAAGGTACCAAACAAACTACATTTACCTCAACTTAAATTTGGCCAAAGTTATCTTAAACACTTTAATAGTGGTGTAGTAATAATTATTGCCCTTATAGGAGATAATCGCCGTCTTTACAGCGCATATATAAGTTTACCCATTGTATTATTCAGAGGAGCTCTTACAATATATCACTCACAGCTATTCTGCTATTCATGTCAAAGGTACAGAATGCTCGGGTCTATGTGCATCTGCACTCTAATGTCAAAACTAATACCTTGGAAAATATTTGTACTCGCTTCTTTGCTTCATTCCTGATTAGCATATCCGATATGAGTCAGCTTGCAACTGGGATACCACAAAGGTCAAAGGTTTTCACCGAAAGCAGAGGACTTTTAAAGGCAGAGTGGAAATGAGTTTAAAAGTGTAATCAGTTTAAATTCCATTTACCACACTTCTTTTTCAAATCCAAGGTTAAAGGTCTGTAGAGACCTCTGTAGGAACTTTGCTCTCATTAGCTGCAGTAGTTTAATCATGCTTCTTGGACAAATGTGACTATTATTGTACTGTATGTTGCTTGAAGCCTCCATAACTAGGCTACTACAGTTGCAACTTGTACAACTGTACACCCTGTACATATGTCGATTTGATGCATCATCAGTACAAGTACACAGCTTTTCGTTTACACCAGTAAGAGTAGCTGTAATTCAGTACTTCCACCCTTGTGTGTTTGCGAGATGTAACTGGTGTTGTTTTTTCGTACTCGGCTGAAGAGGTGTGAGACAGAGATGCCATGCTAGGCTGGATGTGATGCACATGAAACCACATTAATGAATGTGAGCAGGATGTGACTCTTCACAGGAGATGGGACAGGAGATGAGAGACCGGCTGCAGCGGATAAGGAGGATCAGTGCCATGAGGTGAAAATGTCTGAGGGGCAATTTGGGTTTGAGGCCACAGTAGTTAAAAAACAGATTAAAAAAGACAGACATGTGTGTGTGTGTAAGGAAAATTCTCAAACAGATGGTACATTTATATTTTTATAATCACTGTAATCACTTTGGCAACTATATGATTGCATTATACTATTATTATACAGTGGATCATCTGTTTATGGTTCTCTCTTTAAATATATTTAAAATATCTCCTATTACTACATTTTTACATGGTAATTAATATCACTGCATGCACCATGTTGCATACACATTAAATCAAACGGTCCTCCTCACTGCTAACTGGGTGAAATGACAACAAACACTGTAGTTTTCACTAGTTTCAGCTGATAGTGCTGTGCGAGCTGTTAGGGGTCCAGCTTGGACTTGTATGAGCCTGCCTGGGTCCTTTGATTGCAGCTTCTTGTTCAAAAAGCATTAATTGGTTGGCAGAGAAACAGGCAGAGAAATACAGCTCTTGAGAGCAAGATGCTAGTTCTAAATAAAAAAAAAAAAAACGTTGATGCTGTTTAAAGATGAAAGCTGCTCTCCATTTCGTTGAGAGTCCAAATATTGGCAGACAAAATTTGAAGGTTCAGACAGAGGCTCCAATAAGCATTCATATAAGAGCACCTTTTTCCTTTGCTATTTAAACTGATCTATGGTAATTTTTTATACTGGATACCTAGGGGTGTAACGCAAAGCTACTATCTGTGTCTGTTTATGTCACAAAAATATTTTACATTTTATGGGACGTGGGCATGGTTTATACCGGAAGTTGTTAGACATTGTCTAGTCATTCATTTTTTGCATTTAATTGCTTTCTACTGCGATTTATTATATTTTGTATGTATGATGAGAACAATATATATATTAACAATCATTTTAACCATGAACCTGAATTGATCAAATAATAAAATCAATTATTTATATTTAAACTCCACCTTCAAAAACAGAAAAAGTCTAAACTGAGTCTAAATAAAAGCTGGGTGAAAATCAGTAGTGGAAATAGAACAGGAGGTTAGAAAAGGGAAAAAAGGTTTGAAAAATTATGAGTCAGATTTGCTTTGGGCCAAACTGCATGATTCTCTTTAAAAAAAAGGAAACTGGTTGTGTATATAAATGGAGGCCCAGATGAAAATAAAATTGGTTTGAAATGACTATTTTAAGAAAAAGAAAGCAATTGACAAAAACCAGGCCAAAATTGGATTATATTGGGGTTTTTTTTATGTTTTTTTTTTTTAAGGAGGTTGTGCATGCAATGGGATGAGGTTTCAACTGTCTATGAAAGAAAATGGAAATATCTATTGACAAAAGTCTGAAAAATTCCCTTGGCCTATTTGCATGCACTTTTGAGTTTTCATCTCTTCAGTTCCTGTCTACTGTCATGTCACACAAGGGGCCGTGCAGGCTTAAATATCAGTCAATGAGGTAAAAATAACACCTGTGGAACATCAGTCAAGCTTCATCCTACATTGAGCAACAAATAGTGAAAACTAATGAACTATCTAACACGTCCATGTTTTTAGCTGATTTATTTACATTTTGGCACATCTGCATCATGAAATGTCATGCTGCTTTGGCTACTAGTAGTTCCTGTTTGCACTGTACAGACAACAATCACCTGAATTAATATTGATACAGAAGAAAATGTCTGAATCTGATGACTATGAGCCAAGATCTTAAGTTCAGGCGTGCCTTTTATATTTCTATCGATGTGACACCACAGTAAAACGAGTTATGACTCTGAGAAGAAGTGGCGTGGCATTTAAATTTTCACTTTGTCAATTACGCAGCCCTGCTCTGCAAACATGACTCATTTTTGTTGAGAGCACAGAGATAACTGAAGTAAAATAAGTAAAAATCATATCAATTCTGAACACTATGATCCACGGACCAATAAAGGCCACACAAAATGCCCCCTCTAATTTCACACACATTTTTAGAAACAAACATTTCTATTTTCCGCAGGTGTGCATAAGTGGAACTCACCTCATCGTAGTAGATTCTGAAGTCGGCCTTCTTGCCCCTGAGGTCCCACTGCACAATCGTCCCACTCTCAAACCCGATAAGCAGCTATAGAGGGAGGTGACAAAGAATTTAAAAATAATGACGTTATTTTCAATAGCCTGAAATACGATAAAGCATGCACATACAGTACCAATGTCATTTAATTGCACACTTTGCTGTAATGTAAGCGAGCCTTTCCTGTGGCTACCCAAAAAAGGCTTTTCCTATTCCTCCTAGTCTGTCTCTCTATCTCTCTTTTAATCCTTTAGTTCCCTTCTTCAGATGTTGTTTCTAATGACAAAGACTTCTGTGGTTAGGGGGATTGGGAGGGATGATTTCCACTGTGAGTGCACAGCTGAGCATGTCGGCAATTTACTTCAGCACTGCATGGATCTTATGGTAACAATATTGGCTGTCTCAGATATTTGCTAAAATCGGTTGTTTTCATCTACATACAGTATACTGCATATTGACAGTTAACCACAAACATATTGATTTAATGATTATACATGCACACAAGTGCATAGAGAATGCAAAAAACACACACAATCACAATTAGTGACAAACGTAATACACTATAGATGAAAATAGGCAGCCATAAACACAAAGCTCCCACATGCACATACAATAGAAAACACAAACACAGCCACACACAACCACACACACGCACACACAGACAATGCAATGCAGGATAAGAGATGAGAGCAGACTCGACAAAATCAGATCAGAGGAGATGGGGAGTGATGCTGGAGGAGCAAAGCTTTAAGACAGAGAGGAGGAAACAGCTCTCCTGCTGAGAGGAACTGTGTGACATCTCCAATCGGAAGACGGGGAAGTAGAGGGCAGGTCGGGTGGAAAAAAGTCCTGCATTAAATTCTGCAACCCTGAAGCTTTAACAACAGTGTCCAACAGGTAAGATGAGCAGAGACAGCTGCATGAGCACACGTACTATACATCCTCAAAGGCATGTGTTGTGTGGATGCAGATCTACTCTGACATGCAAGGAGAGTGTCCTCCCAGGAAAAACAACACGATCAGTCGTGCAAGTGACAGAAGCCCTGCAGCGGCCGTAGTAATTATGGAAACAAAGGAGGAAATCATGTGACATTATTATACAGCAAAAAAGTCCGTGCACAGAGGAAGTCGGGGTGGATGGATGGGTCGACAGAACATCGGACTTTAACACAGGAGAATGCTGTTTGTTTTACATTTCTAGCCGCAACATAGATTCTTAAAAATCAAGACCACGGTCATCTCATAAACTTAACCATGTGGTTATTATTGTAGCCATGTAGCCTTATGCTTAGGTCCCCTAAGCTTAAGGAATTTGTAATTTTAACCCAAATGTCAATGTTTCCCTAAACAGCATTGGAGGACTTGTGGGATGCAAGGGATAAATCTAAAATGTCTTTGAATTTAAATGGTAAATTCACTGAAATAAGTATTTATATTATTATGACATGCATTTATGGTTAAGATCATTTCTCAAAAAGCTGGACATTCCAGGAAAAGCAAAAGCACAGTTAATACTAACATTAATAATGGCTATGTTCAGTTTAGATGAGATATTTCCTGGATCCTGTTATTGTGCATGCTGACTCACATAATGTTATCAGTTACACCTCTGCTTTTCCTGCTGTGACAAGTCATGTCTTAGTCAGCCTGCTAGGAAAAACCCTATTAAGCGATTTTGAGTACAAGGGAGCAGTAAAACATCAAAACAAAATTAAATTTATCCTTTAATACTTTCAGTGCTGATTATAATAGGCTGGGGAGTCTATAAAGTCTGTCACTGGAATTCACTCATTAGTGTCAACTGTTTTATCTCCTGAAAAATGCGCTCCTTCTCTTTGGCTTTAGTGAAAAAGAACATTTGAGTTACATCATAATTGGCTTTTCGCATTTTGGTTATTTCCCAAATGTGTGCAAGTGATCACTGATGCCTGAAATTCTCCAACTTCAGTCGGGCCCATTTTCAGATGATCTCCAGAAAAAGTGCCTGTATCATTTGCAACAGCGTTCATCATTACCGGCATGTAGTTCCTTGTGGAGCATGGGTGATTAGAAATAATTTTGTTAGCACTGATGTCTATTTCCCCCACTGCCAGGTATACTATTTTCCTTGACACTTTCTTAGTAATAATAGGGAAGTTGGTATTGCAGGCTATTTACTTGTAACAATATATAGCAAAAATCAGAAACAAAATGCAAAAGCTTTGGAAAATAAAAACATATTCTAATATGTGTCTTGGCCATTGCATCCTAAGAGTGAATCTTCAATCCTTTAAGGGTAGTTACACCAATTCCCTTTAAGTTATGTTTCTAAAATGCTACACACAACACTGTCTTGCAGTGTGATGGCAGCTGTAAGCCTGTTTCTCGTTGTTATGTCTTCACAGCTTGTCAAGTCTGGTTTCACCCAAAGGCAGTGAAATCTATTGGGAAAATCAATATGCTTCTCAGCAACCTCTCTTTTACAGCAACCTCCACCTTCCTCTTTTCCTACCAATTTGACTGCACATTGACCCTGAAAAAAACTCAACTCTTCTCACACGATATTATCTGGTCCCTCACACCTCTTTTTTTTTGTTTGTATATGTGAAAAGCTGAGGGACAGAGAAAAAGAAATGAAAGAGCAGCAATAGGAGGGATATATGGAGAAAGATTTTCTTTCTGTGTGGCAGAAAGAAAATCTGAGCAATACAAAAGAAAGAATGTAAGACTGAAAGACAAAAAACAGAAATAAAGGGTTAAGATACAGGAAACACAGAGGGAGGTCGGAGGATAAATACATGACAGAGAAAAAGCTGGTGCTTGAGGAGAACTAGGAGGTGTTGCTGGGGTTTCTTTTATCTGCCTACTCACCTTGCCTTCATCCTTCGGGCTGTCGCTCAAATGAACCACAGGTCCTGGATGAGTTTTAGTTGATCTGGGACAACAGGGAAAGTTAAGAGGGAGGAGAAAAGAACAGCAACAGCAATGCAGTATAACTATAGAGTAAGAAAACCTTTATACCCTGTTCAGAGAGGACATGGAAGGGCTGAGAATAAGATTTACTGTACCCATTCAAGTCACAGTTGGCTTTTACAGTGTGGTGCATTAAGAAGGTAGGTAGAAATAGGTTACCTAGAGAGATCATTAAGAGCAAAGAACAAAAAGCTCCACTCCACTGCATTCTTGGAACCCAGCAGTTACATATTACGCGATCCTAATCCTTGCTCTTACTCAAGACCTAAATGTAACAACAATGTCACAGTCACCACATTTGTGCCCTCTACTGCAACATTATCAAAAGAAAAATAAAGCATGTAGCTGGCTTTTATTTTTTACCTGCAAAATGTGTTGCAATCCTGAACTCAGAAAAGCCCATCATCTGTCATCAATATTTGGATTTTGACAAATGACACAAATACAGAGGGGCTGGGAATGTCATGCTTTAGTACAGGTAATGAAAGCAAAATTTGCAGCTCATTCACTGTATTCCCATTGCCCGCTGCATCTCTGAGCCCAATCCGACAGTGACCACTTGATCGCCAGCAGGGAACCAAACCTACCAGCCACAATCAGGATATTTTAACATAGTGGCTGAAATGTGAGCTGATTCTGAATGGAAAACTGAGGTGAAGTGTGACTGACACATTCATATGGGCCCATTTAGTTATGCCTGCTGCTGAAGGGCGATAAAAACAGAAAACCACAGCAAGCTCTCAAAACCTTTCTATTTAGCAGTTTAAGTAGTAAAAAGCTAAGGTATCAACATAGCCACCCACAATACACAACACCTGTCCAATCACTGAAGTGCCAGGATGGGTAAATGCCAAGCGCTAATCTTGCTACACCAGCCATCCAGAACAAATAATACACTGAGCCGAAATACACTTTCTGACGTAACATGCATATAAACTTTTGACCCCAGACCTTTTGTTGTGCATCAACAAATCCATACACACATGCAGACACACTGTGCCTTGAATGACACAAAGTTCTTTTTGAGTTTATTGAGTTATCAAGTTGTTAGAGAAGAAAAGTTCACAGCAGTTATTGAATTTGAGACAGAGAGGGCTGTAACTAAGGGCAAAGGCTTGCTATTGTATGATGAAGGCCATTTTCTTTGGTTCAAGAAAGCTTTCACACTGTGGAGACCAATATATAGATTTAGGGGAGTTACTGACTCACTGACTCCTGATGAAGTTTTCCTTTCAACTGACAAGGTCGCACACAAGCAAACATTGTGTTGTTTTTACACTTCAGTTATTGTACAGATTAAACCTGCAATAACTGATTTTTTTGGTTACTTAGGGGCAGCGGAAACAAGTTATGAATACAACACTGACATATCATCACTTTATAAGCTGATATGGCAAACACTTTTATTCACATAGCCAGCAGTTATTGATCAGCAACATCTTTTATTTGATGTTTCTGGCCACCTTGAAAATGTAAGTCCAATATTCTCTTTTAGCTCCATTTTTATCTCTTCAAACTCCTAAGGAAAATGTATGGCTCTTTAACTACTAAATGCTCCATTATATTCACCAGCTAGTCACTAACTTTGTCTGTTTGCCATTTGGTGTTGAGCAGGTTTGGAGCTTTTTCACTGAAAATAACTGCCTGCTCTGGCCGATAACAACACAGAGCAGTGACAGTGAACCAAAACAATAAAGTTTTGGGCTGGACAGCTAAACAATGAACTGAAACTTGCTATAAAGCTCTGTAAATCTGAGGGGAGCTGCAGATTCGGTTGATAATTATCTGTAGGTTCATCACTATGAGCATCACCTCTAACATTACACATTTGTTTGTTTGTAATTCCAAAAGTATTGATTAAACAAACAAGATATAACAAGTTAATTATTGAGCTTTAGAGGTGCTGTGAGGTGGATTTTGTTAGCTTCGGACAGAGCTGAAGGTACATCGGATGCATAGAAGACTCTTCCTTGGCTAAGTAACGTTCCTCAAACCACATAGTCCACACCGGTTAACATGAGTGTATTTGGTCTAGTATCCATTAAGTATGAAACTGGAGCAAATGACATTACTGGGTTGCGTGAAACAGAGGAGTCTAGCATCAGTGGGATGACAGTTTTCTCTCGCACTCCTCTCTCTCTGAGGTGCTATGGAAACAGACTAATTAATAAATTCCTAACAGATTATTTGGAGCCAGACTGAGCACTAACATTGTTATTCACCTTGCTTCAAGAGAAATCCACAATGATTAGTTTTGTGTTGCCAGCTTTAGCAGTGTGGGTACTCACCAGTTACCTGACCTCAAAATACCTATTAGCCAAGCAAACTCTGACATAAGAAAATAAAAGGGAGAGTGTACACTACACTGTATTATTTCAGTTGAAAAGAGTTTAAAAACATTGCAAACTTTTCTTCAACAAATTCACTTTTCTTCAGCCTGAAGACACAACATTGAGACAAGTAACTGCAGTCTTCATGATTTAATTTCTGTGGAAACTTGAACTCAAATACAATGCCCTTACTGCTCTATATGTTTTACAGCAGTAGGTGATCCTCATCCAGCCTGCTACATTGGTCAGAACTTGTGCATGCTCAGTCTACTACAGTACTTCTACCAGATCTGGAACTGAAACCAGAGTTCTACTGAAACTAAGTCTCAGTGAAATTACACGTTAACGTCTCTGCCAACCCCCACAGAGAAGGGTGCCTAGGTCGCAGAGGCTTGCAGAGGAGCTGATGCACACACTTCACAAATCTCAGTACGGCCTGTGGACCAGCAGGTCAAAAAAGCTGACTGGTTGATCAAACACCTTTCAGTAGGAGGATTCAAAAGAGAAAATAAATGCAAACATTATATAAGTTATATGTACAAGTAGATAAGAAACAGCCATCCAAACGTCTCCAACCCATTCTTAATTGCCTGGGAGAGCATGTTTTAGCCTTTAGGCAAAAAAGCTGGGTTTTCAGAAGTTGTGTGAGAACCCAAACCTATATCAGGTTACATTATATCAAGTATTTATTCCTGTTGTGTGGGTTTCTATGACAGAAACATTTAGAGAAGATATTCTAGCCATCTGACTGGTAAGCATTTGTCTTTGTCAAGACTCTGCTGCTGCAATATCAATGTACTTAAGACCTATCTGTTTATTTTCTAATCTCAATAGCAGAAATAGCCAAACATGCCAGTATTGATTTCGGCTGACATGATGCCAGGTGTAAACACAATTTTGTTCATCACAGGGATCTATGAATTGCAGCAGAGTGTGCGCTGGGCTTCTGTGTTTTCCTATTGCTCCTTGACTCATTTTTATATCTCATTTTGGAATGAATTTCTTGAAGATGAAATTGTGAATTAAATATGCTGCAAACCTATTTGAATTTCAATGAGAGCCCGGCCCTCCTGTTTGGATCCAGTGGCCCCAGTTGAATTGTTACTATAACAGATTCTTTTCAAGAGAGCATATTTTGGTTTATATTAAATTAATTCATCTGTGAATGGCTGTCACATAAACAAATATTGTGAAGACACAAATGCAAGTAGAAGTGTAAACACAAACACACGCCAACTGTGACTCACACTCTGCTGTTTGTACACAGCGGAAAGAGTGGATTAGTTCTCCCTTGCTCACTCAATGTTCCACCGCAGGAAAAACAGAAAGTACCCTCTATCCCTATTCATGTTGAGTGGAAAATCTCCCCAGCCAAACTATGAAACTCCCCGGTCGCTGTGTTGATGAGAGAAGATTCCTTCTCTACTAGTTCAACTTTTTGTGAACTCAACTTCAGAAAGGTACAGAGTGCTGACGGTTAGAAAATACTGTAAAATGCTGAAACAGAACATTGTACAGAGACTTATTGTTGAGCTGGTGGTGTACTCTACCGACTTTAGTCAGAACAGCATAGTTACAACCCATATTCTAGTAGGTTAGTGAACTGTCCTTTCACAGGTCAGATGACAATGTAGATTAAACTTCCTAAATCAGTAAAGTAAATTGAACATACCACGTCAAGTTAAACACATCCCCATTTGTTTTTAGAGGGTTGTGTTGCTCAGTTGGCTGTACAATCTACTGCTCGATCAGCAGATTTTAGAGTCAAATTTGAGTCTGGAATTGAATTTAAAGCCAATTCAATAATCAGAAGTCTCTTTGTAGCTCTAATAACAGAGAATTAGCTTTTACTAGGGGCTTGATTTCTGCTATACAAAAGCAGACAGAGAGAGGACGTGCAACAATGTGCTAACCCCAGGGTTTCCACAGTCTAAAGAGCTACAGTATAGAGAGCCGAAGTCATGGTGTTGCAACTGGCCTACATTTACAGCCTCTGCCCTTTTCCACTGAAATTTACTGTTATATTTCATAAATGTGTATTAATATCCTAATGACATGGTAGATGGGATGGTAGGAACCCCTTTAAATGTATTATGAATTATGTCTTACATGTTTTTAAAAAGTCATTACTTGATGAACAAAGAAGAAATATTAAAACAAGAACCTTCAGAAGTTCAGATGTGATGCGGAGGAAAATGGAAAGTCCTCTCTGTTGACTCCCAAACACTCTCAGCCCCTCAGCCTCTGAGACTTTTGCAGTGATTGGCAGACAGCCCTCCCACACACACAAATCAATGTTATGACTGCTCACTATAGTTTGGGCTGTCACAAGGCAACAAGATGGCTTGGTATGTAAGTGACTTGTGACTGACACTGCAGCAGGGGATTTGTCAGGGTATCACCAGAGGAACGGTGTAGGTGGGTGAAAAGAAGAGAAACAAAGGGCATACAAAGCAACTGAGCACCATTTTGTGTACTTGATGGTGCTTTAAGTTGTCAATCTGCAGTGTATGTCAGCTAAACAGCACAACACTGACAACAAACAAAAGCAGGTCAACAAATTAATAAAGGTTTCTGTAATATTCCACCCAGATGTGAGACGTTATATAAACATTGTAAATGCTTATTGCCAAATGACAATATTACCACAAAAGAAGGATAAAACTTGTTGATGCAAAGCAATTGTGTTTTCCCTCATAATCTGTCTGTGACAGACTGTGAAATATATTCATGTTAGAAATGTCTTTTTCTTAGAGCTTTAGGAAATTTGATTTGGTAGTTTTGTTTACAGGTTACATGTTATGTGCAGCACAACAGCATGGCAATAACTGAACCTGTTCTAACTAGCTAATCAGCTAATGATCCTGTGAATTAGGTTCAGCAATAATGGCAAATTATCAGTGAAACATTCTTTACTCAACTATTGATTTGAACCGGGAAATAGGGATGATCAAATTAAAGTTAACAAGTAACAGGTATTTAAGAATTTTTTTAGGAGCCATGTATGTCAATGTTTGGCGCATTAGCAACTCACAGTTCAATGGCCTTATTCCACATGATGACATATCCTGACAAAATGAAGGACTCGATGTTGACAATGTGTGTGTTTCCGCGCTCCGTCCCCACGTACAGCCATTTACTCTGAAAGGGAAGGTGGCAAAATGTGATCCTGAAAAACAAGAAAAAAAAGGAGGAAAAAGACTGGGTGTTAGAATCTGAACAGTCACAAAGAAGTCTCTGCTTAAAAAGTATGTGAATGTTTCTATGCAGTGTGGATAAATTGTGTATTCTTGGACTTCTGTATATATAGACATTGACCTTTAACTGTTTCAGTTGGAGTGACATGTTCTTATATTCACTGACAGACATGTCATTTGGTAGAATCAATTATCGGGACCATTAATCAATCCAACAAACTTGAGGCAGGAAGCGGTTATTAAATGGACCAATTATTGGACAGAAATCAGAGAGATTAAAACTGCAATCCAGTGTTGTTGTTGTTGTTGTTGCCTGCTTAGCTGTGATGTTAGCATCCTGCAAATTTCAATATGTATTGAATATGTATCATAACAATAATCTTAAGCTAATGTTTAATGGTAATAACTGCCCTTCTCCAGTCGAGTCATGCCATGACTCATTCATGAAAGTCATGGACTGACTCATTCTGAAATACGGTTTAATTTAGCACTTGACAGGAATGTGAAAATCATTTTTTCTCCACCAAATAGTGTCTAACATATGGGTATTATCGCCTACATTCACTCCTCCTGACCTTTATGTTTCCACTCCTGCTTCTCTCTTTTAAGGGAACTTTTGCACTCAGCCTGTAAGCTCGCTATGAGCTGGTATAAATAGTTATTCAAAGAGCTCTTCACAACAATTGCCAGAAGTAGAAGCCTGAACTTTTTCTGTATGTGTAGTTACATTACACAGTAGTCTGTAGACATACTGTACTGTATGCACTACAGACTAAACTGGTTCACCATTTCACATACGCTCACTACTCCTCTGTTAAAAGCCTTAAATAATATAAGATTTGAATTATTTTTGTTGTTAGCAAAACAATGAATAACCAGAAAGCCAAGAAAGGTATTCATGTGACATGTAAAAATAATTATGATGTGATGCACAGGTGCTTGAACTATTACTGCACTGGCATTAGTATCCATCACCTTTGTAAGCACCTTAACCACAGCATAAAGATCAGCACACACAAAGTCATTCCCGCCCATGCTGATTACCTTGTAGAGTTGGGGGGGGATCAGTGGGCTCCAGCCTCATATCCACCCGCCCAGCAAGAGGCAGGATTATTAGATGATTATTAGATAGAAGACAAATGAGATGGCAGACAATTCAATAAGGATTTTAGGGGCTTGGGGAGATGACAATATTCAAACTGGCGGGGGGGGGGGGGCAACAGAGGATTATACACTCTACTGTGTCTTTGTTTGAGGAAGCTTTCTAATTGACCTTTCTGGATTATTAGGTGTAATTCTTTAACATAAAATGCAATCTAAACCTTGTCACGGACGGTACAGTGATCCTTTAATTTTGTGAATCTTCAGAAAAATGATTACCTGATTACCTCCATTATGAGTTTACCAATAAAACAAAATGTCACAGAAAAGGGAAATAAAGGACAAGGTTTTAGGCAGGGTACAATCAATTAAAGAAAGGCTGAGAAGATGATAGCAAGGAGAAGGAGGTAAGTAACAATGAATATAGATCCAGAGGGCAATTTGGGGAAAGTCAAAGGCGTGGTTTTGACTCCAGACAGTCGGACCAGGCACCATCATCTGGCCTTATAATTATCAATCAAAAAGGACAGGATGAAACGTGGGTTTAGCCGCCAGTTGACCAGCCACTGCAAGACCAGC
This sequence comes from Scomberomorus guttatus, assembly GCA_038419695.1. Lineage (NCBI taxonomy): Eukaryota > Metazoa > Chordata > Actinopteri > Scombriformes > Scombridae > Scomberomorus > Scomberomorus guttatus. The sequence continues at coordinate 22,431,890 of CM076456.1, read as the reverse complement.
TGAGGAGCAAATACCCATAATGAAGTAAACAGATGTAGAGATTAATTGAATTGGCGACATCATCTAGGGAACTGGTGACCTTGCCATCTGTTCTGCATGAAATGTGGCACAACTGCTTAAGGAATTCTCTGAAGACTCTGTATATCAGCAAAGAAATGTCATGTTGCATAAATCAAAACCAGATAACTGTATTAGCTGAAATGGCTCTTAACTGCATACAAAACTTGACTGTCCAGTGTTTTCTGTATTGTAATGCACATTTTGTTTTGGAGTGAAAGTTTTCATACTTCTTTTGACAACAGCATGACAGATGAGGAGGGGTGGCAGGCACGAGTTGCTGGCTGACAGTTATCACAAAACAATTCTCTCCATAGTTCCCAGTGATTCATACACTATTCTTGGGGGATTCTGAGTGGGTGTTAAGGTGTTAATTGTCAGAGGTTCAGCCTAGAGACACAGAGCTAAATGGCAAGTCACTGCCCTGCCTCTGACGGATGATTCATGATGCCCTTTTTCTCCTTTTAACTTTAAACATGATTCACCGCTCTGCCGCTAAGAGCGAGTGGTTCTGCCTCCTACCTCATCGCACCACAAGACAGGTAGAAACTACTGAAAAGGTTTTTCAACACTTCTGAAGCAAAACATTATTCCTATCTTTCACCTCTGCGCGTTTGTGTGGGCATGTGCATCACACAGAGATGGGCTATGAATCTAAAGGTTTGGTATTGGTATTAGGATGCACCCTGTGTATAACATATGTATACATATATATATGTATATGTATATTATTTTTATTATTATTTTATGTAAGAAAATGTAATTGTTCTTCCAATAATGGAATTTCAGTACCCAATAATTACGTGTATAATATGACAGCCTTGGCAGTGAACTAAAGACTTGAAACCCCGCTCTGAATGGGGATTTTTACTTCTCTGCCTTCCTTTCCTCACCTCTGCTCTCTCTGTCGGGTTCTGTTTGTACGAGGGCGGGGATGAGCTCCACACACACACACACACACACACACACACACACACACACACTTACATAGACAGCAGACAGCAGAGCTGAGCAGCCACAGTGGAGAGAGTGAACAGACTTTAGGTTATACTTTACTCAAGGCCAACGATGCTTGTTATCAATAAGTGTGACAAAATCCAATCCACATATCAATACCTCTGCATGTTTACAACAGCAGCAGCCAGCCTCTTATTTTTAGAGTACAGGATCCCTCCATTTTCTCTAAAAGTCAGTGTGATTTGAACAAGGTTTGATAAAAAATTCCTAAAACAATGTCTGTAGTTCTAACACATGCTGCTAATGACTTGAACCCTGTCACTGCATTACAGAGACTCCAGGTTTTTCCCTAACAACTTGCAGACAGTACATGGATTTCAGAAACTCCTCCAGCTCATTATCCTTTAAGGCTATGTTGCATTATGAAAGTGCCCCTGGTTGAGTTTTATAATGTGCTTTTTTTATAGCAGGCATGACATCCTTCTGTCTCAGGGAAAAAGCTTATTGTTCTCTTGTGATGGAAAGTTTCAGTAGAGAGAAAACATGCACTTTGACTCAGCTGAAGTCCTTGACTTGCAAAAACAAGCAGGTTTAACTTGCTTTTACTACCACTCATCAAAAGTCAACATGTATTAGCACTTGTGACCCTGCATTTTTGAAGAATAAGATATTGTGCTTCATGTGCTTTTTGAATGCACATTACATTCCATCACATTCTGTAGAAATGTAGTCGTATTAACTAAATGACCTTGCCCATGGAATTCGTTCGGTGAAAATCAGGTTTTAGATGGAATGCACAGACAGTTCATGCAGAAAAAAAGTAAACATGACCAGACTGTGAATACCTCCTTTCAAAGACACTTACATTGTGCTTGAAGGTTTATTCACTCAATTTCTACCAGCATGTCTGAGCTTTTTTAGAGGCATCAATGGGTAAGAGAGAGTCGGGACAGAAGAAGGAAAGAAAGAAAATGGCTATAACTCTAAGGCCAAAAAATAAATAAAAAAATAAAAATCACTTTGTTCAGCGTAGCACTAAACGAAGTTTTGAGTCTTAATGCTAATAACTAAAACAAATATCTCCAATACTGGTTTGTTTCGTGTGCTATGAATCCTTAACAACAAAAAATAGAGGTGAGCAATGTCTTCTTTTGTCTTGGGTGAATTTTAAAACATAGGGCATGTAGTCAAATGAAGGTTATGTACTGTAAGGCTTATTTCTGAACACCCAGCCAAAATATCATATACTGCATTCACTTAAGTTTTTTTTAACTACCTAAAACTAGGGGTACAATGAATAAGGTTTATTCTATTTTACACAGACTTCGCAAACTAAATGCTGATCACACAGAAGTGGGTCTCTAACCCTTGGATCAAACACCACTACTAGAGGAGTGGACTGTGCATGGGTGCTTTGGATAGTCTAAACAACCCCCAGATTGATCTATCTGTTTCTCATAATCCTAAAACAAGAAGAAGAATATTACACCAATTGAAACTACCTAAGGCGATGTCTGCATCAACTGACTCACTTCTGTGTACCCGCAGGGGTCCAAGGGGTTCCCCACTTTGTGACGGAAGAAAGAGGAGAAACAGTTTCCAAAAACAAGCATCAGCATGTAGAGGCCATTGTTTGCCATTAAAATCTAATGGTGGAGAGCAGAGATTGAGCTGCCTCTGCTTGGAAACAGCAAAGAACCCTTGCTTACCACTACATCCCACAGACTGCTATTTTGCAGTATAGGAGATGGGGAGCGCTCCTTCTTCATCGGTCAGTCCAAAGCATGAGGAAGTGTGACATTAAGATCCAAAAAGAGAGACATGGAAGACAACACTTCTGCTCTAAGCACAAGGTACATAGAGGGCGCTGGGAGTCACTGAAATTTGGCCCAGTTGGAGAAAGGTCCAGGATCTTTAATTTTCAGAACAAGAAACAAAATCAACAGAGAGGGAACAGAGTGGAATCACCGTACCAAACACAATGAGGGTCTTCTGAACTACAGTCACACTCACTGGGTCTGGCCCTCCTACAACCAGTCAGGCAGGATTCTGAAGTGGTCATGTTTTTCCTAGCCCATCTAATGGTGTCACAGGTAGGGCCTTAGCTGTTTGGAAACAGTAACATCAAAGCAAAAACCTGTCCTCTGACCTCTGGGTGGTATCAGATATGGAAGCACCAGACAGACTATCACAGAGAAGGGGGGTCTGTCATTGCCAGAGGACAATGACATTCAGCCACATCTGCCAGACCCCAACAATAGCGTGATCCATGACATAGCTCCTGGCATTACTAACACATTTGACCCGTACTAATAGAAATTAGATTCAACTCCTCTTCAGTCATGCACATGCCAACTGGCCTGCCATAAGGTGCATCTTTAAAAATATTCCACCAGCTCTCTCTGCGGATGCCAGTTTGTAGTGGCCACGTGAAAACTAGCTCATGTGGCACAAGAGTTTGGATGGCAACATTTTGGAGGAGATGGATTCAGCTGCCTAATAACTACTGGGAAGTCAGCACTCACAGCCTGTGGTGGTGCAAGTGGGTGGTGTCCAACAAGGCAGAGGGGGTTGCCAATTGAGATGGAAGAGAAAACCTCTTTCTCAAGTTTATCAGACAGGGTGAGAACGGGTCAGAGGCAGAGGCAAGAAGCAGGACAGAAGAGCAGGTCTCATCCTGTCAACACTCTGCTTCACTGTCTTCCAGATTGAACTGATTAAATGTGTCTTCATGGGGGAGAACTCTCACCGCTGCTGAGGCTGCAGCCGAGAGATGGTCCAATAATCAATATGCCCAGTATTGAACATACTGTAAGTAGATGTCTTCTGGTGCAGGCGACACGGTGCAGGGATCTCTGAAAGAGCTCTCTGAGGAATAGGTTTGTAAAATGTAAATAGAACTAGTTCGTGGGGTTTTGGAGAGCCATGTGTGTGGTGTGTGTGCAGTGTGCATGCTGTGTGTTGTGAGTGCCTGTATGTGCAGGTAGTGTGTGCTTTATTTAGTGGAATTTATGCTTACCTCTCTCTGTTGAATTTGAGTGAATGCAGGATAGCTGGCCGCCTCTGACGAAGATTCCACAAGTGTAGCGTGTCATCCGCACAGGCTGTGACCAACGCCCCCTAAAGACCATAAAAAGAAATATCAGTGCTCCATCTTAATGAGGACACAGACATGGAGAATGTACACTCCCAAACAAGAAGGCTCAGAATATAACTTTGTTCATGAGAGAAGTAAGAAGAAGAAGCTGCTGGTGTCCCTCAAACCACCAGTGCTCATGGAAGGGAATAATAATCATAATTTTTCTGCTTTATGCCATTTTTTTTGGTCATAATTCTTCCTCTCTCCTTGATAACTTTGTTCATACCTTAATTAATAATTTAATTAATACACTAATGCCAAATTCACATCATTTTGACATTTATACAAACACAGGGTTTTTTACATAACCCACGGCCTGATTGCAAGTTGATCAGATCAGAGTCTGCTGCGCATTTTAGGAGACATCGTTTTTAAGACACATGACCAATGAAATGCATCGTGATTCACGTGGGGAAGGCATGTGTGACTTTGCCAGCAGCAGCCTCTGCAGGAGACGCACAGCTCTCTGTTTAGGCGTTAATCACCAAGGTTTATAAACAACAACATATACAGTTTAGTTAAAACCAACGCTTGCTGCTGATCATCAGGAGTGCTTCTTTTATGACATTTTTGAGGTTTACCTTTCATCTCTGTGGCTCCTGCCAGCTTTGTCAACATCTATCTATCTTATGGCCGCAAAAACAAATGGACATGATATGAAATTGGATGAAAACTCTGAGAAGAAAATGACAAATCCTTTTCAAATAATGTCAGCTGGTTTTGACCCTAGTACTAAGGATGGCAGATTGTAATTACAGTGAAATTCCCAGTGCGGCTTTGCCATGAGGGCGTTACTGTAAAGACTGGAGCCCAGAGGAGAATTAGCTTTAGATTACAAACTTAATCATGGGATTGTAAACTGTGCAGTGCAAAGAAGGATGGATGTCGCTTTCCACGGATTTCCATATTGGCTGAATGTTTTCTCTTCATTCACTGAGTCTCTTCCTCTACATAGAAAAGTTATTTGTTGCATAATTTAATGAATTAATTTTTAATTATGTAATTATGAGACTGGATGAACATTGTACAGTAAGGTGGACTTTTTTGAATCATCAGTATGTGCATGAGTGGAAGCATTTGCAGAAATCTATTTGTTTTCCATGTAGATGTCCGTTATATATGTTAGTATTTTCTGCAGTTGTTCACAAACTACAGTAGCCATAAAATGATTATTTTTGAGGAAAAAAAAAAGATTACAGTCAAGACAATAAAAGTACTATATGGTATAAACTCTTCATCTGTGACTAAATCCTGTTACCCCACTCTGCCCAAGTTCTAGATATGAATGGATGACTTAGCTTTTCAGTGCCGCCCCTGACGTTTACATCTTACTTAACAAGACTAGGTCGAAACCTATTATATGGCTGGACCGACTGTGTATGGTCAATGTGTGAAATTGTGGCCAATGTGTTACAGGGATAGTCAGTGGTAGTGTCTATAATGTGAATTCCTGGATATGAAATGTTCATCTGCAATTTTCTGTAGTGGTCCCAGTAATATTTGTTGTTGAAGTGTACTGAAGTAAGGGTAAGGGTATAAATGCAATTGCAAGAAAAATACTTTTCACTCATATCATGGGATGTTTGATTTGAAAAAAGAACTTATTTTAATTTTAATTATAATTATTCTAATTATCTAACTCCCCCTGCTCTTTCATCCGTTTCTATTGCAGATGTCTGTAAACATATGGTCTCATCCATATGTTTACGTAGGATTAGCATGCTAGGCTAACAGTCTGTCAGCTGTGTGACTTTATATCCACACTGTGACGTCTTTCAGAGCACACACACACCGTAAACACATCTGTCACCTGCCAAGCACAGTGCTGTTAAACCAGAAACACAGCGGCTACACCTTAATTTTATATAATTTATATGTGCTACACACAGCACGGCATGGCTATGCTAATGATGCTAGCCATGCTAACTAGCTGCTAGCCACAGTGCAGGCTGGTAAAATAGATCCGAAGCATTTCTTTGCGCGCTCATTGTGCTGTTATTGTTATTTCCCTGAGGACATAATAGAAACTGTTTGTGCCAATTCATTTTGAAAGAGCAACAGCCAATGAGGAAACTCCAACACTGGGCCGGCCAACCAATAGTGTAACTCCATTACTCAGTGAGTCAGTGATGGACAGACATTTGGGGTTATAGGGGTATGATTCAACCATGTGCTATACTTGGCTGGGCCTTATACATTACACAAAGAGGATTACAGGATAGATATATATCTAACCTAGCTGAGAGCTAACGTTATGGACTTGGTGGACATTTCTATGGAATTTTCTATCCTTAGGGGTTGCAACTCAGGGTCAGGCATGGGCCTTGAAGTCATAGACAGTAACTGCACTAAAACTTAACAGAGACAACAGTCTTTCCTTGATATGTGAGGCAGCTGTTTGGGTTGCTCTGGGAGGACAGGAGTCAGCCAATCTTGACATTGCCTAGTAACCAAGGCCGGGGGAACTGACTGCTGGCTTCCTAGACATCACAGATAGCTAGCCGCTGATATTCCATTAACATAATCAGACAACAGTGGCCCAGACCAGAATGTGCTGTGACACAGGTAAATACATTCACCTTGACCATTTTTGGGTGTACAGTATTTGTGGTGTTATCTGTAGAGGTTTTAAGTCTGACCACTGGCATGAGCTGGCAGAATGTGAGACTGACTCATGCACCTACCTGATGTACTTGAGAGTGTCTCTATTTCTCCTTGGTCAAGCTTCAATAAACATTACACTATAAGACTTCAGAGGCTCCTGAACACTTTCTTCCCTCCTGACATGACCATTGATCAGCAATTTCTCCACAACAGACATAATATAACTTAAAATGGCTGGCATTACTGAACCTTATATATCATAACCATTCCTGTCGCCTCTTTAGCACCATTAACCACTTCATAATTATCAAAGGATCATTTTGAGGATTTTTTTTTCCTAGATGCTAGAAGAGGTTGTTTTTTTTTCTACCTGTCGCCTAAGTTGACAAGGAAGGCCACCACAAAGGGTGAAAGAAGACCTATATGCAGAGGAGGAGAGAGTGAAATGGAGTGAAAGGAGGTGGAGTAGCAGCTAATAAAGAAATAATACCAGACAGGGAGAAGAGAGAATGTGAGAGGCAGACAGGGAGAGAGCCAGGTCCACAATTCCATTATGGTATAATTATCTTGATGTCTCGATGGCAACACAGGCGAGGCAACCAGGCACAGGTACAGTGTGCAGCTCGGGTAAAATGACAATCGTCAGGGCCGAGAGAAAATTGCACAACAAAAACATAAAGAAAATGGCTTAAGGTGTGTTTATGTGTATTTATGCTCAAATAACACAGGGTCGGTTTCCTTTACATTTCTCTAAAATGCATACCTACAAAAAGGCAAAAAAAGAGATGTTTTTAATCTTGCTAACAAAGATAATAACAACAAAGATAACAAAGATAATTCATTGAGTGAACATTTTCATTAATGTGTACTTCTGTATTAATTTGGTCAATGGGACTTACAGCCTGTTGCTCTCATTAAACACTGTGTGAATTAGAGGATCTATTAATGGTTAATTAATCAACAAGTCAGCCATTGTGTGGTCAGATACAAAGTCATGCATGAAACTAAAATTCAATGTTTTCCTACATATCAATGAGGCACATAGTAGTACAGGCAGGATATAGTATCTGCCTGACCGCACCCATTACAGTAAATACAATATCAACCTGTGGGTTTGTAGATTGCAATAGCACTTAGAAACAAAGCTGACATGTTTGTATATAATTTAAGAAAGAGAAAAAAGCAGCAGGTAATAAAACTAAGCTTCGTGTTGGTTCATCAGCTGCAGTGAGCTAATTTAGTTCTCCAAACACAGGCAATTTTGAGTCATGTCAAAGGTTAATGAGGTCTGTGTCTGGCTGCCTGGATGTGTTACCATCTATTCCATCTGTCTTACTCCTCCTCCTCATCATCCTTTTCTACCTCTACCTCTACCTCTGTGCACAAGAAATAAAATTCAAGACTGAATAGGAGGAGTTCGGGGAGGCCATGGAGAAGGACTTTCGGTTGGCCTCAAAGAAGTCCTGGCAAACTGTCAGGTGACTCAGGAAGGGGAAGCAGGGCTTAGCCATGGCTTTTTTCAGTAGGGGTGGAGAACTGCTGACCTTGACTGGGGACATTGTCAGGTGGTGGAAGGACCACTTTGAGGATCTCCTAAACCCGACTGACAAGCCCACTGTGGAGGAGTCAGAGTTGGACGACTCGGGGGAAGCCTGGCAGAGGTCTCTGAGGTATTTAAAAAGTTCCTCAGTGGCAAGGCGCTGGGTGTGGATGAGATTTGCCCTGAGATGCTGAAGGCCCTGGACATTGCTGGGTCACACCTCTTCAGTGTCACATGGAGATCGGGGACAGTGCCTGTGGACTGGCAGACCGGGTTGGTAGTTCCCATTTTCAAAAAAGGTGACCAGAGGGTGTGATCTGATTAAAGGGGGATCACACTACTCAGCCTCCCAGGAAAAGCTTATGCCAGGGTGGTGGAAAGGAGACTCTGGCCGATTGTAGAACTTCAGATTCAGAAGGAACAATGCGGATTCCATCCTGGCGGTGGAACAGTGGACCAGCTCTTCAAACTTGCAATGATATTTGAGGGGTCATGGGAGTTCGCACATCCAGTTTACATGTGGTATGTGGACTTGGAGAAGGCTTATGACCGTGTCCCTCAGGGCACCTTGTGGGGGGTGCTGTAGGAGTATGGGGCAGCACCTCCAAATCTGAGGCCATGGTGCTCTGCCGGAAAAAGGTGGACTGCTCCCTCTGGGTTGGGAGTTAGTTGCTGCCGCAAGTGAAGGAGTTCAAGTATCTCTGGGTCTTATTCAAGAGTGAGGGTAAGATGGAGGGTGAGGTTGACAGGCAGATCGGTGCAGCATCAGCAGTAATGTGGGCGTAGTACCAGACCATTGTGGTGAAGAAAGAGCTGAGCCAGAAGGCAAAGCTCTCAATTTACCAGTCGGTCTACATTCCAACCCTCACCTATGGTCATGAGCTTTGGGTAGTGACTGAAGAATGAGATCGCCAATACAAGTGGCCAAAATGAGCCAGCTGAGGTGGTTTGGGCACCTGGTTAGGATGCCTCCTAGACGCCTTCCTCTGGAGATGTTCCAGGCACATCCAACTGGTAGGAGACCCCGGGGCAGACCCAGAACATGCTGGAGGGATTACATATCTCTCCTGGGCTGGGAACGTTTTGGGATCCCCCAGGAGGAGCTGGAGGGCATTGCCGGGGAGAAGGATGTCTGGGTTTCCTTACTCAGTCTGATGCCACCATGACCTGGTCCCGGATAAGCCGTGGAAAATGGATGGATGAATAGGAGACTTGAAAACTTTCTAAGATGGGGACTTTTAGGTCCAAAAAACAGGTTTCCCTTTAAACAGATGAGAGAGGTGAGATGTTCTGCTTGATGTCAGTACAGCCTTGTTTGTTAGTTTTGGGGAAAAAAAAGCTTCATTACCAATAATATTACTTTACGTATGAACTTGCACCTCATGTGTCTGTTATTGTTTGAAACCAGTAATTGATGTACCACGTCAGAGGACTGGGAAGTTTGATTTCCTTTCATTAATTCCCACCACTAGTCTCTATTGCTATGTGCCTCATAAATGCAACCATATGCAGTACAACAGTATGAGGTATAGTTCAGTAAACAGTATACAAGTGCTCAGAAAATAGAATTTCTGGTTCCCTTCATAATTTTAAAGGATACAAACATTCTTTTTGATGTTTGTGTGTCAGTGTAGTCTGACTGATGTAGAGCACATTGACTGAAACTGAAGTAGTTTGGAACTAGAAACAATTATCTCATCCTTTCTGTAGGTTTGTTTTAGGAAAGACTAAATAATAAAAAATTATTTAAGACTAAATATTTAACTATACATCACCCTCATGCTGACCCATCCTTCATTTTAGTCCTTAGCACAGCACAGCAATCCTTATCACCTTCTCCTTCCCTTCACAGCACCCCCCTCCACCAAACCTCATCTGACACCAACCTTCAGCAGGCCCCTCAGCCTCTTTAGATGTATTATTCATAAAGCAAAATAATTAAGTCAGAATAGGCAAACAAACACATTAATTAGCCTATTCATACCCTCCACCAACTCAGTAACAGAAAAAAATAATTTTCCTCATAAAAGAGCAAGAGAGAGGCTTAGGAGTACGACAAGGTACAAGATTGTGACTAAGTTGTAAAATGGTTGACTACTAGATGTGTTGAATTGTGTGACGTCTGTGTGATATACAGAAGAAAGATAATCATAATACTAGCAAAAGCTCATCATTCACAGTACCTGCAAGAAGTGGCCTCTTACAGCTAATAAAAGTAAGTCATTACAGCAGACTGAATGTCAAGAGGCTGGTCTGAATTTCCAAGTCAACCATTAGCAGGGCGGCCAGTAGCCCACATACTGAATCCATAAGAGGGCATTTACATCATGCATTGCTATTAGTCACTAAGCAAAATGATGGGAAGATCTACAGTAGTCACTGTGAGAACTGTGTGAACACACACACGTATGTACTGTATTTAGGAACTGAAACAGAATAAAGTTCAAGATTGAAAATGAAAGTGCACAAATTAATTTGTGAATACAACAAGCAAATGTGAACAAACAAAACTGACATGGCGCACACACACATTTTACAAACCCACATTCTGTTGTTGTTGCATGCATGCATACAAGATACACACTTTTAAGATATTCTTACACAAACTCTCGTGCACACACGTACAAAATGACACGAACACCCCTCTTCAGGCCTATACCCCTCTATTTACTTCAGACACATCACAAGTGGGCCAATGAGTGATGGAGAAGTGGGCTGAAAGAGCCAGTGGGCTTTAAAAGAAACAGAGTAGACAAAGAAAAAAGGCAAAGAGAAGGAGGGAGGGTGAGTAGATTAGAGCGAAATAAAGGAGAAACAAGAAAGAGAGGGAGAGACAGCTTTCTGTTTCAGACCTGTGTGACTTGTCTTCTACTCTTAAACTAACAATAGGGCTTTTTTCCTCCTATAATACACCTACAATATTTTGTTAGTACACACACACAATATTGTACCAAACTGCAGAGGACTGTCAAAGCTGCTGTAACAGTCCTAAATCCAACTACTTGATGTTGAGTACTGCTATGTGTAGGCCCACGCAGTACTATTCTGTCAGTAGAAAAGTGAGAAGTGAGGGAAAATGTCTTTAAAAGGCTGGAAAACAAAAAAGTGTCCTTGAGTAGGTAATGTTCCTTTAATTTAAACTTTAAATTTTTGTTTAAACGTTTCGGCTCCTGCTGTTCTCTATCAAAAGAAATGTGTTTGAATACAAGTAAATATATATCATTATTTATTTTTTATAATTCAATCTTCATTTAATCAGATCTCTTTTTCAAGAGAGACCAGAGGCAAGCACATGCACACAATCAGCAACACAACTACAGCCAGACAGCCACAATCAACAGATAATATAAACGGTTACAAGAGTCATAAAACATATCAGATAATAAAGCTTTAAAATCTCCAAGGGGAATGAAAGACTCTAGTTTAAGGGCAGTTTGCAGTTAATTCCATTTGAAAGGTGCATAGTACCTGCCAACATTAGTATGTACATGAGGGATACTGTATCTAAGGTTTAGTAGTTACTGGATCATGTAGAAACGAGAGCAATGATGAGTACAAAATTTGTCATTAGTGATAAAGAGTAATGCACTATGATAAACAGGGTTTAAAGGTTTATTAGCACCTCAACATAGAAAAAATATAGTTAAGAAAATAATATAAAACAATCCCATAGGAATGGATGCTAAATTGCATAAACATAACCTTTGAGAGGAAAATGAAACAATTGTTTTATGTTTCTTTTAATAAAAAAAAACAAAAACAAAAATAGGTTTTCCTTAAAATCCTATTTTAAGACAATTAAATTTGCTGTGACTCCATAGGCACACTTTTTATCACCTGAAAAAACTCACTTTTCAATATTATAGTTTCAGATCCCCACCCATCCTTCCTATGAACACTGATTCCATTTCCACACAAAGTGCTTTGCGATCTGAGATCCTTTTACCTGATGCAACTTTTCTGGTCAAACAATCTTTTCTTCAGTGATATTAATTTTTGGTCAATGTACCTCACTGAACATAGACAATATAAAATGTCAATCATATTTTCTGATTTACTAGTGATGCAGGTTTTAATGTGGTATGCATTTTAATTTACATCGTTAATCTTCTACCAGAGACCGAAGAAGAAGAAGAAATGCCGAAAAAAAATAGTCCTATATGCCTTTTAAGAGATGCTGTATACAGTATTTTCCCTGTTTGGTATAATGAATTTCAAGTGTCAGATATTAGAATAATACTACTAACAAGTATTTTCTGGGTAGCTGAAAACTCATATATTCACCTCCACTATCAACTCAATGAATCAAACTCCACTGTCATCCAAAAATTACTGTTGTGTACTCAGGTAACATTCCTTCATTATGACAAATAGCAAAATGCAAAAAGCCATCAGAGTGGCAATGTGGTTATACTTCACTTCCGGATAGTAAAAACCAATTTTTGACAAAAGCAGTTTTAAAAAGCACAGCTTTAAAAAAAAGCATTGTAATAGAGTCTGGCTTACCTCATTAATGAGGAACTGCAGTTGAAGAACAGCTGCTCCGCTCTCATGCTGACAGAAGCAGTCTACCCCGGGTCGTCCCAGTCTGATGACATCACAGTCAAGGAAGTATACAAAAGTGTACTATAGGTACATCAGCACAATACATGTAAAAACAGTATATATATTTATGTGACATGGTTGTGGTGTCAGTGATAAGACTGAATCACTACGATGGATGCAAATAATAAAACCACCTGAAGCAAAGAGCCAGAGAGTCAATATTAAATATTAAATATATTGGAAAAAAAAAATATATATATATATATATATATATTTTTTTTTTTTTTTTTTGAAGGTTCTCTGAAGGTGTACCTGTGCCAACTGTAGTTGCACAAAAGCTGAAATAATAAGCTACAGCGAACAGTGCCACTGGGCTGGTGGCACCACATAAGCAGGCAGGTGGTACACTGTCAAATCCGGTTATAAAGGATGACTGGATTTGAAAAAAACTGCGTTGTGATGCTTGATGATTGCTGACACACCCCCTACTGTGCCTCTTTTCACACCTCACAGCAGTCAAGTTGTATGGAACATTCATGCAAGCACAGGTGAGGAGCAAAACATGTGTGCACCTGGTCTTGTACTACACCAGTACAAAGCCTCTCCTCTGCATCACAAAAAGGCTCAGAGGGATTTAGAAATGTATATTGTTTAATGTCCTCTTGAATTGTAATGACAAGTGTTCAACCTTCTAATTTCATTTACACAGCATTGATAATTTCAAGCTCTTAAAGCAAAGGTGTTTCTGATATTTTGTCTACTCTATTTATATCAATGACTGTAGATTAAATATTACAAACAGCTATACAAATAATACAATTTAAACTATAACCTCCAAATTGACCATTAAGTTGAATTATAAATTACTTTTGTATAGACAGGCACTTTGCAGCATGTGCGTACAACCGATTATCAATCCTAAATATGCAACCACCTCCCTCAGTATAGCTTTACTAGAATTAACCAGAAAAGAAGACAAAACTCAGAAAATGAAAAAAACAAAAATGACAAATTACAATAAATAAAAAGGCTATAGACACAGCTGTGGTTACAACAAGCATTATTAAGCTAAATAAATTGAATAGAAAAAACACTTCTTATTAACAGCAGAATAAACCATCACCAAGGCAGGCAACACATATAGACTATATAAACTCCACCTGACCGCAGCCCACAAACACATAAAGCAACAAGAGAGCCAGCACAGTTTATGCACAGCGTAGTTCACACACGCACACACACTTCAAAAGGACATTACACTGATTTACATTCATTTCCTGGAGACGTATCCTAACCTTAACCATATCCACTACTTGCCTAACCCTAACCTTAACGTAACCCTAAACCTACCTTAACTTTAAACCAAGTCTGCCCCTTAAAATTAATGGTTTACGTTAAGGGGACTTGCTTTTTGTCCCCCACAACATGAGGAATACCTGGACCAAACACACACACACTAACACTATATTGCTAGGCAATGCAGTGGTTGTTGACGTTCTCCTGTGTAGAGTGAGTTGCAACCATCAGTGAGTTTGTTGTTCTACTCACCTGTCTTAATGGAATTCTGTGAGCCCTGCACTGCACTGCAAAGTCCTTCACAATCTGCACTAGGTTCAACTCCTGTTCATTCATTCTCATAATACGATAATTGAGTAACTCATAATTGAGTTGACTGGTCATGCATAATATAACCAGTCAACTCAAAACTCAAAATTCTAAGTGAATGTAGAAGGAGCATTGTTGCCAGACCCAGAAGGTACCTGTTGGTTGCATAAAATTGTGGGTGTGTTTAGGTCACTTAGCAGGCTCAATGGGTGGTGCATTAAATCAGTGATTAACCTAGATGCAACCTTGTTTTTACCAATGCCAAGGTAATGATGCTAACTTTTGCCATAACCCATAATGATGTCATCCTCAATCTTACTGCATTGTTGTACTTTTTTTTTGTACTGTTCACAAACTGCTAGGCCTGAACAGGACAGTGAACATCAGGTAAGGGGTTAAAAAGGTGAGAACATTGCAAGGATAGAGAAAACTTGCCACAACTAGGGGGGTCCAGGTGCATGCTCCCCCAGGAGAAAAGACATTCACTTTACATGTTCATTTCTAGTTACTTTCACGTATACTTGCATCTGCCTGAAAACTAATTACAACAGCCATTATGGGGGAAAACAACCTCACATAAAAAGGAATCAATACACTGATCTGCAGCTCAGTGCAGCGCTCGCTTTTCCAGCCCAAGCCACTTTGATTCATGTGTAAAAAAAAGAGTATCCTGCTCTACATCTGCATTTAAACTGTAAGAACACAAAAATGCAAATGTGTTTTGGCAGATGTAGATGGAAAGTAAAAGCTTCAAATGGCCACTCACCCACCCATTCATCCATCCATCTGTCTCTCCAACAGAGATATAGAGCTGAAGGAAAATATTGGCAAAAAGTTAGTGTTGGTTTTTACAACATGCAATGCATCAAACCAAAAAAGTCATTACCATTATTTCAGAAGAAACAGTATATGCATCTGACCAACACACACTGCAGCATTAAATAACATAAACCAACTATGAGGTGAAGAAAGTAACTCGGTGCTCAGTCTGTTTCACCTCAATTAACCAATTCTGCATCTAACCCAATCACCCCCCCTTCCCAAAAAAAAAATTCTCCTCGGATCTACACGAATCTTGTAGGTGGCCTTTTTTGACCGCCAAAAGGTGAGGAGTTTGCATCTCTGGAACATACGTTTAGAACATGTATCTTTTACAGAATATCAACTGCCAGATATTATCTTAAGACAAGGCCTAATACTTTTGCAAAATAAATAATCATATCAATCAATCATAATTATGGCATTATGAAAGACAAAATTAATCAGAGTTAGAAAATGATGACTATCTCATTAAAATTAGCACAAAAATAAACTACACTTTTTCAAAATTCATGAATTCATGAGTTTATAAATTGAAGTAGCTGTTCTCACACATGTTGCTAAGAGCAGAGTAGCTCCAATAAGTAAGTAAAGTTCATTTATATCACCTAGAGCAAGCACAAATAAAAACGGAGCACAAGATAAACAAATACATACAACAAATACAGAGACATGTCTGTACAAGTTTGTCACCCAGTAGCTGCACCAGCTTGGCTGTGCAATCTAGCAAACAAACCCTTCGGCTAGTTTTTACATTCTGAAAAGTAACATGGCCCGAAAGCCCTCAGACGTCATGTCACTGTGAAAAATAAAACGCTGACCTCCTGGGCTGAAGTCTGTCTGTTGTAGGCACAATATAAATAATACTCATACTGCACACACAATTCTGAGATGGCAATTGAAATACTGGTTGATTTTAATATCACATCATGTCCTGTTTCTTTTCTTTTACAGTACACTAATAATTTGCTAACATCTACTAAACATATACCACAGTATACCTGAAGAACACTGAAGAATATTGTGTTTAATGTGTACACCAATATGCTTGTGATTAGCACTTACATCTAATACATGCAACTTGGTTGGGAAACAGGTATAGTTACCGGAGGAAGCCACAAGCACATCCTTCCAAACAGGTGGAAATCAGAAGGAGGGGGAAATGGCACAACATGAACACAGAGCCAACTGGACCTGGTACAGGAGCCGTTATTTAATCACTACAGATTGTTGAGAATTCACAAAGTTGCCAACTCTGCTCGATGTACAGCACTGAACCACAAACAACCAGTCCTACAATTAAGAAAATGTCCCTGTTGTGTCTTGCAATTAATTTGCACATTTTTGTGTAAACATAAACCACCTTATTTAGACATTTCAGTCATGATGCTGTTGCAGTGAGAATTTATAAACCAGGTAAATGGATGGCTCAGTACAAACATTTTATTAATGCAAAGTTATGACTTACTCATTACAATTTACAATTTTTTGGCTACTTTCATCGAAATGAAAGACAACTTTTCTGCCATTTCTCATTAGCCTTGTCATTATGTAGTGTAGAGTAGTTTTATTTGCAGCGTCCCTTTATTTTCTCACACCCTAAAAACCTCCAACCCTCCCTGTTATGCTTGCATAGGCATATAAAATGTAGTTGTGTTCCTGAAGCGGCTGGTTTGCCCTTCACTTCTTTCGCCAAACTGAGATTTCTCTTCACCTCACTTGGCATCAGTGGCTACCCACAACAACTTGTAAGGTGATTGTGTAACATTTATGAGCCACAATCAAATATCCGTTCAGTTGTCTGACAGTGCAGAAATAGAGAACAAAATGTCAGCGAGAACAAAATGTATACAGCTGTAATGAACTGCAATATGAGTAACCATGGAGAGCAGGAGGCCACAAAACAGAGGTTTAACCTGCTGAGTCTCAGCAAAGTAACTGGGCTAAGAGAGGAGGAAGAAAAAGAGATTTTGTTGTTTTCTTATTGCTTTTGCATTTCAGCGTGGACACAGATCAGATTAATCCACATACAGACATAGTCAAACAAATCCTTTGTCATGGTGCTTCTAGATAAGAAAGGCAGTGATTTGTTTTGAATCTGTAAAGAAAGGTCATACTGTAAGAAAACTTTATGCACTACTCATTAATTAGAAAAGATTATTATCTAACTTTGAATTCCACATAGACAACACTAGGTAGGTTCAGTAATGGGTTATATATAGCAGATATGCAAAAGGGCTCAATCTGTCACAATCTGCTCCTCAGCCCTTCTCTGCCACACTCTCTCATGCCCAGACCTCTGCATTGCTCTCTGTCTCCAGACCCTGCTCACTTCTCCCAGGCCATGTACTTTCCTCCAACTCCCCAGACCTGCCATCCTCAAGCTGTCAACCAGATGCCCTTAGACTTTCCCTCATTTTCCCATCTACACACATATTCCCACTTCTCATCAGTCCTGCAGTTACCTGGCCTAATCCGCCCACTCCTCACCTGCAACTCATTCCTTCGTCAGCTACTTATTATACGGCCCAGATCCTTTGTTCCCTTGTCAGATCACTGTTGTTGTCATGTTGCTTTTTGTCAGTGCTTTCGAGCCTGTACCCTATCTGCACCTGCTTGCCTGCCTGTCTGGACTTTTCCATATCGCATCCCTGCAACTCTGTGGATTTAATACTACTGCTGCTGTTTGGACTTGCCACCCGTGCTTGTGAGCTCTTGTATCTTCACTTTTTAAAATAAACTCACTGAACTGTCCCTGCCTGCCTCTATAGTCTGCCTAATACACACTACCTATGACACAATCAGAAATCCAACAGATTGCTAGTAAGCAGAGTGTGCACATCTCATTTCAATTTCACAATGTACTCTGAAACCAACAGGGCAGAAACGTCTAGACAGTCTTGCTAGACTGACTTATCACATCTACAGCAGCAGCAGCAGCCATGGACTGATATGCTGGATTGTTGAACCAGGCTGCAGATTGCAGGTGCACTGGAGAGGAAAGACTCGGACAGTTTACGTTTCAAAATGTTGCTCAGTACTATTCTATACTATATAACTATTCACTGTTGTAAAATATACCTAAATAAACAAGTATTTGCAGAAATAAAATAAGATTATTAGTTTGCCAGTGAAACAGTGAACAGTAAATAAAACTATGTTAAACTACCAGTTGTTGTTTCATAGAATATGATTCAATACCTGTAAATCTCTTTATGATTTCTATTGCTTATGACTTAGGGTCAAAGTTAACTTGAGAATTCCCTAATGTGTTTGGTTCTGTTAAATACATTTGCGTGATTAAATTCTGATAATTTGCCAGCTACTATCTTTGGATTTGATGTACTGTCTTCCATGCATACTGGACAGAATCTAAGATTTGTCCGAGGTTAACTTTTAATTGTCACAGTTGCTTTTAATCAAATAAAATTTTGAAAAATGTGACCCAGACAAACAGACAGCTGTACAGTGTGTGTGTGGGAGTCTGTATGAGTCTCTCTGTGTTACTGAGTGACAAGATACACACACACATGGCAGATCCCCGTTTCTTGTATTTATATCATGTGTTCGTGTATGAATAAATGAATTAATATTTTGTCTGGTCCGCCCACTGAGTTAGTAAGAAAAAAATGCTTTATAGTAAATCGCCTACGTGGATCAGCTGTGCTGTAATGACAGATTGTTATCATCATTTATATTCTAGACAATGGGGGTTCTATTAATCTTGAGATTAATATTTTTCCTTTAGGATGCTGAAAAACAATTTTCTGTGTGAAATGCCAAGCGAATGCAGGCTAAAAGTAAGCACTCCATGATAATGAAAAGGTTTTAAACAATGTGTGTTAGTATTACATAGTGGCTTTGAAAGTTTATGGACACAAAGACACACACACAGAGCACCGCTGTTGTTGTAAAGAGGCCATCAAATAGGAATTCTACAATTGATTTCAAGCCTTTACTCCATCATCGTCTCTTTTTCACTCACTCTTTACCCACTCAAATCATTTGAACCCCCCTCAGTAAGAAAAAGAAATGGAAAAATCAAACAAGATATTTCAAGCTTATTTGGGCGAGAAATGCCTTTTGTAGTCATGGGCCCACATTGAGCCACCAAACCAAGAGAAAAATCCTCTCTTTGACCCGTGGCAATATATTGAGCACAAAGAACAGGCCTGTCCACTTAGTCAGGCAGTCCATATGTATTTTTCCTTTGAATAGAGTTTTACTTAGGGCCGTTCAATTTAAAACCCACACAGCATGTGACTTCCAGTACTGAAGGATAAATAAAAACAAGTCAGAGGTGGTTGCCTGTGAGTGTGTTGCAAAGTGTCAGTCTTGACGATATGTGTTAGGCTTATCACAGTGGGTGCTTTCACAGGAGCTTTATGTTAGACAAGCCTACACTGATGTAATTAACTGCATAGACAGCAGGACTTTTAATTTGTACCGTCAGAATAATTTAAAAGATGCACATAAAATTTTAACACGTGGGAGATTTAACATGTTCTGACCTGTGGAGTGGGAGATGTGTTATCAGATTAGGGCAAAGACTTTGGTTGCCAAAAGAAACAACTGTTCCAGTGTGGCAGGAATTTAAGCCAACATCTCAGTGAATCGGGGAAACACACATTGTTTGCGAGGTCTGTTTTCACAAGAGCTAAGGAGTCAAGATTCAGAGGATAATATTATTAATCTAGATAAGTCTTGCAGAGTCTTTTCTGTAGTCAGATATTTACAAGATATTAAAATGTTATGTTATGGCTATGTTTTTGCAGTCTTTCTTGCAATTTTGTTTAAAAGCTTGCTGTGAGAATTTGAGTGCTGCTTTTGGCTGTGTTATGAGAGAACTAACACCAGGGAGAAAATTCCAAGAAGGCCTCCAAATTAAACCTAATCCTTTGTAACTGCCCCTCAAAACGACACAGAAACGTGTGGTTAGGCTCAGGCAAAGATTATTATCTGGATTAAAATTACAACTTTGTTAAGGCTGGGTGACCTTTAATGTCATGGTTACAATATGGTCATGGAACGATTGTGGTCCTGGTTTAAATAAACATTGACTGTCGGAAGGGGGGAATTAATTAATATGCAATGACTGGCGCTGAGTCCAGTCAAGGAAGAGGATCTGGTGCGTGTGTGTGTGCGTGATTCACTCTTGAAAGAGAATGGTTGGCGACAGACTTAAATCATCTCTCTGTCAGTCTGCATCATTCTCTCTCTGACAGCCGAGTCTTTGTACACATCGCATTCAAATTCTCATCACACTCGGGACCACATCAAAACATGCAAGACGCTGTCAAAACACAAAGCTGATGTGAAGGTGAAGTCGCCTACATCCATACAGGAGACAAACACTGTATTTCTACCAGATGACAGAGCCAATGAGAAACTGCTGGACTTGTCTGTTGTATTTTGGTGATTTCTGATTTTAAAACCAGTAAGTAACAGCCAATAAATGTAATGTCCCCAAAAAATCTTAATGAATATATGGTTGAGACACCCATACTACTTCTTCAGTTTCTGAGGTATTTCTGCAAAGCATCTCTGATCATAAGTAACAAATGTGTCTAACACAGAATTGCACATGCATGCCAGGAAAACAAAAAAACGTTTGTCAACTTAACTAAAGCAGTGATCCCTGCACAAAATTATATGTTCAAGTGTTTGGTTACTAATAAAACTAACAAAAAGGAGATAAAACACAAACAAATGCAGCTACAGTGGTGAACCAGTAGTGAATCAGTCACTATCCATACCCCTTCCATTTGGTGTTGCTCGTTAGTCTCAGTATTACGTTGTAGTGTCTTTGTGAGGTGTTACAATGTTACTTAGTAGTGTATCTGTTGTGTCAATGTATGTGTTCTGTTTTATTCTCGGTCCATATTCACTTTTTGTATTGAGAATCACCAACTAAAAAAGAAAAAGAAAAAAAAAAAGAAAAGTCAGGGAGGGAAAGCATTTATTATCAAAAGAAATGTTCAATAATTTAGTGATGTGCAGTAAGACCAGTCATGTCCAGTATTGTGAATCAACTGGATCAGCTTTGTTTGTCTTTATCTTCTGTTTATCCTCTTTGTATTCACCATATAGTGGAGGAAACACAATCAACAATCATCACTTCTAAAATCTGAGGTTATTTTCTGCTCCATAGCTTGAGCAACAGGAAAAATCAGTTACGGCATATATTAACATTTAACCAACAAACAGGTCTTTTTATTTAAGGCTGCACGCTCCAGTCTCTGTGGAATATGATCACATAGAATTGATTTTTCTGTGTATTTTATTTTTGTTAAGTGTAACAGTTACAATTGATCAGCTACAATAAAACCAAACTATAGTGTGAAAGTGGGTTCAAGATGCACTTAACCTAAATGTTAGTCATATTAAGTGCTGTTTCGAGAACTGCTGCTACATAATCAATAAACTCAGGTTCAT
This sequence comes from Scomberomorus guttatus, assembly GCA_038419695.1. Lineage (NCBI taxonomy): Eukaryota > Metazoa > Chordata > Actinopteri > Scombriformes > Scombridae > Scomberomorus > Scomberomorus guttatus. Next base: position 22,410,189 of record CM076456.1, on the reverse strand, counting down.
TCTTACAACACCTTATACCCATAAGAGTGACCAATATAAGGAAATAAGGCCCTGATCTGCTTTCAAGGTGCGATAAGGGTGGAGGGATACTGCTTGCACCTGCTGGTTTGAGACAATAACACCCGCGTAGTTGTGTTGATAAAGGGCAAAAAAACAAAAACAAACAAATTATAACCAACTTACCCTGCTGTGGATAAACAACCAAATTAACCAAATTCCAAACTTGAATTTAGAGCTGCACACAATAGGCTCCAATCATGAGCGTATTTATCTCAGGAGGGAAGACTACACATACAGTAAGTCCGTTGCTAGAGCAAAGGAAACATTGGCAAACGCTTTTGTTTGCTTTGCAATGGCAACAAACAAAGATAACGATTAAAGAGACAGGGAGGTGAAATTTTTAATTGCATTACTGCACGTTGCTTAAAATTGCCCCTGTCTTAATTATGCATGTAAACATTCAAGTCAGCATTCATACAATGAGGAAAGGCTTATCGGCTGCTTTCAATGGTAAATCAACATTAGAGGACCCTCCTTTGCATGATATTTGTCAAACAAACTTCATAACAAAACGTGAGGAGCTTTTTACAGTCCTGTACGCCCAGTCAAATTCATCTGGCAACACGTGGGGACAAAGCTGACTATAACTTAAAACTCACAGACAAATTCCATTCAATACCTCTCTTTCACCCTTAATAGAACAATGACTTTCAATATTGCTGTAAAGGTCTACATTGTATATCATATAAACTGTTGAGAGTGTAACTGTGGACTGGAAAAAATAGTTGACTTTATATTTTAAGAGAGAGACAGTTTTTATGGAGCCAGTATATACAGTAGTGGCCATTAGATAAACTGCAGCTCAATGCTCTTTGGCTTCACCAAAAGTCTAACAATTTTGTTCTATCCAACCTAAAGCACTGATAATTTTCAGCTGTGGATATGAGTCCTTTCCCTTTTTTGAAATCATAAACCCATTAAGTTTCATAACTTTAATGCACGAAACTGAGAACAAATTATAGCCAACTACTCAGCTCAATTCTTGTCAAGCATATAAGAGCTAAGAATATCTGCTGACGTTGATAATGATGACTAAGTGATTGAAAAAAGAAAAAAAACTTAAACGCCTCCTTTGTGTAATATTTAATTACTGTGGTGGCACTCACTGAGTAAGATGAAAGGAGTCAATGACTTGCCAGCGACATTGGACATTAGAGTGACGACAGATAGTCAAGAATACAGAAAAAATAAAGGTCAGCAAGGTATTGATTCAGTATATAATATCGAATCCATAACCATAGAACAGACTAACAAAGACACATTTTATGAAAGACTTACAATGCTCTGTCTTTGTGGCTGAGCCAAGTAGCCAGTCAGGTATAATCTGCCATGTCTGGTTTCCTCTCAGCCCCTGACAGCTGAATCACAGACTGTGACAGACCTCTCTGCATTCACCTGGTACTCTCATCCCCGTTCTGTCAACTCCACACCACTTATACTGTATATCTTACTGAAAAAACAAAGTGAATGGAATATTTGATGGAAGATAGATACTAGAATGTCTGTTATTTACACTATCCAGAAGCAGTGTGGATTGTTGAGGGTAAAACCTTAGAATATCACAACTAAAATGAGCTGTGGCCATATGTTCCTACCAGATGATGATGTAAGTGAGGAATAAGTATATGTGCCTATTTTCACATATGTGTTTCTGTCAAGTGGAGTATGGGTTGTTTACACATTTATATGATTTTGGCTGCATCTAACAACTTAAGAGTGAAATGAAGATAAACATGAAATATTTTATATACATGGCATGAAATTCAGTAGCATGTAAGGCAACACCAACAATAATTTTAGATTTTTGATTTGGGTTTTCTTTAAAGAGTATAAGGTAAATCTCCTCCAATTATGTACTCTCCCTCTGGATCAATAAGCGACCAAATATATCACATAAAACTTTCTGACATTTCCATAAAATCTGATTATCTGATTGAGAAACAACAAATCTTGAATTGTTGTGTGAAAAATTCTGTTCACTATCAACTGTTTACACAGCTTCCACATTCTCCACAACCAAAACATCCGATCTCAACTTTGCTATTAGGTTAAGATGAATATAATCTTCACAGTTGTATTCATCTTATTTGTTTTGTTCATACACAGAATAACATTCACACTTTTCCCTCAAACTCTAAAATGTCATCACACAGTTATCCAGTTTAATTTTGACATTTTAAAAGCCATGTTGTAATCAGTGGAAAGAACAAAACACGACAGTGTTCACGTATAAACAGGACCAAGGTGTGATGTTGTAATGTACAGCTGCCACATTGAATAATTCAGACATTGTGATTGTAAGAGCACACTCCCATTATTCTGTTTCACTGTGATTACTGCTTTTTCTCTTATTTTACTTTTGAAGAAATCTTGATGTACCTGCAATAAATAATCAACTGTATATTGTTATATTTGGCGTATGTGTGATGGTGGAGTGGGGTTTACACACTGGCAATCACAATTATGTTTGAGATAAACTCAATAATTAGAAAATGTTATGATCGCCACAGCCACTACAGTGAAATTAGCTCCCAGTCACAACATGTGAAAACTGCATAATTCAGCATAACTGTTGTGTTTTGTTAATCCCTCAAGGGTTTGTTTGTCAACCTGAGCCTGGATTCAGTGTTAATACTGGATTAACACTGGATTAACCTTTCCCGAACTCTGATATCTGCCCCTATTTATTTCAGTCACACTTTCTCTACTACTGACTACTGTATAATTTATATTTCTGTCCACACTTACCAGCAGGTACAGCACTGAAACGTTTTTTTTTTAGCTGTAAACTAAATTATATGACTGTACTCTAATGAAACACATCAATGTTGGGTTAATTTTGACATTGACACCAAATTTATAAAAAAATCGTCATTTCATGGTTTGAAAATGGCTCAACCTGTCATCTGCTGTTTAAAATCAGCCCTGAAAAGGCGGGGCCAATGCTGATGTAGAGTCGAATGTTTGGGAGTTCTCTACATCATAAAATTTATATAAATGATACAATGATAACGCCCACCACCCCCGTGCTCATTTTTTAAATATATGCTGATTGAGAGAGACAGTTTTAGCTTCAGGAGCTAACAGCAGCTACAGTGGTGCTGGCCTGCTGGAGGGGGTCTCTCCGTCTGCGACTTTTCACGGGAAGAAGAGCTGCTGGCAGCCACAAAAACAGCAGAAATCCTCCTCGCATCTCACCCTGCATCTCTTCAACTCTCCACTGTCTGTTCCTGCGGTTATCAGCTGGTAAAATCTTGTTTTAAAACGTTAAATTGTGGTGTAACTGGAGCCCAGCCGAAACTGTCCCGTCTGTCAGCTGAGCCTGTCCACTGCTGGAGCAGCTCCGCCAAAACTGAACATGTCCGGTGCGGAGCAGAGCTGCGGTCGGACAGGTTCAATAACAGCACTGGTTACACCGCGATTTAATGTTTTTTACCAGCTGCTAATTGCAGGAACAGACAGCCGGAGAGTTAAGGAGCTGCAGGGCGAGATGTGAAGAGGATTTCTGTTGTTCTTATGGCTGCCAGCTCTGACTTCTGGCTCGTTTAAATGTCGTTGCACTGTTATAATTATTATTATTATTATTATTATTATTATATGTCACTGAGCAACTCCGGCCCTCCTGCGTCACATAGCCACACTCCCCCCTCCCCTCCCTTCCCCTCTCCTCTCCTCAGCCCCTCCCGCCCCCCTCTCAGCCCCTTTGCCCACTTTTTAGCATTTTTCAAAATTATGCAGTGGGTGGAGTTAGGCTCAGACCTAGGGGTGCAGTTACGCTTTAAATGTTATACAAAGGAGGAATCGAATGATTGGAGTTTTTTGGGGGTTTTTTTACGTTAACTTACAATATTCAGTATACAATATTTTACATCATACAATATGTAAAATACAACATACAATGCTGCACAGTCATAAAGTTTATGATATGTGATTATGTTTATGAATTTAAAAACAGGAAAAAGATACCAACAACTAAGAACTCATGCTGCTTTAGGCTGCAGACACACTAAATTTAGACCCTGCGCCTAGTGTGCACAGTGAGCATGGACAAACAATATTCTGGCATGTGAGGGGTTCAGGATGCAACTGTGGAGAGAAAAAGCTCCACCTTCATGATTGTTTTTGCCTCGCTGTATTCTCATACAGGCAGGAGACTGTAAGATGCTTTCAAATTAATTAATTAATTAATTAATACAGTTAACTTTTTAAAATAAATTGGCTACGGACTATTTATCTTAATTGGCAGTTATGTTTCTTATTGTATTTCGGTGGACTAAGGACACCATTGAATGGTTTGGCACACAGTATACTGGATCAAGAGACTGAAAATTGTGCCCCCTTTTCTATTCATTCGAGAATTGGTTTTGAATCGAGAATCGATTCTCAATTCAATTGGACAATCATCGTTCCATTAAGGATATACATTATCAAGCCTTAAAGAAAATGATGTTTTGGCTCATGTTTGCTTGATTGACAGGCATGTCACACGCTCAGCTCTACCCAGGCACCCTCCCTGTCACCCAAATTTGGATTTTCTGGACCCAAGATGGTGGCTAGTGCTAAACCCAAAACCAGGTTTGAAAATGTTACAGAAATCCATGGATGGTTTTACAGATGCTACATCCATGTTTTGCTACAGGCAGTGGTTTTAATACCCTGGGCTGAATTGTAGTTCATGTAGTTAATGGCTGCCATTAGACAACTGAATGTTGATCAAAGCAACGTAATTCCTCAGAATCACACCACAGTGCTTTTCTCTTGAATTGAGCCCAATATGAGACCTGGTTTCTCAATCTAATTGGTCTGCTATCCACTCATCTCTCTATCTCTCCCCATTCGTGCTCAAAATCTCTCCTTCATCCTTCATCACAATTACTGCTGCCCTGCCTCCATGTCTATTTCTCTTTTCCTCTCCTTCTCTGTCTATGTTTATGTGTGTAAAGGGAGGTGTATAATTGTTTTGTATGTGTTTCATTATGCTGGAAGAGCAGTGGGGATACAGCTGGGCAATTTAGATTTGAGTATAAACATCTCACAGCAGAGTGGATACAGAAAAAGGTGTGTATGTGGAGTGAGTGAGTGCGTGCGTGCATGCATTGTGGTATATGTGTGTTTGTATGGGTGGTTGGCTGGCTGTTTGTGTTGATACATACTGTATACAACTCTGTCCGTTTGCCCTCTAGAATGTTTTCTAAGCAACAGAGTTGGATAACATATTGAACACCTGAACTCCTTGACATCTGACACGCAGTGATGCTGTGGACATAACTTACTAACCTGCACAGATAAAATAAAATGCACAGATAATCCAGTGTTTATTACAGTTACCTGCTCATACTCACTCATGTTTGTGTTGTCATGACTACTGTAAAAGGTCATACTCGACCAATTTTAACAATGGCAGGGATTAATGAAGACAGCATCAACAAGTTCACTCCAAATCTAACAACATATTCCACATAACAGCAGAGGAGCACATGATAATGGTGGAGGATTTGACAATGAAAATATTTACCTATTTCTAAAATAAATTGCCAAAGTAGCTGAATGAAATGACAACTCTGATTGGCAGATATATTAGCTGTAGTTAGCTACCCAATTGACGTTATTTTAGGTGTAGGTCATACTCCACTGACTGCCGGTGTTTAAAGCTCACCTGTTTGAAATGAGAACTATGCAAAAGGGTCTTCAGTATGCATTTGATTGCTGCATACAGTACATGATAACAAAAATGTAAAGTCCAAGGCAGAAAATCTGCATTCTCATCAATTAAAATTGAAATAAACACCTGTTGATTTCACCTGCATGTATTGCAATTATGGAGCAAATTAAATTTCTTAGGTAAACTTCCCCAAATTCAATACAGAGAAAGACAAAGCCAATAAACTCTGCTAAGCAATGGGGACTGGCTCCCACACACTGTGCATTACAGTATGTGTCAGTATTAAACAGAGATATTTGTAACATAACACATATGCATACATGTAAGCATTTAGCTAATTTTATGCTATCCTTTGGCTAAGGAGATTACTGTAGATAGTAGGCTAGATAGACAAGTTTGAGTATTAGCAGATTACATAACATAGCACAGCACATAGTTTAATCCATTTTCTTGCACTTTTGCCCTTGTGCTTTTGGTTTTACAAGGGAAATAAAAGACACTCTTATAGTACTGGTCTTACAGGTGCACCATGCACACTGCTGTGACATGTTGACAAAACTCCAAAGCTGCTATTACGGTTACTAATCTATTTGGACAATCTATGTTCAGGGAGTAAGTGGGTGTGCAAGGCTGAGATTGTTGGTGCCAAACAACAAGCTTTTCCAAAGATAATGCAGGGTGTCAAGTAATGTTAGCCACTATCAGTCAGCTAACGTTGACTTACATTCAACCAGTTATTTTGTGTGTAGTTTAGTCTCACATACTGGCATACTGTAATACCCCAAAGTTTACTTTGTGACATGTGGGACAGAGTGTTAACTATGGCATGGAAGCATCTTTTTCCTTAGTTTTGACAGTAGTACGCACTCATGAGAAAAGCTTTTCCCCTGTATGGCAAGCTACTACTCCAGCAAACAGAGAGAGGCAGCTGACAGCTAAAACTTCTATTTGTTTTTGTTGGTGGATCATTTTAATTGTTAAAAGACAGATTGTTTAACAATGTGTGAATGTCTAAATAATTAACAATCCAGATATCCAGATAATATAATGAATATATGAGCGGTCATAGTGATTAAATCAGTTCATGTGTCACAAATAAATCTATCACACCAAAAAGCTTTTGACTGTTAGCACTGAATATGTGAATACATCTTATAACAAACACACACACACACACACACACACACACACACGCCTCTTCACACTGGTCTCCTCTGATGTGAGCAGTGAGAGAAGGCATCTGTCGTGCTCAGGCTCTCATAATTTAAAGATGTGTGCGTGTAATTGGCTGTTTGACTGTTTCACATCATTGTGATTAAAATGCTGAAGCACATCTGCTCTCTGCCAACAGCCTCTTCCATTGCAAGGACAAACCAGCCACAATGTTGAAAAAAAGAGGTTAGCTATACATATCAACTGGTTTTTAAGCACATCTTTTTAGTTTGAACGGTCATTACTATAGCAGTTGTTTTGTGATATTATAGAATGAAATCATAATATTAAAAACTCCCTTGTTCTCTTGTGCCCTTGATAGATTAACCTCCCAAACTGCACTTTCATTTCCTTTATTAAACTTGGGGATATTCATAATTGCACTGTAATTGTACCATAACTTTGCCATGTCTAATATTTTAGTAGTAGCTTAATGATAATAGTATTATTACATTTCATTTTTTCTACTTTCTACTTCTACTTTTATCCTCCTTTTCGTTGTCTTTTAACTCGTGTTTTAATGCATATCTCATGTGAGGTCGATTTGCCTCTGTAAACGTTGCAGTATAAGTAGTTGCCATGACTTATCTGAATTTCCCCCAAAATTTAACTGTTGTTAAACCACATCACAAAGCCAATAGGCTTTTGTGTGCAAATGAAACTAAGCTGCTGCAAAACAGAGACAATTCAAACTACAATCTTCTTGTTCCCATTGATTCTCTTTCTCTGTTTGTCTCTCTCACTCTCTCTTTCATCTAAAAACACCAACTTACTGGGGGGCAATAATCCTTTTATAACCTCCTTTTCAAGTTGTCTGGTAAAAGTTATGTTATATTTTTAATTCTTAAAATGCATTTTTGATTGCGATATGATGGGATAAAGCAGAATTGTTATTAAATATTATTAAATTATTACTGCTTCTCATTACTTTGTTATTATGTGGGTCATTATGCATTGTAAATTTAAGTCTGGCAACATTAGGCTCAGAATATATAACACACGCAGGACTTTAAACCAGAACCTCTGTCTTTGTGGTGCCATGTGTGAACATCTTGTCACTGTGCACAATGTAGAAAAGTTGTTTTTTCCTTGGAAAACCTGTCTCTGTCCTGCCAATCACACTGATTGCTCACCATGATTGGCAGAGCTGTTTTTAAGTATGGCACAAAACCTGATTTATAGTCCATTTCACCCAAGACTTAACAAAAACAGTAGGTGAACTTGGAAACACCCACACAGTCAAAAAATAAAAAAATTACAGCAATTTGTGAAGTAAGTTTGTGGCAGCAAGAGGACACTGTAGAAAAAGGATTATTATTATTATCATCGTTATTAGAGGAGGAAGAGCTGAGTTTGAGCACCCAGTGCTGGAGACGTCCGTGTTTGTGTCCTTGAACAAATCAGAGACACCTTATTATGTCAACTGCTTCAGATCTGTAGCTGACCCTGACCTCTGATCTCTAAAAAAAAAAGGAAGGGAGAGAAAGGGAAGATATTCATCTGAAGAATGGTAATGCAACAGCCACAGGGGTATTTACTAATTATAGCTCTACCTTTTCCAAACCACGGTTTGTGTTAGGTGTTTTCCATGCGGAGGTTTAATCTTTCATGAGAAGATAACTATGCTCTTCTTCCCTTCTCTGAGATTTTAGTTGAGCCCCATATGTGATGTTTTAAAGGAACAAATGTGTTCCTCTGGCAAACACGTTATTGTTGTTAATCTCATCTGGGGGGTTGCAGTGGGATTGTCAAGGGCTATTTTGGTGGCCTACGCCAGATATTCACTGGCATACTCTGAACAAAAGATCATGATCTTCAGTATGTGCACTTATTACAACAATGGTGATAAAATCTATGCAATATTTCAATAACCTTATGATGTATGCAATGTAATGTAAAAATTTTATGTAATAAGGAAATGACAGGTGGTTAAATTACTGTTTACCACCCATTAACTGTAAAGTGAAACTAATTTTAGATTATTCAGAAATGAAGATTACATTTTGAGGGTTGAGCACACTAAATGTTCATCCTCACAGTGAGCTAGCATTTAGCTAACGATAAATACTTAATGTTAGCCACCTATTCCTTTCCATCGTTTTCCCTCCTCCATTTCTATATCACATATAACCTTGAGGGCCTTAATGTTTTCATAGCCAAATACCTTGAAATTTAAGTTCAATTCAACTTCATAATAATAAAAATAATAGTAATTATATTATTATGTTTTTTACACTGATAAGAACTGCCTTTTTTGGCAATGTTGGTCTGTGGGTGGGTTGGATAGTCAGCTGCTTGGGTCCAGACTGAAATATAACAACATTCAGATGGATTGCCATGAAATGAATCCTACTGACTTAGATGTTGGCATTAAAATGATAAAATGAAAGGAAAATGTAATATTTATCAGACGCCAGTGGGCCTCTGCTTTACAACGCTGTCAAGAATGGCTATTCTGTATAAGCAATCTCACTCTCTCACACACACACACACACACACACACACACACACACACACACCCAGGCTGCAAACCATTTGACCACTCTTGGCTGCATCCTAACGAGCAGCTCAGTGAGTAATTAACCTGCAGATAACCTGCTTTGAGGCAATAAAATTGGTCCTCTACACTGCAGACATGTTTCCAGCTTCTAGAGATTCTTGCAGGTCAAAGAAAACAACTGCAAAAGCACTAGTCTGAGGTTTCTCTCTAGCCAGCGAGCTAGAGTCAGGATAAGCCTAGGGCAAAACTTGTCTTCATAATAACTGTAAAAAGTGGCACATTTTGAACAAAGATTGACTATAGACCAATATGTGGAATTTAAAGGCTCTTTTATACAGGGATCCTGCGTTATAGCCGTAAAGAAGATCCGTCATTAAGCTGCCCTTGCTTTTTTACACTGAACCAAACAAAGCCGGCATAATGCCGCCCCTGTGTGTGCTTTTACATAGCATGCCAGCGTTCTGGGTTCAAAAGGCGTGACGTGTAACACAACAGCGTCAGCTCCCCCGTCCCACTGTGTTGGCTTTCCCTTTTACACACACACACAGTTGATCCGGCTCTGTGACTACCTCTGTAGCCGCCTTATTGGCAGAGCAACTCTACCCCCCCACTCCGTGTCCGTACCTTTTATACAGAACAGCGAGGCAGAATAAAGGTGCAGCATTCTGGCCTTGAACAGGCTGTGTAAAAGGGGCTTCAATTTCTGGGGTAGGCAAACTCCAAGTGGTAGTATGAGAAGAAACACTGTGGCAGACAGCAATGCATGCCAAAATGATTGATGGTAGGAAAAGTGACATCATAATTTTTTTCTTGTTTTGATTTTAGTACATATTTACATATTCAATTATTTCAATCTGTTCATTGTTATCTATCTAAGAACCACAAGAATAAAGTTCTTATACAAAGGCACGCTCAAGTTTTGATAAAGACAAGTACAGTTCCATACTGCAGAAACCGTATATTTTCATGCTTCCATCCATCCAGTGCCGTCAAAAACAGTGATGATAGCAGTTACCGCATGTGGCCACAGCTCCTATGCATAAATACAATAACAAAATATCTGCTGTGTTGTTGTGTTGGGTTGCTATTTATCTGACTCTAATTTCCAAATTTCCCCATTACTCCAATTATGCAACAGTTAATGACTGCTTAACCAAATCACCTCTTCCATATTGTCACACTATCCATGAGCAATGTATATTCTTTCAGAGAGCATCAATTATGTTTTTTACAAGACAATAACTTGCATTTGAGGATAAAATAAAAAAGACAACTGACTTCTTAGTGAAAACATAATTAAAGAGTCACAGCTTCTAATTAGCTGAATATTTGCACGACTGCAAAGATTTCCGAGCCGATGAGGATTCAGCGTGTTAATGTAAAATTAATGATCAGATACACACCTGCTGAGGAACTCAAACTCGATAGATGATAAAACGGAAAGCCGTCAGATAAATTTACAGTGTCAGTGCAGTTTGACTTTGAATACACGTCAGTGCAGATCAATAACTTAATTACTGTGATAACATCCAGTATCTGACAAGCAAATACACACTACTGAACATGGTGGTTCTGCTTGTGAAGATATTGTACTTTTCTGCTCTTTCTATCCAAGTTGAACTATACTGTATTTTTGATGCCAGGCTATGGTGCTAAGAGATAAACACATGTATTGTTCACACAAACACACACATGCACACATATGCGGTCTTAAGTCCCATGATGACATGTTCACTTCATGTTTGTAGAAATTTTGTGTTAATAGTAGATAGTAATTAGTAGATCTATTTTAGTCTAAACTGGCTTATCTAGGCACTGAAGATAAAATTCCAGATGTTAAAGGCCTTAACAGTTTCTGATAAAGAAAAAGAAAGCTAATGCTGAAAATGTAAAGTCTGTCTAAATTCAGCATTTACCAAGGTTTGACTAATAAATTATAATAAAATGGGTGGCCTTCCCTCATAAACACCACTGATTAAATAGATAAAATGCACTTGATAGTATGTGGGCTCATAAGAGGCCTCATTTGACCCAACAGAGAATCACAAGCTTCAGCTGAATTTGAATCTGAGGAAGGGTTGGAAAAGGAAGTTTATTTTTATGGTTGCTGATTATCAAATAAGTCACGGTTTCAGACTTTGCCTTTGCAGACACCACATACTTCCTCAACAAATCAGCTCCATCAGGCACAGATGATCACACATGGCTTGCTTCCCCTGAACTCTCTATGACCAAGATTCCCAACAAAGCTGACCCTGGGGGAAACGCCTTTTTCCTTTCATACCATGGAAAGCACTATTAGCACTGCAGAACAGCAATGGCTGAGGGATCCAACATTGAAGCGTCGTATTCACCAAAACACCTTAAATCGTCAGTGTGGGAGTATTTTGGATACATAAAGAATGGCCAGGGGGTTGTTCAAGAAGACGGATCTCCAATTTGTAAAACTTGCCGAAGAAAAGTCGCTGCTAAAGGATCGAACACCTTGAACTTAATGCAACATCTTTAAGATCACCTTCCAGCTATACATGCTCAAGTGAAGGTAATATACTAAGTAATAACTAAGTTAAAAAATAATTACTTTAACGGCACGTTACTTAATGAAACGTCGACTTGGTAGGGAATTAAATATAAACATGTCACAATCAAAAAAGGAGCGGTGAGTTAAGAGTTGGGCTTTCAGCAACACAATAGGAAAAGGGAGCATTGTACTGTTTATAAATTTACGTTCACCAAAACGGCACGTAATCTCCTCAAGGGCCTCAGTGCGATCTTTTACATCCTGTTGCTTCCTCCCATCTGTGTTGAGTAAACACTAGGTACGGTAGGTAAATATGCTAGGTGCAAAAGACTAACTTAACATTAGCATCTTGTAGACTTCCAGCAGTATAGCGTGGGATCTAGTTAATCGCATTTCAATGATTAATAACACCTGATGCTCTCAATTATTTTCTTTAATTTTTACTAAAACTCCAACAACAAAAAAAAACAAAACAATAATAGACAGGATTTTCTTAAACCACATGTAAAATTAGATTATTATTAAAATAGATTATTAAAAATCAATCTAAAAATAATAATTATTATTATTATTAGAAATCAACTTAAGTCATTACTGCAATGTCCACTCGAAGTTCATGTTGGCATGGACTCTATTTTCATTTTTCTTATTCACGTTTAGCCTAAGACTACCTCTGGAGCTGCTGCAGTTCAGCCCACTTTTGCAGAATCCTTGGTGAAGTGTGTGTCTTAGGCGCCCTCAAAATGCTGTGATTTTATCCATCCATAGTACTGTAAATGAATGCATAATAAACTTGAAACTGTGATTTGCAATAATCGTTTCATCCCTAAGTCACAATAATGGATCCTGATTACCCCGCCAACACAAGTTCAGCTAAGCATGTACATATGAGATATTTCTGCTAATTAAATTATTTGAACAGTGCATAAACAGAGGAAAATCTACATTCTTTTAACAGGCCCCTTCAATATTATATGCCACATGGGTGTGTATGTTCCAGGCCTGTAAAAAAACAGGGTTGAGCTGTTTGTCAAGGATCAAAATGACAAGCCCAGAAAGATTTTCTGCTCCAAAGAATAAGAGCAGTTAATACAAGGTCCTGTTGTGGCCAAGCCTGCCAGGGTACATGCATTCCCACTCGAGAAACACACTCATAATCACACAGATTCAACACACACACACACACACACGCGCACGCGCAATACTCACAAACAGTGCAGCAGCCAGTAGAACCTCAAGATCCTCTGTCACTCTCTCTGGGTAAGGTGCAATTTGACAACAGGAGATATCGATTCAGCTGCCTGCAGGCTTTTTATAGAAGCCAGCACCATCATTACGACCCATAGCCCAGCCAAGCCTGCCTCTTTGCCTGCCTCAATGCCTCCCCATCAAGGGAGAGACAATGTGTGGAGAAAAAGAAACGGGGGTGACAGTCGGGGTAGGAGAGGGGAAGATAATGATGGCTATCGTAAACATAATCAAATGAAGGGGAATGAAAACACAGGGAGAAAGGGATGGAAGGGATTTGGAAGAAGAGAGAAATGGTGGGTGTTGTGGCAAACAATAAAATGGAGGGTGAGAGAATGATGAGGGAAAAATAAAGGAAAGAGAGAGACAATCAGGAGGGTATAGAGAAAAAGAAAGCTGCAATTTGCAAAACATGAATCATTACTGTCTGAAAAATGTGAGACAAAGAGAGGGAAGAGGGGGGGTGATAAACAATGAACAACAGAAAATGTATTTCTTATAACTGCTAGTATGAGCTTACATAAACTTTATGCAGGCACTTTTGTGATGTGCTCGGGTATTACAAAGTGATTAAGCAAGGTTTTAAACCTAATGTTAGGTAACACACCCATAATCACTCTCTGCCTCAGTATTCAAAAAAGCAGAAAATTAATACATGTCTTTAATACCTTAACAGTTTCAGGGGTTACTTTTAAAATGAAAATATACCCCTATAATCCTTGCTGCATTTTTTTATGTGTGCGTGCGGGAGACTAACACTTGTATGTAAGATTGTAGGACCCATGCTGTGTATCTTATATGTAGTTTGTGCATTTCTACAGTCCCTCAAACAGAAATCTATATTGTGCATTGTAGATATTGACTCCAGCTCATCTGTTATTTTGCTACTGTATATCAAGACACCTTGTCCTGCATTATCACTTCTACAATCAGCAAACTCTCTTTTGTATTGACAGCTATGTAAACACTTACTAAATGTAACCCTGCCTCACTGTCGTCTGAAAATGACACCAGAGCAGCTGATACTAATGAGTGGTTTGTGCAAAATCAAGTCCCCCCCCCTACAGAAAATGGTTAACAAGAAGTTACTGTCAGACTGAACAATGGAGTTGTAATATGGCAAATGGCAATTCAGTCTTATTATCAGGCTAGCAGAATGTATTCATGTATATTTGTGTCCGTGTCAGTGTGACAGGCCTCCAACTCTGTTCACGACTGGGACACACTGCCTACCTCTACCTCAGCTGAGGTAGAACGCTGAACTGCTGCGGCTCGCACACGTGCGGTGTCCACCCAGACAGCATTGCTGCTGAGGCGTTGCTACTGCCAGTCCTATCTTTCTACATATAGTTTGACTTTGATAATAACCATTAATAATAGAATGTTTCACATCATTTTATTATAAATTTAATTTATATTTAGTTTAGACAGAAAAAGGTTAAAAAGCATGTGTTCCATTGTGAAAAATAAATGATATGTGAGGTGAAAGCGGCATGGTAGGGTCTGGTTGGGACTACTTCTGTGTCAGCCACATACACTCCTCACACAGGACAGGTCTTTTTTTTATTGATTATATTGATTATTCCGCCAGTTAAACCCCCACTGTCACCACTCCAAGTGAAGAAAATCCCTCGAGACAACACCAAGTTCCCCAAACAAGCCAAACACACTCAAACCTCCACCAAAAAAAGCCTCCAAACTAACTGTCAGGAGGGAAACTGACAACAAATAAGGAAAATAACAACACCAAATCTCCGTCTGGAAGCAGGTAAAAACAACAGGCTGGAGTCCTGGTTTGAACTAATATCACAGGAAGCGAGCAGGAGACAAGAAAAGAAGCTCTGTGTGTCACTAACTTTCTGCACTGGAGTTCTCTGCCAGAGAGCCTCCCTGCACCGGCGTGAACAGCGTGGGCTGACCCGCAGTGGTGTCACTTTATATTTTTTTCAGGTCTGACATATTCTACAGATATAGACAGTGAAACTATAGTGAAAGGTGTAATGTTGCTGGTATGATGTCAATATGACTATTAACAGATCATATTCACTGTCTGTTTTTGCTGAGAACCATGCACGTCAAGCAGAAAAAATAGGCAAGATGCCGAATCTGACGTGCCGCTGCAGCCACATGTGAGACGCGCAGCTCATGCAGGCTGCGTGTCCCAGGCATAAGGCTTTATTTGTGCATGATGTGTGGGATTCATCCACAGTTGTGTATATCCTGTTTTTATCACTCAATAGGAGCCCTGCCAGGTGTTCAAAAGCTGCTGTCATGGTGAGTAGTAAACAGCTCTGACAGAAAAAGGGGTGGACACACACAGAGCCAAGCAAATAAAATTATAAAAGACATTTATTTGAATTGAATTGACCTCTTGCGGTGTCAGAGCCATTCTCTGCCCTTGGTGCTATTGAGGACCACTGATTGTGATACATGTACATGTATTTTATATATACTTTGTAAGCCTATATTTGTACACTCTACAATTACACTATATTATTAAAAAATGTATATGTACAGTACCTTCCCTGCGCTCACCAAGGACACTCAGGAGGAATACCTGTGGTTAAATCTTTTGTGGTGTATTCGTGACAGTTTTGACAAGCAACATATTGTATGTTAAGAACACATGTCCTTGAAAATAACAAAACAAGTCTACAGCCAACGGCTCTGCGAGACTGTACTTAGGCACAGCAATGCTTTGAGATAAACAATAATATCAGCGTGGCAACATGCTCACAATGACAATGTGATCATGCTGCTTGGTCACCATCTTAGTTTAGTGTTGATATGCCAATTTGCTAATTAGCACCAATTTCTCATCTAGGAACTATAAATGTACCAAATTCTGTTGCCAAATAATTTTCTGTCAATTAACTAATCAATTACTTGACCATTTGTTTCAGCCCTAACTCACATGTTCTCAAAAGCACTCAGTGTTTGTGAAATCTCCATGTTGATACTTGTGCCCCACATTTCATTTAGACACCATTTTTTTTCTACAACTACAAATAATTTCTACACATTTACAAACTTACAAGCACACACTTAATGATCATTTGAAAAGCTCAAAATCTCTGAGCCCATAAATAACTAATTTGACAGCAGTCTGTGGCTGTCACCGCAGCTCATGCTGTCAGTAATGCTTGTCACCTGGTGAAGAGCTCAGCCAATGACTGAGCTTGTCCAATCAGATGTTGCTTTCATCTGTGCGATTATGTATATGAACTGTGTTTGCCTTGCTTTCATTACTGGATCTTGGATGTTGCTTCCCTGTTATGACGCTGTCTCTGTATCCCCAGAATTGTGTGCACACCTGTCTAATGCTGTTTGTGTACAGCTTAGTCATACTATAAGCAATGTCTATTAGCATAAGTGCAGTTTTAGTTCCTTCATTGCTGTTTTTTTTCTGTGATTAAAATTCAGAGGCTGTGTATTTGCTTCGGTGTAACTGATCAGCTAGTGGAGGGTTTGTTGTTTTCTTGCGTACCATGAGAGGGTTTAGTAATAAACGAGTCCAGATCAAGTCTGTACCTGGGTCTTAGTGGCCAAATTGCTCCCTGACCCTCATTTGGTATGGCTGTCAGAGGTGATTATATAGCCCGGGGTAGGGGGTGGTGGTGGTGGTGGTGGTGGTGGTGGGGGTGCTGTATTTGAACCCCCTGAGAGCTGCAATCATCTGCCTGTCACTTGAGAGAATGCATTTCTATTTGGTGACATTAAAGGGAAACTTTGCCGATTTTCCACCATTATTGTTATTGTATTGTATTACAATGTGGGTAGTATATGCAAATGAACAATGTTTAACTTCCCTCCATGTTGCCTGCACCCAGAGCTCCCTGCTCTTTTGCTGGCAAAGGTCCGTCAGGTGACGCAAAACATGGACTTTAGAGATCTGCCTTGGACTACAAACTACGTTTCTGCATTTTCTGTAGTGGTGCCTTCAAGGACAGGAAAATGTTGGTCTCCCAGAACACTCCCTCCTACGATGCTGCACTAGCGACAGGGAAAGCAGACATTAAAATATCATACTACTAAATACTTTAAAATATCAGTATATTTGGAAGAAAACTACTTTCATGATACAAGGCCAAATATCGCACTGTTGAATCAGACAAAACAGAATCTGGAAGAAGAAGCGACCACCAGAGCTAAGCTACAGCGGCAGACAGACTTCAGCTGCTAAGTTTCTCTGTGATTCACTAACACAAACAAACAAACAAACAACTAGTTTTACAATATGATGTCGGAGCAGAGATGTAGCGCTACTACAGTATTATAATTTATGAGGCCGAATATCATGCTGCGTAATCAGACAAAACAGAGTATCAAGGAGAAAGCTACCACCGGAGCGACGATACAGGTGCAGCTGGGGTAGCTTTGCAGCATCGACCGGTGCCTGCCCGGTGATGATTAGTCAAAGACAATGGAAACAAAACAGAAAACTCCACGCTGCAACAAACTTCACAGTGCTTTGGTAAACCTGACTTTGTTTTCTGACAGAATATTATTTCCAACTTTGCCAACTCTGAATACCAAACAACAGCAACTGTGTGTTAATGTTACCTGTAACTTACAGGCAGCTGCATTCAGCTTTGACCACAATCTGGTCCAGCTCATCCTCGTCCAAAATAGGTAAAAGAAGCAGTGTTTGCTTGTGCACTGTTTTACCGTTTCGTTACATCCTGACTCTGGCTGTGAACACAGTCAGTAGAGTCAGTCTGATTGGACAAGAAGACCTTTTTCTCAGTTTTCTATAGTAATAGGGCACACATTTCCAAAATAATTGCACATTTCTACTACGTGGGTGACCTAGTTTTAAGAAATCATTATATTCACAGCAGTGAATTTTTCCTTTAAGTGCTCTACACTGCTCATCAAGTGCTTTTAAGAGTGAGATGTGAGACACTGAGTGGAGATTAACAGAGAAGTCATCTGGCATATGTGAAGACAAGTGCACAATTATGTTAGTGTGACTGACACAAACACATGGCAGCTAATCATAGAAAAACATGATTTTACTATTCAAAGTCATGGCCAAACAGACACAGAAATATGTCCCCTACATTCTCACGTATAAGCACATATATAGGCAATATAACAGGCAATCATAGACACATACATGTTTTCATTGTACATTAGACATATACAGCAGCATAAACCTCGCACAGAAGTTTACAAACGATACAAGTGTAATCTTTGCCAGGTATTTACTGTACACATTTCTCAATAGTGACACATTATTACTTGGCTCACATAATGGTGATTGCTTAAGGCAGTCACCCAAACACTGCAGTCTTCCCACACACGTCGTCAAACAACCATGTGTAACAAGGTTATATTATGCTATCTCTACAGGCCTTACACTCTGCTCTTGGATCTACAGTCTGATGTGTGAACATTTTCCTCTTCAAAATCACATTGAAAAGAAGGCCATATGACATTGACAGCCTATCAGGGATTTGCACCACCTGATGAAGCTTTCTGTGAAAAGATTTTATGTTACTGGATTTAGTTCAACTCCACACAATGGATTTACACATACTGGGATCAGGATACCCTCAACCAGCCCTGACTGCTTCCAAAGACTAAACACATTCTACATTAGACACAAACTACCATATCATCTGCAACTAAAAATACTGAATTATCATTTCTATTCAAATTCTACACTGCAGTCCTTGGCTTTGTTTTTTAGCAGGCTACAACTAGAGCTGCTGTGGTTACCGCATTACCATGGTAACACAATCACGTCACACCCAACGCAGAGTCAAGTTGATCACCACTTCACCGCTGAGTGAGCGGCTCAAATGATGGGACAGTTATTCTCTCAGGCTTGACATAAAGAATGATGTGCCTGCTGAATGCCGACCAATATTCCTGCTGCAAAGTCGGCCTCTTAATGACAACACTGGAATTAAGATAGACATTTAGACTATAGAGGCTATAAAGAATAGACTACTACAGGAATAAAAGCATTCGAAAAGTTTTCCATATTGTAATATGAGATGGGTTTTTTTTCCTAGAAATACGTCTGAAAAAGTGGGGTCGTGTTCACAACATCAGATATTCTTTTTAAATGGATAAAGTAGCTGTGTAAAACCAACTCCTACGCAGAGTGTTCCATTATGGGTTGTTTGTAGCCTTAATGTTGCTAGGCTAGCGAGTGTCTTAAAGTCTGTTTATAGTGAGTGTGTTAGAGTCAGTCAGCACTAAAAGTGTTGGCCCAGTTTAACCTGCAGGAGTTTCTGAAGGCTCATATAACGTGTTTTTCTGCCACGGAGGAAATAAATTAATGACAAGTGAAAACGACTCCAAAGCATCTTCCGGCGTCTCTACTGCAGAAACGGAATATGTCAAGCTGCCAAATACCACCATCGCAGATGATAAGGAACTCAAAAACACAAACAGGCAGTCTAAATGCCAGAGAAAATATTTTTTGACCGCTTCCAATAGCCTAGTAGGAGAGTGTGAGTATGCAACTATACTATGATGTAAGTTATATTCAAAAAGTATTTTTCCAAAAGCAGGTGTTAGAAAAGGGGGATTGTCTTATAATCAGTGGTCGCCAATATTCGGGCCAATACGGTATTTAGGAAACAATTATTTTATAACATCTGAGGTTTAAATTTTTTTATGGTGGTTACTGTGACGGTTTGAATGACTTCGCTAATTTGTGCGGTAAGGAAAAAAATCAATACCGTGGCAGCCCCAGCTACAACACAAGAAAAACTTCTACTCTGAAATTCAAACAGTCTTTTTATCTGTTTTACTCTTGCTCCCTCTTCTCTCTCGCCTTTCATGCTCTCTTTCCCCCATTCTCATTCTCTCTCTCTCTCTCTCTCTCTCTCTCTCTCTCTCTCCCTCTGTATTTTAGTAACCGCTTTTAAATGTAAACTGTATGGTTGACAAATGGTGAGTCACAATGTGGGAAGATAAATCAGCCCAACTCGGCAACGCTGCCAAGAACCCATCTCTCTTTCCAACCTCTTTCTCTCCTCCTCTCCTTGCAGGCGTCTCTGTGTTCACCCTTGTGTTCACATGTACACCTACACCAATCGCCTGCTTACACTTGGAGGCGTGCATCCTTTTCAAAAGAGCCTACAACACCTCTTCCAACCTCTCTCTCACTTCTTTTCTCACTTGCAGGCACACTAAAGTGTACACAAAATACATGTTCTGTATGTGTGCAGGGCTACACATAAACACGCAGATGTAAGTGAGCTCGTAACATTGCCTGCATGTTAGATTCTCTATAAAGCTGCAGGGGGTATTATGAAGAGATTAGAGTGCTGCTGTTTTGAGGCATGACTCATTCACCCCAGAAACTACAAATGTTTAGAACAACCAGAGACCGAATATCCTATTTAAATGGAAGGAAATGGGAGAGGGAGGGAAGGAAGGAAGGAACATTAGAAGGAATAAAGACAGCAGTGGAAGTGAGATGAAATCACACTATTCAACACTGAGAAACAGCTAGAAATAATCACACTGATTCATAGAAAAAACAGAACATAGGTATAAATAAAATGGAAAAGAACACGGGAAAAATCTAGCATGTTGTGCCTATTATTCCAATAAGGCAGTCATATTTAATATTCAGAAAAGAAGATGGAAGAAAACAATATGATGGGGATGATGGATGACAGCATCTTACATGGTAATTGTGATGAGTATCAGCCAAGATGGTAATGACAGTGAGTCCAGTAGTACTGATAGCTCATTATGATCCAGATGGCCCTGCTGATACAGCATTGGAGAGCTCATGACATAGGTCCTCATCCCTTAAAGATGACATGCTGCTGTTTAGACCCATGAAACAGAAATGTCAATCAAAATTAACTTTAAAAGCTTTTCAACCACGTTTGTTTTCATCAAAACTAATTATATAAAACAAAGACAAGAGAGCAAAGCAAGAGCATTAGAGCAAATACAGTAGATGTCAGCCAATCCATCAGTGATGTCAGTGTTCTGCTGACACTGCCAAAATCCCAGTTAAATTCCCAGGTAATGAGAAAGTGACTAGTATGTGTGTGTGTGTGTGTGTGTCTGTGTGGGCATAGTACAAAAACCTAAAAAGTAATTTAGCGTCATATTCAGTCTTGAATTCTTATTTTTCCTCAAGAAACAAGCTTCAGTTCCCCTTGCAAGCACAGCTGTACTTGTTTTACAGTCAGAATATGACATATCACTCCACTAATTAACAAATACACACTTCACTCAAGAATAGGGATGGGAATCAAGAACTGGTTCCAGTTGAGAACCGGTTCCAAATTGTCCAATCCATCAGAATCGTATGCCTCCCAGCTTATCGACTCCTCTTATCAATGCCCAGGTACGTGATGTTGACGGAACGAAAACGGCAGAACTCAACTGCAGCCTCCAGACTGTGTACAGCACACACACACACTAGAGTTATCTTCGGCTATCTTGTAATTCATCTTCAAAAAAAGCAGCGGTTGCAAACATTTTTTTAATTAATGGCTTAATAATTACCTTTGCGAGGCAAACATGAAGTATACTGTGAAATTTCTACACCGTCTCTCAGAGACTAACGTTAGCAGAGCGGAGCAGAGATCAGCAGTAACAAACAAGACCAGCTGACCAACACACACTGCAGCATTAAACAACTTAAACCAACTCTGAGGTGTGAAAAAGAAAAGAGAATAGAAAATAAGAAGAAAATAACTCAGTGCTCAGTCTGTTTCACCTCAAAAACCCTGTGCCTGTTCAGCATCTTGGACAACGATGGCTTAACCCGGAGCTAACGGTGCAGCAGAGAGGCTGCTCTCCACTGCTGGAGACATGACGTTAATAACAACACAGCAGAGCACTCTGCTTCCCGCTCATTTTGTTATTCTCATACAGACTGTACGTGTAATTAATTAATTAATTAATGGAGTTAAGTTTGGTGGCAGACCATTTATCTTATCTACCAGTTATGTTTCATATATTCATCAGCATGCAAGGTCATTGATAAACAGTGGAGATAATAAGATAGTTGTGTTGACACTGAAATCGATCAGGAATCGATAAGGGAATCACTAAAGAATCGGACCAATAGGAATACTGTGAACACTGTACCCTCAATCTAATCAGTCAACAACACAACTACCCACAAAAATGTCCATTTAGAGAAAATTCAGTCTGCACACAGTTCATCAGCTCTTCAACCCTCTCTGTCTGCATCAACCACACTTCTGCTCTCTTGCTCCACTTTATATCCTCCTCTGTTAGGCTTCTTTTCTACATCTCCCTCTTTCGCAGCCTGACCCTGCAGTATCCTCTTATCTGTTTCTGGGAATGCGTTTCTCCCTGATCCACCTTTTTATCATTTCTCATCATCTTTCAGGGGCCAGAAGAACAGATAAAATAGCCACCTATCAGCCCGAGCATGAGATGAGGAAGCCAGGGGAAATAGCAGCAATTGCCATGTGTTCAACTTCTCGCCTATCTACACTCTACTCTAAAGGTATCACCGGAATAAGTCTGTGAGTCTGATATTAAGCCACAAAAATCACTTCTTCATAAGTCAGCACATACACACATGTATTCTTCAAGCAAAAAATGGCACTGATATTAAAAAATATTAGTACAGGGACAGTGCATATACAGTAGTCTGTAATATAAAAGAAGAGCTTAAAGGAAAGACAGTTATCTATCAGTGCCACTTGTATTTTAAGATCTGCTTTAGAGCACAGCCCCAAATATTTTTAAAATAAAGTAATCTGCTAGCTTTGCTGTCACTAAAGTGTTGTTAACAAGTTCTTTCCATTTAACCACACAGCACAAGACAGAAAAATGTAGTTTAGTTCTTATCTTTTTTTTTTTTTTTTTTTTTTTAAAAGGAGAAATGGTAACTGACCACTATACTTTGTAAAGTCTTGTTCAGGAATCAGTGTTTCGCCACATTTACTGACCTTACTGGTGTCAGTCATACGTATCCAATCAAATGTGGTTGGGGGCAACCAGCTAACCCGTCCCATAAAAAAAAAAACTTTTAAAATAAAACTTTTTATTAGTTTGTGGGTCCTAGTAGCTAGCAGAGCAATATCATGAGTTAGAGGTGTGTGTTTGGATGTCAGTTGGCAAAAGTTTTGTTTACATTTCCAAAACAGTGTGGTTCTAGTCTAATTTATTCAAGTCTCCCACATCATCCTCCTCCTCCTGATCTAATAACGAAGGCAGGGGAGGTGTGGGTGGAGGCCAATAGTCCTGTACAACTGTATTGTAGGTGGTATTCTGCAAAATCCCTGCAGTTCTCCAGTGGCTCACAGGCACTTTTAAGTGATCAAATCCCTGAGTGGCCTGATCAAATCACTCTCAAAATTACACTCCACCGGCATGATCCGTTTCACTCGGAAACAGTCACATTACAGAAGCTAAAGATGGTCTAATTGCTGTTATACTGACTGAGAGGAATTAAAATGTGTTTTTTTTAATTTACTGTAATTGTGCATACAGACCATGTGATATGAAACAAATTGCACAAATGCTAATATATGGGTAGTTTCAGAGAACTCCAATTCACAGTATCCTGTGGAACCTACAGTAAAACAATGTCATTTACCATCTGACAGAAAGACAGAATTATGACAGAAAGTTATTCAGTTTTTGACAAACTGTCTCTGACAAGCGCTATCAAATGAATCAGTGTTTTATTCTAATATCACATGTTTGTCAGCTTTTGCCTCCACTACCTCCTCCAACAATGAGTCTCTCACTCCCCTCACTCGTGCATAATTTCCCATCTCTGTCTCCTCCCATCAATCCTCCCCCTACAAAAGTGATGAGGAGAAAACAGTATTCTTCTCTAGCAGCTACAGTCCATTTGGCCAGATCCCATGAACAAACACAGACCTGTGACGGAGAAGGAAAACCAGGAAAACAACAACAAAAGTCCTTTTGTCTTCACAAGCAGATGGCTTGAAAAAAACGGCTCAGCTCAGTGGTGAAACACACACACAGGCCCGGGTGATGAGGTGAGGAATCAAATTAACAAGGGAGGCAGCTGGCATCGGTAAAGCCCTTTGGCTAGGGTCTGTTGTTTTGATGATAGACAGGATGAATTAATGAGATATGATGTGCTACGCTGCACTGTCTCACCTTGTGACACTGTGATCATCGGTCACAGCACTTTTTTTGTTCTCACCAAGGACACGCAGGACTACATGTTGTTAAATCTTTTGTAATATCTTGATGAAAGTTCTAACAGACAACAGCACTGAATGGTTGGAGTGCAGATACTACTACTACCAAAGGACCCTCTACTGTTTTGGCCCAATGGTCTGTATTTATTTCTTTTTGTCTTCCTTCAGACTATTGTCATAGCAATGTATACAACCTTTGGGTCCATAGACCATTGTGCACAGTGCACTGAAACTATTGAGGAGATCTTATAGTGTAGCATTAGGTCATGCGCTTTCATACAGCAACATTCTCTTAAATTTCTCCTATATTTTCTCTAAAATAAAAGTCAACTCCAGATGCACCAAATGTTCTTAACCATCCAAAGCTGCTCTTACCCAGGTGTGCTGAATGATGAATCCCACTTGATCATAAATTGGAGGCACATGGCTGATTGTTTGTTATTACTATAGGTAACACCCCCTAAACACTATATAAGGGCAGGTGTTGTGCCATGTACAAATACTCTGGCACATGCCCAAGAATTGGAGAGATGCCACCAAAAAAAGGCTGTAAGAAAAGGAACTTCATCAGTAGTGAAATCAATGTACAGTTAAATAAACTTAAACAAAGTAAACGTGAGAGAGTGTCAGTACTGGCGTTACAGGTAAATCAAAAACCCAGCAATGGCAAAACATTTGCTATGCTGTAAATGCCGTGTCAGCAGAGGGACGCATAGTAACTAAAAATTAAACGAAAATGGTTTGACATGAAAATGGAAGCAAAAAAAAAAAACACATTGCGCAAGCCATGCGCTCCATGATGACAACTGGAGAGGACAGGAGAAAGTGGCAGTCTCGCAAGTAGACCTAAGAATTCAAAAAAATAATTGGAGAGGTGGCACTGACAGGTGTCCAGTCAGAAGCTCCACTTGACAGTGATGCCGCTCCAGATGCATCAGTTTCCGAAGCCGCCGACATAGACAGTGATCCACTGCCAGGCATCTTTAATTTAAGCACTCTGAGCTACATTTTGTGCAAGAAAGGTACTAAAGTATATAAATAAGATCATTATTATTATTAGTTTTATCTATCATTACATATGTGATATGGCATTATCAATATACAGTATATTGTGATGTATTAAATTTTCTGGAAATTCAACTGTAAAACTATTTATAGCTTAAATAACCAGGTGGGAATGTCTTTTTTGGCTCATCAACTGATTTAAATACCTGAAAACCCACGGTACTACATCACATTAATGAAATAATCCTGCAAAAATCATTATTTCCATATAGCATCCCTGCTCATTGATATGCAGTATTGTCCACAAACAGTATGGCAAAACCTCTACTGGTAGACAAATCGTGTGTGTGTGTGTGTGTGTGTGTGTGTGTGTGTGTGTGTGTGTGTGCGCGCGCGCGCGCACGCATCACTATCATGTCATCAATGTCCTGTGTCATATACAACACAGGACATTGCCAAATAGCATTTACTGCTATTTGACCTCCCATTTGACCTTGCTATTTGACATGATTTATGGCTTATACAGGTCCACATACTGGCGACTCACTCCTGCTCCAGTATGAGAGCAAAAGACAGCTTGCAGAAAGAGGTATCATTAGACTTTGTCCCATAGGTAATGTAAAAATTATATTTAATCACTGTATATTGAATTGGGAAAAAAAAAATATTAAAGATCAAAGTATTATATCAATTTAAGGAGGCACACCATCAAAAATGTAATATTATTCAGAAAATAACAATTTTCATTATATGCAATGCTACTGCCCTCCAAATTGCCTTATATTACAAATCATTATATACCATAATAATTCAATGCTTTTTGTACAGCAAACATCTTCATCTATAGTTTTAAACATTTATTTTAAATTGTTCAAATACTGAGGGAACAAAAATGATGCATATCAATTAGATGATAGCCCTAAAAAAAGCTGTCTAAGGTCTGTCTATTAACACCTGAACCCTAATTTGTTACTAGCACAACATTAATTATTAATCTTAGCAAATTGGTATATAATAATGATAAAGATCCTCTACTTTAGAGTGATGACCCAGAAACTAAAACAATTTGCACAAAGTACCGAAATATTGATAAGCCCCTAGTACTTTATCCTGAGGGGGACATGAATGTCTGTTCCAAATTTAATAGCAATTCATTCAATAGTTATTTCACTAAAAAACAAAATATGTCAACTTCCTTTTGGCACTAGAGATAAAGTCAGAGGATCACCAAAGACAGCAGGCTTCACCCTCTGGGATCCATAAATGTCTGTACAAAATTTTATGGCAATCCCTGTAGCAGTAACTGTAGGGATTGCCATAAAAATGAAATATTTTAGTCTGGACCAAAGTGGTCGACCGACCAGCTGAGTGACAGACTCACATTGCCATCCCTAGAGCCTAGCATTGTTAAAAAGGAGGATCATGATTCATCTCTTATCACGAAAGAAAAATGTATATAATTTCTGAAGAAATAAACAAGATGACATGAGGTGCACTTGTCACTGTGTACACTATGTGAAATGGCAATGTGAAAACTCCACTGTAACAGTACAGTAGGACATCAGTTTATTGTAATGCTGGTGCCAGTCATACTTGAGCTAAAAGTTTTGGAGAAATCTGATTCAACAAATTGAGAGAAAACATAACATTTGTCTGAATAGTTTGGCTTGGCCTTGAAATGTCAAAATTGTACATTTTGTGTAAACAAGAAATAGACCTGTGTATAGATAGTTGGTAAGTAACCAAAATAAAGAATGACTTTTTTAGGAAACAGTGCACCACAGCGAGAGATCTGGAGACATGTAGATAATTCTAATATCTACATTTGCATCACTTAAAGCAATGAGTACTCTCCTAAAAATATGCTGGCTGATTTAGGAAGAGTTTAAAAGCTTTACCCCATTATCGTTCTTAATACCTTTTGACTTTTAAATTCCACTGCAATGCAAGACAGACATAGATCTAACAGTCCCATCTTCCATTGTGTGTAGCAATGCACACAGTTTTCCACGTGACATCACAGGGCACTGAGATAAGAATTCAGAGCAGCTCTTTGTCTCTTATCTGTCACACCAACACCAGCATCCTCTCATTTTTCAGTCATCCGCTCCTTATGCTTTCCCCTGCCTCTGATGAAGTGAGCTATGCATTATATAATGTGTTTACACGTGGCGACACAGTGGCAAAACCATGCTCTGTATGCAAACACACAACCTCACCATCACGTGCAGTAAACATAAGTCTCAACATGCCAAATCATATAATTCAAAGGGACATGTAATCTGATCTAATTAAAGACTTAAAGATTACATAAACCATTGCATTGGCAGCGCAGCTAATTGCATTCGCAGAATTTCTTTGCGGTTTGTGATAAGAGCATGACCGCCTTCCAGTGAGACCCTGGCTTCATTTGCATACTTCCCACTAAAATAAAAGTGTGTGAACTGTGATTGTGTGAGAGAGACAAAACGACAAATCAAAATGAACATAAAATCGTACTAATGACGATGACTAAAAGGCATAGTTGCAAAATAACATAATACAAATACAATCCACATTAAAAATGGTCTACACTTTGTAATTGAAACTAAGGCTGTTTAAATATTAACATCCTTAGGGTTTACTGGCCATGATTCTAAATTGACTGACAGAGGTTCATTAAACAGTTAACAGAAACTCCATAGGAGATAGAAGAGTAATCTAACAACATTTTTTGTCATCTTGTGACTTAGAGCTCCATTTTTGTAAATCAAGGTGCGGGACATTAAGCAGTCTAACACCCTGTGTGTACATTGTGCTGAGGTCATACAGGTGCACTTTTGGTATTTTTGTTGACAGAGGCACGTGGCGTACCAGTGGCTCACTTGGATAGGGGTTGAAACAAGAGAGAATATATTATCATACATTATATGTGGGGGTGTTACTGGCAGTGACAATCATGGCCAATCACATTCGCTACTGTCATCTCCTTTAAGCATTGTTGTCCACAATAATACAGTTCTTTTGGATAAAGATACCAGGAGAGGTTTGGTGGGAATGGACAGTCCAAAGGGAGTTAGTGAAAAGAGAATTCTTTTTAATTTTTACAATGTGCTGGTCACACAAATTTAGCTATAATTTAAGTAGGATAGCATAATTGCAGCTTCACAATGTGTCTTATTCTAATTGGAAAAATCCAGATGGATCACAGACATGCTGTTAACCAGCTGAAAGAGGAATGCCTACATAGAGAAGGGCAGCTGTTTTTAAAAAATTTAACTTTGCCGGCACAGAGTTGTGCTTTTTGTTGCACCTTGCACAGTGCTTTGCACTCCATGTCAGTATGAAAATAGAGCCATAAATCTTTGACTTTTAGCTTTTGTGATACCATAATCTCATCCTCTCTCTCTTTCTCTGCACCTAGCAGTTTCTACTCACTCAAGGCACCCACCTGTTATGGTAGGATATCGAAGGCTGAAATATATGTATGGGCACATGCACACACAAACGTATGCAGGCACACTGATGGCCTCTTTTTACATTTCCTTCCATTTCATGCTCTTCTCAGCTGGAGGGTACAGTACAGTTGATATGATGTTACTGTCGGAGGACCTAGTGTGATATTTCTCCACAAAACCTCAGCATATTTCAGAGCAGACCTACACTATTTTTTTTTTTATTTGTTTGTTTGTCTGTTTGTGTGGGTGCATGTGAGTATGCACAACCGCATGAGCCAGAGTGCCGATGAGTAACAGATCTCAGCAACAGTTACTTTTCCCAGAAACAAAATACTATTTTATTTACAATTTATTAACAATTCCTCAACACTATATATCAAAGTAGGCTGTTTGTCAGTGTCTTACAAAACCAACCATGTTTCAAAAACGCCATCTGCCATCTTTATGGTTAGGGTCTGATTTTATTTTAGCAAATAAAGCTTAGGTGGTAATGGTTCAAATAAATTGTCACAAGATAAATGATTATCTTTCAGTGCAGGTCAGTGATTCTCCAACAGTTACTCCTGTACCTATCTGTCACTCTCCCATTCCCACTCCTTCTTCTGCCTTTTCACTCACTAATCACACAGTACAGTAATCATAGAAGCTCAGTGACCTTTGTGCAGTAAAGGTTAGCAAGTAGTCTTTACACATCAGATAAAGGCAAAGGTCAGCCTGCCTGCTCTAGCCTAGGTGATGGCCTTTTTTTTGGAAAATACACATTTGTATTACTGGAGAAAAATATAATTCTTCTACTAATTGTTGACTTTGTTGATTGTTGTTCAGTGCATTATTGTCCACAAAAGCTCTTGATTTAGAATTCTAAAAAGGGACTAACAGAAAAACGTGACTTTAATGTTTCACAACTGACTGATTTTCAGGTATTAAAACTGTTGTAGTTTAACTGAAAACCTCTCCTGCCATATTGTCTACATTTTGCATTGGATTTAGGAGTAGGTGGACTAAACATATACCAGTGGCATTTCCTAGGCTATTATCAGTGCTGCTATTAATAGTCAGCTGACCTTTCATTCCTCAACTACCTCACCATCTCTATCAGAGATGACAACAAGGGGATAAGGAGGAAACAGAGGACTATGAGAATGAAGACAATGATGTAAAATAGAGGTCTACCGATCTAGTGGTGTGGCGCCAATAGGACGTTTTACAAACTATTGGTATTGGCAGAACTTGACTCTGATAGTGGCTGATGGCTGCACAGCCTCCACTGGTCACGCAGAGACTTACATCACCATTATGCATTGAGGCTCCATACAGAAAGTCAAGGTAATGTCAATGTGTATCTGAGATAATTTATATTTAAGTGAAAGTTAACTTTATATAAGACAGCTTTATTTGTAAATTATGATCATGATAAGTTTGTTGGTTATAATCTGGCATTATTAATGCATTAGACTGAAGATAACTGCTGCTCTGCTGAAAGCATGCTGTCTCTGTTTTGCTAGCAAGCATGGTCGTTAGAATTTGGCTAGCCATAAGTGCAAGCCTAGCACAACTATGGGCCACTGACCATATCTGATCAAAGCCGAACAGAGATGGAGAAAGAAAAAACTTCAGGTCCACCATGATAGGTAGGTCCACCTAAAAGAACTTCTAGCATAATACAATACAGTCATCAGAAAAGCCAGGCGATCGAATTTCTTTAACAATCCAAGGGTTCTTTTTTCAACTGTTGACAGTCTCATAAACCCTGCCCCTAATTATTACCCTGAGTGCTACTAAATGCAATAAATTTTCTGCCTACTTTAGAGATAAGATTGCGGCCATCAGAATGAATATTATTCAGAAAAGGTTGGACAATGTACCACAAAGCATTACCCCAAAATTGAAATGTATCATGCACTTTTTTACAATAGTGGACTTGGAAACAATCAAGAAAGTTGTCTGTGAGTTAAAATCCTCTACCTGTGCTCTTGACCCCATTCCCACCACTTTTTTAAAATTGTTCTTTTACAGTTTAGCAGAAGAAGTTTTAACAATTACTAACTGTTCACAGGCACCTTTCCTGCAGCTTTTAAAACCACTTTAATTAGACCACTGCTTAAAAAAGACAGCATAGATTGTTCTGTCATTTCTAATTACAGACTAATCTTCAACATGCCTTTTCTGAGTAAGATTTTAGAAAAAAATATTTTTAAACACCTGAAAGACATCCTCTGTAACAACACTGTGTTTGAAAAATTCCACTCTGGTTTCAGGGCCCATCACAGTATGGAAATAGCCCTAGTCAAAGTTGTAAATGACCTCAGAATAAACACTGATGAGAAAAAGCTCTCTGTGCCTGTCCTGTTAGATCTCAGTGCAGCATTTGATACTGTAGATCACAATATCCTGCTGGGCAGACTTGAACACTGGGTCGGTCTCTCTGGCTCTACTTAACTGGTCGACAATTCTTTGTGGCCATGGATGACCACTCCTCCGATAAAAAGACCGGACATGTGTGTCCCACAGGGCTCTGTCTTAGGCCCAATTCTTTTTAGTCTATATATGTTGCCACTCTGCGATATTATTATAAATCACAACATCAACTTCCATAATTACGCAGACGATACCCAGCTATATATCTCTGTAAGTTCAAATGATTACAGTTTTATTAACGACTTGACTGCATGCATAAGTCAGTGGATGACTCAAAGTTCAACTGACTCAACTTGACTCAAGACAAATCTGAGATCATAGTTATTGGAGCAAAAGCTGAGAGAGAAAAACTGTCTGACCACTTAAAATTATTCACACTAAACACCAAGGAACAAATCAAAAACCACTGTGTTATCATTGACTCTGATCTAAATTTCTAATGTCACATTAGAAACGTGACTAAAGTGTCCTTCTATCATTTGAGAAATATTGCCAGAGTCAGACCGTTCCTCTCCCAGGCAGACCCTTGTTTTTCTTGTTGCTACCTGCTTTTATGTTAAGCACTTTGGGCTGCATTTTATGCATGAATTGTGCTCTATAAATAAAGTTTATTATTATTATTATTATTACCATTATTTGAGGGTCACTTTTGCTGAGAACATCTGTGTGCATGCGATTAACTCCTGATAATAATCTAAACAACTGTTAAAGACCTCATGAAATGGCACTTGTACTTCCTTGATTTTATTGGCACTCAGTGCTGGCACTCCTTCTCCCTTCCAGGAGAGGGGTAGCTATAGTGGCATTCAAGTCATATCTGACACATTTTCAGTTTATTTCTCCCCACAAAAGTTATCTCCCGAATATATAACGCAACACTATCAGCTCCTTGTCCACGATACAAGACAGGTAGACAGGGAGGAAAAGAAACCATGCAACTGTTACTTTACTTACCAATTTGGCATTCTCTCTTCCAAATGATCCAGCCATGTAACTATCCGTTCATGAAATGAAATTGCACACTTCCTACCTTACCCCAGCAATATGCATGAACATTAATGGTTTGTCAGAGTGGCATTTAACAATGTAATGGGACACGCAACATAAGTAATCCTGTGCAGTCATAAGCCACAGAACAGCGCATCACCCCTTGTAAACAGAACATATTCAAATGATGTAATCCACCAAATAACACTTCAGGATATTTTCTTACTAATGATTAAATTTGGATTGACAAAAAAACTGGTTTATTAAAAGCGGCGTAAGCAAAAGTAGCCAACTAGGCTACTGTGGAAGTAAAGCATGTCATGCATGACAACACCACATACTCCGACTGATGTCACAGTGATAAAGGGGTAATTCATTTTTTAAATAAGATTATTATGGTAGCTTCTTTGATGCTACTTGAGTTGTGTCTGCTAAAGTATATATAGTTTTTGCATTTCCCCCCCAAATATAGGCCTAATTACCTAGAAAGCTTCTGTGATGATAACTTTATCCGAAAGGTTTTATTCAAATTGCAATCTTAAGAAAACAACTGCAGTATAATTTTCCCCCAAATCAAAGTGCAACTTAAATCATTCATGTAGATTATATATATGTAAGGAAATAATAAGTAATATACAATGCTTATCATTATATGACTCACAGGAAGTCTGAGTAGAATTTTAAAAGTAGCATTTCATAACACCCTCTCTCTCTCTCTCTCTCTCTCTCTCACACACACACACAAAGATATGTCTTTATGACTTAAAGCACTTAACAGTAGAGCAGTCACATTACAGACAGTTGTCATTCTAAAGTGAGAGAGAAGTAAGGATGCCAGACAGAGAAATTATACAGAGAAAGAAATGACAGAGATGGGCATTTTATGCCAGAAAAGTAGATACAAAGCAAAATACAAAGAGCATGGGGGACACAGATCAGACAGAGAGAGAGGAAACCATAAGAGAAACAGGCGTGGGGGAAGGGAGAAGAAAAGAAAGAACAAGAGAGACAGGATGTGACAGAAGGCAGGAGGAGAAAGCAACAATCAGGGTATACAGTATAGTATAGAAAGAAGAAATTAGAAAAAAAGGATACCAAGACAGGCAAGAGGGGGAAGGCAAAGAGGGAGAACAGGATAAAAGCCACCGGATACTTTCTATATGCTTGCTTCTTTTTTTTTACAGCTAGAAATTTACAAGCAATGGGACACAAAGTGATAAAAGGCTGTCATAATAACAGAGGCCAACTGCTGTGCATCATGAGGGCGTTGGGTGGTTTCCCCTCTGAATGATACAGTAGGTGGTTTCATTATGGAGCAGGAAGGAAATGAGTGGTCTTACAACCAAACCAGAAAGACCAGTGTTAATGGAACCCAGAGGAAAAATGTCAACTAATTAAAAGAAGGAAGAACAAAAAAACCACTAAAACACCAGCTTGCGGATTCAGCCCATTAGCAAATAAGCATGGCTGAAAAAAAAAAATCAATAGATTAACTGTTAATGACCTCTAATCCCATAATCTCATTATACAATATATACATACATACAATATACATGCAGTACATCATTAAAGAAAAACATACTTTTCTATAATAAAATGCTGATTCAAAACAAACTGCCATCCTCATAGTACTTTTCTTTTATTCCAGGGGTAAATTGCAGTATTGAGCCATTACTTCTATTATCATGCACCCTACACAGATACACTGAGAAATGAGTGCAATGTGTTTTATGGATAGCTCAATATTGCTGCTTCATCACTTTTCTGTCCCACCACCAGAGCAGCACTTTTGCTTGCTCACCTTTGGCAGCAGTAAAAACTGCCATTACTCTAGTTTACAAGTAGAAGGCTGCAAATCCTATTATGAGTAATTCAATCAAGACCAAATGAGTCACAATGCAGGACTGTACATGTCTAGCCGCGATAAAGTGTGTGTTCTCATATCCATGGCAACAGGTGTGTTGATAATGAGATAATGTAAATAGAGCATGGTGTGCGCAAATACACTTTAGCACACACTACACTTGATCTGGGTAGCATCTGATTATGGCACTGGCTACCTTATGTAGTAGCTGAGCAACTGAGAGAAAAATACTCGTTATGTATGCAAGCCTGCTCACAGTCAGCAAAGCCAATGACACAGTCTGACAACGATGAATGTTTTTGATTACTATATAATGGTATTGTTTGTCTAACTGGCCCTGTGAAGCTGTCCTGTCACACACACTGTAAGACAGTGTGATTAATAATGGACTGTAACAGTAGCTGTATGTTTACACAGAATGACCTCCTCCCATTGCCCGCTCACGCTCCATTGGCCAAATTAGGTTTACTAATTGCTCACTGCTGGTCATTGAACAACATGTGGCTGCTGATGAGAGAATTTGTCCCCAAATGTAACATTGCAGTTGCCTTCTTATCTAGCAACAAGCAGAGGACTTTTGTCTACATTGGTTAACTTATCTCAATTACTCAGCACTGTCAACAAATTTCTGACAGGGCAGTGTCTTGAGCTGATAGAGGAGGACATGCAATATCAGCTTTAGTTGAGTCTATTGATTTACTCAGTGTTCATATCATACCCAGAGACATTAAGGATCACAGATACAGAGCCTAATACAGTGCACAGTATTATTTTTCAGTTTTATTTACACTCAACTGGCAGTTTATTAGGTACAACTAGCTAAAACTAATACAGTCATTCAAACTTTGCATCTGATTGTGTATTGAGACAGATACATTGGGCATCATGCAACAACATTTGTGTATTTTTATCCTACTCTCTCTCAGTTTTTAGAGAGCACAAACTTGTCGTAAATCCCTCGTTTCAACCTAATGAATGCCACCTAATCATGAGTAGGTAATCGTTGATGAGATGTGATCGTTTGCCTGCCCCCAAATTGCTATATAATTCACTGTTCTACTCCATTTATGGGCAAGTTTCATTTACAAAAAAGTCACAAGAGTAAAAGGAAGAAGCCCTGCTGTTGGAAATAAGCAAACGAAAATATTGCATATTATTAGAGGACCTGAAACTAATACAAAATATTAATACAATGACAGTCCATGACTTACATGGGAGGTGGTTAAGGGGACATGACAGCCATGAAAATGGGAATATTATACAGAAGGTGATGTTACACTCTTGGCTGGCTAACCATTTCACATCTCACGGTTGGTTAGGTTTAGGTACAAAAACCTTGGTTAGTGTTAGGGAAGGATCATGGTTTGGGTTAAAACAGTAAAATGTGGTAAAAATGTCCAGACATTAAAAATCTCCGGCTAAAATGCCCGACGTGACTCTAAAAATCTCTGGTTAAAACACTGATGTGACGCTAAAAATCTCTAGCTAAAATGCCCAACATGACATTGAAGATGTCTGGTTGGTGGTCTTGAATAGCGCTCTCCTGCTGCTTTTGCAATTTTTTAAGTCATAATTATATTGACGGACGTCAGAAGGATTGGTGTATCACCTGCACACAAATTGGACTTGGGCATATGCACTGCATGTAATTTGAAAGTGTAAAGTCATGTTATTTGTACGCAGATTGAAGAGACTGGGCTGGGATTTAAAATATTTGGAGTAAAATGGAATAACTATAGGTGGTGAGACGATCAAAAGGGCTCTGTATTGTATTGCTGGTGATAATTCGGGTTCACACGGCGTTGGTGGGTTTACTGAAAACTTTAGTCATTCTCAGCACTTTTGCAGGTACTGTGAAATCATGGGACGTGAGTTTCAGAGTGATGACCCAAATGTATGTGGTCCACAGCGCACCCCTGAAAGTTACAATTCTGCTGTTGGCGGTCTACAAGCTGAAGACAGAAAAGTAAACACAGCTACTTCAAGAGATGTGCCAGGCATTTGAAAACCTTTAAAAGCATCTGCCTAACTTTATTTGAAAGATATCTTTCAGCTGGGCCAGGATGCAGTCAGCTTCTGCAAGTCAAAGGCAGTTGTACTTTATACTCCAACCTTTACAGTGACGCAATTAAACATGCAGTGAGTTTGGCTTCTCATAAAAAAATAGTAGTGTTTCCACAGACATACAGTATAAAAGTACATCAAATAAAAAAGGGCATTTCCTTGTGTCAATGAAAGATGAGATGATGAGTCCATGGAGTTTGGAGAACTTCTCATTATTTTAAATGATGTAGCTCTGTATTTTGTGATGGATATACATAAAGCTGACTATCATTCTGAATGCCATCTGTACTCAGTCACAAAACAGAGTACAAGGTTGCAATGTCTTAACATTAACAACTTGGTAGATTTTTATCCATTCGTATCATACATTGCTAATGGGTACCAATTCGTTATGCTGAAACCGTGTTGTTGAAATAAACATGATCTTGGCCACTATGGTGGAGAAACCATACTAAAAATGCACATGTATGCTTAGTAAAAACGATACAATACTATGTGAAAAATATGAAAGTGACAGCAGTTTTTCCTTTTAGATGTACAGAAATAAGTAAATCTTCACTCACATTATATAATCAAAGTAGAGGTTACTCTTATCTGTATATATGTACAGTATTACTTGACGAAATGTCTAATTACTTACTTACTAAATGTCTTCTTTCATTTGTAATTTTGAAAACTGGTGTCTTGGAGCAAACATTTCTATGCACCGCCATCACTGAGATTTTGCCTGATCTTTCAGAGGTGACGAAAGATATTCTAGAAGAGACCTAACATTCCCTTGGGGTGGAGACATATTATGATTTTCAGCTTATTGAGGAAGCCAATTTGCTGTCAGCATTGAGGCCAATTCAAGCCTGAAAAGTCCTTGCTGCTTGAAAGCTGAGATGTAAGCCAAGTATTGCAGTACAGGATGCAGCCAGTGCCCAAAGTAGCCTGCATAAAAGATCAATCAGAAACATAGAAACATTCACATTGTGTTCTTGATAACTCTTTTTGTGTGTATGCGTGTCTATTTTTGCAGGCCAGACTCCTGAAACCAGCAGCTCATCTGTTGGTGCCTCGCCAGGACCTCAGGCATCCTTGAAGTCTCTTTCACCCAGATGTTCACCCCCAACCTCTTCCAACAGCTGCCAAAGCCCTGATATAGACTGGGTGGATACCTTTATGATACCGTGGGATTCCCAGAGGAACTGATGTCATTGGAGAGAGGAAAATGACCAAGTCCACAAATGAGAAGGGAGATGGTCCAGATTGTGGTTTGTGAGATAATGCGAAAAAGTTCTTGCATAAGTAAAAGGACCTCTACTGAAGTTGCCAAAAAAGATGGTGGCAACATATCCAAAATCTCTGCAAGACATAATAGAGGGAGACATGATTGAGCCAGGGTATCACTCTCTAGTCAAGCAATTACAAAATAGGATAGAGAATGTGAAGCGATCTACAACCCCCAAAAATAAAAACAAAAGCATTGCACTGATGAGTCCCTCCAGAATGGAGAGCAGCAATCCAGGACACTTATGGGTGCATTGACTGGGATTTAAAATTCCTGCCCCTTGGCGAAACCCCAGAGAACCAGCAGGAGAAGAAAAAAATGAGGATGATGTCTCAGCAAACTGATGCAAATCCAGAGGAAGTCAGACTTCTAATGAAGTTGACTTTCTACACACAGCGTAAACAAGTCAACCAGGGGAAAAAACTTGGCATGGCAGTTCACTTCAAGGAACTCACCAGAATTGGGCTTAAAAAAAACTTTCACACAGAATGTGGATCTGAAGGGAAATGGCTCCTGAACTACATGAATATTGTTTGTGTGAACAAGAACAAATAGTTCCTACAGGCTGTAACAAGGTTTAAAGTGATGAGGGGAGAGCTGAGTGGCTGCTCTGAAGATGTCAAAGAGATGGTGCTGCTTCTGCTGTCCTACTTTGATGAGAAGGAAGATGCAATGTTCTGTGTTGTGGAGGACACATGCCTGGCAGGGGAAGTACAGATGGAGGGAGTCAAGTTCAACAGTTCACCACTGTTGTGTGTGGTAAGTTAACTTTTTTTTTCCTTTCTTGGTCTTTCTTTCATTCT
The DNA here is from genome assembly GCA_038419695.1 of Scomberomorus guttatus. NCBI lineage: Eukaryota > Metazoa > Chordata > Actinopteri > Scombriformes > Scombridae > Scomberomorus > Scomberomorus guttatus. The sequence goes on along the minus strand of CM076456.1, from coordinate 22,371,988 downwards.
CTGTTTTGTATTTCTCTATTCTCTCTTTCTTTTATTTGTCTCTTTTCTGTCTATTTGGACACAAATTTATGTTGCACAATGTTTTTTGTTACTGTAGGCTCTTAAGGTTAGTCAAAGTGGCCTTAAAAGGCTATACATTTCTCTGCCCTAAACCTGCACATACACTCTTTTCTGTATTGATGGTAAGCAATTTAACTGACCTTGAAAATTTAAAAACATATATGCTGAAATTGTTTTGTGAAATGTTTCTTGTTGTAATTTTGTTTGAATTATGTTTTTTGTTGTTGTCATGTTTTTAGGACAATCCTGCTATTCTTCAAGACGGGTCATGCTGAGTGTGGATCAAAACACTGTACACCACAACATCTCCTCCTTCATTTCTGCCCTTTGCATAATGTTTGCGAGCTATTATCACTTCAACATCCATTACCCATCAGAGCTGGCATCAGTCCTGGAGTTTCTGCAGAGGTGTGTCTTTTTGGATTGGTTTTATGCAACATTTTCACTTTATTGAACTGAAACAAATCTAAATTAGCTGTTGCAGTGACTTGGGAGTTAGATAACTTGTCATTGTACCTTTTTACTATTATAAATGGCTTTAAAATAATAGCTTGAATAAAAAATTATGATTGATGTTAAGTTTTTTGTTGCTAAAGTGGAAATAGACAACTATTTTGCTTTAACTTGTCATTATGAAGTAAATGCTGATTGCACAGTGTAATGGATACAGAATAATGACACCATTAGCGTTTAGTTTGGTTCCCTATAAGCCTTGCTTTCACTATGCAATTCTGTCTGCCACTGAATACAATCTGCCAGGAAAATGAAGGCTCAATTTACAGCACAAAGGAAGTGCGTCAACTATTGCACAACCAAAAGAGGAAGAGGATAGTGCTTTTGTTTTCCCCGGTAGTTATATGTCATAATAATTTGTTAGGTGGCCAATCTCTATCTATTTTCTTGTTGCTATATGATAAATGTGGAATATTGAGTATACTACCTGAATAAACTTGTGTTTTGATTTCTAGAGGGCTCACTACATTATAAACAACTTTTGAGTAAAATTTGCAGAAAATTTCAGTTAAATGACAGTCTTATAATGAGGCTTTTACAGTTAAACAATGTTGTTTGTTTGGTATTTTTCAGTGAAATTGAATGGGATTCAATGTACAATAAGTGACAACTGCATGTAAATCTGACTGAAAAAAATTGTTTAATAGCAGCATGGTCAATTCAGCAATTCAGCAGCAAAGGGCTGTTGGATTTACCAGTTTAAAATGTAATGTTTTGTAAATTACAACAAGTTTTAAAATGTAAAATTTAAAGGTTGTTCTGTAAAGTTGTTTACATTTTTACTGTATTTTTTACAGAATTATTCTAGCAAACACAGTTGCCATTTTTTCTGTAAAGACAGCATTTTTCTGATATCAATATACAGTATATCTTATGAAAATGGATGTAAAATCCTATTCTATCCAATAAACAACTGTGAATTGTCACCCAGGCCTTGTGAAGCCCCAAAAAGAATCTAGCAATGATTTACAGCGATGGATCAATGTTAACTGTCCCGTGTATCATAAACAAGTTGTTGATATCAACAGGAACCCTGTTTCTATCCTTTTCCTTCCTGCCAAAATTCTTTTCCATTCCTCTACTTGTGTCTCTCCTTGTTCTTGTTCTCTCTTTCTCTGATTGTCAGTTATGAGAGGTGACTGTCTATCAGACTGAGCAATTCTATTACCTGAACTCTTTATTGAAACTGCATTCACTTTCACTGTGCCGACACACACATATATATTTGTGTGCAGAGATACACAAAGTTGACACAGGTAGACAACACATGAATGCAGACTCAGCAAGCACACACAGGTTTGGCGCAGAAATTGAGAACAAAATACCTGAATGCACACACACACACACACACACACACACACACACACACACACACACACTAACACTTGTCATGCTCTCTCTCTCTGTTCTATTTGCTCTCAATAAACTAAATCTCAGCATATCTTGGTAATCTTGCCCCAGGCAGAGGGAGGAGTGTCCTAGGAGCCCACTGCAGAGAGCCTCATTGCCAACCCACTGCGCCAATCCTGATGACATCATCACTATGCACCATTCACCAGACCAGGACCAGTCCTAATGTGTCTGCCTCTGCCGTTAATGGTTAATACATTACATTTAGACACGCTACAGGTAATACATTTCCTAAACACATAACTATACAACAGATTGTGGCAACATTCAGTATGCTCATGTGCCTTTAGTTTTACTGATGACTTTGGAAGGTTTAAGTTTGGAAAATCATGACTGGACATGGGAGTTGATATGAAAGAAGGATTTGCCATTGGGGAAATGCAAATGGCACTATATTGATCTATTACACTCCTGCAGTTTACCACACAGGGTTATGTGGTTGCTTACCAATTTATACAAGAAGAGAGTGTGTGGGAGAGAAAGGTCACAGATGAAAACAGAGCACAGGATTCAGGTGAGAGAATCAACAATTAATCAAAGGTTCAATTACTACAGGAAGCTTAGGATTAGCCTTGCAGTGTTTTTATTTTGGCCAAAATTTTTGGCACACTCTTGTGCACATTGTTATTGTGGCGTGAGTCCACCATTGTAGACTTGCTAAAATTGAAATTGTTAAATACATAAAATACTATTAGGATGACTCACTGTTGTGTTGTACTGTGCAATTTTAAATTGCCCTCCCAAGGTGTGATTTTGGACTACTCACTGATGTACAGCAAATGCTAGGAAAAGTTTTTCTGATATTGTGAAATTGTGGTTTAGGAAGATCATGCTTACATGTCTTGAGTTGAGTTGTAACTGCATTTCAGACATTTTTCTCATTAATTCCATAAAATCCATTCACCTGAACAGTTGTAGTAGTTCTGAATTAATAAAAGTTGCATTCATGCAGATGCTTTTCTGCCCACACCAAACCACTTTCTGCTTTGTCATTGCTATCACATCACTCTCTCCATCCTCAACAATATAATCCTATCACCTTCCTCCTTCTTAATGTCGGAATGCTACCTTTGTCTCTTTCTCACTTTGTATTAATATTCATTTTTTTCACCCCTGCTTCCATTTCATTTTTCTGCCCATTTTTCTCTGCCCCTGCAAGGCACATCAGCAATGATTTTACCTCTTCCTCAATTTTAGTCATCACATCACTACTTCACCCTCATGGAAAAGTCCAGAATCTATGAAAATACAGATATAATTTATTTCAGTTCAAGTTTAACTGCTGGATGCTCCCCTTCAGCAGATGAATGTGAAAACAGCCTTCCAGTGTCAAACTACAAACTACACAGTCATTCTGCACAATGAAGGTCAAACATTCAAATGAAGTAACAATAAGCAAAACATGTTTTCGAGTGGAGGGGGACTGTAAACTTATGAATATAAGCTTATGTCTTATTATGTTCTTTGAGAACTAATGTCTTACTTCAGACAAAATGCTAAGCCTTATTAAATCCACATCCACTCACTTTCAAAGCCTTGTAGTAAAAATGAAATTGGTTAATTCTACCATGAAAGAGAGGTTAAAGGTTATGCTTCTGATTGGAAAACAGATCAACCTTCTAGATGTAGATGCAGTTCATATATTGTATCTCAGAGTAGTTGTATCTAGCTCACTTCACTAAATAAACCGCTGCAGAAAATGTTTATTCAATGATCGACAAACTAAGACCTCAGATGGAGCCAGTATCCAGGTTATTATGCACACAAACCAGTTGAGAAAAATGTAACTTTTCAGTTACACACCTGTGCAGAAGGGAACAAAATGTTTTCTGTCAAAGAAACCAGACTCCATGGAAACTCAGATATATTGATCACTCTTCTGCCTACACTGACGCAGATGCACACGCACACCCATACTGTCCTTACACAGGCAGACATGCAGACATGCATGTCTACACACAGACACACTCGGACACATGCCTGTACAAGCAGGCAGTCTGGATATAGGCACCTCCCACCAAGAGCCCACATAACCGCAGTCCCACACAGTCGATCAATAGTATCATCTGAATGTTTAACTTTGAACCCCCAGAAATCAATACAGATTTCTCAACAGGAGCACAACATATATTTTTCTGCCAAATAATGATGTGTTGCTACAGTAGAAAGCAGCAACAGTATCGGGTCAGTGACAGCAGACAAACAGAAGAGAAAAAGACAGGGTGCTAGCTTTACTGTAAATTGCTGTTTTTTTACACGCTGCTCCACCTTGTAGAGACTTGGTAAGAACAATGAAAACCTGGTGAAATGGTGAAATATCCTTGGTAGGTTGTGTGGGCAGCACTAACATAGTGTAGATGCAGAATAAAGGCACTACTGTACACTGTACCACTTATGGAAATAGAAATGGAGCATGAGAAATTCCTGCAATGGCTACTACTGCATATAGTACTAATACAGCATAGGAACATAGTGAGTAGAAATGCATTAAAAAAGCAACAGAGAAAAAACAAAAAACAAAGAGACCATGACAGAAGATGACAGGCGGATGTTTAAAGTGCTGGGAAGAAAAGGACGAACATTCAGAGAGGCTGTGAAGGACAAAAGAAGGATGAATTGAATAAATAAGAGCAGAAATAAGGGGAGGACAAAAGGGTCCACTAGACAGAAGGCGATGGAGGGCGAGGCAGAATGAAAAACAGGAAAGTAGAGAAGTGTGTGTGTGTGTGTGTGTGTGTGTGTGTGTGTGAGCACGCAATTGAGAGAGAGAGAGAGAGTCAGTGACAGGTCACATGGGAGCAGAGGAAGGTGTGTGCAGCATGTCAATACAAATGCTAAGTCACTCAAGGGCTTCCATTCAGCTGAAATCTCAGCCTTGCTTCACAGTCACAGTATTCATTAAAGAAATATATAGGGAGATGATGGGCTATGAGCGAGGGAGGAGAAAGAATATCAAATTGCAACATTTGGCTGAGCTTATCACGTAATCAAGTCACATTTGTGTCTTTTCATCAAGTATTCCCTGTGACATAAAACACCACTGCGCACCTTTACCCTGCACCTCAACATTCATCCTCTGCATTTCTTTTCCTCTCTTTCAAATATTCAAACAATGTCACATCTCCCCCGTCACTATTTCTTTGACTTCTCTATTTCTTTCAGCAGAGAAATCACTCTGTCTCTCCTTCTGCTATCCCAGCAGGCCCAGCAGTGTGACTTCTTCAGCATCAATAATTGTTTGCTGCCTCTGCCCTTAGTTACCTAAGGGGATACTGGGAACTCTGGGTATCTATGAGGGCATAATCTCCTACCTGGGTCGTACTGACACGTCCTCTCCCATCCCTGTAACCGGATGAACCAGGGGATGGGCTGTTGGATGGACAGTTCTGAGCCTGCGACATGACAGCCGAGCAACATGAAATGACAGGGCTGAAAGATGGATGAGAATTAGGAGATGATGAGGAGGATGGGGGATGGAGGAAGGGAGGCCTCTGCCTGAAGACACACTATAGCTATGCCACAGGTTTGTGTGGGAGTAGATACAGTATCTCTGTCAACAATGTTGTGATTCCTCCTGATACTAGTGCAGGTTATGGATTACTTAGAAAAATAACACTTACAGTAACAGCCAATGTGCATCTGTTATGTCTAGTACATTTTTTCATATAATTACAATGTGAATTGCAAGTGTATATCCTTTTATATTTCATGCTTATTAAAATTTAAATAGCATGAGACAAAATTCTTTCCTGCCAAACAAAGACTACTACAAAACATGGATGGGATGCTTCATTTTATGAGGTGACATATTTTTAGAGTATGCTTAACATCTCTTCTTATATTGCCAAAAAGCAGAGTGCAAGATAATGTGCACACTGTTAAGGATTATGTTGTATTGCTCTTTTTTTCAGGTAATGTGTTTACAGTAAATACATAAATATATACTGTATTTTATGTATTGTATAGTTTTCTAGTGTGTCTCCAGACTAAGGGAGGAAGAAAGCAGATGAGGGATAAAGGATACATCCGTACGCCGCCTGATCTGGAGCCGACAGCCAGGATCTTCTGCACAGGGTCAAAGGCCAAAGCAGTGGGCTGGTAAGGGAAACCATGGCGAACCGTCTGCAACACAAAAACACAAAATAATGTTTTAATTCAACAAGAAAAAACATTTCAGGATCATGGTTAGGGTAATTAAATGATTTTATCATTTAATGATTTTACCTGGCCCTTTGACATTCTATGGTGTGGTGAATCCGGTGGAAGCTTTGACATTTTGAAAAGCTAAATGTTCATTTTGTAAAACTGTGACCTTTAATCCAGTAAAAAAAAATACACAACTAAATCCCTTGAAATGTTTTCTGTTTAAATGGTTCAAGATAACTAATGATTCAAAAGCATTCCATGATGTGTATTTTTTATTGTCAGCAAATATTTTGTCAGAATAGCCTAATTGTCTTATTTTTGAATATGCAATCTTAGAATGAACCTTTGTAACTAACAGATATTTGTCGCACTGCAGGGAAAAAAGCTATTACAGTAGGCTCAAGGAACATTTTTCTTGTGACATTTTCACGTGTGTGATTTCTATGGTGACAGTCTGATATTTTTGTCATGCTTACTGTTTGAAAATGCAGAGGTAAAACACTTATATTTTTACTAATATTAGTCTAGAGCAGTACTGGTACTACAACAAAAAATGATAATTATGAACAAGAAATGTACCCATACATATTGCTGTAAACACACATTCCACCTGTACCTGCATTTGCACCATATTAACATTTATGAATATAGAATACATTAAAGATGCTGCAGAATTTTAATGAGCTGAAGACTGATTGAAATTCAAATACTAGACCTTTACAAGGTCAACATTCATAATGATAAAAAACTGAGACTTCACTATGTGTAATTAGCAACTAGCTTCTATTAATGTTGCGTCCAGATTGAACTAAAATTAACTGGCCTCAACATTCATATGTCGAGGCCTGACTAGACAAAACAACACTGTCTCTCACACTCCCATTCCGAGATGCCCTGCATGCAATGCAGCTGTCTACCATTAGTCATGTTAAATTTGCCAGCAGTGCCTCACTTTCTGTAATCCGCTCAGGGGGGGGTGTAGAGACATAGACATCACCAGTGTTGAATGGAAATGTTTCAACAATGTTGCTACAGAGAGGAATAAAACAGATTTAATCTGTAAAATTCTTAATAGAACTCAATAAACATCTGGTTTTGAACCCACAGTAAAGTCATAAGTGGCTTGTTTGTTCATAACACCCATTGTTGCCAGACCCCCACCCCACCTCATCTCCAGCACAAACACCTTTTTTTGGCTGCAGGAATTGTTGTTACATTGCTTTTGTGATTTCATTAATAATACACAGACATGAATTTGGAAAGATAATATGAGAGTCTGTGGATGAATGAAATGGTTATAAAACACAAACAGAATGAAATCACTCAGCAGTGATCAGACTTGACAGAGAAAAATGAGAAACGACACAGAGGGGCACTGAATCACACTGCTACCAGAGGACAGAGTGCAAGTCTGTGTATGTGTGTCTGTGTGTGCATGTACGCAAGTTCTCCTGTGTGCGAGTCTGCACAGGCTAAATGTTAATTTACACATTTTAAATATTTGTGAGTAAATTATCCAAGTGCATGACGATGTTATATTTATTATATTTAGGGTAAAAAGGTGTGTGTGTGTGTGTGTGTGTGTGTGTGTGTGTGTGAGACTATAAAGTACCTGGCCTGCAGATGCAGATATATCTCTTACTCGACTAATACATACACAGCGCAGTTCCACACAGACATACAAATGGAGAAAGTAATTAAAAATATCAATAACTTTTATGTAAGAGATAAGAACAGTAAGGGTTATGGGGTTATGCCGGGTTATGCAAAGTGTTTATAGCGAATGGCCACACTCGAAGGTGGGGTGTAAAGCTAACCGTCTTTTTTTTTGGGGGGGGGGGGTCATGTGCTATTTTCAGTCTCTCCTGGAAGGCAGGTGAGACTGACTAGCTCCTCAGTTTAAGAGGGGCATCACCATCTCCATCAACACAATTCAAGAATAAACACAACAAATGCAGGAATTCTCCTGTCAATTTTAATTTTCACTAATTTTGTCACCTGTTTTCCTCTAGAGAAGTGGTAGTAGAAGAAAAAGCTTCTGGGTATTTGAGTCAGTAAAAATTATAAAAAGAAAACTTTTTTGCAATGCAAACTATCCAAATAAATGCACGAGGCCATTTAATAACACTGAACAAATTTATAGCTGACTATGTATGTAATTCTATCACAGTAATGCAGTTAATGCATCTGGAAGGCATTGGGCTGTAACATTAAGATATGCACCATGAACCCCAACACCACCACTTCAACACACATCCAAAATGGGTTTGTGATCGTAATCCTCTTCCATCATTTAATGAGTTTCACGCATGAAACAGAATGTTGGTGTGGAGACTTGCTGCCAGAAGTGACTACATTTGAGAGTTCAAAGGTAGGTGGGGCATAGTGTACAGAATAGGCACTGACACACGCCTTCACTCTGTCGTTAAGAATCACTTGCCATCCCTATGCCCCCACTCATGGAGGAGACAAAAGAGGAAGGTTAAGTGTTTATGTCAGGGAATAATTTTTTTTGGCAATAAGCCTTTGGCAGTGGAGAGAGTTGCAGATGATACTAGCAATACTGTTTCATGCTGACACCCAAAAACACACTTCTGACTGTGATGGATCAAGATGAGATTTTTTGTTAACCCACCCAAATATAAAATGCATCAGCAAATAAATTCTGACACTTAAATGTCACATATAGACATTCATACACCAAATCACTCATAGTTAATCACCACGCACATATATAATGGAGAAACACACTCACACCTCCAGGTCTTGCCACCAGGACCTTTTAGGTCCTCGGCCCCAACTCGGGTGCACTGTTGCTGGGATACAGGAGAGCTACCCCCCACATAAACATACAAGAGAGCCAAGAAGTGGATGAGAGAGAACACATTTACTCTGGTGAATCTCAGAGCAGCTCATACATATTTTAAGGCCAAAGCCATAAAGCAATTTTTCTCCCTCTTTCAGTGCATGTGTTCATGTGTGTGTGTATTTGTGTGTGTGGCCAGGTTCACCCATACTTCGATCTTCTGTCAACTCATGTCATGGTGGTTTTCCATTGCCTTAAAAAAAAAAATTAAAAAAAAAAATAGGTGCCTGATAAAGATATTTTATTCAGTCAGCAACATTTAAAATCAATAGTCTGATGAGGTAGCCGTTTTCAAACTAAGGTTACAAACCTATATTGTGATCAGTCCCCAGGTAACAGTCGAAAAATTAACAACGGGGAAATAAATTCAAAGGAATAACTAAATATATATTCATGCTCATGACGCAGCCAAGATGAACATTTAGAAAAGGCACTCAGCCGTGCAGCAACTGTTGACCTGCTGCAAAGGACCTGTGTTATGGCTGCCAGAGGCTGCATTACATCAACTCCACTCTCCATCCACCTCCTCCCCTTTTTCTCTTTCTCTGTTATGTTGTTTTCTCCAGTCCAAATATACACAACTTTTATGCGCACAAGCTTGATGTTCATTCAGATAACACCACAGACATCTCCACACCCCAAAGACTGACACCACCTTATGCCACCCACCGTTCTCTCTCTCTCCACATAGCTTTTAGCTGCAGAGCTGGTCTAGACCCCTGGTTCTATAAATAGCAAGCGGCACCCATGTCTACCACTGCCAGCAAATTGTGCATTGAGCAGATATATCTCCAAATACAGATTAACTCTATTCAAATTCCCCTTATCTTAGGTGATCATAGTAAATGTTACCAACATTAACGCTTATATACTCATTAGAAATGACTATGCACAAAATGTTCAGGTAGCAGGCTTCACATTTTTAGCCAGCACTGACCCAGTTGAAATTACAAATGTTGTCAGCACAAGATTATATCAACTGAGGCTAATTTACATTGATTTCATGACTTGATGAAAAGCAAAAATATTATTTGGCTGTAGTCTACTTAATGTTCTGTCTGCAAGCCGTATCTGTGCCAAACTGACCAAAACACCACTCTACAATCAAAAGTGGACCGCATGTTTTAGCAGTTCAACAACAGTATTATACCAGTAATACTTATTTAAGCTTTTTTATTATTTATTTATTATCTACTCACTGGTTGATAAACACAGTATGCATTTTTCTGGGAGAAATCTTCAGGCCCTGAGAAAATTATGACAACAGTATGCATTTGGGGGCAGCAACAGTAATTTCTACACAAAGCCACCTTTACTGAACAGAGAGTGAGTACAGAAATTCAGATTTCACAACAGAAAATACCACTGGAATGTCGTATTCACATACACAAAAGATCTCTTGGAAATGCAGTATAAAGACATAACAACAAAGTGCTATTAGTACCAAATTCAGTTGGCATTTCAGATCCTGCCGTTAACGTCACAGCCTCTAACCACCACCGCAGAAAATACGCCGCTCTCCGTCCTGCTAACAATGTAGATTCATTAATACAGACTACTGAGGCAGCTAGTTTCATGTTACATATCCTTTTTAAAAGCCTTGTCAAAGAAAATTTCCACTATGTCAGACATGCATTGTTAAAAAAAATGCACAAATAGAACAAGTACCAAAATTAAGAATTAAACTTCATAACATTATTTTCACCAATCATAACCTAGATTTGGCCTTGGTGGTACAGAAAGCTACAGAAGAAGGGACTATTGTTTTGGTTAAATGTGTTTGAAGTTGGGAATCCTCAGAGCTCACAAGGCTTTATAATGATTTCATTATAGAAGGTATAGTACAATCAGTCAGGTAATGACATGTTACTATTAAAAATAATCAATTAAGGTGTATTGCACACATGAAGGTCTATATCACCACTGATCCTGACTAGCCAGGAACATTTGTGACACTTGGGTGGGATGAACTTGAGCTCATATTAATCTGGTCGAGAAGTGTGAATACATCAGTAGCAGCTTCTTATATTTGTATCAGTGCTGTTGTATTATTACTTTCTTTTTTTATTACCATGGTAGATAGGATTGCTCTCCAGGTAGCTAGATCCAGATGTTGCTTAACTTGACATAAAGTTGTGTAGCATGCAGATACCTGCTACTATTTTTAGGCTGAGTAGGGTATAGGTGCTACATACAGTAAATGTAATTTCCTTGTCTCACTACTGTATTTCTAACAGAGAACTACGTTAAGACAGGTAGTCAAACAAAGAAAACCAGTCTAACTTAATAACTGATTATTTGTTTCAAGCCTTCAACATGGCGCGTGGCACTACATGGTGACACTACTGCAGGACCTTTCTTGTGAGCTGTAAAACATTGGTAATGTACCAAGCAGAAACTACAGCCTGGCCTCGATGATGCATGGATACATTTATCTATACAACATCAAAATCACAAGGGAAGCGCTACACACACGGGGCAAGAATAAATGGAGGAATGGATGAAGAGGCCACTTGCCAGGTGAAGTTTAAAGCAAGAGCACTGACAAGTAGTGAATAATGCATAGTGAGAATATACGTGTGGACAGCAGAGGATAGCAGAAGCAAATGGAAATAATGGAGAGAGATGTACTGTATACTGTTGAGGGCCATAACAGTATACAGTACAGTATGATATCTATTTTGTTATATCAACATATCCTAAGTTAAACAAAATGTGCCAGACTCTAATTTAGTCATCTTTAATCAATAGACATAAGGCAGAGGTTGCTTTAACTAATGAAATCCTCAGATAATAAACTGACTCTTTACTAGAACAAGCCCACAGCACACCTGCCCTAATGCCTAATGTTTGATTTGGTCAGTGTTATATTGATAATATAGTAGGCCTATTGACAGTGTAGTGATACAGATAGTTCCAGCTTTGTTTCAATACTTTTAAAATTTGAAAACTTTTGAATTTATCAAAAAAAGATAATTTAATTTCACAGAAGTGGGGAAAAAATTGTCAGAAGTTCATGGTCAAAATGGTACATTTCTTAATTAATAACAGGTGTGTTCAACTGTTGAAATGCTGAGGCTTTTGATGTTTAATGGTATCTTCAGGTTAGGATAGCTTTCAAAATTGGCTAAAACCAAGACAACACACATCCAAAGCAAGCTTTACTAGAGTATATAGTTAAATGTTTTAGTGATGTTGAAATAGTGATAGAGTAGAATAGAATAGAGTGATAACTAACCTTGACAACCCTTTGTTGAGTTCAGGCTGTCAGTCCTTTAGGTGCTTGGCAGTTGGCAGTTGGGACACCTCTGGGTTTTGAAGCTAAGTTTAGCCTAACGCTAAGTTAGCTTTTAGCTGTTAACAAACATTAAGCTAACTCAGCTAACTGTCCGGTCCTTTTCTTTGGTGAGGAAGTTGGTAGAAACCTTTTATCCATCAACAAAATGATTTATTTCCTCACAAAAGCTGGAGCCAGTAATCCCACAACCGCTGTTGCAAATTTCGGTACACAGGACCTGCTCCGCGCACAAACGGTAATTAGCTTACATGATTGCGGAGGCTTGTTGGTGCGCGCATGCGCGATAGCCATGCGTACATCATGAACTGGGCTAAAATCAAGTTTCTTGTCACATGTCGGTAAAAACCATAGTCTGGTACAAACCATGGATGTATTGCTGCAAACCATAGACTGTATATAAAGATCTAGGCTGCAAACTGACAAGCATAGCCAATATTTATCATATCCCTGTTTACACAATCATAACAGCATCCAGGTGTCTGATTGTCTGCCTGCAGGTGTGTCTTTCTGAACATCTCAGCCACTTATTTCTGTACTGACTTATCTCAAACAATTGGGGATGAATAGCCTGCAGTTTTGGCCTCCATCAGACAAGAGAAACAACACATTTCATAATTTTGCATAGTCTGAATTACCAAAATTAGACTTTCCCTTTCAGCGTGTTGTTGATCATCATTATATAATTTACCATTGATGACACACTTGCAAGCATGCAAGCGTGTTTCTATCAGAGCACGCCAGCTAGCATATACAGGTTTTTCAAAACTGGGATAAGGTCTTATTCAGGTTTTTAAAATCAGAATATGGTGTTTAAATGTGCAACACATAACTGAGATACTCCAAAAACCTGATCATAGGACAATGCACATGAAAACACACTCAGTGATGTGGCTGGTAGATATATTGATTACAATTTCAACATCTAGTTTTTATTTGTTGATCACAAGAAGATAGTTTGGGCAAAAAATTATCCTGTGATCACAGGATATTCAAGACGATCTCTGGCCTTACAGTGTTCTTCTCACTTTTTGATTCTTGGTCCATGATCAGATATATTTATTGAAGATCTTCTAAAAAAAAATCTGACTCCATTTGAATAGTTAGAAAACTATTGCAGCTTTTTTCTTTTAATCCAGAATATTCCTATACATTTTTAAACTGTTATACTATATTATTTAAAAACAAAATTGTGAGAAATAGACAACACAGAGATATTTAATTCATATTTTGGCCTATGTGTCACAAACGATCATTCTGGATGAATACAACCCACTTGTGGGCTGTATTTAAAATTCAGACAGGAGTGTTTTAGTGTTGCCATAGCAATACTGTATGTAAATCTATATAGCCAAATCAACCCTGAATCACATAGCGGAGAAAATTGTTCTCTGTTGGTTGAAGCAGTCAGTGATGTTAGAGCAGGTCACAGTTGGAGCAGGTTTTTATTTAGTCACGCCTACAAAATGTTGTACAGCTTTCCCACAAATCTAGATAACATTTGTTTTCTGTGCTTTCATGTTTGTTTATAAGTCACAAGGTCACAAGTAACAAACATGATCATTACAGCATCTCATGAATGTTTAATTAGATAGAAGGCACAAACAGAGGAAACCTCTCTCTTTGGTAGCTTTATGTTGATGTTATATCATTAAATATAACGGAAAAAAAAGATCTAACCATTTTTTATAGGGTTAGTAATATTTTAGGGTTAAATATTTACACCATATACATGTAAAATAAATTATTAAAACACAGAACAAGTTCCACTTTTGAGACTTAAAGGAGAAAAAACTACATTTCTGAAACAATGGTCAGAGCAAAAATATGAACACTGTATACATACAATATGTTATTATAGGATGGTATAAGTGCCATAGCAAATGCTGATGTTTTGCTTTGCTCACTGAAAGTGTATAGGGTTTCAGTCATGTAAAAATTCGTATCTGTCAGCTGTAAAAGGCAATGCTTCATAATGTCATAATGTTGGCTGAATTCTAGCTGACCAATGTTTGCCTGGACAACAATTAGACTCGCAAAAAAGGAAAAAAAAGTTAAGTTGACCAAAATGACTTGAATTTGGACAGTAAATCCTTGTGGGAAGATACAGTTTTTTAACTGTATTGGACATTTTGAACATAAATGGATTTTTTGTCTTTTATAAGACCTTTTAAAGGCACCCTTAGTCCCAAAAGGGACCCAGTAAAGAGCTTTGAACTACAGTGAATTTTTGTTTGTACAACAATGCAAAGCTTTGGTCTCCTTGCAGCACTTTATGAATATATTGTACATATACTGTAGTTTGTCAGTATGTTTGTATATTTGTATGCATACAAATTGTGCCCCTGTATTACCCAGGTGTTTTACCACCTGTCCCCTCAGGCTACATGTCAGGATGAGAGACAGCAGTGCAGGAAAAAGGAGAGGATTCCTGTCACAATCATCCATTATAATTTACAGAGACTTTACAGAGTCAGAGCACCCATCAAACAAACAGAGATACACATGGCTTCACCCACCAGTGTTTGAAGGGAGATATTTTGAGGTTGCTCTAAAATTCCTTTGATCTAGTCGGGAGCAGCCCAAAATAAAAAAAAAAATAAAAAAGGCATATCTGAATGTGGGTAGGAGAGAAGACGCTACGAGGGAGGAGTGCAAAAGGGGATCAGCGGTTTCTGAATGTGTGAAACGGGAGCTGAAACACACATTGGTTACAAAACACAGCATGATCCCATTCATTTCTCTTCACACTCTTGCCTTTATTTCTTCACCAGGGCTTTATTGTTTATTGTTTGGATGCCCATCAGATAAACCTCAAGTCTTTTTTTTTTTTTTTTGGGTCTTTGAAAGGGAAAAAAAACATCAGCATTCACCTAAATCCAATATGCGTATAATTTCCACAACTGCAAAAAAAATAAAAGCAAATTGTTGTCTACAGCCTGCTAAGACAACTGCATCCTTTTGGTTACACCTTTAAACATGCATGTTACATATAACATAACATATAACAGATCCACTTCAGAAGCCAGAAACTCTACCTAGACAGCTTTTTACTGTTCTAAACACTTAGTGTTGTATTTGTCGTTATTGTTAATATGAAATACTAAGGCAGACAGGGAGTAATGGGATATATATTTGCTGTTTTCCTATACTAATTTAAAGAGCAGTGAGAACCTCTATGGCCAGAATAATGCATGCCAGCTCGAGGAACTCACCCAATCGACAGAAAAACACCCACAGTGTAATTGACAGGCGATCTCTGCAAAGTGTAGTGCAAAACCACCACAGGAAGGATTGCTTGGCATCAAAGATGAAAACAAAAACACTTTATGCCAAATGCAGGTTATAATTGGCAGTACATTTTTCACTGAAGTATGTTGTAGCAGGCAAGCGATCACCTTTTGATATTAAAAACTATCCCCAGTGTCTTTTTCCAATGTCTTGTGCCATGAATAAAATGATTCAAGGTTTCCAGGGCGTGATTCTTTATCATGCTGGAAGCCAAAGGATGAAGGAACTTTCATTCATCACTGAGGCTGAAGCTGATCTAATAAGCACTTCCTCCATGCGCCACACACACACACACACACACAGGGTGGGAATGCCGTGTGAGAGCTCAGAAGTATGAAAACGAATGAATGAGCCTGGATAAGCTTCCCTCCCTGCCGAATGTAGTAGGCTCATTTGTATGAGAGTTGCAGACTACCCAGTATTGTGTGTGTGGCCAGAGGGAGTTGGTGAGAGACACTTGTATGTATCTATGTATGTACGTATGTTTGCCTGTGTCTGTCTGCATTTATGCTTTTATGTTAGTCTGAAGTGTTTTGGGATGATTATGCACACATTACCACACAGACACACTTTGACCCTTGAAAACCCTGCACAGATAGGAGTAGCATATAGTTGCTTTTTATCTGGCAGAGTTTAACACAAACCCCTTAAGGGCCAAATGTGATAAAAATGTTAAGCATGTGTTTCTTCAGATGAAAGCGTGGGCTTAACAGCCATTTAAGCATAATTTCTCTTAGTGCCATGCAATCTTCTCTGTGTGTGTGTGTGGAGGAGGTGATTGTTGTGATTGTATGCTGGGGCTTCATGTTGCTCTCATGCAGCAGTGAGGTCAGAAACCAACCATGTGTGTATGTACTATATATATGTGGTTTAACCTTTTAACCACAGCAGCAGGCATGTCAGTGAATCAGTCATGGCATCAGCATCATGCCTTAGGCTTGATGGGAAAAGGAGGAGTAGATAAACTAGTCACGTGCTATTACCCACAACAGTGAAATGTAACATGTCAGCCCCTTAATGACCAGTTACATGCCCTGCTTGAGAGGAAGCCACGTTCACGCATGGTTGATTTTTGAAATAGTTTTTACATATGTTTCTTAATATTTCAATTTCTTTCTTTCTCATGCACAAAATAATTGTGCTTGTGTTATTTTTGCTCATATTTTCTCACACAGTAGAAGATAGAAAGTCATAGATAAATGTCTGAAATGGATTTCATGTTGCCACATGACGGACAAAGAGTAAAGGATGGAGCAACAACAGGAGACGGTGAGAATTTTCTCAGCTGTGAGTTTTACTTGAATGGTTAGTTTTTATGACAGAATTTTTAGATGTGATCATTATTATGATGTGTTCAGACAGAACGCAAAGCAAATTTTTATGCGCTGCGATTACATACAAAGTCAATGCAAAGATGTGAGTAGGTGTGAATTTGCCCCAGGTGACATGAATTGACGATGAATATGTATCCGTGTGAGTTGAAAGTGTTACAACTTGAGCGAAAAATTTGTGCGTATTGCAGAGCTTTATGAATGTACTTCATGAACGTACAGAGATGAGAGGGAACAAGGACAGAGACTTGAGGGAAATAACAGAAACAACTGGAGTTCCTGGTGAGTTCTGAGTTCAATTCTTATTTTTTTTCCCCATCCATGTTCTGCAAAGACCCGCCCTACTCTGCCTCTGATTGGCTAGTACTTGTTGCCTTCATTGGTTAGGTTGGTTTGGTTTAGGCATGAGGAGTGAGATGGTTACGGTTAAGGGTAAGAATATCAGGGTCGGAGCCAATCAGAGGCAGAGTAGGGGCTGGTAAAAAAAAAAAGAACGCCACCCACAGACGCAGTCGGTGCCTTCTGTTGCTAGCTAGCATACATCTAATGTATAGTAATGTATTTTGCTCAAACTTTGTCAAACTCAAGCAAGTACTGCAAGGTGAAAATTTGCTTTGTGTTCTGTCTGAACACAGCTTTAGCCTGCAAGCTAATGTGGTTAGCTTGAGTGATTAGCATGTGATTACGCTGCTCATTGTCTTGGCAGTGTAGGTCAGATGCACTGCACGTTGAACTGAACTAAACACTTATGAATTAAAGATACATTTTCTTTTCCAGTCGAGGAAAACTTCATCACAGAGTGAAGAATGTTAACACAAGGTGCCTCCACATTTGAGTTTCTTGTAATATTGTAATATTTATTTATTTATTTCATTTGTAAGGGACCATGTACAATATTAAACATAAATGGTATCATTTGATATTTTATATATTGTACCAGAGTTAGCTAATTTTTATCTGCAGTCCTCGCAGTAATTTAAGATATCAATTTCACCAAATACATATGGCATGGATTTTACTCATACTAGAAAATACATCTATAGCTCAAATTTAAGAAGATGATGTTTCAACTGAATTTCATTTTCTAAAACAAGGGGAAAAAGTTTGGAAATGGGGAAAAAAATGTTACGACTGACAGTGAGTTCCATGCAGAAAGCATTCCTATGTTACAATTAAACCCCTCAATATGTTACCTCATATCACTACAGGCAAGCTAAATTTATGCAAAATGAAACACAATTATGGTTATTACCCACTACCCATAGCAGCTACTGCCCATCATCTGTACTTATTCTACCTGTACAGGCAAACATTTTAATGTTATATTTTTATTATTATACTGAAATGTTATGCTGAAACAGAAGAAATAAATTCCTTCCAGAGTATACTGTCTTTTACTTATTAAATACATCTTGTAGATACTTTGTGACTTAATTCTGAAAAGAAAATGTTGCCATAAAGGAACCTCGAATTTCCTAAAAAGCAGGGTTTTATTATGATTTTTTGGCAAAAGTTCAATAAGGAAGCTCTCCTCCCTCATGTTCTGCCTTTATTCCTCTTTGAAAGAATGTTGCTATTTCCTCATGTTCTATTTTTCTCCATCACTTCCACTTTCTCACGCTGTCAAAATCCCTACATTCACAATTCCGACGTCACCACACCTGATCAATGATCTTTCTGCCTGCTTTCCCCGGCTGACTCTGGGGGAATCCTGTCCTATCTCCTATCTTCATTTTGGTTATTGCACTCCATTAATGCTTCACATTAATGGAGTGTAATAACCAAAATGTTTTCTCCATTGTCTCGATAAATATTGTCAAA
The DNA here is from genome assembly GCA_038419695.1 of Scomberomorus guttatus. Classification (NCBI taxonomy): domain Eukaryota; kingdom Metazoa; phylum Chordata; class Actinopteri; order Scombriformes; family Scombridae; genus Scomberomorus; species Scomberomorus guttatus. The sequence continues at coordinate 22,353,255 of CM076456.1, read as the reverse complement.
CACTTTCTCCCACTTTTAGGGAGACATCAAGTAGATGAGGTTTGTCAAGTGCTTGAGAGTAGCACTTAAGAACAGGAGGATCCACTAACCACTCAGAGAGGCAGGGCTGAAACCGAATGTTGGGTTAAAGCGAACCAAGTGGATTGTTTCAATTCAGCAGTCTCAGCTGCTCTCTCATGCACTAAATCATTGTGTTATTTTGCTTACGTTCTCACACCCTAGTACAGAGAACGTATAAAGAAAGGCCAATAAAAGTCTGTAATTGATGTTTCTCTACAAGTAGTCGCATGATGGATAAAGATTAAAGGATGGAACAACAACAGGATTTTTTTCTCAGCTGTGTGTTTTATTCACGAGGACAATTTGCAGCACATCTCTGTCATTTTTAAGTATTTATTGCCTGTTATGAGCAGTCCACAAAATTGATCTGTGGGTTAACTGTGGACTTAAGATAATTGTGTGTTGATGTAGCCCGGAAACACATGCAATGATGCTATTAAAAGTAAACAAAAAAAGCATTGTGGATGGGGCCCTTCAGGACAAGGTGGTGCCATGAGAGTTGTCTAGAATGGTTTTCCTTCATATCATCCCTAGTAACAACTTGAATGGTAAAGTCTTCACCATAAGAAGATTTAGTGGTTTTCTTTCTTTAACTAAATTAAACTAAAAAAAAATTGTACTCACTAGCAGCCACACATCACACAAAAGAGGGATTACTGTGGCGGTTGATCAAGCACTGCAAAATGAAAACAGACTTCATGAGAGTGAATTGAAGCGAAATGAAGGGCTGTTTGAAAAGCTCACTCGATTATATGTATTTGCACAGCATGAGGTGAGGCAGGCAGTCTGCCGTCACCTACAGACTGAATGCACAAAGCATTTTGAAAACCCACACAAAATCAAGGCTATTTCTCTTTCTCTCTCTCAGACACACATACATACAATAATGTAGAATATGATAATTCATGTTTCACAGGATCTTCATATCATATAGATTTTACCTCAGTGACCCTCCTACTGTTGTTCTTTTGTGCCCCTCAGTATTTCTTTTTACTGATGCCACACAGCCAAACATGATATTTGGGCTCATATTCTGCTGGTCTTTCATATCTTTATAAAGTGTTCATGTAAATTCTAGAAAATAGTGTCAATATCAAAGCAGAGTCAGGTAGATATCTTGAAAAACCATCCTCCTCTGTCTCACTTATATACATTTTGCTGAACATCTCTCCTCTTCTATTGCTTTTTCCCCATCTTCTCTTCCCAGCCTGACATCAACTCCTCCTTAATTGATCCCACACTGAGGCTTCTGACAAGCAGCCGACACATGGTAATGTGAGACTAGCTGGAAGTCAACCCACTGAGTCATCTCACCCATGGTGAGCTTGTGGGGTCGCTGCTGAGGGAATGAGGTGATGTCATCTTTACAAGCCCACAGATCATGCTGTCAGAGGAAAGACACAGGGAGCGGGAGGGCCGAAACTTCTAACCTCTGAACTCCAGCCATGTATTTAATAATTTTTTTTTGCACCTAATCCTTCTGAATTGTTGTACTACACAAAAACCATTTTAGTAATGATTAATAGTATGCTGCTTAGGATTTCAGCATTTACTCACCTCCAGTGTCTGACACTGAGGAGCAAACGTGAATTAACAGCACAGCACTATATTTGCTGAGGTTCATAATGGTAACAAGTCTACAGGAATCAATATACTGTACTGTGTACAGTATAGAAAGTGCTGGAACATGTAGGCCAACATTGGTCTCAGCTCAACAGAATCTAAAATATTTACAGGAAAATTCATCCTATTAAAATGCCCATTAGTCTTCTTGAAGGGCTGGCTACAAAATGTGGCACAAAGAAACTACATTATAAGACATTAGTCATATCTGGTGATGTAATGGACATAGAAAGGATGTTTTTACAAGAAAATCTAATTTGAAATGTGATTTTGCTGGTGCTAAATCAGCAAAATTTGAGATTAATCATTTATTTAAGGAGATTAGAAATGTTAATGGGGTCAAGATGTCCCAGTAGTGCACCTTTTAACAAGCTCCAGATCCACAAATATTAAAACTCTAAAAACCTAATTGAATTCAGATGTGAATTTTTTTAGTTGGCAGAGATCTGAGAATGACCTCACCAGAAAAATGATAACATTGGTTGTATGTTCAAAGACTTAAAACAACTTACAGTATGTTTGTGTTTTCCTGATAAGTGAGCAAATAATGATTGTTTTTTTCAGAGGCAAAGATGGAAGTAGTGATGGAATGTTGTTATAGCACTGCAAAACCTTTTAGGGAGGAGTTTGGGGTGGGTGCTTTAAGTGCAGCTGCCTTTGACTTGAAGATAGTTTGTCTATGCAGAAAGTATGATATTGTGGCAAAGATATTTGGAGTTGCAATGTGGCTTTGCTGATGTACGATAGCACCTGACATGTCTTGGTTTTTTACTGTAGTTTACCTGTAGCAATGGAAGCCAGATCACCTCTGGAAGTGGTCTTGTTCATCAGATCGCAGTGCTAGAGCGATGGGATGTAGTCATAGATCATACACACCTAAATGATAATGTTTAGAATGACTTCTGAATCAATTAAAACTAAGGCAAAATGCAGAGAGACACACTTAAATATGTGCTCATCTGACAGACTTATTAAACACAAATTATATTTTTTCTAGATACAGCTTATATTTATCTGTGACTCAAAGTATTCAGAAATCCAAATGAATTAAGTTGGAGCCTTGTTCTTCACAGTGACAACTGGGACTTAATGAATATGGAAGAAAATCACTTTTCGATTGAAATTCTATTGTCGGCACTCCACTTTAGAAAGGTGATGGGGTAAAAAGAGAAGTGGACATACACTATAAATGAAGTCAGCTGAGGTAAAGACTTTGCAGAATGCAAATGACAGTCATTATGAGAGAAACTGGCAATGATTAGTATCCGTTTTCTGCTTCTATTTTAAGATATACAGGCTGTGTAAAGCATTTTATGATTTAATGCAATAGCCCTACTACTGTACATTTGTGAAGCTTGTAGAGGACACTATTTTTGTTTTTTACTTATAAAAAAATCAGTAACACATGAGTATTTTGGAAATATTCAAGGTGACAATCAGGTATAAAAGGTAAGGTACGATAAGATAAGATAAGATAAGATAAGATAGGATAAGATAAGATAAGATAAGATAAGATAAGATAAGATAAGATAAGATAAGATAAGATAAGATAAGATAAGATAAGATAAGATAAGATAAGACAGAACTTTATTAATGCCAAAGGAAATTCATTATTTTTTCTCTCCCTTATAGGACTCGATTTTACCTTCAGAAAATTAATGGTGGGCATGGATTGTTTGAAGGAAAATCATGCTACACACTTCCTGTTTCACCTCTTCCGTCTTCAAGAAAACACATTAACACCACCAGCAGCAGCAGCTGGTAACACTCACGCATGACATAATGGATCCATGATTCAAGCTGTTTACGCCAAATTCTGATCCTGATCCATCAGCATGTGGCAATAGAAATCGTGATTTGTTGGATTGTGAGATGTTTTTCAACTGTTCAGTCATCCAGTATTGGTTATTGTGTCAGTTGTTCTTAGCTAACAGCAAGAAAACCCCAAATGGTTGTGTGCTGAATTAGCCTACCCACCACAAGTTTTTCATTCAGAGATAACTTTTGTTCTGAGCTATTATTTGAATATCAGGGCCTTCCTATCAGCTTGCACAAGTCTGTCAAAATGTTTTCACCTACATAATTGCCACTGACTGCAAGTTTTTCTGTAATCTCCAGATACTGTGGACACACTTTGTATCCGAAACTTGACATGAACCTATGTACAGATGCTGCCGTCAAGTCAAAAGCCCAGTGCAATGTTACCTCTACGTCCCCATCAAACTAACATCAAATCATTTGCATATGCCCGCAATAGGCCATCTGTTCTGTAGCCTTTGTTGCTAAGGTTGTTCCACAAGGCTGTTCTCATTGTCTACTCACATTTTTGGATCTGATTTGGGCTTGAACATGTACAGATGTATTTGAGAAGTTTTTATATTTCAAGTAAAGAAGGAAAAAAGAATCAAAATGCTACTACTACTACTGTTTGTTTACATAACCTCCGGAGCTCTGCTGAGGGGCAGCTTCTGAGAGCCGGCCAATCAGAACAGAGTGGGCTTATCGGGAGGGGGGCCTTAACGAGACAGGAGCTAAAACAGCCTGTTTCAGACAGAGGCTGAACTGAGGGAATGCATAAAGGGCCAGTATAAGATAAATAAGGAGTTTTTTGAACTGTAAATCATGCAAAGATATTCCAGTAGAGCCCCAGATTTAAAATATAGACCCGGAAATGTGCATGATATGTCCTCTTTAAACTTACTCAACACATGGTAACATATTAGGCGGTCAATTTGAGGAATCTGTTGGGCGATAGCCAAAAGAAGGGTGCTGTTTCTAGTCCATAAGCCTGAATGCTCTCAGTGTGCTTTGGGAAAAAGCAAGCCTCAACCATCATTTAGCCTCCTGCCCTCCTTCTGTGCCTCTCTTTACTTCCGTAACACCAATGCAGCATTGTGATGGTCAGGAGCAAACTGACTGAAGGAGAGAGTCGCACCAATGTGCAGTAATAACTATTGTTTTCCTACAAATGAATACACATCTACATATACTATACAATAACAGCAATAATAGGGTCGGTGAGGTGAGGTCACAAATCTTGATGATTCATCATTCTCAGCAATACATTCTTTTTAATAATTCAGTTCAATTTATTTTATTCAACTCAATACAATTCAGCTCAGTATAATTTAATTCACTGCAGTTCAGTTCTACCACTTCCAGAATAAATATAACAACGTGATGTGATCATACAAATAAAGATGCAAGAAATGAGTCTTGACTCATTATCAGTCTTGAATCATGACCATCATCAGGTGTAAAACAATATTAAGTGACGGGCAAGTTTGACCTCCAACTTTGTCAAATATCTCTAAGAAAAGCCTCAGACGCTGCATTCATGTAATGCTTCCACCCTCATCTTCCCTTCCCCGCCATCTGTCTCTCTCTTTGCTGTAAACAGAAATGAGTCTATAGATTCAATGAGACTCTCAGCCACCTGGGTCCCTCACATTTCCCTCTTTTAATCCTTCAGTCTGAGGCAGATTTCACCAAAACCTTCTTTCACCACACCCGCCAGTGGAAACAGCACCTTCTTATGCACTATAAACACATAAAATATAATTCAAACAAAATGAGTTATAGCATCTTCCCACACTGCACAGTGAGGACAGAAGTCATGACTAACTTTGAGATGTTAGCCAAGACCCTCCCACACATACTGCACCAGCACACAGATTTATATCCCCATTAGAAAGTGAAGATCCTATTTAAAAATATTTGGGGCAGTGAATGGAAATGTTTAGATGACTGCCATGTATCTCTGTCTGCTGTGTTTTCGTTTGTTTTCATTTACAGTACATTCAGGAAACACACTTAATCGCGTGAATCCAGCTGATGAAACGCATGTCATTTTCTTTGTTTACCATTCATCCAACACCTCTATCATTTACATAAAATATCCTTTCAATCTGAATGGGAACAAACAGTAAAACAAACAACTTTCTGCTATGTATGGCTTGCTCATTTTTTTGTAGCTCAATGAATTAGCAAAAAGGTCATGAGAGACACATTTTTATTCATTACATGGTTCTTAAGGTCTGTGTGTGTGCGCACATCTACATCTAACTTGCTGCACAGATTTAAGTGAGAAAGCAGCATCCTCATTAGATGATGAGAGAGACAATAACACAGGAGGCTTCTTTTGCTTGCTCACTTTTTCATTGATCAGAAATTGAATTCATTCAACTTTTACTGTCACATAGTTTTTAGTATGTTTTTAAAGCTACATATAGTCAGTATTGTTGTCAAGCATGGGGTTGCCAGGGAGATCATGGTCAAAATTTTACTCTCAGTAGGGGATAATAGATATCTAATGGAAACAGTGGACAAAGTCTGACAACATAGTTGATGAGTCACACATACAACCTCTTCATCCCACCTTAAACTCTGTCTGGGCTAGGAACAGGGATGAACACAAATGATTGTTGCCTCTTCCTCTGTGACTGTCGCACTCTCTTCCACGCACACATACAGACATGCAACCTACACCTGAGCAGACTCAAATAAAAACAATTAAGAAATGTGGTGGTGCTGGCTGTGGCATTTTTGTCCACTTGTGCCTTTGTCACGAGAGGTTCAATCAATTCAGTGTCTTTAATAGCAACCATACATTGAGCCACACGCGGAGGAGGAGCAGCTTCCTGCATGGGACCAGGCAATCATGCTGTTCTTTTCCAGCACTTTCTCCTCCCTGTCTGTCTGCCGAGGGTGCTCTGCAGCATCCTTTTCAGCTTGTGAATCAACCTCCCTCATCTTCCTCCTCCCCCCCTTCTCTTTCTTCCCCTGTTTCCTCTATAGAAATAAAAAGACAAACTCCCTCCCTCCACCAGTGTCACTCAATGATATAGCTCCGCAAACAACCCAGTTTCTCTTGGGTTCTCAATGAATTATTCACAGCCATATCCAAAATGCACCCCGTTTCTTTAAGGGTGAGGAATAATCGCTGCAGTCAGCTCCAAAATGCATCCAGAAAAGGGCTGCAATGGGCGGAAGAGACTTGCTATAAATACACCCCCCTCAACCCCCCCCCCAACCCCTCCACCCCCACCACCCATCCACATCCCTCCCTCATTCTCACTCCTTCCCAGTGAAAAGCACATCAGCTAGGACAGTAGCCTACTGCAGGGTCCCTCCGCTGGCTTGTTGTGCACTTTTTTATGCAAGGGAGGGACACCAGTTATGTCATCGCTCCTACACCATTCGTGCCTGCTTGCTGATGCAACGTGGAGGCTGCTATTCATTGACTTCCTCTGGGTTGTTTATATCACATGTGTAGGATACTGCAGCCTGTAGGCTAGAGCATGCTGATGACGGGGCGCATATACTGTAGCTATACTGCACATACTGGTGGGAGCTGGAGTGTACCCAGAACTGCGCACACACACTCGCACACATGCCAGCTGTGCACACATGTCCGCGGGGGCTGTGCTTCATACAGATGAACAATGGGTGACTAATGGACATAACCGCAGCTATTTGGCGTTAAGGCCCTAAAACAAAAAGCCACTAAGGCTGATAAGAACGAGAAGCGTTTGTCTGTGAAGGCTTTCAATGCCTCTCTCTCCTGTTTTGTCTAAATTTGCCTTAATTCTCGGGAGAATTAGAAACGGGGAGCTTCCCGTGGTGCTGAACTTTCAACACAAACAGAGGCAACCAAATCTAACGCAGCAGCTGAACTCAACTTTTACGATTCCTCCCCACTTCACTGATGCCTATATATCAGCGCATGTAGACATAATTTTGTTTGTGGATAAAGATGTGAGGAAGCCAAAAAATCCAAGGTGCTACACTGACAGACTGGACCTCAGTTCTTTGTTGGATGTTGGCGGCCTACAACAGAATAAACCTCGCTATCCACTCACCTTACACAGCTGAAAGTTTTCCGACACTAGCGTCTCTTGGACGTCGATTTCCTTGGGAGTTGGCGCCGCGGTGGGAGTCCCGGCCGCGCTGCCGCACGATGGAGATCCGATAGTCCCTCCCGGAGAGGAGGTGGTCAAACCGTCCAGCACCTTCCGAAACTTCTTCATTTTTTTATCGTGCTTTTGTATATTTTAAGGTTAGGGATAGAGAGGAAGAGAGGACCACTCTGCGCTCTTTTTTCCCCCAGAGTTCCCAGTCTCCTCTCAGATGCAAGATCCCAACTCGTTCAGGCAGCTAAAGAAATAAATCGTCTGTCCCTGCAGCAGTAGCAGGCTGTACAACCCACTCTCTCTTTCTCTCTCTTAAGTGCAATTTAAAAAGTCATAGAGGCACCTCATCTTGCACTCTGGCTGTTGTCCACAAAAATGAATGCGTCTGGGCCACTCTGATCTGAGGATTACAGCCAATGTTGCAGATGCAGGTCGCCTATCTCATATCAGAGTACCGACGGCTACAGAAACTACTCAACTTCATCTTGCTTTTGCATCCTAAAGTAACATCCACTCCCGGGCTTGGATGAAAACCCCAAACCTCAACATAATCAGAGAACGGAGCAGCGATGTTAAAACACACAGAAGTGGGAAAAAATATCAAAAGAACTTCGAGCAGGTCAGTCCACTTCCCCCCCAAAAAAAGCACTTTCACAGCACTGTGATTACCAGTAACAGGAAGAGAAGGAGGGGGGAAACAGACTGGAGACGCAGAGGCAATGCAGTTAAACGCGGTTTGAGGCCGGAAAACGAGACAACTCAAACATCGAGGAGAAGAAGGCGGGAAAAAAAAGATGCTGTGTGCTGATGTTGTGAACTGGAGGTTAATCTATGGATGAAAATGAGTCGCTTTTTATATCTTCCAGCTGTGTTTCAGCGTCTCTTCCCTGCAGCCCAGAGACAGGAGACGGGAGCTGTCCGCGGTGCTGAAAAACCACAGCAAGCCAGCCCCGCCCCCCCCCCCTCCACCAGTCCTCTCTCTCTCTCTATCTCTGTTTTTCTCTCTCTCTCTCCTCCCCGCCCTCCCTCATCCATGATTGGGTGAAAGCGCTAAATCAAAGATACAGAGTGATGAAGAAAAATGACCTGGGAAACGGCAATAAAAGAGTAGTTCACCTCAAAATTTTCACCAAAAATTCATTCATTATTCATCCTCTCATCAAACAAAACAGCGTCATGGTAAAGACAGGTCTGAGAGGAGAATTGAACACTGAAAAAAAACTAAGCTTTTGCATTCTGCAGTGCATGGTTAAAGCTTTTTCTGAGTGCTGTCTTGTGGTTTTTGTCAACTGGCTCCATTTGCTTCTAGTTTGCTAGAAAGTCGCCATCAACAGGATCTGTATGAGACAAATACATCAATATCACTACCAGAGAAAATCTGAACTATTCCTTTAAACATAAAACAAGATGCTGATCCCACACCATGCCGTAGAGCCTTTCTTCACTGGATTTTAATATTTTATTGTGAACTGACAAGGCATTGCATGGTCAGACCCTCTGAATTTAACACAGCTATCGACGCCTCACACTGCTGTCAGACCTTCAGGCCGTAACAGCAGGGACGGTTGACTGTTCCAAGGTCTAGTCTTAAAGCCTCTTTGTCTAAAGAACAGCCTTGAAGAAAGCTTCCCTACTGTGTAAAAGCATCCAGAAGGCCACTTTCATATTTAAAACACATTTGATATTGGCAGTATTTTACCAAAATCCCAATTTCATATTTTCATATTATACGCATATTACTTATGGTTCTGTCTCGTATCCACGCATTTGCACTTTTTATATCTTTCCTCTCATCTGTAAAGTACCTTATAACTACTGTGTCTAAAGGTACTACAATCTACTTGTCAGTCACAACTCCACTGAGATGTATAGGTTCATTTAGGTTCTTGGTCCCATTGGTTTCCGCAGGTGATATTCAACTCTTGGACCAATCATTCAGGTACAAAAACTTATGTTTGAAAAAAGTTGATGTAAATTTCCTGCTTGTTTGGAGTAGTAAAAATAAATCACGGAGAAGAATATTGGGAAGCAACTGACAGCTTTGGCTGCAAGTACTGACTGATGGGTGTGAATAAACACTGATTGAATTTGCCTTTTGGGTGGAATAGTCTGGGGTAGTGCTTCTGTATATGATTATGATGACATAGAAAATCAGGAGTGCAGTCTAATACTGCTGGTTTAAAATATTTCAGACATTTTGATTTGATTGGTTTTGACACAACGCATTAAAAAAAACCACAACGGTGGTTTTGCATGTCTGAGTCCATTAACTACAAAAAAGAAAACATGCTTTAAGTTACCACAGGCCATTTAACAAAGTACGTGATAAGTGATAAGATTGTTTTTCTACCTTCTAGGCAGCCATTTGTTTCTCTTCACTTCAAAACATTATGTAGTTTACTTAGCTGAGACTTGGATTGAGAATAGCAGTCCTTCAGAGTGAGTGTTTTGTCACCCCTACTTGGTTATTTTATTTATTGCTGAAAAATCAATAATGAGCCATATTGTAGGAAAACTGTGTACAAACATTTCTCACATTTTTCATTGCAACCGACTCAAGTCTCAAATGTCAGAGCATCCCTGAATGCACCAATAAGAAGACTTACCAGAGCAGTGCCAGCAGGCAACTGCAATACAGATGAAAATAATATAATGTTCAATAAAATAAATAAATAAATAAATAAAGCACAATGTACATAACTCTACCATAATGAGCCCACATGTGATGCTGGGAAAATGTCAGAATCCAACATATCACAATTAAAAGAAAGAACAAAAATTCTAAGTATTTACAATAAAAAGAAACCATAATTACCTAATTTTAATGTTCAGGACCAGTGATATTGCATAAGCACTTACGTCACCAGCATCTGCCCCCTGGCAATACTTGGTGTTATGGAGTCAGAGAATAGCACACATGGTCGGTATATCCTATTCTCCAATCTAAGATAAGATGATATAAAGACAACACTTTGTAGTTTGTGTCAGTGCTATCCAGAGTGCTGACAAGCCTACATGCACTACCCATGAAATGTACTGGCTTCTCAAGTGTTAAGTCTCTGCATGTGGGTCTTCCTCCCAACATTGGTTGCTGAGAGGAAGTAAAAAAAATACATTAACGGAAAAATTAAGAGTAATAAAGCTATCTTTTTATTAAACAAATGCCAGAGATATACATATATGCAATGCACTGAAAAGATTTCCTACAAGATACTGTACGAAGTGCCAATGGGGAACAACATGAGATCCAATTCACACAAATAAAATGGCAAAAGCACTGCAACTGCAAGGCATGGTGGGGGAGATTTTAATATTCTGCTAAAACCAAGCAAATTAAATTACTTTTACATTCATAGCACGTCATAGCTCCATTTAGACTAAATCGTGCAATTTTCAAACACAATTATAAAACTCTATAGAGGTTCTCTTTGCTCACCCTGAGAGTGTGGTCCTGTCAGTGCGCTAATGGATATGTCCATGCTGGGCAGATAGAAGCAAAGTATAGATAAAAAGACACCAAATCACTGAGCACTCACTACTCTTATATTTACAATGAAGGCACAAAATATATAAAGCGCACTTACATATTCATTTACACACATAACCTCCTATAAAGCCAGAAATACACTTTTATCCTAGACATATCCATCAAACTCTCTGGAGTGAAGTAGCAGAAGTAAATGAGCCAATGTACTGTAACAATTATCCACTCAAAGGAGCTTATTGGCTCCTGTCATGCTTATATGAATGCTGTTCAATGAGCAAAGGGTATTTTAGGGGGCTGCTGTATCTGAACTCCATGTAAATTGCAAACCTTCTTAACAACCCCAAAAAGTGGTCTAGTTGTGAAGTAAGAGAGAGACACTGTTTCACCTTGATGAAGAGGTGAAAATGGTCTAAAACAAAATCACTGGTGTGGTCCTTTAAATGTCCTAAGTTATATTACATACGTCTAGTTGATCTTTAAATGCATAGATGCAATAGACATAATCAATGACAGACATTTTCTTTTTTGACCTGAGTTCTTTGCCAGGTCAGAGTACCTAACTTCCAAGGAACTCTTTGGCTTTAGAAAGGCTCTGACACTCAATAATGTTGTATCATGTGCTACCAAAAACCCAAACTGACACCAGTGGCAGCATCAGTTCTCACTGGTTCTGTGTAGCTGTGGACATGCTGGTGCATCAGGTTAAAATGACAATTTACTGTAGAATTTAAACATCTTGCAGTCACTTAAATCCTGAGTGAGTTACATTTTAGAAAAAAAAAGAGAAAGCTTTGACACTAGAAAAGCTTCAATTCTCGCATCACCAAAGAGCGTCCTTGCACAATTCTGTGACTAAGGTTTACAGAAGTTAAATAGAGCTGGGAAGGTGCACAAACAACATTTTCTGAACATTAGATGTCCTACTTGTGTGCAGTATTCAGGTTGTGCAGGGGAACGGTTGAAATGACAAGGGAAGGGTCTATAAAGTGGCTGAAACAAGTGACAAGACAAACACACCAGCCCATTAGATATTTCTGACTCATTCTTCAATACACAAGGACTCAACCTCAGGGGGTTTTTCACATAGCATGTTCAGAGCTGTCCACTTAACGCAACACTAAACTGCCCTCAAAAGCAATCCCATCATTACCATTTAATGTTTTGTGTTGAAGAGATACAAAGAGGTGGAGGGAGTGTTTGAGTTTGTGTGCTGTTTACAACACCTCAAGCCGCAGTGAATAGACAAAAAGGCAGACAGTGAGCTTGATATTGTGTTCAGTCCAAAGACAATGGTGTTCAACACACACATATGCAAAATTAGCTTTACTTTGGAGGGTTCATGGTAATTAGGCTGCTAGCTAATTTATGGCCAGATATAATCTGTAGCTTTTATTTAAGAGAAAAAAAACATAACACAAATAAAAACAGGTATATTTAGTGAAGGAGATGATAGGTATTACTCAAGGCCACTAATGTAGTCACTGTGCAATAACTTCAATTGTTATAATTTATTTCTCAGTTATGAAATGTCTCCCATACTGTTCCCTGTTCTTTTCTTTTGCAAAAAGATGTGCTGCTGCAATCAAGAACAATCTTGATGTTTTAAAGGCCATTATGATAATTAACAGCATTTACTGGCAAGTTTGAACAATGGTTCCATGCTTGACCTGTGTCATGGTGGTTCAGTCAGCTTCATCTCAGAGATGATTTGCTAAAGTTGATTCATTTTTAAGAATAGATGCAACTAGAAGTCTTTCCAAATTATTTTAGTTCACTTGAATTTTCTGCACACAGACACACACATCAAAGCCAAGTACAGTGGTAAAATGGCTAAAGTCCAAGTCCAAGGCCAAGTTGTTGGGTGATTATAAATGATTCTGCCTAAAACCCTTTGGGCCCTGACACATCAAGGCAAGCTCAAAGAGTTAGCACCAATAAACACTTAGCCTGCCATTGCCTCAGATGTTCTGTTAAAATTTGAATGCACGAAACTCACAGCTGACAGCCAGCTGACCGTCAGCATGCACATACATTGCATGTGTGAGAGTCCACAGAAGAGGACCACCTGAATTATTCTCAGAATTCTCACTTTAATCTCAGAATTATGACTTTAAACTCAGAACTCAAATAAATTTTTCACATGTGGTCCTAATCCTCTTCCCTACTAGCCAGTATTTGTAATCTGAAAAAGAAAAACCCAGAGGGCTCAGCATCCTAGAGAGACAAAATTTCCTCAGCAGAAGAGCCCTAGCTGCAAAAAGAGAGTGGTGAGGGGTAGTGGTGAAATAATTTTACTAACAAGTAGGACGCCACATCACTTTCTCTGCATGTGTCATCATACAAATAGCGGGGAGGTCCCTCATGATTTCTTTTTCAAGTGTTTTTTAGGGAGACAATGTTGGTTGGTCCACCATGTTGGTCCAGACTGAAATATCTCAAAAATTATTGGGTGGAGTGCCATGAAATGTCATTCATTGTGTCCAGAAGATGAATCTTAATAACTGTGATGATCCCCTGACCTTTCCTCTAGCACCATCATTAGGTCAAAATTTTAATTTGTAGTGATCCCTTCCTCTAGCACCACCAGCAGTTTTCACTTTTCCAGTACAATATCTCAGCATCTACCAGATGGATTGGCATGGAATTTATACAGACATTCATGGTTCCCAGATGAATCCCAATGATTCTGGTGATCCCGTGAGTTTTGCACTTGTGCCACCATTTATGGTTTTGAATGAAATATCTCAACAACTGTTGGATGGTTTGCCGTGAAATTTGATACATGCATTTATATCAGGATTAATTGTAATAACATTGGCGATCCAATGACTTTTCAATGCAATCATCAGGTCAAAATGTGTACAAAACCTTGCTTCATAACCAAATACCATTCTCATTCTCATCAGCCTCAGCTATATTTTGTGTTTAGTGACGGTAAATGTTAGCATGCTAGCATGCTAAACTAAGATGGTGAACACGGTAAAAATCACACCTGCTAAACATCAGCATGTTAGCATGATCATGGTGAACATTTTAACATGTTGAAAACGCTCAACGCAGTGTTCAAGTACAGCCTGACAGAGCCGCTACTGTGACTGTAGGCTTTTAGTCTGGTTCCTAACCATTTTAACCTCTACTGTCTTTTTTATTTAGCTGTTTGCAAAGCATTACAGGTAGCCTGCCATGCCATGTAAGGTGGTGAAAAATCCCCACCTGGAAGGTGAAAGAGAGGTCAAAACCGACATCTCTATGTTCCATGTAAATGCTCAGTCAGAAAGGGGAGGATCTAATGTGAGGATGAAGGGAAGATTTCAGATGTAGCATTAATATCATCAACTATTCGAAACCTTTTTAATCACACAGACCACTGCCTCTAATTCAACTTCATGAGAAAAGCCCTGTTTTCCTGCTGCATTACAAACTTACAATACTGTAAAATGTTGTTCATCTCTGTGTTAAAAGACCTGCCAATCAGTTTGGGAGTGATAGAAGATTCCAGTCCTGTGTTTTGAATTTTTGATGGTGGGCAGGGCTGACCTTTGGTTTACATTTGGATCACAGACTGGGGCTTTAAATTATTTATGTCTTAACCTGTATGCAGCATTTTAATGTTTTCGGGCTGGTGCTAAAGTCAAACTACATTATACATTGTTTCGTAGTTTATCATATTTATAAGCTCATAATGTGCTTTGCATGTAAAATCTTAATCTACAGAAAAACTAGTAACTACAAACTTCAGATAATTTTTACATACTAATGCGCTAGAGTGGAAGAATAAAGTAGCATAAAATAATCATGTATGGCAATGTGGCCTCAAATCGTTAAATGCAGAACTTGAGTAAACACTCAACTTGAGTAACTCAAAAATGCACATGGCACAGCATCAAATGCTCTGGTAACAATATGATGATTCCCCCAATCCCAAGATAAAGACACCAAACAGCCCACTTATGTTATGACAGTTTATCCACCTGTCATTTTTGATGTGAAGATGTTTGATCTCAACTCACTTCTTGGGGCTGTTTGACCAGCAGCGTATATTGATATGTATGTCTGTAATATTGTCTCTGTTTTTCCATATGTGAATTTAAGGATGAAAAACAGTAACTTCTCTTTTATAAGACTGGCTCAGTGGATGGCAGCCAACAGTTATTAACATTGCTTGCAGAGTTTTACTAATGAGCAATTAATACATTGAACAGATACAGAGCACAGCGCATACCCAGGTAGAAAATGCAAGCTGGTGCCCTCTGTTCTGTGTTTGAGACTTGGTGGTGGTAAAAATAAAATCTTACCCAGACAAGGTTTATGGCACTGATGTATTCACAATCTAAATGCAGTTCAAGAAAAATGAACGAGGAAAAAAAGAACACCAACAAAAAACAAACTGTGAGAAGAAGGAAAGAAAGGAAGTCAGAAATCGACTCAAGGGGAGTCCTGAATATTGTATGTAAAGTTTTTTGAGAAACCTTCTTTCTTTCTTTTTTTTGTAAAATGAAATCCTAAATGAATCATCTCATTTTTTTGTTCATTTTCTAATTTTGTTTGAATTTCTTTGTGCATTTTGGTTACGCATATTTTTAGATTTATTAATTCATATCTAAATTTATTTTACCATTTTTCACATTCATCGGTGTTCAAGGTGTCAGTGGTGGAGACAGAATTAAGGTGTGTTGCTGCATCGCACTAAAGGCTGCACACAATTTTAGTACACTGCTCCGAGCGGGCAAACCCATAGAGCCCAGTATGAGGGGAAACCTGTGTGATACAGAAGTTATGAAAAGAAAATGAATAATATCCATTGTGTTGTGTGCCATGTAGTGTGTACCTTTCTTTTGGAAAAAAGACTAGTTTTGACTAGTTTTGAAACACACAAATATGAACCTATATTCTCATTAAGTTACATTCCAGCTTTAACTTTCATAATTACTTCCACACTGCATGGACACCCTTAGTGCACCCCCTGCCCCCCAGTCCAGTCCAAATGGGCTTGATTTACAGTGACTCAGACCACCCACTATTCTGTTAAGTCACTTTGGCCCAATTAATACCTGCTGGGTGATTTTATAAAAGTGCACAGGCGCAGAGAAACAAATTGAGGCCACAAAAAGTTGTTTTTTAATCAATTTCCAATTAAGAATTCATTCCTGTCCGTAGGAACACTGGTAATTGAGTCAAGGTGGAGGAAGTGAGGGCCTGAGAGGCGGGGCTGATCCTTCAGGGACCGTTCATTTCCATATAAATGAGCTGGTAAATGCCCGCCTGATCTTCGGGATTCATTACTGTCCAAAAGACGAAGACAAGAAATGACCACTTTGCTTTTTTACTTTAGAGTAGAGATTTATTTTCTTATTTCAAATCTGATAAAACCTCGCTTGATATTGCAGAGTGAAGATGATATGTGTCTAATAAGAAGCAGTTATACTCATCACCCCCAAGCAAACAAGAACCTTTAGTGGAAGAGATAATGGGAGTCACAATGAGTCCAAGGACGATGAGTCCAAATGGCCAACGGCGTTTCCTTGTAAGAACTATCCACTGAAATGAGTGAATTCAGGGCATTTACCTCACAAACAGTAAACAAACAGTTTGGTCAAACAAACAAACTGTGTGGGTTACAGCATTAATATTATAAATATGAATCTATAAAATATTCAATAATCAAATATTTTATTGGGAGGAAAACTGCACAAATACAGATGTAATCACTTAGAGTGATTTACTGGTATTATGTTATGTTGTAGTGGTACTGGTATTTATTGGTATTGATCCATTCACCCTTTACTGGATGGATCAATACAGCACATGTACGGCATGTTTACAAAGACAACAAAACACCATCACAGCTACTAAAACAACAGCTCTTTATTTCACCACCAAAATTTTATTATTCTGTGGCAATGATTACTTGTAATCACATATATAGCTTTATGTATGACATTATTGATGCTGATAAAAAAGTCAGTGTGGGTAATTTCATGTATCCATATTTTTTAAAATAATTTGGGCCTCTGCACTTTTTTTGCACATCATTAACTCAGGAAGCTCCATAGCAACACTACAGGAAGAACAATTTCTCCGCTTCAAGGTTTCAAGGCCATATTTTGAACTAGGCCAGTTAATATTGAAAACCCTGTTTACATGTCAGCGTTGTTTTCTTATCTGGTAATTAGTACAGAGAACTAGATACATAATTTTGACAAAGATGTCTGTTTACTTAAGTTACTTCATTTGGTTGTCATGGTAAAGGTCCCTTCTTTTGTTGCTTTCAATTGCTTGTGTGATGTCTTATTTTGTGTTTGAGTGTAGTTAATAAAACACCATCATAGATCTCATTGATGTTTCTCTCTTTTTGTTGTTAAACGACTGCAAATTCTGAATTGACTGCGGGTCTGCGATGCCATCCGCTAACTGTAATTTCGGGCAGCAGCATTGAGACCTTTGAGCAAATCTTTGTTTTGTTCTCGTGCAGTTATCTGAAACTTTGAACATGAAGCTATGTCAAGTGAAACGTCTGCAGACTATTGTGTTACCAATGGCAGATTTGGAGGAATGAGGAAGTTGGATTCTCAGTGCTGAAGTACTTCATGGTGTCTGTGAAAGATTGACAATCCGTGCATAAGATGATCAAACAAAATTCATTTCATGCACGAAAACTGAATTTCATGAATAAATTGTTTTGTTTTTTCAAAAGCTCCTTTTTTCCAATCCTAACTGTGAGCCCATTATTTTCACATGTATCCACTCTGGAAAGTGTCTTTCAAAAAGCTACATATTCTGTGGTGGAAAACATCATTTATCTGCATTGAGTGATGTCAGAGATACCTAAGGGGAATAATTACAGGAATCATTTTAGAAGCCATGACATCAAATTAGAGGACCATTCTGGACAATGGTTCAGCTGCTGGTTTGGTGACAATAATCTAATAATGTTTTTTTTGTTACTAGATGATGGTTTGAAAGTGTTATTGGTAAAATTGATTTTGGATGTTGCCAGAATTGTTCACATGATCCATTGATCAGTCTGTCATCAGCTCCTGCTTTGTCTGCTGAGGAACATCTCCATTGTATTCCTCTAATCATTTACTTTTAAATGCTTTTTAGGTCAGAGAAACAGAAAACTGATGTGTTTTGAGACATTCTTAGACCTTAATTATTTATTGGCTGCATCCACCCAACAAAGCACCACCACAAATCCAGGATCTAATTTAGCCATCTGGTACAAGTAAAGTAGTAGTTGATTTAGATTGGATTTATAAATTGTATTAAATCTTTTATCTCAGGTATTTCTATTTCTTTCTGTGGCAGGAAGTGTCTCCTCATTCTTCAGTTATATAACATAACAATCCTGGTTTACTTATAGAAAAATACCTGTACAGGATGCCTGGTATTATATTTATTTCTCACTTTTACTGTCAAACTATTTATCTTATTCAATTTATCACATTTTCTTTTCACTGAGGCCTGTTTTTATGTTGGTGTTTAGATGACAGATTGGATCTTTACATCATTTGTGACCTTGACTACAGCTCCAGTAACAGCCTATGACCTGCAAGAGCCGGTAGGGGGCACAGTGAGGGGGCAGTAGCCAGCTGTGACCTTGATCCTGTGTAACCACCACAGCATATTACTTTGTCACTTCTCAAACATACCTTTATAAATCAGTTAAGGAATCATACATTGAATGTTATGTGAGACAGAGTCAAGTTCATGACATATTTTCAGGGCAAAGGGAGGGACACTGTTGAAAAATGTAATTCTTTGAGACAGCATATCTGGCTGTTTCCCTCCATAAGAATCACCTTTTACCTTCACATATAACAGATTGTAGTAGCAGTGTTCTTTGGGCTTGATGACTGAAACTCCACTGAGTGAGAGACAAAAAGCTCTAGACTTATAAAAACTGAGAGACTATTATCTAAAAAATAATAAAAGTGTCTGAAAATGATAAATAGTCAGGCAGACTTATAGTATAATTCCTAATAAAAGCTACATATGCATGCTGTGCAGGCTGTTACTTGTAGAACTGCAGTTTATCATTTTGAGGTACTTGTTTTATGGCTTCCCTTTCTAGTATACAACATGACAAGGTTAACTTACAGAAAAAGATACTTGAACTACTTTATATTTCTGATAATAGAAAAATCAGTTATTCTTACAGTATATGTTGTCCACAGCCGCGTATTTCCCCTTCGATTCATGAAATCCCTGCAGCATCTGAAGGCAGCAGGACAGATATGTTGAGAAATCTGCAGCTTCTGATTTGAGAAGTGCTGTGCCAGAGCGCAGTGCCATTACGCACGGTCATTAACTGTGTTTACCTTCATTAGCGCGTGCAGATGTCACCAGGCTGCTACAAATAACCACATACACCTCTCCACACTTCAGAATAGTCCGTTATAACTCGATAAGAGACGCCAGATTACAGGAGTTCATTATGCCTGTGCGTCCTGACCTCCTTTCCAGCATTTTTTCAGCAGTTTATGTTTTATTCTTGAAATGCATGACTGTGTTAACACTGTTGTGTCACATTTGGGATGTGATGTGACAATTTACAACACAAAATACAGTAGAATTAAGACTAAAAAACTTTTATTTGAATTGTATAGCCTCCCAAGCATGTTGTCCATTGTCTATTCACATGTATATTTGAAGTGTCTGAAAAAATAGTCCTGTTTCTTGCTTGTGTTTACATTCAAATTGATGTAAAGAAACCTTAAAAGCCCCATAAAAATTGAATACATTTTATTTTTGCCTTTATTTCATTTTTGTCTAATGTCATTCTGTTAAAAGACCTGTCAATGATTTTATATGACAATGCATGAGTTGTGTCTGTTGTGTCTGAGAGGCAGATGAAGTCAAACAAAAAAAGTATAAATGGTGAGAGAAACTGCAGAATCTGCAGGCCGGTGCTTGTGCATCATCATTTGTAAATGTCAAGTGACCCCTTTAAATTTATTAAAAATAATAATCTGCTGTTTGGTGTCATATATAGAGGCTGATAAAGAGCTCATGGTCACTGAGATATTTGAAATATGGTCTGATTTATGGAGATAAGGCTGGCAGGATTATTGTAATGTGCCCAGGAAGTGTTAAATTTTATATAAGTTATTACAGCTGGTCTGCATTAAAGCAGTTCGATGAAAGGAAGAGACCCTACATTTACCCATAATTAGAATAGAATGATTTGATTCGGAGAAAAGCAGCAAATTGGAGTTCAAGATAAGACATTTAAATTACTGAGAGCAAAACCATCTCTAACATTTTCATATCATTACTCATCCTTTTGCTGAACACAGATGAACGACTGGGTGTTTTGACTTGATTGATGAATCATCGTTCCATTAAGTCGAGTAAAGACAGTATCACATCATGCTCTGGTACAATTTCTAATGGAGTGAGACAAACATTCGGCAGCACAGGGTTCATGTGAACACACAATAGAGATGGGAATGAGTCACACTTTAATGAATAGTTGGTTTCCTGAGGGGCCTGAAACTTTCATTTTGCCAGGAGACAGAGACGAGGCTTTTATTTGGTGGCATAGAAACAAGTCCCTCTGTTGGACAACCGTTGGCTTGATGAGTAAGTGACGTCAACACCATGGGCTCATGGGACTTTTCCCGCAGGGCTCGGTGGTGGGTGGAGGAGGAGGTGTGAAGCCAGTGTGGCACCACACATAGAAAAGGAAACAAAAAAGTCAAAAAAGAACGATATGTATTGCTAGCGACATATATATTAAAGTCCTAGCAGGATATAATTAAGAATCAGCAGTTGCCCAATCATCCAATTAATGTCTAATCGGCTGACCGGCATCACATGTGAGAACGAAGCAAACAGACATGCAGAACTGATTATATTGGTAATGTTCCTAACTGTAAACACAGTCAACATATTTCATTTCAGTGATCGGAAGAACAATTAGATGAACATGTGATGTTGAACATACATCATATTATACTCTTATTTGACAAATTTAACTTTACGGTAGGTCAGTTTTTATGATGCAGAATAAAGGAGCAACTGCAGGCTAATGAACAAACATAAACAGTATATATGTGCGCTTTACTAGAGACGTTCAATTAGTAATAGCTGGTATGACATATATTGTGTTTTCAAAACAGACATTAGCCATTTTTTGACAAAAATAAAGCCGTGATACTGAGAGAATTATTGGTCTCTGCATACAGCAAAAGGCACCTGTAGGCTATAACCCGTGGTGCATATGAAAGCTGTCTTTTTGATGTAACTATTTGATCTCTTTTTTTATATACAAAATCTTACAAGTGAAGGCTGGAGTAACAAAAAAGAGAGCCCCTTCCCTGCACTCCAAAAACCACCCATCCCTTCAGCAACAGCTGAAGCAGTGCAAAAACAACATAATGACATGTTATAGACTTGCAGTTCTGTCTATTGAAACAGATACAGTAGGAAGGTAGTCTTCTACTGGAAAATACTGTTCAGGTCAGCTTCCTGCTGTGATGGCCTATAAACAGTTTATCAACACATTCAAGTCAATAAACACAGACATTGCGACACCTCTGGTTGCAACTGTGTGCATAACGGTATTTGCTCTTGCGAAATGTAGCACTGGCTGGTGTTTGGTTGGATAAAGCGGACAATCAGCTGATTGGGCATGCATTAATTTTGTGTAACATCTGAATTACAGCAAGCTTCCTTGCATGAAAGAATACCATTTCATATTCATTGAATTACTACTGTTTAATGAAAACCATTGCTTCTCCTTCTGTTTGAACCTTGATCTATGTGAACCAGTGATCAGCCAAGGAGCTTCAATGGAGGAGAGGCTCGATATATATTATGTACTGTAGGAGGCTGGCTTCTATCTGCAACAACAAAGATGAGATAATTGCTGGTGGATAAAAAGTGGAACTGAATATTGTTAAATAATCCATTACTTACAGCAGGCTACACTGTGGTGAGCAGATGATAAGGGAAAACAATCAGGACAACATGGAGGTGCCACGTATACATAATATACAATATACAATATATAATTCAAATATAAATTCTTTGATGTGCAAGAGAAATGGGAGAGACAACACCCTTGTCTGACAGAAAGTTGGTCAAAACAAAAACAAATGCATTGGACTTATTTTCACTCATTATCTGTGTTTGTCCTCAGTGAGAGGGAAGGGAACAGACAGAGAGTGAGTTTCCATTCAGAACACACACCTAACATGTTAATGTTCCTGCTTGAACCATCATTCTAGCTTGGTAACAATTTTCACAACAAAACAAAAATTCAGTATTATTATCAGGACAAACACTGTCCCTGCTGGAACACCGAGACTAATGTTTGCAAATTAAAACTCTCCTGATTTAATGGGGATATCTGGTCACCCTCAGTACAAGTTAGCAACAGGTACTGTGTAATAAAAGGTCTGCTGTTATGGAGACAAGATCTGCTTTTTATTTCTCCTTACACAATAAACTGAGGACACTGTGTAACAACTAAATACTACACAATAGTGACTATAGCTTTCAGAGAAATTTCATTTGAAACACTAAAAATGTATTATTATTTCTAATTAAGAGAACGATACAGCTGGAGTGAAATCACTCAGAAGCTAATCAGCCATGAGCAGGTGAGTGTTAGCCCCAGGTCCCCACGGAGAAGGGAATGATCAGAGGTCTTGGAAGGTCATGCCATTGGTCTTTCTGTCAATAGTCCACTCAAATCAACTCTCATGGGTCACTTTGCTTGAGGCGGAGCAGTGATACATTATGACAAACAGAAGCACGTGACTATAAATGCATAGATTCCTCTCTTTCACAATTTTCAAGCTGCAAGGACTTGTGGGATATTGTATGGTGTAATGTCACAATATCAATACCATATGTCATTATTGGTTGTAGGAGTAGTATCTGTTGTCACCTTTACATGCACTGACATAAAAACACACACACTGTCTGTGTTAAATGTGTTTTGTTCTTGTTCTTTGTTACAATGTAATGTGTGTCTACCTTTTGTTTCACAGGAGAATCCCTTAACCTACTGGAAATCTTGGAAAAGGAAACAGGAGCATTTTGAATATTGTTTACACAACAAATCAGTTAGTAAGCGATTGTTAAAAATGTGGTTAGGTGTAGTTCGTTTACATCCAAATAATCTTGACATGTGCTTTGCTCTAATGTGATAATGATCATATGTTTTATATTTTTTAAGGTTTTACTGTTGAAGTTGAAATTGTGTTGGATATGTTATAATTATTTAGATTGATTAAAGCCAGTTAATTGGTAAATACGTGAAAATTTCCTATCAGTATGCCTTCACTACAAACACAGACAAAATAAAAAAAGCATAGTCTCAACCTTGAACACTAAACTGTTCTCATAACACAGGGTGAAAAGCAATTGATATTTAGTCACATTAGAGATACATGATGAATGTCAATGCTGGCCGTAAAGAGGTCCATTCTGTATGTCAGGCCAAAACAGACACACCTCCTCAGATGCATTACTGTCCTTGGCTGGTGAGGATGAGCATGGGGACTCTCATGAATAAATAACATGAATAATGGTGGTTCTTTTCAGAACTGATGGAAAATGCTTCCACAAAAGGTTAACAGCATCTAAATAAGGACAGATGTTTGTCATGGTTGCTGCGATAGGAGCTCGGCATGGTCAACATCAGCAGAACAAACACTCAATTCCTGTCTCTTTTTTTTATGTACACAGCAATCTCCTGCTTGTCTTTTGTGCTACACTCAAGTTGTTTTTCTTATTCTTCCTATTAGTCCTTCACTGACTCCACCAGCATCTGTTTTTTGTTTTGATAGAAAGAATAGAAATATGGAAAAACTGTGAAATTTTAAGATTACATCAGTAATTTCCATGTCAAAATGTTTATTTCCATACAAGGGCAGCTGTGGATGTGATGTTTTTTGTACATTTTTTTAAGCAGAACATACTTTTTTTTGTTCAACCAATGCATGATCAAGTAAATCAATTTAACTGAAAAACTGACCTGTCAGTCCCAGTGACTCAGAAGGCAGAAATTGGGGTTAGAAGACATTAAAGCAATACATCTTCATTTTGGGAAATATGCTTATTTGCTTTGAATTAGATTAGAATTGATATCGCTCTTGTATCTGTTTAAAATATAATGTTACAACCAGCAGCCAACTAGCTTAGCTTTGCACAAAGACTGGAAACGGGGAAACAGTGAACTGGCTCTATCAGAAGGTAACAAAATCCACCTACCAGCTTCTCTGGAGCTCACCAATTAATACATCATAATCCATGCAAAAATGGCAGTGTAGAAATGACAGGTTGTTGTGAATAAGCATATATCCTAAAATGGAAAACTACTGTTTTAATGACCAAGCACACAGGACATTTGTAAAAAGCTAACTACCCAAGTGTGAGAGTAGCATTGTCCCCAGGACAGGTTGTAGTGACCCATGTGTCTCCCCTGATACATACAGTAGAGAGATACCAAGCACTTCTTTTTAGAAAGAAGCGCTTACCAGGTGGGTCTAACATGTGGGAGTTGTCAGTTCCTCAGTTAAAGATGTACTAGCCTATTTAATACTGCTGTTCAGCTATGTTGAATTTTGCACTGTTGGTGGTAGTACTTTCCATCTAACTGTTGCATATAAATGGTTTGTGTTAAATAGAAAACCTAATCTGTCATTAGATTTCTTTCCACACACCTCCCAACAACACACACATAGATGAATGGATGGATAGATTCAACAGTATTTACTTCTCAAGAGCTCTCAGATTTATTGAAAGATGGTGGTGAAAACAGAATTACATGCTGAGTGAAAGACAGACAAATGGGGTCGATTATTAAGTTGTTAATCTTCAAGAGTGACAGAGACATCTCCAATCAATCAATCCATATGTAATCTTCTCAGGCAAACCTTGTGAAGCATCAGTCATTACAACCTGCCTTTGTCAGTCCCCACCCACACATGTACTCATAATAAAAACAAACAAACAAACAAAAAAAAAGCCATACACCACCACCCCCAACCCACCTCAAATTCTGCTCACTCCCTGGATGTCAGTCTTAATTCCCTCTCTGTTCAATTATTCCCTTTCTTTCAAAAACAAATGAGCTCACATGCATGTACAATTATTTGTGTCACAATCAATTGACTAAATGCAGGGAGAAGAAGACATAATAGAGAAATCCTGAGAAAATAGCTGACAATCATCTGCGAAAACCCCAGTATCCATGTTTGAAATTATTAAAGCTCAACAATCTATTATCACCTTGTTGTATGACATACTGGATCTTCAAGGTCTCAGGTTTTTTTTTATAGCTTTATGGATTCCCAGCTGAGTTCTGTTCACCCCCCCGGTAACCTCCCCACCCATCTCTCCATACTCAGGCTTGCCTTGGCAGATCAATGGCACAGCGTGGGATTAGGTTTTTAATTGAGCTGTTCTGAAGGGCGGGGGTTGTTTTAATGAGGCCAGGTCCTGTTTTCATCCTGACCTTTCAGGCTCTGCCCTACAGGTGTCCATCCTCTAACTTAAAAGGAATGTATGGGCTTGTAGGGCTACCCCAGAGGTGTCAGACCTCAGCATGCTCCTCTGCAGAGTTTGACATTTTCCCTTGAATCTAATATGCCCAGTAGATTTTTTTTTTTACCCATTACACAGGGCCCGGTGTACCCATCGGTACAGTGCTATCCTCCAGCAAGATGAACAGGATGTTCTGCGGTAACATGTATAAAAAGCACTTCAGGTGCACACAATGTTAGATAAGTCAAGTTCAAATGTAGCTTGGAGCTCAGCTGACTAATTAACTAATTAACTTGTGGACTTTTGTGTTGATGTTATATTGGAGCAAGTTTCTGCTCGTCGTATTGCATTTAACATTTTTCACAGCCCAGAACAGAAAGGGGACCACATGTGACTTTAACATAAAAAGGATATCAAGCAAAATACATTTCAAGCAAGAACAATGTCAAGTGCATAAATCAGTAACATCAATAGTTTGTGCAGTGCATAGGTGAGTGGGTAATATCAAGTATAAAATTAACAAAAGTTTAAACCTAATCAACGAGGCAAACTATTAGCAGAAAGGGAGAGAGGCTCCTTTAGCTAATAAAGTGGAGGAGAGCCAGCAGGTGTTCTTCCAGTACCAGTCTCCTTGAAGCTGCTGTTAATTAATCTCTGGCCTCTAGAGTGGAATGCAAAGTTATGGCTCATTTGTTGGAAAACAGTCGCCTACTTAAATATCCAGCAGACGTCGAGCAACATTAGCATTCATTTGGAATCATGTTTCTGGCCATCTGCTGAAGTCCAATAGTAACTCTTTTTTAGCTCTGTTTTGGGCATCATTAACTCCCGAGAAAAGTTTGGACTGTCAGGTGCTGCAACATCCAATTAGTAACTTTGCTGTCTGCCCATTTGATACCGCGATACCGGGCAGATAGCATACAGTTTCAGAGCTTCTCCTGATTATTGATGAGTTGCAAGCATGTGGTAAATGTAAAACCAAAAGCAGTCAAAGTTTTTAATACGCCCAGAATCAACTGCAACAACCTACTTGAAAAAGTACTGTGATTATAAAAGCCAGTATGTGTAGAATTTGAACATTTCTGACTTCAGCATCCCCCTAGTTGTAAAACAAAAACAAAAAACAACAACAAAAAACAAAACAAAAGTAAAACTGTGTTATATTGTGCCCATACACACATAATAATTCTAATTTGTATGTTGTAATTTTCAGGGTCAGATAGAAGAACATTTTCATTCTACTGAAAACCACAAGAAAAAAATCTAGTTTGAGGATTCTCAGGACAGGCCAGAAATAGGTATAATTTGGGATGCATTCAAGGCATACATAAGAAGAATAATTTTAGGGTTTACAGCAAAAAGGAAAGTAGACTCGGAAAATGAAATAAATAAACCTTAGAGAAAAACACAATATACAAGTCAATAGTAGAACATTAACCAAATTACAGGAATTGAAATTAAAACTGGACAGCTTTTTACTCAAGAAAGCTAACGACTTTAGACATAACTCCAACAAACTTATATTTCTGCTAATAAATTAGGTAAACAGCTAACCTCATTAGTCAAAAAGGTTCTAAGAGACAACCCATATCTCTAAAAAATAAAACACTAGATTTATAGAAATAATATGATCATTAATGAAGAATTTAAATTGTTTTATGAGAACTATATACATCAGAAATAAAAGAACAGGACCCTCTTCCCTTCCTTAAATCACTTAATTTGAAATGCTTATCAGTGGAGCAAAAAGAGGAACTTAATAAGGACCTTACCTGCACAGAAATTAAATCTGCTATTAATAATTTTCCTTTAAAAAAAAGCCCCAGGAATGGGTGACCTCCCAATAGAATTTAATTCAACATTTTGGTCAAGTATAAATTGTCTTTTTATAAAAGTCATAAATTATGCCCAAAAAAATCACATACTCCCACAAAGTACATAGCAACTATTTCTGTAATACCGAAGCCAGGCAGAGATTGTGATAGGCCTTCTGATTTCAGACCTATTAGTTTAATCAACTGTAATAAAATATATATTACTAAAGCCACAAATAATAGACTAGTACAAATCTTACCAAATCTTATCCATCACAATCAAACCGGATTCATACAAAACAGAGATTTCAAAACCAATACAACATGTCTATTTTTAATACAGCATGCAAAGAAGTACAAGAAGGATTTAACACTAATTGCGGTTGATACAGAAAAAGCTTTCGAGTGACTTGAATGGTCTTATCTTTATAGTGTTAAGAGGTTTAAGACTTTCCAGTGAAATCTATTAATATGGTGAAAATAATCAAAACATCACCAAAGGCACAAGTATATACAAATGGAATTCTTTTAGAACCCTTTGAGCTCAATGATGCCCCTTATCGCCCTCACTGTTTGCTTTAGCAATTGAACTTTTAGCTCAAAAAATTAGACAGACAGAAAAAATAAGTGGCATTACAATTGGTAAGAAGCAATACACACTTAAGATAAGTATGTATATGTTTGCGGGGTGGGGATGCAAACATATACAATCATGTAAAGACAGCCGTATGTGACTGTATAGTACTTTGTGGATAAACTCAAACAGGGTCAAATCATTAAATCTGATTTCTTGAAGAAATGACAATCATGTAAAAAGTTGAAATATTGAATGTATTGTATTCAGACCCTTAGTCACTCAAAAATAAAATAAAAAAAATTAATCAAATTTTTATCATTTAATGTAAGTAATGTTGCAGCCTATAGTGGAGGACCTTAATGTAAATGCGGCCTATTGACTTTTAGACCTGTTTCATGTATTATTTCACAATATTGGGAACATTTTAAATGATCACATTACGCAAAAGTAAAAAGAAAAACTACACAATGTAAAGGTAAAACAAAAATAAAAGAAAATCACACACTAGAGAGTTGTGAAGATTCATGTGAAATGGTTACAACTGATGATTTTTTACTCCAATAAATATTGCTCAAAAAGAAAGCAGAAACTACAGTGGGCACCACTTGCCATGGTGCCCACTGTATTTCAAAAGCTCTGTTTTCTCTAAATGCCAGGCCCACATCAGTATTCAGACTTTGGCTTTGAGGTGAAATTGTCCCCATTATGAGTAGGTGACCCAGTGCTGTGGGTTATTGTGGTTACATCAAAGCAGTCATTATTTGGAAAGCCACATAACAACAACTCTATATCCTGCTGGAACACATCTATAAAAGTAGTTGGAATGTGTTTGCCCAGTAGGGAATGCCTCAAGAAATAGCTGTCACTTGGATGTGACCTGACAAGACAGGAAAGGTCTTACTGAGAAGATATGAGGATCATGAAGTGGAATGGAATAAAATAATTTTTTCCCTTAAAAGGCCCATTTAGCTTTCCCTGTTGCAGGATTTTCCTTTTCCATTTCTCTGCTGTATTCATTGTAATAATTTTGGTGATCCCCTGACTGCGCCATCATCAGGTCTAAATCTCAATTTGTCTAATACTTTGGTTTATGATCAAATATCTTCTAAACTAATGACATTCCCATCAGCCTCAGCTTTAGTTTTAATTTAGTGCTAATTTGGCAATGTTAGCATGCTAACAGGCTAAACTAACATGTTAGCATTTATATCAAAGTGCTGCTGTGCCCAAGTTAAGTCTCCCAGAGCAACTAGCATGGCTGCAGACTCTTCATACAGTCTTATTTTTGTCGTTTTTTTGGCACCTTTAGAAAATCACAAATTGTAAAAGGGGGAAATTAAGTGAGAAACATATTTATAGTATATGGTGTACATTTTTCAAAAGAAAAATGCATTATAAATATTTGTCCCAGAATTTTAATCCATCTGACATCCTGCAATCCAGTAATACTGTGTGACATCAGTCTGAAATCAAGTATCTTTTTGCACATATTTCACATGTATTTGAAATTTATTTTCTAAATATTTGTAAAAAATATTTTTATCACTACTTTAGTATAATAGACATTATATACATTATATACAATTAAAGTCAGATAAAAATGTGATTTTCTTGTTCCTTCACTTGTGTTTCAGCTTCACTGTGTAGAATCTTAAATCTGAGTTTAAGACGGGTACCTACGTGCATGATTTGTGACATCACAACTTCACAAAAAGCCAATGCTGGTCCAGTATGCAAATTACAGGTGTGATATGGAAACTCCAAACCTCCAGTGCACATAAACTGAGAATGGACTATAGTTAAGTAGGAGATATCTTGTGTCCAGCTGTTAATAAAATATTAACAGCACATACAACATTTGCATATTGTATGTGCAGTATTTTTCTATGACGTAAAACATCACTGGAGGGGATATTTAAACTTATTTGATTTTAAAATAATTTTGAAATACAAATAAAAGCAAAATCCCAAGAGGAATAAAAACCATTTTTCACAGCACTGAAAATAACTGATGAGAGCATCATATTTGTTTTCCTTTAGAAGGAGAAATGTGGCAGAATCAATGGCCACTTGACACAGTGGAAGTAGCAGCTGATAGGAGGCATTATACTGTGTAGAGAATAAAAGCAAACATATGTCATGAACAGCAAAAAAGGTATTAATGAATATATGTGAATAAAATTCAAATAACTGATAAAAAATGTATGCATAAGTAGGAACACTCTTTGTTCTCTTCTCTCTAATAAATATTTAATTAAAGTTTCAAATCTTTTGTTGCTCAGATCTTTGAATAATGATTCAGAACTGTCGTAATTATGGCTTTTGTCACAAATGCCACAGTCCCCCCTTACTTATTACAGATTACAGTTGCTAGCAAGTCTAAATGTTGGTACACAATACTCATGTTCATCACTCTGTACACAAATTATTACACTTCCATGCACACTGTTGATACTGCAGTATCTTTTATTACAGATTGCTCAGAATAACAAATGTTTTACTGTTAACCACAACAATTTACCCATAGCTTCCTTTTGTATTTAACATTTGCCTGAGATTTTAAATCCAGTCTGTGGTCCTATTTCAGAAAAAAAAAAAAAAAAAAAAAAACCCAGAAAATATTCAGCTTACCACCTTGTCTACACTGGCAGCGTAGTGAAAGAAGCAGCAGCTTCAGTCATCTGTCAGTGTAAAACTGCACGCGTTCAGCCACAGTACTGTTTTGCACTCGGCATTACTCACAGCCCAATACACATCAATGTAGTTACGAGCTTAAGTCAGAATAAAACAGACTTAAAGCATAGAAATATAAGTAGACAGCTGTATTGATTCAAATTGAAGCAAATTTGTTTTGTCAGACATACACGAGACGGATGACTGAAAACGTGGCTGAAACAAGACTGGTGTGGACAGACAGTTAAATTTACAGCTGAAATGAAAATAAAAAACATATTGGCACTTTGTGCACAGATTTCAGCTGGCTAGCTCCCTTCTTGCTTGTTGACTTTAGAAAATACTTGGGACAGAATACTAAAAGTGTGTTTACTTATGCAACACTGTCAAAGAGTGTGATTGGTTCTATAATGAAAGAGCATGAAGCTGGGTGTAAATACTTCTTGAGCAGCATCTTCCTCTTGAAAAGTTGGTCTTACAAACTTACATTATATTGACAGCTGACGTATATGTGCAGGACTTAAATGTCAATCCATCAAATTGTTTTGCTGTGTGTGTGTGTGTGTGTGTGTGTGTGTGTGTGTGTGTGTGTGTGTGTGCATATATATGTGTATATAGTTGTATGTATGTGTTCAGAAGTACATATCCTGGAAGAGGTTTCGTCCCATTTCAATGTAGGCCTCCTTCTCCTGTGCAGACATCTGCTCTACTAGCTCTGGCCTCTGGCTCACTTCTCGGTATGAGAACGACCGGCCTCCCACCATCACCATTGGCTCATCTCCCACCTCCTCAAAGTCATCATCCTCCTCCTCCTCCTCCTCCTCCGCGCCCCGATACTTAGTAGCTGTGGCAGCAGGAGGACCTGAGGGAGAGTCATCATCTGATTCGCTGGTGTCGCTCTCTGAGTCGCTGGCATTAGCCGTGACGGAGGTAAGCCCCTTGGCTGCAGCACTTGCTCCGCCTCCACCTGCTGCTGCCACACCCCTCTTCTCATGGATGAGCAAGGCACGCATCACCTCCTCATTTTCGTCTGCCTGACCTATTCCAAGACCAGCTGCTCCATCTTGGGCTCCAGGTACAATGTCTCCACCTGTGGAAACATACATTTCTTAATTAGAAATAAATCCAACCCTGAAATTATTCTCTCTTAACTTCTTCTGGAATTTAGGTTTAGGCTGCTTTTGAACATTTTTAATTATTTTCAAATTGTGCCTCGAACAAGACATCAAGGTCTTATGATGTGGTATGGTGGGTCCATCTAGAATCCTATCTCATAACCTAATCAAGCAATACTTAGAGTATTACAGGTCACTCTCTGAATAAAAACTTAATTTTAAACTAGGGCTGCATGATATTGGAAAAAACTGACATTGCGATATCTTTTTTTTTTTCTGTGATATGTTGTATGTGTGTGTTTCTTACATTAGGGCACAGACCAGCCTGTGACAGTAATTTTTTTACTTTTAACCAGCACCGGCATGAGTTGCTGCTGATAACGAGAGTACACGCACTCAAAAGCCGCCTCATGTAACTGAACACCTGCCTCTAGCACAGCGATCAGTTCGCTATGTGCTCTGGTGAAGGGGTGCACTTGATCAGTTTATCAAACAACCAAAACAGGCAGTGCTCATTTTCAGTTAGGGTAGGCAACTAGTGGGGCCTGCTGTGTATCCAAGAGCCCTTAAATCAGACTAAATTATGTAATATCAGCTGGAGTTTTCCTTTTGTATCAAGCAGCAAAAAAGTTGTAGCTTGATGTGTTCAAATTAATTTGCCTTACTTGACATCGCATGTCCTGCAATGTGATTATTGCACATGCGCACATCGCGATGTCAATGCTGAAATGATCGCGCAGCCCTATCTTAAATCTTCATCATCTTTAGATGCCATTCCTGTTATTACAGACAGATGCACAGAGACGCACCTCAGAGACAGGACGCTTGGAACGCATAATTCTTGTAATTTCCACAAGAACGGATATCATTAATGAGGAATCCTTGCTCAGCCATGCACTAATCAAGCCTCTGATTATTTCAATTATGCAATTACGGTTCAATAGCAGTCTGGCCAGGCCTGACTGCTTAACTTGGTGAAGGACTCTGGGAGAGGGAGATGACCTGAGATGGCCAGTTTCAACTACAGAGAGAACAGGGATTGAAATTTAAGGTCAGAGAAGGAAAGTCAAAGGTTAGGGTCTGGGTTGGGCTTGTTGCAGTCCACCCAGACAATCACTTTACCATTTTCTGAAAAACCAAGTACAACCAATAACAATTTATGGTTGTAATGTCTTATTGAAGTCTGTGTGTGAAATGTCTGTCCATTAATTACATTTTCAGGTACAACCAAGCTTCTCTGTGTTGAAGCCTTTGTTAAATGTTCAATATGTAGGCTTGTGGACACCTTTCGAAATTCATTAATGTGAGTATTTGGTGGAGTATGGCAGAACTGTGTGTGAACATTTTCTCACTGCAACAAGCCTAGGATTTAAAAAGACCCTTGATAGAGCAGAGGACATAAACAAACTTGCAGACAGGTCAGAGGGGATGAATCAATGGGCTTTCAGACCAGAAACACAATTGTACATTGCCTGTTTGACTATGATAGACAAGATGGTGGTAAAAGTGTGAGATATACAATTCTCCATACTGGCTCACAATATTAAATTCTCCAAGAAACTAAGGCACTAAAAGCAACACATATGTAAATTGTCTTGATTTCCACAGACAAGACAGTCACCAGAATAATGTGAAAGACATTATAATTGCACATAAATTCTACACATAGTAACTTAATCACTGGGTGTATTGAAAGAAAACCTCACTTACGGCTCTTGAGGATATCAGGCTCGCTGTAAGCCCCCTGCACGGTGCTCTGGGTCAACCAGACGGGCCTCTCTTTAGGTGCCTTGCCCTCACTGGCCTGCTTCTGCTGGTCTTCCTGCTCCTCCATACTGATAACCACATTCTGGGTGTACAAGTCAGCATAGGATGAGCCTTTATTAGACCAGGCTTCACGGTGTGGGCCGCCTGCAGAGTTTCCTGCTGATGCTGCAGAACGTTCACGGCTAGGTGAAAGGAAAGTGTGTGAAAAGTCAGTAGGTGATATGGGTCATCCTTTTTTAACTGAAATTAAGTGCAGGTGATAGGCTGACCTGAATGTTAAAACTTCTACAGAATGCTGAATTTTGGGTAATTGCACTACACTTCATTCTTTGATTTCATGCCAGTGGACTGGCTTTTTACTGGCTTGATAGTGAAGAAACATTGTGGGGGAAATATTTGTGTTCCCTGGGTCACTCTCTGGTCATTCTCCATCCTGGAGTAGGTCATGACCTGTCTCTTTCAGAGCGGTTCATCTCTCTGTCTAAGAGGTTGGCTGGCGTAAGCAGCTGTCTTGATAAGGCTGGCTGGGTCCTATGGCAACCAAGGTCGGGTGGAGATATGCTGTGCTTTGTGTAGACGGTCAGACTGGTTTCCTCTTAGTACTGATAGCATGTGACCTGTGTACAGACTATGTGAGGTTCAGTTACGTTAGTAGGCATAGTGTCTTGTTTGTACCCAATAGAGGCATAGATGAGTGAAATATAACCTTACTTGGACAGGTAGTGAGGGTAAGGATTTGGTGAAGGGCTTAAATACTCAGAATTGAGTGGCATTGCACAGTGTTTTCACTTGTACTTTAACTCCGTTATCCTTGATTGAACTTCAATAAATATTCCTGCGTAAGACATCCCTCTGGGTTAACCAGCTCTCCATCAGTTCCTTCACACACATTTGTGAGAGATTAAGTTTAATAATGCACCTCTGCTGGTAATTCATTTGTGCAAATATCCTTGAATGAACCTCAAAAGCTGAATTAATAATTGTATACATGGAAATGCATTCAAGCTAAATCACAGAACTGTTTCAATTTTGGATTACTTCTGTGGCTTAATAGAATAAAAAGCCATTGTGGCACCAAACGTTATGAAGCTGGACCATTATTGCTGTAAAGAGAGGTGTACTCTAATCTGTTTTTAATGAAAGTGCCCCAGGATGTTACTCTTGAAGACTGATTTTATGCTGACTGAGGGGAATAAGTGGTGTATTTCTGTGAGACTTGTCAGAAACTGACCTCTGTTTGAGGGCAGGGATCTCAGTAGGCTCTGGCTCTAGCAGGTCATGGGACAAGTTGACATCGTCAGTCTCGCGTAGCAGTGCATAGATAGGTTCAATCTGCTCATTGAAGCGTGCCACCGGTGTCCTGGCATCAGGACAGACAGACTCATCCTCTTCTACCTCGGTCTGGCAGAAGGTACAGCGAAATGTACCTGTGGGTAAAGACGGAAAACTACTTAAAACAAGAAAAAGGCGAGGTTCAGCTAACATGCCTGGCTAAAGCAGCCATCATGTAATCACAATCTAGGGACAAGCCTCTTAGGCATTGCTTTTGCTCTTAGTCCAGGAAGGAGATCTTTTCAAAAACCACTCATAAATATGAGTAGTTGGCAAAGTGTTGACTTTGCGTCACACTAAAATGAACACACATTCACAACTTGAGATAAATGTATAGTCACATACACATACACGTACTGCCTCACCGTGTATGTTCCCTCTTAATTTTGAGATATAAATCACACACTGTATGAGAATGCCAGCTATTCCTGGGGTCAAAAGGTTTATCACAATGAACCATCACATGTATGCTGTTGTACAGGGCAACTTGTATAATTGACATTTTGGATTCAGTAACCCATTCTGTGATACCCTGGTCCCATGCTACACTCAACAACTAGCTGAGAGGTTTACAAAAACATACTTCATTCCAACACCTCCTAAACAAAACACACATTATTTACTAGGCATGTCCTGATCAAGTTCTTTTGGGCTCGATCCAGATCAGAGTCCTTTAATTTTGGGTATCTGCCAATACCAATATGGAGAGGAGCTTTGTAACACTTGCAGGCTGAGGTGGACAAAACAAAAAGTACAGTAAAGAAAGGATCTGTATTTGATCTGGTTTGTTTTTGCCGATACAGATCCACTGAAAAGTATGTCCGGATCAGCTCTGGACATCCCTACTTACATAACAGTAAGCCACAATTCTCTAGGCCATTGGTTTTCCAATTGGTGGGTTACAGTCCAGAAGGGGATCACAGCTCCACTTTGGATCAAACAATCTAGAAGATTAACACATTTCCACACAGCATACTAATTTTGAAGTACCATTTCCACCTGCAGAGTGACTGATGGTGTTATGACAGGCCATACAAGCTTTAAGTCAGGTAGCCTGGCTAGCAAGGATACCGAACCTTAGTCCTACAAATGTACGTGTTCCTCAGATGAAGGAACGTATGACAGGAATTCAACTTTTTCCTTACAAGTGTGTGATATAAAGTGAAGTTTTGGTTGTTTTTTGAGAAACTGCACTTTTCTTTTCCAACTACATTTTGCACACACACACACACACACACACACACACACACACACACACACACACACACACACACACACACACACACACACACACACACACGCTTTGCTGGCTGATTTCAGTGTCAATAATGAGAACTGTTTCAGCATTAGCATAGACCCCATGTCTACCTTTTGTGTGTGTATGATAAAAAAAAGTGTGTGTGTGTATGTTGGGGTTTGATGGCGGGTGAGTGAGAGAGGCAGAGGGAGAAAGAAGAAAGAACCACATAAACTCTTTAGCCTTTCAGGACTTTTAAATGGAAGATAACTTGACTTATCCCTAATCAATCCATGTAGTAAACAGCTCCAGGAGTGTATTTCATGTGCGTTAAAAAACTGATTAAAGACAGCACTACTGTTATGACATTGGTTATTCAAAAAATAATAAAAAAATTAGTAATAGACACTGCTGTTTTGGTGAGTCAAACCCTGTAACTATACATGTACCATATACATAATGTGTACCTGTATTTAGAAGTGAATTTCAAAGTTCAATTAAAGCAAATAACATGGATCAAGTTGAAGAAAGGCTTAGTTATTTTCTTTTCTCTATATCACAATAAATGAAAGAATGTCTACATCATTACATCATTGACTGTTCATTAATTAGACAGGGCAAACCTTCCCATAGTTGGGTTGGTTCCAATCTTAAATGTGCTGATATATGTACACCTACAAGTATTACAAGGGCAACAAGTGATCAAAGAAGAAATTTAGTTGAGAGCACAGACAAAACAGCCACTTTTTCAGCCGAAAGCTGTGGCGACCTACATGTCAAGTGGAATTAGTATAAAATTTTTAAAAAGTCTTACAATAAGAGGAGGGTACATTCACAAAGCACATAGTGAAAATTCAAAGCAGGAGGGTTTCAGGCTCTTCTTTGTGGGTCAGAATGAGCTGGAAGACCAGCAATGTCATTTCCCATTCCTGTGAGTTTGCACAGAGTGTTGCTGGCCCTGCAGAGCCAACTTACAGACTAACACTATGTGAGCTCCAGGTATTCTTTTTGTCAACCTGTCAGGGTGCCCGGTTACTGCCCCCACAGCAAGATTTGATACCGACAGAGATATGTTGAAACAAGAAACCAGCGCACAGGAATTGGCAAGATGATGACGGTTCCAAAACAGTACCAGGAAGCTGGGAATGTGAAATTTACACTGTCTATCAAATGCATGTATCCATTGTG
Source organism: Scomberomorus guttatus (assembly GCA_038419695.1). Lineage (NCBI taxonomy): Eukaryota > Metazoa > Chordata > Actinopteri > Scombriformes > Scombridae > Scomberomorus > Scomberomorus guttatus. Next base: position 22,315,968 of record CM076456.1, on the reverse strand, counting down.
GCATTACTGTGCATTTTCTTTCCTCAATTTATGTAGCATTTTCACCTACACATCTTTACGACTCATCCCTGACAATGTGATATGCCCATATTCTTATATTTATATTCTAAACTAACCGTTGGGACATAAACATGTTGTCAGAAGAGGTTTGTACTTTATAGGCATTTGTAGGCAATGTGCAGCTTTACACCACATGCACAACACACAATCACACAGCACAACATTCATTCTGAAACTTTTATTTTCCCCTGTCTGACTGATAAGCCTTAAAACCGGTCAACTCAAGACATTGTAATAGGATTTTAGGATGCAGTGTTTTCTGCTTCATAATTCTGGAGCACAGTGTGAAATAGCTTTGTCACCTGTGAATGACATAAGACGTTTTATACTTCTGCCACTGTAAAAGAACAGAACAAATCCTGATATTAACAATAAATAAATAAATGAACAAAAATGAAAAAAATAGATCTGGTACTCTGGCTCCAGTATATTAGTAATAACATGTTGTGCAGCTAAAGCAGTGATTTATATGGTTGACTTTGGCTTAAAGTTAAAATAGAATTTTATTTCAACTACAACATGTTTATTTCAGCTTCTGCAGCAATCTGAGCTCCAGAATTTCAATTCAATAAGAGAATTCAATAGTGGATTCATATTCAATAAGATGGTGAGCCTAGCCTCAGACTCCCAACCAATCAAATAAAATAAAATATTTAAAACCATCATTTTCACAATGAAAACAGAAATGAACATTTGCAAGACATGGCTATCATATTTTAAATGCCTGTGTATCACAACCTATCTGCAGATCCTAGCAACAGCGCTGGTTGACCAGTAGTTAACCTTCAGATTGGCAGACAATGCAAGCACGGTGCCTCATTCTGACTGATTAAGAAGGAATTCAGTTTTTGAATGAACACGAGGAAGAGCTCTCCTTAAAGTACAAGGAACATACACATCATCAACACCACCACACAAGCACAAAATATTTCTGGACAAAATAAGCATCCATTTTCATGCATTTTTAGAAAGCAATGCAAAACATATCTTGTTCATGTATTTAACTGTAAATTAACACCACCATCATACTTTGGGGAGATGCTTTCAATTTGTCTAATTGGCAGACACATTCAATTCAATAACAGGCCACAGTCTCATACCCAGACCCTCTTACATGCAATTATTATAAATAATATTTGTTAACATTTGTTATATGTAACAAATCAAACACCCTCCATTAACCGGGAATTTTGTACAATCAGGGAATCTGCTGTTTGAATTAGACTAGACCCTTGCTAAGCTGTAGGAGGATTACAACTTCCTCACATCTTGCTAAATGTAGCTTACCATTTGTAACCTATTTTTCTCACGTTCTATGATAACACGAATACTGCATGTATCTACCTGCTAAAGCTGTGGATGATTAAATAGTAGCCTTAAAGATTTCACTATGCCCGGGATTCCTATTCAATTGAGTAAGCGCTGGTGACTCAAGCAAGATGGTTGTGTCTTGGTTATGTGAATCACTTAATGATTTAAAACCCAGTAAGAGCCAATACTATGTGCCCTAATGCCATAATTATTTAGTGTCATCTTCCCTTTTAATTCTGCATATCCCCACCCACAGTCTGTCTGAGATGACTAAGACTTTCTGGTTGCTTCTGTTACAAACAGGTCAAACACTTGCACAAACACACAATAATGGATAAGTCCCAGGGATAAGTGAGTGATGTGACGTCCATTTGGAAGCAATGTTTTGGACAGCTGCCGGCCTTTATTTAGGCAGAGTGAGAATCAGAGTGACAGAAAGACAGACAGTATTTCAAAGTAGGTTAGGATAACAGAAAGCAGTAGATGAACACATATGGGCCTGATATTACTAAGTTATCTTTTTGTAGTTTTTCTATTTTTAAATCAGCCAACCTGTCCGTATCACTGCATCTCTCAGAATCTCAATCTAGTCAATACATTTCCATAATCTTTTCTTATTTTTAGTTTTAGCTTAGGCACAAATGGAGCCCTTCGGCTTGGTTACAATTTTTCTTGGAAGGCAAAGAGAAGAGCAGTTTGTCCATCTCTCTTGTCATGAGGAAGCCAAATTTACTCATCAGAAAACTGACATATTTATTTGTACCATGATTAGAATTCACAAAAAAAATGCATCTCTTATGAACTGCTGCATGCATCGTAGAAAGGATGAAGTGGTCTATGAGCTGAAAACACTATTTCACTAAATTTTCAAATCACGATCATCATTCAGGAGTAAAATGTGAATTGTCATCAGATGTGTCCAACTTACAATGTGTCATTTTAGCATCAGGTAGGGAAAAGAGTCAGCCAACAGCCACCAACATCCAGTTATATTACTAAACCTAGTGCTAGGCCTGGATTTGTGGCCCGCCTCAAAACAAAATGAAGATTAAACTGATGGACATCAGGCCCCTCAGGTGTGGCATGTGGCATTTCTGTCTGTCTATTGTGAGTGAAACTATGTTGAGTTTTAATTGTTTGTAATGTTGGGATTAATATTCACCAATAGCCCAGTAATACTTAGCATAGGATCAATTGCTGTAGATATTTAAAATATATGATTATTTAAAAACTAAACCTGAAGCTCTCAAAAAAGGTAAATAAATAATTATCTACATATAGTAGCTTTTATTTATGTGAAGTGAACTGTTAAAGACAGCACTCACAGTATATGAATGTGTAATGCCTATCATTCATCCTAATTGACACAGGTCGTGCTGTGGGGCTGGAATAGACATTTAGATTGAAAATTTCACACACTGCCAACACACTAAACTTTGACATATTAAAATGCTAATTTGTAGAATATGTTATGCCTGCTAGCTTACACTGGACCACTTCAATTCAATTTATTCAATTTTATTTATATAGCTTCAAATCACAACAAAGGTTATCAGTGCCATTTTGCCTTATTAGCCCCAATTAAGGTTTCAATTAGCATTCACTTACTGCTAATAGTAAACACAGAGGTGTTTTTCAACTCCATAAAACACAATCTATATGGAAGGTTTGAGAATTGTAAGCATACAATCAAAGACAAAACTAAACACCTCAAATTCCTTATTGACAAAGTTCCATATTTTACCATTTGTTTGAACCTGAAGGGAAAATTCAACTTTAAACCTGGACTGGGGAAAACCGGGGGGACATCTAAACATAGAGGCTCCAATGAACAACTTCACTCACAAAAAGGATGTTGACAGCCTGGGGGCAGACCATCTTTTTTAATATGCACTGTAATTTTTGTTCTTATTAGGGACTTGGCGTACTAAACCAATCTGTTAGTGAAACTATATGAACACAGTTTGACTGATGTTACACTGAGCACTGACTGCCATCTAGAGGTATACTGCCTAGGGCACTATAAAAGCTCACAATTTATATGATATATTATACACACACACCCACACACACATAATATATATATATATATATATATATATATATATATATATATATATATATATATATATATATATACACACACACACACACACACACACACACACATATATATATATATATATATGCACCATTTATATTTTATATTTATTATTGTCATCTTGGGGTACATGTAAACCTAATAAAATTCTACCTACCTTGGCAATGACCAGGGCCTTAATTTTGAAAAGATATGTCTATTGCCATACATCTACTGCACTTTTCAATTGCTCCACCCTACCTAAACTACTCATAATAAACATTTTATTGACCTATTAACTACCTTGTTTAAAGACCTAATACTGTTTATGGGGAATTGGGTGTTTTAGGTTTTGTATGGCATTAGTACGTATAAAAATATTATAAAAGGAGAAAAAAAAAGCCATGCCTACATCAGCGTTATCAATTAGTAATCAAATTCCAGATTTTAACACAACATATTTCAGACCTTTTCAAAAGTATTCAAACACATAGACAATTGTCCACTTCTTTTTTATAAGTAAATATTTTTAAATACTCTTAATGAGGAGCACTCTGTTTTAACAAAGACAAAAGAAAACTTAAAACTGATCTAACAGAAATAATTGCCATGTATTCAGTTCCTCTGTTTTAGTTGGCTACACTGCCACAATAGCAACGGGGTCTAGATTCATTATAATTTTAAATCAGGTGTTATATAAAGACTGAATCACACCAGACATTTAACAGGGCAAGTGGGTCTGAGGTTTTGCAAATGAAGGAGCACATAATGTACAATATCCTCTTTCAGGGGAATCAGGATTGTTTAAAAAAGAAGAGGCATACTGGCATTCTGCATCCTATTCTGCCTCTGCAACACAACAATCATAAAGTCCTGATTCTCCTTGCACCTATTTGTTCTCCAACTTGCTCTTTGAAACCTTTCATTGTTATCATGGTGCTATGGCCTTGGCATAATGGTAATCAAGAGCCACCTTCATGTCAGTCATTTAAAAAGTTACGATTCTTCCTCTATAACTGTATGTTGCCAAACTTTGTCACCAGTTGAAACACTGAAAAAAACCTATTAATCACATCTAATCATATTACTGTACTAAACCATACCATAAACAATACGATAAAATTTTAGTGCCAGAATAGTTTGTCATATTAAAGCAGAATTAAAGATCAACACCACCAATGTACTACAGGTCTGTATAGAATGTGCACTTTGCCTAAAGTTTACCTGTCATAGGGTCAAACAGCTGGTTGGCCTCTAGGTCGGTGAAGGTGGAGAAGCAGCAGGGGCACCGGAAGGAGGCGCGATTGGTGGAGTCTCGCTCATCTGTCTCAATGCGCCGTCGCATGTGATCTAATTTATACTTGACCACGTTTACCAGTACCCTATAAAAATCAGATTGACAAAGCATTGTTGAGTGCAATATATTGACTTGGAAGGATACATTGTCTTTGATGTGGGTGACAATTTAAAAGAACTGAAATCTTTTTTAGGACACCATGTCTGTCGGGTTGCACTGATAATGCAGGCCAGAAAGGGAAACATAACCATTAATAACCTGTAATTGATGAAATAGTAGTTGTGTCGTGTTGTCTTGCCATCAGGGGCCGTCTCCACCCTCATGCGGCACTTGACAAACTTGTCACCCTTCAGAGTGTTGAGTACGGAGCGCAGCTGTTTACGGTCAAACTTGAGCAGCTCCAGCATGTCCTCCTCACGTACACATGGGTTGCGGATCAGCACATCCAGGGCCAAGGCGTGCTCCACCCCATAGAAACCCCTTACAACCTGCTTGGCCAGCCGCTTAAGTGCTGCAGGGACCTCGGTCAGTAGCTGTGGTTCTATCATCTTCTGCTGTGGAGAGAGTTGGTTGAAAAGTCTTCTTGTATACAGATCTGAGAGAGCAGGCAGGAACCTTGTGGGAACAGGGTTGTTTGTTGGGTGGAGAAAAGATTGTGAATCAGTAGGGAAGTACTGTAACTACTATCACTCAAAACTTAGGGGGGTGATTAAGTGAAATTTAGAAGGAAAAATAGAAAGATTTATTTAAAAATATAAATAAACTGAGGACATTTTAAGATAAAGAAGATCCTATATTCATTAGGGCTGCAACTAACGATTATTTTCATTATCGATTAATCTGCCAATTATTTTCTCGATTAGGTGATTGGTTGTTAGGTCCATAAAATCTCAGAAATTATGAAAAATATTAATAACTGTTTCAGAGCCGTATTCAAATATCTTGTTTTGTCCACAACCCAAAGATATTCAGTTTACTGTCATAGAAGACATTAATATTCACAAAAATATTCACGTTAGAAGCTGGAATCAGAGAATTTGGACATTTTCTTCTTTATAAAAATGACTCAAAACGATTAATTGATTATCAAAATAGTTGGAAGAATTGATTAATGGACTAATCGTTGCAGCTCTACTATGTATAATAACACTCCGTCCTTCCCCTTTCCTATTAACGTTTGGCTGAATGTTTCAACGTTAAACATTTACGTAAAAAACAACTTTTAACACGTGTCCTGTTTAATTGTGTCGACTGAAGTGTGAGCTAAATACTGCCCGCTATATCTGGCTGTTTGATAGTAGCCACTTAGCTTAATGTTAGCAAGCTCAAACAAAGACAAAGAGAGAAATACGCTCCAAATTTCTGAAACTACTGGTGAGAATACTAGTTACTGACGATACAATCACTTTGCCACTTAGCTACGTTATGGTGTTGCTAGTGTGACGTTAACGGCTAACTTCACGTTAAGTTACCGTTAACTAAACTTGCAGCCATAATGAAGTTAGTTTGGGTAAAACCGTCAGCCAGCTAATCGTACCTGATTCTCTTGAAGTTCCACCAATACGCTAAAGCAGCCGCTTCCTTAAGTCATTTCAGAAGACACACAGCCTCAGGAGAGCTAAAACTCACAGAACATAGTTGCTCCTCTGAATCTATAAACTGCTAGGTTTGCTAGCATGTACTTTACTCATTTTAAGAAGACAGACAACCCCGGAAAGAAAACCAAAACTGCAACGAAATGTTTTGTTAAATTTCAGTGGCTGATATATAAAAGCTACACTCAATAGCCAATAGAAGGCAAGATATTTTGATTGGCGTCAATTGTAGCGAATGAATCTGCTCTCTGTTAGATGAAGTAATTTGTCTGAACCAATCAGAGAGATCTACAGGCGGGGGTTTCCACTGTTTTCTTCCGGGACGCGGCTGTCACCAGAAATGGCTTCTCTTGACAGGGTAAAAGTCTTAGTTTTAGGAGATTCCGGTAAGTTAAGAACCGTTTTCGTCATTCAAACTCAATATAAGCATGTCTGCTTATTTGTATAGACATTTGTTTGTGCCGGGCAACGGTTTGCAACCCCTTCAATGTTTGTTTAATGCACTTAAACTCTTGTCAAAGTGGCTCTGTAAATCTGCATACCTGACGCAAATCGTCCTGTCTTCTAGTAAATTCGTTAAGGTGCACCACCAGGTGACGCATAATTTATAATAACTGCACATATTATAATACATTTACACCTTCCACTGCCCACTTAGGTGGTTCATTTTCAACAACAAACGTTGAAATGTGTGAAGACAGAGTGACACCCAACAGCTCTTTTTTAAAAAAGGATGTATTTACACGGACATTTTTTTTAAATGGAGACTTGAGTTTCTAATCATATAAAAGTGAACCACGTCTTATTTCTTGCAAGTAGCAGTAGTAACTTTGTAGCATTCTTTTTGTAGCTAACTTGTAGCTACACATTAATCAAAATTATTAGTGCTCCATTTACCTCTCTTGTCTTTTGCAGGGGTGGGGAAGTCTTCCTTAGTCCATCTGCTCTGTCAGAACCAGGTTTTAGGAAATCCATCATGGACTGTTGGCTGCTCTGTAGATGTACGGGTAAGCAGAGTGAACATTTCTTAATGTGTTACACAATGTAATTGGGATAAGATGTGAAACTATGCTGGTGGCTTTTAAAGAAACCCCAGATATGCAGTACTGTATATACTTGGTCACACAACAATCTTCTAAATAGATTTATCTGTAGACATTTTTTCCATTATACTAGGTATATACCGTTTTTGAATTATAATAGCACAAATCTAATATTTTGTTCACTTTATTTGCGTAATGTCAAGCCAAAACAAAAAAGAATGGTTGCTAGAAATATCACAGAAACCGATATGATGATGATGATGATGATGATGATTATGATGATTATGATTATAATGTGTTTTAATTATTGGAATATAATGGATTATTTGCATTCATCTGTCATTATTTTCTCGATTAATCGATAAGTTGTTTGGTCTATAAAATGTCAGAAAATGGTATAACGTGTCAATCACTGTTTTCCAAAGCCCACGATGACATTCTCAAATGTCTTGTTTTGTCCTGGCCAACAGTCCAAAACATAAAGATATTGTGTTTACTGTCATAGTGGACTGAAGAAACCAGAAATATTCACATTTGAGAAGCTGGAATCAGAGAATTTTTCTTAAAAAAATGACTCAAAACAATTTGTCGATTATCAAAATAGTTGGCAATAAAATTTAATAGTTGACAACTAATTGATTAATCGACTAATCATTGCAGCTCTAGTCAAAACATCAAAAATTCCCATAGATGGCATATTGTAGTGGTGATCATATAATGCAAAATGGATACGTAATCCTACAGCTTGAATTAAAGCCATCATATCAGAAATGGAATTGACTGACTGGACTATATCTGATTTATATTAGTCTACATATATGAATGATCTGATACAATATATTAATGTTACATAAAAAAATAAGCCTTGCACTTATATGTTACAGACGCTTTAGAGGAATAAAATAACTGAATGGTCAAAATAACTTTTCAACTACAGGTTCAAGACTATAAGGAGGGAACCCCCGAGGAGAAAACCTACTACATTGAACTGTGGGATGTTGGAGGATCTGTTGGCAGTGCTAGCAGTGTCAAAAGCACCAGAGCTGTCTTTTACAATTCAGTTAATGGTAGAGTTGATTTTTTTAAAATACATTTATAGATTTAAAGAAATTTGAAATAATAAGGTTTGCTAATTTTCTCATGTTTTGTCATTTTCTGGATTCTTTCAGGAATTATATTGGTGCACGATTTGACAAATAAAAAATCCTCTCAGAATCTCTACCGCTGGTCACTAGAGGCTTTGAACAAGGATTCCTCTCCAACAGGAGTCATTGTCTCAAATGGGTAAGTACACATGTATCTTGGTATTGTTTGTTTTCACCGAGTGGAGAATTACACCCCGAGACAGTTGTCAAAATTAAAGGTATTGAATTGTGACTGAAAATGTTGGCAGAGTTGGGGAGTTAAGTCATATTCTTTTCTCCCTGCAGTGACTATGACCGAGAGCAGTTTGCTGAGAACCCCGTGCCTTTGTTGCTGATTGGTACCAAGTTTGACCAGATCCCAGAGAACAAACGCAATGAAGTTCTCACCCGGACGGCCTTCTTGTCTGAGGACTTCAACGCAGAGGAGATCAATCTCGTAGGTCAACTTTTTTTTAATCCTTCAAGCTCTGACCTTAAACCCCTATCAGATGTGGAACCTGTACCATTGCTGGCTATTTGTTAAAATAACACATTTTGGCAGTGCTTGAGTGGTATTTAGCATCTGATACATGAAAGAGAGTGCGAAGCTCTTTTTCTTTCTTACCACAGGGGCAGCAGTGAGATGGATAATGATACGAAGGAAGAACAGTGTTCTCAGTTCTCTCACATGCTACATCACAGATGATTTGAAAACTCATTTTGCAGTTTAATGACTGTTTATCTCCGTAATTAATGACCATCATCAGTGTCCTTCATCAATCATGTTGCTTAGACTAATGTAGACAATGTAGACATTTCTTAAGAAACAAAATTTAAGGGACTTGTAGTAGTATCACCCAAATGTATATGACTTGAAAATCAATGACTTTGGTGGCACCTAGTGGTAGTATCAAATAAAATACTGTAACGGACAGCAATGTACAACAAATTTTCTACAAACAAAAACATATGCTATCAGAACAATTTGAAAGATGCTATAATCACATACACATTCTACACATACAGGCTTCCCCTGAGAAAAAACAAAACAAAAACAAAAACCCCTTGTTGAGGTTTGTGGCATTAGTGCTATTTTGTTTTCTCAGGACTGCACCAACCCAAGATACCTCGCTGCAGGCACGTCAAATGCAGTGAAACTTAGCAGATTCTTTGATAAGGTGAGAAACCCAGAGTTCTGTAATGCAACATGCAGTTATTTTCTGTTTCTGTAGAGAATGTCTCCACAATACAGCATATCAAGGAGATTACTTTTTATATATTTGTACTTACATCTGATCTAATGATAGAGCAGAGACCACTGACAGCACCAGGTGCTTAGCATGTAGACAAATCTCTACACTGAGAGAAGTAGCGTAACAATATTTTTTGTTGGTGAATTGGTTGTCAGTGTGAATATTACAGTACAATATACAGTATAACATTCCAAAATGACAACTTTGGCAGACATAGTTACCTTTTTAACTTTATTAACATTTAACATAGTTAAATAATAATAACCAAATTTATAACATAGTCTTTGTAAGAAAATGATGGAATTTCCTGATGAAATTTATTGTGTTGTACCCAATTTGTAAATGTGTCTGACATTGGACTGAAATGGCAATCAAGTGGAAATCTTCAAAGGTCTTTTTTGTGCAAAGTTCCTTCTTTCAATGTACACATGAGTTTTATATTAATGTAGATTTAATGTCGACTTAAAATCTTAACCTAAACAGGTAATAGAGAAGAGATATTTCACAAGAGATCCGAGTCAGGTGAGTTTTGTGTTTCCAGCCTTTATTTCTATTATAAGAAATAAGAATAACAAATCACAATGCCATTATGATAATATTGATAATATTAAAAGAATTTTCAGCCAAAAGTAACAATTCAGTCGTGAAGGACTAAGGTTTTCATTTTAAAACAAAGCACTTCTTTCACTTTCTCTGCAGATGACGGGTTTCACAGACAGAAAACGGTTCAACTTCAAAAGTTTGCACTATGACTGACAAACTGTGAACACAACAGTCATTTTCTGTGGTTTGGACCATGATGCCTGTGGGCTTTTACAACACAGTTCAACCATCACACTTACTCACATACTTTCGATACCTGCCCAGCCCCACCCACCCCCCCACCTACCAAGTTTTGACTGCTTTTTCTCCTTAATGAAAATCTTTCTGAATGTGTATGTATTCTGTAACTTTTTTTTTTATTTCCAATAAGATTCAAACATATGTCAGAAAAACATTGGATTCTTACCTGACTTAGAAAAATAAACATAATTATGAGCAAAGCTGACCAAACTTACACAAGAATTTGCAAAAGGGAACAGTTCCAAAATGAAAAGACAGGCTTTTAACATGGTGTTAAAGGACACAGGCAGATGCTATGAATGTACAGTGTAAATTCTTGTGTTAAATTACTCAATTTTACCTTTTTTCCCCGATTTTCAATAATGCATTCAATTGTTTTGTTATTTTCTCACATGTAAAACATTCACAAGCTTCATGATTTCTTTTTTCAAAACTAAATTTCAAAATTAATTTTCTAAATGTTTGCTTACATTATTTAATAATAAAATGAAGAAAGGGCAGTATTCTTGCCGTCTGAATAGCGGCTCTGGCTCACGCAACATCCCCCAATCATCATCCCTGCATCACTTTCTTAATCCAGGGGAGAAAGTAGTGGATTTTAGTGAAGACATGGGGATACTTGGGATCATTACAATCTTTGGAGGTGAAAGATGTTATCCCTTGAGGCTTGGAGTTGCAGATAAGTGGTCCACCAGAATCACCCTTGGAAAAAGACAACAGAAACACATGATTTAGTAGTCCATGGAAGGATTACACCTGTTTTTCATGAATAAAGGAAACAAGTTTGTGAAATTTTCTGTTAGCAACATTATTGGTGTATTTTGTTGTATTTAATAGTTGGTGGCTTATTTGTTGGTCTGTTTGATCACCTGGCAAATCCCTCCGCTCTTTTTGGTAAATGTGGTGCATATCATTTGATCAGCAAAGAAGTATTCTCCCCATATATTTTTGCACTCAGAGCTGATTTTTGTCTTCTCCTTGGCCTCCCTCAGTACATGTGACGGACGTCTCTTGCCTCCAGTTTGGCCCCAGCCAGCAACAGCACACTTAATGTTGGCTGGAGTTTTCTCCTCTTTCTTAGGCAGTCCAATGGCCTTCACATACTTATTAAGTGTGGCATTCTTTTTTAACTGTGAAAGAGAACAGAGTCAGAGCATCATTTGTTATTTTGCACTTTGTGGCACAGTAAACTTATGTATTAGAAATTTCAGTTTGTGTTAGTCTTTCCAAAGCCACATCGAGATTTTAGCTATAGCATCGAGTCCCCACATCCTCATGTGCTTCATTGCAAATGTGTGAAATTAGTGCAGCTTTAAATCACAAAAAAGACACGGTAAAAAAATGAAACTGAAATGATGGCATTAACTGCAGCTAAATATTATACAAAATACTTTCCAGATTTCAGTTTTTTTAAACACATAAGTGCAGCTTTGATATGGATTTTAAAGAATTTTAGTTTACCTTAAGTAACATAATGTCATAATCATAGTCTTTGTATTTTGGATGTGGATGGTACTCCACTTGGATCCTTTGCTGACTTTTCTCTTTCTTCTTTATGTCATGTGCTCCAAGTACCACCGTCATTTGCTTAGATCTGACAACCATGGGACAAAAATAATGAAAATCATTTATTTATACTTAACACTTAAACTTAGCACTTAACACTTTGCAAGGGACTTACAAACATTACAACTTTGAAGTAAGAATTACCGTACAAAAAGTGTCAATCAAAATTATTTGTTGCATTAATGTAGCGGTAAAAATTGTTTTAAGGAAATTTAATTCTGTGTCGTTCTTAACCTCAGGCTAGGGTAGATACTGTATGTCATATGATATATCCTGATGTATCATTAATATGTCACAAATCATTTAAAATCTATTAGATATAATAAACACAAGTTTATTGAGAAGGATTTAATCCTTGTGCTGCTTGTGGCACCAAGGACTGCATGCCACAAAAAAGTCATTTCACTTTATGCTGCTGCATTGATGTAAAATAAACTCACTGTTTGCAGTGTGCTGCAGTTAGGACAAAGTCCTCCCGAATAAGTATCCCGCCACATTTATGTTGTCCATCGACCTGCAGTGATGCCATGTAGGGTCTGGAATGAGACTTTGCAACCTTACCGCCCACTATGCCGCTCTCCATAGCCCCTAACATGAGGAGACAGGGTAAAATGAATACACAGATTACAAGATACAAAATCCTCAGCCGCCAAATTATTACAGATTGAAACTAGCAAAATGATGCTTTAATCCAACCTAATCATTATCCATTAATAAGGCTTCTTATTAATGGATAATGATCATAGATGGCCCTAAAAATGTGATTATTATTATTATTATTATTATAAAGATTATTTAGAGTCACTTTTCAGTAAAGTTAAAAAGGAATTTTGTCTGACCTTACCAGTGAGGGAGAGCAGCTGAAAGACATATATAATGCAATAAGCATGTATCATGGTTGTTGATGTCTGCACAGGAATAAAAGTTGAACAGTCTGTCTGGATTTGCTGCCCCTACCACCTTTTGTAGTTAACCTTCCAACCCCCCAACGGAAACTTTGTGGGCAGGTGTCAAAGTCATTCTTGCACAGAGTTTATACCTTTTTCACTGCAGCATGAGCGAGACCCTCTTGTGAGATAATCAGGTTATGTCTGTTACCCTTTCATTTGTTTTGGCATACATACACTGTTGTTAAGTCATTAATAATCTTACTGTTGTAGCACTTCACTGCTTACAGAGTGTAAGTCTCTTTGTGCCTCTGTTTGCTGGATTATGGTTTTATGTTGCAGTGAAAAAGTAATGAATAACGAAAGATTTCTGATTTCTGATTAGACGTTCACCCATCTACTTCTGGCCTGAAAATCAGACAAGCCCCTCAAACTAACCTGTGAGAAATCATATTTCGATAATAAGCTGTGAGTGTTCATATTTAGATGTTAATAATTATTATACACATGCTTGACTGATTCTTTGTCATCGCAGGCTGCATTTACTCTAAAGGAAAGGAAGTGTGGTAAGAGGTTAATGGTCATGTGGAAACTGTATTAACCACAATGCAAACAAGGGTATTCAGTTAGCATTTTACTCTGCAATGTTTTAATTTAGTCTTAAGACTTAAAACAAAGTAAGTATGCAACGTGCCTGAGCCTGATAAGCCAGGTCCATGCAGGCCTACATTGTACTCAGACTTTGTGGACTTCCTGACCTTAGTGTAATATGCAGGGGGTTGGTTAAAGGTCCATTTAAGCTGTCAATATTAGTTGCTAATTAAAAAAAAAAAAAAAAAGCTCCTTCAACAGCCAACAAATAAGAATTTAGCGAAGAAAATGCCAGTGGTGTTTGTATGACTCAACATGCTACGTCACACACACTTGATCCTTGAATTTGGAGGGATGATGTCTGATTAACCCTTCACACAAGTGTCTTCTTGACTAAAAAAAAAAGATGGCTTGAGATGAGTTAAAATATGTAATAAAAACAAGAGCAGCAATGGCTTCACAAGAGAGATAATAAGCCTCATACAGCATATTGTATTCTTTCTACTGTACACCAGATGGAGCTACAGATTATTCAGTGTGCATAAGATACATTTGTGAAAGATGATGATCAGCCGAGTCCTCTTATATTGTATGGAAGCATCAGGTAAAATGTTAGTATTTATGAGGATGGCTGTCAACTCCCACAAGGCTGTTACCAAGTAGCATGATGGCAGATAAATAAAAATACCGTTCACTTGACTTTCATTGTGAAGTTGAAGACATTTTGCTGTTGTTACTGCTTACAACTGAGTCTTAGGGAGAGGAACCTAATTGTACAGCTATTGTCAATTATGAACTAAACTCACATTTTAAAAAATCTTACAGATTATAGTCAGAAATAGAGTAAATTCTAGGAAGGTTACTGAACTGAGAGTTTCCATGGTTCTGCTTCATTGTCTTGGAATTGAGTAATTCTCATGTTTGCATGTTTACAGTAATGTAGATTTAATGTCGACTTAATCTTAACCTATCTCTAAACAGATAATAGAGAAGAGATATTTCACAAGAGATCTGAGTCAGGTGAGTTTTGAATTTCCGGCCTTTTTTTCTATTATAAGAAATAAGAATAACAAATCTGTTAAAAGAATTTGTTGTTCAAAGGGTTTTCTTAAAGAGGAGAGCGGAGTCGGTCAGTCAAAGTATAAAAGAATTTAATCTGGTACCAGAGGAGCAGTTACAATGCAACAACACATCAGGATGTCTCAAAGAAGTGCTCAGCTCGTTGCTTGAAGAAGAGCCTCTTATCCTGTCTCTCTCTCTCAGAAGTGTCCTTGATGGAGCCGACCTGCATGTTTGGATGATACATTTACACTCCCAGGGGCTTATGCACAGGCTCTCTGTCTCAAGGGTTTGTGAGCTTTGATTAACACATAGACATATGTTACACTGGGGAACTGAACAACTCATGGTATAAACATTGGTTGACAATAATAGTATATCATATATGCTCGTGTGGCACAGTTCAACTTTCGGATATACATATGTTAACAACAAAGCAAAATTCTTGTAACAAAATCACAATGCCATTATGATAATATTGATTAAAAGACTTTTCAGCCCAAAATAACAATTCAGTCGTGAAGGACTAAGGTTTTCATTTTAAAACAAAGCACTCCTTTCACTTTCTCTGCAGATGACGGGTTTCACAGACAGAAAACGGTTCAACTTCAAAAGTTTGCACTATGACTGACAAACTGTGAACACAACAGTCATTTTCTGTGGTTTGGACCATGATGCCTGTGGGCTTTTACAACACAGTTCAACCATCACACTTACTCACATACTTTCGATACCTGCCCAGCCCCACCCACCCCCCCACCTACCAAGTTTTGACTGCTTTTTCTCCTTATTGAAAATCTTTCTGAATGTGTATGTATTCTGTAACTTTTCTTTTATTTCCAATAAGATTCAAACATATGTCAGAAAAACATTGGATTCTTACCTGACTTAGAAAAATAAACATAAGCATGAGCAAAGCTGACCAAACTTACACAAGAATTTGCAAAAGGGAACAGTTCCAAAATGAAAAGACAGGCTTTTAACATGGTGTTAAAGGACACAGGCAGATGCTATGAATGTACAGTGTAAATTCTTGTGTTAAATTACTCAATTTCACCTTTTTTCCCCGATTTTCAATAATGCATTCAATTGTTTTGTTATTTTCTCACATGTAAAACATTCACAAGCTTCATGATTTCTTTTTTCAAAACTAAATTTCAAAATTAATTTTCTAAATGTTTGCTTATGTTATAAAATGAAGAAAGGGCAGTATTCTTGCCATCTGAATAGCGGCTCTGGCTCACGCAACATCCCCCAATCATCATCCCTGCATCACTTTCTTAATCCAGGGGAGAAAGTAGTGGATTTTAGTGAAGACATGGGGATACTTGGGATTATTACAATCATCTTGGAAGGTGAAAGATGTTATCCCTTGAGGCTTGGAGTTGCAGATAAGTGGTCCACCAGAATCACCCTTGGAAAAAGACAACAGAAACACATGATTTAGTAGTCCATGGAAGGATTACACCTGTTTTTCATGAATAAAGGAAACAAGTTTGTGAAATTTTCTGTTAGCAGCATTATTGGTGTATTTTGTTGTATTTAATAGTTGGTGGCTTATTTGTTGGTCTGTTTGATCACCTGGCAAATCCCTCCACTCTTTTTGGTAAATGTGGTGCATATCATTTGATCAGCAAAGAAGTATTTTCCCCATATATTTTTGCACTCAAAGCTGAATTGTATCTTCTCCGTGTTCTCCCTCAGTACATGTGACGGATGTCTCTCGTTTCCAGTTTGGCCCCAGCCAGCAACAGCACACTTAATGTTGGCTGGAGTTTTCTCCTCTTTCTTAGGCAGTCCAATGGCCTTCACATACTTATTAAGTGTGGCATTCTTTTTTAACTGTGAAAGAGAACAGAGTCAGAGCATCATTTGTTATTTTGCACTTTGTGGCACAGTAAACTTATGTATTAGAAATTTCAGTTTGTGTTAGTCTTTCCAAAGCCACATTGAGATTTTAGCTATAGCATCGAGTCCCCACATCCTCATGTGCTTCATTGCAAATGTGTGAAATTAGTGCAGCTTTAAATCACAAAAAAGACACGGTAAAAAAATGAAACTGAAATGATGGCATTAACTGCAGCTAAATATTATACAAAATACTTTCCAGATTTCAGTTTTTTTAAACACATAAGTGCAGCTTTGATATGGACTTTTAATGAATTTTAGTTTACCTCAAGTAACATAATGTCATAATCGTAGTCTTTGTATTTTGGATGTGGATGGTACTCCACTTGGATCCTTTGCTGACTTTTCTCTTTCTTCTTTATGTCATGTGCTCCAAGTACCACCGTCATTTGCTTAGATCTGACAACCATGGGACAAAAATAATGTAAATCATTTATTTATACTCAACACTTAAACTTAGCACTTAACACTTTGCAAGGGACTTACAAACATTACAACTTTGAAGTAAGAATTACCGTACAAAAAGTGTCAATCAAAATTATTTGTTGCATTAATGTAGCGGTAAAAATTGTTTTAAGGAAATTTAATTCTGTGTCGTTCTTAACCTCAGGCTAGGGTAGATACTGTATGTCATATGATATATCCTGATGTATCATTAATATGTCACAAATCATTTAAAATCTATTAGATATAATAAACACAAGTTTATTGAGAAGGATTTAATCCTTGTGCTGCTTGTGGCACCAAGGACTGCATGCCACAAAAAAGTCATTTCACTTTATGCTGCTGCATTGATGTAAAATAAACTCACTGTTTGCAGTGTGCTGCAGTTAGGACAAAGTCCTCCCGAATAAGTATCCCGCCACATTTATGTTGTCCTTCGACCTGCAGTGATGCCATGTAGGGTCTGGAATGAGGCTTTGCAACCTTACCGCCCACTATGCCGCTCTCCATAGCCCCTAACATGAGGAGACAGGGTAAAATGAATACACAGATTACAAGATACAAAATCCTCAGCAGCCAAATTATTACGGATTGAAACTAGCAAAATGATGCTTTAATCCAACCTAATCATTATCCATTTATAAGGCTTCTTTAAAGAAAAATGACCCTAAAAAAATGCTATTATTATTATCATTATTATTATTGTTATAAAGATTATTTAGAGTCACTTTTCAGTTTAAAAGGAATTTTTTCTGATCTTACCAGTGAGGGAGAGCAGCTGAAAGACATATATAATGCAATAAGCATGTATCATGGTTGCTGATGTCTGCACAGGAATAAAAGTTGAACAGTCTGTTTGGATTTGCTGCCCCTACCACCTTTTGTAGTTAACCTTCCAACCCCCACAACGGAAACTTTGTGGGCAGGTGTCAAAGTCATTCTTGCACAGAGAAGTTTACAACTTTTTCACTGCAGCATGAGCGAGACCCTCTTGTGAGATAATCAGGTTACGTCTGTTACCCTTTCATTTGTGTTGGCATACATACACTGTTGTTAAGTCATTAATAATCGTACTGTTGTAGCACTTCACTGCTGATTAGACATTTACCCATCTACTACTGGCCTGAAAATGAGACAAGTCCCTAAAACTAACCTGTGAGAAATCATATTTCGAGTGTTCATATTTAGATGATAATAATTATTATACACATTCTTGACTGATTCTTTGTCATCGCAGGCTGCATTTACTCTAAAGGAAAAGAAGTGTGGTAAGAGGTTAATGGTCATGTGGAAACCGTATTAACGCCACATTAACCACAATGCAAACAAGGGTATCCACACCTCACACACTGAACTACACACACAAATAAGGCTACAATTTCTTTAAATTGTGTTTTTTTCTTTGCCAGAATTAATTTGATAGCTTTAAAATAGACAACCCAAGTTAGCATTTTATTCTGCAATGTTTTAATTTAGTCTTAAGACTTAAAACAAAGTAAGTATGCAACGTGCCTGAGCCTGATAAGCCAGGTCCATGCAGGCCTACATTGTACTCAGACTTTGTGGACTTCCTGACCTTAGTGTAATATGCAGGGGGTTGGGTAAAAGTCCATTTAAGCTGTCAATATTAGTTGCTAATTTTTGAAAAAAAAAAGTTCCTTCAACAGCCAACAAATAAGCATTTAGTGAAGAAAATGCCAGTGGGTGTTTGTATGACTCAACATGCTACGTCACACACACTTGATCCTTGAATTTGGAGGAATGATGTCTGATTAAGCCTTCACACAAGTGTCTTCTTGATAAAAAAAAGATGGCTTGAGATGAGTTAAAATATGTAATAAAAACAAGAGCAGCGATGGCTTCACAAGAGAGACAGAGAAGAATGGCTTCACTAGGCTGTTACCAAGTAGCATGATGGCAGATACTGCTTACAACTGAGTCTTAGGAAGAGGAACCTAATTGTACGGCTATTGTCAATTATGAACTAAACTCACATTTTTAAAAATCTTACATTATTATAGTCAGATTATAGTCAGAAATAGAGTAAATTCTAGGAAGGTTACTGAACTGAGGGTTTCCATGGTTCTGCTTCATTGTCTTGGAATTGAGTAATTCTCATGTTTTTGCACCTTCAAAGGGTTGTTGGGCCCTCACACAGAAAAATATAATAATAATAATGATGATAATAATAATGCTTGTATAGCACATTTCACATAAGGATTGCAGCTCAAAGTGCTTTATATTCAAATGACAAATCAAAGACCAATAAAAACAGATAAGAAGAAGAAAAACAGAAACAAGTAAACCAAACAAAACTATAAAAGGCCATTAAAACTGGGATAGGTGGATAAAACAATAAAAGGTCATTAAAAACAGAGGATGTGTTACAGTAAGGAAGGGAGCTGATAAAATGCCAGGTTGTACAAATGTGTTTTTAGCTGTTTTTAAAACTAGCTTCTGAGTTGGCCTCTCTGATATGGGAATCCATAAAAAAATCCATAATTTTGTGGCATAGTTGAAATAGGCAGCATCCCCAATTTTCTTATGGGCCTGATTTCCAACCTCTAAAAGAGCAGCAGCAGATGACCTGAGGGCACATGGGGGGCAGTAACATGTCAAACTGTCTATACAGTACACATTACCCTACAGATGGCGGTGACATTCACAATACATGTGTTTTCCAGCAGCACATTACTATGCAATGGAGGAAATTGTGCTCATGTGGGGTTATGAGCAGTTTTGGTTATGTGAATTTTTTAAGGATTCCTAGAAGGCTTGATACGCCAAATGCTGCTCTTAATGGACCAGCATAAAAGTGATTTTGCACAGATGGTTGTCTGTCTGGGCACGGTTGGTGGTAATGCTCATCTTTTTGTTTACCCTGATATCTTGCAGTTTTATGGAAGGAAACTTACAGGATTAGATGTCCAGACAATGTTCTCCCAGTATTCCTTTGAGTAGGCTCAGCTGAGGTTTTGATGGAGGCGATGGTTTCTATTATAGTGTAACATTAGACCAGGATTGTTTGTGAAGTATTACAGTTTCTCAGCTGCCATAGAAAGAGCTCAGTGGGGCCATCTTGGTTAAGCCGGTGGTGTTCTCATTTCATTTGAGGGTGTTGCTGACAACATTCTCCAGAAACATGAACAGCTCAGGTGGATTTGAAATTGAGCCATTGATTTGTCGGGGGGGGGGGGGGGATGGGGGGGGGGCAGGCACCCTCAGCAGTCAGTCCTCATTTCATCAGCTTCTAATGTGTGTGGATAGTGGATAGTCTAGTGCAAATTAATTTTGGTTTTATTATGTGTTAATCAGTTGGAACTCATCATTCAATCTCAAATGAAGGACACCAAATATGACTATTATTAAATGTAGCTCAGATCAATTATGAAAAGGAGAATTTAGGATGTACACATGTACACATGTATTCACATGTACACATGTATTCTGAACAGGTGAGAGTGGTTGCTTGCCAGCTGTGCAGTTTGTACAATGCAGTTTCTGAGAAAACCCAAAGACGTTTATAGTTATAAACAGGAAGATGTGCAGAGTATTACTAGAGCAATACTGTTACCACCAGCACTAACCAAACCTCTGCGAGGCAGGCAGACAGGATAGCCAACACAGAACAATCTGCAGCTACTGTGGTGTGTGTATACCACAGACCGTAAAAAAAAAACAGGTGCTAGTGTAACTATTATTTCAGTAGTAAGGAGGGAGCAACACTCAAACTAAGACTACAGAAATGTGTTAATTATTTTACAATACTTCAGTAATTTATGTTTTACTGTGCATTCTCCCCAATGGCAGTGGTAACGATAATATATATATATAAAAGTAGTACTATCAAAATGTCTGGTGTACTGTTTAAAACATTTAGTGGACATAAATCAATATTTCATATTCTGGCACAATTTCATCAATACATGGCCTACAGTCAAACTCAGTGACAAAAAAGGATTTTTGCCATATTGAATTCAACTTTAACCTAAGACTCTGGGGATGCAGTGAGCTCTAAAGTAGCATGTGCCAATGCATAAATGTATTAATAATAATCACAATACAAAACAATACAAATAATTGTGAGACTACATAACTCTTTGTGTTTTTCTGTACAGGTTAGGCACATAATGACCCCCCCCCCAACCAAAAAAATGCACATTAATCTTCTGACTTCACCCTCAGGGTAAATTTCACAATTTGTACCTTACATTTTATACTTTTTACTGTAGAATGTCCAAATTGACTCTATTTTACATACATTGAACAATAGTGATATTGTTCCAGTTTAGCTCACATAACTTACCCCGATGGAGTGCAGGTACATTTCACTGAAGTCAATACAACCCCGCAAGAAGATGACGCATATTTTCTTCTTGTCTCTCTGGCTGGAGAGCCGTGCTGCCACAATGTTGATGGAGCACGGGGAATTGAAGAATTGAAGCTACAATATATCCACATAGCTTCCAACATAAGTCAAAGAGGTGAAGTCAGACTGGACAAAAGTGAAGACTGTCTCCCATAAACATTCTTCAGGGCAAGATAATTGGCTGTTAGATGATGCACCTACACAGCTTTTACTCAACAGCAAACTTGCAGCAGCTGAGGGTCTGAAATAAAACTGTGACTGAAAGGTCATTGATTCAAAGTCCTGCATCAAAGTCCTTTGTAAATAACAGTGAGCAGTTCTCTACTTCCCTAATAACAGCCTTTGAGTGCCCTTTGGTACATTCCTGAAAACTACTGGTCTCTGGTAAAGCGTGACAGCAGATGTAGTTATCAGCTGCCAGGTATGACATTTGCTTCACCAGGAAATAATCCCTCAAGATGTTGCAATGAAGAAGAATGATTTGTCAAATGTTGTTGTTGAAACCTGCAATATATATTTTAGGCCACTTGGGGGCAGCAGAAACAAGCTGTAAACACAACACTGACATTACCTTAACAGTTACCTACACATCCAGCAGGCAGAGCAACATTAGCATTTATTTGGAGTTATGATGAATGTAAGTCCAGTATTCACTGTCCTTTTTGCTCAGCTGAGAAATATTTGCTCTTTAGCTACAAAATGTTACACTGTGTTCACTATCTAGTCGCTAGAAAAGCTCCAGTTCGGGACTGTATAAAACTCCATATAAAAAGAGCTAGAGGGACTGCAGAGTTGTTTGATGATTCTCTTTGGGTTGATCATACAAGTCATCTGATCTGATTAATTTAATCATTCTCTGAAGGTTCAGATGTGTTGTTAGCTCTTGTTAGCTATTGTAAAAAATATTAACAACATGGCACCTGGTGAGCTGATTGTTGGGCAGATCTAGTCAATGTTTAGGCTAAAAGCAGAACACAAATGAATCATACTTTATCTCTTCTTTATTAGTGAGACACCAACTTTTGGAAAAGTGATCAGCTGGAATTTTTTTTAATAACCAAAATTACCTCCTAAAACCATTTTCATGACAAGCAGAGGACTGAACAAGTTCAAGACGAGTCCAATAGCTGGAGAAAATTTAAAGAGAGGAAGTGCCTGAAGTGTAATCAATAGTTTGTCTTACTCCGTTATAAAAAACATTACAAATACATTTTTTTGGTGACCATTTGGTTTTTTTTAGCGCTGAAGTTTGTTTTTTTAGAGGACACACACACACACATACACAAACAGTACATACAGTACACCAGTAAGAAATATAATTGCAGTGTTTCGAATTCCATTATTCACTTCACGTCAGAATTTAGAAAACCTAATGAATGTTGCATTTAGAAACTCTACTCTGATTTTCTCTTTGCAGTCCCCTTTCTGCAACACTTGCGGGTGCAGAACAAGCAGCATTTGAGTGTCACCCACAGAATAGTTATGAGAATGATGACCAAAAATCCAATGACATCCAGGCTGTGGTACTGAATCCAGTTCAAATCATGTGCGGCCACCCTCAGATGTGCAGCTCCTTTGTGTCTCATGACAAACTCGGTCCAGAAAACAGCCAGGTCTAAAGGCTGAACAGGACGGTCCAGGTTTATCTGAGACAGCTTCACTATCTTGTCCTTGTAACTGGGGAGAAATAACATGGTATTGAAATGAAAAAATCGTAAATGGTATGATCTTCAGTTAATGATAATCAGAAGACCTACAGAACATCCTCACATACATCACATTCATAAATGCTATGATACTGTTTATAGTGTAAATATAAGATGACATTTACCTATTATATATCAAATAAAATGTAAATGTCAGTCTAAAGATAAGGTAGGTGAACAATTTTGGATAATAATAAGATTGCTTGTTTGCTTGGTCAAAGCGAATGTATTTACCCGTGTTAGTTCAGATCATGTTGCGTTCACTGTCAGCACATTCTAGTCTGGGGCCACTGTTGTCTGATTAAGGTAATGGAATATCAGCGGCTAGCTATCTGTGATGTCTAGGAAGCCAGCAGTCAGTTCCTCCGGCTGTGGTTACCAGGCAGGTAGAGACAGTGTCTTTTCTGTTAAGATTTAGTGCGGTTACTGTCTATGACCTCAAGGCCCATACCTGACCCTGAGTTACAACCCTTAAGGATAGAAAATTCCATAACAATGTTAGTGGAAGGTTATAATTTGAGTAAAAATTCATATTCATCTAAAAACAATGAACCAGAGGTTGTGATAATTACAGGTTTTAAAGCCCCTGCACAACCACACAGGTGTTTTCACTCATTCATGCTAGAAGTCAGGACATTCACCAGGTTAACAAACTCCAGAATGAAGGAGGTCTAAGAGCCAGGTTATGCTGGAAAAGAAGTAAGTCTTCTGATGTATTGTGTAATCAAATGTGTTTATAGTTGTTCCAAATCGCCACTCTTGAAGGCAGAGTGAATGTCATATAGAGTCGGAAGGACTAGATATTGTTTAAATATGGGCATAACGGTGCGCATTTTGTCTTTCCTGGAAGGCATTAATAGTGTTTTGTTTTGTTGTTCACATGAACAGTGTAAGAAATAGTTGTGTAACAAATGGAAAAAGACAGCAAGGGAGATGTTCAAACCCTCGCTCCCCTCGTTTCCTGTCATCTTTCTACTGTCTGTCCCTAGCTAATAAAGTCATAAAATGACCCAAAAAGTACATTTAAAAAAAGTGCCTTTGCAAATGTTGTATGAGGAAGGAAACAATGTGTTTTGGTATGAAACACTGAAAGTAAACATACATTTTGTTTCTGTACAAAACTCCACAAATCATGAACATAACTAACAGGAGAGAGAGTGTCCCCATACAGTCCAGATAAGAGGTTTAATCATGCACCATAAGTGGAAACACCTGTGTGGGTAGACCATGCATGTGCAGTGATGTGACAGACAAACAAATACTGAAAATATGCTACATTCCAATATGTAGATAAACACACTTCATCCTCAAAACAAATAACAACAAAAGTAATTATTTATCATTTTTTGTCAGTTCAGGTTTTCTTAATTTTACTTGCCTTATTTGTATATTTTCTTTAATATTGATTTTTTTTTTAAATTTCCATATATGACTAAGCGATAATTCTCTTGAATTCACATCCGGATGTCTTACCTTTTGTCATGGATTATTTTATTTAGTGCCGCCAACAGGTTTTCAGTTGTCACATCATACATAGTGAGTTTCTCTGCAACACCGCGGACCACCATGCGATGTACATTGTCTCCCTGGTCTCCAAACAGTGGAAACATCAACATAGGAACAGCATTACAGATACTCTCATAGATACCGTGGGTACCTCCATGAGTCATGAAGACCTTAACCTTGGGATGGGCTGAGGAGCACAGGAAAAGCCACAGGTATAGGTAAATGCCGTATTATGATCATTTGATATAATCGGTTAAATGTGTTTTTAAAATGACACTCCAGAAAATGCATCCAAATGATTAAATGTCATGTTGAAGTTATGTAAATATATTTTAAAAATGAATGTGGGGTAACATTTGAAGAAAATTATTTAATTATCTTTTAATTTAACAGTTTTTAAAGTTCTATTACTGTGATCAATTCCTAAATCACATACAAAAACCAAAAAACCAAAACAAAATATATTTTGATTAGTTTGAATGGTTTGATTTATGACACGATAGCAGCACCTCACACACTTTTCTGGATAAAACTTAACACACCTAGGAGATCATTCTGAGGTAGCCACTTCATAAGTCTGACGTTCTTGGGTACATTGTCAGGTGGCACTCCAGTGTATCTCCATACAACCTGAAACATATAATACAAATTCAGTTCTAATGTTTAATATACAAACTATTTATATAATCAATAGGTTTTTACAGCAAGACAAGGCATGGGACAAGGTCCTATCATGTAGTCCTGGCTAGGAGTGTGAAAAAAAAAAAAAAAGTCAGTCTAATAAATGTAATCAGTAGTGACTTGCAGAGACTGATGTCGGTGATTTGTCTGAGTGAAGTGATTTAAACTGTAAAGGTGATTGTTACCCTTTGTGGAATTTGCCGAAAAGCTTCAATGAACTGTTTAGCCTTCTCCACAGGCATGTTGGACACCATTGAGCCCAGGGTAAAGACAATAAAGCCGTCGTCTCCTGAGCCATCCACAAACTCCTTCAAGTCCTGCACGGAGGTTGGAGCAAAAATGAATCTCAGTTTTTAGAGTATATGGAAGTTGATCAAGTAGGAAACTGATATTGGAAATGTTTTTCAGGCTTTGATATTAACAACAGATTAAAATGTGCAGCAGAGTTGAAATATATAGAAGAGAACCCATTTCATCAACATTTTATTTGGCATAGTAAAATATCACTTGTGCTTTTATCAACAAGCCTTTTACTTTTGTTAAGTATTTGATACCCGCCAACACAAAAGGGCCCCTCACTTCCTCTCTACACTAACTCATGATAAATCAATAAACAGTCCAACTAATCATTTCAGCACCATTTTGCTCTTGAGATTTCTTCTTAAACGTTTATCTCCATATTTCAGTTAAAAAAAGTGTAACGGCTTTCTTTCCCCATACAAAATGAAGGAAATGCTTTGCAGGTCCCCAAAATGTATGTTATGATTATTTTATGCACGGCATACAAAATAATACAAGGAAACAAGGTGCTTGTCTATACTTATACAGCTGTTTCCTGTCTGTCTTTGCAAGCATTAATGCAGATCCTGGAATCTTTCCCACTTACTATGTGTGTTTCCAAAAACAGTTTTGTCGTCGGACAAGTTGCTGACTGGTTCTTAATGCACAAAAAAAAACTAAACAAATAAGTATTTTTTAGTCTTTTAAGCTTTTTAAGACATCCAACTGAGATTTAAAGCTGCATTAACCTATTTTAGTTTATTATATTTTTTGGCGATTTGGGGTCAGAAGAAAACCTCAACAGCTGAAAAACGTATATCTTGGACATAATATCATCTTATCATCTATTTACACATCAGGCAGACAATATTTACTTTCCTTTTAGTTTTGGTCTTGTCTGAATCCCGAGGAAAATATTTGGCTCTTTAGCTACTAGATGCTCCAGATATGTTTAGTCACTAATTTTGTCTGTTAGAGCTTATTTTTTGCTGAAAACTGCTGCTGCTGAAAATGGGCATGATGAGAGAATTAGAATTAACAACCAAAACAATGAGCTAAGAGAGACTAAAAGGCTTAATTTCCTGTGGGTTCAACGCTACCATTCATATTCAGTGTAGTCATTTGATCTGTTGTAAATATCAAACTATTGATTAGTTTAGCTTTAAAAAAGTTTAAGGGGTTTGCTTTAGCTTTACTCTAAACAAAGCAAGTACATCTGATTTGCTTTAAGTGAATCCAGATGTAATGCATGCTTGTTTACTCTGGCAAACATTCTTACATACTCACTGCTGGCAGAGGAGCTTTCTTTGCACAGTTGATACCTCCAATAAAAACCATGTTGGGCATGAGAGGCTTGGGCCATTCAAAAGCAAAGTCATATCTGAGAAGCCACATAGCACCATGGCTTAAAAGATCCTTGTAGGTCATGTTGTCTCCCAAATACCGGCTGACCAGGTCCTCAAAGTTGAAATATATTATGCGGCAAATGTAGGACTCCACAAAATACATAAACATGTTCTTGACTCTCTGTGGAAAGGTCATGGTGTTTGTATTACCAGAGAAGAACACAGGAACGTAGGAAGGAGGAGAAGGGCATTGATTAGCCTTTGTATCCAAATCACATGGAAGTCCACGCAGGAAATAAATAGCTGGAATGGAAAAGACATGAGCCAGGATGGAGCCGCAGGGAAGAAAGGGGTCTGTTAGCATAAGATCGAAGCCCTCTCCCTGCATTCGACTCATTAGAGGTTTGTTGTTAAGCAAACTCTCACAACCTTTCACCTGAATAGAAGTAAAGTTAACAAGACGTTGCACATTGATAAACAAATCTGTGATTTCTGGTGGCTTGAGGAACACTCCATCCCTCAGCTCGTTGAATTTTTCATCCAGCTCAGCTTTGGTGTAGGGCACTTGGTAGATCTCAGTCCTGTAGCTCTCTGAGCCTTGGATCAAAAGGCTGCTTTCAGGTACCAGAACCACGACTTCATGGCCCCTGTGGGTGAGCTCCTTCACCAGAATCTTCATGCTAAGCCAGTGGCTCCCATCCACAGGCATAACCAGCACCTTCCCCCCCTGCACGGGCCCAAGACTGAGGCAGCACAGCCAGGCCATCAGCCCCAGCATAGGAAACCACACCCCGCTGCTCATTGCCTCCTCTCTGGTTTGCAAGCCGACTTGTTGTAAGAACAGTTGTGGCTGTTGTTAAGAGGTGGTTTTATGTGTGTGTGTGTGCGTGTGAGCGAGTGTGTGAATTCTGTAGGAAGCTCAGGCTGTGTTATCACACAAGCTGTTATATAACCACAGGAGGACAGGGAGAGTGAGATTCCCAGTGGAATTTGTGCCTTGCAGACTGACTTTGTCTCTAGTTAATCATTCTCTTATGTGACTTGTATATTTTCTATGTGTATTCATTAACACTTTGCACATTTACAATTGACATAAATTAACTTTCACCATTTATTTTGTTAGTTGTGATCAGTTTTGTTCTCATGGTATGTAAGAAGTACTATAATATAATATAAATATAAATATAACAAGTACTATAAATGCAGTGTTAGTGTCTTTTGTGATACCAATAGTATCATAGTATCAGTAACATGTTTTTCATGCTAATTTCTTTATGGAATGTATTTTACTTGCATTTAATTTCTGTTTGTATTTGTTTTATTCAGCAGTAGACTAAAGATGAGTAAGACTTGCAAGTCATGATGGCTATGCTCCCAGCTTTGACTGCTTACTGATTTGTGCAAAGCGGTGTAAAGTCTCTGTTTACTTTGGCTGTTCCTTTTTTTCCCCTCCCCCTGAAACAGAGACACATGCGTGCTTAATGGGCCATTGCATGTGCTGTCTTTTTTTTTCCACCCTTTCTAGTCACGCACACCAACACACACACACATATACCTACAACCATTGTGTGAGGAGACCAGTGGCGTGCGAAGCCTGTCGTAGGAGGAACCCAACACCCTCCTCTTTGGAGGGGGTGATAACATCAAAACAACAGTGTAATTTGTGGAATTTTACCCCTGGTTAGAACTTGCTCTACCTTAGGAAACCTCCTATGAAAGTTATCGTTGTACAGAGCTCATTGCATGGGTGGAATATGGTCTCAATAAAAAAAGTAACATACAAGTCTCCTTCAAAAAGATCCAAGCCACACTGTCAGGTTTGTGCAGCATTAAAATGCCTTTATTTTACATGGCAATATGTATTTAAAATGCATTGCGACCCACATAAGTCTTTATCAGGGTCATAGTCTGCAGTAGCTTACACACCTACTGCATATTGTATTACACAAATGAGTTGAGTGGGAGTTGGTAGCCTATTGGTCAAAAACAAGGAAGTGATGCATCAGCATAGAAGGGAGAAAGAAGGAGGAGGGAAGGAAGGGAAGGAGAGAGATAGGAGAGGGGAGAAGGGGAGGCAAGGGGAAACCTAAATGTTAAAAAGAAGATAGATATAATGTGGCTGTCAAGTCAAGGTGGACCTTGTTGTGGAGAAATTACTGATCAATGGTCAGGTCATGAGAGAAGAAAGTGTTCAGGAGCCTCTGAAGTCTTATAGTGTAATGTTAATTGAAGCTTGACCAAGGAGAAATAGAGACACTCTCAAGTACAGCAGGTGGGTGCATGAGTCAGTCTCACATTCTGCCAGCTCATGCCTGTGGTCAGACTTAAAACCCCTACAGATAACACCACAAATACTATACGCCCAGAAATGGTCGAAGTGAATGTATTTACCCGTGTCACAGCACATTCTGGTCTACATATGTCTGTTCGTGATTACAAGCACATATTGACTACAAAATCACCATCACTATCAATAGTTCCATATATTATAATAATATTATCATTATATATAATATATAATATATTATAATTGTAATCATACTTTTTTTTCATTATTCCTGGAGTAATATTTCACAAAAAAAGGAGAAAATTCTATCTCATCATTGAGACTGAGGTATTTTGTGGCTTTCAGTTGTACAATCCAAAAGGTCTCATGTCGTCTTTTTAGGAGGTTGCCTCCTCTAATGTCCTTTTCAACAACTTCTAACACCATGACTTTCAGTGTATTAGGGTTTCCGTGTCCCGTTCGCACATAATGTAATACCACAGCATAATCAACATTCATTCCATGTTCTGCAACTTGGTCAACTTGGTGTCTCATTTGATATGTGTGAGATGTGCTCCCGTCTTGAAAATGATTGTTTTTCATGAGATTATCACAATGATTGCAACTCCCACATTTAAAAGTTCCATGGAGGTTTTGTAGTCAGGTTGTTTGTGTGGGAGGGGGAACCTTGTGTCTGAATGAGAACACAGGTGGTTCTGTGAACACTGATTTTAGACATATTTTTCTTATTTGAGATGATTTTCACAAAATATATTTTTGAAAACTGGTGTGTTTTTTTTTTTTTTGGTTTGGAGTACCTGTAACTGTTTTCTATTCAAGAACTTGGCTCTTTGAAGTGATTTATCCACTGTATTTCTTTTGTATCCTCATTCAGTGAAGTGGTTCACCATGTCTCTAGCAGTGGGCTGCCAAGCGTGGAAGCAAACCTGGAAACTAGAAACGTTTTTTGGCTTATGCGCCAAGCGAGCAATTTTCATTCGAGTGAATAGGCACAATCTCTGAGTCCAGTATCCAGTTCCCATAATACATCTGTGGTTGCCACATACCTAAACCATGTATGTACTAAGAGGGCTGGATATGGTGCCACCACTCAGCCTTGCTGGCAATTTGTCCCAGTGGCCGTTCACGGTACTGCTCCAAAAAAATCCCCTGCAGCACAAAAAGCCCCCACCCCCACACACACATACACTCACCAATTATTATTATGATGACTATGATTTAATGTGATTTAAAGCAATATCATTTAATTTTAAATTTGATTTATAACTTAATTTTTAAAAAAAGATTATTTTTTGGAATTTTTCACCTTTATTTAACAGTCATCAACAGAATCTGCATCTGTGCATCTGACTACAGGAGGATGCAGGGAGAGTGTTGTCACGAGCCAGTTTGAAGTGTGACTTTTTATATTATATATGGAAGAGCATGGTGACCAGGTTCACGTCCATTCCTGTGTTTGTGTTCCTGTCACGGTGGGAGGAACCAACACTAACCATCACCTCTTTAAGCCTACCGCCCTGTCTTACACCATCGACTTTGTGAGAGCAACGTCAGCAGTCATGGTTCAGTCACAATGCTGTTGTGCCCTCAGATGTGCTTTGACAGCACTCATAGCCAAAACAGAATCATAAACTTTGGGTTGCACTGACATGTTTAACTTGTGTTGACAGCTTTGGTTGAAATGTATCTGTTCTCTCTGAGAAGGACAATGGAACGTGGCTGAAATACTTCCTGTGTAGAGACTGTGTATATATAGACAACATAAACACATGCAAAGGTCCCTTTCTTTTGCAATAGCAAAGGTTACAATGTGAAACCTTAAAACCACATAGACATTATGTCTTTTTTAAGGCATGCCCGTTTAGATCAGGCTATTTTAACTGAGAGTATGCGATTCTAAGATGTACTCTTGATCTTTTACATATTTTTTCACAACTTTTTATGCCATAACCACAGGACAGATCTCATGTAATCAACAGTTTCAGCTCCAACAATGTATTATCATGTGTAGCTCATAGAGGAGCTGTTGAATAATGTCATTAATGAAATTCTAACATGCTCATAAAAGTTGAGGATACAGCAAAAAAATTAACAAGTCTTACAACGTAAAAAAAAAAATCACAATTCATAACTCAATAATGCAGGACAAACTGTTTTTAGGGATTTGTCTACTTTGAGATATTTTAATTCACAGCGGAACATTTTTAAGATGTTCAAACAAGAGAAACATCTGATTTACTAACTGCTACAAAAAAGAAAAAAACCCAGCTTTTATAAGAAACTATTGTACTAAAGTTTTGATGTTCCTGTAAAACTGTGAAGTGACTGTAATGCTCAACCAGATGGTGGTGCCAAAGCTGTAAAAACACCCTCAAGTAGATATTTTAGTTTTTTTGTAACCTTCATCATCTCCCTGTACAAGACTGTGTTTTATCTCACTAAACATGCAGGCACTTGAGACTGCACCATTCTTATCATGGTCAATCAAAAAGGGGATTGTGACATGAACTGAATGGTATAAGGGTTTTCTATTCTTTAACAAGCTAATGCTAATATGAGGAGATGTATATTTCAAATTCTCTCCTTGTATATCTTAAGTTTCAAAGAGCAAATACAGTTATTTATATTTATAAGTGTGCTGATAAAATAATGAGTGGAGCTAAAAAAACTGATCTGTTCTGAAACCTGGGTGGTAGAAGTGAAGTTCTTATCACTCAAAGCTGAATTAACTGATCCTTGCATCATATTAATCTATGCAGAGGCGTAACAGTCCTGCTGGCTGAAATCCATAAGAAAGGTTAATGCTAGCCTGATGTGTTTTTTCCACTTTATAATATTTCAGATGTGTCACTTAGAAGTCCTGGCCATTTGCAACTAACACACCATAAAAAAAAAAATATTTGCAATATGCAGTAAGTGAGACTAAAGTGTTTGCAGTTTACAGATTGTGTGGTTTTCACACTTTTGCTTTGGAGAAAAGCTGATAAGACTGACAGCAGTGTACTCTCTCCCTTTCTTTTTCCTGCTTCTACTCAAACATGACGTATTAAATGTAGGCAGGTCTCTAATGGAGGAGAGTTAGTTTGGTATTCCAGTTTGGAAAAGTACCAGATTAGTACAGTAAGACGTCATTTTACTAAAAGATTCTGTTTACTTTACATATCTATAATTCTATCTTCAATAAATGGCAAATGAAAGTACACAGTGTTATATGAGAGAGTCATCTAACAGTACCAGGTAATGCTTTGGATCACATTTTGTGCAAAGTATCCAGGCTGTGAAATGAAGCATTTCCTGCTTTCATCCTAATTCAAAGGATATTTCCCCTCAAACGATTTTATTATGGATGTATATTAACACATTTATATGGTCAAAAAATTACTAATTGGGCCTGTGACACAAATAAACACACACACCTGCATGCAATTAATAAAAAGGAAGCGGATGACTTTGTTATGTATTGCAAGAACTGATCTATGGAAATCAGGGAACAAGTTTGCAATTAAATTAGTATTGAAAACTCACAAAATTCATATACAACATTAAAGATTTTAAATTTGTCAGCTGCATTTTAATTGCACTGACATATGATTATTCCCACATAAAGGATCTGAGGCATTGCCATTAACCCAAAGTCTATTGTGGCATCGAAAAGAAAAAAATAGTAAGGCAATTCTCCCACTCTGAATTGATACTGATATCAGCAACATTTTGTTCTGGGCTGCTCTTCTTGTATTTCATTGTTTCACCTTGATATTGTGGCTCCATTGCCTTCAATCACGGGACTGTTGTCACAAAACTGTTAAAAGTTAAATGGAGAGAAAGCACTGATTAGTCTTGGAAATAGTCAGCAGGTGATATAAATCAGAGGTATGAACAGATTTTCAACGTCATCTGCACACTGCAGCTGCAAAGTCCTCTCTGGAACGTGAGATGGTTGGCTGTAACCACATGGTGGTGCCAAAGTCACATAGATCCCCCAAAAACTTCTTGTCTTGTCCATGAGAAAAGCCTATTGCCTTTGAAAAGAATCAGCACAACGTTTGACCTTTTGCTATCTGCTCTGTGTGGTCAGGAGTGCTGCGTCAGCCGGTTCTCAAACGAGTAAAGATCACACACAACTTTGTGTTTCACTGGCATGATTCAAAAAGTACTGACAATATGTGTTTTCATGTAGGACGGCATCGTTTTATAAATTAAAATACAAAAGTGTTGTGTCAAACATAGCAAATACACATACACCGTCAAAGGACATCTCAGAAGATGTCGAGTATGCCCACATGTCCTCTGCGTTTGTAGCTTATACGTCTATGATTATTCTTTTATCAACCAAGTAGCCTAAAACACAGTGAAACTACCCGCTGCACAAGTGACACTACACGTTTAAAGGGTTAAAAACGTGGACGCGTTACTGAACAAAACCTGATAACAGTGACATCAAGCCTCTTACTTGTCTCCTGCACGGAGAGAGTAAGACTTCAAAAGCTAGATCTTTGGTTTGACTCTGCACGGATGCGCGCCGTACCTGGAGTCTCCAGACGCGCAGCAGAGGATTTTGCGCACTGAAATCAAGTAGAGCTGAAGAGAGCGCACAGCGAGCGGACTGCTATTGTATCTTTACTGCAGCTCTGTCTGTGGGATACGGGCTCATTTGGCTGTACTTGACACCGACATCGTATTAATACAATTGCTCGGGATTAAATAGGGGAAAAGATACCTCACAGTTTATGTCGGTTTGGCTTTATTCGCAACTTAGGAGTTTTGTTTCAACTGAGCCACTGTAGCCGATTCACCTTGTTTGTAGAGAAATCAGAGTCCCACCTGCTCAGGGAAAATTCACTCAACAACCTGAGAGACGGAGACGATTGCGAGGATTTTAGGACACTTTGCCGAAAGTGGATTGAACAAGGATGATTCCAACCGCCTAAGTGAGGTATTACATTTGAAAAACGGTAAGAAAAAGTTCATTATTTTCTTTTAAAGATAAGATGCAAATGCCCCATCCTTGGGGTCCTCACAGATTTACATCGTGACATTTTCGACTTTTCTCGCAGGTGATCACAGCAATGTTTCAGCGGCATGTGCGTCTGCCCCTATCCAAATCATCCAGAGAGGATTTAAGCGCCGCTCATCTTTAATAAGTCGAGAAGTCATCGAAGATGAGAGCTCTGCAAACATTACTGTTCTTTGTCCTCCTGCACCAGGTGAGGCGTGAGGTGGCTGAATGAGCGCAGCCATAAATGTAAAAATATGTCTGAAGACTTTAAAAAGAGAGTTAAGGTTGTTTTTATGTTTTTTTTTTACATTATTATACAGTTGACGTTTAAAAGACATGAGATAAACAAAGTTTTATATATTTATATTATTTATATTTATATATTTTACCAGTAATATGCAATTTACTGTAGATCTGCAACATACAGCTCCTGCAATATAAGCTGTATCAGTCACCACATAATATCAAATATCAATTAAATAAGATAAAAGTTGACAGTCAGCAAATGTGTTTGGCTGACATGAGCTCCTCATTCAGTTTTACAAAGGAAACACTTTTGTGTTATCAGAACTTGCAGGCTTTTCACTAAAATACCATCTGACTTAATGAACATGAATTTTTAACATCTCTTAAAATAGAGGAAACCCCAGCATCTACATATATGATTGTTTTATTTATTTATGTAGCCTATTAAGAATACATTTTTAGAAACAAAAATAATAATTTTTAGTCCAATTGATTTAATTTTCCAGAACAGCTTGTGACTTTGCCAAAGCCATAATTTGTAGTTAATTTCCTTAATAGCGTCTGAATTAACTTGTTATTCCTATTTGGCATTGTGACTTTCCCAAGAAAACGTTTATAGTTATAGAAAAATGTTTGAATGTGTATTTATACAATAAAAAAACATTTACATTAGATAGTTAATATGAGAAAAATGCTTATTATAGTTTAGAATTAACAATTATTCAGTGTTCCTAATTGAAAAGTGGATTTAATGTAGATAAAAAAACAATTAGCCATTCACAGAATATAAACTAGTATTTGCTTCTGTGCCAGCGTGCAAAGTTTATGGCGTATTTCTACTGTGGTGTCTTTTTATCCTTTATATTATGGCCTTTTTGGTCTTGCTTCTGTCACAAATACAGCCTGCCTCTTTATTTATTCAGCTGTATCACATAGATATTTGTGGTTATCAATCATTCTAATAAATTTTGCTTGTAGGCTTAAACAAGGTTCAACTTCAGTGTTGAACACCGGACACAGCATCTTTGCCGTACTAAAAACTAGGCCAGAGTTAAAAAAAAAAAAAAAAAAA
The DNA here is from genome assembly GCA_038419695.1 of Scomberomorus guttatus. Classification (NCBI taxonomy): domain Eukaryota; kingdom Metazoa; phylum Chordata; class Actinopteri; order Scombriformes; family Scombridae; genus Scomberomorus; species Scomberomorus guttatus. The sequence continues at coordinate 22,280,419 of CM076456.1, read as the reverse complement.
AGACAGCTGAGAACAATAAGTGAAAATTGCGAAACCCACAGCTTTTCAAAGCTTGCGCTGTTCCTCCGTGATAACTTATACAGTGTGATGAAATCACAAGTCCCTGTGAAATTATTTAATATTTACCAGAAATTGATTGTCTTAAGCTTCTGGACATAATCTTTCCCTAGTTTAATTCTGTTTTGATTGCAGGAATAAGCTCTCCAAAGACTTATTAAAAGCTTTAGGGAAATATAAAGGTCTTTGCCCGCTTTTTTTTTTTTTTCAACAGCCGCTGATGTTGTCCTCTATAGGTAGCTGAATACAGTGTGGTTTTCATAGTGATCATCCTAGCTTTAAGGGCTCTTGCCGTGATCAAATCTGAACAGAAAATGCCATATGATTGAAGAAGTTCTTCACATCTGTGCTATCCTCAAAGAGGGCTTCTGTAAAGATAGCTTTGAACTGTGCAGATGTAGCGGCAAAGTGCTGCTGCCTGCTCTGGATGCTGTTGTAATCAGCCTTGTGTCTACTGGGAGCCCTGCCTCCAGAGAAGGAGGCTGCTTCCCTGGAGAGGCTCTCTTCATATGCCTCACTGGTTTCCCTCCCAGCAGACCCACCACTGCCTGACTTGGGACACATTGGTCCTTATCAATACTTGCCCACCCTTCTGAAGAGAAAAAATGTTTAAATACCAGGCCAAAGCTCAGTGAAAGTGTGAAATATGCACCAAAACTTCTTTCTCTACGAACAATCTTTCCTTTTTTTTTTACAGTAACTCTGATCCATAGGATAGTTTATTATGAAGAGGCACTGGAAGGATGTGGTTAGGTGTGACATGCGATAAAGTTGCAAGGCCAGATTTCAACCCGGGCATCATATAGTGTCACAGGATGCACCTCAGCCAACTGAGCCACTAGGATACCCTGTAATATGAAGGAAACATGTTTATTGTTTTAAGCAAAGGGTCAGTGTCTGTAACATTCTTCAATGTTTAACGCGTGTGGCCAAATCATCCAAATGGGACGCCAAAATGCAAACACTTTTCTTCTTCTTACTCCTTTAGTCACACACACACACACACACACACACACACAGAAACACTCAGAACATGAATCAAACAGCGAAAATGTAACCCTGGCCTCAGCATCTGTGCCGTACCCCAGGGACAAATAAGAGGGTCAAAGCCATCCTGGGAGAACCCATTCTTCCCCATGACATCTGCTGCAGTTATCCTTTGTGCAATGACAGCAGAACAATGTAGATGAAGATAAAACATACTTGAGAGCTTTGCTCTCTGCCATCTCCCTCTGCCTGTCCTGCCCTGCCTTTATTCCAAAAATTGCATGCAGGGAAAGTGGGTTTTTCAATGCTGCTCGGGATTAACTGCGAGAAGACGTTGACAAAGTCTATTACTCCTTTGTATCTTATTGCTCTTTGGTAATATTATGTCATGACAAAGCATCTATGTGGCCCATGCCAGGAGGATCAGTGGTGGCGTTAAATGTATAGCTACCTCCTCTGTTACCGTGACGCCGCCCGGGGTCAGACTGAGCAAGGCTGGAGCGAGCTTCTTGATAGAAGGGTGTGACGCATTAAAGAGACAAAGCTGAGCTCGTTACAAGTAAGCTGAACATGTCTTGTCCCCTGGATCTGCTACATGCTTGGAGTTCATCCCCAACTTCGATGTGTACTGATTTAAAGGATTACAAGTGATTTCTCACAGGATTTAGCATTAATTTGAGCAGTCATTTATTTCTTTATTAACATCTAGTTGCTTTATTATTTATCTGTCCATCTGTCAGTGAAAGTGGGAAATCACTACAACAATTGAGAATGTGAATTTGGTTTGGTTCAATTTTAGCTGCTAATATTGTTGTAAAAATGTGCCAAAGGATTTTTTCCCACTTTTTCCTCTGCAGTGCTGGAGTGAGACAGTGTGGCTCTATTCAAAGTCAAAAAGGGCTCTGGCAAGGACAACAGTTTTATCCCTGTCTTCTTAACAAAACATAAATTCTACATAAATTCCCTCTCTGAGGGCTCTTTAACCCTTTTCCCCTTCCCCATGCTCAATTAGGTTTGGTTTTATTATTTATTTATTGTATATTTAAAGGCAACTAACACTGGGAAGTGTAATAAAATGTACAGTGGGGGGATTAGGAGCAGCTCTTTAATCTCACGCTTCTGATAATACTGCATGGGCTGATTGATTAGTTTTTCAGGAAGCTTATGTCAGAAAAACCTAATCCGTCTTTGGATTGTGCCAGCCTTGTAAGGTTTTCCGCGCCGCCACTTTATCATGGCGGCGAATTACAGAGCTGCTGGGCTGTGATAAGGTCCTAGTCTCTTTTACAGACCCCACTACCCAACCCCTGCACCCCCCCCCCCCCCCCCTTTCCCTCTGGACAATAAAAAAATGTGTTTATATTCTTCACATCCCTGCTCTGCCTGGTCTTCACATCAACCTCTCCCAGGATTTGCCTTGTAAGAAAGAGAGAAAAAAAGAGTGGAACTTAAGTCTTCAAAAACCTACCAGAGAAATTGGGTGGGGAGCGAGAAAAATATGAGAGAAAATGGCAGGCAGACCAGTAGAAATTTCTGTAGAAGTGATTAAACATGGATTGACAGAGTGAAGGGGCCTTGTATGCATGTGCTGCCTTCCAGGAATCATTTTGGAGCTTACATGGTGCTGATGTGTATCTGTGCTCATATTGGGGTCACAATCTTTCCAGCTAGAAGGCTTGACTAGATAATCCCTCATAAACAATACTGTCTGTGGCATTTGCAGTCCTCAGCCTGTATGTTGTCTCAGTCCTCCAAAGGAAAGGTTGTCATTTCTGCGGGTTAAATCCCTCAAATGTATCTTGCAGCCACTACAGGTTGTATTGACTGTACTGAGCCCCGCAACCTATTCCTTTTTCAATCATAATTGTGTGTATATCAGCAATCAATCCATGATAAAGGTCCTAAAGTGAACAGAAAGAAGTTGTGATTGATAGGTGTGACACAATTGCCCTTTGCATTGACAATAACCCTCATCTGGCTGCTGGATGGACCATTAAAGACTTAAGTCAAACAATTATGAGCAGCACAATTACTTTTCCCAAGCCCCTCTTGTGATGTGAGGTTTTCAGGATGATGTGAAGTGCTGAGCAGCTCCCTTAGAGCAAGACGCTCCCACTCTGGCGGCTCTGGTGCAGGGAACATTATGTTTAATATGATGTTTAGTAGAGCCGTCGTTAGGCCTCAGTATCTGAGGCTAAGCCCTGAATGTTTTATGAATAGCCCCGGATCTCAAAAAAAAGAAAAGAAAAAAAAATGATTTTTTTGACAAAAATATTCATTCATCTGTCATTCTGATCATGCATTAAAGCCCTAGAAAATAATTTGATATCTTTGATCAAAAACGCAAGTATGTTTTGGGTCCTCTGTGCGTCATTCAAGCAGCAGATCGACTTCACACTACAAACACGTGCATTTTGTGTGAGCGCGCGAGAGAGAAACATAGAGAGAGAGAGAGAGAGAGAGCGTGCGCTCCGGTTACGGGGCTTGTCATTGTTGGCATCTGGTGGTAGCTAGCTAGCTAATTCGCTAAGGCAAGACTTGAAGGCTATGGATATAAGAGGCTTTTTCAAAAAGAAAAAGGATGAAGGCAAGGAGGCGCAGGTGAGACTAGAGGAGGTGGAGGAAGAGTTATCTCCTGTTGCTGTAGCAGCAGATGAGTCAGGACGTGAGAGTGCCACTGCCTCATCTACAAGCTCAGGTTGGTGAAGAAGAGGGCTCTTCTTAAACACTTTTGTCACAAGGCACACCTGGTCAGCTCCTCAGGTCCACCAGTGTGCGACGGCACGTACTTTGAGAACCACTGGTCTAAGCTAGCCTGTACGCACTGTGATGGAATAGTGCAATAATGGTTTGCTTTTGTATATATTGATATTGATATTGATATATATTGATATTGGTTGGTGTGCTCAAATAACTGGTTAAGTCTATGTATAAAATAAATCGATAATTACGTGTGATCTAATCATCACATCAAAAAATGAGAGATTTGGTTAGATTGTGGTTGGCGTATGCTGAGTGCGACAGACAGATGAGACACCAAAAGAGCTACTGAAGAGGTGAAGAAGAGGAGAGCATCAGATAGACAGATAAGACACAGAGTTAACGCAGTTTGTCAATTCATATTTGTCACAGTTCCTCGTCACACAATAGAAGCAGAAACTATGAGACCAGCACTGGCAACATACAATATAGCATAAGACTGCTTCATCAACGTCAAGGCTCTTATTTTTTCTTAGGGTTTTGCTGCTGAAAATAAAGATAATAATAACAAAGCTGAATGAGAACTCAGATTGCACTCATTTTGTTTATTTTGGTTTTATGTAGTGAAAGCCAGCCTACGCACCTGACTGGAACCTTTTGGTAGAGCACAGTGTCTCACATCTTATATTCATTTTACTCTAAAATAACTTGAAAATGGTGCAATTATCGGGTGAAAATCTAAAGATTTCTGGGCTGGGCTAAGCCTCCGGCGTTTGAAGATCCTAACAACACCTCTGATGTTGAGTTTCCTGATCTTGGGCCACAGCTATGAATTTTTATGGGCGATGTGCAGCCTGAGGCGGTGTTACGTCTGGAGGCTCCGCTATCTTATAGCATTGTCATTATCGCTCTGCAGGGTCAGAAAGATCCAGCACCCTCTGATGCGCAACCTCACTGTTTAGCAACTTTCTTACTGTCTGCGTTGCCTTTCAATTCTGTGCTGCAACAAAACAAAATGTAGACATCAGTTCATATAAAGCAGGTATTTTGTCAAACTCATCTGAGGAATCGTGGTGTCACTTTAAAAAAAAAATGTTTGCGTAACAATCCAGCATTGAAAACCACATAGTTGTCTTGTTGCTGTATACAGCCATGACTTCTTCTTCATGTCAGAACTGTCAAACCGCGATAAGCTGCGTAATCACAGACAACCATGACTCTAGCCAGGCACAGTAGTAAAGTTTTTGCCTTTGAAGACTTTCATATTTCTCAAACACTTTGACATATAAAGATTCTAATTACCACCTGGTTTGGTACTTGGAGAAGGCAATCACACTACATGTTGGAGCTTGGGAAAATGATTGACCTTTTTAATTAAAACTGCGTTGCTTTCCTGTAAAAGGCAAGGTGTGACAGCTTTAGAATAAGTACAGTAAATCTCCCTTCTGATTATTCTCAGTTTTGCATTTCCCCCTCTGTGTCTGGGCTTTGAGGCCTTTCTTTTCAGCTTGTCATTTCCAGCCCTAACAAAGCACTGTCAGCTCCCCTCTGTCTTTGTATATTTCTTGTGAAGTACCTGTCTTCAGAGCTACTCAGAGAAAAAGGAAGCAACGTTGTTTCTGCTCTTGTTTCTTCTTCAAAGGGAGCTGTTTCTGTGAAATCAGCCGCGGCACAATCTGCTTTGAGAACAGAAACATTTGCTCTGTCAAATTCAGTGGATGTACGTTTGAGCAAATCAAGCAAAAACATTTTGAATAAAACACCCGAATCATTCACAGCATGGATTTGAAGAGAGGAAAAAACAAAACTGAGGTTGTCACACATCAAAAACAAAAAAAAAAAGAAAGAAAGAAAGCTCAGTTTAGATTATGCTTTCCTAAGAGGAAGTGACAAAACTAAAACGGGAACCCTGTAGTATTAACATGCCATGTCTTCTTAAGTATTAGCTGAGGAGTTTTACAAGCACGTTTGCTATTGTTATACAAAGTAGAAGGTGTTTAAAATTGGCGAAGAGAATGATAATTACACTGAGTCCAGCGTGTTTCATAGAATTATCATCTTGAATCCCTGCTATCAGGCACACAGAGGTGTGCTGCAGGTGTCAGGAGCCTGCACAAGAGTTGGCGCTTTGACCATGTAAGGGGATTATGAAACTGATGATGCGTTGAAAGGTAACGCCTGCCTAAAAGTGAAGTGTTCAGGGCTTTGCTGCTGTCACATGTGGCAGGTGCTGAGATAACACAAGTATCCAGATTACCTGGAGGCTCTCGTCCCAGAGCCTCCACGCGCTCTCCTTCTCTGCTAGTAGGATCACTGTTAACACTTTCTGAACATCAGACATCATCGCTGCATTTAAATTTCCCACACCACTGACATCCAACTTTCACCCTCGGGCCTTGCCATCGATAGGTGAAAAAGAAATTACAATAATCTCCCGCAGTTAATTCACAAACTGACAGCAGGGACGTTATTTTAAATTGTTACATGCTGTAGATTCCTGCAGCTATACAACTTCACTTGAGCATTTTATACTGTATTGCAGCTACTACAGTATGAGCAAATATTGTATTTTTTACTTCATTACATTTATCTGCAAACTAAACTTACTAATTACTTTGCAGATCAAGATTTTGAATAGAAATGTAGGTAAAATATGATGCACTGCAATAGATAAACTACCCAACAGTGTATTGAAAAAGTTAGTATTAGCTGCTTCTAGACCAGCTACTGTACAGCATTAAAATGCTTTTTTATATGTTGATACATTACGCTGACAGGGGCCATTCTGCATAATAATAATTTTTTCTTTTGATATTTTAAGTATATTTGATTGATAATACGTGTCTATTTTTGCTTAATTAAAAATTTCAAAGCAGAATTTTCACTTGTAATGGAGTGTTTTTACAGTGTGATATTGATGCTATTACTTAATTAAAGGTCCTGAATTATCTGGCTGAAAACCTCAGAATAATATCACACTGTTCAGTAATAAAATGAGTTTCAGTTGACAGTTTTAGTGTCCTGCAGCCTTAATTCTAAGTGGTCAAATTTAGAATTTTATTGCAACAGTTTAGCAATGCAGCTATTGGTAGCTTCAGTCTAAAAAGTGTTGCAGGGATTTTTATTTTAAACACAAATATGACTATACTAACTTATGAACTTAAGTAATTATTAAGAGTAAAGTACTTCTACAATAACCCCTCAAATTCCTGCTGCCTGAAAATGAGTAGAAGCTGTTCTGTCTTTAATATTAGAGCAATAATACAGGAGTATTGTGCTGTGTGCATCAGGTGTACAACTGCTTTCTATGGTTTGTGTTAAATTGTGGTTGGTTTACACAATAAATGATCTGGCTTCCTTGCAATGTCACACTTTGGCGTTTGATTGCCTTCAACCAGCTCTATGTTATGGCACAGATAGGAATTCTAAGTTTAATAAATTTGTGTTGTCAATAGACCTGACAAAACCACTGACATTTATTTTTTTCCCAGCAGAAAGCAGATGATACATGTAATGTGTGGCCTTAATGGGGACTTTTTACTAGCTGCTAAGTTACAGATATAAAAGGCCAGGCATTTAAGTTGATGTCTGGGAGCACTATATCAGGAAATACTGGCGCTCATTAGAATCCAAACAAACTGTGTCATTAAGGTCGGAGCTAACTGTGGTATAATTTCCTGCAATCTGTTCTGTTTATTAACAGAACACTGAAACATGTTTCAACAGTTCTCTGTTTGCAGCTTCCATACTGCAGTAGAGATAACTGTGTGTGATTTCTGTAGTTTAGTGTTTTGCTTCCTGTAGGGAAATGTTCTCTGATGATAATGAGGACTTCACTATGAAGATAGGGGATTCGTACAAACACCATTACCAGTGGATGTTTGTTGAAGCTCAGAAAAAGGTGAGGTAAGGCTTCGTTTCAGTCAGTGTCAGTTGCTGGGAGGAGGGGAAAAGAGGAGCCTGTGTGACTGAGCCAGGAAAAGAAAAACACTGACACCGTAAACATGACTAATAAGTCACATAATATGACTTATGCTAGCCAAAAGAGGGTTATTTCCTGTAATTTATGCTAATCGTAGGATGCAAGCAGCCCAGAGTGACATAATGAGCAGTCAGATAATATTTTGCCACAACATGTGTGCGAAAACACCTCCCAAACATACAGTAGTCAATTTTATTTAATATGAGAGGTGCTGATGCATTATAACACAGAGAATAAAATAGGACTTGTATGGACAGACTCTTTATTGAGAACTCTGCATAGTAGTCTGCATAGTTATAATTTCGTAGGCAGGACTCAGTGTTCTTGCACTCTATGAAAGCTTATTGTCCTGTACAAGAGAGGTCAAAGGTCGAGGACAGCGTCAGATCAACAGCACTGGAGCTGTTAGGGATACAGGGTCTTCCTCACAGACACCTCTGCAACATGAATTCTTGCTGGCATGGGCACTTGACTTGGGTTATAAAACATTAAAACTCATCACCAGGCAATATTGTTGAAACTAAATAATACCTTACACACCTCAGAGCCCTAAGGCTTGGTTTATGTTTTCTGTATGGCTGGATGGCGTTGGAGCTACTGATGCAACCCCCGAGTACTTTGGCATTCATGATTATCTCATGAAGACTGACTGCGCATCTGAACACTCTGTACTTTTGTGGTGCTGAAGGAAAATTTAGCTCTGAATAACAATTAACCAACTGAAAAAGCAGCCGCACCAGCACAGTGATTCAACTTGTACAGCCATTATGTGCATGGTACTTCTTACCATTTCATCATTTTAGTCACAGTTTTCACCACACATTTAGTGTGAATAAAGAAAACGAATTTGCACAATTATTATTCAGTGTGTGCTCCTATACCAAAAGTTCAGTGAAGTTTGATGTTCACAGCTGTGTGTTTTTAATGCCAATGCCAATTCTAATAATGGATACCTCCCCCCTCTCCACCTGAGCATCTACAGTAGATAGTGTTAGCTCCCTTGTTACAAATATGTTTCGTGGGAATGATGTGACACTTTTCAGGTTTTTCCAGCAGCAGATCTGTCAACAGTAAAAGAGGTGAAGGGATGAGATAAAGAACTGGCGATACCACTGGGATTACTGTGATGAAAACATCAGCATCACTTTTTTGAGCTTGTCAGATCCTCTCCTCTCACCTGCACAACTTGATTAGACAGTTAGAAGCTGGTCTGGTGTAAATATACATACATCACCTCATGAGTGATGAGTTTTTTAGGCCTTTGGAGGCCCCAAATGTGATTATAAGGATGTTCATTAGATACTAGCTGCTCTAACACTCATAACACATTATCAAGTATCAGATGATAATATATCCAGTATGTAGAAGATGACCTAATCCACAAATTAAATATTTGATCTATACCATCTTGAGTCTTAAGATATTAGAGGCTGTCTCAGTCTGACAGAGGTCAGGTGGTAATGGCCTGCAGGATTATACTGTAGGGGTGGAGGTATGCTACATGCACCCACACACACTACCAGTAACCAGTAGTCTGTGATTGGTAAGGTGCCCCCAGTGTGGATTTGCTGTTGCGATCCACCACAGTGCTGAAGCACCTGCCATGTGTTTCCCTGGACGGCCTCTGATTAAAAGTGATGGCTTTGGAGCGTGAGGCTGTTCCAGCGATCAGAGCAGCAATCTATTCTTCAGCAGCGTGTAGACTCTCACTCTGGGCTGCCTAAGCGCCTCCGGGGCCTTCTCTCCTGGAACCGGCTCTGGGTGTGAATCATTACAAATGATATGCCCTATAACATCAGGAGGAAGATGGCTGGGGAAGGATGTGGGGCAGGGGATTGTAGGCTGACAATGGTTTTAATGTGAGTGGAGCTGCTTGTCATGTTGGATGCTTGAAAGCAAGAGGCTGCAGTCAATCCAGCTCCGCCACAATCTGTGGTCTAATGCTAGCAGCATGGGCTGTGCATCTTTAATACAGCAGGTGTTGTGTTGCAATAGTACTGGGAGAGTATTTCGAAAGGTAGTGGTGAAGCCGGTGTAATTTCCATGGGAGGTCCAGATTTTTACTACGTAGAAGCACATCAAGTTAATGAAGCTTCAGACACAGAAAATTAGCAGAGAAATGAATTGCACCACCAAAGTGAGGTCAATTTGCACAGATAAATCCATGAAGAACAGTGGAGTGCATCATTGGAGCTACTCTGCGTGCACTGATGAGCAGGTTAATTGCCCATTTTGTTTATTGTGAGAAAGCTGCCTGAAACCAATTTTCCCCAGACGCATATTCCAACCTTATGTGCTGGAAAAAAAATCAACTATGAAAAACTCAAAAACAGATTATTTTAGTTCAGTCAAACAAGGAACTTGGGAATGCAGAGGATGCAGAAATGCTCAACACTAAACAAAAAAGGGACAATAAGAATCAGAAAAGCAGATCTCAGATCACGAGTGGCGAGCCACATTGTCAACTATGCCAGGTTGAGAGAGATTCCATCAGATTGCATCGCCGCCATCAAAACAACACTGTAGCCTTGCCTGCGGCCCAGAGCCCATCACGGCCGAGTACAATGTCGCCGGCTGCTCACTGCAAATGCATTTTAACGGCATCTCTTCAGATGATCCAGAAGCCAGATGTCACTGGCTTCTTAATAACTTTCTAGAGGCTAGTTCTGGTCACTGTGGCAATTACCTTTATGTCAGGCCTCTAAAAGATATGTCTACCCACGGGACAAGCAGGCAGCCAGCTCCATAATACTCATTACAGATGAATGTCGAGGCTGATTCATCCTGACTCAGTGTGTGGCAGGCTGCTGCTCAGGCCACTGTCAGTATTTAAGTTCCATTAATACCTCAGGATAGTATTGATTGACACAAAATCACATGTACAGTACATGTGCCGTAAGGGTGGAACCTTTACAAATGATAATCGCACAATACTCCAAGTGATTAGTAGATGCACTATGGAGAAGATCTGTGACCTACTTACATTTTACCTACTAATTCATCCCTTATTTAGACAGGAAGGTCATTTAGATATAAATCTCTTTTCATGGTCTTAGGCAAGATGGCAGTAAAAACATAGAAAAGTTGCACATAAAATGTATTTCATATTGATACCTACATAGAAATACATATAGAATATATACATTAAAACAAAAAGCGAATATTTTTAATATGGGGAACATAGATCTTAAAATCCTGTTCACACCAACAAGTTTTCTTCAAAGCAGTTTGTGAAAAGACTAAACGAAAAGAGCAGCCACAGCTGGAGTAACAATATATGCAATTCATTTCACACCCAAGGTGCATAGAAATGTAAAAATGTACTTAGGTGTGTGCACTTCAAGCATGAACTAGAAAATCTCAGTTTTCCCACTTTTGATGCTGATTGAAATTCATGATATACAGCACAGACACTATTTTAGGCAGATTTTTGAGAGTTTAAACAATTTTACAATATATCAGCCAATGTTCATTTTTTTAACATGAACGCAAAACCAAAAAAGTGATTCCTTAAATATGATTATTAAAGAATTATGACCAAGATATGTACTGAAAGGGGCATTTTACGATTGAAAAACAAACTATATATGTAAATGACTTCAAACAGAAATGACTTCTCATTTATTGGCTGAATTTTACGCCAGTATTGATACATCTGTGATCATCTAAAATCAGCCTTGTCAATGTCCTGCTCTAGTATAAATATATTTAACACTACTAATGCTGGATCAGACCAAAATACTGAATATTTATTCATCTAAACTTTTGTGTCAATGAATTTAATATTTAAAATTGACTGCTAACCATAAAATAATTATGATAATTTGAACTTGGTTGAGAATTTTACATCAAAAACCAGTTCTTATTTGATAAATAGCGCACTACATCTACTTTCTGCCCTTTTCATTGAGTGTTTGAATTTTACTGAAAGTGTAAAATTCGTAAAAACTATGTACTGGCTTCAAAAATTCCCACAATGGAATAAAAAACAAATTTCCACGACACACATTTTTTTTTTGTAATAAATCTCACAATGCAATGTTTTGAGATTTGTAAATACGACACTCCACCTGTCAGTTGTGATGCAAAATTATGATGATTAATATGTGTAATAAATCTATATTTATTAGTCACTATAGAGATAGATAAAGATTTCAGGTCTAAATGCTACTTCAGAGGGGTAATACTGTAACATGCATTTTAGCATGAAAAATACTGCAGATATTGAAGATACTGAATATTAATGCATTCAGTAGGAAAGCAGTTTCTATGTGGATCTCCATTAAAATTACTGGCATGATTTATAGATCACTTACCTTCATGTTTACCGCTGTATCACTACTCTCTACTATTCTTTTATAAGACACATATAGCTTTGACTGCTGGGGTATAGCTGTAATATCTTTGCAGAGAGGTATAAGGTTCATGCATGGCTCTGTATTTTTGTTTAGGACGTACGTGAAAAAGAAGAAGCTAAACCACACAGACAAGTATCAGCAATGTTTGACAGCACCAGTCACTTTGCCTGGTGCTGTTGAAATGAGGTCTGGTGTTTTCAGCTCCATAAGTCTGCAGTTATTATCATAATAATGTCTTGTTTCAAGTCGCCCCGAAATGCCTCTAGCACAGCAGCACCGATTAACAAATCTTAATTAAGCTTTTGTAGATTCTCCTTCATGAGACCTTGCCTCATTTTTTTCCACAGCGTCTTGTACAAAAACTCGGATTCCTTTAGTCTCTTTTTAAGAGACACCGCATTCGCCTAAATGAACGAGGTGCGTTAGTGTGTGCAGGGAGACAGCGAGAGAGAAAGAAACCAAAGCCTATGTGTCAGTGCAAGCTTTCAAGTTCCCAGTGCTTCATCTCTCTCGGGGCATTTAAGTATTAGATATCCCTCTCCTGATCCCCTCGTTGTCACAGCAATTTCCCCAGTTGCTCATCATACTTAAACTCCGCTCTCATTTCCATTATAATCATCCTATACAAAGCTCACCTGAGATTTACACTAAAAGACAAAATTTGGTTTCACCTCAGAAGCTGCGCAGCACGACACCCAATGAGTAACAGATATAACAGCTCAGGCTGGTGAGAGGATGAGTGCCACGCTTTGCTCGTTCACAGCAGTGAATAAATGCTCCCGTTGGGAGTCCACAGTCACACAGATTTTATGTTCAGCATAGCCAGTTATTGTGATGTTGTAAGAGACATATCAAATTAACAGCAGAGCTCACAAGAGGTATTACTAAGTGGCAGTGTCAGTGAGGAGGCTGGAATTGGTTGATTAAATGATTGTGGATGTGATGAGCTGCACAGAGGGACATTATTACAGTGTTGCCTCATTCATCCGTGTTTACGGGGAGCAACTGTCTTAATTAAGCACTGTGAGGGCCGATAGATGGGCCAGGCTCACTGTCCGTGGGAGACGCATTGATTTCACATTATATGTCCAGATAGCTGAGCCATTATGTCCTGTTTGCTACATTAAGGTGTTACTACTGTCTAGGACATACGAAGCATAGTACACAGCTGCACAGCATTTCATATACATTAACATGTACACTTTCACATGGCCAAATGAAAGGAGGGATATAGGAATGTGAGGGGTGTAAAGCTGTGGCAAAACAAATTGTAGCAGACAGACCCAGTTTGTTAGCTTTGTACACATGTGCTTCAGTTAGGCTTACAGCAAAATTATAATTAGTCTGGAAGTAGCGCGCCGCAGCTCAGTGAGAATTCAAACAGCCGTTGCTCGGTGCTTTCAACATCTGCTTCTCTCAGTGATCCCTACAACCGGGCCTGGGGAAAGCCGGCACTACTAATTACTAATAAAACTAGCTAAGCTTATTGCCGTGAATTATTAAAGCTTTATCTGAAGTGGACCAGGAATGGCTCCCGAAGCTAAAAGGCTTTGAGGTACAAGGAGGGATCACAGTTCATTGCTGCGTCTGGATTAGCACTTAGCACATACTTTACCATACGAGAAGCCTGTTTTATCGTTGGGAACCATTACAAGTCAAAGTTCATATGCATAGAATATCTAAGAATAGCCCTGGTGATCTAGGACCAGTTCACATGTTAAATCCAGGGGATTTTCATTGTCATGTAATCTGACAAGTCGTCCTAAAATATTAGAAGCTTAATGCAAATGTGAGCCCAGCTGGAGTTCATCAGTGCATCCAGAATCATTCCCTTATACTGTGTTATGAATTTCTTCTTCTTTTTTTTTGACCATATTTTGTGCTGCAAATGTCTGGAAGTTTCATTACATTTCATTACATGTAATTAAATCACAAATTTATGTACTTAAAAAATACTTTTTAGTTTTGCTTTTAGTCAAATTTATTCATGCAACTAAGTTACATTTTATGCTGTTTTTTGCGTAGTTACCTTTACTGAAACTACAAACAGTTTAAGCTCATAAATGCAAAGAAGTGTTTGTAACTAATGCTTCTTTGTCTTTATTCAAACTCCTTGACCAACTTTATCTCCTCTCTTTTTCGTGCTGCTAGCTGGGAAGTAATGCCCATGGCAATGCCATTTACTCTCTGTATTGTAGTTTATTTTATTATAGTCAGATCCTGCAAAAGTCTGTTAAAATGTATAAAGTCCCAGGTTGCATAGTTTTTAAAAATGTTGCTGTTTTTGGAGGTACTCACTGAAATCACGCTCAATGCCATATCTTTTTGCATCCAGTATCTTGTAGACAGGTGTTTCAATGATGGGCATACATATAAAACTCATTTGATAACCCTTGCTCTTTAGTAGTGCATAAGGGATATTTAGTTTGACCTACATTTTTTTGAAAGATCATCAATTTCAAGACAGCACCTTAATACAATAAATGTTATTATGCCAAATAATCAAGTGGCTTTTTGTATATTCTCAAAAAAATGTCATACTTCCAATTACTGAGCGCTCTTTTAGCATCTATTTGAAGTACTTTTTGTAAAGCTTTAGTTTACCAAACCAAATTTTTCCCACAGGTATCTTTTCTGTAGTTCAGCATTTCCTAAAGTAAATCTTTACTTGTGTGACAAGTGGGTGCTCCATGCTCATTGTGGGTTTTTTTCTCTGCAATTTTAGAGCTGAAGTGCTTGTTTTCTTTCTTTGGTACTGAACTGCCACTGCAGCATTTTTACAGTGCAATCACTGGAAACTGGTAACATTAAATACATTTCTGTCTGTGCAACAGTTTTGGAAAGACCAACCAGAAATTCAATATTTGTAGAACAACTCTAAAACACTTGGGTATAGGTTGCATAATCACTGTGTTACATTGCATAGCCATATTTTTAAAGGGTTTTATGTCACCTAATTCTCTTTTTCTGTTTACCTCTGCTCCGTTTTCTCTGAAGGTCACATGCAGGAAAGTGCGTGGAGGAGCCACAGAGCTCATCGAGTGGGGGGACAGAGTTAATGAACAGAAGATTTCTCCCACGGGGGCGAGTCCACAGATCCTCAACCCCCTGCGTTTGTTTGCTAGGGGCTCCCCAGGGTTCAAGAGCAACATGAGGGAAGTGACATATTTACAGAACATGGAGGACTTCTGGGACTGGTTATCTAACCAGACAGATGTTCAGGGTGCACAGGCCAGAACTAAACGCAGGCCCATCGTCAAGACTGGCAAGTTCAAAAAGATGTTCGGGTGGGGGGACTTCCACTCCAACATCAAGACTGTCAAGCTAAACCTGCTGATCACAGGAAAGATCGTGGACCACGGGAATGGCACTTTTAGCGTTTACTTCCGTCACAACTCCACGGGCCTAGGGAACGTGTCGGTCAGCCTGGTGCCGCCCTCCAAGGTGGTGGAGTTTGAGATCGCCCAGCAGTCCACACTGGAGACCAAAGACACCAAATCATTCAACTGTCGCATTGAGTATGAGAAGACGGACCGCAACAAGAAGACTACCCTGTGCAGCTTTGACCCATCCAAGGTGTGCTATCAGGAGCAGACGCAGAGCCACGTGTCCTGGCTGTGCTCAAAACCCTTCAAAGTCATATGCATCTATATAGCCTTTTACAGTGTAGACTATAAACTGGTGCAGAAGGTATGCCCTGACTACAACTACCATAGTGACACACCGTACTCCTCCACAGGATGACCTAGCTGTTGTTAGTATGCATCAACCTTTTGTTTTACCTTTAAACAATGTAAATGTCAACCTCTAAGGCCCTTGTCCCAAAACACCTAAATACCTGAGACAATTTGCAGGAAATAGTTCTTATAATGGGGGGCTCACTGGAGGGATTTGGTGCATTATTACAAAACTTTTGTATATACTGCAGACAAATATAAAGCTTCAGATAGTTAGGTGTCCAGGGACTTGGTTTGAGGGGTTGACTTGGGATTCAGAGCTAGCTACCAACCCTGGTGACTCCTCCCCATCACAACAGCACATGTTCTCTGTACACCACTGGTAATTAGTATGTTGTACAGATGTTTTCTTTAGGGCTAGACCATGGGCAAGCAGCCTCTTAGTTGGAAGCGCATCGCCAGCTTCTGCGCCAGTGCTGCATTGACGCTAACATTGTCAAACTATTCCCTCAACTCATTTAACCCTTGTGCCTCACTTTAAAAAAAGTTGCACTGATGTCGTTAAAGGACAAAAATATCTGTGTCAAAAACCTGCCATAAAAATATTATATATTAACATTATTTTCCACTCTCACTGAGTTAATTCTTTTAACCAACATCACTCCTGATCATCATCATTACCAAGTATTCATTCATTTTTTGAGAAATTCACTGAGTTAAATTTTTTAACCATCAGTCCTGATCACAACTAATAAATATTCATTAATTTTCAGAATTTTAACCTTTTAAATGTCAGTTTTTGACATGATGCCGTTATTTTTAAATGAAAAAAAAACACACGCATGAATTATTCTCCATATACTAAATGCTGGACTGGATTATCACAGTCTGGGATATGTCAGTGATTAGAAACAACATTGATTTTGATGCACACTGAGGACAAAAATACTTTTTTTTTTTTGTTTTTTTTTATATTGAGCACCGTAGAGAAAAAAAAGATCCCTGTGTAAATTCAAGAGCACGGTTTATAAACTGTGGTCTCAGATTTAGACATGGATCTCTTTCATAAATCAAACACTGTGGTGAAGTTAGTTTTAAGTTGGACAGACATTCACTCTGGATCCAGCGGCGTCTACTTTCTCAGTTTCACCCAGTGTTGGCAGTAAGATGTCGGTTAGCTCACCTCCGAGCACTTGACTGTTTGAATGATACAAAATAATTGTTATTTTCAATACTTGCCCATATTAGTGAAAATTATGATTAAAAGAATTTACTAAATTGGTCTCATGTAGCACACCTATTCTGATTGCTCATGTGTAATGAATTTATTTTACATAAATATTTGAATAGAAAGTAATTACAGTTTTTCAATAGTCTCCATGTCATGTGGCCCAGTGACCCCAAATCAATACCAGATATTATTACTACACTGGACAAATAAGACACACCTCTTTTTTATTAGATTTTAGTGCTTCTTCTATTTTATATTGTAACAAAGCAAGGAACAGGTGAGAAGAAGCCAACATAGCAAAGGAGCTGTAGCAAACTTAACATGTTTTTACATGCACAATATAGGTATGTTTGTTTATTTTTGGGAGAATTATGAAGAAGAAACAAATAAAACTAAATTTCAACAATGTCACACAGGATTGTAGTAGCCTAAAACAATTCGGTATTGATTTGGAGTCACTGGTTCACATGACATGGAAGCTATTGAAAATAAAAGATGATTTTTCCATAAAAATATTCATATAAAATAGAAGAAGCACTAAAATCCAATAAAAAAGGCTATATCTTATTTATATATATATAT
Source organism: Scomberomorus guttatus (assembly GCA_038419695.1). NCBI lineage: Eukaryota > Metazoa > Chordata > Actinopteri > Scombriformes > Scombridae > Scomberomorus > Scomberomorus guttatus. Next base: position 22,262,845 of record CM076456.1, on the reverse strand, counting down.
ATATATATATATATATATATATACACATATATTATATATATTATTCAGATTGATTTGGAGTAACTGGGTCACATGACATAGAAGCTTTTGAAAAAACTGCAATTATTTTCTAGTCAAATATTTATGTAAAATAAATTAATTACACATTAGCAATCAAAATAGATGTGCTACATGAGACCAATTAAGTAAAATTTTTAAATCATAATTTTCAGTAATATGGGCAAGTCAGCATGAAGGTATTGGAAATAACAATAGTTTGTGTGTCATTAAACAGTCATTTATTGATGGTCCCTAAGTGAACCCCCTGTGGTTTAGAGCGAGCACTTGGGGGTGAGCTAATCGTCATCTTACTGCCAACAAAGGGTGAAACTGAGTAAGAAGAAGGATCCGGAGTAAATGTCTGTCGAATATCCAACTTAAAACTAGCTTCACTGCAGTGTGTAGGTGCATGGTTTTACGAAAATGCAGTTTATAAACCGTGTGCACAGATTTACACATGGATCTTATTTTTCTCAGCTGACCCCAGGGGGGGCTCCGTAATTTTCCACTTTCACTGAGTAAAATTTATCACTACCAAATATTCATTCAATTTCAGAACTGTAACCCTTTAAATGCCAGTTTTTGAAGGGGAGAGACAGGGAGAGGGGGGGAAATGTGACCTACAGTGGCTGCATACACACACACACACACACACACACACACACACACACACACACACAAGTTTGCGCAGCTATCCTTGTTAGGACATTGCACTGACTCCATTCATTCATTTGCCGCATTAGGACCGGGCTTTGGCCCCCATGAGGACTATTGGTCCCAATAAGGTCAGTGTCTATACCAGAAATGGTCCCAATAAGGATAGAAAATGTGTATACACACACGCACACACACATGCACACTAATTTCTCCAAACACACACACCACTACAAAACTACAATTTTGAAGCCAGGGCTCTAAATTGAAAGCCTGATACAATAGAATGCATGACTTTATGCTCTAATGGCTGTGGGGTCAAAATTTACAGTTTAAATGGGGACATTTTTGTCCATAAGGGTCTGAGTGTCTTTATTTTGGCTACACAGTTTGTTATAGATTTATTATAGGAGTTTAGGTTGAACTTCCAAAATTTGAAAAAAAATCCACACCCTTGTCAAAATTTATGCCTTATGCATTAAAAAGCCAAAAATGTCCCTAGTGAGGCACAAGGGTTAAACTGTCTATTATGGGATGAAATATGACACGATTTTCAGTCATGTTAATAGTGACAATACCAAGACATTTGAATTGTTATTCAACAGGGCATAAAATTAGATATTTCCCACTTGAAACATTGTTACATTTTGACTGATTAATCAAAATGATCTGTTCATTGCCTCGAAGTAGAGCTAACATCCATTTGTATCTGTTAACAGAACACAGGCAGGACAAGGTCCATTATTTCAGATACGTTTGATCAATGGGTATTTTTTTCAAGTAGCTCTGAATTATTAATATGGCCTTACAACCAATCTTTAATCTCTTTTATCTTTCTCTTTTTGGTGCTGAAATAAAGTGAATTGATTGATTGGACCTAATATTAAGTGCCCATGAGAAAATTAATTGATCCAACAAATCAAACTCTAAAAGCAAGCAGAGAGCATAATCGTTTATCATTACACATACATATGTAGGTACCCATCCATGCATAACCTGGCTCCTGCCTTGTTCGCTCCCTAAAATGTGTTGGTTTTCTTGCTACAATCATCATAAGGTATGTGTGTGCTAAACTAGTCTGAAATCCAACATCTGTGTTTGCAGGATGCACCTTGAGGCATCAGCCTGCCGAGCGGGTCCCACAGTGGATTAACGTGTCAGGAGAGGTGGGGGGAAAGCGATAATTGCAGGACAGGTGGATTTAGCGAGTCTGGCAGACAATTATCAGCACTTTGTCATGGTCCTGCCACCAGCCCTGACATTACCTGTCTTTAATAGGCTTTAATTAGCCTGGGAAATTTCATTTACCTAATATCAAGAGTGAAAGAAACCAAAAGAAAAAAAAGAGAAAGGGGGCGAAAAAAAGCAAAAATGCAGAATCCGTCTGGAATTTCAATGAGAAGTGGGACTAAATTTTAAAATGTCAGACATTTCCCAGTTGTACAGCAGGCTTTAGTTGACTGATTTTTGTGTAAAATTGGATAACATCCAGTCTCGTAGTAAACGGTGTAATGTACTTTGACTTAGCAATCACAACAGCTTTAAAGGTTGTGTTAAAAACCATCACACATTAAATGCCATGAGTGGAGATGACGGCGTATATTCTGGGTTTTTAGGCTACGGCATGTGGCAATGACTTAAACACATGGCAGTCATTTCTGTCATTGTTCCTTTATTTGCTGTCTTTCCCCATCAGCTGTAAATGATCCTGTCAAATTATATACACGAAGAGAGGTGTATGATAAGGAAATAACAAAATCTGAGTTGATCTATGTTGATGTTTTAGTTCTACTCCTTTGTGCAAATGCTGTGTATTAACGTGTAACTCTAAAACTAAACGTGTTTACTTATGGCTTCAGAGTAAACAATGTCAATTTGTTCTAATTTTCCCAGAGAAATATAACAATGAGTATACTGTTCCTTATTTTTGGTGTTTGTTAAGCAATATCATGTAGATAGATATCATATTTATGGCTTATAGTTAGATTGCTTTGATTTCCATTTTTGTAATCCTTGCAGATTGTACCTATATTGATTTCCTGCTTGCTTAATCTTGTTTAAACGGTTTCCCCTGTAAAATAGGAATAAGAACACTGCTGTGTGTATACTGTAAGTACAAATGTTCATTTTGGAATATTTGATTTCATAGGGGGTCATTTTGTTAAGATGAAATTGTAAAGATCAATTTAGGTTTGTATGGCATTAAACCTTATTTGAACTTGGCGCAGCATATTGTCATACTGAGTCAGCTCGAGTCTGTCGGTGCTCACAGTTGTCTCATTTCATTCCTAAAAAGACTTCTCAACAGGATAAACACACCATTTTAAGAGGTACATTTCAGTGTAGCTTTTTAATGGCCAATAAATCTGTGTCCACAGGCGTGGATGATACCAGAGGTACACCTCAGGGAGCACATCCATTTTGCAGTGGCCATCAGGGACAGGGGTCTTTTCATTCGCTTCCATTACTCTTATCTGATCAGGGTGAGGCACCTACTCCTTAGGCATCAAGTCACACCAGGCTTTCCTGCTGCACACATCCAAATCCTTGGAAAACATCACTTTTCATGGTGAGAATACTGATAATTAATGACATCCAAATAATAAATAATTCATAGTTTTTTAGGTAATAGCCCCCATTACCTCTGGGGGAAATTTTAGTTTTTTACATGATTATTACTGGTTTTAACACTTTAGACTAACAGTCTACGATCGCACATTCACACGCATTATTTTTCCACTTGCTGCTGCTTCTACAGAGCAGAATGTAACACAGCGACAAAACATGTTGCATTTTCTTATGTTCATCAATTCTTTTTTTCTCTTAACTGCAAAGGCTCTCAGTCCACAAATGCTTTCTCTGGCTAGAGCTGATGTGTATTCCACAGCTGGATTTGACAAGTTCATGACCCTTAACTGGGTTTGTCAAAGTGCTTCCTGGTAAAAACAAAGGAAACTACACGCTTAAGTGGATGAGTCTGAGGAAAGAACAGTAGTTAAAAAAGCATCCAAGAGTTTATCACAAAATACTGCCTGGGGTGCACTGAGTGCTACACAAACTGTTTCTTTAGTCTTAATCTGTCATTTCCTCATGTGGAAATGATGCTGACCAGACACCAAATTTTAGTTTAGGCAAACAGGCGTGTCATTACCAAAGTGAGGGCACTACTGTAGCCCTGCTCTGTTATTTAGACTTACGACAAGGATTTTTTTTTTTTTTTTTACATAAACCTTTTCACAATTGCTGCTTTAACAATAAACTCAGTGAACCCATATTCATATTCAAGTGTCTGAAGTTCAGGCCACAGCGTCATTGTCCACCGCTTCTTTGACAATCTCATTTCCTACAATCTAAGTGACTGAACAGATTTTCAATTGTGATGATGCCACTGCAGGCATCTTCTCTTTCAAGCATCACAGTTGGTAGAGGAAAGCAAAAGAGAGAGATAAAAGGTTGAAGAGGCATCCTAAAGCAGAGATGGCATCGGGGCTTTTCCTGTGCTGAGAGGGGCGGACGAGGATCAGCGAGCTGCCGGTGAAGATGTCTCTGTTCCAGCAGGAGAGAGCGGCCTTGTGCACTTTGATTAGAGATTGTACCGAGCATTTCGCACATGAAACAAGAGGAAAAATGTCTTTCATGTGTTCTACAAGGTTCAACATTATTGATGTCGCTTTGCTAATACAGTGCGCATTTACTTTTGATTATCATGGCGGAGCACCTCAGCCTGACATCCATGTCCATTAACACGACCATTAAAGAGAAACAGTGTGGATGATAACCATTCCTCAAAGTGACACTGAATCTGAAATCTGACATTTGATTTAATAAACCCTCAGTTAAAAAAAAAAAAAAAAAAAAAGAAAAAAACCTGGGCAACATCAGACTGCTGGAAAATGTTTTAATGGGTTAATGCAGGCATTCTTGCAGACAACAACTTCCATCTTTTTTGCTTCCAAACAACAGTTTCAACATCTCACCATGATACTGAATGATGAGTAATATCATGTAAAAATGATGCTACCCTTTTAATTTACAAAATCCTCTGAAGTGTCTGTCACACCACACTACATACGAGACGGACTGAATAAACATGACAACCCCTCATTCAAACACAGAATAACATTGCCAGTAGAAGTGATGCTCAGCATCCTACAAATATCCAAGCATGTTAGAGGAAATTTTTGCACATACTCAATTCATTTAATTCTGCACAAATATGTCAGATAATTGCAGAAAAGAAATTGTTAAACAACGAAATTGGTACTTGGACACTTTCTTTGACAATAACATGACCATGCATTAGTCTCTCCACTTTTAGTTAACCACAATATGAGAATATATAATATTTGCAAGTTGGCAATACTAAGGAAAGAAATTCTCAAAATTTAATCTATAACACTTCACAGATGTATGATCTGGAATATGTCATTCAAATGGGAGACTGGGTAAATACGTCCATATACTTCCAATGTTTTATAATATATTAGGGCCAAAGAATAGACACTTTTCCGTCTTACATGTACTATAAGAATTGACACTGGGTCTTTGTAATGGCAGATTACTTTTTTTCCCCCACATATATGCAATAGAACAGACTTTCTTGTACACTGGTCTTCTGAAGATGGTTCAACTGTCATTTACATAGAAATGGTGCCATCAATATGGGGCATACACATCTTTTAAAAAGTGTAAAGAACTGACCTTGCACTGAAAGTGTTCATGCTTTTTAATGTCTAGTCACAAAACGGGCTAAACATTACAAATATATAATATTTCCCATTTAGTTAAACCTTTGTTACGTTCCTATCGAACTCCATATCAAAATGACTATTCATGGGAACTAGTGCAACCTGGAGGAGGCCTGGTCTTTGTGACAAGGCAGGCACAGAGTAAAATAGACAAAGTACTCTAGAGCAGCTCCAGAGCAATGGCAGATATATTAAGGCCATTTTTAAAATTACAGGAAAAAAAACAGTAGCAGACAGCTTGACTTGCTACCCAGGCTGAACAGAATTCAGTTGGGGCAGCAAAGCAAGCAAGCAACACCGATTGAATCAATTTTTTCCCAATCCATTGATGCCAGTAGTCCACGTGCCAGCCTCCCCACATCCCTGGCCAGAAAACTCCACTCTTCTTTATTCAAGTGTGTTCAGTTTTGGTGGAAATAAGAGTGGTACCCTCGCTAGTCCTTCCTTTGTAAACCCATGCTTCACACCTCCAGTAAAGTCCTGGGGCACAATCGGGCAGTCAGGACTGTTTTAGACGCTTCCTGGGAAGACCAAAGGGTGGGCACTGTGCTGAAGCCAGGGCACGAAAGGCCTCGGCTACCAAGTGGGGGTGGGATTGGATCATTGACTTCCAGCCTGCAGTCTCCATTATATCCGTAGCATGACTGTAAGCACAGGCAAAATGAAGTTAACACTCAGACATGAGAATGTGCGCATTAAAAATCAATCAAACAAATGAGATCGTAATGACAAAGTAAATAAGGGGGACTCGATTGAGAAGCCGTATGGTAAACTTGCAAAGACACGTAAGTGCTTCCAGCACATGTACGTAGGTTGAATGTTTTCACGTGTTGAATACAACAGAGCGGAAAATGTTTCAAGGTGTCCTATAACACCACCTTTCATCATCTGAAAGAAAAACCTCTCAGTGACCACCTCCTGTCCGTTTAAAATTCTACAAATATTCCATTTCCAGGGTTTATCCAGGTATGAGTCTATTAATAACTTGGATACAAAGATATGGAGCTTCAAACTGAAAAGGCAAATAGCACTCTGTCTGCCTGAGCTAAAACAATGAATTCTAATGCATCTGGTGGGGGAATAGATAAGAGTATGTTATTAATCTTGTGTCACATATATCAGCTAATTACATACTTGCTATTCCAGTTCTTTCCATCTTTACAGCCCAGCTGTCTCAGGACACTGCACCTATGGCAAGGAGATAAAAAGGTAAGCATTCAGGGCTGGTAAACAGAAATGGCAGCAGGAATTTATCACTGGAGGTTTTTTTTTTTCCTCTCCCTGCGATACTTGCCTGTTGATAAAATCTATGGCTTGTGCTTTGAGCTGCTCGGCACTGTGCAAGTCTGCTAGGATGAGGGTGTCGGCCACATTCTCCACTGAAAGGCTGTTGCACAAGGCCTCTTCACACATGACCTTTAAACGCTCCAGCGCGTACTGGGGTGGTGGTGAGAGAGGAACACAAAAAGCAGCGGTTACAGGCAGGATGCAAACTAGAGCTCTGTGATTTGAGGTTTGGCCTCAACTATACTCAATAAACATAAGAGATACAGGTGCAATCAGTTACTAAAATTGTGAATGATTATAGTTGCACTATAAATGGGGGAATTATGACCAGGATTCAAGACTTCCCACCAGCAGGGCCCAATGCCATGTTAAACAGGGGTATGAGATTTATCACTTTAGCAATGATTAGGGAGATTTTGGAGGGCAAATTAGGCTGTTGCTCAATACTGTGGCTCACCATTTAGTTAAAACTCATCTATCAAATGTATGATCAATACAATATTTGCAATACACTTTTGCTTAACCTACAAGAAGGAAGCTCATGTGAGAATTGGTGAAAGAAAGGATTTCAGAGTGCACAGGAGGCTTCAAATCACAGTCCTCTGGTGAAATACTGCATTATACCTATAAAGCTGCATTTATTACAAATGCAACATAACACAAGCAAAAATATGTACATCCCCCGGCGGCATAATAACAGAGGGAAAAAAATCCAAACTGGGGACTACAAAACAGATTAAGTCTCCACGTCCTCTTGGAATTTAGCCTTTTTTGCTCATTTGGGACAGTGTTATTCTGTACTGCCTATGTTTATTTTAAACAAAACACTGCCTCAAGTGAAGTTTTTTGTTGTCATAAAAGTATGTTTTCATACTGCCGAGACTTAAATCCTATTTCAGTGACGCAATAATGTTTGTATACCAAGATAATGGCCAAGGAATTTTCATTATTGCCACACGCCTACATAGAGTACAAACCACATCACAAACTACAGCCTCAGAATGTGTTAACTTGAACTTATGACTGTCTCAACAAAAGCAACATTATAAGTTACACAAACAGTATTTATTGAAGAGCGACTGCAATGTACAGAATTATATTTTACAAGGGTATAATGTTTTCCACACCCTGTACAAACAGGTTGTGTTGATGGAAAAGGGGGGTCTACAATTTTACAATTTTTTTAATTTATCAATACTGAAATGATGCCACATAAGATGCAGGCTAACAGATGTATAGTAACAGAACAGACACATCAGCCTCGTTGACTTATACATACAATGCTGGTCTCTCTATTGACAGAGTGTGGAGGCTCCAAACACTCAAGTAGAAGACAGCAAGGTGCAGGACTGTCCATGACCATACTATCTAGTTATGAGTGTAAGTGAGGCAAGTGTTGAACCCGGGGATATTTTCAGGGTGGGGCAGGTGGCTAAAGCCTAAATAAATACAGGATCTACAGGATCAGGTAACACTGTTGCATGGCATTTAACATACAAACCAAAGCACTGTATCAAATTGCCTGTGAAAATGTTTGGCCAGAAATTAAGGAAATTATTTTTCTGCCTTGGAAAAACATTAACAAGACTTTCAATTTCTTTGATACTTACTTTGTCTGCAGCTGCCAGCAAATTGTCTGCCATCTTTTCCAGGTTTGGGGCCTTTCCTGTGTAGATGAAGCCCATCATTTCCTTAAAGACATCTGGGTCTACGTCGCTGATGTCAACGCGGTTCTGCGAGGGAAAAATAAAAAAAGTTTCTTTACTACTGAAGAACATCCATCAAAGAAGGTGAAGACTGTTATTACCACTGTGTTACAATGAGTGGTCATTGAAAACACTGAGCAATAAATACTGTACATGAAGAGGTGTGGAAGCAAATGTAACCAGTTATTCTTACCTTTTTACTCTCTTCCATTTCATGTTCAAACATAGCATTAAAGACCGGGGACCTTGCTGTCAAATAAATAAATTGGACAGTGATAAATATAATGACCAGCCATCATATTATACATATCATAAAAGGTATAAAGGCACTTTCACAAAACAGCGTTTAAAGGCGGAGAAATAAAAAACCAAGGCACAAAAACCAGCTACAGAATACTGAATTATTACAGTTCTAAAATGTTGCAAAATCCATATAGCTGCCACTTTGTCAGCATTTCTCTCTGACCCTTGCAGCTGCCACCACCATGTCTAATGGAGCCAAGCTGGAAAAGAGAGCTAGACTTTCAATCTCCTGGATCCTACAGTCATCTGGGTCAAGCAGGGCCAAGCAATGGTAGTGAGGTGGATTAGCACCCACTGCAGAACTAGGCTGCTACAAATCAAGCCAGGAATACAGACCCTCAGTAGCCTTTCAAGGTGCTTATGGCTCTCCACGAGAGGCCATTAAGAACAGGCATGACATATCTTGCTTGGGCCAATTTGGGGGCTTCTCTCCTGGTTGCTGCTTGCTAAAGGCCACGTTCAGACAGACATTAGCTCTGCGTGAAAAAACACAGCCCTCTCATTCTGAATCAACAAGCCCACAACAACACAGCCCCCTGCACGGTTTTCTGTCTGAATCCCTGCAAGGTGCTGGGGGTAGAGGACCTTCTTACCTGCAAGGATGGATTTGTGGGCTTTGAACTCCTGCCCTCTCACATAGAGGCTGCAGTCTGTGAAGCGTGAACACTCCCACAGGTTCCCCAGGTCATCAGACAGCTGACACTCCGGTACCTTCAGCATGTTCATGTTGGACTGGCCAGAAATGTTAACAGAGTCCTGGACAACGCTTACCTGTGCAAAAGAAACATTGCAGAGAGAACAAATCACTGAAGCAGTCTCATCAAGGCTAAACATCCTAATAAATCCAGCAGCAAATACTGTACGTCTAATTTGTGTTTAATTAGCTCCTTTTAAAAGGTATGTTAAAGACTAACAAACCTACAGTGGGACGGACTCTTGCTTGCAACAACACAATCACTTGAAACCAAAATTAATTAACTTTGCAGAAACACCTAATTGATGAGAAAAGGCATTCTGTCTTTAATTTGAATGTAATTTGTTTATCAAAGTGGCAATTTGCTCAAAATTGTTGAATCTGTCTGGAACTGCTGTCTGGCACATTGTCTAATCCTGGCAGTATTTGGCCAGTTGCATTTACATCAAAATTCATTGACACTTCATTTAATTTGTCCCTTGTAAAGACATTTTAGGAGACATTTATTCTTCTTGACACACTGAATTCAATTATTGCGAGAAGAAGCGTCATTGTAAATGATGTAAGATAGAGGAAGCATTTCACTCCCACACACAAGAGCTTAAAAGGGATAGTTCTTTTTTTTTTTGTTGCAACAGCACTTTGTGACCCAAAAAGCTGATCTGTGGCATAATACAGTGCGCAGCATGCGTAGGAATACGGACGTTCTGTCGTTGAGAAAATGTAGTGCCAAAGGAAAGGGCTGTCTGAGGGTAAAGTGGTTAAAATATTTTACATATAGCGTACACTTAAACTGATATTGATTTTTTTAGTTGTGTCTTTATTTAGGTGGCTAAAATACATCTTGCTGCTGTCCCCGTCCACAGCAGTACAGCTCATATATCTACTGGTCATGACAAGAATTAAGATACACTAACCTTGATTGCCTAAAGGTTGCACTAAACATTTAAATCCAACAGAAATCTGGTTTGAAACTGAATGAAACATGAAATCTACTAAATCTATTCTGCTCATGATCTGATTCAATATGATTCCAAAAGATAAAGCAGCTTCAATAATGTTAATACATAATTGATTCAGTCAACAACAATAATCTAGCATATGTAACCCTTACACCAAATATTTAGTTTAAAAATTTTTTTTTTAAAAAGTGGACTTTTAAGACAAAAGCAATGCCAGGATGACAGAGGCTGAACAGAAACACATGAAAACATGTGGAATTGAACAGTTAAAATCGAACACCTGCGATTTTGATCATTTCCAACTTTTCAAATTAATAAAGTTGGCATTCCAAAATCAAAAAATCAATTAATTATCTATTTATCACTCCTGGTATGCACAGAGACACAGTGTTTCATCAAAATGACCAAATCATAACACATATAACGAGATAATACAGCCTCTTTGTGCCTGTCATATCTGCCTATGTATATCACCGAGGAGATAACAATGGACATTATTCGAACAGAGAAATAACTGAGAAGGAACAAAGCTGTTGCTGTGCTATTAGTTAGTTATAACTAATAACGTGTGTGAGGAAGAATATTTAGAGATAACCACAGCCGCAAAAAACAGATTTCCATTGTATGTTTGTTCCCAAAAATGGAGACAGAATTTAAACATTTCTGTCTCTGTGGACGATGAGGAGTATGAATGAAAAGCGGAATAAGTGCCAGCCCATCCATGATCTTCCAAAATCTGTGACCAATTCAATAAAAAAAAAAATCTCCCATTTAGCCAACAAAATGGCTTTTTTGGTATAGCTGCATACACCATGTGGGAGCAAGAAAAAGTGCTGCTCTGTGTTATTATTATGCAATTTTGACAAAATTACAGCGATATAAAATAAAAAGATTGTGACCCTTATTAATTTGAAGAATAGATAGAAAAGCCAGAGTATAACAATTACCTCGCAGAACAGTGTGAGCTTGTCATCTGGCAGGAGTCCATTGGCTTCATCAAGGAGGAAATCTCTCCTGATAAATTTTTTGAAGCCCCAGTCTTTGCCTTGGACAAACCTGTATGCTCTTTGGCTTTCTGTAACAAAAGAAAATAATGCTAAGTCTAGACATTGCCTTTTCTTGTGTTTGTATGCTGGAAAAATGAATACATATGTGCTGTAAAAGGAAAAGAAATATATCATAACTGTATGTGATGCCGTTCTGGGTGCTTGTACTCACCCATCGCTTTTGTCTCCTCTCTTTTAGCGTTCAACAAAGAAAACTTGAACTTTGCTCTGACTTCACTTTTTGGACAACTAACAAGAAGTAAATACAATGACAGATAATCTTTGCTTTCATCATCAAGTCCCTTTGGATTGACTCGCAGACACCTGGCAAGTAAACAGATAACACTGCATCAGTCATGTTACAAACCAGTAAAGATTGTCACAACTGCTTTTATCACTTTCAAAAAAAGACTACGTTGAGCCTTCAGGTGATTCTTTTGTGCTTTGAGGGACTGAGTGTGTAATTATTATGCAGGTTACCCACACTAAAACAAAACATGCAGGCTTTTTAATGGCATTTATGTTTGTGTTTGGGGGAAATTGACATTTCTTTTTACATTAAACATCTATCCAAAAAGCAAATGCATAAGTTTAGTCTGTGTACTAACCATTTCATTTTGTCATTAGGGCCAGAGGAGAAGGTTGAGCTCTTCAACACCTCCCCCATTTCTTCTCTACAAAAACTAAAGTTGTTTATGGTCCACATGTAGGAAAACTTTACAACTTTGACCTTGGAATGACAAGAAGAAGAAACACACAGAACTGTAAAACCATTTCATCTTTAAAATACAGTAAAAAGAAAAAAGACTCAGGATGAAAATTTTACCTCCTCAAACTGAAAAGAATGTTTCTTTTAACAGAAATGTTACCACTTATGTCTGATACAGTATAGGAAAAGCAGAAGTGTAAATAATAAAACTAACGATGAATGAATTCCATGTAGCTGCTTCGGTTTCAGGGTCCTGGTATTGTGCATGCTGGCTCAATGTCATGGCTTACTATGACATTGAGCCAGCATGCACTTGAATAGAGCCATCGTTAATGTTATTATTAACACTTGTGCTTTTCCTACTATGACATGCCAAAATGTCTGCTGTGAAAAAGGACTATTAACATAAAAAGGGGAAGAAATTAAAGATGCCCCAGTGATAGGACTTGAAATAATTTAACAAGCTATCTGAAACATGATAGATTCTATCACCTTCTTGTATAGAACATGATTCAATTAGTTAAATTGTGCCCAAACCTGTGTGTAACACCAGCTCTCTGCCACAGGTCCACTTGACATCTCCCCAGGAGGAGGAGGGGTGGGAACCCGTGACATCACCAGTTTAGGGGTACCACTCACGTCCTTAAAGCACTAACTGTTTGAAGAAAACAATAAGAAACATTCATTTTCTCAGAAATTAACAGAACAAAGTTCACATATGAACTAAATTCTAATCAGACTGAACTGTCTGGTCACAAAAAACCTTGCAAAAAAATCCTCAAGATGGCAAAATCCTTCACATGAATTCTAATCTGCTTGTATCCAAATTGCTATAAAATGTGATGAAACAAAAAATCTGGATTGTTTCTGCAAACTGGTAATTAAGTGACACAGGACACGAAATTCTGGAAATCAGTTTAACTACAGTAGCTGACTACCTGAGACAGGCTAAAAAACAAAGTGAATTATTCATACTACAGAATTTGGTGCAGTGAGATGAAATTTACTTGTGTGGTGCAGCCAAGACGGGGTTGGGGCGGCAGGAAATAGCGTGTGCAGGGTTGTAAACATAAACTGTGAAAGTTGGCATGGCTACTGTGCCAACAACAACAACCACGAAGTTGTAAATTATAGTGTCTTATCAAACATTTTACTGACAACATTTATTTTTACAAATCCCGCACATCAACTTGCTATTCTGTCAATTTTCAAACTTTTGAAAGCTCACCAAAAATGAACCACAAGAGGGACTAAAATTCTTTCTGAAAAGGTGAAACTAGCCAGATGAAAGGACAGACAGACTGATCAACTCACTATCCTCAGGTCCCACCAACCATGACACCCGAGGAGACATTCTGTTAACACTTGGTCTTGAATTGCCACTCATGTGCACAGATTCTCTTCATACATGCTATCTAGACAATTAAACTACATACACACAGTCAAAGAGGAAAATAACTTCTTATGTCACACTCTTGACTAACTGATGGTGAATTGGGTAGCTGTTACTAAAAGCTATTCAGTAACCAGTGGGCAGCAAACCAGTACAGATAATGGCGATAGAAGCAAATGATACATTTTGTTTGTTTGTTTGTCAACTAACAGCCGTTTATTTTTCATGTGCAAACATGCCACTTTCAACTATTCTGTCTTTCTGCCTTGAATGAAACCATGAGAATGACCATTATGATTATCCTTTGCCATAGCTAAAAGTATAGGTTAAATGGCCTATCAACCTTTACTTAAATGCTACCAGTAAAGGTGATGATTAAAGGTCAAGATGCAAGTTCACAAGAGGTCATTTCAAACATGACAACACTTGTCTTCAATCTTGCAAGTGATGTTGCATACCCATTTGGAAGCTCCTTAAACAATAGTTAGGTCAATAGGTCAGAAATGTCAACTGTGACAAAAATGAGTAATGTGAAAAACTTGATCTTAGGGTTGGGTCATTTTCCGGTTTTGCTGGTCCGGGCCAGTGTACGAGTGGGTTGATTTTATGCGAACCGACTGAATCGGCATTTGTCATTATGAGATGTCCAACTGTCTGACACGGAGACTCTGACACTGACAGGGCCGGCTGCTGCTGTCCACCCAGTTCAACGACAAAGACGAGCAGGAGGAAGTAGGCTGACCTGGGGTAACGGAGCAGATCTCACCGATAACCCAGATAAACCTGGCCAGGCTGCTTACAGCTTCCAGCAGTCTCAGAGCAGCTTGTGTTTTGAAAACAACCCACAGATACAAAGGGACATGACGGATCATTTTATCAGCCTGCATGGCGGCTAGCAGCTAGTTAGCATGGCTAGCATCGTTAGAATAGCATAGCCATGCTGTGTGTAGCCACGGTGTTTCTGGCTGTTAAACCGGAAACACTGCGGCTACACACAACACCCTAGCACGAGAAGAAAAGTTAAGTTGAATGGTTGTTGTGAGAAATAAAAACACGCTGTGTCACTCAGTTGACTGTGGTGCCACTACACTCTCATTCATGGACTCTCATTAGGTTCCACTTGGTAGTGGCTGAGTCACATGCAACACCTAGTGGTACAATTCAATTTTAACGGGCCAGTCCGGTATATGGTTTAATTTTTTTTACATCGGCCCAACCCTACTTGATCTGATGCAAGGAAATTAAAAATCCACTTTGGAGTTTAGCCTCAAGCACTGCCTGTATATCATGTCCATTACATTCCTGAAATGTGATTTAATACATTATTTTAAGTCACTTAATCAGCATAGTTAAAACACAGTTAAAACAACTGTATATCAAAGACAACACAAAATCTGGCATGTTCACATAGGCACGTTTGCTGTAGCAGAATCAGATTTATAAGTATTTTATGTTCCCTCCGCACCTGACATTCAGGGGACACATCCCCTTTTGGAGTGTCACCATATTTAATTTAATTTTTCCCCACAAAGTGAAGTTCATTTCAAAGCCTCCGAACCCATGTCATCCCTCTCATTCCTCTGATCAAGCCATCTAACAGTAAAATATTTCCAACTATCCTTAAAGAAGTATAAACATAGTCCAAAATGTTGGATATATTTTGACTACTGGCAAATGAGGATAGAGGCAAATCCTCAAATCATTTTAACATTATTTTGGATGGAGCAGTGACCCTCCAGATAAGTACTACTGGGTCTGTTTGATCCCCTCCCAGACAATCCTTGCCTAAACACTGCTCATAAATAGAGGAATATTTAACAAACAGACATCAGGTTGCATGAGTCTGCAGACATTTTCTTGATGTAACAGGTTCAACAACTGTTTTGTTGCAGTACACTGCTGCAACTGAACCACCATTTCAAATATGAAATCTGAATCAGCATTAGCAAGAAAATTATAACCTTCACGTCACCTCTTGAATGGTTGAAAATGTTCAAAGATGGGAGTTTATCTAAGTTATCACTGGATCCTTCATGGCCCCATCTTCATGTTCCAGTCTAGAGGGGAAAAGGCAGACATTAGTCCTGGGAAATGTACCTGATGTAGCCATCTAAAAGTAATTAAAGCTACCCTCTTACAAGCCTTCCTACATTACTGAGACATCAGGCAATGAAATAACTATTGTGTCAATACACCTGATCTACCAAGGGGTATTAATTAATTATGTAATTCTAACTGGGAATCCACATAGAAAGCGAGATGTCAGTGGAGCTCGTTCTATCCATTCAATCCACACCGACTCCGACCTGCGTTTAGCGTCTCTGTCCACAGAACTGGCCATCTGTCAGCAGTAGCTCCTGTCCAGCGGCCGGCTAACCTGCCTTCACCAGGCTGACTGACGGCAGAAACGTACTGAACCAAAATAGTTTTCATGTCGGCTCCATGGGAAGAAATCAACAGTTTTTGTATTTATCGATTCATTGATTATATTTCCCCGCCCTCCATAGTGAGTGAGGGGAGTCTACCTGTAAGGCAAGCTCAGAGACAGACTGGGAGCCTTGTTCAATCAATGTAGATACCGTTAAGTTCAAAACAAATATACAGCCGGATATTTGTGTGATTACGCTTCACTAAACGCAACAGAAATAGACTCGGAGCGTAAAAAAAGGCAGGGGGTCTCCATGAGACACATGTCTTGGAGTCATTTAATAACATGGAAGCATCTCTGTTCTGTGAGATGCACGAGTGACAGACTGTTGAATGCTAGAATGCCTCCTATGTGAATTGGCCGCAAGTGTCAATACCTATAAAGTGACATCATTTGAAAATGAAAACTTTCTACCCAATCAAGACCATCAGTTAAAGGATAGGTTCACAAAGTCTGTCTTAAAACATCAGTCAGGTGCCCAATGAACATTAAAAGAGGTTTTCCCTCGCTGTAATCATTCTTCCTGTTCATACTGGCTATTAAAAGATCCCCTTCAGATACACTTTCAATGTAAGTGATGGGGGACAAATGCCACAGTGTGTCCACACAGTCATTTTGTGCAAACAAGCATTTAGAAGTTTATATGAAGCTTATATGAGGCTTCAGCAGTCTGAGTTAGTCATATCAAGTGGATATCTGCCACATTTACAGTCTTTTTAGCTGAATAGTGTTTCCCTGTTGAGCTATGGTGGAAATATAGTAACAAAAAGAGGGCCTTTAGCACTAAAAAGACTGTAACATTGAAAAATATCGACTTGATTTGACTGATTTGTACAGCTGAAGCTTCATATGAACTTTTAAATACATTTTGGCTCAGAAGGAGAACTGTGGATCTTGGCCCCCATCACTTACATTGTAAATGCATCATGAAGGGATATTCAAATGGCCAGTATGAACAGAAGGAATGACTATGGCAAGAAAAACCTATTTCAATGTTCATTTGGGCACCTGGCTGTTGTTTTAAGACAGACTTGAAAAACGGTGAACCCGTCCTTTTGAACTAACAGATTTCTAGCCCAGTGTGGCACTGCAGGCTGTAAATACCTTACTATATTAAATGTTATTAACTGAGAGTTTGGTGATTTTTCGTATAGCCTAGCCTGTAGCTGAATGTTCGACACATAAACCAACCAATTAAATTAGCTAACTCAAGATTAACCTGCAACTTTGTTTGGCTAACACATTAGCTAGAATCTGTCTCGCCTTTCATACAACAGAAAGGATGCTATTCGAGCTGATATCTAGCTTGTTTGCATTAGTTGAAAGCTAAATGATCGTATCTTTCTTTAAACCTCACGGATTACAGTTAGCCTAACTCTAAATGCAATTCCGAGATGTAAACGGATGTGAACACCCTTAATAGGAGAAAAAAATCGACAAAGCTACAGTTCAATGTTAGCGTAACATCAGGTGTCAACACTAATTTCAAAACCATCAATATCGCTTTCACGATTTTACTTCACCAGGCTTATCGTTCTCTGCAGCTAATTTCACCAAGACTAGCATTTTCCGAGGACTATTAAGATGCATTAGCTACGACAATCAGTCAATTCTGTGTGCAATACGTTTTTTAAGCTAACCCAAGCTAACATTAATGTTCTCACAAGCAAGATTAATGTTAATTTCCCTTTAGCTTTACACCGCAAATGCAGCTAACACTGACCAGCTAGCTTAACATATTATAGCATATTACCGGGCAGACTTACATTAGTTGCGTTACTCCTCTGTTGCAACACATACTAGCAAAGGATACATGAAGTTAAGGTAGTAATGTACTGTTTAGACCCCGCGTTACCCGGTGTAAAACAAAAGGGGCCTTCATCCTGTGACAGGATGCTAACTAACCGAGCTAACGTAAACCCTCACGTTTGGGTACAATCTGCTGGTGGGAAAACAACGTCGGCTAACTAGCACCTAGCCAAAGCTAATCTGTGCACTGACTGCCCACAAAAAGTTTAAAAAGACACGGTGACGGCGTACCTTTCAATTTCATACTTCCATATGTATCGAGTAATGCATATAGCTTTATGTCACAGTCGCTCCTTTCACCCTCCGTTACTTTAAACTGTTTTTCACTCAGACTCTTCACAAGGTTTCTTTGTCTAATTTATATCTGTGCTAGCTTACATCTGTCTAGCTGGCTGGTAGCTTTACAGGCTAGACTGTATATCAACTACGCATGCGCGAAATTTGTATAACGTCCTGCTCCATCTCATCTCAGACAACTACAACCAGTACAACATAGAATAATAGTAATATTACTTATATAAAGAAAAATGTTATACAATGCATTAGTCTGACAGCTTACATGCTGATTATTCAGGCAAGATACACAATAAACCATAATATTGTACATTTCTATTTTAAGACACCATATGATATTAGTTTGTCCTCTTTCCACATGGACCTTAAAATACTCATGGTGCATGCATGTCAGTAATTCTGAAAGGGATCATTCAGACATTGAGTTTTTTAATTTTGATATTTGAGTACAACTTACTGCTTAGGCTATATCTTCACTTTTACAAAAAAATCGAAGAAGAAGAAGAAAAAACACTCAGTCAGACTTGTCCATTTCCTTCTTTTGGAATCCCCTCCTCTGAAAATAAATCATGATAACGATGATGATGCAGAGTTTACAAAAAGGTCCCATACAAATGCAATATAGTAAAATTTAGAATGATGAGAGATGAAGGGCAAATAGCCACAAAGAAACTGACATAATAACGAACGTGAAATGCTAACATCAGCATGGCAATGCTAACAGGCTGATGTTTAGCAGGTATAATGTTTACCAAGTTCACCATCTTAGTTTAGCATGTTATCATGCTGACATTTGCTAATTGGCACTAAACAGAAAGTACAGCTGAGACAGATGGGAATGTCATTTTTGCAGGTCATAAACCAAAATATTTTGACCTGATGATGGGCGCTAGAAGAAAAGTTAAAGAATCACCAAAGTTTTTACAATTCATCCTAAAGGGGGGCATGCATGTCTGAACCAAATGTCATGGCAATTCATCCAATAGTTGACAAGATATTTCACTCAAAACCACAAATGTCAACTTTGTGGTGGTGGTAGAGGAAAAGATCACCAAAGTCATTAGGGTTAATCATCTGGGAGATATGAATGTCTACAAACGTTTGTCCCAATCCATCAAGTAGATATTGGATAAGTGATAAGTGAAAACTTTGACCTAGTGGTGGCGGTATATGAAAAGTCAGGGGATCACCAAAGTCCTTAGGATGTATCCTCTGGGCACCTTGGATATCTGTACCAAAAGTCATGGATGTCCATCCTATAGTTTAGATATTTTAGTCTGGGGGAGCTGGAATTGTCATCTCTAGAGCAATGCCGGTGTTGCTGCTAGCATGGCTAAAAATGTACACACTATGAGATTCAGGGTGGCTACTTGCCTCTAAAATTTGTTCAAAGGAGATCATACAGAATGCTTACAACAGGTAGACTCTGCATTTTGGTGCATGAATGTGTGCATGTGTTTTTGTACCTGTATCTTTGTGAGAACAGCTTTGTGTTTTAGACCCTCAAAATGAGGATATTTTAGATAGTGGTATCCTCATGGTCTTTTAGTAATAGGGCTTGTTTTGGGATTACATTAGAATTTGGATTATAGGTTGTGTGTGTGTGTGTGGGGCGAAGAGGTAGGCTCATCATCTGTGTACAATGCATATAATAGCCCATCTTCATAGGATGGAGACAGAAAAAAAGAATGATATAATGTAGCTTGCATGATAGATGAAAACACGAACTGCAGCTCATTCTCAGCCAATCTTCCCACTGTCTTTTCTGTCTACTTCTGATGTTTCTCCTCATGCAAACACAAAGCAGCTTGGGGTAAGCCATTCACTGAAACAATACTCTATAATGGCTCCCTGTAGGCCTGTGATAACTAATTCCTTTTCTGATGGATGGACACTGTTCTGCAGAATGAGCGATAAATGGCTCCTCTGCACCAATCAGTCTACATTCATGGACAAAATACGGTTTAGTCTTTGCATTTTTTCATTATATAGTGATGACAAACACCTATGCAAACCAGTCTGGGCTTGGTCAAATATACTGTAAACACAGCAGCAAAATGTCACATTTTGATACGGAAGCCCACATCAAATGTTTTTGATATCATGGTGATGATACACTGACCCATCTTGAAGTGGAAGGGATGGAAGATAAGATCACAGTTGAAAAGATACGGGGATGCTTATCAGGAATTTAAATCAGTTTATTTTAAGGGCAGGGAAGCAGGCTTTACTGAATGTGTTCACAGACAACATAGGCTAACAATTCAAGAATAGAAAGCTCTCAGGAATACTCATTTAATTGCGTTCATCTGCTATTCTTTTAAAAGCACTGATATTGAATTAGTAGATGTTGAGCACAGTGTGTGCACCTGGCGCGTTATATCTTTTTTTTTTAGTTTTACATCAATTTGATTGTCATGTTTTTATTCTTGGCTTCAGAATGAATTGCACTGAATACATATTTTGTGTGTTTGTCCTATTTTATATGTTAAAAATAAGTATGAATACCCCTATGTGTGAATATCTCCTTAAACCATGGCTGTGACAGTCTCTGCACCAAATCATTACATTATTATTGTACATTATTGTTCTAATGAAGGGGATCTACGAATAATACTGATGTTTTTCCTGACAAGTATTCAGTGCCTTTAGTGATGAAGACTGATACAGACAGACCTAATGAGCAGGGAGAAAAAGGCTTCAGTGACAAGACGAGCCCTGGTGACCTTATCAGAACATGGTCATATAGATGTCAAGAGAAAAATTGAGCATGACATTAATCACACACTTTCTTTCCAGTGTCTTGGAAATGAAGTCATAATACTGAACAAAGGAGATAGAAGGTAGAAAGATTCTAATTTCATCAAATTTGATTAGATCTAAGTAATAAAATATATGGTAATACCCAAACATTGAAGAGTAGATGGATATGAAAGAAAGCTAAACAGTATTTGTCAAAAATTATCAGTAGTCCTAAAGAAAGTTCTTTATTCACTAGTTTCCCTTAAAAAAATGGCAAAAAATTGAATTAGTATCCCATCATACTCTTCTTACACGATTTATACAGTATGTATACACATAAAATTCAGTAACACAATGTGTGATGTTTTATTTCGTGATTATGTTTTTGGTGTACATATTACCTGCCTCATCTATTTCTACTTCAGCTAGAGATTTCTATGTTTCCAAGGCTGCCTGTCAACCAACTCTATAGCAATTTTTCTCCAGAAAAATAAGACTATTGTATACTTAGATAACTCAAATCAATGTGCGTAAAATACAACTTGTGGCTGCCTTGTATTTTGGTCTATTGAGGCTACTCTTGTAGAGAAATTGTTCCCTCTGTCTCATCTGTGATGGATTTCTACCCAAATGACTGTTGAATTTTGGTACAAAATTTGCTGTTGAGTTGTATTTTTTCTACTGAAAATGGAAATAGGAAAAATACACAACCAAAGAACAAAATGAGCCTTGAAAACAGCATACATTGCAAGTAGCTTCTACACATTTTAACTGTGGATTCTTCATTTGAATATGTCTCATAGTACAAAATCAATCTAATCCCAGCTACATGAAATGCTAATCATTCTGTAGGCTGTCATTAACTTTGTCTACTGTATCACCTTGAATCTCCTTGTCAAACTAATCTCACTGGTTGACCATAGACAGAGAGTGTGAAAATTAGTTTCTCCTTTCACTGAGAAGATCATTTTCAACTCTGTGGTATCCAGTGTGTCCTTTACCTCATTTCAACGTGCATAAGAATTTTGTAGTTCATAATCGGTTTGATATATGCACACCTCTCATCCATTCCCAGTATTAATCACACTGAAACATATTTAATATATAAATCTTTAACAATTGGTAATGTTAGAAGCGTTGCAGTAATGTTCAGCATGATACTGCAATTTGAGGGAGGCCAAATTAGTCATGATTTTAGCTAAATCTTTGGTGGACACACATGGGCTGCCAGTCTTGAGTTGAAGTAACAGTAACAACTGTGTTGGCTGTGCTATACAATGTCACACATACATTATAACTATAGTAAAACATTGAAGATTCACCTTTTAGAATTGCATTGATAACCAGCTCTTCAGGCACAAAACTGTAAATAATTGTAGAATTCCAGTGTCTGACTGAAGGTCAACATATGAAATCAATTTTGTTGCATGTCATTGAAGGTCTGTGTTTGCGTTTTTATTCAGATGGTTAAAAAACACGTCACAATGCTACTCTCAGTGCCCGTATTTAAAATGTGCAGCTTCATTGAGCCTGGGCACTGGACTGGGACTCCAATACTTAGATGTAATCACTGAAAAAGCTTTCAAGACCTTTCTTCCTCTTATGTGAGACTCTCTCTCTAATGAAAAGGGATTTCACCTCCTTCAGTCAGTTGGTTCTGATAACTGAGCAGTTCAGCCAACAGTAATACAGATAGTAGGATTTCCTATACTGCTATGTATGTACTTTGTGAAATAAAACAAGCAATAGGCCAAAATAATCCCTTTTAGCATGTGAAATTACATTGTAATGTTACTGCTTACCTGTCCTGTGAGTGATTCCGACACAGCCAGAAAACCTAGACCTGTTTAAACAATATGTAATGTGAAAATTCAAAACTACATTTACAAAAAATGTGATGAGCCAAATATCTCCAGGGTTATAACACCGGAGTTGGCACAAAATTAACTGTGAGGGGGAGTACAGGAGGGTGAGTGTAATGAATCTCCAAACAAGATTATATTACACTTGTTTCCATTTCGTTCTTCTTAATTAAGTGCTTTCTGTGTTTTTCCTTTCCAACCATCTTTGAGCCTTTTCAGGATTTTGACAGGGCTGATTATGTAGCATGAAGCAGATGCTCTGTTGCCAAGATGTCCATTGACAATTATTGCTATTCTTCATAGCTCATTTCCCATAGAGCAGTGAGAGAAATTGCACACTGGCTCCTTGTTATTAATAGTGCCGCTTGGTATGGAAATGAGACACTAATTTAACCAAAATACAATTTTTTTCCCCTCTGGTTTGATTATCAAATGAACTATGACATTCTTGAAATCACAGTTATTAGTTTTAAGATTAACACATTTCAACCACACTCTTCTACATTTCACTTGATTAAAAAACAGATCAATTGCATTTGACAGGCTGATGTTTGCTTGTCTCTGTGTGTCTAGCATAAACAACAGAATACAATTAGAGCTGGTCAGTCATATTCATATGGAGAACTGATAGGAGTGGTGTAAATTAACATAAAAATAAATACACTACAAAGACAGTTTTGTGCAGGATTTACAGTGAAATCTGTGTACTTTTTAATAGCTAGTTTTTCTCGCAAAAGAGGATTAAACATAATAATGATGACACTAAATGTAAATATTAAATGCAAATGTCAAATCTAAATGTCAAAGTTTGAAATCTCAACATTCAGTCTGTAAAAGTAAGTTCAGTAAGTAAAAAACTTTTTCAATAGAATTGAGGTCAGGTGACCGACTTTGTCAGTCATTCCACAGTTTGGCCATAAAACTGCTTGGTTGCCTTGTGTATTTAGGGCAATTATGTATAAAATAGGCAATGAGTCATATATGCTGTTCCTCCATTATAAATGTGAACACCCTTAAAGTTTTGTTATGTTACAGCTCTACATAATGCATAGTATGTTTCACCTGAGCAGAAATAATAAAGGTCTGGAAGTCTTGGCTGGAGCTGTGTTTTACACCTGAAACAATATCAGTAAACATTAATATGACACAGTTCCTTTTGTGTGTGCAGCTACTTCAAGCACTTACCTATTCATTAGGTATGTGCCTTTTTGAAATACAGTTGATTAAACTATTACCATTTGCTATTACGTAACATTTAATATACTTTAAGAAGGACAAAATTCACAAAGTTCATGGGAAATCTTGTAAAAATTGCCTTTAAAAAATGACAGCCATTTCAATATTTGGAGCAACAGTAACCATGGCTGTTAAATATGAGCAAGCACCACTGTATTTACAGTCAGCGTCTCGTATTTGTAAACAACATACTGTCAACATCAGAAGTGAGGATGCTTTGGTGTGAGTGTTTGGTGTGAGGGTGGAATAAGACATCATGACTTGATGGCGAGGCGCCTCATTTCTCAAGCAGGGAGCTGATGATAACCTGTCATTCTCCTGGTCTGCTACACCTGCACACTAACTGGCTGCTGGGACTGGCTTCTTCCTGACAAGCTCCTGTCTTCTCTGCCCTTTCATCTCTTCGCTCCACAAAAGAGAGTTTAGAAGTCTTTTATCTATGCCTGGGGGTACAGTTCCTTGTCTGCCAAGAGAGGAATACAACCAATTAAGCCCGTGGTACCATGCTTATGAAGCATTGATCATGGGAAGGGGTCTAAATGTTTTTCAGTATTTCAGTCTGTATAATTTGCAAAAATCTTGCGAGTCACCAAAAACTTAAATAGTAAAGTTGAATACAACCTGTTGTTTTACTGTATGTAAATGTGGATCTTGTCTTGTAGTCTAAAGGTTATACTCTAGGTGGTCTAATAGGAGAACTCACTAGTTACTGTTTAGAAGACATTTTTATTGGTTGTTCCCTATTGGCAACAGCAGAATTAAATGTTTGAAAATAGGATAAGCATTCCATGTAGAAGGACAGTTTTCTCTCTTTCTTATCATGGTGGACAAGCGGTCTAGGATGCATTTAACCCTGACTTCTGAGATTCAAGTATGGCGTGTTTCGTTGGTTCCCCACATCTCTTTCACCTTGTATTTTGAGACTTTCCTCCCACGAAAAATGTCAGTCACCCAAATATGACTTATAGTTACATTTGAGTGACAGATGCCACATTGTGGCTGTAGTAATTATGACCCAGAGCAGTGGTGCAGTTCAGAGTACCACACTTTCTCATTCAAGTGAATGGGATGGTGTGTCCAAACCTTTGACTAGTACTGTATATATGTCAACAAATTTTCCTAATTTGGAGGAGGTTGGGTGGATGGAGGCTATAACCCTTTAAGAAATTAGTAACTTTAACCCACACCACATGTTTCTCTAACCTCAACAAAGTGACCATTTCAACCCAAACCATGATCTTTCCCTAAACCTAACCAAATGGTTTTTGTGCCTAAACCTGGCCAGACCTTAACCATAACCTTGTCACATCATAAAACAGAATAAATTTTTAGTAAATTAGAAAATGTCAGATAAGAAAACGCTCTTATGTGTTGTTCTGGAGTGCACATGATCAAACAACCTATTAAGTTGTTTAATTTGGAGGACTTGTGTATTTCCGGGTTATTCTCTACTAATAACTATCCAATGAAGGTGAAATCCCATTTTAAAAAATGCCTTAAGAAATAGTCTAAAGCTTAAAATATTCCTCTTGGAGATGGTACTTGAAATGCTCTGAACTCCCTCCACCCCACTTTTTCTCTCTCTTGTATTCACTCCTTGTATATAGCATTTGCAAAGCACACAGTCGTGCTCTGAAGAGATACCCAGCATGGATGCATTACTGAGAGACTGTCTGTGAGCAATTGCTGATCCTGGGGAGTGATAAAGAGAGCCGGGCTGTCTGAAACCTGAAAAAGGAGGCTGGTGAGAGTCATGTAGCATATAGACCAGGAAGGTCACCAGCTGCCAAAGAAGGGCCGGACCAGCTCCAGAATGTCCTCCGCTTCTCCTCTATTTACTGGCACTAACGACATTGGGAACTTGCAGTAAAGGAGTGTATCAAGGCAAAAAAGTGTGTGTTTAGGACAGGGAAACTGCAGTCTGGTGCAAACAAACACCTCATGACCAGCAAAAATAGAATGTAAATAAATACAAGACTGATTCAAAATCATGACACAGTGATCTTGGCCTTTGCACATGAACGCTGCAAGAGGATTGATTAGAAGATATGCAAAAGCGATAATCCGCTGGACATCCTCACTATCGCTACTTTTGCATATGGTCATTTTAAGGACATGCTTATCTCCGGCACCAGAATTTACCATGCTAATAGATTTATTTCCTTACAACCCTTGACAATCAGTACCCAATACATTTGCATTTGTTTGGGGATGCATGTCTAAAGGTCACATTTACTGAACTGAACCTACTCTTAGGGTGTTTTTTGTCAAGCTCATATAAAGCTTTACAACTATTTGTGTACTATGCTTGCTCCATAAATCATCAGTGTTTTAGATTAATTATTTCTACTCTTTCTGTTCTCAGTCATCTCTTTTCCTTGGGATCTGACTAATGGATTTGATTTTGGATCTCTTTTCTTGTTCTAGCCACCAGATTTTCAGCAGTCTTTAGTCACTTATTTATCTGCAGGCTTCCCCCAATCACATTTCTAGGCAGGTGCATGGCTGCCCTCCACAAATTACGTCCAGGATAATTTCATATTGATTAATGCAGATGCGTTCCTCTTGGCTCTCATACCCTACCTACAGTCTATTTGGTATAAATTACTGAAGCCATTTTGCTGCACAAAGCCAGCCCTCTCAAATAAGGTGCTGGCTCATGTGTCGACTGGGGCCCCCAAACTACCCCTCTGCCTGCAGGAACCACTAAAGCTTTTAATTGCCTTCTGTGCAAATGGTCCTTATGCACTTGATAAAGTATCTGGAAAGTCAGGCACGGGTTGGTAGAGGCTTAGGGGAGTCTGTGCACTTGCAGTATGTGTGAATGAGATAGGAAGAGAGAGAAAGAGCGATACAAGTATATAGATAGGGAGACTTAGTGACGGCTCGTTGGTGAATCCTATCCATGATATTACAACCTTTATGAGTATGGTGTTAAAGTTTCCCTTTATGAGCACAGTCACTGCTCAGCAAAATACTTGAATAGCCCTGTTAGTGGACCACAGGATTATTTCCTTCTGTGTACATCCGCTACAGTAGAGTGGCTGATAACCCTGGGTAAAGCGATAAACAATCAAAGTGCGGCTTCAGTGGAAATGATTGCATTCTGTACCTTGCCCAAGAGATGGGGGCCATTATTAACATGGGTCTTGTCCTGACAATGCTATTTTCTGGAAGGTAATTGCAGATTCAGATCTCTGAGAGGGCCTGACTGAGAGTAAATGCCACCTCTTTAATTATGGTCTCCTCCACGTCTCCTCTATTGAGCCACGGAGATGTCTATCGCTCCACGGGATCCTGGGGAAAATGACTCTAATGGGAAATGACCAGTGTGTGGGAAGCCGACTCAGATTAGAAGCGACATTTCTAATTGATGGCTAAAGAAATCCCTGGCCGGATGACTGGGAAAAGTCACTTTGGAGCAAATGTGATTGGAGTGATTGGACTTGTAACAAGAATCAGTGGATAATCTCTCCTGATTTAAGCTTGTGCTAACGCAGACAACAAGCTCAGCAAGAGGCAGCACAGCATGGACTATTGTAGAAATTTACAAGAGTCAGAGTTGTAATGACACCCCTTATGCTTCATACTGTATAGAGTCAAGGTGACATACAGAATTTAACATTGTATATTCTGTTTCAAGGTGACAAGCTATATATAACACATGAAGGGTAATAGGGACATCATATTTGCTCACTGATAACATTGCAGGGCTATATCTGAGATCTAAGTAAAAATTAAACACTCACTGTGTTCCAAATCTAATAGTGATGTTTAAGGCATTTTTAAGCAAATGTCCACCATTGCACATTGCTATTATGAACTACTAGGCATTTAGATGTCTTACTCCTGTCTATAACTTTAACTAGGACTTGATGTGACATAATAGTTCATTTGGAGAACATTTTACAGGTAACTAAACTATAAAAGACATGATCTATTGTCAGTGGCTCAGAATAAAAGAGCGAGAGCTTCAACTGTTCAGCATTGATATAAAACAGTCACACAGGGAAAAATATATTAAGAGACAAAGATGCAAACTCTGGGTGGGTAAGATTTTTACCAATCACTGTAAAAATACCTATTCAAAGTGGCTGTTTCAAGTGTGTTCAAGTTCATTGTCACTGTGTTTAGATAAATCTACATACAGTATACACAGACTCACACAGTAACATATAGTGAAATAGTGTTTCTCCTATCGTCCATTTGTGCACAAAGAGGTAATCAAGAAGTAAAGAAAACCAAATATTCACATCAAAATGATTGTGGGTTGACTGTAACATTATTCCCTCCAAATATTTTGTACTGCACCCCCAGGCCAGACAGGCTGAATCCGGCCCTGGTCCCATTTAGTCCACATATGTTTCAATAGTTTACAAGAAAACAATAATAATTAAACCCTTCCATATAATGTTAGTGGACTTTCCACTGGTATGTAACTGACTTAAGTAGACAAAACATGGTCAGGAAAAGTGTGTCTACCAAACAAAAAAAATAAACAGAAATCACCATCCATTGTGGCAGAGATCAAGAAAAATTCAAAATTGGTAAAAATTACAGTCCTGCAAGACTGTGTTTGTACTTATCATCAAGAAAAAAGCAGTGCAGGAGAACCATCACTATCTTAGTGAACAATGGAAAAATCCCTCTCTTTGTAATGGGTTTGATGTTTGAAGTAATTTATATTTTTAAATGTTTTTCTATTGAGCATGTATTTAAATCTGCAGTAACTCCTTGTGCTGAGACTGTGTCCCTAGACCTTTAAGACTGTCTGCTGCTGTTTTGTGGATTCTTACCAGCTCTTGAATCCATCACTGCTTTCTGTCAGCGGTAACAAATTCGCTGCTCTTTTCCAACTGTCCGGTCATTAGTTGACATTCTGGCGCAGGGCAACAGGATCTCTGAGGTTCTCCAACTGGTGCGAAATGTTGAAATGACAAAATAATAACAACATCTGTCTTGTGTCCAGCGGTATTGACATAACATTACAGATACCAAATTGTTTGTGTTGTGAAGTGTGTCTCGAAGATACCTCAAGCTTATGACTCTTCGGGCTCCAGACTGTGTCAGGAGCCCGAGAGTTGATGGGTGATGGAAACTGGATTTGGCAGCAGAAATATGTGTAGAGAATATTGTTTTGTATTTTAGTGTATATGCATTAATACAAGAGTGTGTATATGTGTTGTTTTTGTAATTAAACAAGGTGCCTTTTCAAGGTGACAATATTTCACCTGATATTTAGGTGGCTTGAAAGTGAACTTTGCAAAACGTTTATGTAAAAATACACCCAAATTATCAGCTCCATCTCAGATGGTGAAACAGCACATGACTCTACTCCCAAATAAATAAAGCCATTAAAACTGTTTATTTAAATGAGAGTCCAACTGTACAGTATCTCCCAACACAGTGGTTCCCAACCTGGGACTCACGATCCCCTGAAAGTGTAAGATCTGCAAGATCTGAGGGGTCCCAAGACCTGAACAGTGTTTGTCCAATCATAGTTTAGCAAGAGCAAAAGTGTGAGGAATTGATTAAATAGTGTATTTATCTGCTCTAACATGAGATGCAATTGTTAGCATGTCTGGCTGACTTACTACCTACAGTCGTAACCCTACCGAGCGTTACTTTCAGTGTTTAGGAGCATTTCATTAGCTCCTAAACATTAGCATACTAAGCATTAGCTAGCTAGTTCACGATAGCACATCCACTATGTAGGCCTAGTATTTCCCTGTGGTGTGGAAGCTGGTCTTGAATGCTACATCAGCATTTAGGGTAACATTAGCATCTCTGTGCTGCTCTTAATTTGATGTGGGAAAGTTTACACACTTGCCAAACACATTGGTTAATCCTTATCCTTAATGTTAAAAGTGAAATATACTGTATAAAAATACAAACATATAAAGCACAAAATCTCACACCTGCTTTGCTTGTCCAAGTATGTAAGCTAAGCAGCCAAACAGGGTTATGCTACAGTGAAATCTTAAATTCCCTTCATCCCTTCATCATATTAGGCTACTGGAACTAACTAGCTTCACACTTAAATAAAAACCAATAATGTTATAAACCAACTCATGGTGTTAAGGTTTACTATGCTACTGGAAAATCTTAGCTCTTCGGGTCAAGTATTTAAATACAGAAAATGAAAAAATATCCCAATTTATTTGACCTAATAAAAGTTAACCTACAGTACACATTACTTTTTTTTTCATTTTCATTTTTGTGGATAACAAGCCAAAAACTTTGGAAACCACCGTCCTAACCAACAATGAGCAGGCCTCAGCACAGAGGAAGTTTGACTCACCAGTGTTAGTCTTTGCCCTACTTTCATTGGTTTCCTTTTGTATGAAGCACAGCGGAGCACCTTGGGAAACATGAGCGTGCTGTTTGCAGTGGACTGATGTCTCCAGGATTCCTGGAATCTGAGGTTAACAATTTTGAAATGTACCCCTCGCTGCCATTCGTAGATGTGAATGTTTAAAGTTTCCCAGTGTAGCTTTAATCAATGCAAACTGCCCCTAAGTGCAAACACTTAATTCACTTCCAAAACTGAAATATGTGAACTCTCCCTCTCGTATATATATATTTTGAAATTATACTCATTTCTACCTGCTCTCAAAGGTCAACATTCACGTCTTATTCATTGAGTATTTACTGACCTTGTCACCTACTTTGTATTGTGTGTGGACAAATGAATTAAGATTCAAGGGCCTCGGTAATGGAAAAGTGTTTTAATTTCCCCCTGACATTAAGATGTTGTGCCTCATAGGCATTTGGTGGCGCATTACTCGGCGCCTGCTCTCTGGCTCTGCCATTGCCACCCATGTTCCACTTAAACACTTCAATCACAGCAAAAGATCAAAGGAGCTGTTAAACTAATCAAGTGGAGACACAAGAGATGAAACTCCCCCTGTATTCAGTGTTTTTCCTATTAGCACTCTCACTCTCTTTCCCTCACGCTCTCCTCCTATAACCCCGACGAACACTGTAAATTCATAGAGGAGGTTTGCTGGCTCAATAGTCTGCAACATATATAGAGCAAACAATGATCCTAAACAAATGGGCGTGTATTCTCTATGAGCTGCATTATTGAACAAGGAGCGAGAATCATCTTGGGAGTGTTGTACCTCTGCAGTACTTAATGACAGGGAACAACAATTTCACCATCATCCTCTGCACTAGACACATAGTATTGTGTAGTACCTATATGTATTACATAGAATGTACCTATTTCTATTATTCGTGACAGCTCCATTAAAACAGAATGTGTTTAGCTCTGCAACAACCAGTAGTCACAACCAGAATTGCATCAGATCAAAAGAATGCATAGACTTTTTAGTATTATAAAATTCTAATGACACAACCAAAGCCATAGGCACAAATGGGAAAAATGAAATCAACATATGAAAAATATCTGACAATAACAGCCTACATTAAGAGAATTCTGATCTATATCTCATCTCAGACAGCAAGCTTAAGAAGCAACATTGTGAAGGATATCCTTTGTAAAATAACCTATAAGACAAGACCCAAACTGAATTTGAAGCTGTGCGGTCTCATAATAAAGCACTTAGAGGTTGAAGGACAGTCTATTGCAGTCCTTAAGAGTCCATACTCCAGCTTAATAACAGCCCAGTATAGACCTTCTGCCACTTTTCACTAGCTCTCAAAAGGCTGCCACATTGGATAATAACTTGTTATCAAGCAGCTGAAAGAGGTGAGTTTTGGAGAAAAGGTCAGGAGGTCAGCTCCCTTGTATTTTCTCCAAGAAGAAAACAATCTTGGAGATCTAACATCACATCTAATTTACTGTTAATTCAAAACATGTTTAACAGACATTTTAAGGACAAAGTATTATTGAGCCTTCTGAAAAAACAAAATCTCCAACCATGTGCAACCTTAATACAAGCATAAAAGTAGATTCGGGTTCAGTAACTCCCATAAACTCCTGAGTGTTATGCTACATTTAATAAGGCAGGATATATGCTTTGTATATATATCATCATTGCTGCAGGCCATTGCTCTCGTGCACAGGAGCACATGATGACATCTTTGAACATTGTGCTCTTTTTGATTGCTTCATCAAGCCCAGATTCATCATTTGTTTCAAGTGTGACCTATATACTGATATCTTATGCCAATATAGGAATTCATTTTGGTTTAATGCAGAAATGTAATGTACTGGAAAAAAGGTTAATTTGACAGGTCTTTACATTTCAATCTCTCTCTAATTAAGTAGTTTAATTTAGGAGACTAAATAAAGCGAACAATCAGTGAATATATGCTCTTGCAGAAATAGCAGTGGAACTGAAATGAAGCAATTAATGGTGAAAGACAGAAACTCATTAGTTTAATGGGGAAATTACAAAATAGAATAGTGCCTAGGGTGTTTTTTTATGCCATTGTCCATTTGTTTGTTTTTACTGATGATAAATGTGTCTGCATTAATAATATGAACAAATTTTCTCTTTGTATTTTTAGTAGATTTCTGTAATCATAATTGCAACATTCGTTGTATTATTGAATGCTGTCTGAATGAGATTAATTCCAGACACATTTTAAACATTCAAGGGAATATTGCATTTCTTGCTTTCAGTGCTTTCAGGACACAAATATCTGATAGCACCAATAGCATAGCATGCAAAGACACTGAAGACAGAACAACAATTAAAATGAAAAAAAAAAAGCACAAAGAAGAAGGAGAACTTTTGATCTGATTACAGAGGAGGGAAAGTAGCTCCTGACAAGGCACATAAACTCTTTGGAGCCTTGCTTTGAGTCTCCTTCTGCCAGTCCTTTCACAAGGAAGTTAATGATGCTGGCAAGAAGATGAATCACCTCAGACAGCACACAGAGCAGCTCTGACAAGTGAGCACCGGCGAGTCTGACACCTGCAAGTACCAGAAGAAAGACTAATAGTCATGTCAGCTGCTACCTGTAGGAGTTGAGCTATGTCTGTCTGTGCTGAAAGAAACTGTCCCTCTGATCGGAGGCGAAAAGCAGCCTAAGGGATATGGCTGGCTGGACTTTAGCAAAAAATACAAGCCATGCAGGCCAGTGAGAAGAAATGTAGGGTGACATTTGTAATTGATTTCAAAAGTAGTTTTAGGGAAAGTATTCGTGTTATTTAAAGTCTGTGTGGCTATTTGACCTTTTTTTGTTTTTTGAAAAAACACAATCTTGTTAACCTATAACACAAAATTTTGCAGCAACAGATATAATCAGCCCAACTCTCATAGTTCCACCCAGAGAAAGCTCACAAAAGTTTGTGCATTTTGTATCTTTTAATAAAAAGTATGACATATTGCTGCAGTTTATCTTCAGCCCCACTGACCCACCACTGGATCCCTCATTACAAGCAAGTGTACAACACACAGAATTTATTATTTCTAGTGCAGATTCAATGAAGAGATTACTGAAGATAGAACTTTTTTAATATACCAAATAATGTATGTCAGGTTGGAGCTTGTGAAAATGTGCATAAAATGATGCATCAGATGAGATCTACAATATATCCATTTGATCTAATGATGCAGACATGGTGTCTTGGATATGAACGTTTGAGTCAGTATAAGTATCATATAGATTCAATGACGTGTTGGGAGAAGCAGATACAGAACTTGCAGTGTTTTCAAATGGTGCAAAAAAAGTTCACTTTAAATTCACTTCATGGAAAAAAAACGTGTTCAAGAGGTTATTAAAGTTATATTACAGGATTATAAGTAAAAAAAACCCCAATATTAGAATGCATTATGTTATTTTAATGGAAAATGAGCTGACAGGTACAAACCATCACACATCAATAGCTTATATTGTTTTTTATGGTAATGTTATCAACTTGCCTGAAGAATATAAATCCAGTAGTCTCTACTGTTTTAGTCTCTACAGAGACCTCTAAAAGTGCTGAGATGAATATGTATGTTTTTAGCTGCTAGATGCTCAGCCAACCAGTCTGTAACTTTACCTGTAATTTGGTGCTGCGCAGGTAGCAAACAGTAGGTTTATCTGAGCGTGTTTGTGAAAATGGCTGCCCACGGGGAGTAGATGAGAGCTTTTAAGGCAGGCTATAA
Organism: Scomberomorus guttatus; assembly: GCA_038419695.1. Classification (NCBI taxonomy): domain Eukaryota; kingdom Metazoa; phylum Chordata; class Actinopteri; order Scombriformes; family Scombridae; genus Scomberomorus; species Scomberomorus guttatus. The sequence goes on along the minus strand of CM076456.1, from coordinate 22,228,866 downwards.
AACCACAAGAACGAGATAAAAGAGGCTAAAATGCCACCCAGGTGATTCCGGTTTTAGTGATTCATTTTACATTATTATAGAGTCTTTTCATCAAGTCAGTGTTTAATGCAGGTTTAAAAATACAAGTACACTTGATTGTGTGGTGTTGATTATTGCCATGGAGCCACAATGAAACTTGCCATGGAAATGGATAAATTGCTCAAGGCTTAAAGAGAGATAGACAGTAGCCCCAGCAATGGCTTAGAAAACAAAAGCACAATGTGAGAAATCCTTTGAAATACATAACTTCTCCTCATTTGTGGCACTGTCAAATTTGAAATGTGTACTAATGCTGTAAATGTGCAGCTCAGTTTCATAGATATGCATACATCTCGCCTAACAATAATATACTTGAAAGTGATAATAGAATTGGCACACAAAACACGTCTTTATAAAAGGAATATGTGTTTGTGCATGACATACAGTCATAAAGCTTATACAGTGAGTGAAACAGTTTGTCTCTTTGAGCTCACTTGACAATGATTATATGTGCATTTGAGTACTGTACACAAATACTTACAGTATTAATTGCAAATATTATATATAACCCGTGTACTGTATGTAAACTATGAACTAAAGATACTAGACCTGTATTATCATCTGACTCCTCATGTTTCTTTCCCTTTCTGATTTCTTTGGTGGAACATTCTCAGATCTCAGCAATTAAATTACAGTTATATTACAGTACAATGTTATTATTACCCAAATGAATGATGCCAAAACATCTCAATGTCTTTAAAGGCTCTTCACAGCCACACAGGTGTTTTTCAGTTATTGCTGATTAGGTCAACGTACTCCATGCACTAATAAAAAATTATAAAGTTGTTACTGTCCTAACCTAACAGCCATTATAATTAAAATCACCTGTAGTTTTACAGTGTAATATATTAGTGCAAGTCATGGAATGAACAGATGTAGAGATGTGTAAATAAGACATATCATAAAAAAGGTTCATCTTTGTTACATGCATCAGTGTAATCCCATGCAGTATAATAATAATACATAGAAAGAGAAAGAGATGCAGTTACAAAGGTTAAATAAGGTCTTGCAAGGGTCATAATGAGTAGTGATATCATCTTTATAACTTTTTAATTCATCTTTCACCAACTCTCAGTCAGACTGCAGTAAAAGAAGCTATGACCCTGCAGTTAATCATCTGTAGAGGCAGAGAAAAAAAACTAAATCAGATGTCATAGTACCTCAATATCAATATGACAAATTTTGGGGTATTACTATTGCTTCGTTTTAGCAATATTCAGACTAAACATGAGTGATAATTATCTCTCAGAAAAAAAACCCCAGTAAAGTCAAGCATGTAGATGAGTTCACAGTTCATTTTCACTTAGCTACAGTTAATTAAGATCAGAAAATTATATAACGTAAGAGTAATGTAGCTAATACAACATTTTAGCTACAGTATGCCACAAAGTTATCCCAGGAAATATCTTGTATCATATCATAATGCTGATACTATCAATATAGTATATCTCTCAGCTTCAGGTTAAATTACTATAAAAATATATATTATAAAAACAGTGAACATTATACTACTGTGTTTTCAAAGTAGAAATCCAACACTAAATCTCTTCAATAATTGTTCAATCAAATCACCTCTTTGGCCTTAGCATAACTTTTTTATAATCAATGAACCAGAGAGAACCGGTCCAACTTTTGGAAAGTTGATATAAAACTGATATAACAATATTTAGCGTATATTTGGTGTAGGTTTCATTGTTAATGCTTTAGCTATAATTCAGTTAAAATGAATCAGTTTGTGCCACCAACTGAAGCCTAATAAAAGTGGTGACGTCCCTCTCTGCTTTCTGTTTGTGAGATTGGTTTCACTTCCTGGCTCATTAGCCAATAGGCGGAGTCGGAGAGGACATCAGGAAACTACCTACGCCTGAGTAGTTTAGGCCTCAGCCTATTTCAGTGGTTTCCTTGTTAACCTCCTGGTCTTCCCCTCCGTCCCAGGCCTCCACCAGTCAGTTTGGTCAGCATTTTGTGTTTTGTTTGCACGCATCACACACTACACTCATCCACACACTGCATTCATTACTGACCTACTTAGTGACTTATGCTCTTTGCCCCTATGGGACATAAGGCGTTGGTAATGTTCTTTCTTTAGCAACTAGTTGTGCCTCGCCCCATGAGAGACCAGGTGATCTTTGGTTCGGCCTCCTTTCCTTTTTCCTGGTGGTGTCCATTAAAGAGCCACTTTGAGGATCCGCTTTGGGGGCATTTGTAGTATGTGTCCAAGCCATCTTAGACGGCAGTGTTTAATTTCTGAAATCACATTTCAGCAGCCAGTCTTCATATAGAGTTATTTATTATTTATTATTTTATCTTAAGTTGACAATAAATGTAATTTTAGAAAGTTTATTCATGTGTGAATCCCTTTTTTATCACTGACTCTGAGCCAGTTTGTGACAAAGTCTAGTTCTATAATCAGAGTTAAAGGAAAACTGAAATCTCCCTGCAAAACTAAAACTAAACTGAAATTGAAATTAGGTCATTAAAAAAAAAAGCATTTACAACAGAAACTCAAATTGTTCCCCAGGTCACCCTCCACCACAAGCAGGAAACATCTGCTAGAGACACCTTGCTCTCTCAGTAATTGAGTTATATTTTATGATTATATCATTGATCTTGTAGGAGGGTTTAATAATTCACTTTGGATGACACTTAACATGGCAAACCCACAGATTCAGGTTAGTTTCCAGTTTTCCAGTTTTAGCCTTAGCACCCTTGTGACCTGACAGCTGCCTGTACAATTGTTTCCCCAACTGCTTCCTTCCCACTACTATAGAGACAGCATTTTCTTGATAGCTCCTGTCAAATCATCTAAGCACCTTTAGTACTGGAGTCTTTCCAGTTTTCAAGATGTTCTAAGATTTAAGTATTATTTGTCTCCTGCAAACTGCACCTAACGTGCTTCAGATGTGAGCACAAAATGCCTCTAGTGCATAGCAGTACTGTGGCTGAACGTTGCCAGTGTAGACACAGCAAACACATATTTGCTGATGGGGAACTAAAGCTGCTGCTCCCCTAATTCTTTTGCTTTCTCTACATTTACTTTGATGTAACCATACTGTATTAGAACAAATTTAAAAAATGTCTTTCACTTCAGCACCACTAATGGAAAAGATTTATTCCTACATGCACAAAGCAAACTGCTGAGCAGTTTAGACGAGTCTCTATGAAATAGACAACAACCACCAGAACTATGGTCTCAAGCAGCAGTTAGCTGTATCAGCTCAATGTTGGCTCAGTCTTTTTATATGACTCCCCAGTCTACTTACTGTTTTACAACAGACTCAAGCCTAAACAGAAACAGATTGTCGAAAACCAATCAGTCCAGTTTTATTAACATTACAGAATGTCATCACAGCCAAAATCACACCCACGTGTTACTGAGAAATTCCTGCGTGTATAATCTTTTTAAAGGGAGCCATTATCAAAAGCGGTAAAACAAATGTGACAGTCCCGAGAGCGTCTTCTCTCCCCAGACCCTCGTAAAGTCCCCACAGGGATGGTGTGATGAACGATCCAAGGCCAGCTCTGGCCCAGGGATGCTCCACTGAACCATGTTTTGATCTATCATCTGGCCTTCCCATATTAATGATGAGGTCACAGCGTTGAGGGTCACGGCATTGCTGATAAAAGCGCAAAGCCTGCTATTTGTTATGAGCCCAACTTGACTGATCATAACTCTTTTGATGAAAGGGGACATGATTTCACACCCCGGTGCTGTCACACCCAAGACATGCCCGTGTTCCTCATGATATAATGTCGTTGGAGGATCTCAGTGAATGAGCCCTATCACAGTCAATGTAGAACTAAATGAAGTGGTTGTTATCACTCATAGGATAATGATTATGGTCTTCTGGGAGAGTTTGTGACTCTGACCCTGCTGATATAACACATGTACTTATTGTATGTGCTATTAAAAGTTTGTAGGCTGTGCTTCATGTGAGTTCCTACTGTTGCAAAGAGCCCAGAAGGCATTTGACTGAGAAACTGTTGTCCTGCTGAAGTTATTATTTTGGAGACCAAGTGTAAATACTGTCACAGCATTGATTGATTGGAGCTGCATTACAGTTTATATGTTTTATGTTTGCCAGGTAGTCATTCTAACATTATATAATTGACTATTATTAATTATAGAGTAATAATTGTAAGTTAATGTTTATTCTATGTTTAATTTAGACAACAGTATTTACATGGTTTGAATTGCAGTAACATGATTTACCGTAATAATCTGTAAACAAGTGGACTTTCACCGTACTGGTCGCTGTGTAAATACATTAAGTTTACTGCATGTCGTGACTTTAATGTGGATGGGTTGCAAAAAAATATGATTATGGCTTTCCTATCAGTAGTAATAACATTGTACTTGCCAAGTAATTGTTAAGATGATAAGACATCACTTAAAAGAAGTCAGATGGGGCAAGGTGGTCAAACAAACCCCCAGGTTAGTAAAAGTATTCATCTAACTGTCCAAACACCCATCACAGTTTACAGACTGACCTCCTGGTACAAATGTCAGTGTACTGTGCCATAGCTGTGCATTGTGCAGAGTTCCCCAATAAAAGATACACTATCATGGGTGCACTCACTTTACCTCCAGTTAAGTTGGCTGAGAACATCTGGCTGAACGGTTGTCTTGTTTAAGACCTGTCTGATCGTCTAACCTCGTTTCTTGCCTGCTGGACTTTGCTGTAGTGATACTGATGTTCCCAGATCCCTGCAATTACTTTACTGAGTACAATTTAATCGTAACTGATGGTGGCCAAAGCTAAGAAAATGAGACTGAGTTGTAATAAACCAGAGATACCCTTTAAGTTTGTAAATCACCTTTGCAAACACTGCTTGTACAGTAAGGTTACATTAGGTTACATGTCCATTCGATGCAGATCTCACCCAAAACCTTACTGTAACTATTTGTCACATACTATTTGCGAGGACCCCAGGAACACTAGTGGTCATTAATTTGGCAGCTAACGGGGATCCTAATAAAACAATAAACAATAAGCAATAAACAATCCCTGTTTGTTAGTTTCAACTCTAACTCCTGTTAACGTTCGCTAACGCAGTTTGTTTGCTTTTGGCATTTGTGGATTTTTCTGACTGTTCCCGCTGACATATTAAATAAATGTGCACTGAGTTTGACTGATGTTCCAGCAGTTTGAGCGCAGATTATTTAACCTCTTTGGAGTTCTGTCAGATGTCTCATGTCGCTTTAAAACTCACATATCCAAGTGCTGTTTGCCAGACCTCTTTTCGAGCTGACAAATGATGCTAACTGGCATTCAACCTCATCTGACCCACTTTAGCAGCAGCCACTGTAAATGTGATTAAGTTATTTCAGAGTCCTTTTTCATTAAGTGTTTTCCAGATGTAAATTCACACAAATTGAAAAACTGATCAACTGATAAGCTATTCAAAGTGTCCCATATCTACCTATATCAACACAGTTTTAGCAATCCAATAATTGTGACATGTACTGTATATAAGTGTATAGTGTTGTTAAGTGTAAGTTTCTTGTTTATTAAATCAGTATAAATATGTTTCTAACCTCTATACATCTAGTATAAAAGCAATTCACACACATATCATCCTATTTTCCTCCTATATCCTTTTTTTTTTTACATTTTGTATAAATATTCAGTGTATTTAACCTTCACCACCTCCACATTTATTAGTATTCAAAGTTTCTGCCAGGATATATTAATCTCTCATGGAGGGATAAAATCCGAAACAAAGCATTTAAACCCAAGATGATGCTGACAAGAAAAAGAACAAGACACATACTTATGAAAGCTGATCAGAACACATTACACCAAGTGAAGGGTTTCCCATAGACAACCAGTCAGTTGAACAGTTTCACAAATATATAATCAAGCAAATCTGTGTGATATCCATCACGTCAGAGGCAGACACTGGCCGCCTGTTGTCTTACATTTAATAAAAAGCAGATATCAGCAATGAGTGTGTGTATGTGTGTGTGTGTGTGTGTGTGTGTGTGTGTGTTTGTGCTGTGACAGGAAGCAGGAAGCAGTGTACCTGTAGCGCCTGCAGGAAGAGGCTCCCCGTGGTCGGCTCGCAGTCACTTCACTGACTGTCCCTGCCAACATATGGCCTCATCCACAGGAAATCCAATCTCACTTGGATTGGTAATGAGATCTACTGAATAATCGTGACTAACTGAAGGAGTTCAGATGAGTGGATCAACATCAGTTTTCAGCAAAACAGACACACATATTTAAAGAGGAAGAGTCCACCTAATATCATGGAGGAAGTTGAATGAAGATGGCCTATGCTAACATAAAAAACTAGTACAACACCTAATTGCTTAATGTCTAACACCATTTATATTATAGATTATTATATCACAGATCAACGCTGTCTGTATGACTATATATATAGGCTATATGACTAATTTTCAACAGCAAATATATGTTGAAAGACACCTTTATGATGCCAAAATTACATTTTCTGTCAACATAAGCAGAAAATTCATTTGAGTAACAAATCTGTCAAGACACAAAAATGTTGGTACTGAACATATGAGTCAAATGTTCAGTGACAATGTATTGTTTTCTGCCATCTGCCCCAACACCTCCCTATCACTCCCTATGACTACAACACCTCCCTATGACTCCCTATGACTACAACACCTCCCTATAACTCCCTATGACTACAACACCTCCCTATGACTACCTATGACTACAACACCTCCCTATGACTCCTGTGCAGTACATAAATGCAGCAGTACATAGCAGTACTGTAGTGAACATATTTGAGGCAGTGATTACATTTGTTTATACCATGACATGGTTGCAACGATTGAATTGTAAAATTACATCTGACTGGGGGAAATGTCACGGAACTGCCTGTTTTAAAATAACAACTTTTATCAGGAGGCTGTAAAGTATCTGACAACAAAATGGTGTTTTGTCGAATTATAAGCTTTCTGCACCCTTCACTTGTCCTCCTCTTCCTGTGTCGATGGTACAGTAGGTCAGGTAATATTCGAATGCTGGTGTTTGCTACTGAAAGGATGAACGCAGCAGGTTCTCTAATGGCTTGCTGTGAATGTCAGCAGGGACAATAAATTAAGCGGTGACATAGCACCCTGACCCAGGCAGGCATGCTAATCAAATGGAAGTCATCTAACAGGATCATTGCAAATTGTACTTATTAACTCAGTGATGTTTAGAATATTCAGTCCTCGATATTGCTTTGCCTTGTAAGTATTTTTGAGAAAGTCCATTATAAGCGTAAGCTTATGTTGCTGCATGCATGCAAGCTTTACTGAGGTCACCCAGCATGGTTGGCTGAATAGCCTGAGACAGTCTTAACATACATTACCTGCATCACTTTGTGAAATCAGGCACTTTGTATCTATCTTTATATCCTTTCCATTTTTTTATGAACCTTTAATGTGCTATAAAATGAAAAAAATGATGCTCCTTTGGGGTGACATTTAACTCGGCCATGTTACCATCCATTTTGAAGTTGTTTCTTTACTCTGTATTGCCTTTCATTTCTTACAGCATAATCTTCATACATATCAAATCTTGTCTATCACATAAACTGATACCTATTCTCTCACCCTTAGGGATCTATTGGAGTTCATTGAATGAATCTCAAACATCAGAGCAATCACCATAAGGGCTGAGTGGCATTCCTCTGCACTAGCAGCCATGTTCCGCTTCATTTGAGCCGACATCCGGCCAGAGAATGATCTGAGCGGCCACAGGAGTCTTCCCAGCCATTTTGTGGGCGTCTGGACGTCCTGGGCTCCTCTGTATTCATTAGCAGGCTAGTCACAGTGGTGCTATGGAGCGTATCCTCTCAGCGGCCTGCAGGGACTGTCAGCAGAGTGACGGAGACGGATCGCAGGTGGACCATCGAGGAGACCTGCCATAGATTAACTCGTCTGCCAGCAGGGGGACTCCGTGGTACCATTTGTTTTCAGCTCAACAGATCATTTTTCTAATTAACCTTTAAGTGCATTGCTTGATGCTGCATTCACAGTGTGGAAAGACCACAGAGCACCTGCTAGACTGTTATTTTACTCATCGGTACAAAATAAGAAATGTCTTCTCTTCTTAAGTACAGAAGAATAGCCCTTGAGCTGTACGTCTAGTCCCCTGTAAATCAGGTCTGTGTAGACTATATGAACATATGTTCTCACTGTAAAATGTCATCTTGGTTTTGCTGCAAGATGAAACAATGCCGTATTGATCCAGCATAGATATTAAAGGGACCTGGATATCACAGATCTAGATTGCCAGTGTCAGAAAGTGTAAAAATCAACACTATATCACTGTTTCTATCAGTCCACACCCAGCTATAGTTTCACACATTAGATCATTTTGAACAGCTGCTTCAAAGCTTTGAGAGGGAAAACAAATCTCCAGTCAACTCCAAATACTGGTCATAGAAAAATATGTTATTAACAATGGAGTTTTTGCTGAGTGGTGATACAATTTGCAAGACAAAAAAAGTCCAGGGCTTGAGTATATTTTTTTTCATCATTGAAAGACATGTTCACATTTAAATGTAAATATGTATTAAGTTTATTTTAAGTCAACAAAAGGGACGATGTTTATTTGTTTAAACCACACCACCTCATTTACAGCTTGCTGTGAAAGTTTGTGAGTTTGACTTATCTGTCACACTATAACCAAGTGGACTCAGGAGATTCAGTGTCAAACTTCATATTTACCATCAAATGTTGCCCCCAGGGCAAGAGACTGTCTCCTCTGCAAATAAATCCAAAATGGCTATCCCAAGAAGATTTCCCCAAGCCTGGAGAGGTTCATGCTTTAGATTAAAAAATGTGTAATTCCATAGCCATCTGGCTCGAGAAAAGGAATTTAAGAGCTGTGTGTGTGCCAGCCCGATGCCACATCTTGGAATGGGCTATTGCTTTCCAAATGGCTCTGGGCTGTGTCCCCTTCTATGTATTTCTGCATTAGCGTTAGCTTGTGTTCTGTCTGCCCTCCCCTCTTCCCAAAGTTTAAAAAGTAATCTTTTCTCAGAGCATGGCTGTTTTCGATAAGGAATCTAAACTAGGTCAAGGACTGAGAGTAAAGTCATTGAACAGTAATTAAAGCACCCGGCGATGCTACAGTTCAAACTGTCTCCACCATGAGCTTTGAGATAGAAATCCATTCAAGGATTTGGAGAGCCATTGTTTCACTTTCCTCTTGAGTAAAATCATTTTCTTGCTATTTTCTTTCTGGGAAGACAAGTCTGTAATTAAGTGAGCCAAGTTATTATCAAGCCACTGGAAGGACCGGAGAAGTGCTGCCTATTCACCTATAATGTACAATGTCCACTCATTAAAATGAGCGGTGGTATGTTGGAGACGATGCAGGTGCTAGAAAACCAGGAGGCTTCTGCTTGAAAACAATTTGAGGAGTTCTTTTCCAAAACACTTAATTTCCAATATTGAACAGATTGTGATTTTAGTCTTCCACATGTCCATAATACAGGGCACCCAGCCTGTTCAAATGTTTCATTTTGTGGAGTTCATATTCATATCAAATTAGAGCGTTTTGTGACTTCTGGATAAATAAGTGATAGTATGTTTACTATAGTGCAACATTGTCATAACATTATATATACCAGTAGCTTAGTTTGGTTTTATATAAGTTTAAGTTTTATATAAAAATTGAAATTTTGATAATAGTCTGCACCACGCTGCCTGTTTTGAAATCCCAACCACTGCTAAGAAAGTTTGTAAAAGTCAGAAAAAGAAAAAATAAACAGAAATATATGTAGATCTGGAAAACAATATGTGAACTAATATTCGCACCGATGGGACCACCATTGCCTTGTGAAATTCATAATCCCCCTCTGTAAGAAGATGATATTTGGCAGCCACCTCCATCCACATTGCGCCTGTGGTCTTTTTGTTTCTTTAGGAGAGCCTCTGGCTGAGCATTTGAAGTTTTTAATCTGGCGCTCCAGAGACTAAGGTCACCTTTCACTATCCCCCCTCTCTCTCTTTTATTTGCTCTTGCTTAGCTCTGGCAACCCTGCTATTTCACACACTATTAAAAGAAATCTGCTAATGCAAGGAGCGAGGTCCTTGACTTGTGGAATGGAAAATGATGGCATTTCTGAATTCTGTCTCTAAAAAGACCCTATAGGCGTCTTGTGCAAGGTTTATGACCCTAAGATTAGTCACTTTTTGAAGCTGCATGTACTGCCCTGGGCTATTTCTGCCAGAAACTGATTTTCATATTGATGTGCGACGTTGAGCCCTCTCCAGTCCACATATTGGCTCATGCATCACCTGGACTCTGCAGCTGTCAAGCCTCAGTGATAGCAAGTGAAGCAGACAATTCCTCTGTTAATAAATAAACAAGTGAGACACTGCTAGTACATACTATATTCCTCAGGCTCAAGGAATGTTAATGGCATTTCCTTACCATTAACATTGCATGATGTTCAATCTCAATTTTGTCCTGATTTCCTTTCAAAAGCATTATTATGACATTTTTATGTATTACCTGCATACCATCAAGAATGCTAATGAATAACTCTACAGTAGGACCACATTTTTAGCTGCCATTGCTTTTCCATTGACTATAGTGTTTTGCTCAGCAGGGCACATTTGTTGTATTTGGCTTAGCTTTTTAAGCATCAGAAAATGGGATACAAAGTAAATGCAACAGAAACCTGTTATTAAGCCCTTCTTGAGGTTATGTAATTGTTCTTCTGTCTCACCTTATGCACGAGTCACTTTCGTGTGAACAAATTACTGACACTGGCAACAGTGAGAGGAGGTTCAATAAACATGCAATATACTTTATACCATTGGTCTTTCTATCCCTGTCAGGGGAAAAAAGAGCAGTTGGGGAATTACATGAAGCAGAGCTTTGCATGTATTACACAGTAAAAGACTAAGGAGAGATTATCCAAGGCCAGATGTGTCTCTCTCCAAGGAAAAAACATACCGTCCGCTAAGAAGCAGCCATATCCTGCCACTGGTAAGCGTCAAGCAGCAGGGCGTCAGCAGTTGGCTGTCTAGAGCATCGTGCCGGCTGTCTCTGAATATGCAAGATTTCAGGTTTAGAAAACGGCCGCCTTTTAATGTTGTCAACACATCATCCATCATACTTTAGACAAACATTTACCATGTTGACTGATTGGCGGTAATGCAGCATTAGTCTCTGTTTGCTCAGAGGCAAATGTCATGTCTGTTTATGCATTTCTGAGAAGGGAAAATGTAGAGTTCAAATTTCCCGTGAAGGCATTTCCCTGCAAGAAAGACTGTGCTGCACAGGACACGAGACAGCGTGAACCTTTCTCAAACAAAACTGATATATCACTCTTCATTCCTAATATCATCACACCCACTTTTTTCTGACTTAATTGTCAGGAGAAAATGTTCTTTGAGGAACATCCCAAGGCAACGACACTCTATAGTTCATGAGCTATGACTCCAGAGCAAAGAAACCAGCATGCTCCTCTCTGTACATATTGCGTTTTATTGAACCAGGGCTTGTCAGCATTTTTGGTGAGCTGGTAAAATATAATTGTGTCATCCTTTATAAAGCAGTGTTGGGGTGACAGCACCCACAGAAGCTTCATTACTCTGCTTTTTATTGGGGTGTGAAGAAGGGACATTCTCTTGGTGATGAATAACGTCTCTCTCGCATGAAGTCAAGGTAAAACACACTCACAGAGGTGGTGTGCACCACTGGATGTACATGGATCATTTAAAATGAAATCAATTCAGCTGAAGAATTAGAGCGGGTTGCCATAATGGTTTTTATCTGACGCCCATCAATAGCTGCATTGATTTGCTAGTAGATTCGTATCTTGTGAGAACTGAGAGGAAAAAAAAAATGCTACACACACAAATATCTGAGCAGCACGGCAACAAATGTAGTAAGGTGTAGAGTGACGTCTGTTAATCCATCATGATTTTCTTCATACCGCTACACGGTGCCAGATCCAGGGAAAACCAAGTGTTTGGATATTTGATGAAACCAAAGCCTTCAAAACTTAAATCCCACCATGTTATTATAATAACATGAGACACACGCATACATTCATAACTTGCTGATTCAAGCTGTAATAGTTCTGTACAATTCAGAAAAAAATGAGGAACAAAATGAAATACCACCATTTGTGGTTCAGACTTCCATAGACAATCTGCGACAGAAATATTGTACCCAGATTTGCATTGAGTCTGACTAGTCAGTGACGCAGGGAAACTCAAACTGCCCCTATTTCTATTGGAATTGAGCTTTCTTCAGCGTGACCCACAGCTCCTAAATGAGATAGCAAATACCTCCATTCACCTGTACTGTGATTTATCAAGTTAAACAACCATCTTTATTGTGTTTGGGTTTTCACCAGGGCTGTAAACACCTCTTTTATGGATGGAAAACAGAACCGTCTGACAATTTAGCAGAACATTTCATTAGAATTGGTTTAGTCAGGAACACTGGCAAGGCGAAATAAAAAGGAAAGACCTGGGGATCCTGTTCATAAGTTATTAAGGCAGAGGGGTCGCTCCAGGGACCCGCACTTTAAACAGAGCTCCAAAGTTTCCAACTTCATTTCCTATGCACAATCAAGCTCACACCCATGAGAGGGAGGATATTTAAGATCCAATGAATGGACGTGAGCCAGAAACGGCATTTAATAAAAGCAAAAGACAAGATACAAGATGATTAATGCACTGAAGAATAATAACGCCGTAGCAGATCTGCAGGGAACTGTAAGGTCTTATTTTCTTTTTCTCATGATAGGGATTAAGTACAAATATCCCCGCTTCTGGTATTAACGTCTGGCAGGATTGCTCTGTGTCTTGATCAGTTTTTAGTGCAGGTCCTGTTTACTAACAGGAGAGACAGACATCGTCCTCAATAATAACAGTAATAAAACACAGATGATAACATCTGTAGGGTTCAAATGATAAGGGTTTTTAAAGACCTCTGCCGATACGCTGAAGTCACTGAAAGTCAGTATGGCAATATTTAGCTTCTTTAATTTGGCCATTTTCAAGTTAGAATACAGTATTATTTCAGTGTTTACTACATATTTCTCAGTTTATCTTCTGAAACAGCATCACTAAACCTCTAAATGTTAAGTTATTTATTTTCCATTGATTCACATTCTTGTAGGGTGAACAGCTCTTTGGAGCAAACTGACCCACATCACCAACGCAGTGACTGAGTTCAATGGAAAATGAATTTACAAAGCCCATTGTTGTACAGTTACATAAACATGTTAAAGGTTCAAAAGCAATATAGCTGCAGTCATGGAGGAAGCTGGTGTGACTGTTTGATATTGATATGTTTGTCATTTAATAAAAAGATTGTTCTATTGCTGATAACCAATTTATCAATCTAACCTTTAGTTATCAGCTCATGATTAAAACAAGTGGCATTGCATAAGGCTTTCTTGCTTTTTTCATACACATCTCACAACAGCAAATGACAAGCACAGGCTCAAACACTGCACCATGTGAGGGGAACTGGGGTATTTAGTGAGGGTACACGTCACTGAGTGTAATTAAGGCGGATCTCGCCCTCAGGAACCCTCTCGGTTGACAAAGTGACAAACTGACAGTGACTCTTTTTTATCAAAGGAGCAAATATGGGCTTAAAAGAGCATGGCTTAGAGTCAACATCAAGTTGTTTCTCAAAATTGTTATCACTGTTTGTCAGGCACATATAAATTTCTTCTGAGGCCTATTTTTCACTTGAACTTTTCCACTCAACAGGAGAAGTTTGGCACCAAAACAAAAGGCTAAACTAGAAAATATAATTTATGAATTCATAACATAGTGTTGTGTTATCTGTAATTAATCAAGATATGAACAGAGGGGGTCAATTAGTCGCATTTTTGACCTGGTTTATCTCTCACACTGCTTGCTCAGTATGTGGCATGCAGAATAAATGTGGTGCCATCAGTACAACTGCTTATCTGTGGCAATTTTCCATATTCACACCCACAGGAACAGTCCTGAAGATCGGACTATAAGGCCTCGAATCACTAGATTAATGAGACAGACAAAGGTAAACTTGATTAGAGCAGAGTCACCCATTCCACCCTTTCTGATTTATTGTTAATCGCCTTGGATTGATTTAAGCCTGCAAGTCTATTGGATCACTTCTCTGCAGCGTAATTCAACCTCAGTGAAAGAAAAAGACTGAATTCTGCAACAGGAATTTCCACCCTCCACCTTATTTGGTATTGATTTAATTGATGTTAGACAGAATTTAAAAGGGAGGGGGGAGGAATCCTAGGAATCGTCAATCAAACAGCCATATTCTGCCGGACCCAGACCTGTAGAGGACAGCTGCTATATAACAGCAGCTGCTAAACAGGACTAATTCTCCAGGATGAAATATGTCACAGAGGCCAGCCATTTACAGGACTGGTATCAGAGCTATATTTCAAGGCCCGGCCGCAGCCTCTGCCCATTAACGCGTGTGTGATGTATTTTAGGGCCAGTTTATGTCCTGCTCTGGTCTCAGAGAGGTACACTGACATGATGGCTGATAGATGCCTCTGGCCTGGTATGGCAGAGGGGAGGAGAGGTGAAGAGCAGTATTAAAGAAGATAGACATCTTAAGAGTCAATTTGACCATACAGTGAATATCCACCTTAGAATACCAAAACACCATCACTGCTTTGTCCTTAAAAATAAGCAGGCAGTGATATAATGTCTACATATTTTCACAATTTGATAATGCATAGTATTTTTAAATAAGGTTTGAAAACAATTTTAAACTACTATAATAATGATTTGGGAGTGATTTAATAAAATATTGAAGTTAGCAGGTACACACACAGAAAAAGTCATCTCAACTTTCTTTTATTTTTATTTTTATAAGGTCTGCAACAGTCTGCATAATCTATTCATCTATTCTGTTATTGTAATATCAAAACATTAGCTGGGAAGTTATCTTCAACAAAATACCAAGATTCTTTTCTTTTTTTTTTTTTAAATATTGTTGTATCATTTTGTTAAGTGTGGTTGGTGTTAAGTTGTTAGGAGAGTTAGGTGTGTGTCAAGTGGTATAAACAATAATGTTTTGTAGTCTTCAAAAATATGTCTGGTTTAGTTTAGCGTTGAAATTGCGTGGGTGTAGGTGTTACTTCTTAAAATGGCAAGATTTGTGTCCTTTTGACACTAAATCTTATTAATTTAATCCAGGAAAATTAAGGCAACTGCGGCTTACCTGAAGTCAAGTACCCTGTCTGTACTTACCCTCAGTACTGAAAGGCAACACTAGACAGGCTCCAGTGACATTTGCAGTCTGCTGCTCTCAGAAAGTAATAATGAAAACAGCATATACTGTACACATGGACCAGATTGTTATGACATCAGAAAAAAATGAATGAAGTATACTCAGGTGAAGGCAAAAATAATAATATTCACACTTTGAACACATGGCCTGTTTCCTCCTTACACCGAAGATGAGTGAACACTGATGAGCAACTTAGAGCCAGAGGCTGAAGGTTCAGCTCGGATAGCTGGCCAGATGGACTGAAGCAAGTTGCTTCCTTTTCTGAAGGCTTTCACCTGAAAGTGTCTTATAACAATTTTCAGGATGTTGGCACAGCTGCAACGTCTGACCTGTACACCGTGGCAAGGACTCAGCATTTCAGGCTCAGACCACTGTTTTCACAGCATCACCTGCACAATATGAAACTGATGAGGTTCATAGGGAAATATAAATGTACATCAGACGCTCTGGAGAGACATGGCTTGTCATTATTGCACCGTCTAATAAGCAACAGACAGCAAAAAAAACCAAAAAAAAAACAGTATCCAGCTAACAAAATAACAATATCCAGCTGCTCAGCACTTCTAAGCATAATCAATCACCTCGAAAACAAGGTGATCTGTGAAAATTTCATCTCATTTATCTAGCGGAGAACTTCTTCTATTATAAGGCACCAACTGGCATGTGAAGTAAATAGTTCTTGAAGAGCATTAGTGGCAAACAGTGTCTTGAGGTTGATTATCTCAGTGACTAATGCTCTGTCACTCTGTGGTATGAGAGGGCCCAGCGAGGACCCCCAGTAATGGAGCCTGAGCAGGTGCTGAAAGCCCACTGACATCAGGGGGGAGTGCACTGACAAGAATTTCTGATGAATTTCAATTACTGATCTATTAAAGCTAATGAGGTAAATGAGGAGCCAGAATACATTTGCTAGATAGCTTGAGACAAGAACTCGGCGGTTTGACATGATTGTGTGTGTGTGCAGCCACAGCAGACACCACTGTGTTTATGTTAATGTTGTAAATGTCTCTGTACTAGCCTGCTGTGTAGGAGATGAAAACACTGGCGAATAACAAAAGACTACAAAAGAATTGCTTTCCTGCTTTTGGTTATGTTATGTTTAAGAAAAGTTAAGTGTTCTCACTCTTGGTTGTAATGTCACATCGAAATGCGAGGAGAGTGTGCCATCTACTGGGGAGTTACACAGTAGAGCACAGATGCAGGCTAAACTTTATTCTCATACACACAGTGCCATCTGCTGGCTTCATGGTGAACAGCACCTCAAAGTTTAAAACTTTTTTTTTTTTTTAGGATTTTGCTAATCCAGTTCTCTATACAGCTATAAACATAACAGGCATTGTGACAGAGAAATTAGCACCCAGTGTCATTAGCATTACTTTTGAACTAATTTCTTGCCTTTATTGTACTATAATGAATTTCAAACAGTGAGTGTAGTTTTGTCCAGGCAAGCAGAGAATCTTTCCCAACTAAAAGAAAACAAACTGGTCTGGCAGTGAAAACTGAAGGTTTCACTGTGTGTAAGCGTGGAAGAACTGTTAATGTTTCACACAAGCCTTCACAAACTAACTGCTACCTATCTTGTAGCCCTGAGTAGATGAGACAGCCCCAGAAGCAGAGAGTGCAGAATGTAGATTTTCACTCGAGGAAATACCATTGACTGAACGTAATTGGTACAGACACTTGGTAGCTGTTAAACTTTACCAGACGCTAACTTTAAAGCTGAATTAACAGATTTTTTGGCCACAGTGCAAGCAACCTTTTATACTACTGAACATATCAGCTACAGTTGCTGTTTACACATCCAGCAGATACAGAGAAATTTTTAGAGTCGTGTTTCCAGGCCACCTGATGCAAGGCACCTGTCGTGTAAATCTTCTTCTTTTTCAAAATTTGTTTTTAGTGCAGGTGACCAACATGAAGACACATATGACACACTAGACAAGAGGGAGAACTAGACAACAAAAGAAAAAAAAAGTAAAACAGCAGCAATAATAACAACAACAACAACGATATGAAAAACAAACTGAAAAAAAAAGCATAATGTTTGGCTTAAATTTTCTTATTGTCGTACGCATGTGTGTAGGTAGGTGTGTGTGTGTGTGGGTGGGTTTTCTGTGTGAAAGATATAAAAGGGAGAGAGAGCAAAAGGAGGAGACAGTATTAACCAAAGGAAGAAAGAAAGATAAAAAAGAAGAAAACAAAATAACATAGCTACAATGCTCTTGGAGGGCATCTCAGGTCAGGTCAGGACAACTCGGTCACGGCAGAATTTTGTGTATTTATTTATTTTCCCTTCCTTTTTCTTCTTTCTTTTTATGTGTTTGTTTGCTTGTTTTATCCTTTTTTTATTCTTAATTTTTTAGCTCTTTTCTCTTTTTCGCCTGCTTGAGGCTGCCACCTGGCTCGTAGGAGTTGACTGGCCTGTTAGAACAGCCCCCGCCCCTACAGGAGGGGTCTATTCAAAGGGGTCTGAGGAGCAGCTTTATATTTGGAGAGGGGCTTAGCGGGGATCAGGTCTTCTGACTCCAAGTTGTACCAAACCAATCCAGTCCAGAATAAAACACAACACAATAAAACATAACAAAATAAGGTTAAATGAGTATGCAAACAAGTTAATAAGATAAATTAATAAATCTTAATGATAATGATAAATAAAAAAATGTATGTAAAATAAAAGAGAGTGAGAATAGAAAGAAAAGAGCAGGTAGGTGAATAGAGTGGGTTGTTGAGTGAGGAAGTTCAGTGTAATTGTTAATTGTATGTCTGTGTATTGTCATTATTATTGTCCTGTTAACAAATACTACATTTGAATGAATAACATGAATATTAATATCCATAATAGTAATAATAATCATCATCAAATCCTAATAATAGTATTGATAAATAACCTTGTTGTCATCCTCATCCTATTAAGAGAGAGAGCTTCTGTGTTACCTTAAACCAAAAGTGTTGTACAGGTGGACAGAGCCATGAGGAGTGTATTGTGAAAGTGCATTGTGAACATTTATCTGTTTTGGAGAGACCCATTCTATGCATTGTGTTTTTGAGTGATGTGTTTTCTGTGGAGGATTTTATGTTGAGGATTAGTTGTAGATCTGTATTCTTTGTCATTTCAAATGAATTTCTGCAGACCTGTGTACAGAGGTCGGTGACAGAGGGGAAAGATAAATCTCTTTCCCATTCAGCAGTTGGCAAGTGGATGTTGTTATTTATATTGGAGAATAATTTATATAAATTTGAAAGAATTTTGGTGGATGTAGAATATTTCATGATCTGTTGGTTGGGGTGGTTGGAGTGGATTACTTGATTATTGTCATGTCTCGTCCTGTCTTTAAGTCATGTCTTTGCTTTTCCCCTTATTCAGTTCTGCAGTCCAGCTTTATAAACCGAGTGAAAGCTTCTTAGTGTTTTTTTGGACTCCGGATCTGATTTCTTGACCTAGCCTCTGCCTCGCCACCCTTGTGTTTTGTTTGCCTTTGCTGATTGACTGCCTGTGCACCAAACCTGCCTTTCTCAGTAAAGATTCTGCTTTTTGGAAACTGTCTGTGAGTTGTGTTATTGGGTCTATCCCCGTTGTGTCCATAACCTGTCAATTATATTGATTTTATATTTAATGACTGATTTAATTTGTAGGTATTGGAAAACGTTTCCCCCTCTGACCCCATACCTCTGGATCAGGTCTTTAAATGAGGTAAATTAGGTTTTCTTGAAATAGATGGTGGAGATGTGTGATTCCTTTTTTTTTTTTGTTCCCATGTGTTTAAGTGAAGGGGCGATTTGTTGAGCTGAAAGTTTCTGGAGAGTCAATCATGATTTGCTAATTTTGAAGGTTTTCCACCAGGCTGTCAGAATTGAGTGGGTTTTTGAAGCAATTGATGATGATGTTTGAGCCAATGAAGGGTAAATCAGGGATTTTTATGTTGTTGCAATCTGCTTGTTCTAATTTAATCCAAGATATACGAGCCATGTTAGAGTGGATCCATTTAGCGAGATACTGTAATTGGTTTGCCAAATAGTAGTGAAGAAAATTGGGTGCATCTAGGCACCCTGTGAGTTTATTTTTCTGTAAAGTGGAAAGACTGATTTTGGGTGTTTTTTATTTTCCCAGTAGAAGTGTGATATGATGATTCACTCCCCATTTAACTGTTGGGCCTCCATTAACTCCTGAGGGTATCTGGCTCTTAAGCTGCTTAATGCACCACTATGTTCACCATATAGTCACTATCGTTGTCCGTCGGCTGGTTGGTGCTGGACAGGTAGCATACAGTTGGGTTTTTTTGGCTAAAAACCTTAGTGTGGGTTTATGACTACGAGCAACTGCTTTCACATACAAGGCATCATAACTTAATACTAAACCGCTTTATATGTTAGAGGGTCTAACCGAGGTTCCAGGAAATCCATTCAAGATTTGCTGCATGGCTAGAATTTTATTCAGTCAGTAAATGCTTTGGATATAGTTGATTTTCCAAAAATAAGATATATTTTAATCACCAAATATAGCAACTGGATTATTTTTATTCAGTTTTGGTTAACATACAAAGTAACTGATTTTGTTGAATATAGGCTAAAGATACAGAAAACCACTTCAAATGGTAAATCTAATCCAAGCAACAGGCAAATACAATGTACTTCTGGTCAAATATTGAAGTGAATTTAAGAAGAGAAATTAAAATGTATAAAAATGTTTCCATTGGATATACTCAAGCGTAAACAAGTATGCAGGTCATATTGCTGTTAAAGAATGTCTTGCCATCTTTTTGAGTGCTGCACTTGTTTCTGAGAAGGTCTAAGATGCCTGCTCTGATCTCTGGGGTGAAGGACTGGTAGAAGTTATCTCTCGCTGTCATGTAATTTAGCAGACGCATGCCAGTCCTGCTGCTTGGATTGAAGCACTCAGTGATGTCAAAGGTGTTAGGGATGACATGCTCCTCATATTTCAGGCCTTGTTTTTTCAGGCAGGCTATAACATCTTCTGATGAGCGGTACTCTGTGATGGCATCGACGCAGAGCTCCTTCTTGTAAGTGCTCCACAGTGTGTCCCAGCCATCTTTGCCTGGATTGTATGAGATTAGAAAATGCATTAATTTCAGAAGAAATATACAAAAAGAGACTCTTGGTCATCTTCTGAACTTGTATAACAGCCATTGTCAAGAAGACTGGAACCCTCAACAATCCTCAAAACAGCAGTTTTTTTGTTGGAAATCTGCTGAATATTTTTACAACAAAACTAATAAAGGCATTGTTATTGATAGACTTTATTGTCCCAGTGGGAAATTTGCCTTGGACATCACAGTGTCTACAGTAAAAACAACAGCAAAAAAACAACAAATACATTAATCCATCAATTGCACACGCGCATCTAAATCAGAAAAAGTGCACACATAGTACAATATATAACAGTGATCAACAACAAGAGGGACAGCTACAGCATACACATATTTTAGCCTAGGTGGTGTTAAGGGCTTTAATGGATAAAGAAATGTTTGAAACGGTGGTGCCTGCTTAAGGGAACCCTGTACCGTCTGCCTGAGGGGAAGAACTGATACTGAGGGTGGACAACACGAGTTGGGTCTGAGATGATTTTTTTGGGTTATGGGTTTGGGTTATTATGGTTTGTTGAAAAATAGCCTGAGGACTGGGATGTTGATGGACTCCCATGATTTTCATAGCTGTCTGTATAAGTCTGGTAAACTGGGCTTTTGACTGTACTGTCAGGTTATCAAACCATGCAGAGATACCATTCTGTTCTGAGCCTTCTCAGGAAGCGAAGCCTCTGCTGCACCCTGGAGCGATCATCCTTCACATAGACCTTCTACATAAGTTTGTTATCCATGTGGAAGCCCAGATACCCGTAGGAGTCCGCCTGCACTATGATATGGTCATGGATGACTCAGAGGAACACCATCTCCTCTGATTTTTTTGTGTTGAGGATGAGATGATGTTTTTCACACCACTGTACAAAGTTCTGGATGGTAGACTTACTGAGGGTACTGAAGGTCACGGGCTCAGACGCGGTTCTGTTCACTCTGACATGCTGGGTGCGGTTAGTAAGGAATGAATGGTACCACTTAATGATGAATGGGTTGACATTGAGCTGATTCAGTGTGTCAAGTAATATGTGGGGTTGCAAGGTGTTAAATGTGGAATTGAAATCTACCAACAATAGTCTGACATAGGCCTTGGGATTCTCCAGATGTTTAGTGACCATCGCCAGCTCCTCTATGGTGTCTGTATGGAAATTGGTATGGGTCTAACTGTGGGCCTACCACAGACCACAGCTTGCCCACCATAATCCTTTCCATACTTTTAATCACCACAGGGATCAAATCAACCGGTCTGAAATCATTATTTTCTTTAGGACAGGGTTTTTTGGGGGCAGGCGTGATGACTGTCTTTTCCCACATTGCTGGTACAATGTTAAAGTCTGCAGACCTCTGAAGGATAGGGCACCGGGAAGGTGTTAATTCCTCTGCACATATTTTTAATATAAATGCAGAAATGCGATCTGGTCCAATGGCCTTGTTACCAGGGACATTTCACCTCTTTGCAGTCGATTAAGAGCCTATCGACCCCGTCAGTGGAAATGTTTTCCAAAACACTGTTACATTCAGCCGAGAAGTCATGTGTATCCAACCTTTTATAAAACCTTTTTCAGTTCATTTGCTGTGGATAGTTCATCTGCAGCATGTAAAGATTTCTTAGTGGATTCCAGCACAAAGAGAAATAAAGAAGTATCAGCATGGGTGAATGGAGTAAAAGGCAGATTGAAACATGTTTTTGCTCTTCAGTAAATAAGACACAGGTTAGAAGGAAGAAGAGCTATTAACGCTTAAAAACATTTTTTTTACAGTTTCAAAATTCTATGAGAATCATATGATATAGCAAGATATTACAGTTAAAAATCTAAATGTGGCACTTTTAAATCATTGTATGGCAGGCAAGTGAACATGAATTAAAGTCAAGTTCTATACCTGTTTCAATGATGATCATAAGCCTGCCGTTGTTTTTCAGAAGGCTGTGGTAGAACTTGATTGTTCCTGCGAGGTCATCCACATAGTAAAGCATCTGTCAAGCAGAGATTTGTGGAAAAGCTTTAATTTAACCTTTTGGATTGATGTTTGCATTCATGGAAGTGTTTGAACTCACTGCAGTTCTGTCTGAAGTATTTATGTCAGAGGATATATTATTATTTATAACACAAGTAGTTATACAGGTTTGTTTGACAGAAAGTTTTCCCAAATGAATTCAAGCAGCAGCGCAGGATTTAAGGTTTTTGTTATTACATCATTTTTAAATTGAATGTCCACAAAGCAAAGTCATCGTACCTGAATCATGTTTATGAAGTCAAATTTCTTCATGTCTCCCTTTGCTTTGACTTGCTTCTCATACTCCTCACTTTTCATGATATGCCAAACAAATGGGATCTTCTGAAGGCTGGCAGTCTTTGCTACCAATGCTTTAATGTGGACATGAAAAAGAACAAAGAACAAAGAAAATAACAGAGATGCAGTATATCAGAACATTTTATATAACAAACTATGACCTAAGCACATAGATACAGAACAGATACAAAACCAATACAAAGTATTGCTGCTACCAATCCATTAGGTGCAAAGCTGCGTGGATACTAATGTTGGTGTTATGATCAAAAACAAATGGAGCAGCAATGATTGATGATGTGTGGATCCTGAGAAGGACATTGTGCAATGACCAGTACATTTTCATCTGTGTGTTCAGATAAAAGTCACATCAAAAAGCATCTCAGTATCAGATTTTTTCTTTTTACATAATCAACAGACAGTGTAAACATAGCCTGCAATGCAAAAGTACAAGTGTTTGGGGTATTCATATTTTCATATTTTCTTTCATATAGCTTTTAATCAATAAGAAATATATATCCATGTAATGTACGTATCAGATTAAAACAAAAGATGTTACATATGTAGTTGTACAGTAGGTAATTCATTGTGTGTAGGTTATTATTTAAAGACTGAGCTGTCCAGCAAAAAGTACTGCAACTATTAGTACTACCACTACTACACTGTATTACTACAACTACTACTAAAGAAGGAGAAGAAGAGACAGAAGAGAGAAAATAAAATAACCGGCAATGTTAAAATAAAAAACATTTCAGTTTGTGGTTTTTTGTCTGTATGTTGTCAATACCTCTGAAGTTGTCCACGAGTTCAGTGCTGCCTTCCACAATGTCAGCAGAGATAGGAGCAGCAGGGAATGTAGACTGCAGGAGAGAGAGCATCTGAGTATCCAACTCCCCTGGAATAAACCAGGAAATTCTTCAGTACCTCAGTGTAATGCTGCTCCAATGTGAAAACATTAGGCCCCAACATGTATTTCATTGTATTTAGGCCAAGTATGTGTGTGAGAGAGGTAGTGTGTTTGCTCCACAGTCTTATCATTTTGGACATGAACAGTGACTTTTGATATTGACCTCCAGTGGGGCCTGGTACAAATTGCAAGAGCTTTGACAAAAGTGTCCTCTTACAACCCATCAATGCCCCCACTGATACTGTCAATCATTGTGATTTCCCAATATTGCCCCTTTGGTTTGCATACTCCCATTTCACTCGACATTACATTTATTAGCCAGAATCCTTTTTGTTTAGGCTAAGTTGCTCTACCACCAGCCTTCCAATCCTAACTCTTCACCTGGAAATAATATAATAGCTGCATTACAATCGCAGTCTGTTCTAACCCCCTGCAATAAAAACATTTAGGTGAATCTTTTACATGATTCATCTTTAATGAATTGATAATCTCTGGGTATGTACTATATATAAATGGGTTATTTAAATAAATATATAAATAGGTTTGTGTGGTTCATGATTACAGTATATCCCACTCATGGAAAATTGAATTCTAATGTGATGAACTCTTAATGTCATAATTATGTTTATATATTATATATTGAACAGTGTAGAATTGCAGTGTAGTTTTTAAAGAAAGCTGCTTCTAAACTATAAGCTGCACACAAAGTACACACTAATGCAAACTCTTGCACCCACGGATCTTAGCGAACTAAGCTGAAGCTACCTCTACAAACTACCACAACATTCATTCATACAACAGTTACCTGTTGCTGTATTTCATCACTTACCTCCACCACTTCCGACACCAAGAACATCCAGGCTGCTTTTACCTGCACCGATTCTGCATCAACACACAAGAGACAATTTTGTAAATAAATGAAGTTGAAATGGTAAAAATGTATACATTATATAGTTTATATTACCATGTAGCACAATAACTAAAACATATCTGTGTCACCACGTTGTTGATTAATACCAATCATGTGGTAGAGACTGCATATGGAAACCACATATCAATCCTGCTGTACACACTGCAAGCAGTTGTGGATTGCATTATAAGTAAGAACACCTCTTTAAACTATCCCAGTACAGACTGTCGTAATCCCATTTAAAGTTGTATTTCTCTCTGCATTTAAATTTAAATCTAATTAATAAAATCTAATAAAAATTTTAGTCAAAAAGGCAAAACTCTGCTAGCTGTGAGTTTCTGCTGGTTGAAACCATGAAATGTAAGCACAATTTCATGCCAAAATGGTAACAAAATTACACTGTGCTGCCTGCCACCTCAGCATTATCATGTTTGTCTGGCCATTGGAAATAGGCACAAGCTCAAAAAAGGACTTTTGATCAGTGATAAGGCCACTGCAATTGTGTTAGTGCTTCTGCCAGCTTTGTGCCAGCATGAAATAGACTCTTTTCATGGCATTTTGACTTGTCAAAACGGAAAAAGCTCAGGTGTAAATAATAACAATAATGATGGCTCCATTTCACTAATTGTCCCAGTAAGCCATGTCAGTGAGCACAATACCAGAACCCCAGGCTCAAGCGGAATGCAGCCATCATTAATGTCATTAATTCCACCTGTGCTTTTCCTGCTGTGACAAGTAAAAATGTCTGCTGTGAAAAGGAACTATTGTAGGCAGTTTAATCATCTTTTGAAAGGACATCCTCTAACTTTTAAGAGAATTCATTATCAGACTTCAGTCAGTGAGCTAAATGATACCATTCCTTCAAACAGCACAAAAAGAGATAAAGAAGGGACCCACGAGCTCTACTGGGTCTGGGTAAGTAGAAACAATAGTTTAAAGATGAAAAAAGAAAGTGCAGCTTAGCACTTTCAGCTTTACTCTTTGTACCTTTTAAATTCTCCTGGCAGGATGTTTTGAACCCACTGGAGAATAGCCTTGTGCTCCCCCGACTGCTCAAGGTAGAATTGAAAGCTTTGGACAGAACTGCCTTCATAACAAGTCTGCTTCACTTCTGCAGCCATGACTGATTCCTGCAATGCATCACACAGAGTGGTTAGAAATCGAATGAATAGCAGTCGCTGCTGATCTAACTTTACATCACTTAGGTAAAAATCAATGGCATGGTGTTACGTATTAAACAATTACCTTGAATATCTTGAGAGTAACGGCAAAGAGTTGATTACTGTTCTCCCCCTCTTTTAAGTTGCAGAGTTGAATTACTCTCCCCTCCCACTGGCTAGCTGTCTCCCTTCCCGTGAGTTTTTCTTGCGTAACTCTCAAAAGATAAAGTTTGCTTTTACATGAGAACCAACAGCAGCTGTGCTGTCAAATTCCTTTCCTATTACCAAATCAGCCTTATCATTAGTCTTTTTACAGCAACTTCAACAAAAGTTTGTTTCAAATGTATAATAGTTAAACTGAACAAAGCAAATATATGATATATATGTTTTTCACAAAATCAGACAGTAAAGCATTTAGTATGTTGCCCATTTATTACACTTGAACTGTAATGAAGCCCCCATTTTTATGTAATGAAAAAACATTGCAAGCATGATCAACAGTATTTCATGGTTACTATGGATGCTTACACAATAGTAAGAAAAATATCTTATCAGTAAACAGCTACAGGCCAGCTTTTTAGGCGTGCTAGGCCGGTCAGTCCATCACTTTAGTCCAGACTGAAATATCTCAACAACTATCATCTATCATCATCTAAATAAATTAAGATGGCACTGTGTACAGACATTTAAGGTCCCCAGAGGATGACACATGCTGATTTAGGAGGTCCCCTGACATGTTTTGGCTTTTAGTGACATGTCTTGACAACTACTGGATGGATTGCCATGAAATTTGGTACATACATTCATGGTCCCCAGAGGATGAATCCTGGTGACTATGGTGATCCTTTGACCCTTTTCTGTAGCACCGCTAGCAGAACAGAAATTCATGGTGCCAGAATAAGGTTGACATTTGTAATTGTGAGTGAAATGTCTCAACAACTTTTGGATGGATTGTCATGAAAATTGGTACAAAAATTCACTAAAATCCCATCAGGGTGAATTGTAATGACTTTTCTTCTAGCACCATTATCAGGTTTAGTTTGTCCAATACTTTGGTTTATGACCAAATACATGCAAAACTAATGAAATCCATCAGTTTAGTGCTAATTACCAAATGCTAGCATGCCAACACGCTAAACAAAGAACAGCCTCACAGAGCCGCTAGCATGACTGCAGTCTTGTTGCTTCTGATATGTCATTTTGAAAAGCAATGCCCATTGATAGCAGTGTAAGCCTTTTCTCGTGTGGCAAATTAACACTTCTGCAGCTCCTGCACAATACTGTAAGATGAGTATAGCACACTGGATTCCACAAGTATTCCAAGGTCATTTCCCACAGAGAACAGGCTTTATGGATGACTGGTCTTTAAAATTAAAGGTGAGAGGCTTATTTGAATAAAGTTGTGAAACAAGAATTTGTATGTGAAAATGTGAGGGCCAATTGTTTATGACATCACAGCCAGCCAACAAGCACCAAATATGCCTATAAAGTAAGTCTGAAAGCAACCTGTTTAATCACTTTCAATCAAATTACAGCCGTAAGGTAAGAACACTAACTGTTGCTGTGCTATGAAAACATGGTTACTGGGAGCTTTTCCTCTGCCAGTTCAAACACATGCTGGTTAGATGAACTGTCAACTCTAACTTGCTGGTAAGTGTGAATGTGTTTGTCCATGTATGTCTGTACAAAATTGTCCATATATCATTAAAAACTCTTCAAATTAGAGCCTGCAAATATCTGCTGGAACTGAAACTGAAATGGGCCCAGGAGTGAAGGGTCTTCCAAACAAAACAAAAATGTTTCTTTTTATACTTAAAATTTTCTGGTCTACATATAAAATGTAAAAGGCAGATGAGTTATTTACAAAAGCAGGACAGATCAAATGGATCTACAGTGCCAACGTCCATAATGAACATGTCATCCAGAGCCCAGATGTGGCTCACTGATGTGTTTTTAAAAGCTTAAACAACCATTGAGGTCTATGGCACGGGGGAATTAAATACATCAGGCTGTGGCTACACAGGCAATACTTGTTAATAGGATCAATTCATTGTTGGTGTTGGTCTTTTCATTTGTTGACAATAAGAAAATCTAGAATATCAAAAGATGCATCCTTAAATATTCATTATTCTACAGCAAGAAATGGGAGTAACCCTTCGTGGTGAGAGTGTTAACTGTGTAAAGGCTCCAAACACTACTGCAGTGTAACAGGGTTAGACCAGATTCAGTGAGTAATAAACAGAGCAGCATGTCTCATTACAGGCCAGACTCTCAATGACCACATACAGATTGACAAGCGGCTTTTTCAAAGGCTTTATAATTATTAATGGCTTTGTTAATGGTTAACAAATCATTTACTATTGTTTTACAGTTAATCACTTATACGCCATTAATAAGAACAATCTTTGAGTTGCCAGGTTTTGAAAAATTCTCCTCCAGCTTAAAACTTGCTTTGTCATTTTCTAATTTATCAGGAAAACACCTCCAATGGTCTGTGTGACCACTTCAAAAACGCTGCAGAACATATTGACCAAAACACTCACAACTGCAGATTTGATAAGAACCCTTTATTGATTTATTAACCTTTTAAAATGCAGGTGACACCCCAAGACCCTCCATTAATGACTTAATAACTTACAACTGTTATAACTTATTACTGCTGATTTGATGACTTATTAGAAAACGTTATTATTAAACACACCTATAAATGTATTATTCAGTGATGTCACTGATCTCCACCTTACATCAGTTGTATTTGCACTTTATGTGTACCATTGATCTGCCCACCCCTGTATTTTACAGTTACTAATGTGGCCCTGAAGATGGTGCCAATGCCTCAGCGTTGTCAGTAATAACTGTTCCGGCTAAAGACAGACACTGAGAACAGCTGCTACTATGCTGCCTGTGTTTATCTGACCAGTATATTGCATGTATCATTATCTACCCACCACTCATACTAGTTGTAAAGCTGAAAGAACATGTATTTTCAGAGTACATATTCCATTTGAGTTGTATAGAGTTACAACAGTCAGAATAAAATCCCAACTGTACTTGACTGGTTGGTTGATATGTTTAATTTGATGTGGTCAGAAACATTATTTAATCCTCCAGCTGATTTTGCCACCAGTTTTTTATGTCTCTTATGTCAAATCCTTCTGACTGAGGATGTATTTTAAGAATGATTCATATGGAAATGGGACTAGATGAAAAAAAGAACTGTATTCATTTCCTTTTTCAAGTGTTAATTCCAAAACAGCAACTATGCAAAATAGAAATGCCAGTGTAAGCATGTCCATGTATTTAATTTGCCTAGTCAAGTTCTCTCATGGATGAAAATGTACATGTAAAAATGTATAACACTGAAAAGCAAAGACACAAAATCCAGACACTGTAACAGGAGTGTGCAGCTTGTGTAAAATTAACAGCTCAACCTCCATGGAAGAAAATTAAATGTTCACTTTTCCATTTATTTTTATATTTCTAAAGTCATATAATCAAATGAGAGCAGAAGTTTAATGGGGTTAGTAGCAAAGCCTGCCAACTGTAGCCCATTAAAAAATTATATGATGGTAAAATGTGAAACTGACATCTGAATCTGATTAAAACTGATCTTCATTTAAGGGAGAATTTGACTAAATCATGAGCAATGAAACAAAAATAGGTTTAGAAAAGAAAATGACAATCAAGCCATTTTCATTTTTCACAGGTGTAAAAGATTAAATACAATTAATAATAATACTGGTATCAACTAACTTAAAGAAAACATATTGTATATGGTCAAAACTAATATTGACAGACTCCCAACTGATCATATTAACGTATTTCCGTTTTAATTAAAAACAGTCAATTATATTTGTTGTTTTAAAACTATTTCAACAACATTAGTGATCTACCACAAATTTTACATTCATTATATTAACAGCCTGCTTTTAACCGAGCGAATCTATGACTATCACTCCAAGGTTGTTGTTAAATATAACTTTGCCGTTGGACTCCACGCTACAATCTGGGTGCCGAAGTAACTCCAAGACACCAGCTTTCAACTCAGGTGAGGCCGTGTTACTGAAGTCCAGCACCTCAGTGAGAAAATCAAGTAGCAGCTCTCCCTTCTCATCCCCCTCAGTGAAACACTCGGTGATGTCCATTTGAGATGGAAGCTTGTAGTTCTTGTAGCTCACTCCTTTGGAGTCCAGGAAGCTTTTGATGTCTCCAGTAGTCACACACTGACTAATTTCTGAGTTACAGAGCTGGTTCCTATAGCGCCGCCACAGCTTTCCCCAACCACTCTCGTCTGGAATAGATGACATGAAGACAAGACTGAGTCCATAATCACTCCCTTTTTACTATATAGTGCACTATTTTTACCCTTTTTTATTTGAATCAGAGTGTGAAATTTATCCAATATAGTGCTCTCAAAAATTCCAAAAATGGAAAGAAAAACACAGCTTTCAGCTAACAGCACTAAACACAAAGTAGAGGGTGTCATTTTTTTTATGTATTTTGGTCATAAACCAAAGTACTGGATTTGGGGTCACCAAAATTATTACAATTTATCATGAATGCAACATGAATGTATGTACCAAATCTCATATCAATCAATCCAATAGTTTTTGAGACAATTCACAAACCACAAATGCCAACCTCATGGTGCCGCTAGATGAAACAGTCAGGTGATCACCAAAGTCATTATATCACAATGAATATCGTTACAAATTTTTTGCCAATCGGTCTAGTTGATGTTGAGATATTTCACTGGATAAGTGAAAACTTTGACCTGCTGGTGATGCTAAAGGAACAAGTCAGAGGATCATCAACATTAGTGGGATTCATCCTCTGGGGAACATGACTGTACCAAATTTCATGACAACCCAAACAATAGTTGAGATATTTCAGTCAGTTTGCATTGTTTATGTAAAACATTACATATGTACACTTTCTCCACAGCAATGAATGCAGAAGTTCTTACTGAACTGAGTGAAAACAGACAAAAATAAGTTCAAACAGCAACTTCTTTTTCCACCTTTCTCCATGAACAGTATATACCAGAATTCCCTTGTGTTTGTTTTCACTGAGATACATAGTTAAACCTGCAGTGCGGAACTTTTGTCTCCCCCTTCTGGCAGTGAGAGTAATTACAGAAACACTGTCGTGCTTTATGCCGACCGGCGGATCCTCACAGCTCCAAAAATGTCGGAGCAAGTTTCCAAATACGTGTTATTTGGATAAACTGACCACATATTGGGAATCTAAATGGTTACTTTCTTCTAAATTTTAACACTTAATACTTAACTAACTTAAAAAGTGACATATTAACAGTCCTACAGGGAAAATTACAACAGCTTTTAGCCATGCATACCCAGTATACCTTGCAGTCCGACGAAGATACCCAAGGGCCGAGCACCTGTCAGGATGCTGAACATGAGGTAATTTCCCCAGCAAATCTGAGGGGAAACCAATCATTGCGGGTTGACGTAAAATGCATCATTACCAGTGTGCCAGCGCGAGAATGTCATACCAGACACCAGATTTAAGTATGCTGTGAAATACAGAGAGATTTATCTGGCGGTGGCTCAATCAGCATTGTGTGAACTCGTTTGGCATGGGCTTGAATGTAACGGACATTCATTTATATGTAAAAGTCCCGCACTCTAGATTTAAACTGGTTTTTGTCCCTATAGGGATGTATAATCAATAGATATGCTGACTATATATAGCATGAATAACCCCACATCACACATCAGAGAGAGGAGATGATTCGAGATTAGATTCATCCACTTACCAGACACTAGAATAATAAGAAGCTTCCCATTCTTGTTGAGCAGACTCTGGAAGAAGCTGATGGTAGCTCCAGGATCCTTCACATAGTACAGCATCTGTCGATTTCATCACAGATAATGAGCTGGTAACTGGATTCATAGAGCACCTAATTATAACGCTATGGTAGACAGAAGTTCTAATGGGATTAATTGCCGTGGAGCATCACCGAATGAATATGACCTAGATGTGTCATGATTAGAGTCTGTGGGCCAGAAGCACAGCAAAGCGTCAGCGACACCAACCTGTATCATGTGAATGAAGTCGGCCTTCTTCGTCATCTTTTTCACTTTCCAGTGCTCCTCGAACTCAGAGGCGGTCATCTTGTTCCAGTTAAATGTGATGTAATCTAAACCTGGTTTCTGTGACACCAAAACTGCATAAATGGACACAAAATGGACAGTTGCAGAAGGTCATGATACATTATTGTATTATTTACAAAATAGTGTTACCATGTCAAAAATCAGAATCTGTATTATTATTCCATGTAGCTTTCTGTGAATTACATGTATCTGTATCACATTTTCCCACAGGGAACAACACAACTACTTTAATTCAGCAAACACTCCACTGTATTATTATCTAAAACGTAAAGTATTATACAGTAATGTTGACATAAAGTGAACATGAGTTTTTACTGTCTATACTGGCTATTTTTATTTTAGGGTACAATATTTGCAGTTGGCACTTGTCACATTGTTGCAAAAGATTTGTTTAATTTGCACCTCAGTTATCAAATCAAACACAACTCCTTTATCTGCTATCACACCTCAGTAAAACCAATGGATACCACTTGGCACAAACACCAGGGAGTACATGATTTATCCAGTATGCAGAGAAGAGAAATAAACTGAGAAAGAACAATAACACATTAAACACAGTTTTGTACATTTCATGTACAAAACATTTCAATATCTTGCGTAGTGTTGCAGTATTGCTGCCAAAGGTGCATCTACTAAATACTGACTTGGAGGGGGTGAATACTTATACAGTATTACATATTTTATATTTTTTACGTGACATTCAGTCCTAAGCTCCAGTCTGATAGATCTTGTGTGGGAACACTGGGGACTGACAAACAGGAAGTGATGCATTTTATATTTAACAGCACACAGTAGGTTGGTTTATAACAACTACAGTCAATGTATCCACACCGTGTTATTTTAAAATATCATCATTTTATTTTATTTGTTTGACCTTAATTTCACCAGGATGGTCTCTCGAGATTGAAATTTCTTTTTCAACACAGTCCTGGTTAAAATGGCAGCAAAACTGTGCTACACACACCACCACAGAACAAACTTTCACAGAGGAAGAGTGAAGATAAGAGTGTGGCATATTTCTAAAGCGTGTGTTGACAGAGATGTGACAGCAGGTTTAAGATAATGTACACTTGATGAACTCATCCGGCTGTGACTGAAAGCAGTAGGTCATGAGTAGTGTTTGTAATTATATCATTATCAAATATCATATATCAAACCAGCACAGCTTTGGCATTTCTGTGAACTGCTGATTCAACAGAGGCAAGTACGAGCAAGTCTTGAGATCACAAAGAGATTTCAACATACTTTACAACTTTTGTAAACACTCATTCTAGCAAAGATGTGTGTCAACAGACACTAAGCTGAAAAATTCCAAAAAAAGAGCCAAACTCAAAGTGCATCAACAGAAAAATCCCCCAAAAGCTCAAAGATACTTCTGAAGGATGGATTCTTGCTGACATGAGGGCTTGAATTTGGTGGTTAAAAAATCATCACCCTACTAACACACGATTAACTGTATTATATATGTATTAGTGTTAAGGTCCATAGCTGCTTTGAAATGTATTCTCAGCATTTAAAGTACAGTTAAAAGCAATTATTTGCTGCTAAATTGAATATTGAGACATATTTTTTGGGGGAAAGGGAATATACAAATATACAGATACAGTATTAATTTGCAGTATGTGAGAGAAGTGAGTGCCTATAAAGAGTGTACCTTTGTAGTTATGTAGCTGCTGGCTGCTAGGCTCCACCACCTCATTATCCACTGTCACCCCTGGGTGCTTCAGACGGAGCTCAGAGAACATCTCTAGGTCAATCTCACCTGAAGGCACCAGCACAGACTTTTTATATTTAAAGCCACCTGTAAACATGTACATTCAATTTTGACCTACTTTCCCCACAGCACCCACACCATTCAATAGTTTTCAGACAAAATGAGAGAGGTCTAAATTACTTGCACAATTAGTCAACCAGCATGTCGTCACAATGCTCCAATCTTAACTGTGCAGCCGATTTAAGCAGGAAACAGCTAATACTTCCTGTCAATTTAGCAGGAAATGATACATTTTATGTTTTGCAATAATCTCAGAAAAAGGAGAGTTATCACTATGATATTAATTTCAAGATCATTTAGCCACAAGCAAGAGATTTTGTTCTGGTTCTTATTGAAGATGACAAGTTGCCATGTATAAAGGAGTACATTTAAACAAAGAGGCAGATGTGGACAGGCGCTGAATCTTACTGATTAGATTGAATAATACCTTACGGGGGAGTTTGTAGTCATTCTAATGGATTTTACAGTCCATTAGAGAATTTGTAACATCGCTCCATTATGATACCGACATGACAGCTCAGGTAAATTAAAAGGATTGGCTTTGACATAACTGATGGGTAATAGCGCTCATGGGCAAGTAGTGGGTTAGCTCAGGAACACATTCACCTTGCTGTATCATGAGCACTAGAGACAAAGTGCAGTAAAACCACAGACCGGTGAGGTCACTTTGTCTACGACGAAGGTTAAAGATTAATCTGACAACTGGGCAGATAAATACAAACTCTTGACAGTGATAATAAGGTTAAAGGTTTTTACTGCTGCAGCCATGAATGACAGCACAGCAATAGGAACAGTTACGACAGGCCGATTCAAGAACGCCTCCTCACCTTAGCTGTCTGCCGCAGAGGTCTCAGCTATTTACTGAGTCACATAGAACAAGAGATAAGTTCAGCAGTGAAAGTGATCTAAAATATGCGTTCTTACCTGCACCACTTCCAACTCCAATGACATTAAGATGGGACTTTCCATCTCCAATGCTGAGGGCAGAGCAGAAAAAGGCTTTTCTTGAAATTGCACATCCCCCAACCTGCCAAATGTGGGTCACATTTTTTGGCTTGTAACTGTCGATTTTGCCCGACACTTGGGTATGTGAGATCTTGTGACTTACTGTCCAAAGCATTTCCAATAGTGAGGCTTTGATTGCTGCTATGGCATGTTCTGTCACTCACCATCTGATTTTTAATAACACTTGACTTAGGAAAACTTTAATGTCCTCCGAAAGGCAATTTGTGGTACAGCACAGAACATATAGACACATTAAAAGCTCATCAGATCATCAATCCAAGATCATCTATAGCAGCCATCATAAATACCATCACAGTCCAGGCAGGCATTCAAAGTGCATGTCAATAACTGTATACCAACAGTATACTGCACATCCCCTATGTATCCATGTATTTCCCCAGACTCCACATGGATACCGCGTCTTGTTTAACTGAGTTATTGCCGTGGGAATAAATGAGTTTTTTGCTCGGTTGGTTCTGATCTCGGGGCATCTATACCTCCACCCAGAAGGGAGTGGCTGGAAGTTTTCATTTACTATAGCTCAAGCTCAACATACAGCAGCACAAATGCAAGAAGAGATGGAATCTCTCATTTTCATTCACAGTCATGCACACACTGTTTAATTAGTTAATCTATGTACATTTTTGTGGTCAATTATTTGATTTTGTGGGCAAAACATTAACAAAGAGCATGTTTACATATTTACATATTCTGTTTTGGGATTGGGAAGAGTTTAACAACCTGACACTTCAACACAGAGGTTTACAGAACACTACTAAGACACAGTGCGTGTGGGTTGATTTGCACAATGTTGCTTAATTGCCTCGTGTTCTCCAGAATTTTAAACTTTTCTTTTATCGCATTTCTGAGAGGTAACAAATTTACAAGGTTAATTGAATGATGATGTGTACATACTCCCACCGATAAAACCTTTTTTCAAAATATATATTTTTTTCCTGCACTGGGAATTGTTGAAGGAATAGTTTTACATTTTGGGAACCACACTTATTCGCTCCCACGCTGAGTTAAATGAAAAGTTTGATACCACTCTCATGTCTGTACGGTAAATATGTGTTGGGTGTAATGATTGACATTTGTACATATGTCTGGATCTGTTATTGAATTTAGTATTAATTGTATTTTGAACTTGTATTTGTATTAATTACATTGGTTGTATTAGTGTTTATGTCTACCTGCCCAGAGACTGGAGATGGAAATTAGGTAGTAGCATAATACATCTCTTCTATTTGTATGAGATTAATATTTTTGTACATGGTCCCTGACAAATAAATGTAACAAAGCAAACTAAACTAAAAATAAAGATACAGCCAGCAGCCATCACAGGGGGAAACAGCTAGCCTGGCTGTGTCCAAAGGTAACAAAATCCACCTACCAGCACCTCTAAAGTTCACTTATTATCACTTTCTAGCTATTTTTTTTCCAATCTGCTTATCTACTTCTGTTTAAGTACCTATATACTGAAACCTGCTCCATTTTTCCTCTTTCCACTGCTTAAAGGTCATGGCAATCTAGTTAATCAGCAACAAGAGTTATATGTTCACTAGGACCCGACCAATACTCATTTTTTGAGTTTTAATAAATCTGGTGACAATATATTGGCTCATCTTTTTTTTTGAGGATTAAACAGTCAAAAATAAACTTGCCAGCTTCCTTTTAATGGAGACACTGTTTCTAAATTACTTCAGACATATATTTGGCATTTTGTACTGCAGTTTCTTGTTGGTGAAGCTTGTGTAAAGGCCAATACTGAATTCATCCAGAATTGAAGCTGTACAGTCGTCTTCAGATACAGGATGAAGATCAGGACAGCATGCTGACACTACAGACTTCTATGCAGGAAAATTAAGCTCTTCATTGATTTCACTGTTGCTCCCCTTTTGTATTTTTGTTTACTGGCTGTATTGGTAACAACTGTACTATTTATGATTTATTCTATTGTCAATGGTGTGGTCAGGGTGTCATCACTCATAAAAGGTGTGTGTGTAGATTACCTGGCTAGTATGTCTGGCAGGATATTGTGGATGAAGTCCTGCATACACTGATGTTCAGAGGAACGCTCCAGAAAAAGCTGGAAGGATTTCTGGTACCTGCTATCATCATAAATCAGACTCCTCAATGGAGATGCCATGGCAGATAATCTGGCAAAAAAGGAAATATTATCAACAACAGCTATTCAGAACAATAATCTCCAAAATACGTGTGGGGGTGTTTTATTGTTCTATTTGTATTTCATTTCAGCTTAAACACAATTGCTGGAGTGTGAAAACCGTCTTCCAGCACAGTCAAGTAATCAGTCAAGCAGCATGATTGATACTGTAAGGAGTTTACTGTAAAATCCACTATAGAACTAACTAGATTAAAGAGGAAGTTTTAACTTTAACTTTTAGTGTGGACTGTTTATTATTTCAACTTGACCAAAACATAAGCCACCCTTTGCAAATTTCATTTTCCAGTCATGACACATGCTGTCCTCCAGAAGCTGAGAACGGCCATGCTTGCAATTATTTTTTAATGCTGTTAGCTCGAGATCACGTGTTAAGAAATTACTAATTATCTCCATACATATTTGTACATCCACACACTGACCGTTTTTGGTAAATAACCTTTATTGAATAAAATATGACAGAAAGCATCAAACAGATGACAGCGGTGAGTTTAAATAGATTCTGCCTGTTTCATGACATCTTTCCCCGAAACCTTACACATGAAACCAAAGTCAAAGTTGCCTAGCAGATGTCGCCATTTTGATTGTATCAAATGCTTTGAAACAGTGAACCATTTTCAACACAATTGCTTGATATGATTCACTGCTTCAGAAAGCTTTGTTTCTCCCATCACTAATGCTGGCACGACACTCCTGACTCTGATAAACATTATACGCAATAAGAGGAAACAACTTTTGTTTTCTCGTGATAACATCTTTATTATCTCCTTATCTCGAGATAACAAAGCTCGTTTTCTTGAGATAATGAAATAACTGACTTGTGATAACAGCGTTATAAAAATTAATTGAAAGTATGGCCGTTCTCGGCTTCCGTAATCCTCTTTCTTTAGCCGTACGTCAATATCCAACAAGCCCAATATGAAACGTACTTCATCCTGGCAGCTCGCCTTTATTCTCGACTATAGGAGCGCTGAAGCTGAGGACGTCTCCAGCGGCTGCATGGCACAATTTCACAATAATGAAAGAGCTTCCTGTGTATTTAGAAAAATGTATCCCAACTGCAGCGGAAACAGAAACAGCGAAGTGAATGGCCCGCTCAGTGAATGGCGCAGCGACGTTTTCAACGGCATTTCTTGTGCATACCTTGTGTATCAGGTGTTTAAACTGTAGAGAGATTGAAACAAAAGTCGGCATTTTTCACTTACACGTTGTGCAGAAGTGCGTCCGCAGATGTCGACAGACTGGAGTCAAACCCTCCTACTGGTGTTACAGCTTCCCTGTAAGGAGGGCCAAGGACGGCAGAAAAAATCCCTCAAGAAAAATCAACCCAATGATCAAACCCATCATAATGTTGAACCACATTCAGTTGGTTATACATAGGTAGCCTATTGTGATGGCCACAGCTGTCGCCACACAGCCAAAAGTCGGTAACCTTCTGCACTCACACATTTGTTTCTATAGTTAAATTTTGGTTATACATTTAGTTATTAGTTTAAACTGGTTTTAACATTTAGTTGCAATAAATCACACTTTCTGTTTCAGATAACACACTTTATTAAATGACGGTACATTAGTTTTCTATTTGAAGCGCGCACATTTAGTTAGCTTTTGTACAGTCTTCATTTAATATAATTTCTAATCTGTTTCTTTGATTTACCGGTGCTGCTGCTGGGAGCTGGGAATGCTGGGCAAAAGGATCCACCCCTCAAGCTCAGCCATTTTGTAGCAGAGGATGCTGATTGGGCCGGCACATCATGTGGGGGGAATTTAGTGCTTTACTGTTTATTTCTTTTTGAGATAGTTGGTAATTTAACTTGGTTTTGTTAAGTATGGATTATGTTTATTTCAAGGAGTTAATTTTCCTGATTTGTTTTGATAATTAGCTGTTGTCTTTTGTGTTTGTTTACCCCTCTTGTGTTGGTATGGGCTGATCACCCAGTATATAAGTTTCCCTCTTGTGTTTAGTCATCAGGTCTGTTTGTTTTGTCTTCTGTTAGTTTGTTCAGTTGGCGTTTATACAGTTTTGTTAATTTGACCTCTTTTATGGGCCCGGTTCTTTATTGCTTTTGTTTAGAAATTTTGTTTTTTTTCATACTTTGGGTGAATAAAAACCTTTTTTTGAAAATACTACCTGTTGTGCTCATTGCCGGCCGACTCGGTCCCTCACAGTTGGTGGCAGTGGTGGGACCAGCCAGTTGGGCACACAGGTTTTTTTTTTTTCCTTTTTCCCCTCCTCCATTTTGTGAAGGCCATTTTGGGAAAGACATGCACCGTGGAGCGAGAGTGGCAAGAGGAGGTCGGATAGACCTCAGGAAGACCCACACAGGGTCTGAACCTCCGAGTGAGAGTGAAGAAGAGACAGGAGGTGGAACATTAAAAGCAGCGTCAGGCACTGAGGGTGAAGAGAACCGAGAACCCACTTTAAGAGATCTGGCAGGCATTTTTCAGGCTTTTATGGGGCAGCAGGAGGCCCAGGAGATAAAACAAAGGGAGGAGGTCGCACGGCAGGAACAACGGTTCCAAACACTGCAACAACAGCTCAGGCTTTTGCAGCAGGAGGTACAGGCCCACACGTCTCCAGTAACAGAATTAACTTCAACGGTCTCACACTCTTTGGAGGCTCCTGGTGCAGAGCATGATTACCAACAGGCCCGTGCTGCAGCCTCAACAGAATCCATCCACTCTACTAATAACACATCAGGTCAGTCTTGTTTTTCTCATCAGCCTAGACTTGAGAAATTAACAGAAAATGATGATGTTGAACATTTTCTCCTTACATTTGAGAGAATTGCAGCAGCATGCCGATGGCCAAAATCTGACTGGGTTTTCCGACTCATTCCACTCCTGACGGGTAAGGCCAGAGGAGCCTATATTCATATGGATTTTGATGATTCACTTGAATATGATGATGTAAAAACTGCTATTTTGAAGAAATATGATATAAATCCTGAGACGTATAGGCAGAGGTTTCGCTCTATGGATGTTGGGCCTGATGAGAGCCCCAAGGAGCTGTATGTCAGATTGAAGGAGACGTATGTGAAGTGGGTACAGCCCAAAGGCAAAACTGTGCAAGAAATTGGTGAAATAATTATTCTGGAACAGTTTTTGAGAATGTTGTCTCCAGAGCTCTACGTGTGGGTAAAGGAACGTGACCCACAATCAGCTGCTGAAGCTGCCACTTTGGCCGACGTGTTTGTGGCTGCCCGCAAGAGACATCAGCCATGGAGTAACATGGCCTGGAAGGCTGGGAAGGACGTCAGGAGGCCTGTAACTCCTCAATACCACCAGAGGGCATCAGCAGGTGTGGGTAAGCCTCCTGTAAGGGAGAACCATCCAACACAATCAAGAGTTCCCAGTAAAACACCCACCTGTTACCTGTGTGGACAGGAAGGCCATATTAAACCCATGTGCCCAAAGAATCCTGCTAAGCTCACTCAAATGTGTTTTGTTCCACGGCAAAGTGTTGACAAACCTCAGCAGGCCATGAAAATGACCAATGTCAAGATAAATGGAGAAAATGTTAAAGCCCTGATTGATACTGGCAGTACTCAGACTCTTGTACACAGGAAATATGTGCCAGTTAATGCCATCTGCACTGTAGAGACTATTCCCATCTGCTGTGTACATGGTGATGAGAGGTTCTACCCCACTGCCGATATTTACGTGGAAGTGCATGGACAGGCCTATCTGTTAAATGTTGGAGTTGCAGATAACTTGCCTTTTCCAGTGGTTTTGGGTGATGACTTGCCTGTTCTCTTTGATCTGTTAAACCCTGTGCAAAGTTGTAATGTTGCAGTCACCAGAGCACAA
Organism: Scomberomorus guttatus; assembly: GCA_038419695.1. Lineage (NCBI taxonomy): Eukaryota > Metazoa > Chordata > Actinopteri > Scombriformes > Scombridae > Scomberomorus > Scomberomorus guttatus. The sequence goes on along the minus strand of CM076456.1, from coordinate 22,188,264 downwards.
GCTAAGCAGGGGAAGGTAGATTCCCCAGTTCTCAGTACCTTGCCATTCTATGGGGTCGAGCTTGAGACACAGCCCGGGAAGTGTCGGAAGCCCCGTAGCCAAAAGAGGCAAGAGAAATTCCAACACACTGCTGTACAGCCATCAGCTGAGGCTGCTCCAGACATGCCTTTAGGTTTGCAAATACCCAGCAACATAACACAACTGCAGCAGGAGGACCCAACATTGTCTGTCTTTTTGCAGAGAGCTAAGGAGAGGAAGCTGGAGACAGAGCTTGATGGCCAGACAGAGGAGTATTTTCTGCAGAATGACGTTCTTTATCGGCAGCATGGCCAGGTTAAGCAGCTAGTAGTCCCACAGGCGGCCCGAGATATGGTACTTAACTTGGGCCACTCGATTCCCTGGGCTGGCCACCTGGGGAAACACAAGACCATAGCTCGCATTAAGCATCATTTTTACTGGCCAGGTTTAAGGTTAGACGTTGCCCAGTTCTGCAGGAGTTGCCCTCAGTGCCAAAAGACCTCAATAAGAGGCCCCACCAGAGCTCCACTCCAGCCACTCCCCATCATGAGGACCCCCTTCGAACGCCTAGGGATGGATGTTGTTGGTCCTGTGGAAAAGAGTAAATCAGGAAATCGCTACATGTTGGTCATTACAGATTACGGTACCAAATATCCTGAAGTTTTTCCATTGAAATCTGTTAAAGCAAAAACAGTGGCTTTTTCCTTGGTTCAGTTTTTTTCAAGAGTGGGATTTCCACAGGAAATTTTAACGGACCAAGGCACTAACTTCATGTCTAACCTTTTGAAACAGGTTTACCAGCTCCTGGGCATAAAGAGTGTACGCACCACCCCATACCATCCGCAGACGGATGGTTTGACAGAACGGTTCAACCAGACCCTCAAACAAATGCTCCGTAAGTTTGTTAACGAAACTGGATCTGACTGGGATCAATGGCTCCCCTACCTCCTCTTTGCCTACAGGGAGGTACCTCAAGCTTCTACAGGTTTCTCCCCTTTCGAACTGCTCTATGGTCATGAGGTGAGGGGTCCTCTGGCCTTGTTGCGGGAGACCTGGGAGGGAGATCACAGGAGGGAGGGGCCTGTTAATGTCATTTCTTATGTGGTACAGATGAGGGAGAAACTCCAGAGGATGAGTCAACTGGCAGAGGCACACATGGCGGAGGCGCAGCAACATCAGAAAGCTTGGTATGACCAGTCAGCCCGGCAGAGAGGTCCTGGAACGGCTGAGGTCAGCAGGCCTGACAGTCAATCCAGCAAAGTGTGTCATTGCCAGAGAAGAGACTGAGTATCTCGGTTTCACTATTGGAGGTGGGTTAATAAAACCACAAGTTCGTAAAGTCCATGCACTTGAGTCATGCCCTCTCCCTCAAACTAGGAAGCAGCTGAGATCTTTCTTGGGAATGGCTGGCTTCTACCATCGGTTTATACCAAATTTCTCAGCCAGAGCTGCTCTCCTCACTGATCGAACCGGCTCCAGATGCCCTAACCATATTCAGTGGACAGCGGAGGCAGTGAAAGCTTTCAAGGACATCCAGAGATCTCTGAGTAAGAACCCTGTCCTTCACAGTCCAGATTTTGAGAAACATTTTGTATTGCAAACCGATGCATCTGAGAGGGGTGTTGGAGCTGTGCTTCTGCAGGGACCAAAAGAGGACCGGCATCCTGTGGCTTACATCAGCCGGAAGTTATTCCCCAGAGAGGTCCGCTACTCCACAGTGGAAAAGGAAGCCTTGGCAGTGAAGTGGGCCCTGGACTCCTTCAAGTATTATCTACTGGGGAGAGAGTTCACTTTGGAGACTGACCATAAGGCACTGCAATGGTTGGAGAAGATGAAGGATACTAATGGACGGATCACCCGGTGGTGCCTGGCCATGCAACCATACCGGTTCACAGTACATCACATCCCTGGTAAAGATAACGTCACTGCGGACTATCTCTCTCGCTGTCCAGGCGAGGACTCCGAGGGGGGGAGTGTGTGATGGCCACAGCTGTCGCCACACAGCCAAAAGTCGGTAACCTTCTGCACTCACACATTTGTTTCTATAGTTAAATTTTGGTTATACATTTAGTTATTAGTTTAAACTGGTTTTAACATTTAGTTGCAATAAATCACACTTTCTGTTTCAGATAACACACTTTATTAAATGACGGTACATTAGTTTTCTATTTGAAGCGCGCACATTTAGTTAGCTTTTGTACAGTCTTCATTTAATATAATTTCTAATCTGTTTCTTTGATTTACCGGTGCTGCTGCTGGGAGCTGGGAATGCTGGGCAAAAGGATCCACCCCTCAAGCTCAGCCATTTTGTAGCAGAGGATGCTGATTGGGCCGGCACATCATGTGGGGGGAATTTAGTGCTTTACTGTTTATTTCTTTTTGAGATAGTTGGTAATTTAACTTGGTTTTGTTAAGTATGGATTGTTTATTTCAAGGAGTTAATTTTCCTGATTTGTTTTGATAATTAGCTGTTGTCTTTTGTGTTTGTTTACCCCTCTTGTGTTGGTATGGGCTGATCACCCAGTATATAAGTTTCCCTCTTGTGTTTAGTCATCAGGTCTGTTTGTTTTGTCTTCTGTTAGTTTGTTCAGTTGGCGTTTATACAGTTTTGTTAATTTGACCTCTTTTATGGGCCCGGTTCTTTATTGCTTTTGTTTAGAAATTTTGTTTTTTTTCATACTTTGGGTGAATAAAAACCTTTTTTTGAAAATACTACCTGTTGTGCTCATTGCCGGCCGACTCGGTCCCTCACACCTATACATATTCATAATATATCAAGGTTACCCTTAAGTAGGTTTGACTTGAAAAACATTGGCTGTGTTTCAAAAGATTGCTAAAGTAAACAAATCTTATTAGAAATAATTAATAACAAAGATTTAGTCATTGTTCTAATGGTTCAGTTTTGGTGGTGGGGCGACCCTTTGGTTTATATTTTTTATAAAATTATGAAATGTGCCCTAATATTATAGAAATACCATAAAGGCTATAACAAGGACCGCTGTACCAGAGGAGATTGAATTTAGTATAAAGTAATAATAATGTTTTATTGAATTGTGTTGTACATATCTGTGCATATAGTGTTACCATTTGTTTCCATTTTACAACAAAAATCAACTACAGTACTAACTTGCTTGACACGAGTAATCCATCATGTGAGTTTTACATTTGTCAAAGATAGATTATAGTTGCAGATCAACCTTGCACTTCAGAAAATGTAACTTTGACAAAAATAAAAGGAGACATATTTATTGTGATGAAATACCAAACTAAAGAAAATTTCAAGTGTCAGCAAGCAGTATTTCCCATGGAGATCAGTGCCTGAAAAGATCCCTTGGAAGATAATTTGTAGTTTATGCTCTACTAGTACTGTAAGAAAAGACAAATATAAGGAATATATTTTATATGCTTTCACAGCCAAGGAAGCTCTGTTTGGGATGACGACAAGACTACAGTGAAAATGGATGAAATACCATGTCTCTTGGCTTGTCTGTGGCTCCCAGATTTCTTGATTGTTATTATGTCAGACAGACAGGAATAAGGCCAAGAACCCAAATTACATTGTGATTATGCCACAGACCCCATTTTATAGGAATTTAATCCAGGGAGTGAATTCAGGGAGGAGTGTTCTGTCACACTGACTGACCTTGTTTTTTGGGACTTTGTCACTAGCTTTTCATTGTTACCTGGAGACTGCTGTTACCATGAATGTTCTATTCAAGTATGTAAAATACTTTTTTTCATAATTAAAATTTCTGCAATCCTCAAATTCAAGAAACGCTAATTTGCCCAGCAAAACAGCGTTTCATCTGACAAATGTATTTGTGTCTGAATTTGTTTTCTTGTGTGGTTGACTTGATGTCTTTTACCTCTAAAAACTGACAGGGGTAAACAGCTGGAAGCAACTGTTAAAATGTTAAAATACTGAGACTCATTTTTATTCCAACATCTTATTTCTCTGGCACTTTTTTGAACATTAAATCTTCAGCTGGTACAAAAGGCTGCTGCCAGAACATGAACAAAAACCAAGAAACTTGACCATATTACATCAATTTGTCATCCCTCTACTGGCTGTGAGTTCAAGTAAGACTGAACTTCAAAGTCCTTTTATTAATTACATGAGCTTGCACCATCTTGTCTATCAGACCTCATTGTTCTCCATGTGCCACTGTGCTCCCAGATCACAGGGTGCTGGGTCTTTGCATAATCAAGAACATTGTACTCAAAACCAAGAAGACAAAAGGTCAGTGGGCAGAAAAGTATATATATTTTTTAACCAGACTTCACATCTTTGTTATGAATTTCCTTTTGCAATTGATGAAGCAGAAACTCTGACTAACTCAGCCTAACTCAGTACCAGATACTCATTACTTTATCAAACTAAATAACTGTCTGTCAGTCTCTCTCTCATACACCCACGCACCCACTGCTCTGGGGCACAGCTGCTAGACAGCATTATTTCCTTTTTTTGTACAGTATAATGCGGTACACAGAAGTAATATATTTAACAAGGCTAAGAGTCTACAGCCATGCTAGTGTTTTTGCGAGGCTGTAATTAGGCACAACTGTGCTTTGAGCGCTAATGTCAGCATGCTAATACGCTCACAATGACAATGAGATGTTGCTGTGAACAGGTATAATGTTTATTATGTTCAGCATCTAGTTTAGCGTGTTAACATGCTAAAATTTGCTAAACAAACACAAAGTACCACTGAGGCTGACGTCAGTGTCATTTTTTTTTAAAGAGATCATCAAGTTATTACAATTCATCCTGAGGGGGACATGACTGTGTGCCACATTTCATCCAATAGTTGTCTGAACATTTCACTCAAAACCACAAACCTCGTAAATATCTGTACAAAATTTAGTGCCATTTCATCAGGTAGGTGACTTGACCTGTTGGTGACGCTACAGGAAAAGCCAGAGGACGACCATCACCTCTGGCCACCTTCAATGTATGTAGCAAAAGTTATTACATTGTCCTTACAAAATTTAGTGCCAATCAGTTTATGTTGAATGAGTGAATAAGTGAAATCTTTGACCTGTGGATGGTGCTAGAGGAGCAAGTCAGAGGATCACCGAAGTCAGAGGGAGTCATTGAGGACATGAATGTCTGCACCACATTTCATGGCAATCCATCAAGCAGTTGTTGAGATATTTCATTCTCGACCAAAGTGGTGGACTGACAATTATACGAACAGACCGACATAGCCATCGCCAGAGCCAGCATGGCTAAAAAACACCCAAAATCATTCCTCACTTTTTAATCCAGCCAACAAGATTTGTAGCAGTTTAATCAAACATGAAACATCTCAGTCAGGCAGCACTGGAGCCAAACTTCACCCTGAAACCCCAGACAATAGATTTTTCTTCTATAGTAAGTTAGTAAACTCAAAGACAATTGCACTTTCTATTTGATATTGCAGACATTTCATCACACTTCCAAGAGGCTTCATCAGTTTTATTGATTAAAACTGACTGCTGTGGAGTCCCAGGCCTTAATCCTTGGTGCAATTAATCCTTGATGTCAGTATCATAAATGTATGGTGCATCCTGGTGGTCCAGAGGTCTGTGATACAAGCAACATACAGCTGAGCTTCAGGGTTTGATTCCAGCTGGTTACTGATGTTGCATGGCCTCCTCTTCCATAAATATAGTCTTAAAAAAACATTCAAGTATTTTTCTGGAAAATACACTAACGGATTCATTTTAGTAAGATAAAAACATCACCAACATGTTAGAATGTCATTACTCTGCTTGGGTGCAGACAAACACATAAATCAATAATAACTTATACTACTAATAAACACTTATTATTTTAAAAAGTTTAATTTAATTTAAAAAGTTAATTGTTCCCACTAAATATTCATTAAGCTCTCACTTTGCGCTGCCAAACTACAGAATGAGCCAGCTTGAGGTAATAGATGAATCCTGATTAAAACTAGACAATATCATTGTCAAGCTGTTCACATATCTTCGCTGAAACCTGCAAATGTCTTGAGAGCTTCTAAAATGAGACGAATTGGACATGACAAGATCAGCCTACGTCTTTGCCACAGATCAGATGGCCATGACACAAGCATTTGAATTCAACCTTCTCTTAAACAAAAGTGACAGTCTTAAATAAATGAATTAGATGAGACCAAAGATTTAAACACTATTTCCCTCACAACCTGCGAGCACCCTGGGACTATCAGACTGGGAATCTGACTGGAGGGCAAGATGAATCTTATCAGCTGCTTATATATTCTGGGCTCTGCCTTCGAGCCTGTATCAGTAATTACAATTTATCAAGACTCGAGAGTCGAGGAGCCGATGAAGATCACAGCAGGACGAGAACATCTCCCTCAAACAGATTTCGCTTAGTTTGAACTTGGAAAATGTGCAACAACGGGGAAAGAATGCAATTTTGCAGTTTTCTTTTCACAGGATTCCACAATTTATTTGCATTTTTGTCCAGCTCTCCATGTACACACAACAGTAACACAAATAGCATGGTACTGTAAACAATGAGTGAACATACTATTAGATTTTCTGGGACATAACCCAATAGAATTTTCCCTTCAGGTCAAAGATTGGCTGTTCTTTAGTTTATAATGGAAATATGACCAGATAACTTGTTAATTAGTTGGTCATGTTAACGAAACATCCCAATTGGGTTTAATATTGACTGAATCTTTACCATATGTCCCTTTGTTGGCCAAATATTAGAAACACTGACTAAAATAAACTACTCTTAAATGTTTGGCAACTTGTAAAACAATATTTGCAAGGCCACTTGGAGCACTTTCTGCCAAAATGGATTGAGCATGCCTACATACAATCGGCTGCTGAATACAATTGTTACAGCATGTAACAACCATAGTTGCACAACCACTGAGATTATAGAGTTATTGGTAAAATACATTCAGAAAGAGGTCGGATAACACAAGACCAAATCTTCAGTTTGTGGAGGCAGAAAGAGAAACAGCGTAAACTCTGGTCAGCCCCGAAACCACCAAGTATTAGGAACTGAATTCTCCACTGGGTTGTATGAATAGTACACTGAAGGATCCATGTTGAAATGATACTAAATGTAAGAGTTAATGGTCCACCGAGATGCTTTGGGTTGATGCTCTGGTAATCAAATTTGTGGATGTCTTGCACTGGGAGTGGAAATTTAAAAAAAAATCCAGGGCTGAATAAAAGAAGTCTTTACTCCAGAGAAACAGAGATAAGAAATAACCCACATAATATGTGCTCACTAATATTTGGTATTTGCTGTCTTTCATGTTTTAAGCCCTGTCATGATGCAAAAAGAAAAAAATGAGAACAGAAAACAAACAAGAAACAAATCTACTGTCAAAAACAAGTTTCTCTCCCCGCTCTGTGCCAGCTGACCTTATAACTGGATGTAATGATACGAAATAAACTAAATGATCCTTTGTGAGAAGGAAACGTCCTTGTGAAAGAAGTAAAGCATACTTGCTCTAATAAATGTGCTTTATGTGATCCAGTAGATAATTCTTCCTTTCTATACTCGTATTGGTTTTTGGTGATCAGTTTTTTGTGTTAAATTTGATGAAAAAAACTTGATGAAAAAGTATACATGAGGTATGATTTTTTTTTATCATGCTGGTATTTGATAATTTGCATTAAAGGTCTGTGTTTGTTGTTATCTGTTAACTCTTGCAGTCTGCCATGTTTCAGTACAAATTCCACGATTCTGAGAATGTTTCTTAAATCCGTTCTCAGTGGCTGACTGTCTTGTGAGAATTAGGTAGGAGAAATTACTGCATCATTGTATCATTAAACTCAAGGCAAGCCTGCTTTTGGTTTCCACATATACACAACACATGGCATCATCAACAAAACACAATCTGACAGCAACAACTTGCATAACAATTAAAACACTAGAAAAGTCATTTGAAAGGAAAACCAAAAGTGAATCAGCACTAACGTAGTGCATAGAGCATCTTGTTTATTCTCAGGAATTCAAAAAAAGGCTGTTTGTTTACCCAAAAGGCTTGTGACATTTCCTTTACAAATATCCAGCACTGATGACACAAAGTCAAATGTCAAATGTGCCATTGTTCCGTCTCTGAATGTCATGAGTGACTGCTGACTCAAGTTGTTTTTTTTTCCCTCCCGACACACATACGAGACAACCAGGGTCACATGGCCCTTCAAATTTTGAACACACAAAAAACTCCACACCACCTGTGGACCCATTTTGTCGTCTTCTTCGGCTTTTAGGAGTCCTGATGTTTTAAGGATTGCAAACAGTGCTGTATCTGTGGCTCCACGTTGCAAGCAGTTAAAAAATGTAGAGGTCCATTTCTTTCCTTTGTCCAAAGATACTTTGTGTCATTTTCACCATGTTCGGCTTTGTTTCCTCTCATTCGGGGAGGAAAGTTGGCTGCAACTAAAATTCTGTGCTATTCCACCAATCAGCAGCACATCATGTATGAGCATTGTTATTCATCCTCTCCATTTTTGCAGTACATTTGGCACTACAGCAAAAAGTCACCCAGTTCAAACTGGCTAACAACCGGTGGTATGTGACAGATGTGCGTTCTAACAATCTGAATGCAGTCAGGAGTTTGTCTTTGCGAGGTATAGCAGCCTGGTTACATATCCATGTCACCATCGTAAGCCAGGGTCAAGGGCTTCTGTGGTGGAGGAGACGTCTTTGTGGCTTTGGATGGTTTACTGAAAAAAATAAACACAGACAAGAAAGGAAAGCTGACAGTGTATCTGACTTAGTACCACAGGGCAGCCCAACTTGATTTCAGTCTTTACAAAGAATTCCATTATCTGATAGTAGCAGCACACAGCAGACAAAATATTGTGAGGAGTATAACTCAAACTTGACAGGGTTCTGTTCAGGAAAGCAGATGGTTGTGAATTTCTTTGCTTCTCAGTGTTCAGTCTGCACTCATCTACAGTGTGTGTGACCTACAATGCAGCTTTTGTTCTTGAAAGCTGCACAATTGTGCATAGTGATGATGAAAGAAAGTAATTTAGTACATACCAGACCAGGAATGATAATGCAATAATGAAGAGTATTAAGATGAATCCGACGGCAGTCACGGCGTAAACCCACAGCTTTACTCTTCCATCTGTGCAATCAAAATGCAGTTTTAATACACAAGTTTTAAATATATGCACGTCTATCTTTTGTCTTGAGATCTTAGAACTTTTTCTCATATTTTGGAATAAAGAATTAGGTTTAGCTTTCATTCAAACACATTACAGAGGAGCAACTAGAATCTGGGTCCATTAAGGTTTTTTTAATGATGAGCCCAGTAAAAACATTGACCTAGAATGAATTCCACCCCTGGCTTAGTGATCCAAGCACAAAGCTGGTTCAAAGACAGGGATGATCTCAGGCACACTGGATGAACTGTAAAGATAATTTCCATTTCAGTACCTGGGCCAACAGGTCGTAAGGTCCACTCGCTGAAGAGGTCCTGGGCCTGAGATGGCCCGGGTTTTAATCTTCCAGAGTTGGTTTTCACATCAGCTTTCTTATTGTTGTCCACCCCTGGGGTTCTGGTGCAGTAGTCCAAGAAGCCATGCGTGGTCATTACTTCAGTGTAACCCTTCTCACACCCACACACTCCACTCTGCATGGGGGGAGGAGGGGAGGGTGGATCATTTACAGCCAGCACAAAACTACTTGTGATCGTTTCTTATCCCAACCCTGAAACATGTAACTGTGCTTCTCAGGAGGTAGATTACACCGACACTTTCTCAGACTGGGAGACTTGCACATTAAGAATGTGTCCCAGACAGGCTAAAAAACAGACACACTGAGGCCAAATGCAATACACCAGTTCACAGCATTAGCTTTTTAAGCAGTGTGGGCTCAACCTTTGATTCATTTTTAAGGCATTTTCTCTACATGAAGCATCTAATATGCTGTTAAATAAAATAAAAAAAACATGTACAATCTTCTTAAAAGCATCAGTGCTTCATTGTTTTGCATTTTTGCAGTTACATGAATGGTACTCTAAGGGGCAGTAAAACTTCAACCTTAGGTGTGTCTTTCATTGCTGCTTGTGTGCAGTTTCCCCCCTATCTAGGTGTAGTCCCTAACTGACACCCACATTCATTGGTATTAATGTGATTATCCTTTAATGGCCTGTTCTTGATAATTAAAAATGTCATCTGTCAAAATCCATTTAACTCCCCTCCTACTGTGTTGGAGCAGCGGGAAACAGCAAAAAACACACAGAATTACAGAGATCACAGCTGCCTGATCAAAGTGCAATTATCTTACCGGTGTGCAGTGTGAGAAGGGTTTGGTGCATGGAGGATGGCAGTGTCTGACCGTGGTCGGCCTTTTCTGCGGGAAACACCCCCCTGGAGAAAGACACAGGTTCTTATTTCTGTTCCTTTACCCATTGATCACTAAATTAATGTACTGTCACACCTGATTAATGGGCTCAGTTGCCTATCAGGGTCCCTGATCAATCTGTGAACATTTTAATTCCAACATGGAAAATTGCATGTCAAAATATCAAAGAGTAATGCCTTGGGCTCTTGGCTTCTCTGCAGAGGGAGATTATTCCTTCTGGGTTCATATTTGCCAGAAACACTTCCTTACAGCGATAAGATCACATTCACCTACTATTTACAGCACATCAAGCTCGCCTAAAGCTTTCACTCCTGCAGCACTATTACCTTTGTTCTGTTTCTCTACGCCTACTATACTTCCCACAAATACAAATGCATGATTATATTTATATGGATTGAAAACCTCCCAGCTCAGAGTCTGGCTTATTGATTACTTATGTTAAGAGGGAGAGAAGAAATCAATGAAGGCTGCACTGAGAATGGGCAGATCAAATAAGGTGTTAAATTCAACTAGAACACTATACTAAAATTATTCTTTGTGTGTGCGCTTTTCTGTGTGTATGTGAGTGTATCTGCATGTATATGTGAGTGTGTGAGATATGGAAAGTACAGGAAGTATGTTCGCACTGTACAATTTTAAACCTGATTTTTTGGAGGGGGTAAATTAGCCCAATACTACTGTGACCTGAGATAAACAATAGCAAAAGACCTAACATCCAATTTTATATCCACCTCTCTCACTTGTTTCTAAATGTTTCAATTATCTCCCCGATATTGTAGCACATATCCATGTGATCCAGAGTGAAAAATGAGACTCCATGCAGCTTTTTGCTGTTCACACTGATTTAGTTCAGTGCGGGGGAACAAAAACTGAACTGGGACATTTTCAGCTGCAGTCTGCTTTAAGCCAGATATACATACATATTTATATAAATGTGCGTCTGTGTGTGTCTCCATGAGTCGCTTCGGCAGAGCCCATCTAGGGTGGCCAGAAGGTGGCCAGCAATTATTCACCTGTGACATTGACACCATCTGAGCGCTGACACCACACTGCTCTCTCATTGTTGCTCCATCCTCCTGTCCTCCACTGGTAAGTGTGGCATTTTCCTCCTGTAGCAATGGCAGAGAGGCAGATGATGCTCATTAGCAGTTTGTGTTGGGCATCTAGCCCTGTTGTTAGACTCCCATAGACATTAACCACCACTTCTTTTGCTGCCCTGCTACTTCACAGTAGAAAGCAAGGCATATTATGGGTGTAGTGAAAGGATAAGAGCACATTTTTCAGTGTGTGATAAAGTAGTGTGCTACCAGACAACAGCATTTTATAAGAAATTAGATGGCACGAACTGGCTGGAAATGTATTAAATACACCTCCAATTTCTTAAGAAGAATGGTCTTATTTTCCTGGAGGCAGCTGTGGGGGGATTTGAACAGAGGAACGGTCAAAGACACTTGACCTGATTTTATGTATTAATGAAAATCTATCCACACATGTAGTGCTGAATTTTATATCAAGATGGCAAATAGAAGAAACATCACAGGAAAGGACATTAAAACACACTATCTAGATTAAAATTACAAATTAGGCTACAGGTGTGCAGCATTAAATTAAATGCTAAGTACCTGACAATTACCATTTTACATGTTTTAAAGGCAGCTAATTAATGGGAGAAAGAAGCTGGCAAGAAATATTTGGTAGCTAATTGGGTATATAAAGATATGCAGGTACAGCAATCAAAAAAGTGCAAAATTACTTCATGAAACAACAGGATAAATTAAAAAACTTATAAAGTGAGCCAAACATAAACTCTGTATTCAGCCCACACAGTCAAATAGATTAACACAAAGATGAGCCGAGGAGTTGTTAAACATTACAACTGCAGTGCAGATTCAAAAACAAGGACACAATAAATACATGCATACATTTCACAAATACACCGATCTCCCTTGGGCCAGACAGTAATTAGGTGCATCAACCTCAGTCTTTCATCAAAATCAGATAGTGGTGTAGCAGTTATGACCTTTCTATGGTTCAAATACTGACCTTTTAATTATAGTCTGTGTAACACAGTTTCAATGATAGCTTTGCCATTAAAATCACAAAACTGCCCATTTAGAAAGCACTTGCAATGTCACCTTTTAACCTTTTACCTCCCTTTTGTGAAACCCAAAAGAAGCCTTCAATACATAACATTATGAGCTGTGGCAGTGTGTGGTCTGATGTGTGTTCTGTCACGGTGCAAAAATTACTCTCTCACGGCTTTCCAAGGTAACAGTGCCCCGATACAAACTAATAAACAGGTGTGGTTTCAAGGACAACAGGATGAAATAAAAAATCTCTCTGTGGCCTTCATCAGCAGATCTTAAATTTATTGAACTTAACAGAAGGCAATTTCCACATCATAGAGCCATCAAAGATCTAGAGGCTTTTCTTCTTAAATATCTCATAATCCCAAGAGACGCAAAGTGACAATACCACAAGGAGGAATTAAGCTGTTCTTAAGAGAAATGATGACCTTCCAGATACTTCATATTCACATAGTTGATATGGCGAATGTATTAGCAAACAATTGCTTATTTACAAAGCGAGCAGACACAGAGCAACATTAGCATTCATTTGGCGTTGTGTTTCTTGCCACCTGTTATGTCTAATATTAAATCTCCATTTAGCTGCATTTTTGGACACTACTATTTACTGAGTGAAATAGTAGCTTAGCTGTTAAATGCTCCATATGATCACCAGCTTGTCGCTAACTTTGCCTGATGTTTGGTGTTGGTCAGGAAGTGTATAATTGATTTTAATGGATTTTTTTACTGACAACAGCTGCCTGCTGTTGGGAATGACGCAATAAGGGCAGGGAGTGTGAATCAAGAGAGTAAAGTTGTAAAAAATGCTGTAAAGGTTCACACTTTGAGTGACCCCTTCCACATACAAGTAGACGTGATCCATTGTTAATATAAAAATATCGATTAGTGCAGCTGTAAGTAAGGTTAAGGCTGTCACAAATAGGTTTCCTGACATTTGTATATGTGGTTTCCTCAGTACCTTTACAGGGCTGGGTCTCAAAGACTTGATGTGGGCAGCTGCCCTGGTTCTCCATGACCTGAATGATCACAGCCCTGGAGCGGGATTGGCGGCCAGTGGTCTCAAAGCTCCGCCCCTCCAGACAGGTCAGCTGGCAAGAGCTCCAAGATGACCACTCAGTTAAATGGCAGTCTCCTGGGGGCAAAAAGAGGCAAAAAAAACCATCACCGACTTAGTCAATAACACTGTCAGACTTTCTTTTCATAAACTTGAGGGTGGTTTATATATATAGCTTGCCAACACTATTTCAGGGATAATTTTATTGGCTCCCCTGCTAGCTCCTGGAACATTTAAAAGAGATCGAAAACAACTTCAGCACACATCTGCAGCTGATAATGTACAAAATGCACAAACAAATTACTCAGACAGCCCAGTGGGTATTCAGAAGTAATAGACCAACCAGAGTTATAAATTATACAATACAAGCTACAACTCTGAGAACAACTGTAAAGGCAACACCCAATACTGAAATGTGTCATAGGAGAAGCAAAATGAATTTGGTTTGGGAAACGTTTTTAGGGAATAAAAGCTAGTTGATGAATTCTGTGACTCTATAAATAACATGTCAACCCTTGCTTCCTTGAAGGTCAAACATTAATACCCTTTGTAATTTCTGATAGGATCATCTTGCAGTGATAATATCACCCACTGGCACAGCTCCTCAGCCAGAACAACGCCTCTGATTCTCTGCCCTGAACGCCCATTAGTGACTGTCTGTGGATTGACGCATCTCATTATCTTTCATCTTTATACGGATCCACTCTATCAGCTCTTCTCTCATGCTGCTTTGGCTGTGGAAACATGCTGAGGCAAAAAACGGCTGTGTACAGCAAACAGCAACACACATAAACACATACTATACACATCGCATTCATGTTGACAACCCTTCCCCTGGCCCCTACACTGTGCCTGCCACCTTCACACCAACAGACATATGAACACACACATCTGCTTCGGCCATCAAACACTCCTGATCCCGAGCCAAGGCTCACAGCAAAGGCGGGTTGAGTGATGAATCAAGGCGAGGATCAGAGGAGAGCGAGAGACAGATGAGCAAAAGCAAGCACTGCAAGATGGTGTCTCTTCACAGGCAAAGCTAACAAGAGCCCTGCTCGGTAAGAGCCACACTAAAGGAGACCCCCCCCCCCCAGATGATAATAATTGTTTTTCTGTTACAAAATGATTTTTAAAAAAATCTAAATGTTAAGTCAAATACACTCTATGCTACTTGTGTAGCTGGCTTGCACATCAACTAAGTGTGCCTGAGGACAATAAAGCTTCATTATAGATTGTCAGTGAAAAAAGCCTAAAACTAACAAGAGGACGTCATAGCTACAGCTGTCAGCTACATTCACACTAGGATTCACAAAGGGATATAAAAAATAATAAAAAAAAAACAGTCTGCATCATGGGATGTCAGTCAACCATGATCTGCTGGCTTCTTGTTGCCATGGTGATTTTTATAGGGATAAGGTTGACCATTTTACTGTGCACAGATACAATTAAAAACCACTCTTTATGTTACAGGTCCCCAATTTTCTCATCAAAATGATCAATTTAAAACACTGTGTGACAGTTTGATTTCAATATTTGACATTTTAAAATGTCTAAAAGCTGACATTATATTTTTCTTTATATGGCTGTATATTATGAAATGTTAAATTCACCAGTAAAGTGGATGACCTTCATCAAGCGTGAATTTGGCATTACATTGTTCATTATCAACTTAATTGGAGACTTAAAGAATAGACGCATAAAGTAATAGTAAATCCATTTCTCAGTCATCTCCACTGTTAACGGAAAGTACACATGCAGTGCCGAGTTGCACCATTGTCTTTTTTTTTTTTTTTGGCTAAGTTCCAGCTACAGGCAACACTCTGCCAGTGCTGGTGCACTTCTATCATTATCTACCAGAAAATCAGCGTGCATCTGGTTTTATGTGTACCACAGGTTGTCAACAGTAAATGCAGTAACACTGCAGAGGAAACAAGTTCTCTTCTCCTAAAGCAGATCACCAGCTGTGGCTGCTGCAGCTGTATGACAGCCCGCACTGTTGGCTAGATTTACTGTAAGCACATGTACATGCAGGGCCTTTCGCTCAAGTTCTGTGTGTAATCTGTGGGTGATTTGCACTTGTTTTAATTAGCAATAGTAGACTGGCACTTTATAGGCAGATTCTCTGTGTGACAGTGATCTTACTTGATGCAGATTGGTGGAGGATCAAAGTATAGTGATGCTGAAAAAGTTGAGTTAAAGTAAGAAGGAGATTCACTACTAATTCAATTGCCCCTTGTCAGTTACTCATAAAATAACAATAATCTGTATTAGAGAAATGTTAATGAAATGAATGCAATAGAGGCCATTATTCTTTAAGTAAACAAACTTCTACACAAAGGAAAACAGAGGCCTCTCATTTCTTGGTGTTAAACTGGAGGTAATGGCCAATAATGCTGCAATGCTGCCTTGCGTGCTTTCCTGTTTGCACTGTTAGTGTGTAATAGACATTCTGCCTACACTGTGCAGCTGTAGCGCATCGCCACATCTGATAGACAACTGCATGGCAAACAAATCTCTTACCTGTTATCTGGAGACCCTCTTGAAATTACAGAGATTGACAGTTTATAATATTTTACTGATATTATGACATGATATCAGAAAAGTGACATAAACTCACTGTTTAGTAGCTACAACATACACTCACCGGCCACTTTATTAGGAACAACTGTGAAATCTAATGCAATCCAATACAACAGCTCTGCTATAAATTGCATTAGATTGTGCAGGTGTACCTAATGAAGTGGCCGGTGAATGTATGTTACAATATGATTTGAGAAATTAAAAGATTATAGAAGATTTCTGTCCAGGAGCTCAAAGTAAATTTGATTTGTTTGTTTGGAGGCTGATGGATCTTAGTGGTGAACTTAAATTTTACAGATTTCAAATAAAGTTGTGTTAAACTGTTAAGAGATTCACGATATTAGTAGGTGATTTGGCGGCTAGAAGGCCAACTCATTCAGCTCATTATTTTTTTTTCAGGTGGAGCTGCTATCTAACTTACTGTTAGATAACGTCACTGCTCCTACTGCAAACCACTGTACCGCACCTCTGTGTGCTACGATACTGCCTTGCCAACTTGTAAAGTTACCACCCTACTTTAGTTTATTATTTTTGATACAAAATTAGCAATTAGGGTAAAGCAGAGTAAACCTATGAAATCATTTCATTTCTCATGTTTTTATCATTTACTGCTTTTGCCATAAACAGCACATTTAATCAAAGCTGCTCTTATTTGTAACTTTTTTCATTGTGATTTTGCATTGTGGCTGTTGCACAATCATTGCCTTTGTGCTGGCACACAGGCACTCCCCGTGTAGAATTCCCATAGCTGTTAATTGTGTGGCTGTGATAGGCAGAGTGATTGCTCTCAGTGGTGTGATCGACAAATTATTTCAGTTAGCACATGATGAATTTTCATGCTTTATTTATTTCTGGGTCAAACATAATGTAGTGTAAAAAATCAATACTGTTGACTAGTACAGTAATCAATTGTACAAGCTGACTCTCTTTAAGTTACTCAGTAATGCCTTCGTTTGTGTATGTGTGGGTTTGTATACTGATGGGAGACAGAATCCTACTGGCACTATGTACAAGCACACTACACATGTAACAGTGAGGACTGATACTTTTTGGTACAGTGTAAACAAAACAAAAAAACCTGAACTTCTTTCTATCCAAAAGGATGGTGGGTTTTTTTTCCTGGCTGTGTTTGGACAGGCCCAATCAGATAATGTAGAGTTAAAAGGGTCATTAGTTAATCTATAACTTTTATTGACTTTGCAGCATTTATAGCAGCTGAAAATGTCAACTTGTTGGGGAGAGGACATATTCCAGCAAATGAGTTTGTGTTCAAAAACAAAATTATTGATCATGAAGTAAATGACCCAGGAAAATAATTATTGATATAATGAGTCCATAATGACTACAGTAACAAATAGTTCATAGAATCATGTAGTTTTGCTATATTTGAATGAACATTTCTTAATATTTTCTATACTATATAAAAAATTCTATACTTGTATTTTTCATACAATTAAATCAATAATAATGATTCATATACTGTAAAAGATGAAATTCTTCCTGTAATCTTGTGGAAATATGTCAATGCATTTGAATAGCAAATATGTCAATGCAGTATATTTCAATACGTCTTTACCTAGACAAGGAACGAAGCAGGGCTGCTCCATCTCTTGTTGGATCTGTTGTCTCAGTTTGTCTCCACAAAGCTCCTCCTCTACTGGCTGCGGAGGAGACTCGGGCCAGTCACCCCAGTGGACGACACATGACAGGTCCCTTCTCCGAAGCCCCTCACCACACTCTGCACCCTGCACAAACACACATACACGCATACACACGCAAATGTGAATGTTTTAAAGATTCAGGTACAGATGTTTCCTCACTATAATTCAGGTAAAGGGAAAGTCAACACAGAAACATTTATTTTGCAAGTAAACATTGAGCAAATACTGACCTTAAGGACACGTGACTCAAAAGAAGAAGATGAGAGTGACTATAATTTCACTGAGTTGGGTGTTTTGAGGTTAAGAAATGTTTTGGTTCAGTGTGATACCATTTCAGGCTGTACTTGAGCTAAATCATTCATCAGCATGCTAACATGCTCACAATAATATGCTAGCATGTTGATGTTTAGAATGTGTAATGTTTACCATGTTTAACGTGTTGGTTTAGCATGTTAGAATGAAAACATTGGCTAATTATCATCACTAAACATAGCTGAGGCTGATGGGAATGTAATGAGTTTTGCAGGAATTTGGATAAACCAAGGAAGTGGACAAATTAAAATTTTGACCTGATAATGTTGCTAGATGAAAAGTCAGGAGATCAAAGTTATTACAATTCATCCTCTGGGGACCATGAGAGTGAAGATATTTCAATACAGAACTAAAAGGTCAAAGTATAACCAAGGTCATTAGAATAGAACAACTGGGAGTCATGAATGTCTGTATTAAATTTTGTGCCAATCCCTCAAGGAAATGTTGAAATATATCGCATTAGTGAAAGTTTTGATCTGCTGGTGGCACTAGAGGAAAAGTCATTATAATATCTTCTCTAGGGATCTTGAATATTTTAATTGCAATCCATGTAATAGTTATAGTAGATATTTTACTCTGAGCCACAAATATCAACCTCATGGTGGTTCTAGAGGAAAAGTCAGGGGTTCACCAACATCAGTAGGATTCATCATCTGGGGACCATGAATAATTGTGCAAAATTTCATAGTAATTAATTAAACATTTGTTGAGATATTTCAGTCTGGACCAAAGAGGTGGACCAGAGGACTGACATCCCTTGAGCCATACCGCTAGCATGACTAGTAAAGTGATAATTAATGGCAGAAAAGAAAAGACAGATAAAAATAAATTATGTAAAAGTACAATAACTGTTGAACACTTTGGAAAAACTTATATTTTCAGTCTCCTTGCCAAGGTGCAAGGGGACAACCTTGCTAAGTACTATGCTATGACATCAACTGGAGGTAGAAAGGTGTAATGAAAATTCTCCTATATCCTTGAGCTGCAAATCTTTGTTTCACTCATCATTGGTAGAATTCACAATGCAGGTCATACCTCCACAGTGCAGATGGACCAGTCACTGAGCAGCCACATGTAGCAAGGTCTTATGGGACATGACTTGGTCTGGGTGAGCTGGTTGGGACAGGGTCGGCCCTCCTCATGAGCCTCCTGCAGGATTCTCCGAGTGCGCACAGACTGAGCTGCAGAACAGTGTCGCATCCACCGTTAGGACAACAATTGATCAGAGAAGACCTGAGTACATTTGAAAGCTGCTTTTATAGAGCTTAGATATCATCTATATGTCAAGATGAATACTACTTTTTGCCTGCCACTGTTACCATAAAACAGCTAAAGAATAAAGAATAAAAATACTGTGGGATTTATATACTCAGGACTAAACTACATGTAAGTCAGCTCAGGAGACGTAAATGCGCCATTGGAAAAACATAAAGCACCATAAAATAACAGTTAATAAAACGGGTGGCTGAAATGAATGATGATCATATTTAGAAGTGAAAAGCGGCTGTGCCTTCTCTTTACCCAATGAAATAATTTCTTCATGACAAAGAGGAATTAGTGCACCACTACAATTCATCTGTACCACTTAATGCTCATATCTAACTGTTTCCTACACAAGTGCGTTGTGTAGGTAACCCATTAATAATGTGTGATAGGAAAAGTTTGGTAAATGGCAGCAGTAAAAAAAAAAAAAAAAAAAGAGAGGCCACAAAGCAGGTTTTCTATGATATAGAACAGCTCAGTGTCTGTGTCCAATGAGGCTCAGTGAAGGCATGGCCTCCATCAGCCACCCTGTCAAGACAGACGTTTTGTGTGTGTGTTACACCAGGGGAGATGTTGAGCTCAGTGGGCCCCAGGCAGACACAGCAAAAGGACTTTCAGCTTTGCCATCTCAAAAAAATCAAACCCAAAACATTAATGCTCCCATGGCATCCTGAAAAAACAATATCCTTGCGTTGTCTGACACAGGTGCAACACAAATCCCTCATCAGGGTTGACAGATGTGTTTCACAGTCGGTGGGTATGAACTGAGAGAGTGGCAGAAACAGAGTCTCAACAACTGTGACAGAGCAGTGAGAGACACAGTCTTCAGTTTATATTCCCAGCTGAAAGCTCGTTTAAATGTGAGCTTCTTGGAATGAGGGGTTAACTGCGAGGAGTCAGACAGCCAACGACAAATTAAAATTAATGAACTTGAGAAGATACTGTTGAGTCTCTCAACCATTCTCGCAAACCATCCAACAGATGGCAATTTAATACATCCTTACTTGATGACCCCAACTTTGATAATTATATTTAAAGAGTGGGCTTCCTTTCGTGAAATAAATGATTCACTGGAAACCATCTACTTTGGGAAACAGGGAAAGTGGTATTAATTGGAAAAATCACCATATTCCGCACACAAGAAAAAGAAAGACAACAAACAGGAAATGTACTTAGAACAAAAGATTAAAGAACTAGAGAACATCAACGCAAATAATCCCACAGCACAAATCCAGAATGATGTAAGGAAATACAATTTACAACTGAATGAACACACAAATAGAAAAACTCACACAGACTCAGACACAAAAATTTTGAATAGAGTAATAAATCTGGAAAATACCTGGCCAACCAAATCAAGCGAAACAAAGAAAAAACAACAATCCCAATGATTATGAACTCAGCGGGGACTATCGTGCAGAAACCTGAAGAAATAAACAAGACCTTCCAAGATTCCAAGATTTCTATACCAACCTATACTCATCAATACATAAACCAAGCCAAGAAGACACCGACACATTCCTAAGCAATATTGATTTTCCACAACTTATTGAGGACCAAGCAAATGCACTTGAAAAAACGTTTACAATAACAGAATTCTACCATGCACTCAAACTCATGCCTAATAATAAATAACCAGGACTGGATGGTTTCCCTGCTGAGTTCTATAAACACTTTTGGAATACTCTAACCCCCCTAAAAGATTAAGAGCTGAAATTAAACAAAAATCCAAGCTTCCCATAGACATGAACTATGCTACAATCTCTCTATCTCTATCTCTCTTAAACCTGATGAAGGCCCCACCCCCCCACCCCCACCCCCACCAAGATATTGCCCCCTATCTCTCATCAACACAGACATGAAAAGCATCACGAATCGAAACAGTTACTCCATCTATCATCCACTCAGGCCAAACTGGCTTTATTAAAGGAAGACTATTTAACTTAATCCATTACACAGCTCACACAAACTCACCAACAGCCATAGTGTCACTGGATGCAGAAAAAGGCATTTGATAAGTAAATTGGGAATTTTTATTTTCTACACTAAAAAAAATGGTTTTGGTGAATCATTCATCCACTGGGTGAGGGTTTTGTACACATCATCAATGGCCATGATCACAAACAAAGGACTAATATCACAATGCTTCACTTTGCACAGGGGTACTGGGCAAGGATGCCCACTCTCCCTATCTTTATTCGCCATCTTCACTGAACTCTGTTGTAGCAGCTGTCCATCCAAACAATAAATATGCACCATAAGATCAGCCTTTATGCAGACGACATTCTACTTTACCTACAAAATCCTTCCTCTCCATTACCTGAAACCATCCACCTCATTAACCCTTTCTCTAAAATCTCAGACTACACTATCAACTGGTCTAAATCCACCATTCTCCCACTCAGCCCTAATAGCAGGAATGTGGCAGTCCAAACACCACCTCTCTCTCTGCAACTGGTAATATTACATATTTAGGAGTCAACATTTCCCCTAGGCTGTCAGAATTAGTCAATATCAACTTCAACCTACTTTTCAAAACAGTAGAGGACAACCTTTAACGGATGAATCTACTAATATCCCTCATAGGCAGAATTGCTACAATCAATATGACCATACTACCCATGGTAAACCACCTATTCTCAATGATCCCCATCAAGCCCCCACTGTCCTGGTTCAAATCTCTAGACTCTCTATTACTTCATTGCCCACCAATACATTCACAAATGGACCAATCCCAATCAATCTGACAACTCCTGGACAGACAGAACAGATATCATGTAAAGAAATCCATATTTCAGACTTGCCATTCATAAGCCGCTTCATTGCACACCATCCTTGTTTCAAAAACCCTACCATAGCTACAGCTCTGACAGCCTGGTGGAAATTTCACCACATAACTAACACGCACTGCACACAAAACACCACAGACAGCTATATGCATGCCACATGGGACTGCACAATAATTAAACAGTTCCGGCGGGACATCACTGACAACCTCTCTCTTCTTTTAGGCTGCCACATCCATCTATCCCCTCCACTCTGCTTACTAGGACACATAATCTACTAATCAAATACATATCAATGGAAAATGATCTGCCTCCATTAAAAAACAAACCACTGATTTTGACATAAATTGGAATCCATTCATCTAAACCCTAAATTCTTAATTTCCACACCAATTTCACTCATCACCTCTTTTTGCCTGTCCACCATCCACAATACACACACACATATACCCAGAAAACATACACACATTCAGACCCGCCCCAGCTCCCTCTAAGCTATCCCTCCCTCCTGCTTTTTTCTTTTTCTCTTCTCACTCTCTTTCCCTCTAAACTGCTCCCGCGAACCATCATTACTATTATTATGTGTACTTACTACTTACTCATATATTCTTTTCATTTCTAATCAAATGTATTGTGATTATGGTTATTATTATTATCAATAATATTGTTGTTGTTGTCATTATTATTATCATAACCACTATTGTTTTTGTTACTGTTATTAATGTTGTTGTTGGTGATGATGGTGGTGGTATTATTTTTAAGATTTTTAGTTTTTTTTTCTTTTCATGATGTTTATTCTCTTCTTGATATTACCAGTGATATTATTATTATTATTATTATTATTAATATTATTAGCCTATTGTTATTATTACTATTATTATCATTATCCAGTCACAAACATCTCCTCCCACCCCCTCCCCCAACCACAACCCCACCCAACTCCCTCTCGAGACCCCTTCCACACTACCACACAGACATACGCACCAACACACTCATGTGTGCATATTTAGGCACATTAACCCCTCTCATTTGAACCTTCACTCCCTCAGAGACCATCGAGTTGCCTTTTAATTTTAAAAAACTGGGATTCATACAGAATGACAATGAAGAGGGAATATCAATGCATACATTATTTAAATAAAAACACAGCACACTGTTTCCCTGTATAAAAAGGCACTGGATTACACATACTCGTAAATATTTTAATGCATTTAAATATATTCATGCACAATTCAACATCTTGGTGAACGCCTGAGCAGACGGAATAATGAGGTGCTCTACATGTGGTCGACCGTGTGTCTGTTCATCAGGTTGGTGTTCCCACTGGTTTAAGTATAAGGTTTGTTTGCTCATACGTTTACCTTGGCTGCCACAGGTGTGCGAGCACTCAGCCCACGGCGACCAATCAGAGAGTATACAGCTGACAGGACAGTCTACCACGCAGCTCTCTGACAGCTTCCACTTGTTGATCAGACCAAACTGTAGGATACAAGAGCAGAGCTGTGAGGAGGGCTAGCCAATTATTTCCACTAAGAAGAAAAAGAAAGTGGCCACATTTCCATATTCTGAATAGGCAGCAGTTCAGTTAAGGGACAGATTTTAAGGAGAGTGGAGATGTAGTAATTAAACAATTTCATTGCTTTCAAATAATGTTTCGGTATAGTTGTACATTTTTTTAAATTTCTGTGAGAGGGAATCACATTGTTGATGTACATTATAGTTAACACAGAGGTGGCAACATCACAGCCTTCATCCCCATAAATCCCTTAAATTTGCAGTGTAATATGATATTGGATATGCAAGAAATTAACTGTGTTGGGGAACAAGACTGATATACAGTTCGCAACATACCAGTGAGAAAAGTTATAGCTACTGCAGCTTGATGGCAAATTGCTTAGTGAAACATGACTTTGTTAGGAGATTAGATGCAATATTTCTACTTATGCATTATTGAAAGCCCGGCTGCCCCGTTTGTTTAAGCCAATGGGAACAGAAAAGGAAATGGAGTACTGATCGATTCTTCAGACTTAAAAAAACTCTCCCTCTCAATTTTGACTTCATGTTCACTCATGTATTGGTTAACATTTCCAAACATACAGAGCACGAAAAGACTTAACTGTCTACTAAAAGAAATTGTATTATTATTTATTTCAAAAAGGTCAGCCATAGTAAAACCTTTGCACTGTATTTTCTGCTTAACATGATAAAATTAAAATTTCCTGCCCATATTTAAAGAATTTTTTTTTGACTTTGAACACATATTTTCCTCAAAATATAACTGTACAATCAGAAATGTGAACTGCTGCGTCCAATGATGAACTTAATGTCTGACTTCACAGAGGTTACCTGCTCGCACTTCTGCAACTCCACAATCTTGCCATCGCTGCGGATACAGTCCAGGAGACGCAACTGTGAACCCTGACCACAGATGGCATTTTCACTCAGCTGGCATGTACTCCAGTCTGCAACATACACACACACACACACACACACACACACACACGTAACAACATAGCTGTACATTACTTCTGACAAATCTCACTGTCAGACCTGAAGGATCTCTGTTCTAACCAGCAACATGGTGCATTTGTTGCAACATGGTGTTGACTTGTTGACTTTGCAGCCAAACTTGCTTTCTTTCACTTTTACTCAGTCCAATGCATTCATAATGCGATTACACAACAGCACGCTACTGTCAGCCACTGTCTGCCCAGTCTCAGCATGTCCATGTGTGGCTCAGACCTGCAGTGCAGATTGTCCTACCTGAGACTCTGTACTGGTAGGTGAAGCAGGTGCTGTTGAGGATGCAGGGTTCTGACTGGACCAGCTCTGGACAGACCAAATTTGCTGAAGCAGGTAGGCGGAGGATATTTCTGCTCCTGTTTCTTTCTGTCCCTTGGTCACATTGCTGCACAACAATGACAGCACCAAGAAAAGAACATGTCATTCACAAGGATGTAGGTTAAGTTTCAGACCTAAGGAGGATGAGATGAAGCCAGTTGTAGTCAAGGGGTCCTTCACCAGGTCAAAGAAATTAAAAGCTCTCTCCTGTATTGATGTACATAACCTACTGACTAACACATTAAATTGTAATCATGCTTTGCGTAATCATTAGGTAATCAGTATTTCACGTAATCAATCAGTACTTTAGGCTGCAATTACTGCTTTTCCACAATCCTCTTTTCTATTCTTTTTTGTATTCAAAAAGATATTTCAGTACTATGACTTCACTGAGTGCCACCTATATGACTTTCATGATGCTGTTTAAATGACATTGTTTAATAAAAAAAAAAAAAACTGTGCCAAGAGGGTTCTTTTAATTTCTAAAAACAAAATCTAGTCGATTGCATGACAAAAAGTCAGCAATGATTTTAAAATGTGACTTTAGCAAGCCACTGAATAACTGCTATCGGTATGCTAAAAATATCTTAACACTACAATGATGAGTGATAACACAGACAACACAGATTATATTTCTAAATCCATGTAGAGATTTTATCTGCTTGGAAGCTAAATGCTTTGGAGTTAGCAAAGAGACTTTGAAAACTGTGCATGAGAATTTTAAAATGATTTGATCTTTTAAGATGACCAATGTCATCTTATCAGAACTTCAATGTAAAAAATGAAGGAAACTTGATGCGTTTGATAAATTCAGTTATTAAAGACACAGGGAAGCCACAGATGCAGCTGGGTGAGAAAAAAAATACAAAGAACAAAGCTTTTCAGATTATACACAGAGAGATATGTTCTTTCTCTACCCATATGAGCTTTTAATATCAAGAAAGCACTACAGTATAGGAAAATTCCAAACCACCCATAGTTTGTATAGCAAGTCGTTTGTGCTTAATGCAAATTGAATACTAATTAAAGAAGACCTCCCTGGGCCTCATTATGCCTCTTTTTCTAACTAAACCTGATCATCCTAGCCCTCCAATTTTACAATATTGTTTTAAAATGAGTCTCTGACCTCTAGACTCACTGTGGTAAACTGCTGTAATTGGACTGACGATACGATGCTTCTCTCCAGTCTTAACTGGAATTTTGCCTGTGTGCCATAGACAGCTTGAAATGATAAATGAAGTGAACTAGTCTCCAAAAATGTGTGTTTTTTGTTTTAATATGACACATTTTCTCATAATCTTGTGATAGTATCTCAAAATTTTGTACGGAAGCTGCAGTTAACATCTTTGATTTTGAACTGAGGTGGCTTCTGTGTGATTCTTTTTTAAAACAATGTGTTAACACATTGGTGTTAACAGGCTGAGCTTTGAAAGGTAATGCAGATTCACTGACACAAATCTGTATAAACATCCTTATATCCCCCACCTGAGGCCTAAGAACTAGGACACTTGTTTGAATGGAATTCAACATTGTTTGACACATTTGCTGTTACTGCTGCCTTCAGTGTGCTATAAATATAGTATTTTCAGGCTGAATGTCTGAATAATCCTGCAAAGTAGGTAAACTGGAGGAAAACTAAATTTACAGTATGGTATCGAGCTTTACTCTGCATTTGAGGGCAGACAAAGACAAGTGTGATAATAATTGAGAGAGAGACGAGAATAATGTGTGAATAATTCAAGTCACATTACATGTGAATAGAAATCTGTGAACAGAGGAGCAAAGGATGTGCGAAAATGTGAAATGTGGAGGACCAAAGGATGTGCTAAAATGTGAAGTCTGGAGGAAACGGTCAGTCCAGTCTCTGAGGGAAAAAGAAGGATTCTACAGACAAAGGTCTTTGCATTGAGCTGCATTTATCCCCCTGGCTCTGATGCATCAGAACGTGCACCTCAATCACAGTCACCCCCTAATGAGGGACCTCTGCGTGAGCCTCATGAATCAACAGCAGTCTTGGTATCCTTAATGTTTTCACGCCAACTGTCACACAAACACACACATCCATTTGTATGGATGTGTGGCTCTGCAATCTGACTAAGGCTTGACAGCGCCTTTGGCTGTTGACAGGCAATTAAGAACAATTGTACCTTAATTACTGCAAAATAAATATACTAGTAAAAGCTTCTGGTTAATAAAACTATACAATTTAGGCAAAAAATTTAATTAAATCCTGTAAATTAAACATTTTACAATACAGTGTAAAAAATCTCTCACACACATTCTTGCTCTTCTACATGTGTTAAAGTGCCATGCTCAGCGTGAAAACACAGTAACATTTTGTGTTTTTTTTACACATACTGCCTCACATTTTCCCTCGTTCTTTGTCACACACAAAAGCACCCACAGAGTTTGGGGATTTTTGCCAGTGTTGTCATCTATTACTGGAACAAATCATGCAATCCGGACCTAAGAAAAAATCTGTTTATGTGTGTGAGCAACACTAAACCCAAAAAAAGTTGGGCAGTACTAATCGAGAGGCTCTAAAGTTACATCAGATAGATAAGTGGACACATCAGTCTGCTTGTTTGTCTTGTGCTCCATCCTCTCTTTGTAAAAAACACAAAAAAACTTAACCTCCCTCACTCAGAACAGCAAAATCCAACCTAGAAGGTACAATTACCATTCCTCCTGCAGGACCTTTCCCGGTCTCTGACTTTGGGAGTGTGATTCTCATCCTAACCAGTTAACACTAAAATTTGCCCCAAGCTGTGCTTGAGGAGACAGCCTATGAATAGAGATGAAAATGAATACGATATTTGGCTAAGCACAGATAATGTGTATTTGGAAGCCTTTAAGGAAAAAAGCCCTGATATACACCACAGAAAGTCACTGTTGTTTGTAAACCAGAATTTAAGCATGATAAAACCATACAAATTATGTATTAGTCTCATTATTGCCCAATATTGTCATTGATTTTGTTCATTTAGGTTCTATTCAAAATCTAATATACAACCCTGAAAACTGGATGCTCTCAAATTCTTGACTGTTCCTTAAAATCCTGCCCATGACAATCATGGAACAGGTGACAAAACAGTGTTCTACATGTGTGCAAATAAACTTCAGTGTTAGTTGACTGCATCCTATGATCAATGTGGACTCGAAACTGCAATGCAGTGTTTGTACTTTGGCATAATGACTGGTCTAGGTTTATTCCAGATATTACGTGATTCGTGTCTGTGTCAAAGACTCTTGGAGCTAAATACAATCCCCCATAATTGTATTTTTATCGACATTGTTAACTTCAACCTAGCTAAAACAAGGCTAGGGTGAAGTTGTGGATGTATATGGACATTGTAGTGATTATCACTGTGCCGCTCTTGGTGCCCACAACACAGCTGATCACATCACATTCCTGCACACTCTACACAACATCCTCATTCCAGCTGAGTACAGGAATGGCCCCGGGCTATACAACCACCTCCAATTACAGTGGACTGACATATTTTACATTAAGCATTCCTGTGTCTTATAACGCTATCCATTTAAGAAGGAGATTTCTCCTGCCAGGACATTGAGAATTTTGATGTCTGCTTTTTTGAGATCTCCATCTTTCATCAGTGTCTCTGTGCATCATGTCTGTCAGAAGCCAAGACAGGTGAAGGTGAGACATACTCGTCTGGGAGGAAAATGGAGAATGTGCGATGATTCTGAGAGTGGGCTTTCTATATGAAAACACAGGGTGGTCATTATGTACTTCATGAAGTGATATGAGTTTGGAGTTTTTTTACATTCCTAATTGAACATGCATGAAGGAATGAACGTGTCTGTAATTGTTCAGAACTACATTGGGTACATGTATATATAACGCTTTGAGATTCACCGTGCAGAATGATGTACAGTATGTGCAGAATTTGACACTAGAAGGCTGTTTTCACATTCATCTGCTGAAGGAGGAAAGTTTCTCTGTGCTCGCCTTAAATCTGAGTTTAAGACGGGTACTTATGAGCATGATTCTTGACATCACACCTAGTCTGAAACCAATCGTGGTCCAATATGCAACTTGCACAAGTATGATGTGGAAAATTCTGGATTTTGGATGAGTGAGAAGGACTAGATGTCATTTCAAGGATTAAGGATTTTACAAGGAAACTGAACATATTAGACACAAATTATTATTCAAAGCAGGGTGAATTTGTGTATCTTAAAACATGTCTTGTGGGGAGCTTTAATAACTATTTTTTTCAGTTTCATTTTTTCATTATTATTCACAGGGAGGTGTAAAATCTCACATCTCAACTTCATATTTAACATCTTAATATAGCACGAATTCTTCTACTCCCTAAAGTAGTTTCCAAAACACAATTGTTGCAGTTGTAACATTTCAGTGTCAACCTTATTGTTTAAGCCCTACCTACTGCAGAAGTTTCTCACAAATAAAAATAAATACCACCACCTCCAATCAGTCCTGTGTCACGTGTGTTCAGGGTGGATTTAAATGTAGAACCAAATCATCCATAACAGTTTTACATAGCTGTTACAATTTAATTGGCTTTCAAGTTAACAGTATTAACATTATTATAGCAACAAATACATTACATGATTGAGTGCTGCCAAAGTATGCAGATTGAAAAGACTGAATGAGACAAAAATGTCTGTGGAGAAATCTTAGACTAATTAAGTTATCTCTCTGTCTCTTTTCCCACCCTCCTGACTCTGATGTTCCAGTCCAATGACTTGCAATGTTTGCCAGTAAACCTATAACACAGCTACATGGTCACTGGACCAGTAGCTTGTGGCTAGTGCTACACATTTTTAGCCGGGAGGCTAACCTTCAGTGGAGAATGGAGGCACATTAGTAAACTCAATTTAATTTGCAATACCCCACATAGTAGTGCTAAATGTGATTTCAAACCACACATGCTTAGAGCAGTGGCTCTCAAAGTGGGGTCCAGGGACCCCCAGGGGTCCTTGAGGGGGTTCCAGGGGGTCCCCAGCAAAAAGGGGAATAATTTATCTGCACTGTAATTCCATCCATAAGTAACACAATGACAGAATGTATGACTATTTTGGTCATGGGTTTCATACACTTTTTGTAGTAAAACAACTAAAAGCAAAAACTTATCAGAGAGGGGTCCCTGGGACAACATCTTATCAAATGGGGGTTCATGGTCTAATTTGTGTCAGTTTAGGGGTCCTTGATGTGAAAAAGTTTGCAAACCACTGGCTTAGATAAGAGCTGGGTGAAGAGCTCTGTATCTGTTTTTTTTACTAATTATCATCAATGACTCTGATGAAACATTATGCTTATTCCCAGCAAAACTCATCCACTTGTCTCGATGTAACAAAAGATCTTTATTTTTGAAAGATATTGTTGAAGACTGCAGCTGTTGATCATTTTAATTGGTAAATCTGGTGCACATTTCTGGCACAATTTCACTTACTTCCAAGGTACATGGAAAAGGAAAAAGTCTGAAAAGGTCAAAACTTCAGCAACACTGTGTAATAGTGTAAATAACAACTTGTGGCCTTCATCAGGGTAAATCTATCAAAATAATAATAACTAAACAATCACTAAATCATTATGTTCAAGAAGAGTCACAACCATTACAAATGTATTATTGTAGAAGTACTGATATTTGGAATTTGCCAACTTTTACCAGCAGCACCACATTTATTTTATATGATATGAATATGAATTGAATTTGAGGAAAGAAAGTGACACTACCTGGCTTATCTGGCCATTTTCCCCTCGACCTTCTCTTATGGTAGCTTTATTTGAAATGTTCACGTATTTGCTGTGGATTATTGTCATGCTTTCAATGATAACAATAAATCATCCAACTTATCATACACAACCTGTCAACCAACCAACCAACCTAAAAAAAACAAACAAAAAAAAAAAAAACAGTCACACAATTACAGTATTACTTCTCACCAGAGGGCAGTTGCTCCAAGGTCCCCAGGGTGCCATGACACAGTCATTGGGGCAGGCCAGAAAGCAGACCTGGGCGGTGGGTGGCATTTCCTCCTGATCACACAAACTGTCCTCCACACTGCGGGCCTCCCCACTTGTTGTTCCCTTCTTCACACACCTAAGCAGAGCAGCACATGCAGCTGTACAACTAGTCTCTGGGGCACTGCTAACTGGGTTGTTTTGAGTTATAGAACACATTTCTAAGTTTCTGTTTAAAAATACAGTAGATTATACTTTTTTTTCCTCAGGTGAGATTTTGTACCTCAGTCATTTTTTTTAAATTGTCAGTTTTCACAAGAAACATGGCAGCATTATTTTTTTTGTTCAAATTACTTCATTACATCATTATAAAATTTCTTGAGGGCAACCTCTTCCAATCCTGTGAATTACTATCTATATGTTTATGTTCAATAGCAAAGATGGATGTAGCATGACATTGTTATCCTGCAATAAAAAGGGAGGAGATCAGGGTGGATGGTTGGATTTACTGCGCTTGTGACAAAGGAGACCAAAGTTTCTGTTCCATTTTCTGGCAACAGTCAACATTGGTTTCTCTCAACCATGAAGGCAATCTCTCTAAAAATTTACCCAAGTAGTTTTAGTTGCCTAAATTTAGCTATGCCTTAACTGTGGGGATGGAAGACCAGAAAATACAGGAAAGCACTCATAAAAAATCTACTTTGTAGTTTAGGTATGATAACTAGATGGAGAAGGAAAAAACGTTAGTCAAGTAGCAATATTGGGTGACTGCTATAGAGTTCCACCCAGGTTTCAATGTATGACATTGTATTTTTATGGGGTAGTGAAACGATATAGAGAAGTGGCAAAATCATCACAAATCCATTATAAATATTATATTTTTACATTAATAAGAAGGGTTCCATCTCATATCGAGGAGTTCACAGTCTTGTATTTGTATCATTCAGCATATACCAATAAAGCCTTGTGCAGAGGCGGCGTGTGGACATCGTGCTTGGAGAGGCTAAAAGTCGGAGGAGGATGTGCTTGGAGGAGCGGCTGAGATGGTCACAAAAATGATAATAGCCAGCAGTAAATTTAGGGAAGGTTTAGCCTTCTCCAGCCTACATTACCTGCCACCCCTGGCCCTATGATAAACCTGGAAATGGGCAGGTTTTTGTGGCAGTCAACTTTCTAAACTGGAGAAAATAATGGGAAGTTTTCTTTCCACAATGCAAGCAGATTTCAGCTCTTTTTCAGCATCTCTGTGGTTGATTAGGACCCGGCTATGCTGTGGCTGTGATTTGAACTTAATGATAGACTTTTGACACAATGAAACAGTTTGGAATCTACCCTTTCAAATGGTGCATAATCTACACCTGTACTTGCAGAAAAGGTCAACACTTCACTTCTTTCCTCTGTGGCCATTTGTTGTACCACTAAAAAGGCACTGCAGAAAATCTAACAACATCCATTAGGAAGCAGTAGTTTGTTTTGACTGTTTGTTTTCCTCTGGCATTGCAAGTGTCAGGACCAGGGTGAGTGCCAGCTACAGGACCAGTGCCAGTCTACCCCTCCCGGTGAGTGTTGCAGTGCTACCAGTGTGCCAAGCCAAACCCGCTAACTGACCTGATCTTGCGGCTTTGGACTCCCTCTCCACAGGCTGGCAAGTCATCCACAGTGTTGATGGTACAAATGGACCAGGGCTCAATCCTCCACTCATACTGGCTGCATTCACTATGGCACGGCATGGCCTCGTACACCTGTACGCATGCATGTGCACACATACACACGCACACACGAACAGACACAGACATGCACACAAAGAAAGAGACACACATGAGGAATTATAGAGAGAAAGCAGCAGAGTGTGTAACCTGAAAAAATGGACACGCATATGAATCAGGTCTCACACATACATATGCAATGTATACAATACACCCACACACCCAAGCACGCTACATGTATATATAAGAATAGTATGTGCCTACATTTGTAGGGAATGTAGAAGATTAGGGTCACTTATTCTTTTTATTCTTTTCATAGCACACGTATGATGTGTCTCAAGGTAAAAACCATTATTACTTATTAACTAAAAAAAGAATAATTTTCACGTTTCTTTGTGCTTTCAGGTATAATTTCTTATAATTTCTTAACCTAGGAGATTCATATCTACAGTACATGCTGTTTTACAAGTCTATATAAGACTAAAAAGGCATAATGCTTCCTTCTGACTTTTTGAGGTCTACACTACTCACTACTCATCATGTACAATCCTATAGAAAGTAAACCTTTCACCACAGAGAACCACAAAACGTACAGATAGGCACTTAACTACTGGAAATAAAGAGAGAAAACGTTTTATTCACACTGAAATAGATACTATGCATGATATGGAGAGAACAGCATGGGGTGTATAAAATGAATGACCATGGCAACAGGCCTTTCAGCTGAGGATGTAACTGGCTGAATGTTAAGTCTATTCACCTCTCCCCACTCAACCAGTGACTCTGGCACGTCTGTATAACCAAGGGAACAGCCAGCACAATGCTCCTGTAAACACATGTTTACTCTCAATCTATGTAACAGTCTGCCACAGTAAAAGGTATACTCTAGAGGACAATTTGTGAAAAAAGCTATGACAAGCTGTAATAGGTGTCTGTATGTGTGTGTGTGTGCAGACTAGAGAGAGCGAATGAGCGCTGAGTATTCCCTCCCCTACGGGCCACACAGATGCCTATTACACACCCTCATCATCTCCCATCTGTCCCTGCAGATGCCCCTGCTGGGTAAACTGGCAAATACTCTGCTCCCACTTTCTCCGCTACTTCCTCAGAAGCACAGCTCCAGCTTAACAGCTAATTTTTATCACCAGAAAACGAGTTTCTAGTCACTTTCCACAATATACACACTATTTATTAAGCACTAACACCAGCTGTTTAGTGAGAAATCATGTTGACCTAGCACTTACCAAATGGGTTACAGTGTCACAGCACAAAAGGTGTCAAATATTAAATAATTTGTTCGCAGGTTAAAGATGGCTACAATACAGGATTTGCTACCAAATCCTGTAAGTCACACACATTACAAGGATCTCACATCGCGGAGGACACAGGAATAGGCTATCATTTGGAATTGGCTTCTTTGGTTACGCGCTATATGGGCAGTCTTCATCTTCTGCTCTTTTTTTTCTCCTTTAGACGCTTTTGAAATCAAGCATATTTTTTTAGATAAGCAGTACAAGAATGATAACCTGGCTCAATTTCTTTGAGCGCACTCTCAAAAGCTTTACAGACTATTCACAATATAATGAGGTCCTAACATTCTGAGTCCCTCGAGTTAAAAAGCAGACGAAATAATATCCAGATGCACTTCACATAAATTATTTCCATCCGTGTATCACTCTCTCCAATCAAACTATTGTTCTTTCTCTCGACCAAAAGACAGCGCAGGGTCACAGGAGTATATGTGACTTGGACAGATCTGGCATGCATTTTGTCTTCATTAGCTAAAGCAGAGTATATGTACAGAATGAACGGCACTGACCTGAGCCTGCGTGGATGTCCATATTAGCAGTGCATGACAAGCCAGAAGTTGGGCAGGGGAGAGAAGAACAATGATATGATCATTAGTTTAGATTTTGCCTGCAGTGACAAAAATGTATAATTTTGCTTAAATTTGATTAAAATACTGCATTTTGCTCTGTGTTTCATTAATGAGGATAAAGGATGATTAAGTACTTCATCATCTACAGTGATTCTAGCAGCCCTGGATATTTTGCCAAACTGAAAGATTCATAGTGTTGAGAGAGTTTTAAAGTGCTGCAGTTGGTTACAACAGCTGTGCAATGGCCGGACCTCCAGCTGAAGGCAACTCTGAGAAATTAATTTGTCTGGAGATGGTGAGAGGGAAGTTGGCTTCAATGAGCATATGATCAGAGAGACTGTATGCTCTGTATCTAAACAGTTATGTTTTTGACTCAGGTTATTCTGATTTATTTTTCACAGTAATAAAGGCCGTTCAAATAAATTCCCCTGACCTGAGACAGTGCCAACTATTGCTGTAAACATACTGTAGGTACCTTTGGACCGAACATTTACTGGACTCACAGTTTCAGCCAAATACTGTATGCATCGTGCAGTGACCAATGGTCATAGCAGGAGCATGCACCCTTGTGTATTCTAAAAACCCCCCTTGATGCCGAAATAGTTACTTTTCCCATTCACTCATTAATTCATGACTCTGCATATCTGAATGGGATTACAAGCTTAGGATCAGGGCAAACTCATCTTCATTTCTGGTTAGGAGGCATTAGTTTGTGATCACTACATTTTAAATCCCAGGTTTATAGAAAATAAATGTCATTCTTGTGAAACTCTCTCAACTTCTCTGTGAGATAATAGTTATGGCTTCCATCCAATAAACATACACACCTGCAAGGACTTGAGAACCGCATGCACACAGACTCATAATACTGTATGTGGCTACACAATGATACATTTGCATACATACAAATAAACACATATACAAAAGGACACGTGAAGCGCCAAAAGGCTTTCCCGCAGAGGTGGCATTTTATTGTATACAGAGAGAAAAACAGAATCAGAACCAGAATCAGGTTTATTGCCAGGTAGGTTTACACATACACGGAATTTGCCTTAGTGTTGTTGTGGTACATAACAGTCAAAAATATACACAAAATGAAGTAATCCTAAATAAGATAAAAAAGAATGAATTTTACAATGAAAAATATGCAAAATATATTCTAAGTGAGAAGAACTGCTATAGTTTAAATTTTAAATAGAAGAGAATGAGATGAAACCAGGAGTAAACAGTATATGCAGTATGCAATTAATAATAATAAAAGTTAGTGCAACGCGCCATGTCAGATCAAAGATCACACACAAATAGAAGATTATGGGGTTTTAGGTTAATATAACCAGTCGCCTCAGTGTCCTGGAGGCGTGCAGGTTCTGGGACTGCAGATTGCAGCCGATCACCTTTTTGGCACAGCAGATGATACGCTGCAGTCTGCCCTTGTCCTTGGCAGTTGCAGCAGCGTACCAGATGGCGATGGAGGAGGTGAGGATGGACAGGGATGTCCTCCAGCTGCCGCAGGAAGTACATCCTCTGCTGAGCCTTCTTGGTAAAGCCACCGATGTTCTGCTCCCACTTGAGGTCCTGGCTGATGATGGTTCCCAGGAAGCGGAAGAACTCCAGGTGTCAACTGATGAGTCACACAGGGTGATGGGGGCGGGTGTTAGAGCGTTTAGCTCTAAGTTGTTTTGTCCGCACCAAGTCACCAGATGGTCAATCCCACCTGTAGGCAGTCTCATCCCCACCAGAGATAAGCCCAATGAGGGTGGTGTCATCTGCAAACTTCAGGAGCTTGACGGACTGATGACTGGAGATGCAGCTGTTGGTGTACAGGGAGAAAGAAGTGGCGAAAGGACACAGCCTTGAGGGGAACCGGTGCTGATTGTCCGGGAGTCAGAGACGTGTTTCGCCAGTTTCACATGCTGCTTCCTGTCAGACAGGAAGTTGGTGATCCACCTGCAAGTAGAATCAGGCATGTGCAGCTGGGAGAGCTTGTCCTGCAGCAGAGCTGGGATGATGATGTTTTTATAGGCAGAGCTGAAATCCACAAACAGGATCCTGGTGTAGGTTCCTGCAGAGTCCAGGAGGGGGAGGATGAAGTGGAGGGCCATGTTTACTGTATCGCCCACAGAGCTGTTGGCTCTGTAGGCAAACTGCAGGGGATCCAGGAGTGGGTCCATGATGGTTTCAAGGTGGGACAGTATTAGGCGCTCAAAAGACTTCATTACCACTGAGGTCAGGGCAACGGGTCTGAAGTCGTTGAGTTCTGTGGTCCTTGGTTTTTTGGGAATGGGGATGATGATGGAGGTCTTGAAGCAGGCTGGTACGTGACATGTCTCCAGTGAGGTGTTAAAAATGTCTATGAACACCGGAGACAGCTGATCGGCACAGTGCTTCAGGGTGGAGGGAGAGAAAGAGTCTGGCCCAGCTGCTTTGCGAAACTCATTCAGGCCATTGGCCAGGCACAAGTCATTAGTGGAGTGGGGGGCTTTCGGTTTGTAGTTGGTGATCTGTCTGAGGCCCTTCCAGACAGAGACAGACAGACACAGTTGTTTTCTGAGAACTGCTGTTGAAGTTTCTCAGAGTTCAGTCGTTTAGCATCTCTCACCGCCTTGCTAAACCTGTATTTAGACTCTTTAAACCGGTCCTTGTCCCCACTCCTAAATGCTTCCTCCTTTTCCAACCTTAGCTGTCTGAGTTTAGCTGTAAACCAGGGTTTGTCATTGTTGTAACTAACCCTGATGCATGATGGTACACAGCTGTCCTCACAGAAGCTGATGTATGACACACAACCTCTGTGTGATTATACAGACTGTTGGTAGCAGTCCTGAAAACATCCCAGTTAGTACAGTTCAAGCACACATGAACATCCTCCATAGTTTCACTGGTCCACCTCTTAGATATCCTCAAAACAGGTTTAGAGAGTTTTAACTTCTGCCTGTACGCAGGAATCAGGTGGACTATACCCAGTGCATCACGGGGAACAGTGTGATAGGCATTGTTGATTGTAGTGTAGCAGTGATCTCAAGTGTTCTCCTCTCTGGTTGGGCATTTAATCTGCTGATGGTATTTAGGGAGTTCATGGCTGAGATACCCTTTGTTAAAGTCCCCAAGGACAATAATGAAAGAGTCCGGGGGTAGGTTCCGATACCCATACTACCAT
The DNA here is from genome assembly GCA_038419695.1 of Scomberomorus guttatus. NCBI lineage: Eukaryota > Metazoa > Chordata > Actinopteri > Scombriformes > Scombridae > Scomberomorus > Scomberomorus guttatus. Next base: position 22,150,631 of record CM076456.1, on the reverse strand, counting down.
ACTATTTAGTATGCCAGAAAAATATTTAGTATGTCCCACTACATAGTATGTCAAATGCAGTATGCCAAAAGTACCAGGATGTCCTACTACATCCAGTTGCATTTTGCATTATGCAAGCCAGCATGCGTTTCTGGCTATTCTGACCCACAGTCCTCTGCGAAGCGGAAGATATGTGGCATCGACACCGCCGAAAGAGCACAGACCAATGACAGCGCACTGACAGTGCAATGACGGAAGCCAGTGCAACGACAGAAGCCGCAATGACAGATGAAGTAGTATCTCCCAATTGTATGTATACTGCATGCGCTTTGTAAGGGCAGCTGCAGTATGTACTAAAAGTAAAAAGTAGAAGTATGCGATTCAGAATGCAGCAAAGGTTTGTCCGCTCCACACACTGGTTGACGAGCATGCGCTGTACCTCCTGCATGTGGGCCTGCAGTGCAATGCACCGACCAGAATGAATGAAGCGAACTCAAGGGTTTACAGTTGATGAAAAGAGTTTCTAGAACAGGAGAACCGTTCTGCAGAATCACTGTCACATCTTTACACCAGTCACTGTTAGTATAAAAACAAATACCTCCACCTTTCGTTTTGCCTCTTTGTTGCGATCCGCTCTGAACAGCTGGAAGCCTGCCAGCTGCAGCGCAGAGTCCGGTATCGATCCACACAGCCAAGTTTCCATGAAGCACAAGACGGAAGATGAAGAAAAGTCTCTGTTCCTCCCCACCAGTAGCTGGAGTGCACAGCCATCGCACGTTAGAGAGAAATATTCCTGATAACGGAGTGTGTAGACCACATCTGCAGAGACGCACGAGCGCACCAGCATGTTTCCCTGTTCTCTCACTGTGTGAATAAAGGTGAGTACAACTTGGACCAAAATATCCAGTAATTCTACAGATAGGATGAGTTGGGAAATAAATCTGCATAAGTTGTTTCCCTGATGTTCATGAGCTCGTCTCTGGTGAAAGAGCTCCGGGTACTGTAGCAAAACACTAAGTTTACAAACAAAACAAGACAAAACGATGCGCACCAACACACTGAGGCAGCCATCTGTGGCGCCATCTTGGTCTCATAGGACAGGAAGCCTTAAAGAGGAGCTCTCTCTCCTATAAATCTCTTTAACTGTCACTGTGTGACTATAACTTCAAATAGACTGTGCTATTACTGTCAGCAGGCCCATGGATGGGTAAGAAAACAATGGCTCCTCTGAGGAACACAGTGGGATCTATTCCCATGTGATAATGACCTCTCAAATATACTCATTAGATGATAAGTGCCAACATATAATGCAACCATTATATGATGACTGCCTATCTGAGGAACACATCTATTTTTGCTTGAGGTAACCTTTGTTTTGCTGAAAACTAAAATCTAGAGAAGATAAGATGAAATTGAACAGGGAATTGGGATCAATTGCCCCACACTCAACTGACAATACATATAGTAGTATAACAACAAGGTGGAGCACATTTTGCAAAAATGTGCATGTTTTCTGTCCAAACAACCAACATACTAACAAACCAACAAATGGGAAACCACCTGTAAACTTTGAAAACTTAAATCACAACAAAGAAATCAGGAATAACCAACATTTGCCATTTTGAACATCAAAAACTCATGGCAATAAAATGTCTGAGTATGTCATCTACTCTTAAAAGACAGATTCACAATTTTTCAAGTCTGTCCAAAAATGAACTTTGACACGTTTTTCTTGCTGTAATCATTCCTCCTGTTCATACTGGCCATTAAGAGATCTCTTCATAATGCACTTTCAATGTGATAGGGGACAAAATCCACAGTCCTCCTTCTGTGCAAAAATGTACTTAATGTTTATTTGAAGCTAATATGAGACTTCAGCTGTCCAAATTAGTTAAATCAAGTCTTTAGTGCCAAATTCCCTCTTTTTGTTACAATCCCTCCACTGCAGCTGAACAGGAAAACACTGTCTGTTGAGACACAAAGAGGGAATTTTTTTACTAAAAAGACTGTAACTGTGGAAGATATCCATTTTGACTAACTCAGACAGCTAAAGCCTCACATTATCTTCAGGTAAACTTTCACACATTTTTGCTCAAAATGAGGACTGTGGATTTTGTCCCCCATCACTTACTTTGTTAATGCATTTGGAGGGGATCTCCTAATGGTCAGTATGAAGAATAGGAATGGTAACAGCAAGCAAAACCTGTTTCAATACAGTACAGGACTATTGTTTTAAGACAGACTTGAAAAATTGTGAACCAGGAGCATAACATAGATGGTCTCCTGTGGAGAGTTAGACTCTGCCATGAAAAAGAATGGAATGAAAGCAGTCATGGTATTCATGTAACTTGAAATTTCTAAAGATGTTATTCTGTGGAAGTGGTTGCACTCGTTTACTGTACCTGTAATAAAGCAAGACACAGAGAGCTTTGTCAAATTCTCCTGGCAGAAATTCAACAAAGGCACACCTATATTTTGAATCTCCAGCACAGTATTATTGTAGAATTGTATTAAAATGTGTATTAGAGGCATATTGTGCCTCAATTGGAATAACAGACACAGTGGACCTGCAATGTTCAATCAGCTGTAATTTTTCCATGTTATCAGTATCACACTAATAACCTGTTCATTGACAACTGAGTTTGTTTACATATCATGCTCTCTCTCTCCTGCTGTCTTCCAATTAGATCTCTACCAAGGACATCAATGAACCAAAGGCCTTACAAGATTTATGTCGAACATCATCCCTCGACCCACCACTGTGCTGGCTCTACTGCAGGCCAATGGCGTGACTTTCCATAATTACACAAATGATTTGGCCATCAAGTTCTATTTTCTGCTCTGAAATAATCTCCTTTTCTCATTTACTTTGTTATCTATTACCATGACACAATTCAACAAGAGAGGAATGCATCAGCAGAGACATTTCACAAGCACTTAACCCTGCACGGATATTGGGAAAGATCTTTTTCACATATACAAAAATTAGCCCTCCTGTTATATCAGAGCCAATACCACTCTTTCACAGTTGAAATGAATGAGAGAACTCTGATTAACAATGAGAACACTGATTAAAGTCACAACACAATTCATAGTCAATACGACACCTGCTGGCTCCATGTGGGCTCTTTTGTCTTGAATTTCTTTCTGTTAACTGGTAATTCTACTGTCTATCTCTTTGACTAGTATTATTTAATACCTTATTATTGGCACAAAAGGAAAAACAATCATTTGATACAAGACTGAAATGTAAGGGAAGATATTTGGAAATTATAATTATATCTCAACATTATATAATCAATGTTGAGCGAAAACTAGAGGTGAGAGGTTGCTTTTATTTTTATTGGAAAAAGCGCAAATTATGAGTTACTATTACTCCTTCTGTGACTCTTAACCTAATAAGGACATTGGGAGCAGATATTTTCCTGAGTAAGACAGCAAATAAACAGCAAATGTGCAACAATCTTGTCTTTAAAAAGATCATCCTGGCTATCAAATGATGAGCATGTATTTAATATTCACTCAGCCACTAAATTCAATTTGTTTTTCTAATTAGCAGATAGAAGCAACGACTAACCTTTGTATCTTAAGTAAATGTCATGGACCATCTGGTGGGGAAGTTTAAGCAAAGAAAGAGAGGCTCCAAAATCTCGCCTTTCTGGGTATCAGCTCTTCAGAATGCATGGTTTGCGTTCTATAATATCAAATGTTAAATTGACTGGGTTGTACTTGTTCAGTGTAAAAAAAAATCTAAATTGCACTTGAATACAGTAATGTACAGCTTATATCACTGAGTTGCAGCTGCAGTGTGCAGAGTGTGTACGGTGACCAGACATACCGGTTTGTCCGGGATTGTCCCAGTTTCAAGTTGGGTGTCACGAGTCCGGACAAATATCTGTAAAACACTTAAATGTCCCTGTTTTCAACATTCACCACCAAATTGTCCCGGTTTTTACCACATTTAAAGGCTTACTCCTTCCTTCGTAAAGTACTCGGCAACGAAAATAATGCGTTCTGCACACACTGCAAGAGTACATTTTTCGGTCGCGCGCAGTGGAAATGCCGATAAAAAGATTCATATTAAGACAGCCAAACATATGCAGTGGTTTCCCTGAGAGCTGAGCGCTCCAGAAAAGAAACTCTAACTAAGAAGAAAGACTGCAAAGTGTAAAAATACCCGGCGGTCTTCTTAAAGGTAACTTTCTTTAAAGGCTCTTTCTCGGTTTTTGTTATTAATGAGATGCAATAGTGATTTAATATTTTGACCTTTAATCTTTGTAAACTTGCAACCAGCTTGTGGCACAGCGTTTGAAGATGTAAGTTAAAGTTATTTTTATAAAGTTGCCTATTTATAGGCCACAAAGAGATTTTTACCTTGTTTTGTTTAAAAAAAAAAAGCTGGCAGAGAATGTGTCACAGTCGGCCATTTAGCCAGTGGCCTGCATTTGTGCACACTGACAAATACCTTGGATTTTGCAAGACAAAACATAGTTTTTTGTCTGCTGTGGCACTGTCCATGGTATTGAAAGGTGTGCTCGGTAGGCGTGCTAAGCGCTGAAATAATTGTCCCCCATCCTGATGAAAATGCCTATGGGGCGTGCATATATGAGCACATACATGTGCGCATGCATGAATGTGTGGTACACTTAAGGTCCAGGTTTGGGGGTTAAAATATGGTCACCCCAAGTGTGTTAGTAGCAAATAGTGACAATTGTTTGTGAGGCAAAGAACAATACTTTACTGGAAATTACGGTTGTCTTATGGTTCAGGCATTGCAATATGGTTGTATAACATCATGGCAACAGGGACAAAGTGCCTCCTCCAAACATTCGGGGTGGACTATTCTGGCACCAAAGGCGCTGCCAAGAGCAGCATGGTTCTCTGTAATGAGTGGAAGATATCGCCAATTATGGCAGCAAACAACATAGGAGATAAACAAAGTTTTATGTATTTAGGATTCCTTGGATTTTGTCTTAGGCAGGCATCCACATTTTAAATATAAGCCCCCTCTTTTTTTCAGAAAAACACTCACTTTGTAAGAGTGGACAACCTGTATGGCCACTTTTGTGGCACTGTGGCTTAGAAGATTCAGATTCAGAAAGACGGGCTACTCCTGTTCACGTGTGTCCCTGCACAAGTCACTGAACCCTAAAACTACTCCCAATGGTAAGGCCAGTGTCGTTCTGTGTTTTAACTGGTGCAATGCTTTATCTATCAACACTCTCAAAATCTTTAGTCTCCTTTATTCCTGCATCAGTGATAAAGTAGACACAGCTATGGCTACATTTTTTGAAAGATTTTGCAGATGATGAATGTGGATAGAAAAGCAGGACTCCACACAACCCTCAGAATAATGACCATTCACTCTGATGTGTGGCTGTTTGGCAAACAGTAGCAGGTAAATAGCTGAGCTCACCATGCAGGGATCCAAGGCAGGCAAAGGCTTTATATATGTGTGGAGCAGGAGCTGACCACTGTGTGGCCATTCGTCAACATTGTACCACCCACCATCAAGGGACATATTCTATGTAGTCAACTGGGGTGAATTGGTCCACCAGATATGCAGCCTGATGCTAAGACACAATAATTTATTCACTTATTCAAATTACAAGCACAAGACACAGAGGATGATATATGAAGAGCAAAGCGAGCTGTCCCATACCTCAGTGTGTGATGACCAAACAGTCATATTGTGTTTCAATTAAAGCCAACAAAGAAAGGGATATAATGTGAAAGTAAAGCCAATATGTACAAATTAACCTCTACTACAGTAGTAAGCCCAGTTTACCAAGCCAAGAGGAAACTCTCCAAAACAATGCCAACAACATTAAGGGTAAAATTGATACTTCAAAACCATCCAAGTATTAACATGAGTATTCCAAATTTACACCTGTTGAAACATGGGTAGATATCAGCACCCTAGGGGAAAAGATGGCTTGGCTGTTCTTCTAAACAAGCACATCAGCAAAGCTGAAGTATTAGCAGCAAAATGTACTTAAAGTATTAAAGTAAAAGTAGTGGTTTGGTCCCTCTGACTGATATATTATTATATATCACATCATTAGATTACTACTTTTTATACAGTTAGCTAGTTTAGTCCAGTAGTTTCCAACCTAGGGGTCGGGCCCCTCCAAAGAGTCAGCAGATAAATCTGAGGAGTTGTGAAATGATTATACGGAGAGGAAAGAAGAAAAAACAAAATTCTGATACACAAATCTGTTTTCAGTTTTTGATAAGACTGTTGGCATACAAGCTTGCTAATTAAAGGCAATTTAAGAGCATCGGTAGCTGGATGGAGAAGAAGAGTGAAGAGAGCGAGACAGCGTTAACAGATTGAAAAAAGTGCATTGCATATGCACTGCAGATATTGGCATACAGTATGTCAGATGTGAGCATCACTTGAGGGTTCTACCTTAAGCTTTACTCATGACTAATAAATATTAATGTCTAAACATGACTTGAACGCATGCTCACTATCCCATGTGATACATAAGATTTGTAAATGAAAGGGGCTTAATTATCAAGTATTGAGAATTAAGACTCTATCTGACAATACTTAGCTATAGCTTAAAACAATAAAAGGAGGAGGAATAAAAACGTTTGCCCAAACTACTTCCCAGAAATACATTTACAACTGAGAGGCTGCATCAAGGCACAAATGGCCACATCGCTAATTAAAAGAGTCTTTATTCTCAAATCAAAGCATATTCTTTCTGTATATGTGGTATTCACAACACAAAAGCCATCAATGGAACAGAAAACATCAAGGCAGAAAATCTCAAACAACAAACCTTGTGTAATTTCCCCTCTGACCTGTGCTTGCAACAGGCACATCAACACACCAAATGCACAAATGGAATAATTAGTGGTTTGTTTGTATTCTACAAATAGGAGGATGTGATTCTACAGAAATTAGGGTGTTACAGTCACACCAGGAGGTGATATTCTAAGGACAGAAATATATGCAGTGGTGAATTGCTCCACACAATACCAATTAGTACAATATGACAGCATGGCATGTGAAAATGACCCATCTGTCAATACAACACAATCCTACACGTTTATTAAAAAAACAACTTGTATGTATGTTCCACCTTCTGATGATGAACTGGTGATGATTCAAGAAAAAAATCATTGTAGTATATTATATACCAGGATAAAGTGAGATGTAGTGTCTCATTTTTGAAGGGGTCCCATAACATACTGCACACCCACAAGAACAAATAATTAAAAAAAAAACACAAAAATAAAGAAAATCTAGAAAAAAACAACACAAATACACAACAGCACAACAATGCAACAAAAGTAAAACAACAAACTCAATATTAATGATGGTAATTATAGCAAATCTAACAGTATTGAAGCTTTTGGAAACTTTTGTTGCATAATACAAGAGTTAACTTAAAAAAGCGAAAAGGAGATAATGCTAGTTGTATTTTCTCAGTGTCCAAAGCCAGCCTATTATCCACACAAACAAAAGCAACTGTCTTGTGCACGTATAGACCTCTCGCACATATACACCTCTCACGGCACACACAACATATGGCAGTGTTGGAGGTGGACAGGATGGATGTTTCTCCATAGGACGGGGGCCAGAGTGGATGGACTGGAGCCCCAAGGCATTAATAGAATGAAAAATAACTATCTGACTGGCACAGAGGCTGGCAGGCAGTCAAGACAATACTGTTCTATTTTATGGGCATTGTGTATACACAACTTGATATCTCAGCATTTGGCGGAAAACACTCGTGGGAGTTATGATGAAATTCAAATGTCTCCTGTAATTATAGATCCAATTTGTGTGTTTCTCTGGGAGCTTTGCTTTAACAACTGGGTGCTCTCTGTAGAAGTCTTTTCGGGTATCTTGTATTCAGACATGGGCTACAAATGTAGCTGCAGTATAAAATCAATGTGTAAAGATCCACCACTTTATCAGTATTTAGATATTTCCAGGTATTTTATTTTTCTGAATGTTAATTTTAAAAGTAGTGATATATAACTTTGTGTAAAAAGTATAAGAAAGTCACTTTTACAAAAAAAAATCTGAAAAAGTGAAGAAACTAAAGATCCTGCTGAAAATGTCAGTAAGAAAATTCATTTTTAATTCTTACAAGGCAATATACTTGGACAATGCAGATCAAATTAATTTGCTGGATGGCCTAGTGTGCTTAGTGTGACTAGAATAAAATGGAAATGTTACAGTACAAATTTGATATCACACAACAGGTGCAACAAGCATGTCTGGTCAAACTGTCTTTAAAAACACCAAACTTTTACCTTCAGAATGTGCTGCTGCTTTTGAATGAAACATTTACTTTTAATACTTATAATAGGTTTGCAATCTTGATACTGATCATTCTTTGGTAGATCCTTTTGATATACACTATTGAAAACATTTCCATAATTGTTTCCATAAGTTATTTCTTAATTATATTTCACTTGATGCATTAATTAATCATCTTAACATACACATGCTCTTGATCCCATTTTACCAACGCTGAAAATCTTACACTTCCGTCATTAACAGCACACTTATATAGTTAACTATATACCCCAACTCCTACACAGTCTGTTCAACATTGTGGCCATTTTTGCTCATTATTTTCATGGTGACACTCTCTCTCTCTCTCTCACTCTCTCTTCTCTCTTCCTATCTTTTTTGCTCACTCAACCATGTGATGAGAGGATGAGTTTCGGTGCACTGTATATTTCATTTCTGTCAAGCCAGTCACTTCTGGCCGGTGCTCGAGGGGAAACATCTGCTGGTGGGAGTGAGGCCAGATTTTGGCTAGAGTGCAGTTCACAGTGGGCGAGTGAGCAAGTGTTTGCGAGAGAGGAGGGCAGCCATTTAAAAAGTGAATATTCTTTGTCACACCGCACCTAAGAGACTAAATAAAGTAGTTAGGGCCAAATGTAAGGATGAAGGCTGGATGGTGAAGTGTGGCCCTTTCTGAGACCATGTGAAGTCACTTGTGACTATCCAGGATAATATAACAGCAGGGAGAAGTGACCTCACACCTCTATGCACATTGAACTAGAGTTGAGGTTACGGTATCTCTCTACCCACACCTCAGGCAGATGCACTTCTCTTTAAATGGCCAACTTGATAATGTTAACAATGTGCCCTAGTCTACCCCTAGGATAAATCCACGAGGGCATTGGCAACAGCAAGCTCCTATTTCAGTGGCGAGGGTTATTACAGGGCATTACAACAGGGGCCATATAGACCTTGTTAGTGGGCACTTAACCATCTGTACACAAATCTCCACTGGAACACACTGGAACATTACTCACACAGCCGTGCCTCATCTCCATATTGACCTCTACAGACTAAAGTGTCCTTTCAAGCCTATTCAAGCATACAGACAGCATTCATAAAACACTTCCCCTCTTTAAACCATGACCCCTAGAGAGATGTGCTGTCACAAAATATTCAGCGCTATGGTTAAAACCTGACGATGGAATATCAGAAGCCCCCATCTGTCCACTTCTTCCTCTCTTTCCCCCCTTCTCTTTGTTATTTAACATTACTCTGTTTTGATGTCAAGGAAAGGGCATGTCTTGCAAGGCAAATGATTTGGTCTGACTGAAGACACCAGAAAATGAACAGGTCACCCAAGGGCTGATGGCTGATGGGTAATAAACCTTGTCATTGAAATGTGAGCAGAATGCAACAACTCTATTGTGTATTTATGTGACCACTGGGCTGCAACACCACATGGGCTAGAGGAAAATATATTCAGAAAGCATACAAGAGGTGTGTTAAAAATTAAGATGCGAACTACTGCATCATACTAATGTTCTTGGTAAGACAATGCTGTATGTCTATGTAAAACATGCAGCTGGACACTATTAGCATTATGTAACTAATTTTACATCCAGCATGGCCATGCCAAATTCATTTACAATGGTGGTGAACATAGTGGACTCGAAGTATAGATTGCCCTCATCTGTATTTTATAATATGTGTCCCTGGATATAATCAAGTCCAGAAAGAAGTGAGTTCAGAACACTGTAGATAATGAGGTCAACTTTGCTTGTGTCTGCTGTGTCTACTCATGAAAATCGAAATGCATTATTCTAACATCCATAAACTGTAGATGAGAAAAATAGAGTCAAAGAATGGCTCAAAATGGCTCTAAAGAGCATGTAAGTGTGACTGATTGTGTCTCAGTGACAGTTACCTTCCACAATTTGTGTTGCAGGATTCTTCTTAAGAATATTTTTAAATTATTTTTTAAACATAAATAGACATGGGACAAAGAAAAAAGGGAATTATAAAAGTAAAACAAATACAGTACAGCCTGAACCATAGAATATTATCCCCTTAACGCCACCCACACCAACCCTCCCCTCAGACTCCTCCGGGCAAAACAACACAAACTACTGGTAACAAATAGTAAGAATTCATAGCACATTAAGAATTTATACTGAGAATTCATACCAGAAAGTAATCAACTAACATAGAACCACAAGATAAGAAAAGAAAGACAAAGGACAAGAAAACAAAACAAAACAAACAAATGAAAAAAAAAAAAAAAAGAAAAAAAAACACATGTAAGCATATGCATGTGCTGCAGGATTCTATACAAGCAGTGGTGCACGTCTTACCTGGTTCTTCAAATCAAGTTTGGGGCATGGGCGGCCCCCGTTGAAAGCTTTCTCCCTGAGCCACTTGGACCTGATCTTCAACCCACTGCCACAGGATGCACTGCAGATTGACCAGGCCGACCAGTCACTGAGTTTACAGTCTAGAGGGCAGGGGATATGGCAAACCTCCACCATGTAGCCTGAATTGAACATTGGCAGACAGGAGAGGGGGGGGCTGTGTCAGACTCGGTCAGCGGCTGTAGTGTGAATCATATTAATAATATCAGACAGACATACCACTGGCCTGTGCTCCGCCAGACCTTGGACTTGCTCACTGTGACACCAAGAGCTAATTATCTGACTAATGAGTGTCTCATTCCTACACTGTGCCAACACAGCATAGTGGAACTGATTGAGGGTTTTTACTCGATACAATGATTTTTTGTTTTCTACTCTTGTTTGTTCGCGGTCTCTGCTTAACTTAATTAGCATTAAAATGAGAAATGCAGATAACAAAGAGACTAACACCAACCTAAGAAATGCCGTTTACAATCTTACAATCTTATTTTGGATTCCGGCAAACAACTAATGTCTAGTCTACACACTGGAAAGTACTGAATGTTTTGCTTTTACTTAACTAAAAAGACAATTGATTAGGGTTCATCTGACCCAGATGATACATTAAAGGATTGTTTATTTGTCCTGTACAGATAATCAAGCTTTGCATAAAAATACTTGGGAATTTCAGTGATTCAATGCTTGATAATGCTAAAAACCTGTTTCACCAGGTTGGAGAAACATTCAACCTACCATTTACATGTTTACATTTTGTCATTTGGCAGATGCTTTTATTCAAAGTGACCTACGAGCGAGCCGAGACATTCAAGCAGCAGAGGACAGTGACTCAAAAGAGCCATGGTACAGATTCTCAAGGAGCTGACTAGGTACAAGTGCAAGTTTTTAATTATTATTAAAGTAAGAAATGACTGGAAGTAGACAAGTGAATAACGAATACCATAAACAAAAAAAAAATGCTAAAATGTTAAAGGGGCTCAAGTGTTGAGCTTAGAGGGATCGAAAATAGGGACGTCAACATAGCTAGTTAGCTACTAGTAACAAGGGTAAGGGCAACTCTATACTTTGTTGTTTGTTGACTAACTCTGTTAAATTGTCATATTTCTCTGATGAATTTGAAAAACGCTCCTAGCAACTGCTACTGCAGCTTCCTTGTCAACTGAAAATGACATCAGTGGGAGGAATACATCACTCACTACTGACTGATTAGGGCAAAACAACACAACTTGAAACTGGCTTATATAAACACAACATCAGGCTGTATGAATGAAGTGAAACGTTTCTGAGTTATCAGGCTACAGTGTTGTGGGGTTGTAAAGGGCCAACATGTTATAGCAGTGAAATTCCTCTTTCCTGCAATATTTGTGAGTCCTACCTGTGTCTGTACATAGCGTGGGGTTGACTGGGTTTCCCTGCTGGTCAATGCAGGCCACAGCTCTGTAGCGTAGACCTTGGCCACACTCCTTTACCTCCTGGTGGATCATCCAACTCTGCAGGGACCCTGGAGCTGAAGGATCAGGGAGGATGCAAGCAGACCAGTTCCCATAGGGTTGGGACAAAAACTCATCACAAGGACAAGCTTCTGTCTCCTCCAGTGGGTACAGCTCCTCATTCAGGCAATGCTCCTTCTTTTTACTGCGACCTAAGCATAAGATGGATGAAATGATTGAAAGGTTACTTTGCACTGGGTGGGTGATAAACAGTCTGAAACAGTATGAATTGGGCTTAAAGCCAATTTTCTCCCATGTTGGAATAGATGAATCAAAAGCTTTATGATTTAATTTAAACATCAGTTGATGTAGAGTCAAAGAACCAACATTTGAATGACAAAGAAAGAGCTCTGATCAAAATATTAATTAAAAATATAAATTACAATTCAGTAATTTTGTTCAATGCATTCTTAATCTTACAATGTCAGCAGGTCAGCAAACTAGAGCTATGAACTGAGTGTAAATTGTAATTGTGTATGATTGCAACTGTGAATGACAAGTCTACCCAGGCTTAAGGGCAACAAAGAATGTTATGTAAATTTTTTAACATCGTGCCGTTTCTATTATGGTGACAGGCTTGTTTTTAGCTGATAAGATCACCGTTGTAATTTCAGCTCGGAGAGTTGCTGGTTTGGAAATTTCCAACTTGGCTTACTTTTTCATTATTTTCACCCACATTTAATCCAAAACCCAGCTCAGTCGTCCAAACATAATTCTCTGTAGATGATGAAGACGAATTGTGTCACTGAATCTTATTCCACTAGTAGAGATGACAACTACATGTGAATATACAGTATATGTAGTTTTTATGACCAAAACATATTTCTAATTTGCTGTAACAAGCAACTCCTGATTAATATTCCAAACTATCAATGCTGCAGGGAAATACAAGTTATTATTATTATCTCTACCAGGCATAAGCCTGGAGAGGATCATGCGTTTGGTAGTGTGTGTGCATGTGTGTATCTATCCGCAGCTAATCTCACATACTCCTGGACTCATCAGCCTAATATTTTTTGTGCACATTTATGACTGTATGCCTTTGCCTTTGTTGTGGCTCAAAAACTGACTTCCATAGAAAAGTTTGGTCTCATCTTGAACCGGAGCATCTGCTGATAAATTCCATTCGCATTATGTTATGATCCACTAAAGTTAGGCACAATATGAGATATATAAATCCCCATTTCCGTTATCTTTATCACCATCTTGACTGTACCAGTGTTTTTACCCTATATTCATTCTGCAGTGGCAGTATTATGAGTGCCGCTACTAAAATTTCACACGATCATTAATATCAGTAACACCCTACATTATCGTGGAATTGTTTTGAGTCATCGACCAGTGCATCAAATCCCAGACTCCTCCCTCTCCTCATTCTTCAAAGGACATCTAAGTGAAAGCTACTGTTGTAAGAGTAGCATAGCTCCTTTAAGGAATAGGGCAGTGTGTAATCAGTTTGCGTAGCGAGTGTGCGGTTGAGCGAGTGTGAAAGAGCGAGTGGCAGAAAAATGACGGTGAATGCGAGCGGAGCAGAGGAAAAGGTTAGTAAGTTGTCAGTCAGGCAGTAAATGTACAGTACAGGCTACAGTGTGAGTTAATAAATGCTGCAGCTTCTCAAGACAAAGAAAAGTCTTGTCTGTTGTCTGTTTAGCCCAATCTAACAGAGCACTATTTATTGTAAAATATTTGAATGAAGCTGAATTTGCACAAAAAAAACAGACAAAAAACATTAAATCAAAATGTAACTTTAAACAGGCACATTTATAGCATAAATCTTTTCCACATCCCTTCCATCGCAGGTATAGTCAATTGAATGGCTCTTCCTAAATTTCAGGTTACATAAGATAAATTGTATCTATTGGGATTATCCATTGGTTCATGTTACTCAGCTCTTCCCTATAGTTTGACTTTATTTTCTTTAGAGGAAACTAACATAACAAATATTCTAAAGAGCCAATCAGTCAAAAATGTTCCATGACCAGTGGCAAGGAAGCACTTTCCCTGTGTGATGCATATACAGAAAGCACTTTGAATGACCCCCGGGGAATGATTAGTGCCATTTGCAGGCATATTAAACTTTAATTTTTCTCTTTATTTAGAAGCCTCATAAGGGAATTGTGCACACTTAATGTCTGTGTTATATCACAAGAGGGTTAGACCTGGGTAATTGTTAATATAGAAACAAAATAGAATGCACAATACAAATAAGATTATAGCTTTATTAAACCGAAACACAATTGCTATATTTTAAACTATTTGTATGTAATTTGTATGCAAATGCTCAATTTTGAGCCATGGTATATACAGACTTTGTGTTTTACCATGAGGACCAAAAACAGTGAAAACTGCTGCAGCTGAGAGAGGAAACACAGTAAGACAAGTTATTTTCCTTTAAAAATCTCTCCTTTTTTCTCCTGGTGCACATTTATTCCCTCTCTCTCTTTTTCATCCATGACTTATCACCAGCACACAGTGGTTGCTGTTTATTATTAATGACCAACAGTCCACAGTCTTTGATTCAAGGGGTTGACAATAGTGGAGAAATGAACAGACAATGGAGAGCTGCACAGACACTGTTATATCATTAGTCAGTGATGTTGAGCTCAGGAGTGATTTTGTGATTAAGTGCTGTAATTCTCTTTTTGGTATGTGCACTATTTCTTAGTCTGCCTAGTCTCATTTTATTTCCCTTAATAATCTCATATTTCCCCCACACTGCCTTTTGGCCTAACAGTACTGCAACAGAGTGAGAAGTTTTTTTTGTTTGTTTTTTCCCAAAACAAAACATGTCTTATGGCTGAGTTGCAATTGGATCTAATAAGGCTTCCTTCAGTGAAGAAATTGCAGCCAAGTTGTTTCTGTGAAATCAAAGGCCATTGTGACTATTCTGGAAAACATAATGTCATCATCAACCAATGAATATTAGAAAATGGACTGAGAAATGCACCATGGATTGACAGCAGTTGTTTTTGCAGCTACTGTTTCCCCCTTAAGATCTAATGTATGCCTCAAAACACCAGCTCCGAGGTCTAATGAAGGTAAAAATATATTTTTTGATATTTTTTTTGATATTATATATTTCAAGCTAAATACCTATATACCTATTATGGCTATTAGAACTAGACTTCCAATACAGTTTACTTCAGGGTTCATATAATTAGTCCCGTCCATTATATCTGATGAGTATTAATAGCGTGAGCAGGAATGTGACATAGCAGCTGAAAGGCGTGTGTTCCTCTCAGACTTACTTTTAATATCTGGACAAGTAACAGATATAACCTGTCAAGCTGTCCAACTGCTCAAAAATCTTTGTCATGATTGATTGTCCGCTTTCTTTTATTGAATAGTTTTACATCAGACAGATATGTTGTTCTGTTCTCAAGCTATAAATATCCTGCTATCATCAACCCATTAGTGTTACTATAGCACATTGTTCAAAAAAATGAAAGTGTTGCCATCACTGTCAATGCCTCTTCATGTTCATGTCAACACTAACCAAATAAAGCATTTGATAAGAGCATGAGCCCCGATGCAGGATTTGCATTCAGTTCATAGCATGTAACAGAAAGACAATCCAAGCTATACAACTGGATAGACTCGGCAGATAAAAGCATATCTTTGACATCTCTTTATATTTCACCATTTTGCAAAGGTGTTCAATTCAATTGTTCTATTTTGGTATTTCCATGGTTTTCTTGAGATGTCAAAATCTCAAAGTCTCAAAATGTCTCTGAAACATTTAAGATCATCATGAGTCACTAACACTGTCCTTTGAGTCATTGACTGGTGAAATTCTCTTAGGTTTCTTTTAGATTTTAGGATACAGTAAACTACACTAACATGAGCAACTAGAGGAAAAAAGAAAGCCAAAACTAAAATTGTAGACTTAATACAGTATTTTCTGTGATCCCACAATATTTTAACCCATGGCCACAGTGGCCAATTCTTTTGAGAAAAGATTTTCTAGTTGCTTTTATGACACCTAACTGAACACATGTTCACACCTCTTGTTTTACTTTTGTGATAAAACCATTGAAAGGTTTATCTGTGCAAAACATTTCAGTGGTTTTGAAGAATTTGAAAAATGTGTTCTTTGTGTTACATGGTCTGAAAACAAATAAGATATAACCTGCTGTATATGCAGTATAAGTAACAGCTGATATTATATTGTTTTTATGCTCATATCACTTAGGAATCGATTTTTTTCTTTTGTTGGTAGGTAAAATTAATCATGCTTGTCCCAAAAGAACAGAGCCAGTCAACACACTGTGCAACATACCCAAGTGTAAATTGCAGTCTTGGAAGAATGAGCAAATTACTATGTAATTGTCATGATTAAAATAAACACCTTGTTTCTGTACTGTCAAATAAAAGTTCTCACAAATTTCCTTGACCTGAACCAGTTGGAGAGAGAGCAAGACACACACATCTGTCACACACACAAACAGGACGCCTGGTGAATTAGTTGAACGCAGTTTGGCTAATCTTGCTATACTTGTGCACCCCTATTTGTTTCATGGATCCTGGTTGTCCTCTGCATCCTGTGTGCCCAGCGGGCTTTCCATCTGTTTCTGAAGTGGGTCTGGTTGCAAACATTCCTCACAGAGTGTGAACTCACTGCTGTCGCACTGCAATTCACCAACAATCTGTTCAATCTACACCACTGCTGGTGGTTGATTGAAAAGCGGCAACATTACTTCCCTTTAACATTACTGTCGATCGTACTACACCTGCCACAAACAATCTGCATTTAAATCTGCAATATCCATCTAACCAACTGCAATTCAATATACTGTAATTCCATTCAGTAATATCTCTCTATAAACGGAGAGATGTTGGATTCTGATTGCCTTCAAAGGCAGCTGGGATTCACAGGAAAAAGATGCATGCATGTAATCCAGTGTAATTTTAGCTCAGGCGACAGGTTGGACACCTCCAACCTCACGAACCCCCTCACCAAATGTGAGTTGGTTTGGTTGTGCTGTAAACGAATGGTTGCAGGACTGAAAGGATTTTGTTTTGAAAAAAATCTCTGCACACCTGAATGTGACAGAATCGGAGGAAGGTGCAACTCGAAAACAATGAGAAGAACTCCCACACACTGTCTCGCTTACTGCTGAAATATTATTTCATCACAATGCTTCGGTCTGTCTGACCTTCATCCAGTATATGGGCAGCATCACACCACTTCCATATAGTATATATACATAGGAGCTGCCTCAATCATCCAATCAGATGACTACAGAGATTGTTTTGATTGATGAGCACCTTGAACTAACACAAAGCATATGCATCACCAGTCAGAAAATAGCATTAAAAAGATTAGAAAGATACAAAACGACACAATATCTCTCAGAGGGTCAAAAAATAGAAAAGAACAAGTGAATTAAAAGCAAATATACTGATATATCATGAATCTTACAGTGTTATCAAACATATTAAATCTCTTCTCTCAAAAAGTCAAAAGGGAAGCTAAATTAGGGACAAAATTCTCAATTTGTCAAAAAACATTTTCATTGTCATTGTCATACATTAAACATCTACCTCCAAATAGCATTAAATAGTCACTGGTCAAGGATGTACAATCATATAAATAAATAGCATAATTAAGGGCATGAAAGCCAATTCACAAGTGAATCTATACAGTAACATTAATATAATTTAAATAGTAAAAGAAACTTTATAGAGGCTTAAATAGACTTAATCAATGCATATATATTATTCAAAAAACACTGAGGGATTGTTGCAGAACAAGGAAGACTAATTTATGATGTTTTGTTGACACCCAGCTCCAGGTATTTGTCTAATAAATATAGCATTCCACGTGACTGACCTTTTAGAAAAATATTCAAATCAGAAACAAGTTATAACATTACATTAAGTAGAAGTTCATCGTTCAGTCCCTTGGGAGGCAGGGTCGGTAAAGTGAATATCCAGAAAGGACTGAAAGGATTACCACTTTAATGCTCCATTAGCAGCCATAAAACTATGCAGTCTTCTTCCAAATGTGTAGCCTACTGAAAAGCGTGCAAATGTGGAGTGAGTGCTGAGTGAATTAGTTTATTTGTGAAATTCAAGGCCACGGATGAATTAGTCTGAGAAAGACGTCAATAGATAGACAATAGATGATTGATCTCTCCGTCAATGAAATGACAACATGAACCTTTCCACCACTTTGATTGGATGAATGCACCACACCCTTGGTTGCTCTTGGTATGATTTCAACTTTCAAACTAAAAAACACTGTTGATGCAGAATTGTGTTTCATTTTTCATCTGCAAAGCCTGCTAGTTTTAATAGGTGGCAATTAGGCTTGGAAGACACATTATCACCTTAATGTTTAATGATTGGCTGATACATGTCTGGCCAGGCTAAACTGATTCCTGAGTATTTGTTTCTGGATTTAAATCTTGGGTGAAAATTGGGTACACAAGATGTTTGGCTGTGTAAGGCTACTAACCAACAGAACCAAACATGTTTCAGTGCAGTAGATTTTACTGTGGAGCATGGCATGCTTTATATTTGCCACATACAGTCTCTAATTCTACAAGTGTGTTTTGTGTTCATGCAAACAATTGCCAATACAATATCTATGGCTCACAAAATGAAATCATTCAACCTCAGAACAAGTCTATCTACTGTATTGCACTCCACTATTACTGTAACATAATGCCTGATAATAATCCAGGGACCCTGAAATAGGTGTATAATGAATTCTATAGAAATCCTCCCCCTACACTCCAGCCTAGTGCTACACGCTCTGTTGGTATAACAGATTTTCTTTGTCACCCTTCTTGGGAGTTTGAGTGGATTTCTGTGGAAAGGATTTAAATCAATCGATTAGTCAATCGATCATTATTAATATGGCACATTCAATGAAATGAAATCAAATGTGAGTCAAAAGTAATATTAGCTTGACAATGAAATAAAATGATAAAATAACAATGTAATATCATATGATTTAATAGTGGAAACAAAGTTACATAGCATCCATAAAGTAGAGATACCATAAGACCAAAGCTAAAACCGAACCATAAAAAAACCCCAATAAATTATATTCCACGTATCAAATTGACCATTTAAAATATAGTATTTCTATAAAAGGCCAAGCTAAAAGCTACACGAGTACTTAAAAGCTTACTTTGACAAAGAAGAGAATTTGAACAGTTTTGAATGGCTCAGTAACAAAGCTTTATAGTGTAGCTAAACCATTTATCTGCAGTTACACACACAAGCTCTGCTCTCTGATGTGTGTTTGAAATAATTTACAGAACTTAACATTTGAATAGCCCTACAATGGTCAAAATGCAGCTTGAGAAAGAAATAAGCTACAACTTGATACTTGTCAATAAAGCAATGGGAAAAACATTTTTCCTTCTATAATTTTCTGAACATTTTTGCCACCAAAGTCAAGTCGTCATTCATTCTGACAGGGGACTCATTCAGATTACAGCAGCATCTGCATAAATGTGTATCATTTAAACATCAATAAATCATTACCCATTAACGCTGAGACATTAGTATAATTAATATAAACAAACCAGAAGACTGTCATCCTCTATACTGTTTTTTTCAGTGCAAACAGAGCTAAAGTTCAGAGAGTCTCTTTAAACCTTGCATTAAAATGCTTCTCATATCCAGATTGTATCTACATATGATTTAACCTGATTACATTCACACCTGGTATTAATATGTGTCTCCAGTGTCTACACTGAGGTGGTTTGGCCGACTGGATCACAATCAGTCCTCAATGCGTCTTGGGTGCATTTACACCTGTAATTTCATGTGGTCAAGCATTATCCGATTGCAATTTAGAACAATAGGAACAAACATTGTTAACTGAAATTGAGATCTTAATTTTGTGTTTTGCTGATATGGGAAAGAGGCTTTCAATCTTCTCTAATATGGTGTCATTTATTTATTGTAAGTATATTAGTGTATCAGTATCAGTTAAAGTAGACTTCACTTACTGTGGTGGAGTCACAGATTTTGATATATTTGAAGGCATGCATTCAGCAACAAGCATGTGGCATGCACATTTGACCACTCTACCACCGGGTACAATACAAATTCATTCTCTTAACTTCTTATACTCTGCAGGGTGACGAGGGGGCTTGAATTTATTTATTTATTTATTATTTCCTGGACAGGTCAGCAGTGTATCGGTAGACAGACACACGCAGGCAGACAAACATATTCACACCTATGGGTAGTCTAATCAATTCACACAACCGAGAGGAAGCCCACACGGGAAGAACATGCAAATTCCACACAGAAAGGCCACAGCTGGCCTGAAAACTCAAATTCATTATAATCCTGCTCTGAGGTGATGGTGCTAACTACTATATATGCACCCATTCATGCCAGTGGGTCAATTTACTGTCTAATTCATGTTTCACATACAGTATTTTGGAAAACCAGTTAAATACGCAAAGCAAACAATCACACAGGCTTCTCAGTGGGAAATTTAAGGGCAGAGGTGTAATATCATAAAACCTTGTGAAGTGTCGTCCAACAGTTTGTGTGTGTGTGTGTGTGGTATGAGGAGGGCGTGGCGGGGTGTCAGCAGCTGACAAAACAGTAAACACTAACTGAGTGCTGAGGCGTGGTTGCTCATTTTAGGTCTTTCTCCTTTCAAGCCTTCAATTTGTTTTGTTTTGTAAACACACCTTTGCTATGGCCAATAAGTGAAGGTTGTCAAATTATGACAATGAATTATACAAACAAAACTTAAGGAATGCCTGTCACAATGTGCTTTATGCAAATTGAAGAATAATATGTTGTGTACTCTTTAATAGGGCTTTTTATAACATTTACAATACAATGTTCTCAGACATATGCTGACTTTAGTAGATGGATTTTTTTTTAAATGTTCTTCTTCATCTCTAGAAAATCAAAGAAACATGCACTACAACATTTGGTTAAACTGCTGAATAGCCTTTTAGACCTTCAGAATGACTTTCAATTTTGACAATAAAAAAAATACTGTAATGGCTCAAGAAAGCTTTTTAGCATACAGTAGCTGTACTTTCTAAGCAGAAGCCTTGGTCTGCTGTCAACTTCCTTAACGACGTACTAGACCTCAAAACCCACAGTAGATTCGCTTCCCATCAACTTACCTGAAAAAGAAATTCAACTAAGTGTTGAAGTTGGCAAAAAGGAGCTGAAATACTGCATATGTACACACTCTTTCCAAATAAAACCACCACTGAGCTGAGGCTTCATGTGTTGGATTCTAAGAGCATTATAGAAGGAGACAGGGTATGTTTACTACAACCCCTCTGGCATCGGATCAAATATTCATGAAGACAAATAGTATCCAGCCTGGTCTGCAACCATGGCATGTAATTCAGATTTTGCTATCTGCACTGAAAAAAGGGACTACAAGCTGTGAGAGACCTAATTTAGACCTGATGTAACACTACAGGGACAGTAGAAAGTTACAGTTATAGAACCAGCACAAGAAAAGATGTTGGACTGGGTTGTGGTGTCAAAGCACAGGGACTTTTCCGCACAAGACTACGCTTCAATGACAACAACCCTGAAGATCAGGGAATGTCTTCACGTTCCTTTTGTAATGAGTCTACGAGGTGACTTCTTTATGTTTCCAATTATGCTCCATTTATTATGTTTGAAACCCTCATGCTACAAGGTCCTATATTTGTGCGCTGACACTTGCTGGTGGAGATAAAGAGCAAAATAAACAACAACCAATTTGCAGAAATAAGTGCTCTTAACTAATAGGAGAGTAGAATACAGTAGAATTCAAGTATACAGCTTTTCCAACAGATGTAAAAATGCTTACCTTGCGAGGCAGCTGGACTCGCGAGATCGCGACATCACAAGACCATGCAAGAATCCATCTTGTCTGGCTTCAAGTTATGCGCTTGTGTCCAAACCACCGGTGGTTCGGACCAATCAGCGTTGCAAATCCAGCTGCCTCGCGAGGTAAGACAGTGATAAACGGTGATAGACAGATGGTTCATCCAATTTACCTGCCAAGTATTTTTGAACAGTTTCCATGGTCGACTTCTCAGATGGTTCTGTGTAACAAACCATCTGGCGCGTCAGGTTATAAATTGCGTGACCTAAACAGAGAATCCATCCTCTACTGGTAAGGATAAAATTGTTGCCCTGAATGACATTTGTGTCTCTCAACCTGTGAATAAGAGTAAAGCCTTTACCTGTGAGTGAGCGCTTGCGACTTCGGGAGCTGCCACATCCAGCGCATTCAGAGAACTTGGACCATGCAGTTAGAGTGCAGTCATCCTTGCAAGCCACCCGGCACTCTCTGATCTGAGGGGGTAAAGGGTCAGCCCATCTCAGGCACTCTGTCATATTGGCTGACTCACCGTCCTCCCCAACACAACTGACTCCTGCAAACACAGGGGGATGTAAGAAGGTTACTCCAATTATATGAGCAATCCACAGATACCAGATAGCACCTCACTGAGTTAACAGTCAGTCATTGGTATTGTTTTAAAGCTCCCTACAGATATTTCACAGTCTACTGCAAACCAGTCATTCCTAAAATCAGACATACAAGATAATGTTTTGTTTGGTTGAATGAGCACTGAAGGAAAGGACTTCCACAGTCCTGTCATAGTGCAAGTCATAGCTATAAAGAATATTTCTGTGCAGCTTTAATGTTAAGATCTACTGAAATGCTAATGCAACCTTCAAGCACAACACCTTTATCAGACGTCTTTAGATAACTATGATTTATTGAATAAAAACAAGGCATTTGTAATGACACATTAATATGAAAGATAAATACTTTTGACAGAATGATGTATATGGTATCTAATCAGTAGTATTAAAGTATCAATATCTGATCCAAAATGAATAAAGACATCACAACCCAGTACTGTAGCTGCAATATGTGCCTCTGTGTGCAAAAAAATCATTATTTTTTTCTTTTACTACACACCCGATGTAGCACTTAATTAACTGGAAGCAGAATTTCACAGTGGAAAACACCCCTGAACAAGTTTTTGCAATTCTTTCATATCTCTTAAAGCAAAATGAAAACTGTCAAAGACGTAAGTTCATACTTTGTCAGAAAAGACAGAGCTGGATGTAATTAAGGCAAGATCAATATGAGAGGTACATCTGAATCACTCCGCCCACCTAAAAAACAAAACAAAACAAAACAAAACAAAAAACTTAACTGTGCATCTCATATTTTACAAAAACAAATAATCCCCCAAGAATGATGCACAGCCCAGGGCTAATCAGCAGCAAGCTGATTAATCGCTCTATGTTTTGTTGAATATCTTTTCAAAGTTGGAAATGTTGACCTTCTGTTTTCCCAACATGGATGTTGAGTCTTATGGTGTCTTCATAAGGCCAAGCAATTTATGAAAATGCTGACACACATTGCAGATGCATTATTCAGTTGTTTGTCAGACCACTTGTCTGAGACATGACATGGGAGGTTATGCTTGACAGACAGATGGCTGGGTGCAGCATAATTCATAGATTATCATGTTATAAAACCGAAACTGTTTGTATTGCCAAATATCCTGGTATAATAAGAACAATGCATTAAACACAAGCAGCTATGCTAATGAGGGTTAAGTTAAACCGTGAATCAATAAGCAAATATTTATATGCCCACACAGACGTCTTAAGAGCATACATATTTTAAAGCAAGAAGTGATCACATGTCACAGAAATCCTCATTAGTATGCAAATATATGCAGCAAGGTGCTCCAAATTTTAATCACCTTCTCTACAGAGGGAAGCTGTACGGAAGGAGGAAATTAACTATTCTTCAGTTATGGTTTTTAAGAGAACATGTTTACACACCACGTAACAAATTTTCTCGCATACCATGTGTAGTAACAAGTCTGACAAAAATGCTATTCAGAATTGCTTGCAGAATATGAGTAGAGACAATAATGTTGTGAATCAAGTGGCACACTTAATGTAATTAAAACACAAAAAAATCAGCAGACCTACAAGGTGGGAAAAGAGTAATTCCCCTAATTTCCAACACTGACATTTCAGTGTTTTATGGGAAATATCATCCAGTGAGTGTCAAAAAACTGGCTCAATCCTGGCTACGAGGGAAATAACCTAAAGGCGGAAACCCCAAAGTACTAATTAAAAAAACGTGGGTTGTTGTTTTTTTTAAAGAAATTAAATTGAAATGAAGAACAAACAGTGAGGTGTGAGGACATGCTGCCCCTGCAGAGAGTGAAAGAGAGAGAGAGAGATGGAGGAAGGGACTTTTTTAGCTTTGTGAGGTGTCACTGATTTCCCAAGAGTGGGTAACTGGACTGTAGTCTCCTCAAACAAGGAATAAGAGCGCACTACACTACACAGGACATAAAATTGCCCAAATATAGTTTTCTCTCATGGACATGGATTTAAGTGAAGCGATATTACCAGGGAACTCCTACCCCCAACACCTCAGTGTCTTTGAAGATTCACAGATCTACAAACATGCCTTTAATCCATTTCATTGATTTCTGTTTGACTTTTAAATTTTGCCCTCTGACAAAAACTGTTGGGTTTCTATATGTCTGCTGAGAGTGAGTGGGATGGTCATTTACACACAAAGCCTCTATAACGGCATTACAAGGGAGAGTATAGCTCTTATTAAAGCAAATTTATGAAACATTTACAGTCACAGTTATGAAAAATGTTTTTCTTTTTGTGATGTATGTGGTTTAGGTCAAACAGTAATTATATTATGATACAGGTTCAAAGATTAATATTATTTTTTATAATACACAGCTGCTACAGTATTAGTCTAATTAGCACCACTGTGGCAATAACTATATGTCCCTGTCGGCATTTAGTTGACCTCAAATGGCCCTCTCTTTCTACCCAAGCTACACCACCAGTGACAACCCCATCCTATCATTCCCAGTGTCTTTTATTGGGAGAGTCCAACACTGCAAGTACTGACATTCTGATTTTGAACTGGGAGCCATCCATTTTTAACATAATTATTTCAGCCTCTGGTAGCTGAAGCCCATTTATGTGGCCTTTCACATCATCTCCTCACACAAATGTTAAGAATTTTTGTCACGGTATCTCCGCCACTGACAGGGATCATCTTTAATTATACTGTTACTTAGAAAGGTGAACAACTTTGAGGACCAGCTAAAAGGACACACTTTGAAAAGCCTTGTCACTCTCCAGGTTTTTAAAACCTTTTCCAGGGTAATGTTGTAGACTTTGACATAAAAGGGCATCCTTATTCAATCATATTTAATCAAGTTTCTTTCTATTGATAGCTTTTATCAACCCACCCCAGAGCCTGTTACATTTTCTATCATTATGTTTAATACTAGTTCTTCTATCTGCATAAAACCCCTCCCATCAAATTTAATCTTCATGCTAATTCAGTCATACTACTTTGTATAATGTTCTTCTATGTGATGCCTTGTGAAGAGTAATGTGGATTGGGTTCATCGTGCCTATTAAGTCATAGTTTTCCTGCAGCAAAAGATCCTCAGCATGACTCATTTCTCAAAACAGTTCCAGTTCTACTCAAGCGAGGATATAACATATCCAGCTGGTTTTAAGCCACAAGTTGGCTGAATTTGGACAATGTACTGTATTTGGTGTGAATTCCATCAGCTTGATGCACACTCCAGGCCTTTTCTCCTATTCAGTCTCCCATTCAGTAAAAAATGTCCTTTTTGTCAAGGTTAGGATTCATCTCCTCAAATCTCGTCTTATTTAGTAATGCCTCTAATCTCTGACCCCCTACATGTCAGGTCAGTATATGTACTACAGCTGCCACGTCATTCTACACTTAGTCAGACATTAGCATTCATTTAACAGGCAGCCTTGCATCTGACCAGGATGGGGTCAGACAGACACTGAAATGGGAGGAAGCATTTATTCAAGCCAAGGGCATATTGGCTGTGTGAACCACAAAAACAACCTTACAGTACTTGGCTGAGCCTGCAATCTGACTGGTCCTGACTGAGCAGAAAGTCCCTGGTTGGTATTTGAACTATTAATCTGGGAAGCAGTTAAAGTTTCTTCTTATCTTACTAACCATCTAACAGTTTCCCAGGGTTCTACAGTATTTCTACCAAAACTTACAAATTTCAACTAAATCTCCTGTAATTCCACCAGGAAAGGCAGTCTGGCAACCAAAATTATGCTCACTACAATGAAAACAAGAAGGTTCCCACAGTAGTAGGAATGCTGTCCTTCATCTGTATTTTTCAGATATTAAGGTGTGGCATGAATACAAATAAAGTCATTGGAAAGATTAAAACTTAGAACAGATGCAGATACACACTAGCAGAGGCAAATGTGGATTTATCTGAAGCTGTATGACTCCATGAATGTACTGAGACAGAGGCAGCATGGAGAGGCTCTCACAGAATGAAAGAGAAACTGAGTTTCTAGTAAGTTCTAAAATCAGCCTGCCTTAGCTGTAACACACAGTCTATGGTTGTTGTCAAATAATAACAATAATAATAATCTTTATTTGTATAGCACCTTTCATACAAGAAATGCAGCTCAAAGTGCTTTACAATAAAGAAATTACATGCACCGAGTGCATGTACATAAAAATGGGAATAAGATGGAAAATAAAATAAAACCCACTTGGTAATAAAAATAAGATAAAAATAAAGATGAAAATAGAATATATAGAATTCATACGATGGAAAATAAAACCCTGAATAATAATAATAAAATAAAAATAAAGTTAAAAAATAGAATACATAGAATGTATAAAATCAAGTAAAATACAACATTTTAAAAGAAATGCAGCAGTGCATAAGTTTGAAGCAAAGTGCAAAAAAATAATTTCTAGCTGTATCAGAAAAATAAATCATAGCTAGTTAAAGGCTAAAGTGAAGAGATGAGTTTTTAACTTTCTTTTAAAAATATGATGTCATCTTTCTCAGACACATGATCTCAAAGACTGACATGAAACTTTCTCCCTATTGATGTATGTTTTGAACCAGTTCAACACAAAGTTAGAAAGATGATTGATTAGGATATCATGGTCAATCATATCCAACGCTGCGCTTAGGTCTAAGAGGATAAGAATTGAGAGCTTATTTTCACCAGAGTTTAGTCTGAGGTTGCTGATTATTTTAGTAAGAGCTGTTTCAGTGCTGTGGTATGTTCTAAAGCCTGACTGAAATTCCTCCAGGATATTGTTTTCTTTAAGAAAGGAGTTTATTTGCACTTAAACTATCTTAGTATTTTATCTTAGTATTTTACAAATGAATGGAGGGTTGGATATTAGCCAATAGCTGGTCAGCGCATTACCATCTAGGTTGGGTTTCTTTAGTAAGGGTTTTACAACAGCTGTTTTGATGGCATCTGGTAAGATATCTGTTTGAAGAGATGTATTTATTATCTTCAGGTCAAACACTGTCAAAAATGCTGTAGGTACAGGGTCAACACAAGGTGCAGGAGTTACATTCAGTGACAGCTTTGCAAAGCTCAGTTAATGTAATACCGGTGAATTTTCTCATGGTTACATCATTTTTAGCTGGTCAATAGTGGAGAATAATATTCTAGAGTTCTCAGCATTCTCTGTAATAAACTTGGAAAAGTAATCTTTTCTTGCCAGATGTATTGCTTTGTTATAGACAGTCATGGCTTCAGTGAACTGTGAGCCTAGTTTTCCTCAATTTTCTTTCAGCCACCAGACAGATTCTCTTAATCTCATTAACACTGTTATTGTTTAACCATAGGGAGATTATGTCAGTCGACCTCTTTTTAAACATTAGTGGAGCAGCAGTATTTAAAGCAGATGACAAGGTATTGTTGAAATTTTCAACCATGTCATTTAGAGAGCAGTCATAACTGTATGGCTCAAATGATCTCATATGAAATGATCTTGAGCCTCATCATCTAGGAATCTCTTTTGCACCAAAAATTCCCTTTTAGTCTTGGATAAGATTAGGTTGGCATCAAAAAGCACACAGTGATGGTCAGAAATGGGTCATTCAAATACTGAAACATTATCAGTGTTTAACCCTGTTTGTTATTACCAAGTCTAGAGTGTTACCATGCTGATGAGTGGCTTCATTTACACCTTGGGTGAGTTCAAATCTGTGCAGTAAATTCACAAGCTCCATAGCTTTGGAGTCATTCTTTTTATTGATAGGAATATTCAGGTCTCCATTCAGGATTAATCTATCATATCTAGTGATACCAAGTGAAATCAGCTCTGAGAATTCCTGTAGAAATAGTGATGAATATTTTGGTGGCTGATATAATGTAATGATGAGCACTGATAATTCTGCTTTGAGCTCAAGAGCAAGATATTGAAATGATGTAAATTCACAGAGATTAATGTCATTACACACAAACTGTGTATAGACAATGCCTGCAATCCCTCCTCCTTTCCTGTTTTGTCTGACTGATAAAAAATTATACTTTGGAGGACAAGGCTCTATCAGTGTTACTATATCAGTAGTGCTGTTTAGCCAGGTCTTAACTAAAAACATACAATGCAAATTCATTTAAATTAATCAGATCATTAACCAAAAAGGATTTGTTAGCCAATGATCTGACATTAAAAAGAGCTCATTTCAGCTATAGGGATTCTGTAATAGGAAAGGAGATAGGTTGTGGCTATGATGTGTTGGATCATGCCACCGGCTGTTTTAAAATCCCCAGCATGTTTAAGGAAACAGCATGGGGTCTGTCTCATCTCCGATAGACAGCTGAGTAATGATGTCTGTGGTTATTGCTGTTTCATCAATTTGACTAAGCTTCAGTGTTGCAGCTTTAACTCCTTGACTGGTGAGTGTGGTGGTGGTGTGGGGTGGTGGTGTGGGGTGGGGGGATGGGGGGGGGGGTCGTTGGGTCCCTGATTGGGACAGAAACATCCTCTGAATGCCTTGGCTGTCTGCCTATGTGCGCTGTCCTTCGTGCTTATCCACACATTCTTGTTTGGGTATGGCATCCCAAGGGCATGACGTAGGTTGGCACTGAGTAGTCTGGATCCAGTGATATTTGGATGAACCCCATCAGGTTTAAAGTGTTTTTTACAGTTCCAAAAGATATTGAAATTGTCAATAAACTGTATCCCATGGGTGAGGCACGCCAATGTCAGCCATGTATTCAGGCCAAGGAGTCTGCTAAAAGATTTGATTCCTTTCCCCAAAGTTGGAATGGGGCCTGAGATGAATACATGTTGCAACTGAGGATCTCAGAGCCAGTTTTCCTTCACAGAACGTCAAAAGACCCAGTGTGGATAATAATCCTCATATTACTTGTGTACAGAGGATAACTGGCAACAGCCCTGTTAGACATAGGTAGGTTTTCAGTCTTTACCATTCTTACGTCTTATGTCAAGTCAAGTCAATTTTATTTATATTGTGCCAAATCATAACAGAAAGTATGGCAATAATAATAATTATTAGCATTTTATTTAATAATAAAAATAATAATAATAATAATGATAATTGTAGCAGTGAGTGTTGAGCAGGATCATGGGGACAGTGGGTGGCTTGCAATTACAGATCCAGATTCTACATGCTTGGTTATAGAGTCCCCAGTCAGAATAGTATCTGGCTTATCAGGTGTGGAGTTAGCATGTAGTTATGTTTCTTCTAGCCCTCTGCCTAGCAGTGGTTTTGGGGATATTGGGTTCTAGTGGTGTAATTAACTTCCCTGAGTTCAACGTAGATAGTTATCATTTCGTTTAGAGTCAGTTTGTACTTGTTTTGCAATGAGAGTGGAGTGAGTTTTGGCGCTCTCTTATTTTATTTCTTGCTGGATTTGCCTCTGCAGTGGACGATGTCAGTCCTGGCTGGAGTTGATGCTTTCGGCCTCGCGCCGGTGCTGTGCTAGTAAGAAGGGTCATTAGGGAAGGCTGGTTTGGTAGCCTCCACAGCTAATCCAGTGGTGTTACGACACATCCAGGGGAACGTGTCAGCCAAGTCCGTGACAGGATGCTCTACATTTAATGTAATCCCATGTATAAAAATCTGTGTCTGTCTTATAGCCTTTGGTGGCTCAGACACCTTGTACAGTAGCTACTATAGAGTCAATATATATAGTATATATAGTATATCAGTTGCTCACACTCCATGCAGCTCATTGATTTTGCTGGGTTTGGAGACATAGCTTTTAGGTGGTCTTTTGCTGGTCAGAGAAGCTTTGTATGCTAGGCTAGCAGCTAAGTCTGTGCCAGGGCTCTGAAACTTTCCCGTGTCCCGAAAGTAAGTGGTACTCCAATGTGGCAATATTTGATTAATAACAGTTAATCTCAATGCTGTGTGTCATCCATATCTCTCTACTAAAGGAAGGAATATGTCTGTCCGTCTGTCTGTATGTATGTCCTTTGCATATCTCGAGAACCGTTCATCCGATCTACTTCACACTTGGCGGGTGCATTGCTGGAGACCCAAGGACGTGCAGTGTGCAATTTGGACACACAACACAATCAATATCAATAATCTTCGAATAAACAAGTGATCAGTGAGCCCCGCCCTGCTGCTGCAGAGCAGGGCAGGGCGGGGCTCCTGGACTCTATAACTGCATGTCACGACATGAGCACAGGCAGAGATCAGAGCTGTATAAACCTGCCAAGATAGAGAGGAGGGGAGGTCATCTCTCTTCATTTGATAATGATAAAAGTTAGTTTTTTTGTCGGCTTTCCGACTCATTTTAAAAAAGAGAGAGACGGCGAGCAAGCTGAGAGCACTAGCAAGAGTCAGAGAGACAGTGCTGGTGAGGAGAAACAGTGGTGGAAAGCTTTGAGAGAGAGAAAGAGCATGAATGACAGAAATACAAAGTTATTTTCTGATTGTTACACAGTGGATACATTCTAAAGCACAAAAAAACAACCATCAAACACTCAACAGGTGATTTACTGTGGAAACAGATGATCTTAGTTTCTGTTTCATTTTCCTCCTCTGCATTTCTCCTTTTCATTCATTCATTACATCCAACTAATGCAGCAGTAAATACAAAGAACAGGACAAATCTGTTATTTTTTCCTTATGTGTGAATGCTGTGTTTCAAGCACAGCAGCTGAGCAACGTGATTAATATAAATATTAACATTGTTCTTAAAAATTTCATGCCAATAAAGCCAACTGAATTGAAAAGAGAGAGAGAGAGAGAGAGAGGAGAGAGAGAGCAGTGGAAAGCTTTCTCTGAAACAGAAAGCCTGTGAATGATGTTTTCACATCACCTTAAGTATCAACTCAGTTTGAGAAGTTTTTTGTTTTCACATGGCATGCTCTAAAAAAGTACACAGCGAAAACAGAGCTTTTAATCAAAAATGGACAGACTCTTAGGCTACTTCCCATGGGCAGTTCAAAACCAGTATGTCTCATATAAGCACAAATCTTTTGAGCAAATATACCCACTCAAATGATCCGAACTGTAGCCACAGATATAAACAATCTAAGAGCCCAATATGATCCATCCACTTTATTTTAGGATGCACATTTTTTTCAAAAGCTCTCTGTTAGAAAAGATTCACTATTACAGTACTTAACATCTGTGTATAATAGAATGTTAGTGTCCTTCAGGTTGTTGGTACTCATTCACACCTTACATCAACAGTATTAATTTTTATATGCGTTGAAGCAGCAATACTGGAGGCCAAGCAATCGACCCGTTCTGAACAGGCATGTTTTGAACAGGCATGTTTTGCACAGGCACTGCACTAGTACTTTCAATTGGAGATCCACCCAAAATGATAAATGTCAGCTGTTGTTTACCCAGGCAAGCCACATGACGCCTGGGTTTACTCTGTGTCTGAATGGAAGATGAGATGTAACCAGAACAGTGAGACGGGACAGACAGAACAGTCAGAAAGGAAACACTTACGCTGGCTGTTTGTGGCTATAAAACAGACAGACCTCATTACAGCCCAGAAAGCAGGGCCAAGTCTTTACCATGTAACACTTTATGCTGAGTTAACATGTGGTTGATATATGGCTAAAGATCATAAGGCTGAAAGTATACTTAACTCCTTTATCTTAATTTCTTTACAAATATTTGTACACATGTTAATGTATAGTAATTATTATTTGTAAATGTTTGATTCACATAATAACTAATCTACTACTCATTTACACATTTGTTGATTTGTAGATAAGTGTGACTTAGTGTGACAAAACAATACAGTATAAGAAATGTTTTGTAAATTATTAACTGATGTAGTACATACTTTATTAATGATCATTTTATTACCAACTATGTTTTATAATGAATTACAACCAGTCTGTGATGGATGTTTCCTTAAATGAACGAGAGCCTGCTGTGACAATACTGTTGAAAAAACCATCATTCTCCAAAGTCTTGCTGTCAGACAGGTTACCACTCTGGTTGGTCAGCCTAATTATTCAGCAAGCATATGCTGGTGAAGCAAGTCTATTTGCACAGCAAGACTCTGATTGCATCTATTACTCAGGAGGTTTATTTCACACCGCTGTTAACTACACCTGCGCATGTAGTGCCACAAACTGTTTAAAATTAAAACTGTGTGGATGCATGGAGGGTTTCTGCAGGACACTGTTTATGTCGTGCAAAGCTTGCTAAATTTGCTTAGGCCTTATACTGTGGGAGGGAAATAACCCTAAAAGCAACTATTTACCCCATTTACACAAATAGCTTTAAGGCCATGCAAAAACCTTCAAGAATACACTCCCTGATTTTAAACATCCCTACATTTCCTCTGAGGTAACAAGTAGTTTCAGAACATAATCAGTAACTTAAAAGGAAATTTGATGATTGGAGGGGTTTGTCAAGCACTATAACAAATTCATGGAGGATATTCTCATTTAAAAAGAATGCCAATGAACCAAAGTAACGTGGTAAAGGCAGAAAATAAACTTATATATAACATTTGTTCATATATTAAGTTTAAACACTCACTACAAGATACTACTGAAAAAGAATGCAGGGGAACAGGTGGGAACTGGCCTTTATTTTGCATTGGATGAATGTCTGACACGATAATGCTGCACAACCCGCTTGTTTATATTCGGTTTCTCAATGGAGAGAAATATTTTTAAGTAGACTAAGGCTAGTCTACTTAGTAGACTAAGTATATGGAAAATAAAAGTATAAGTAGTATAATATGCAATTGTACTTAAATGTACTGTATGTTGAGACCACTATTAGATGGAAAGTGCATACTGTTCCAAAGTAGTTATGTGAATACAATAATAGGAAATAAAGCTACATCTTCATAATATAATCAGAACTATTATTACCTGAATCAGATTGCATTATACTTTATGCAGAGTAGAAGTGAATGATATTATAGAGGGAGCTCTGGTAAGGCAATGCAGCATCTTTATGTCCTTGAAATAAAATAATTGAGGAACCCATGCTTTCTTTTATATGCCCTCAGTGTTTCTATGCCTCTATTCCCAATTATTGTGTCCTAATTATGCAATCTGATACTTATCTGTCATTTTCATTAAATTGCTTCAGTCATCCACTCAGTGAAAGTAATGTTAACTATGGATAAATTCTTTGTTGCCTAAAATCTATTTACTGTCTGCATTTCTGCTGTCTGCAAATTCCAAACTCATACTCAAGTTTTTGAAATGTCACAGGTATTTAACTTAGGCATTTTCTAATTATATTCAAAGAGGAAGCTGTAAAGGTCAATGAGGCTTGCTCTTAACCTGGGAACACTACATACACTTTTCCCATCCCCACTGAAAAGTCATAGAAATTCACTTGAGAAATGTCAGTCAATTATAATGCCAGGTAGAAGACAGCAACAGTGAGAGCAGAAATGTTAGAAAGTTCTGAGGGCATTACAGTTAGCCACTGAAAACTTCACTTGACTCATATCAGTAAATTAGACAGAACAGGCAGTTTTTGGGATTTATCGGGACGCTTGTGCTCCTCTAAACGAGTCTGAAATGATCCAATTAACACTCTGGCTTTCTAACGATTTGGGCCAGTGGCAGTCATTTTCACAACTCCACTCAGAGAAATGCACTTCTTCATGAAGGACAAGCGAATCTGCACAGTTCAGAAAACCTACAACACAACACATATACACGCTCACAGAGCACAATCAATTAGGGATGGCATTCACTGGTTAGGTCACTATAGATATGTTTATACAATGATACAGGTAATTCTGCAATATGGGACACACTGCAGACAATTATCAATACCACACCATGATACATTGTGTAACTAAAAGGAAAATATCCCCCTGATGGTAAAATATTTCAGCAGGAATCACATCATGCACAACAGTACGGAGAGGCATCAATTTCACACAAAATTTTACAGACAACTTAGGTAAAACCCAAACAGTGCCTCCATTTAAATGTCTTATAGCCAAAAGGCTGCCATCACCAGCTAGCTCCAGAGTTAAAATATCAGGAGTAAAGGAAGAAGAAATGTCTCAATTCTTTTAAATCTGTGTTTAACAGAAAACTTAAATGACTACAAAAATACCAAAATTATACTTTATAAAGAGCAATAGTCAGTATATGAATAACATATTCAAAGGAAGATACAGGAGCCAGTCTATCACCAACAGATATCAAGGGAACAAACTGTACCAGTATATTGCCACATGCCACAGCATTTATAGCCTAAGTTAGTTGCATCCTCATCACAATGTATTGCTATATATTATTTGTCCTATCCTAATAATCAATACTATTCACATAGAGAACATTATACAATAACTGCAAAATAAATGCACAAAAACAAAGTGATGATTTACAAATGTAAATCCAGCGCACCTTATGTACAAAACCATTTGTTAGCAAATTTGTATAAATATTTTTTTCTCTATTTTAGTGGAGCCAAGGTTCACTTAAAACATCAAATGAAAAAGTTCATGGCTTTGCTCTTATTGCGTTACATTATTAATAGATTGTGTTGTGAGTGTGTGAGTGAGATAGTGCTGTGTTTAATTGTTAATTTGTGGAAAATAAATTGCAAAAGTCTCTCAGTGTCAGACTTTATGACCCCAGAATCTCAAGCCATGAAGCACATAATCATCATGTCATGAAAATCTGTATTGGAAGGGCACGGTACTGTGAGCCAAACAGGTTTTTAAATAGTTTTCAAACACTGTGAGAAAAAGTGCACACAAGCGTCTATATGTACTTTGTGTGTGTTGTGTGTAACAGGGCTAATTAATCTTTCAGCCTGTTGCTAAGATGCGCTTGTGGCCATCTGACTTGCTGCATTCATTAATAAGAACCCAGCGTTGTGATGAGATCATCAAGCCAACAGACAGAAAGGTCCATCTCGTTACACTCTCTGGACAAATTGCCTTCGTCTTTTATGTTTCCATCACTTGCTTGTTAAAGGAGCAGTTCTGAAAGGACTATTAGGTCTCATTAAATAAGGACAATAAATAGATGGCAGAGCGAAGCTTAGAAAGGTGATTGAGTATAGCAGCAGCCGACAAGTGTAGAGAATATAATAGGTCAGAAAACAAAGAAAACACTTGCCTCTTGTTTCTAAACCATTTCCACAGGCCTCTCCTGTTCCAGATAATCCACGTCGAACAGAATCTGGAACCAGAGTACAGCTGTGCCACTTGTGTATCCTCCACCTACACGGAAACACAAAGAAAGAAAGACTATGGGATGGCAGTATATTGTTACAGCTTAATTTACTCAGCAAGTCAAAGTGTCTTGATTTTGTTGTCACAGTTGTTGGTTTGTAACTGATGATCTGGACCAAATGCATCCAAAATGCAACCTCTATAAGTGGGGAAAAATTACAATTTTGTCATCACTGCTGCAGCAAAGAAAAAAAAAATCTTGTGTCATCAAATGTGTGCACTTTGTGTAAGCCAAATTGCCAACTTAATTGGTGTTTTGTGAGAACACTGCTAGAATGCATTTTCGTCAGTGTGAGTTCACAGTGAGCATAAAAGCATGCCATATTGGTGTTCCTTTTTTTTTTAGAACTTGAGTGTATGTGATTTATATGCAGTAATACTAAAATAGGTATTGATATATACAGTTATTTTTTCATTGAACCACCACAAACAAACAACATGTCTTAGTTATCCCCTAAGCAACCCTCTTCATAATACTTTGTTATTCTAAGTGTGTGCTTTGATATATATAAATTTCTTTTTGATTCATGCAACATTTACATACTCTAATTTGAAAGGTTGTAGCTGTTAACATCAAGAGTCTACATAATTTATTTTGTGTAACTGACATAATTTAATTCCAATTTAAACAATTTCTTAATGTTTTTTTTTTCCATCAATAAACACCAATTTACAGTACATACTATCAGTCAGGTGTATAATTTACTTGGTTTATACCAACAGGTCATGTCAGTTGTTTAAATAAAGCTTGCAGAAAAAACTTGGAGGAATTGTGGGAATTTTGTATTTTATTGGCTTTTAATTATTAATTGATTATTGGTCATTAATGGCAACTACAGCACATCCAAAATTGTTCACGAGAGGCAGTATAAAACTAAAGGCCCCAACACTAATAAACAGCTAAACCTTATAAGGTAAGCCTATATCAGTTGTCCATATGTAGATATCTATGTTCTTTGCTGTATCCAACACCAAATATGACAGATAGTCTCTTTGACCAAGTAAAACTTTAGCAGCCATCATCAAGTATACAGCCAAAACTGCCATATACTTTGTCCAATTCACAATACTAATGCGAATACACAATGTGAATGTTTCTAAACAATACCTGAGCTGGAAAACATAATGCTATGTCAGCCTGTAAAGACTTTTGTTTAGATTTACCTTTTTTATTGACCAATATGCTACATACATACAGTATGTGCCGTTACTTTATCTAACTATAGTTTGCAACTACAGCCCCTCTCTGTAACAATAACTATCAAAGCTGTCAGTCAGTAACTTTCTCATTGGGTGTGGCTTATCACATTCATAGTAATACTTCAATGATACCTATCTAACTTCATAAAATGTTTAAGAATGTACAGAAACTGTCAATACCCCCTTTTAACAGCTTTGACAGGCTGCTTACGGCTACATTTTATGATTTTGCTTTTTTTGTTCTGCTACAATTTGTCTCATGAAGTACAAAAATGCAGCCATGCTAAGCATTTACATAAAATATAGTAACATTACACTGTAAGGAACATGAGAGTATGTGTTAAATGTCACGGTAGCTGATGTTAATGTCATAATAACAGCACATTTAAACACATTTTACAACATTAGTGCACCCTTATGAAACTGGGTATTCAAGTAGGTCACATTTACAGTATATTCTGACCCTGTGCTATTATAGCACAGATTAATAAAAGTAATTTATCCTTGGATAAGAAAGGAAATGGTTGGGTAAAAAATGGTGTTTTTACCTATACACTGGACATACAGGAAGTGATTCACACTCTCTCTCTTCATATAGTGTGTCGGGACACTCTTGACCTCCATTAGCGGACCTCTGAATGATAGTCCTGTATCGAGACTGTGTGGCGGCGGTCGCATTTTCTGTTGGACATGAAAAACAATCTTCACACAAAGGCTGCGTTCAGTGGCAGATTATTTGCACAGTTCAATTTAAGTGTACGTTTTCCAGGAGTAACAAAGAGTGAGATGATACTGAGAAAAATGGCTGACATATCATGTCAGGGACACCAAATAAATGAAGACACAATAGCACCAGTGCAGTCTAATATCTAGAAGAGATTCCTAGAAAACAAGTCATCTCAAAGTGGATCTGATCCTGATTAGTGTGCCCTTGTAGCTGTGATGTCCTCCACTTCACTGCAGTCTGTTTTCGGACACATCACATTGTACTGGCTTCATTTGGCTCACGCTCCAAGGCTCATTACACAACACTAATTACTAAACATTGAAAATGGTGCAATTAAGAAAGTGATTACATCATCAGCGGACCCAATGGACTACAGCATATTTAAAGAGACGAGATGCCTGCTCAATTCTTTTAAAAACAATTACATACTTTTTGATTTCCTAGATACTTACAGTACGCATATCGAAACCCATTA
This sequence comes from Scomberomorus guttatus, assembly GCA_038419695.1. NCBI lineage: Eukaryota > Metazoa > Chordata > Actinopteri > Scombriformes > Scombridae > Scomberomorus > Scomberomorus guttatus. The sequence goes on along the minus strand of CM076456.1, from coordinate 22,112,572 downwards.
AATATCCATTTTCCTCTTGATGTGCCAGCTTAATGTAATTGACAGTTAACACTGTCATTTACACTCAGATGAATACACAAGAGACATCAATGGAGAGCACATTTGTATTGCAAATTTTTATTAGCCATGCTAGTGTGTGGCTCTAGGAATGGCAATCTAATCTGTCAGTTGGTGGGTCAGTCAGTCCACCACTTTGGTCCAGACTGAATATCTCAACAACTGTGTTCCCCAGAGGACGAAGCCTACTGGGTTTGGTGATCCTGATTTTTCCTATAGCACCACCATGAGATTGACATTTTTGGCTTTTAGTGAAATATCTCAACTATTGGATTGTTATAAAATTTGGTTCAAATATGTATGGTGCTGAGTTGATGAATTCTAATGACTCTGGTGATCCTCTGACTTTTCCTCTGGTGCCATAAGCAGTTCAAAGGTTTTCACTTATCCTGTGAAATATCTCAACATCTACTGGATGAATTAGTACAAAATTGGTTACAGATATCTATGGTTCCCAAGTAATGTATCTTAACAACTTTGGTGATCACCTGACTTTTCCTCTAGCACCACCATTAGGCTTACATTTGTATATTGAGTGAAATTTCTCTATAACTATTGGATAGATTACCATTTAATTTTGTACAGACATCCATGTCCCCCCTCAGAATGAATTGTGATAACCTTGGTTATCCCCTGACTTTTCATTGTCATTGTGAGCATGTTAACATGCTGACGTTAGTAATTAGCTCAAAGCTCTGCTGTGCCTTTTGCTACTTCGACAAATAGTCAGGAAGATGGGTGCCAATGCACCCCATTGACATATATTTTTAACTTAGTTTTTGTAATCCTGTCTAGTAAATACATTTTGATGTTCCCAACTCTCCCCCAAGGGTCTGTTTGGCAGCCATCTTTGCAGCCATCTTGGATTTCCAACGAAAATTGAAAATCGACATACCTTTTGAAATAGACATCATACAGAGACAAATAACCAAATTTTTCTGTGTAATTTTGGCATTAGAAATTGATTGAGGGGGTTTTTGTCATGATTTTAATAAGTTTGACATATTAAAACTTGAAAAATATGAAAAAAGTCTGTATAATATACACTCAAAATCTTGCAAAATATCTGTCTACATATATGCAAAATTATATGATCCACGCAAACTCTGGAATCAACTAAAATTGATAGTGATTAGGGAAAAATAACAAAATATGAGTTAAATAAGTCAAAATAGCAAGGAAAATGTTCCACTACTAGTTTAATCTTGTATGACAGAACAAGCTACAGCAGCAAGCAATGTTATTTTTTTCATCGTGCTGCTATATATTTAGTCATCATCATTAAGAAGCTCTTTATAGTCAATCTCTTGCTCCTCTTCCTCTTTTTCACCCTCCTCCACCTCCTCAGCAGTTTTCTCTAGCAAGTCAATGAGGGAAGGGGGGAGGACAGGGCCATAAGACCACACCGGTTCCAAGATACCCTCTTCAGTATTCTCCTAGCCTTGTCCAGGATCATAGGGCTTGGGGCACCAGAAAATTGATTGTCAGCTTGTAGATAGCAAGGCAGTGGTTCACACAGCCGATCTGCAGGGAGAGAGCCGGGAGAGATCCACCTTAGATTTGGTTGTCTGTTGCTTATCCTACCCCACCATCTTCTTCAGCATGATGCTACATACAGCATCAACAGACTTCTCCAAGGCTTGGCCATACATCAGACACGTGAATGCCTCAATATCATCCATCACCTCTGGCTCTACTGACCACTCATCACAAATCTTTCTGGAAAAAAAAAAAAAAAAAAGACATTGGTATATTACAAAATCATGCTGTACTAGTACCTACTGTATATTTAACAATACTTGATTGCCATGAAATGCTACTGAAAATGTCATATAATTAAAACATTCTCACCTGAAGGCTGCATAGTATTTGGGATGGTTCTGTAGCTTCTTCAGAGGTCCAACCTTGCCTTTGCCCTTGAAGGCATTCATGGGCATGGTGCAGGGAGATAAAGAAAATATCGGTGTCTGGTGTCCTCACCACAGCTGACTTGTACCCCAGCTTAGCAGCATACCTGAGGTAGAGAACCACCAGGGTGTCCGTCTCCTCCTGGTTTGACACTAGCTCATGGATCTCACATGTGGTTACCTTAAACACCTTATTGTGTGAGTTGTGATTACATATGAGGGCACTATTTTTCATTATCAGTTTCTCATGTCTGATCGACCTCAGACAAGATTTTTCCCCTACCCTACAAATTGTCAAATTAAAAAACATATGGTGTGTCTTGTCTTCTCACACTTCTCCATGCCTGCATCACCAGAGATGATGAGGTTTAGGAACTTCATGAGATCAAGCAGGAGGAGTTCATCTGATGACTTGACCTCATGATCATCAGCTGTAGGAGGCCAGGGAAGTGACATTGACTCATTGAATGTCTGCTGGATTATACCACGAAGAAGTAGGGCCACATCCTCATACTTGTCTTTGGACCCCAGCTTATATACATAGGTCACCGCATCTGTGACAGATATGTTGGCACTGTATACCAAGTTATAGGTGATACAACCCTTGTCACCTGGATTGACCTTGGCAAAGGCGATCCACTCATGAATATCATGGTTCTCAAGTTTGGACTTCAGCTTCTTACTTCTGTAATCAGGACTGAGGAAGCCATTTCTTGGGTGTAGAGAAAATGCAACGACGCAAGATGCACAACCCTGTTCTGTTGAATCACTAGATATTGAAAGAAATCAAGCACAGCGGTGATGTGCAGCAGCCTTATGATTCTGCTCTGTATCAGTGATACGGTTGGTAGCTTGGGCTGTAGCTCGGGCATCCTTCAGGTTGAATGACTTGCGACAGGACCGATGGAAATTGGCCTCTCTCGTAAACAGGTCCTCACCTCGTACAATGCGATGTAGACGGTATAGCCCAAGTTCTAGGGCTCTAGGCTCAATCTGCTTCCATGTAGGCTCCTTCAATGCTCCATCCTTGTCCTTAAATACTGGGAACTTGATGCATCGTTCAGTCTTTCCCAACACTTTCACTTCAAGCCTTTCACAAAAGATACAGTCTGAAGGGGAACAGTTGCGTGGCAGAGGATGATGGTGGTTTACGACGGGAGCATGATGTTGAGGCTTCATTAGATGTCACACAGATGCTACACTTCAAGCATTTCTGGTTTTCAATAAAGTTTTGGTAGCAGCCTTGATGATAGCCAATTGTTTCTAAATCTGCACTAGCAAGACTCTCTGGAATGCGATTACAGACATCTTCCATGCGATAGGGTGAATCAGGAAGTTCAACGAGATGTCTGTTCACGAATGCTATGTATCTGAGCCAGCTTGTCAGTGGCAGACCCTGAACTTGACTGAGTGGTGTGAAATCTAGATGCTCGATGCCAGTTACATGTAAAATACAAGTTACAGGAGGAGGCTTCCGCAGTTCTTCTGACCCACCACTATTATCTCTCTTGCATTTCTTTGACTTTGGCATGATTAACTACCACCGGTTCCACCTAATTCTAGAAAAAGAAAAGAAAATAGAGATTGCCACTCATATTTTGTTATTTTTGCCTAATCACTGTCAATTTTAGTTGATTCCAGAGTTCGCATGGATTGGCATACTAAAATATGTTGCTATTTCACAAAAACCTCCTGCCACTAGTCAGCGATAGGCGCAGGAGGCTTTCTACTGTACATCAGTATATCTTATTACTTTTCAAAGCATGGCGCTACTAGACAGACATTGCTAAACTGAGTTCATAGTATTACATGTGCAAGGCTACCTGGCATACAAGTTGATGGACAGGCTGTCCATTCACTGAAGGGTGTCACAATGCAGTCTTTCTTGCAGGGAAGCAGGCAGGGTCTTGCGGTTTCTGGACGAGCAGAATCTGAACACCTACACATACAGACAAACAGTGGTCTTAAATTCTCTTTATCCCCCAGGCAATGAATGATAAATGTCCTGAGTCTTGCTGGTAACAGGACAGTACAGTGAAACAACTGCCCTGTCCTTGACATCACACATCTCCCCACAGAAAACACGATTGATTACATGTCCCCCTGCCCGCATGCTCAGGCAAAAGGTGGACAAATAAAAAAATTTACAGTTGTCTCACACATCCAGTTGCTTCCCTTGGTACAAATATTGTTCAATGAAAAGAGAAATCCTCCTACCATTCAAGCGTACAAAGTAGCTGTATTTATGGCTCATAATATGTTGTCAGTTTTAAAATCCAATTATCTTAAAGCTGCACTAATCAATATTTTTTATTAACAATTGATCAAATCACTCTGTATAATGTGAAAGGTGTCGCTCGCAGTGACAAAACTGCAGAGAATGATCACCCAACTCTGCAGTTTCTTTCAACTCTACAGAGCCTTTAAGTCTGTTTTGGATCATTATTTTGGATTTCTGGCTCACAAACTCTGTTCTCATCAACCTCATTTCCAACTGCAGCAGGCAGGTTTTTTTCTAACTATTAAACCCATTCCACACTACCTGCCCAGACCGAAATAACAAATACAAATACAATAAAGTTAAACACCAGGTGGCAAACAAATTGGAGCATGTAACAAGCCGAAGATGTTTTTTTCTCTGGAGTTGGTGAAGACCAAAACATAGCTAAATGCAAAAGAATGCTCCATGTCTGCTGGATGCATAAATACGTAATTATTGGCTAACATGTTCACAATAGCAACTTTACGAGGTGATAAAATGACAGTGCTGTATTTTTATCTTGTTCCTTTTACCCCCAAGGGGCTGAAAATCTATTAATCGAGCTTTAATGTTTATTAATATGTCATATCAATCAATGACTTCAATATACACATACTTACAGTACTTCTGTTTGTGAAATGATACATGGTACACTGAATGGTTCAAATTAAATCTGGTATCCAATGTTAAAGGGAAACTTTGGGATTTTTCAAACTGGACCATATTTTGACTAATGGGGACAATGATTTTGAAAGTGAAAGTCAGTCAGGTGAAAGTCAGCTTAAATACATATAAACAAGCCGGCATGCACGGATGAATATGTACAGCAAGGTTAGTTTAGCCTGCAAGCTGCCCCGGATATAGATCCCTTTGCAGTTAGACATAATGCTGCTACAGGTAGCTAGTTCCTGTGTTTAGCGTTACTTTCATTGTTAGACTCTTATAATAACAATCTGAGACTGTCAGTGGCAAAAACAAGCACTTTTAGTGGACATACGTTGACGGTGCGCAATTGACCAATATGATTACATTGCAGCCCGTTTCGCACCTGCAGGCTGCAGCCCTCTCTGGGAAAATAAGGTGTGTTAAGTTTTCCTTTAAGAGGACTGTGTAGGTTTGTGACTTATAAGTAGGAGAAATTTTTTTTTTGAATTTCTTTAAACAACCAGGTGAGTGTATATATCTTCTCGTATACATGTACAGCACAGCCCCAGTAGTCTTGTTTTGCCACCAAGGAGACGGACTGTTCTAGGAGGAAAATCAATCAAAGTCCACTGCCTGGCTGCTAATTAAACCTGAGAAAAGTGAGAATATGCAAACTGTTTGTCAATGAATCATTCCTTCCACGCCAAGGACACCATTACCACCTTTTAAAGAGCACTTCATTAACTTTTTACCAATATTTCCTTGCCTTGAAATAGAAAATGATCATGCATTTCCCCTCTATTTAGGCTGCTACATATCTTGTGTAACATATCTGTAACAGGCCCTTTAGCGGTGTTATATTTTGTGTTTCGCGCAACCTTGAAGTGATGTGGTTTAATGCAGCTATGTAAAATCAAATAAGTCATATGCTTTGATGTCTTCATCAACCATCTATGCCCCCCACACACACACACACACACACCCCACACACACACACAAATTCTCTCTCTCCCTCTCTCTCTCTCTCTCTCTCTCTCTCACACACACACACACACACACACACACACACACACACACACACACACACACACACACACACACACACACACACACACACACACACACACACACACACACACACACACACACACACAGATAGACATCCCAATTTCTTTTCAGTGTGAATGACTTCCTTTGCCCAACAACCAGATCCAGGTCTCACTAGAGACCCAGCGTGGTGCCACATCCTACTGACTGCCGAAAGCCAGCAAACACAGGAATGAGATCAAAGTATGCCAAAGCATAAGAAGGCAAGATACATAAAACCCATCCTTCCCCAGCTTTATCCCTCCTCTTCTTTTTCCCTCTTTGCAGTGATGCCTGCCAGAGGGCATGGCAACGCAACGGAGCAGCTGGGGGAATATTGTACGCCCAGAACGAGGGAGTCAGACTTATAGTCAAGACGTTGTGTTCTAGGGGGACATGGTTTGGAGAATTAAATGTCTCTCACACATATTGATTAACTCTTCAAAAAAATTATAAAATGCCTAATTCTTCACTTTTATATTATGCGAAGTTATTTTAATGTCTGATATTTCATTCAGTAATATTTAAATCTGAGTATTCATTTGTTGTTACACTCCAGCACCTACTGATGTGTTTTGTCCACTGTGAACATAGTTAATAAGAATTATATATCTCAAATAAACAATAGAGCAGCCCATTTTATTGAAATACTTGACATTTAAATGTAATGTGTAAATGTAATGAATGCTGATGTTATCTTCCACACATAGATGTGAAAATCAATTTTTTTTATCTTAGTAAGAATTAATATAGAAGAAACATTTATTTCTACTGAATTATTTTATTAATACATATTTAATACTCAATATGTGACAAAGTGAGGCAGAAATAAAACTAAAAATCAATTGTTTCAACCAATGTTTTTCTGAAGGCTCCATACTGATACCAAGAGAGACCGACTAATCTTTAATTGAGCCACTGCTCACTGTGGAGATTATTGCTATGGATGAAATGATCAGATGTTTGCTGACTGAAGTGATCCCTCTCAAGTAGCACAACAGCGTATATACTGTATGCAGGGGGTATCAGCTTCTCAGATGGGAGCGATTTAGAAATCTTAAGGACGTCACCACATTTCAATCCCAGTTTAAAATAAACAGGGTTAAAGTGACAGAAATTTCATAGTCTGAACTCTCTTATCTAGCCCTGCTCTGCCTTTTTCAGTCGAGGGAACATGCTTCATAAGTCCTCTGCGTATTAATACTACAATGTGAGGATTTATATATTTTTCCAAATGTGTACTGTTGTATATATAGACACAATCTCACAACACACTAACTCACTTGTTATGGACAGTCAAAATCAACTATGATGAACAGCAACATACAGGGCTATGCTGTTCCATTAAATGAATACTCTGCATCCACATGAATAGCAAAGAAATGATTGAATTCACAGCATACTATACAGGTGAAATCTGTCGGTGGAGCAGAAATGACAGCTTTCATTAAAACCTCTGTGGTGGGGGACAGGACAGACTTAAAAAAAATCCTCTCCATAATCCACTTTATGGCCCTGTCAATAATATATTGAGCTTAAGAAGGGCAAACTTTGTGAATTATTTATAAATCTATCTTCCTGGTGTGGGCTATAACATCATTACAGTGACAGCACAAAAGCCCTTAGCAGTGTTTGATATTGCATTGCTGAAAGAGGAGTAGATAATGGTGACGCATGAGCAAAATGAATCTCAGGTTCACAAAAAAAAAATCCTAAACACAGGCAGAAAATACAAAAAAGAGCTCAATGTACAAAACTCAGGGGATATAATTTCACAGTGCCTCAAGTCCTCAGGGTCATCTGTCAGCAAGTAAAAGCATACACTATATATCTTCAAGTAAGATGCTTTTAGAAAAATGGAGAATGTGTTCTTAAATTATTTTTCTGTAAGAGCAACATGATCACCTCTCAACTCCTCCCCCAGATTTTATAAAGCTCTTTTACTCCTCACCCATAATTTACCATTCGTTTCTCTCGGGACACATTTTCTAGCATCTAAAACTAAGCAAAGCAGCAGTGTCAGAAGGGGATGGAAGAAGAAAAAATATTCTGTTTCAAAGTGCTGTTTTCATAATGGCATAATTACTCAAGAATAGGTATTTTAGTTGGTGCGTTTGAGACAAATTGTTATTGACTATGTTCACAGTGGGCAAAACATTGAGTGTTGGTTTGAAAGGACACATTCACTTCATATGTTTATAAGCAAGCAATTTTTTTTTTTTTTACCAGAGTTGAAAGAAACATGGGCAATTCTGATACAGCTGCTAGATCTGGTTTTCATATGTGAAAACACAATCTCTCTAATGACGAAGTCTGAGTAATACCACCAACATGTAGGCAGATGTGACTCAACACCCTCTACAGGTTGACACTGAGGGGAAATGATTGATGATTCACCTTCCAACAGAGAAAAACATGCATGTAACAACATACCTTCAGCGTGACACATTCAACTGTAAGAACACAGTGCTGCTCTAAAATAACATTGCACCGGGTGATACAGATGTGTATAGACATGTATATAGTGGATGCACAGACCCGTATCAAAAAAGCAAACATTGCCATCCTCATATACACACAATAGAGAGAACGTACCTTTTGTTTATGACGGGTCCAACATTCATTTTCATACAGCTGACTTTGCGGCTCTGGACACCCACAGCACAGGTACGGCTCCCATTCCAGAAGCTGGTTCCATTGAGATCCATAGAGGTATCCTCAATACAGGGACCCCACGCTGAGGCCTCCCAGTAGAACACCATGCAAGGATGGTCATTGCAAACTCTCCACTCCTCCAGAGCTGGAGCTGCTGGACACTCCTTCCCTTCTGGCCACCAACACACAGGAAAGAGCCACAGTGTCAAAAACACGATGAATATACACCTTGGTCCTCCAAAAGGAACTGGGAAGTCCTCTCTATGCTGTGTTTTAAAGTCATTAACTACATCTGGCTGGTTTTGTGTTTAGATGTCAGCTTGTGAGCAAGTAGTGTTAGTCTAACAAAGCAACACTGAAAAGTGCATGTGATTTCTAAAATAAATTTCACCTAAAATACAAGCTGGAGTTTGTTGCTTTTATTATCATTGACCGCTGGCCGCTTAGCGGCTGAACAAATGTTTGTTTGGGTTAACTCAGCAGACATTTCACAAGTTACAACTTGTGGAACTTTGAATTACAAATGTAAAGTCACAGTAAGGTCACTGAACCCGAATTTATGGGCCAATTGAAGCATTGCCCACAGCCAAACCACAGCAATCTTTTCCAGTCCCTGCTCCCTGTGTCCTGTTGGTTGTCATATATTTAGTCATTATTTGGACACACATTGTGCAGTTCTATATTCAACCTCAATAACAGTGCAACACTGCATGAAATATGTGAAAGCCCCTATGTATTCACCAAGATAGTGTGTGTCTTCAGTTTTTACATTACTTCTGTCCTGTTTTTGCAGTGGTTACACTACTAGTTGTAGATCAGAGGCAACAGCTTGAATTTAGAGTGCATGTTATGTGCACAAATATGTAATCAGTGTGCACTGGACCTCCATGGAAATAAGTTATCAGACCTGTTTAGTGTGGTGAATGGCTATTTCCCATTTTGTATTTTATCTGTGTATTTTTAATGCTACTGTGTCCACTCACACAAACATACAAGGGTAGACATACTGACTTATACATAAATGTATGGATACATATACAAGGAAATATGTGTACAAACAGAAATGTACACATTCATGTTTGAGATGGGTATGCTGAGATTTAGCAATACAGTTCATAAGTACTGGGACTACATCAGTCAGTGCAGGGACAGTCCAATCTAAATAAAGGTAAAACAGGGACAATTCAGTTGCAGTAAGATCATATGTATCATCTGGAGAGTGATAAGTGCCCTAAAGTGAACTGTGACCCACAGAAGGGCATTGATGAGTTTGTCACTGAACCACAACCAAATAAACACCTGCATCTTCCAATCTGTTTTTCATTCCCCAGCTCTTCAATTCTTTCACACACCCTTACAAACATGCAGGCACATAGACATAAATACAGTACGCACACACCCAGCGTCTGTGCCAGCAAACAGATAGCCAGCAACATGATAATAAACAACGCAGTGTGGAACCTGGCTAAGCTGTGAAAGTCTTTCATCAGCTGTTATTGCAGATATGCGTTTGGTTACAGGGATTAATGGGTAGTAGCTGGCTGCCAAGGCTCTGCTGTCTGACTTGAAAACACAACACTTGGAGTATGCAGAAAAATACTGGCCAGAGAAAGAGCTCTCGATAATGGATGGTCAACTCACACTTCAAATGTTTTTTTTAAAAGATGAAATGTCTAAAAAGTCTCTGAAAGTAAACCCACAGTGTTTGAGAAAGCACTCTGACAAAGCCTTTTGTTCAATCTCTTTATTTTTAAGCTGAGTTTTGAAGGTTTCTTGTTTTTCCAGTAACAGTTAATACATGTTGTAGTTTTTGAGTATTCCATGTGTAAAACATGTTTTTGTAACTACTGTATGCTGCTGCTTTAAAAACATCGCAATAGCCACAACTCTGTCAGCCTGGTGCAAAGTCAATAAAATGACAAACTTCACAATGTCGCCTAGCTCACATACCCCCATTTGACACAACCCAGATTTTCTAGTTAACAAATCACCCATGACAGGCACCAAATGGAAGGAAAAAGGCATAACACATCTACACTATATCTTTGAAAATAATACTTTACTTAACTTTAGTAACAGTAACAGAAGTATGGTATTGGGGAGGGGCAATACTTACAATACACCCAATTAAAGCTTGCAATCAAGGCAAAAACCAACACATCCAATACCAACCTTCAACCACCACCCCTATTGGACAACATCAATAAAATTTCTAACTCCTGCAAACTTGTATCTTTCACTGACTCCACTATATCTTTTCCAATAAATATATGGGAGAAAGGTCTTAACATCAGCACCAGTAATGACTTCTGGACTCAAATATGCAAAAATACTTTCAACATGTCCACGAACACTAACACAAGACTAATTCAATACAAACTCATTTACAGAATACATATTACACAACACAAGATGCACATAATGGAACTTGTCGGATCAGACACTTGCACTCACTGTACCCTCAACACAACCGACCACTACTTCCATCCACTCTGGCTCTGCCCACCAGTACAACACTTCTGAAAAGAAATAACTACTAAACTATCACTGCTCTTCAGGTGCAGCATCCTCCTATCCCTGCATACTAGGAGACTTGGACATACTTGACACATCACAAAAACAAATCACAATACCTCTATTGGTAGCCCTAACTATCACCAAAAAACAATTTTACTAAATTGGAAAAACAGAAAACAACTCACCATCTCACAGTGGTTAAATGTTTTAACAGAACTGGTAACTCTGGAACAAAACTCTTAAATCTCTTAAGTTGCCGGTGAGCTAGTACCACGACAAACTCAAACAAACAACATCCATTCACATACATACACAAACACTAATAGGATCATACACACACACAGTCTTGCAAACACGCATACACTCTTAAGAGGCAGACATACAAGTGGAAGCACACTCACGCAGACACAAACACACAATATTGAAACTGCTAAAGAAAAAAAATAAACTTTTGCCCTTTTTTATTTTTGTCATGTTTGTCGCATAATGATTTATTGAAATTTCTTTCGCCCCTCATTAGTTTCTATTTATTTATTTATTTACTCATTCATCCACTCATTTTTTTCCTACCGGCCGTCCCTTTGTTTGTTTCTACTATTACTGCTGCCACATATATCATTAATGATTCAAACACTTTTGTGCCCAAACTCACTCCACACAGCTGCTTCCCTACAACAATCACTCATCTTCTCCATGCATATCAGTACATATCATACAGGTAATCTCTCTATTTCAATATTCTACATGCTGCTAACCTGTATCTACCCCTACCTTCCTATCTGTATGTCATTCCTGTGTCTTTGTTGTTGTAAATGTTTGTTTTAAACTACTGTATGCCAGCAGTCTTTGTAACTGTGCTGTCATTTAAATGAAAACAAAACTATCTGATTAAATCCTAGAACATTAGTATTGTCAACCACACTTTCCTTTTTTCCAAATCCTGTCACCCAGTTACAGTATTACTGAACCCCATATGTTATTTGATAGTGTGATATAGTGTAATATACACCATACAGTAATTTATTTCTTTTCCTCCCTGCACTCTTGAGCAGGGAGGAACTTCTTATTTCCTTCTACCTACATTAAGTATCAGTCTATATGCACTATACAATAAAATTATACTGTAAATGGCAACTGTAGTCTAAATGTTTTCAAATAATGCTCAGTGCAACAAAACTCAAACCTCATCAACAGAATATCCAAGGAAACAAAAAGCCCAGTATATTTAGTGACATTCTTTGATGAAAAATCAAGAGACGTTCTGCACAAAAGAGAATGATTTGTTAATACCAGGTGTGAAAAGGCTCAGTTAAGTCAGAGGGAAAGCTGCATTACCTTTTCCTGGGAGGGCCAACACAGTGCGTGTGCGGCTCTGTCGGCCCTCTGCGGCCTTAGTGGCACAGCTGTGTGAGCAGGGTGACCAAGGGGACCAGGAGCCAACCACACAGTCTGCAGGACAGGACACCTCACAGGCCACCTCTGTCGGAGGTGGGTTGTCTACGCAGTGGGCAAAGGGGACATCCTCGCCTGCGGAAGGCAAGTTAAGATAAGAAAATAAAAATTCAGTCACCCTAACCCAGGATTTAAGGGTTCAAACTGATCTCTAGAATTAAGATTGTTAGAGCCACTACATGTATAGTAACTACAGTACTTTTCTTGAACTGATCTAACTGCTATCAGATAGCCATACAATATTTTAAAGTTTAAATTGAACCAACACACATAAGGACTGTATTCAAATCCTGAGGGATGCATGAAATGGAAAAAAGGAAGCCGAGAATCCATTTATAAAAAGCATTACCATGCATCTTGATTTTAACAGATAAAAAACTTACAGGGCAGTACATAAAAATGCACATGTAAATGCACCTAAGATGCATTTATTGCGATCCAAATACACAAACCACCGCCTGAGCTGAGCAGGTTTTCATTCTGATCACATAGAAAGCGAGGGTAAATGCAGTCCGCATACAGTACAACTAGAAACATGTGGTCAGCTACTTTGACATGCTCTGTTTGTCTTTATTGTTGCAGTTGTTTGCTGTTTTCTGTAAGGTATGATTTTCTTTCAAGGGTAGATAGGGATGTGCGGTCGAACACATATGAACACCGATGAAGTATAAAAGAAGCCTATGTGATCAGTAATGGTACAGTGGCCACTGAAGTAATATCTTTAGTTAAAGTAGTTATTATAACTTGCATTATAATGAATTTTATGCATTATTATTGATCAAAAATATTATCCTCAATAAAAAAAATCACATCAAACATAAGTAAGCATCCTTCCTAAATTTTCTGTCAAACAAAAATAGAATTTCATTTTATCTAAAGGAAATTATAAGGCCATCCCATTGGTATTCGGAGCTAGTTTTAATAGCTATCCTTCAGTCTTCATCTTGCAGTCATGTTATGAAATATTTATCACAGCTCCCAGTTAACTCCTCTTTTAGGAGTGAAACAGCTACAGCAAAGACAGGTCCTTTTTTCTTTACTGTACTTCCATGATAATGACTTTCTTATTGTGTGTTTAAATGCTAAAATTACAAAAAAAAATACTCTCACATTCATGTTAATGACTGAATAATACCCTTGGTAAAAAAACATTCCTTGTTTTGTTGGAGTCTGTCCAGAATTTTGCAGAGTGCCACAGATTTCTCTAAGGTCTCTCTGTCCAAGAGAGAAAGATCAATTTCAGAAACAGGGATGCCATCCTGATGTCAAAACAATGCCAGCAGCATCCAAAGCATTGTTTTCAGATATACAGTACGCTCACACAGAGCAGTATCATTAACTTGGCTGAACTCTGCCACTACATCATGGAATATGGTTTAACAATAACAACCCCAGGGCAGATTTGTCATCAATTTGTCTTTTTTTCCCTCTCCAAGCGAATACCCTTGATGCAGAGGAGGGCAGTGGAGAGAGCAAACGTAGGTATCGCCGCATCAGATAGATGTGAAAGACTCCCTTGGGGAGTTTGAAAACCTTTCACCCATAAAGTTGAAGCGTCAGAGATCTCCAGCCATCAAAGTAACTGGTGTGTATACAACAGGAGACGTTAGTCTGCTTGAAGTAATGATAGAAGTCCCACAGGCTACCATACTGTATGGGATGCTTTATTTCTTTCATTACTGGAGATACAAGAGGACTTCACTGAAGATGGAGGGTTTTCTAGTTGAAGGTGACAAACAATAAACAGTTTTGTAAGTGTGCCACCGAATCTGATTTTAAAACATCTGTGATTGTGAGAAAAAAATGAACATTTTGTGAAAGTTAAGAGTTATTTACCCTTAGCATTTACAGTATAACAGCATATAGTACCAGTCAAAAGTTTGGACACACTTTCTCATGCAAGTGAATGGGAAAATGTGTCCAAACTTTTGACTGGTACTGTACATTTTTCTATTATTGTGCAGGTGAGGTAATTACATTATGTAGGTAGTATTGTAAAGTACTGTAAAATAGCAGCTCAGAAAAAAATAAGTGCTGGAGGAGCAGGGAATATTTTTTAGAATGATATATTTCCCAATACACCGAACTGAGCAAAGATCTGGAGGCTGCAGCACTTGAATAGGAATTGTACTGATACTTTACATAATTGTTTTGAACTGACAGAGAAATTTTGAAGCTGTGTGGGAATTCATTGTCTTGATTCACCATGGCTCCCACCTAGGTAATTATATCAGGCGTCCATGCTTTATACAAAGTGGGCATAAAATGAACATGGGAATGCACCATAGATTCTATGAATCAACCTCTCTGACCCAGAGAGACGGACACTAAGTACTGTACCTTTACCATCTCTATAGGTTCTATGTAAATGTTGTAGAGATAAGAGACATATTTTTCACTGTGAATGTGAAAATGGCCAATGAGATCCAGCAAGACAATCTTTACAAATCCTTAAATGGGATCTGTGAAGTAGAAAGTTTCATCTAAAGTTGAGGAAACATTTATTACTTTCACAAATGTGCAAAAGACTATTTATAGCACAATTTTGACAATAACACTGCAAATTTTGAATTATAATTAAAAAGTGGAGATTGTAAAGGTAGCATTTAATTTTCAAACTGTCAAGCAATTACGGCAAGCAGCGCTGTCTGACTGGTTTGAAACTGATTTCCTGCTGGCTTCCAACACATTTTTGTGAAACAATATAGTAAACAAACTGGTGTGATTGAGGCTGTCAGAACCCAGACAGGCTCCATGTTTAGTTAACCGTATTATTCTTACTAAGGCAAAAAATATATGAGGCTATTTTGGCACATTTACTATTATAACCTTAGGCTTTACATCAAACAAATATACAGAAGAATATGCAAGTATGGGATGTTATGCTAAACATGGCAGGCTTCCTCTTGCTCTTGGCATATTTTAAGAATTGTTTAGATCTATTATTGCCAAAGGTAGAAGTATTTGATATGCCTTTACAAGCAATGGAAAATCAGTAATTATTCAACAATCGTTCTGCTTGAAAATCACAAAGGACTAATGAATAGGTTAGCAAACAACACTAACAAAAGACTAACAAAGCTTTGCCTGGAAACACTGCCTAAAGAGAAATGGTATGATAACATGAACAACGTATGTGTGTGTGTGAGTGTATCTGTGTATGTGTGAGACTACATGTGAGGGGAACTCTGCAAATAGATGGCTGCCCTAGGGGTCCTTTTGCATTATTAATACAGGGATCTGTAGTTGAGGCTCTTACTCAGATAATACCACTGCCTCCTGCATGCATTTTCACCATGATTTCTATTCTGCTCGCCCACCCACCAATTAATCTTCTTCATTGTTATTATTCAGGTAGGTATAGAAAAAAAAGTCCTCACCTTTGCTTAAAAGTTAATCATCACATCCACTCTGCGCAGGCAGCTTTTAAGACAAAGTTGGCGGGCAAAAGTTACACAGCAAAGTGGACAAAATGACTGAACAACAAAGTGGGCTCTGACAAACTAGCACGGGTCACTAATTAATGTTTTTGCTGTATTCGCCTGTCAATCCTGTAACTTTAGAATTACATTATCAGTGGCGCTTGCGCAGCCAAGTATAGGACTGCTTTTCTGAGTTAACCATTGCCTGATTGTTCCTGACCCATCAAGCAGAGTTAGTTCAGGCTGATGGTAACCACACAGCTGAGTTATTGTAGTTGGGTTCAGAAATGTCAGAATGTCTGTAGCTTTAGGGATGTCAGCCAACATACTGTATATCTACTGTAGAAAGGGTTAAATCTGTCATATCAGCTATCAGTCATAAGCTGCCTTGTGCCTTGTGGTTGGTAGTGAGAAGGGTCGCTGCACAGGGAGGGGGAGCAGTGGGAGCTGTCAAAATGACTTTATTAAGCCTGGGGCAAAAAAAACAGCAGGTTAGGCTAACACAGCACTTTTTTATTTTGGTGTAGTTTATAGCCCAATAAATTTGTTCCCATTAGCCTCTCTGTGTGAGATGCCATACTATTTTAAATTCTGTTTGCAACAAGTCTAGATTGAATTCCACCCAGCTAAAACTGCATGTAAGACTACTTGTAATTGCCATAACCAAGTTACTAACGTGAATTAGAGGATGATAATTGTGTTTTGCAAAGTTGCAGAAAACATGGTTTGAAGTCTGAAAGCTGTAGTCTCTGCATGAATGCGACAAGAGCCAGAGAATTACAGTTCCTTGTTTACTACAACACTGGAAGGTCTAGCCAATAGATCTAGGCATCATTAGCCAGCTATTGAAATAAAAAATATATTTTGAAAAGAATTATCCAAAGTGAGAGAACAATTGACAATATCTTATAGAGTAAGAAAACAATAGGGCCAGCAGAAATTAAAATACGATAAAATTTGTTCTTGAACATATCAAATGGTCAGCCAGTCTCATTAACTGAGAGCCCAAAAATGTAATTGCAATTTAGTGGTTATACTTAGGTACTAAATCACACTTAGACAATCATACCAGAGCTGTCAAACAATCAGCACTCTCACATATCATGTATTATCAGGTAAAAGACCTTTACATCTGTACCAGATTGAGGATTACACTATTACATTAACTTTAGCAGGACACCACTGAAAGCTTTAAAGCATGCAGTTTTCCATGTTGCATTTTTTCAAAGGAGCAAACTATTATCTATTAAATTATTTACAGTGTAGTGATAATAAAAGTGTCAGTGCATGAATTGGTGTGTAATAATTTATAAAAAATTACAGTAGACTTTTTCATGAGGAGTGATGAGTACATACTGTACAATATATACTGATTTCTGCCCTCTTTGAGGACCATGTCTTTTATCTACACATCCTCAAGAGGATTGGTAGATGGCAGGAGGCAGATGAGGAGAAGGTAGACATAACAGAACCAGAAGTGTGCTCAGACTGTGTTGCACCAGACTGATGCATTTTCTCTCAATGTTTCCCAAAGGTAGATGTCCCTGAATCACCGTGCAATGGTTCTCCTGGCTTAGCCCAGAAATCAGTCTATTCAATTTCATCCATACTTGGGGGCTTTAGGAATTACCTCATGTATTTGCTAAGCAATAAAAGCTGGCATTTAGGTGATAGAGTATGTTTTCTGATTGCTTGAGCAGCCATAGATAATAATTTAAATCTCCAGATGAAATTTGCTGGGAAAGTGCTGTCTCTTACTCTTCAGAGGTATAGACTTTCCTCGGAAAAAACTTCATGAGCTTTTCAGACTTGAAATGAAAACTAGTTTTATGCTGAGAAATTATAAAGCAAATGCGTACTCAATCAGGGAGTAAAGTGGAGAAAACATCCCATATCTCAGGGGTGTCTCTCACTTCATTGAATGGTGCCTGCCAATTCCCACACCTACTTCTCTCATTCCAGTTGAGTGTAAATATATGGTAAAATCCACATCAATTATCTTCATGGCTTTGTTTTTCCAACATTCTTAGTAATGTTTTCATTAACACTGGAAACATTAAATCCATACTCCAAGTGTTTCAACAAATTCAACAGCTCCATCCACAGCTCTGATGATACACGGGAACATATGCTTTACTTGGTACAATCATCCTCTATCTGCACATGACATGAGATACTACAATGCAAACTGTGAACCAAATTAACAAAAATGTGCCCTAACGACAAGGATGCTTGTAACAGATGCAAGGGCTCATTTGCTGGACACATGCTCTGGACCTGTCCCCAATTATTATAAGTGCTTACAATACAACAATTACTGCCAATCTATGTACGGAGATTTTTGGTGTTCACTATGATGATAACGTGTGTGGCTCATCGCAAATGTCTTGACTGACTGACTGACTGACTGACTGACTTAGTGAGCTCCTTCCAATTAAAATATCTTTCTTTGACAGGGTAAGCAAAGATCAGCTAGACTGCAGAAAGGGCCTCTCATTTATTTATATATTTATTTTTTTTAGAGACCTTTCACTTCCTATCCACAAATAGTTCTTAAGTCGTCCTCCAAAACCTTTGATGAGCACAGGCAGCTCTTTAAAATCAACACTACCTTTATAGACAAAGACGGCAAGGTGAGATCATTTATTTGTATTATTAGAAAGCAAGCTGCTACTGTTGAAAGATATGTTAATATCACAGATGCGTACTGTTTATGGCAACATGTCAGATTACTGTAAACAATCTTTTCATCTCTGCAGATACTGTATGTCACTCCTGCCTTTCCTTTCTCTCCCTCAACTCTTCCTGTCAAACATTTTTTGCACCTTTGGAAAAAGTGAAAATGATTGAAACTGAGCCGACAGTGGCAATTTATTCAGGTGCTATACTCTGCACAGTCAGTCTAAACATTCCTGCCACAGCAGTTTCAGACTCCTATCGCGCTCTCCACATAACTGTGAAATATTATTGAAAACTCCTCACAGAAACTCCAAGACACTCCCCCAACCAGATAACACCATTAAAGAGCACCTTAACAACCCTTTTTAACTTGAACACTTCCCCTTCACAAATTCAAACAATGCATTCAAACTGACAATCACACTCTGCTGCAGAGCCTGTGACTGCTCATCACCTCCTACCTTAAGACTGTCAATCTTCTATAGTTCACAAAAAATATCTAAAATCCCAATTGTTCTCTTTCGTTTTAATCTTATGAAGAGTTAACACACAAATTGTCTGACTTTTAATGCTCCTCTGAACATTTTCTTGAAATCATATATAATCTTTGTCTAAATTTTATGTGACAAAGGTAATTTGCTAGATGATCTGAAGCAAGTTCCATCCATTTAGCATTAAAAATGAAATTCTGATTTTTTTTTAACATGGAGAGATTAAAATAGGGAAAAGATATTTTCATACCTGTTTATCATAATGTTTTTTTCTATTTTCTTTCAATTTGTGATTTTGTGATGAACATATGAACTTTGTATTTTTTTAAAGATTTGTTTTCTTTCTTTTCTCAAAACAGCCCTTTAACAAATGGAATAATGCCAAACTTACAGGCATTGCCCAAAACTAAATTAGGCAAACGATTATCCAGAAGTTGGTGCTAAATATCAACATTTCTTATAACACACTCAGCACACTTACCACTTTACTCTGCCACACATTTTCTGGAGAGGACTGTTTCTTATCTTCTACAATGTAGTCATTACAAAGAGGTAGCTTGTGGAGTTTGCATCCAGATTGTTGCGCTATAGATAGAGTCTGTGATGAATGCTAAGAGCAGGCCAGTAATAAGGTGAAGTGGCATTTTTAGTTGGTTATCCTCTATTTGCCTCTGTGTTCTTTATTTGGCTATTTATATTCCTCATTCACCCTGAAGGACATCAGATGAGGGATGTGAGGGAGAAGGCCAGGTCAATATGCAAGTAATTCACTGTAATATTTTACTTTAACAGTGTACCAAAATTAAATTTTGTATATTCGTCATGAAGGCTGTCTTGTGCGTAATATTGGGAATCTTTTGGGGATAGAATTAGTAAAGGCTTTGAAAGAACCCTTACCTTAAAAAAAACTAAATTCAACTAGTTCAGAGTCTTTTGTGACTGGCAAAAACTTTATTTTTCCCCCGGACAGAAACATGCCGCTGGGCCTTTTTCCAACATTTCAATATTGCACAATGTCCATCATCTCTGCTTGTGTAATAGCTGAGAAGGAGAGCGTCATTGTGTCAGGTCTGAGTGTGCAGTCAGACTGGCAATTAGCAGCCGCATTCTCCAAGGTCCACTAAAAATATATGTCAAGCATAACAGAAAAGTAACTAAAAGTGTATTCTATCTGGAGAAAAACTTGACCATTTAGGGGGCTTATTGACATGTTTGCACAAAAAATAATAATCACAGCAAAAGAACCTGCCATCTGCAATAGCAATACAGGGTTTAAGAACAATGGTGGGTGTGGGTTTTAGCAGGTGTAATGAGCATGTACATACTGCGTTTTATTTGAATTAAATTAATTGAGACTGTCAACAGTGTCAAATCCATGACACAAGGATGGCTATCCTGCCAAACATCTTCCCTCATTACGGTAATATTTTATCAGAACTATACAAACAAAATGCTTCAGGCCTCCAGCAACATGTTTTCTCAAAATATATGACCCATCATTTGAAAATTCTTAAGAATTTAGCATTTGCTTTGTGTAGATCTCATACATACAAAGGAAGTATGTAGTGACAGTTGGATATCAAATCCAAATGGATCAAATTCAATTCAGCTCAACTTTCTCAAATTAAAATCCACTAATTATTTTAATTATAGCAAATAGGGAAAAAATCTTCTGCCGTGTCTTTAACTGCTTTTCATACATGTTAGCTGACATGACCACGGGCATGAAATCCAGTGAGATTGTGAATCATATTTGCTTGCTTAGTGAGGCTTGTAGTTCTTACCCGTATCACTGCAGCCTACAGTGCCATTGTGTGAAAAAACAGGGCTTCTGACGGGAGTTTATGTCACTTAACAAGATGGCCATGACACCGTTGTGACTATGTGTGAAACTAACCCAATGTGCTCAGTAAGTCCGATAAGCCAATTAAGGAGGCAACAATGAACAACTTGTCAAAATTCACTAACAATAAATCCAGCGCAGAGAATTTCATAAGCCTTTTTCCTCAAACCCTCAAAAGCTTGTATTCTTAGTTATCCTGTCAAAACTCATTAGACTCTCCTGTTGGGTAATGTATTTGGACTCTCCACTGCCTCCCTGATAAACATATACATGATCCATTGTGACAGAATAATACAACACAGGTGAAATAACGATGCAATTAGGTCTGTAATCTATGGAGATGAGCAATTAATGCCTGGTAGGAAGCTGACTTTTAATCAGGCTGATATTTTCTATGCCCCTAAACATGGTGATGGGCCCTCATATATAATGCATGCTCCAGTAACGCTGATGTTCTTACCACCAAATGTGATGATATGGCTTAGCACAATGGATCACATTATACCTGATAGTTCATGCATCACAATGCTACTGATAATATTATACATGTCTAGACCACAACATTGATGGCTCTTCTGTGGACTTGATGAATTTTACAGCCAGTTGTAGCTCTAATCTTATTATATTTGTGAATATTGCATTCTTAGCACCAGTTTAAGGTTAAAACAACAAATACATGAGCTCCGACTAATGCTGAACAATGGCAAATAATCGTAGCTCTGTCTTGACAGACTGGATAGTTTTAAAGAAGATCAACCAATTTCTACACCTGTATAATATGTTTACCTATGCACTGGAGAATGAAAACCTCCCACAAACAATGTACAAGGCAGTTAAAACTGTTATTCCTAAGAAAGACAAAGACCCTCAAGATGCAGGCTCATACCTTCCTTTAGCTTTGCTCAACTTAGATGCATGCACATTTGCCTTGAGATTGAATCAAGTTATTAGTAAAATCATTCATCCTGATCAGACAGGATTTATCTTCTTGGTGTACTTCACAAATTCAACTTAGGTGAACATTTTATCAAATGGATCCAACTACTTTATAAAAGTCCTAGGGCCAGAATTTTGACAACAATATCCCCTGAATTTGCCTGAGGTTGTCCACTCTCACCTCTCTTATTCGCATCAGTGATTGACCATTTTGCTGAGAAAATACAAACCAAACCGCTTATTTCCGGTTATGACACAGACATGACACAAAATAGGATTTCTCTATATGCGGATGATATATTATTATATATAAAAATACCAGAGATGAGCATCCTGAGAATATTAGAAACAATTACTGCTTTTGGTAGTCTTTCTGGATACCATATTAACTGGAATACGAGAGAGCTCATGCCGGTCAGACTGCAAATATACTAAACACTGTTCCATTCAAAGCGACTCCTGACAAATTCACCTATTTAGGAATACAGGTTACTAGAAAATGCCATGACTTATTTAAAGAAAATTCCTCTCCTTTCATTTCCAGATTACAATCATGTTTAAAATACTGGCGGACCTTGCCTCTTTCCCTTATTGGTAGAGTTAATGCATTTAAAATGGCTGGTTCACCTCAGTTGCTCTGCCTATTCCAAAATCTCCCAATCTATTTAATGAAGGCCTTTTTTTTATGAAACTAGATTCCATCATCACCCGATTTCTCTGGAATAACAAATGTCTTGGAATAAAAAAGATCCACCTATGCAAACCCAAGATGGGGGGAGGATTAGCTCTACCCAATATCATTCGCAGCTATTGGGCTGTAAATGTCTGTGTCTGGATGTTTCATTTTCACTCTCCCACTGCCTCTCATAAATGGCTACTACTAGAAAGAGAAGACTGCTCCCCATATAACCCGGGGGCTCTTCTCCTATCTCCTTCCATAGCTCCCAAATCTAAATACCAGAGTAATGGAATAATATATGCAACTCACATCTGGAAGCAGTTAAACAAGCATGTCAACTTGAGCTCTTTAGCTCCCCTGATGCCAATTTAAAGAAACCCCTCATTTGCACCATCCACCTTAGATGCCCCTTTTCAAAAATTTGGGAAAATGCTGGAATTCAAACATTACTAGATTTGTATATTGAAAGAGATTTTGCTTCATTTCAACAACTAGCTGACAAATTCAAATTACACAGATCTAAATTCTTCAGATACATGTTGTTCGTATGATTGGATGTTCAGACGTTAACTAACTGACTCTACACTTAGATGGCTCTAATCTTTATACAGCTTTGCAGGATAAAAAGGTGGACACTTCCCCCATAAGAGAGAAATGGGAAAAAGATCTAAATATCCAGATTGCAGAGGAACAATGGAATCCTAGTTTAACACAGATTAATGGAGGCTCTATTAATGTCAGACACTGTCTAATGCAATTTCAAATAGTACATAGGTTACACCTCTCCAAATCTAAGATAAATAAATGGTTCCCCTCTGTTCCTTATCTATGCAATAAGTGCCGATCTAATGAAGCCACTCTAGTACACTGCTATATAATGTGTCCTAAGATTCAGATGTACTGGTGCAACATTTTCCATATAATTTCAGAAATTCTTGATTCAAGAATTGAACCTGAGCCACAAACTATTATTTTTAATACTTCAGAGACTTTAAACAACCTCACATTGGCTCACAGATGACTTATCAACTATTGCCTTATGTCAGCTAAGAAATGCTTGTTGATGTTGTGGAAGGGTAAAGACATTCCGAATGTTAAAATGTGGCTTGATGATCTGGTCAATTTTGTTGAGGTGGAAAAGATTAGATATATTATTCTCATTCAATATTTGGAGAAGACAACAAACAGAGTCTAATGCTATTTATTTTGATTTTTGTTACCACCACAATGCAGGATCCTTTGGTTTTGTTTTGGATGTCTAGGTTGGGTGGTGTGGTGGGTTGGGTTTTTTTCCCTTTTTCTTCTTTTCTTCCACTGTGTTATTTTCTTAAAAGAGGAATGGTGGCTGTATTAGATTTGTATATTTGCTAATTATCTTTATATTGCATTTGTATATTCACCAATAGCTCTTATATTTGCATATTTACTAATGATTTGTGCATACTGGACTCCACTCTCAAAAAAATGTTTAAACAAGAAGACCAAGCAATTAACAAGATAAAAAAGGTATTATGACCTAAGAACTATGAAGAATTAAACCCAGGTTGGGACTCAGTAGACTCATTTGGCTACTGAACACATGGACTATAGGTGAGAATAGTATAGCAAAATCTGATATTATATATTGTTAAAGTAAAAGCTTGACATTTTGGGAAATAAGCTCATTTGCTTTCTTGCCATACAAAAACTAATGTGGAAAAACATAATTTAACTCATTTAACTCTCAGCAAGACATAGAATAAGCATATTTCCCAAAATGTTGAACCACTCCTTTAAGCAGGCTTTAGTAGTTGGAAGACCAGAATAGAACTACCTAGAAAAACTCTCTTTGTAATTTGGGATTGTACAAAACTCCACCATGTGAGCAAAAACCATTTTAAATTTGACTGGAACTGTCCCTTTATGATGCAAATCAAGGACATTACCTTCAGCGCTGATACAGGTCACATTCTGGACTGCACTTCCAGGACCACAGGCCTTAGTGGGAATGCATCTTCCCTCTTGTTGAACTTGCCACAGGTAGCAGGCAGGGTCCTCGCAGGGAATGAACTCCACTAGATGAGGGCAGGTCTCCGGAGGGCTGCTGGACTCCCACAACGCCTCTCTCCTCCTCTGTCTGAAACCTGACAGAGAAAATGCACGGAGGGAGGGAACACAACAGGTGGTCAAAGAGGCCATTGAAATTCCTGCTCAAAGCAGTTAAGCATTTTATCTCACATATTTGATACAGACCCCCTCTCAGCCAGTAAGTACACTTCAGTGCAGTCCTTGTACAGCATGTACAAGGACATCTATTGCAGCACCTATAGCTGCTGCAACAGATGTAAAGTTCTGATAGATGTGGACTTAACTGGACATTATCTCTGTGGTCAATTATTTAGGTCTCTTATTAAATATGCTCCAACAACACCTCCCAATAAAAGCTATGCTCTAAGCTCTATGATAACTGTGCAAATTAAAGGTGAACCATGAGAACAAGGGTTTCAAAGAAGAAAGCGCAATGCACAGAATACAGTATGTGTCAACCTTATTCTTGTTTGCCGTGGTTTCTTCACAACAAAATTGATCTTGTTATATAATTTAGTTTGTAATTTGGCAAATCTCTTTTGGTATAATGGTGCTTTAGAGATAAAATTATGTTTGATGTACTGTAGGTTTTGTTATTCATCTGTTGAATTAGTCACCTTTTTTTATTTTCTTTTTTAGAAAGCTAGTTAGCAGTGAATGAGTAATGTAATGGAGGGGCAAGAGCCACATCATTATCAAACTTAATTTCAGCACCAGGAGCTGTTCATTAAATTAATGCTGCAGCTGTAAATTAATTTTCCTGGGTATTTCTGGGCTTTATATTTATATTGTTAAATCAATGGTACAGTAGATACATGAAAACTGTTCTAAAGGTTTTGATGTAACCAAAGGTAACATTCTGGTAACTGGCTAGATTTGTAGTTGCTAACCCTTACCCTTCACATTGCCTTCCCTTTTCCCCAGCCAGTCACAGGATTCAGACAGCCATTAGGTGATAAGTCTGTTTTTTAACCTTCAGGTTCCTGCTACTATAATGTTTCCAGAAAACTTTAAAGCTGTCAGAGGTGTATACTTTAGGGATAATCCCTGTCATTCTGAAAATGCTACAACTTACATTCTTACGCACATTATTATTTATATACAATTATTGCTTTTTAGAACTCCTAGATATAAACTTAATAAAAATAAAAAAGAAAAAAAAGAAAATTATCACCATTTCCAAAGTGAGAAGAGAGACAAGGGAAGGTAAGGAAGATAATGAGCACAATTGCACAGCAAAGGACAAAGTGCTTTAAAAAGTAGGAACGTGTGAAGTTAAAATAGTTGGCAAGACCTTCACAATGATACCTGTCCTTCCAATTACTGAGTTTTACTATCACTTTGCTGCTGCTGCTGCTGCTGCTGCTGTATTAAATTTGGATCTACCTGCTGAGGTGTACTGGCTTTACACCAACACCTACTGAACATATCTGTATAGGACACTCTAAAAACTGGCTGAACTTTTTAAAAAGTTAAGGTAACTATTTGCATGTGTCTTTTTAAGTAATTCCAACTCATTCTTATTGAGTAAATCCCATGAGACTTTTATAGTTAGACAAACTCAATTACTTTAGTACAACCAACATGATTTGCTTTGTCCTCTAAATGCTTAATTAAATTCATAGACTGTAAAAGAAAAAAAATGGACGTAGTCACCGTGACGTCACCCATTGGTTTGTGACCTGCCATTTTGCAGGCTTCGAGTTTAGCGATTTGACCGTCACCATCTTGGATTTGGCCGTCGCCATGTTTGATTTTTGGAGCAAGGAGTGACTATAGAAGTGATATCATGCATGTATTGTGATATTTGGATGAGAGGGTGGAGCTGACTATAGCGGTAGCTGCTAGGTTGGTTAGCACAGTGCATTTACAATCAATGGTTAACAGTGATAATGCTAATGCTAATTTCTGCTAGCGAAAAACAGGCCTAAAGCCATTAAAACAAAATATACTCACGGGAAAACTGAACCTCCGACTCTTTAGAGGGTCTTTTATCAAAACCAAACGCTGAATAAGACTTTTTAGGCGACCAAAATGTTACAATTAACTTTCATGAACTGAATACACTGTGAAATAGCGGCAGCTACGCCTACACTCTGTGAATCTGGGGTTACGCCATAGTTACGTTACGTTGATTAACGTTGTCGCCGTGGTAGCAACTTGTCAATCACAACGTAGCCACGCCCTAAAGCATACGTTGCTTTATCGACTATTTTACTCTAAATGGGACCATAATTTACAAAATGAACATCATGATGCATTGAAGAATACTTGATACTAGCGATTGAGACCATAAACTCATTACTGAGGTAATAAATCAAGTGAGAAGTAGGGTCATTTTCTCATAGACTTCCATACAATCAGACTCCTTTTTAGACCGGGAGCTACCTGCTTGATTAAGTTGAACCAACTTAATTTTGATTAAAAGATTTTGGTGATATTAAGTGGGCAAATTACTTCATTTGAACTATTCTATTCTATTTTATTTCAGAAATGTCCATGCAATTTTTTAAATTTTTTTGAGTATTACAAAAATTCACTTCAGTCAGAATAAATTACACATAGCAATTACAGTTTTATGATCAAACTGTTTATTGTAAAACCAATGTCAACTTGCGTCCAAATAGTTTTTTAACTGTTAACATTGTTTTTCATTTTTTTTATCATCTGTGCACAAAATAAACATGCCCACTTCCAACAGTAGCCTACATGGACAAAAAATAAATAAATAAATAAATCCACACACAAATGAGTTTTAACTAAAATTAACAGTGTGTTTGTGAGCTCCAAATGAACACATTAAGTCAAATATTTGCAGGTTTTTACCATGAAGTTGTCCTTAAACAAGATAAAACAAAAAAACAACAACATATTCAAATTATTAATGTGGATTTTGGAGGACCAATCCCCTGAACTGAATCCAGTGCTTCACTCTGTGCATGTTAAAGAATACAATAAAAAAATAATACTATACACTATGTGAAAAGGAATACATAAATTTAGTGTTGCTGGTGTTGGAAAAAAACATCAAATGGCTACATGTATTCTCCCCGAGGAATATAGAAGCAAGGTTTCCAAGTTACTTTGTAAACACATATCTGATACATATCAATACCTCCAAAAAGAAACACAGAAAACATCAGAAATACATTTGATTAATATACACTAAATTGCCAGTTTATTGGGTCCACCTAGATAAAACTAATGCAGTTCTTTAACAGTCTTGCAATAAATCCTACCTTCATGAGGGTTAATCATATTCAGTTTCTGATGAGATGGCTTTAGAAAGGTGTTGATTCAACTTTGTCGTTTTGACACTGTACAGATTGTGCTTTGTGCTTGTTGTAAAACTGTATTGCATTATACTGACGTGCTTCTGTTTAGTCCACCCCATTTATTTCAGTGAGGGAAGACTAAATATTGATAGCACCTCAACAGCACACAATACAGTTCAACATGACAAAATACAGCCTCAAAAATGACCATAAAGTTAAACTAACACCCCCGTAAAACTGTCTCAAAAACACTGACCATTGTAACATTCATGCTGGTAGGATTTATTGCAATGCTGTTGTATTAAACTGCATTCGTTTTAGCTAGGTGTACCTAATAAACTGTCAACTGTCAACAGTACAACTTACAAACATAACTGTTGAATTTGAGGACAGCCTAATTCTTCACATTTTTTAGTATAGCAGTTTAGTTTTTAGAGACATTACCTTTGGACTGGCTTTCAGACCATTCAGCTCAAGGAATATCTTTTGAAACACCTCAAAAGTGTTTTACAGTTTTTTTTAGGTAGCTGAGATTGAGTGTGTATATCAGCCCCATTAGCAAGGTACAGGCTCTGGGTACATCCAGGTCTTTCAGGACTTCTGTTCCCTCAATCACAATCCTTGCACTGGCTGACATTATGGCACCTCTGGTTATGACAGTCTTCATCACTTCATTGGTAATATCCCCACCATCCTGGCATAAGTAGGTCAGAATCAGTGTCACCATATTTAAAAAGGAGAGTAACACAAAGTACAGTGTGTCTGAACTTAAGTGTCTGATTTACCCACCAAATGCTCTTTAAAGAGATCCTCCTCCTTTTCTCTGAGATACACCACTAAGCCACGGATAGAAACTTCTCTCCTTCTTTCCACAGACTGCGAATAAGAAAAAAAAAATGTTAAAAGCTACTCCTCCATGACGATGGGTTTTTAATAATTACATTACTGGGAAAAAAAGACTAAAGGATGAGGTTTATCAGGCCTGGACTGTACCAATTACCAATCTCTACTGTATTTAATTATAATAAAATAATAAATAATAAATTGATCATTTTAAACAACAGCATTATAACTCGATTAATTAGTAAGAATTTTCAATTTCAATTATGCATTATAAAACTCCAGGTAAAAAAAAGAAAAACAGCAAAAAAAATCATTAAATTTGCTAATTAATAATTATCCACTATTCTATTTCCTTGTTCTGTTGTGTTGGTTGAATGATGACCAAATGATGAAAATTTTAATAGCAAATTAAATTTTAAGAAGGCTTTTAAATTTAAGTTTTGGTTTTAATTGATGTGTGTCTTGGGAGCAGAGGACTAAGCTGTAAACAACATCTGACATATTATCCTCGTATAAGCGTTAGGGTGCAAACAGTTGCCTTATAACACATCCAGGAGACATTGAGCAATGTTAGTATTCATTTGAAAGTGTATTTCTGGTCAAGTTTAAGTCAAATATTCATTCATTCACAGAACCACCCATAGTCTGAGATAATGTATAAATTATGATCAACTAACCCAACTTCACCTACTAGAAAAAAAAGTGGATTTTCCTATTTGAAATGAACTACGTTACATTTATTCATACCTCTAGCAGTATGCTCCTTATGTGCTGAATATTAATTTTTGCAGCCCCTTCTCTTGAGCACACCAAGGACATTATTTTCAGGGAGTACTGGTCCAGTTTTGCCATGAATGTTTGTCTCCAGGATAACAGTGGTGATCCTTCTGAATTCTTCGTTTATCTGAATAAAAATAGGGCACAAATAAAAAAGGCACAATTTGTTAATGTGAAAAATTGACTCTAACATAGCACATACTGCGAACTGTTTTATGAAAAAATATTTACCTGAGCTGCATCAAAAAAAGCAGGCCATCGGTCTTTTAAGTCATTGACTGGTGGTGCTTGATTGACAACTTCCTGCCTGCGAATGGAGAATGTCTTTGCCATTTTTTCACTGATGATCTGATAGTTGTTCCTCTTCTTTACTTCATTAATGAGCTCCACTCTTTCATGTTCCAAACTTCCTTCTGTTTCTCCTTGTGGGTGAGGGAGTAAATACTTCACCTCTGCCTTTCTTGGCTTTTTGATATTCTTTGCGGGTGCTTTCTCATGGGGTTGCTTCTTTTTGATAGAGTTCACATCAAGCTCAGGGCATCCGAGGCCTCTCAATTAAGATCTATAGTTGCCCATTTTATATTATAGTCTTTATTGACATCCGTGGCATCCATTATATGATCCCAATTCTTTAATGCAAGGATGCTTCTGGATCAGCGCCTCAGCAACATCAGACAACTGTGTGCTTGTTGAGTAGGCAACATACTGAAAGATGCTTTCAGCCAGTTTCTCAAAGATGTCTGAAAGGATTGTGGTAAAGTTTAGTTGCATTTCGTCCTTCATGAAAGCAGGCAAGCACAAGCTCTGTGCCACTGGCAAAGCGAACTGGAAATTCAGTAGGCCAACACTGTGAATGTTCAGGTGATGAAAGAATCAGTGTATCCTGCAATCCCAGTGTTTCCGCAGCGCCGCTACTAAATAATGAACGCCACTGCTGAAATTTCACTTTGTGCGTAATAATAACTACAAAGGCTAACCATGCACACTTTCTCAGCTTCCAGCAGCTGACTGGTGTGGTGGGGAGAGAATGGGAACTGGTATCATGTATGGTCACACAGCAGCCTCTGCTCTCTGTTTGACCGAGGGCAGGGCTCAGCTCCTCCACACACACACACACACACACACACACACACACACACACACACACACACACACACACACACACACACACACACACACACACACACACACACACACACACACACACACACACACACACACACACACACACACACACACACAGAGTACAGACAGTGAACCAGGTGAAGTGAAGGATAAAGTTTTACTCGAGCACACGACAACTACGCTCGGTATGTTCAACCATAGCATGCTCGTTAAGCTAATAGTGAAGCGTAACAAGTTAAAACAAACTCTGTCTGTATTTAGCTGCTGTAAATGTTTAGCTTAGTTTGCCATGTATATTAAAACTAGACAAATTCCAGTAAACTTAGCTACTGGCTGGGAGGGCTGCCCCCCCTCCAATTTTCTTGGGGGAGAACAAGGGTTTAATCTTGGGAAAGGGGATTCTTGGGAATACCCATCCAAACCCTTTCCCGTTTCCTGAGAAAATCATATATATATTTTTTAAACATTTAGAATATATTGGAATATATTTAGAAAATATGTAGGCCTACAATTTTACGATCTTTTAAAGTATTTCCACACAAAGCTGGTGGCAGACATCGTGTTGTGTTAGCCTAATTTAGATGATAGAACCTACAACAGATGAATTCGGTGCTGTGCTTTGAATTCATAGCGCTTTGTGTTTACTAATTACAATAAACTTTCTTTTCTACCGGCACAGGCACACAGCTGTTGCATATGCAATGCAGCGATGCACACTGCACAATGTTTGAAATGCTGAAGTAAAAACAAAGAAATATTCTGTTAACTCTGAGTGATCATTGACTTTATTACTACATTATATCCAACATTGCTTGGCTATTAAGGCTCACACCAGCAGCCTCTGAATGCTAACGGAATATGTAATCCATCTCAGCTTAATATAATGACTTTGAAAACGCCAAATTACTTGCTTTACTTGCTTTTGTTTGTTTATACAATGAAGAAGTGTCAAATATCACTTCCATGAGCACACAGATCACAGGCAATGAACTTGGCATTTCAAATTCCTCGCAGCTATAGCAAAGTTCAAGCTGCATGCAAAGTTTAAATTATGTTCATTCTAATGTTGATAAACATAAATTGATGTCCACATCAGTAAAGGTCAGAGTAAGTGTGAACCACCAATGTGAAATGTAACAGTGTGAACCACCTTAATTGTGTCCTTGTCCTTGATGTCACTTGTTGAGGAGAGAAAAATATTCCTCTCCAAAATCAGCATCCTTATAATGCAAAGTAAAGTTCTGATCAAGCACAAATGTTTCTCTCACAATAGCCTCAAGTTCACCCACAGTCCCAGGGATTCCTTGAGGTAAACCCAGTTTGCGAATGTCATGGTCCTGAAGAATAATCCGAAGTTTGGCTTGATGAGACATTGGAGCATCTGTAAGAGAAACCATCACTTCTGTTTGAGTTATAGAATACATCCAGTCACATCCCCTAAACATTCAGTATGGGAGGAGAATATTAACACGATAATTACCTGAGATATTTCCCCGAGATACTTTGGACTTAGACTTTTCAGCAACTTTGCAATATTAAGTAGCATGCAGAAAGGTACTACTGTATGCTGCTGATTATGTCTCCAAGAAATTAGTTTTCAAATTACACTGTGAATTTCTTAATCAGCAAGCTACACACTAAGTCTTAAGTTTGTGTCAAGATGTTTTTGTCCAAAAGTAGATTTCTACAGATCCTACTGCAAAACTAAGAGCCCATGTATATATCTGTTTATAGTTTGACTAAATGTTTAAGACATTTATTTCTATGGCAAATGGCAAGAGCAGGAGGACAGCCTTTTGTCAGTTTCTTAATGTTTTCCACTGCAGCATAATGTAATAAAAGGTAATTTCTTAAAGTAATGTCGTAATTTCACAAAAAACTATTGCAACATTTCACCATCTCTGCATTATATGGAGCTCATATTTACAACTACTACTACTGCATCTACACATTGGCGGAGTCATCAAGAGCCTCCTCTCCTCTTGCAGTGAGAATGAGCATGGTCTTAAAAGGCATCCCAGGCTTCTGGCAAAGCAAGACACTGGTATTGCCAAAAGTCTGATTATAGATTTAACATATCACATTTTGAACTGTGAAAAATGGAGGAAAAAAGAAATACAAAAAGGGAATACATGGCAGACATATTACACAGCAAAAATGAAGCTATAGTACATCAGAGGAGTTGTACATTGAAGTGAATTTCTCACTGTTTGAACAGGCCTTCCAGTGAAAATGATTACTTGTGCTCAAGTGTGAGGCCAGTACGTTAATGTAAAATGCCTCTTCATATTCCATAACCCCATATATGGAGAGAATAATGCCATTTTTGATTATGCCTTTTTAAGGTCTTGTGGTTAAAGTCAAACAAATGATAAGGTGTAAAGACCGCGTTGCCATCTATGGTACATAAATTCAGAACTTCTGGGTCACCATATGCTTCCCTGCAACAGTGTATGCTGCCATTGGGAAGATGTCAGACAACTCACTTGGTTCAATCACTGTAACACTTCTTGTGTTTTCAAGTTTATAGCTTCTAAGATGTTCAGTACAACATGCATTTAAACATTTCACAATGAAGCCAACCTTCCCATTTACAACAACTATCTGAATCAACTCCACAAAATCTGGCAGACCACCTGTTGAACCACTGTGCCAAGATCATTCCAGTTGAGTAACTGGTGCCACTGTAACTCACTGTGTTTGCCATCTGGACAAACGACTCACCGGGGAATTTTGTTTCCAGTGCTTTCTTAATGTCTTTCCTCAGCACAGTCAAATCCACTGTTGACAGTTTTGTTACCTGTAGGGATGGTTGAACAATTTTACTGCCATGTAGATGGTATGCAACCATTAACTTATGCTTCCCTGTGAGAGACAACAGAATGTTTCAGAAGCTGTTGGTTTGCCTGACCAGTGTTGCCAGATCTCGCGAGACAAACAAGCAATCAGGTCCATGGAAACAGGTCCAAAAGAAGCGACTTGGCTGCCAAAGCAGGCAACCTTACCTACCACAACGTGAGAGAGAGAGGCCACTTAATCAATTTAAATATACTGTATATATGTATGAATTTATTTTGAATTTCATAAGCAACCATTTAAAAAACACTGTAACTTGTGGGGATGACAAGCAGCAAAGGGTCTGGGTCGGAATCGAACCGGGGCCACTGCAGTGAGGACTCAGCCTAATGTTATGTGGCAGATGCACTAACTGCTGAACCACCAGGTCAGAGCTGTATATTTGACAACTTCAATGGAGCTCAGTCAAACCAATGTGTTACCAATATTTTTAAGAGACTTTACAGAAAAACAAGCCCAAAGTTGCTTATAATAAGTGGACTTGGCAACTGTGTGCCTGACCACACACTTTAAAAAGCTGTGTTTAGCTTCAAAGTGCATAGTCCACAAAGACACAAGTTGCCCAAAAGCCTTTATCAGCTGTGGGTAGTGCTCTAGAAAATGATGCTTCAGAATAAGTCTTTCCTGAGGGAAAACCTCCAGGAATCTGTGCCAATGCTCAGAAATATTGCTGTCATGCAAACAAATACAGTAGTTAAAGGGAAAAAATGGAGCAGCAGCAAAACAGGCTGCAATGTAATCCTTGGGGCAATTGCACCCATCAAAGTAGTTTGGTACAGGCTAGTTCCTGTGTTTAATTTGGTTGTCAGACACTTATAATTACAATCTGAGCCTGTCAGTGGCAAAAACAACCACTTTTAGTGGACGTTCTTTGACGGGCGCAATTGCTCCCTAGGATTACATTGCAGCCTGTTTCACAGCTGCCAGCTGGAGCGCTCTTGCTCAGTAATGGACCAATTCCAAACATTTTTTTCCCCATTAGTCACTTAGAATGATGGGAAAATAGGGTCCATGTTAAAAAATATACCGGAATTTGCCTTTGAGTCTGTATGAACAGAGAAAGAAGAAGAAAGAACAAGTTCAACTATGTCCTTAAGGACCAGCCATGTTGGTTCACTCTGGTATTCTTTCTCCAACTATCAGGGTAAGGTGGAGAAGCAAAGCCCAATTTTCATGGGCATTCTCTCCAACAGTGTTTCTTGCAGCAAAAGTCAATGGAATTGGTTGTGGTGCATCTGTTTTATCTGTCCATCTGTATGGGAACTCTTTAATTAATTAATTTAGTCCATCAATATTTCCATTTGATAAAGTCATTTAGGCACAGTACTAATGCTAAAGGTACAATACCTTCAAAGAGATCATGTAACAAATCAGGTAGGTAGCCAGATAAAACACTGAAATGTTTTAGTTTTTCAGTCACTGGGTACTCCATAACAATGAGACTCACTTTTATCTCCCTATGCTGTCTGAACATGCACCCTATGCTCTTGTATTGTTCTAGGACAGAATGCTCCAGTTCTATCTTCACTTACTTGGAACT
Organism: Scomberomorus guttatus; assembly: GCA_038419695.1. Classification (NCBI taxonomy): domain Eukaryota; kingdom Metazoa; phylum Chordata; class Actinopteri; order Scombriformes; family Scombridae; genus Scomberomorus; species Scomberomorus guttatus. The sequence continues at coordinate 22,077,460 of CM076456.1, read as the reverse complement.
GGGATCTTTCTCCAAGACAGAACCTGTACTTGAGAAGCTCTCCACAAATCATCCAATAGAGTGAGCACCAAGGTTATCTGCACAATACACAGTACCTTTGACTCATATGCCTAATGAAGGAATGTAAAGTCATTCCTCTTCTAGACTGGCAAGATCTTTTAGCAGTGGTTCTAAAACAGCACTATAGCCAAACTTTTTTATATCATCAGTCTTGCAGAGAATGGCAAGGTAGATTGATGTCAGCGAGGATCTGGGCAATGGTGGCACATTATCTAAAACCCAATGCACAGCAGTAATTTTGTGTTTTTCCTTGACGTACCAAGTGGATTACAAACAAAATCATCCACATACAGAATGAGAGAGATGGCTGGATTATTTTCTGATTGCAATGTATTGTTTTTAAAATTTGTTCCATCATGCTGTCTGCTTCACAACTATGTGTGAGCAAATCCTAGATCTCTTTTTTTTATTCAAAACCTCATGTAAGGACTTCAAAATAGGTACATATCTCTGCATTCTCTGCTCCCTGGCAATGAGCAAATACTCTATGGGTTCCACCATGGGAAAATGTTCCTTGAAATACTCTCTTCGTTTGTAGGAGGTGGAAAGAGGACCATTACTCCCTACAGCTTATGTAATTGGGTTGCACTCACATAGGTCTGTCACCATCTCTGAGATGATCAAATCATCATCCTCACAAGTATGCTTCTTTAAGCATGACTGTAAAATCTCTTTTAAAATAGGACCTGAAGCTGATGAAGAAATAAAGTACAGTTCTTCTACTAACTCATCAATAAACCTTTGAAGTACATTGAATATGCTTTCCAATTTCAGCTGCAGATGGGCTACATTTTTCTCAATTAAATTAGGTAATTCTGTCATTTCATCATCTTCAGGATCTTCACTCACTGCACCCCCCATATCCTCCTCAACAACAGGATCATCCCCTTCATTTAAAGGATTGACATACCTCTGCAAAAGGTCAGGCTTGAAGTCATCCAGTGAGTGAGGAGTGTGTTTCCGGCTCCTATAAGAGGCAAATGTTCCATGAATGTTTGTTTTGAAAGGACAATTTTCAAAAACACAAGACACAGTTTCCTGTTTTGTTATATGACGGTCAATGTGCTCAAAGTATTCTATTTCTGTGGAGATACTATTTAAAGAGCAACATGGACATTTAAAAGACAGGACTTGTGTGTGTCAGTGTCTCACAGGTTGAATGGCTTCTTGACAGATGGGTTCGCAGGCTGCCCCATGTTTTAAATGAGCAGTAACACTCCCAGTAAAGACAAGGGGGAAATTCTCCACCATGGCCATGTCTAAGTCTATAAAGAGATCAGTCATTTCAAATTTGCAAATTTTATAGCTCCAATTCATTTTAAAAACTAAGCAAAGTTAAGAGCTGTGCTTAGTACTTACAGCTTGCGCAGCATAAGTTTTACAGTAATCTATATAATCTATGTTGCCTATGATGCTGCATTTTTTTAATGTTGGAGATGAAAAACAAGAAAAAAATCTGCTTGCAAAAAATGGCACAAAAGTGGGCTTTTGTCTTACTCCATGCTTTTTTTCAGAATGCGAACATTAATGGCAAACTACACTGCAAGAAAACTTCAAACCTTTTTAATTACAGTGTTATCATGATCTGACAGTGAACCTTTATGAAATAGATGTAAAGATTTTAAACTATATTTAGATTGTATTAATATTGTTGCTGACTAATGAATCTTTCCAAATGTCTGGCAAATTGTGTTTGAGTACTACTGACCAAAAATGTGAAATTAAGTTTAAAATTTACTGATTGCCAACATAACAAAATGTGCTAACTGCCCACCTATCACAAATTATGCAGCAGATTGTTAAATGGCAAAAAGCCTTTCTCATAAATGTTGTAATGTCAAATCAAAAAATGACCTCTAAAATATTACAAGATGGTTCAGTTGTGCAAACTTAGGTATCAGATAAAAATGGCACACACACAGTGGCAATATTAGTATATTTTTATGTGCTAATTTTTTAATTTATGTGATTAAAATATCTAGCTCATTACTTAAACCTGCAGTGCGGACCCTTTGTCTCCCCCTTCTGGCAGTGAGAGTAATTACAAAAACACTGTTGACACATGCTTTATGACGTATGGCGAATGGCTGGCATAGCAAATTTCCAAATAGGCGTTATTTGGATAAATTGACCACATATTGGGAATCTAAATGGTTACTTTCTTGCCTGAAACTTGCATTAAAACTTAATAAAGTGACATATTAACAGTCCTACAGCGAAAATTACAACAGCTTTTAGCTATACATGCCCTGTATGCCTTGCAGTCCGACAAAGATACCCAAGGGCTGAGCACTCGTCTGGATCATGGATGTATAAAGAGAACTGGATACAGCGTTGGAGGTGGGGCTCCTATGAGAGTTGCTCAGTGGCGCAAGAAGCCAAAAAAGCTACTTCGCGCTATAAAGAAATCACCCGGATGAAAACATACTGTGCTCGCTCTATGGGTCCCAGCATCCATAAAGCATGCCAACTAGAGACACTATGTCAAATTGGCTTCAAAGATCAGCGCACTTCCTGGGGGCTTGGTCGGGATGGGTCGGAATGCCAAACGTGATGTAATTTCCCCAGCAAATCTGAGGGGAAACCAATCATTGCAGGTTGACGTAAAGCGCATCAGTACCAGTGCACCAGCACAGGAATGTCATGCCAGACACCAGATTTAAAAACTCTTTATACTGTGACATACAGAGAGATTTAACTGGCGGTGATAGGGTTTAATCAGCATTGTGTGAACTCGTTTGGCATGGGCTTGAATGTAAGGGACATTCATTTATATGTAAAAGTTCCACACTCCAGCTTTACGAAACCTTTTCTTTTGCCATTTCTACAACGTGATGTTGGCTTCACAGTGTGCGTTTGCAGATTGCACTTGGACACAGAATATTCTTTAGCTGTTGCTCAATTAACCAACTTTAACCTCACACAAAAATAACTACGCACCAATTTAAAACCGAAATATTTATAGTAACCTACATTTTTTACAGGTTTAGTCATGAATGTCAAACAGCCCACCAATGCAGCTGTTGTCGACCAAAGTTTCATCAACATACGGCCAACTTTAAATTAGGACAAAGCAAAACACTTATTCTCTTACCTTTGCAGTGTTACAACTAACTCTACAGAAGTTCAGTGTCAATTAACATCATTCAGCTGCCACTGTAACTGTTAAACAAAACATAAAAAAAGACTACTTTTAAGACACTAGCTAGCTAAAAGTCTACCAACTTTACAATTGCTGAATTAGCTTAGGACAAGCTATAATTTCAATTTTAGTCTCACACGTTAAATAGCAGAAATCATGATTGTATAGGAGTTTGCTACTGTTTCTTTCTGCTGAAAGAAGAAAAGCAGTGATTGCAAAGATCAGAGCCTGAGGAATAATCAGAAAAGATTTGAAGATTGAAATTATAGGGAAACTGGCAGAAGTCTCTCGTGTCAGCGTACAGTAGTATATCTGTGTGGCTTCCTCACTTTCTCACCACATGTGACGAGGGTCTTCGGCCATACTCGAACAGCACCATGGGTACATTTTACATTGTACCTACAGCAATTTAGCATCAGGGGTGCGAAACCTTACATTGCTACCATTTTATTTTTCAATTTCTCAGGATAATGAGCCCAGCTGCAGTTCACCTGATTGTCTTAAGTACCACTAATTTAGGAAATTTGACGCTGTACTGGTACAATAGAGTGCATGAAAGTGGTCTCTGCTGCTGTACTTGAAATATAGGTTGAGGTGAAGAAGCTTGTATAACTGCAATTGTGCTTTCTTCCAACTATGTCTGAGGAAATATTAGTTTAAAACAGCTTTGTTGTCAGTCAAACAAAAACATCAACCATTGAATTAACAAGGCCTCAAGGAGCTATGAAAGATCAATGTGGGAGATTTTTAGTTCTTTAAACTTATAAAATCCTTTGACTAAATTATTGCTGTAAACAGATAAACCCAGGGCTTCTTAATAAGCATTTAAGTGGATAATTCAATCATATCAGACTACTGGTGAGACCACTAGATAGACTGCTGTGAGCCATTAAAAGTTTTTAAAAAATCCATTTTCAAACAGGAGGCCAGGGAATACAGTAAGTGAAAATGTGTGAGAAATGCAAAGCTGTTGCATTGCAGGACTTTTGTCTTGTGTTGTTATGCTGAACAAAGGTCCTATAAAGTGACTATAAAGTGCATCGTATAATTTGCTACAATATTCTTCACTGCTGTCACTAAAACGTTTAATTTCGCTGAATTATTACTAAGAAGACCCAACATTCACTTATCCATTTGGACCTGGCTATCGTCCCTCTGCCTCTGTGTGTGTCCAATAAAGCAGTGCCACAGATTTTACACATGCAGACATTAGATTTCACATAGAATTTCCTCTGAAATAGTTGGCAATGATAATAAGGTGTTGCAGCTATTTGTATAAATTTCTATTCCCTCCTTCCATATCTTGCACCTAAAATACTACTTTTAACTTGTAGTATTTTTTTTTTTCCATTTTACTTGCACAATGGAGTGGTATCTTAGACGACCTCACTTGTCAGCTTTTAATAATGTACTTTCTGCTTAGTTTCCCTTAATACACAATTTCCCTTAAGTGTTACTAATGCTGTTACGTTTGATCAGTAGGCACATTGTTGGGTACATGTTCTGTATTTAATAGGAAAAAATGACAAATAGGCAGTGAGATCTAAAAGGAGATGTAACATGACATGAACAGTAAATGGCTCTAAATATGGTTCAAAGATGCAATTAGCAAACTGTCCAATAACATGATCAACATTTTGACACAATCTTTATCATTAAGCCAGTTACCCAATTGATTCCCACTCCCACTAAAACATTGATTCTCCCAAAGGTGGATTTTTCATAAAATATGTACTTCTTCATGAAAAGGTTCTGACTGAGTTGACACTAACCTCACGGTCTAACTAATCTAAAGTCTCTATTGACTACTGAGCTCTTCCAATTCCCGGATGACAAAGAAAAATGTGCTTGTAGATTGAAAAGTATGGTAAGATAAAAATAGTATTTCTATGCAGTATATTTCCATGATACTTGAGCAGCAGTGGTTTTTCTTCTCATTTTACCACAGCTCTGACACGCGGCAGAAAGGTTCCACATTCTCTCCCTCCACAGGTGGAACTGTCTAACCCCAGGACTCTACAAATTACATCCACCAACCATCTGCCGGTGTGAGGCACCAGTTCAGGAGCCTGATCTGAGTGGTCCAGCCCAAGTGTGCTCTTGAAGAGCAAAGAGACCGTGGATCGATTGCTGCATTGCACAGAGCACTTACCACTGCTCACATCCAACCCACAAAAAACAATTTGGCGTGGGCATGCCCCCATGGATATTAATAATTGAAAGGTTTCTTGGTCATACCAGGTTCATTTCAGGGAAACAAGGGCCATCCAGTGATTTTCAGCTCACTGTTTTTCAGAAATACCATTCCCTCCAGCTCTGTGACTTAAAGTGGAGGCATCGCTAAAATTCTATCCAGTAACCTTCCATGTTCAATTCATTTTCCCACATGGCTGCAAAATGTGATAAGCAGAGATAACATAAAAAAACGTGAAAAGCACATACTGCAAGGCAATTTAAATTTGTAATTTTCCGGAGGGCAAAGCTGGTCTGGCATAAGCATCTTGGCTAGCTGGCTCCTCTACCTGAGCACTGAGATCCCGCGGGCCTTTCTGTTAGAGACGGATCACAGTTTATTCTGTTGTGAAACATAAAGGCTAAGTGCACATTCAATAGGAGCAAGAAATTCTCTCCAGCTCAAGGACCACAGGCAAACGACTTGGATCATATGCCCTACTCCTCAATAACTGTTGATTGCTTCACAGGCAACAGATCTCACTGCTAAGGATTTTCTATTGGTTTCATAATCTGTCTGCTATGAGCTCTGAGTCTTCATGAATGCCATCAAAAGGCAGTATGCCAGAAGAGAACCTTGTGGAAAACAGCAGATGCTGTGTTTTCTACTCCTTGAAATATATTAATGACACTGTCTGTGAGAGGAGCTGGCTCATCCCATAGAGATCCAGTGTTGGTGAGTGTGGGCACTGACCTGAACAATCCACACTTCAGTTGCTCCCTGGGGGGCTTTCATGCACATTTACTCACGGCAGGGACGAGGTCATGCTGCCTTTTTAGCACAGCACTAACAGCTTCAGCACACTGACAGAAACACACACGCTACACTCCACACACAATGTGTAGCCTCTCTGAAGCAGTCAGACATGACACACGTTCACCTGTGCAAAAAGACAAGAACACTCAGACAGCACAAGCGTGCTGAATACTTGAGCACACACACACAGAGACACACACACACACATACTACACGTAAGCATACACACACAGACAGGAAGCATCTTATCTGCTGATACTCTTCACTTTTCTGGGGACTGAAAGCTGAACTACAGGTGTGCTCTCTTTCAGTCTTTAGTCAGCTGTGGTTTATACATATATTGCCATCTTCCAGAGCGCACTTCCTCTCAGCCAGCCACTTATCAACAAACAATTTATGATTCAAACATCTGACACCGCTCCCTTGTGCTGTCATTCTCTGTGTTAGCCTCCGTCAGCTACAATACCTCTTTCACTTTCAGTGTTGCCACAGCACCACGCAGTCTATTTTTTAGACTTTGAAAACATGGTGCAATGCTAAATTGAAAACATGTACATGTGTAATAGCTTTCAGGTTAGTTTAAAAACCCCTTGTTGACCAATTGGTCATTGTTTCTTAGGAAACAATTGCTGTGAACAGCTGATTGTAAATGTTCAACATGGCTATCTGCAATAGAACTCAACCGTAAATTGTTTCTTGACTGAATGCTAATGATTTCACCACTGGCCCATCTGTGCAGTTATAATTTTCAATTTTAAGTCATGTCAGCTTGTTAGCTAGCTATCTGTAGTAGCTTTTTGGATGCTCTGTGTCCATGCCTCTGTCCATCCGTCTGTCTTCTTGGAACAATTTTTCTGGCATTTCTGAGAACACTCATCCATTTTTATAAGGTTGTTACAGCAGCTATCATTTTCTTCTTTAATTTGCATACTAGCTTGCTGGTAGTTTTTTTTTTTCCTGCTTTTAGTGCATGGAACATGTATTTTACCCTCATTAAACTGCTAATTTTACAGTGCTGCTGTACTTATACTGTATCTTATCTTTGCACTTTAAAAACAAATTAATTGACCAAAGCAAGTGTCATCACTTTCAGTTTTTTTATGTTGCATAGTCATTATTTACAGTTTTGTCATTTTTCAAGTTCACCTTCATGATGGAGACAGACGTTGCTGGGAGGTGACACGAGCAAAGCTTACATTATGACAGTTATCTAGAACAACAGTGCTGACACATTTTCTAAATCTTTCAAAAGCCAAAGCGTGTTTACTCTCATATTCACTTTACTTCACCATACCTTTCTTCCCCTGTGGTTCTTTACAGTTGTCGGGCAGGCAGGCACCCCAGTGTGACCACTGGGAGAGCAGGCAGTGGTGCTGGCAGGGGATGGAGCAGTGCTGGACGGCCAGAGGAGGCTCTTCACCAGCACACAACCTGGCATTCACAGGCCTGGACACTGAACAAACAAACGGGACACAGGAAGGGATAAATCAGGTTTAAGTCAAGCTCGGGCACACACAGGTGACAGTGGAGTGTGTGTGTGTGGTGTGTGTGGTGTGAGTGATTGCATGTATCAAGTATTAGAATCAAGAGCATCAGTGTCATCAGACTGAAGTATGGATGTAATTTAGCTATGATTGGGAAGGCAGTAGTGTATTTATCGGTGTAGGTTACAGCTTCAAGTTTTGTACACTGCGTGTGAGAAGCAGATACATTAAGCAAAGCTTATTGTGGATTTTACAAAAAAGGAGAGAATTGAAAGAACAGAGGCAAAATTGCTCTTCTCATCTCATGTCTGGCTCAAGAGAATATTAAATGAAGGGCAGCAGCCAGCTAAGGGAGTAAACAGGAGCTGAACAGTGAGATATTAAGGCAAGACACGGTGTAACCAATTCACTGCTAAGCATGGCTGGCATCATTTGTAGATCACAGAAAGCTCAGCCACCTGTAATAGACCCTGACATTAGTCTCTCAGACAGAAAGAGAAGGTATTTTGGCCTGTCCACAATACAGGGATTTTTATTCAATCTAATATTCCATTTTGATGCCGTTCCACATGACATTGAGTGTCAAATTTTCATTTAAACAAGCCAAAGAGAAATTCACTAAATGTCCCTCCTGCATTTTGTGTTCTTACCAAATGTAATTTACATGGTGTTTGATCTTCTTTGTAAAAATGAGATGCTTGCTTAAACACGTTGATAAAGTGCGCAGCACACACATTTTTGCTTTGTTCCCTAAATTGTGATTTCCTTTGACAATTGCATTACTGCAGTAGACATCCAACAGGAGCAGATTGTTTTCCACATTACCAGAGCAAGAGAAGTTGTCCATATTGAAGATATACAGCCACACCCGTTTACATTAGCTAAAGCTGTGCAGATCATGTCAAGGTAAACATTGCAGTTGACGTATTGATCTTTGTCCCACACATCCATTGGTTCAAAGAGCTGCCTTCATTGATATTCTATACTCTAATGTATTCACTGTCCAAATACACCTCTGATCTGCTAACATTACTCTGAACACATCTGGTGAGTTAAAGTGGCCTCCCAAAGCAACTGCCTCAGCTCTGATATGAAGCCACACAGGATTCATCATATGCACTATGAAACAAGATGGATAGAGGTAGAATTAATATGTTATAATTTGTGGTGATGTTTATTAGGCAGAAAAGTGTGATTTGCAAAGGCAAAATCATAGTTGAAAGCCATTAATGTTAAAACTACCCACTGTGCTTAATTAAATAGATAAATTAAGTACTTGGTATGCACGTTCTCATAGTTTTTTGATTAATTTCACAATTCTAAAGCTTTCATTTCATGTTTAATTGACATTTTGTAAAAGAGTATCACTTTTTAACAGCCATTTGGAGTTCATAAACACACAGTATCACTGCTTGCCTCTGTGATGGTGAAGTTCCTGGCACATACTTTTATGTTCACGTTTTTACCAAGAGTAATTCACTTTGAATTTACTTTTGCTTAACATTAGAAAAAACCTGAATACATGTGGTGGGTGTGTTTTGTTAACACAGATGATGATGGAAAATCTTTGACATTTTAAAGATTCATACCATACAGTTATGATTCATCCTAGAGCAACCTCACGAAAGTTTTTGGATTTTTTTTTATCGTAAACTTCTTTCCATGGGAAAGAAAAATCCACTACAAAACAAGTGATTGGTGTTATTTTCTGGCTGCAGAAACAGCAGTTTGTTTGGAATAATAATAATAAGAGACTGGGTAGCATGAGAGCAGAGCCACCACTTCTGAACAGACAAAGGAGAATGTGAGAGTGTGACAGTGAGTTAAAAAACTCAAACTTTACAAACTCAGTCTTACACTCTGCGGGAATAACAAATGTGAAGAAAGCTAACTGAAAGTTTCACACTAAAAACTTTAGACTACAGTTTATTTCCTTTTTTATATACTTTACATTAAGTTAAAAATTGGCAAGCTGTTAACTGCAAAATAGAGACAAAATAGAGAAAAACAACACAATAGATTGTAATGTCATTCACCCAAAAACGACATATACTTATATTTGAGTGACAGCTGCCATATAACAGCCGTAGTAATTATGACCTGGAGAAGTGCAGCAGTTCAAGTGACATCTATATATGTCGACAAATTTCCACATTCAGAGCAGGTGAGCTATAACCAAGCAGTGGACTTTGCAACAGGAGGCCGCTATTTGTTTTTCTGTTTCCAACTGCGAGTGTCATATTTCCAACAGTGAGTCAGGACACAGAGTTTTTAAAAAAACGTAACCATGATTATCCCCTAACCTTAACCCTGTGGTTATTATTGTAGCCATGACGACAGAGGTTGCCTAACTTTAAGGCGGTAGTAACTTTAACAAAATGATAATTTCCCCAAACCATGATCTTTCCCTAACCCTAACCAAGTGGTTTTTGTGCCTAAACCTAACCAGACCTTAACTACAGCGTTGCGACATCTAAAACATCATTATTTTCTAACAGTGATTTGTAACGGGTTTGGAACGCACAGACAAATGATGTCCTGCCAACATTATTTGTCAACATCATTTGTCAATCTAGGAGCCAGATTAGAAAACACACTTATGTGTTCTTCTGGAGTCAAATGACATATTTGGTCGTTTTAATTTGGAGGACTTGTTCAGAAAATAATGAAAACACAGCAAAAGCCCTCTCAATTCGTAGCTGAGAGATACATACAAACACAAAGACTTACTGTTCTCTAATAACTCAGGGATCACTGCCAGCTAAGCGGATTTGGTTCAGGGGAGGTCCCCGGGAACATTACAACAAATACATAATATAAAGTAATCTCATCCCACAAATGATTAATTCATTTTTTTTGCATTCAAAGAGAGATAATATCGTATATGAATCTTACATTTTGAGACGTGATTTAACACACACAATGAAATCTATGTATAAATCTTACATTTCTGCTGTTGGCACCGTATCTTGTTATTAACAACTTAGTTTTCATTCATGCTATTATGGATTTAAGTACAAAGCCTGCAGCAGACTTATTTTAATACATACATACTTTATGTAGCCAAAGTTCTCTATTATCTAAACACATGTAGCTGGAGAATAAAATGTCTAAAACTGGATAAAACTAGACTATAAAAGATTGTAATTTTGTCCAGACATTCAGTACTACAGTAGCTTTTGGTACATACATTTTCAGTATTCAGTGCTGCAGACACGTTTCACTGTTTATCAAAAGAATTGAGGTACCCTGTCCTAACAGTAAATTGCAATAATAATGTACATTAAGACCTACCTCAGGTGTGATCAATTACTATCCTACAAGTTTCTACTACTCTCAGGTTGCTGAAATTTGTCCACCCTGAGGTCCACCACACCTGATCTTCTCAAGGGATTCAAAAAAACCAGATAGCAGCAGTCTGACTGCACCATTACCAGCTCCATGACAAGCTTAAACCAGATATCAGCACTGCCTCTCCATGACAACACATTAGATGTCATCCTCTGTCCTTCTGACTTACTTTCTTCCTTTCTAACTTTGATTGTCTACATTGACTAACTTTATTATGCTATGCCACCTGTCTACATTTTGTTGCAGTGTGCTAAACCTGCATGGTAACATAATGCATAATAAGATGAGTATAATTCACAGGGGGAGGGTTGATGAGGTTTCACTGGATGTTCAAAGTAAATTCACCCCTTTGATACTATAGCTGATACAGCATATTTGATTTAATGCAAAAACGCATTGCCCTGCAAGTTTGCACCAGATATTTCTTAACTTCATAAAGCTATATTACTGTTTTGCGAAAATGCCCATTTTCTCCTACGATCCAGGCCAGACACAGTTACACAGGTGCCTATATAATATAATGCAGTCCTAGATGTTCAAGTTATAGTGTCCACCCCCACATTAAAACGATTTAGCTGGTTAGGTTTCCAGATCTAACATTAAACTAAACTAAAAGGTATACTTTGGCTGTGTTAATGCCTGTCTTTGTGCAGGTTCTGAGATTATGCGTGTCTGATAAAGTTTAGGAAGTACAAGCTACTGTATCTTGTGGAGTTTTCAGTGACATTTCCACTAATATCTTAACTAGGAATCAAGAACTGACGATGACCAATATCCAGTCATTGTTTTCTTTTCTCCTGAAGACCAGACGCATGTAGAGATGTTTTGTCTGAACTGCGAACACATACACAGCGGGAGTGAGAAGTGGACAATAATAATGGCTTTGCCTGGAAGTAGTATTGGCCCTAGCCATTGTTTTTCCAAATATCTTTTAAGATTTCTTCAGTGCACTCCGAGATGAGTACTTTCACAAAGATGCCCAGTAGAGGTTTTTCTGCTTTCCCAAAACGAATTGATAGTTCTGATAAAACAAAATTGCTGTTATTATATTAAAGGCTGGATGTTATTTCCCTCCCCTTGTAATTTAGCTATAGTAATCCTCCAAGAAGCACTATTTTTGTTTTAGTCTATTTTATTTTTAGTTCAGCTGCCACTTGTAGAGATGTCCTTCAAGACACTTAGTTTCTTTGAGTTTGCACAAACTATAATATTTCTCATGAACTCCTGAAACATTATGTATGTAGTGTTTTTTTCTGTCTTCTGCATAGTGGGCTGCTGCCTAACAGATCAGATGAGTCATAACTGAAGGTTTTTTCTTTCTTTTTTTTCAGGCATCAGAATTTCTACTTTGTAGTTCATGTCCATTTTAGTTCATGAAATGATACCATAAACACTAAACACACTGAATATTCATGGCACACAGAGGATGAATCACAGCGACAGAAACAACTGATGCTGTTTTTTTTTCCCGTCGTCTCAAGAAAAACGACATTTCAGCAAGTGCGCCAAAATGGTATTTTGGCTAATTATGACATATAACATGATGTTACCATGAAGCGACAAAGTCAGCATAGGGGCGAGGTCGGGGTGGATTGGGTCAACAAAAAAATTGGAATTAACACGGGAGAATGCTGTTTGTTTCCTGTTTTCCACAGTGGGCGATCAAACTCAAAAAGTCAAACTTAAAACAACTTTATTAATCTCACTAGGGGCAATTAATTATGAGCAGGAAAAAAAACAGTAACATACAACAACATACAAACAAACAAATACAGGAGCTAATATTAATAAGAATAAGCTTCTAAGAATAGTGAAGTTGTTTGTCCATCGTCATGGTAAAAGGTTTTTTTATTTTTTATGTAGCACTTTTCAGCCTTCGTCTTTACAACACCTCTCATTCACCCATGCACACTCTGAGCTGCCTTGCTGGTCGGGAGTAATTTGGGGTTCAATGTCTTGCTCAATTATTTTTTGGTGTGAGCATTACTGCCTCACGGGGCTGCTAGCATGGCTATAGATTTTTTGTCTTGTTCATTTTCGCAGCACACAACTCTGAAGACACACTAATGTGCTCCATGAATCTCTCGAGTCACCATGTGCTTCGAGCGAGCCCTGGGTCAACTGTGATGAAGCTGGCTTTTCTTACCCTCCTTCCTGTGATGTGGTGCTGAGTCATCAGGGACTTGAACACAGTAGATCTTCCTGGTCTGGATCCCCCCTCCACACAGAATACTGATGTTAGCCAGCCGCCGGTGCTGCTTGTTCAGTAAGGGGGCAATGCGGCATTCGCCCCAGTCAGTGGTCCTCCACATGTACCTGACAGAGCACACACACACACACACACACACACACACAGTTTAACAAATACATGAATAATGTGAACAAGCAAAAAGTTAAATTGAGTCACTGTTTAATATGTCTTAGGAAGTATACCAGAGTATCAAATTTGTCTGTTTTTAGGAGGAAAACTTCAGATCATCCAAAACAAATGGATAAATCAATGTACTTAAACAGGATAAAGTATCAGTATACACACAGTAGTCACACAAACAAAAGACAAATTAGCGAGAGCAGTCTGGCAAGAGCCTCTCACAGTATGTCAGGGGAGGGGATGCATGATTATTTTGATTGCAAAACTTCTAAACAAATGTTTGGTTTCAACTATGAAAAATGCAGTGGTGCAGCAAGCAATAATATTCGAGGAGGTTACCGGAACAACAGCCTGTAGTAATCTATCAAATGCTTAATTTCCGTAATGAGTTTTCCCTAATCATGTAAATCCTCTGCTCTGAGGCATTCCATGTAGATTTAGCAAATAAAACAAAATCTACCAGCAGGGGAAATAATTCTCTATTGACTACTTTGTTTACTGCGTGTAATATTAGCCAAAGCCTATCTTAAGTCAAACAACCCTGAAACAATGAGGTTCTGTCAAACAATGGTTGCCATGCATGTCATGTCCATTGAGTCAGGAACCCCTAATGCTACATGAAGTTATTTTAAGTGTCAGAAGATAATTGAGGTAATAACAAAACAAACAGAAATGCAAGTAATTTAATAGTGAAATCATTCATATTTGAAGCCTCTAGTCTTCCTCACACAATCATTCAGGTGAAAAAAACCCAGAGAATCTAAATTAAAAATCATTATTTGGTATTATTTGAGTTTGACATTTTATGCATAAACGTCTGCATCAGGAGATTACACATGAACAGAGCTTTTGTTTCTGAGGATTGTGAGCCCAAATTGAGATGACAACCATCACTATTAAGAACTACCTGGGGCAGTTTGGGAGTAAATCTCCAATGATGTTGCAAGCTTCTTTTTCCTCAAGGGCAGGACATCGTTTACCCCCGCCGACTGGGATCTGCGTCATGATCTGTGAGCGGAGGCGGTAACCAGGAGACAGGTCGGCGGACCGGCAGGTCTTAGAGCAGGGACTCCACGATGACCAATCAGATGTCAGGCAGTCTTTGGGCATCACACACGCTTGGAAGGTCAGGGGGGAGCTGTCCTTGGTACAGAGACTGCAGATTGAGACAAAGAAGTTAAAGTGACTGGAAAAAAAGTACAGAAAGAGGTGAAAATGCTACATTACTGACACATCAAAGAAACTGTATGTCATAACATAGTACCTTTTTTAGAATATGGTTACAGAGAGTGGGAGTGAACGGAGCACAAGTATGACAGATGAGATGTGTGGTATGGATTTAAATAGATGAGACAGATTTTAAGTAAGAAGGACACATTGTAAAAAATACCATCTGCTTAGAGAACCTACAGGTGAATATCTTGATTTACTGTTAAGCAAATGACCTTTGCAGCTGCCACTCCTACAGTACATGATGGCATGTACAATATTCAGAACTATTAAAACACAGGTCTCAGATATAAAGTCAGCCTTTTACAGAAATCATACAAAGAGCTGATATGCTCACTTAAAAATATAAAACAAGTGGATTAGTTATGTAATTACAGTTTCCATTGTTTAATTTGGACATTTTAATTAGTTAGGTTATTAAGATGTGAGTACAATACTCATTTTAGAATTTTACTTTGTAATTAGGCTGTAATTAGAAAAACAGAATGAAGCAGAACTCAGGTGGGAAATCTATATTCAAAAGCCCCCAGTTCCCAGTTCCCAGTAAATACCATGCTAATCAGTCACTGTACAGTAAATGGTCCCTTCACAGTCAAGCCATAAAGTCACTGAACCTGCCCTGCCAGGAATAATAACATGCAAATATAGAACAAGATACCTAATTTAAAGCCCCTGCAGCCAAATGGCATGGGACAAACACAACTCATCACATTGAAACTGGCATGATACTTAAGCAATGTCAAAAAATTAAACAGGATACTACTGAGTTATGGTTTCTGATACTTTGGCTTCCATAAATGGCACTGATTGATCTAAAGAGTCAGCTAATTGTGTCACTTTACACCAGGTAGACGGCATAGTGGCATTTAGTCGATATTGTATACATGTAATGATTTTCTCTCCCCTTGAAGAGTAGAAAATAGAGTATTGTTCATTACGGTATGTGTAGGTATGCATGTGTGTGTGTGTGCTTGCTTTGTGTGTGAGCATGTGCAGAAAAAAATCCATTCTTATCAAATCCAAATACCAGGGTTAGCTCAAACAACAGGGACAGGAGGGGAGCAGCACTTGACATTTACCACAATAGTGCTTCACTGCCATGCTAATATGCTGGTGAAACACCACCTCTAACCTAATCTATTTATAATTGAATAAAAAAACCATCAATAAAAAACATTTTATTTCACTGAATACATCTCCGCATGAAGAAAGAACCCACTGGGATCATGAAAGGGGATGACCATTGATCAGGTCCTTCTCATGTTACGAAACAATACAAGTGTGGACGAACCATAAAAACAATCAACTCCATTAGAACCATTTCCCCTGACAGACAGCTACATGCAGCTACAGAGCACTTTTTACATTTCACCCCAGATGCTACATAAATGGAAAAAGGGAGTTATCTGTACCAGCTACAAACCAGTGCTTTCCCCACAGCCACCTTGCTTTCATTGTCATCTCGGGCTTGTCTTGGACCTGAAGAAATACCTCATTTTTCTCTGTGTGTTTATTTCTCATCTATTCATCTCAGGTTCCCATTTTCACTCTCACTGTATGAAAGGTACAGAGCCTTACAACACTTGTAATGGGCTTACCTCAGCATAGCATTCTTGCCATCACTTCGCGTGCAGCGGACTTGTCTTGTCTGGTAGCCCACCTCTAGTTCCCATGACATGGGGTACTTATTGTGAGCATGAAGATGGCGGTGCTGGTGCTGGTGGTGGGGATGGGAGTAGGAGTGGTGGTGAGACGCCTGTGTGTGCAACGTGACTGTATTGTTCTCTTTGGAGCTGGTGCTGAAGTCCACAGTGGTCCTACCACTTAACATGGCATCCTTGTGATGTGGTAGTCTGCACTCACTCCATGCCCCTACTTTAAGGCTGTACTGGTACTCGCCCTCCCCAGTAGGGCAGTCAACAGGGCCAGAGCAAGTCTTGGTCTCAGTCAGATTGGGGCAGTTTGCCCCTCCAAACATTGGTGTGGCCAGGACATGTCGAGTCCGATGCTGCAGGCCAACACCGCAGGTCTTGCTGCAACTTGACCAGGAGGTGAAGTCTGAAACCACACAGTCCTGGGGACAGGGGATGAGGCATGCCTGCTCCACAGGTGGTTTCTGGGAAAAGAACTCGCATATCCTCGAGGTGACTGTGGTGCGGTTTGAAGTGCGTACACAATGGACTTTGCGCCCCTGGATGCCATGCTGTGCTGTAATGCACTCAGTCGTCCTCAGCTTGAGCTCATTGGAAAAGTAAGGGACAAGAACACAGCCCCCCCACTCAGACAGCTCCCACTCAAAGAGGTCCTGGTGCCAATCACAGACCTTAAAGCAGTGGCGTCGGCTCTCAGGCTTGTGGATGTGCTGACAATGAGAGTGGTGGGTTGTCCAGCCCTCCGTGTGGACACACCATATTGTCCTGGTCTGAACCCCGCCAGAACCACACTCCTCCCCGATACAATGACCCCACTGGCCTGCAACCAAGAAAAGACACATGGAGAGGGCATTTTCATTAAAAACTGGAGCTTTAAAAAAAAAAAAGAAAGATGATTTAAATTGCAGTTATCTGGCAGCTTGCAATCAAGCACAATTCAAGGCTATTCACTTAACCTCCATGATTGCTTTATTCATGAACAGAGGAAGAAAGGAACACAAAGTAATCAAACCACTGGCAGACATCAATATAAAAAAATGTGGGGTAAGTTTCTCGGTCACAAAGACTAGATTCAATTGGATTCTTGATCCCAAACTGATCAATATCCTAGGCTGGGTAAGCCATGGTCAGCAGTGCAACCACAGTTACTATTTGATCAAAATTATACAGACTCTTTAAATCTAGCTTAATAAAGTCTCCTCTTCAACAGTGAAAGCATGTTGTCTGAGATTATACACTACATGGGAGGTTTTTATAAATCCTTTGAACTAAGGCTGATGAAATAAGACATATTCATTAAAACTAACCTAAACTAACCAAAGACATGTATGACATTTTGCTGTGGTCTGACTCTTTTGCTCACTCACACTGTAGATTGGAGTTATCTTAATGTGCAATTACCAGTGCTGGCTGGAATAATTTAAGAATACAATCAAGACCTGTCGTAGCAAGGGGATTACTTTCTGCAAACGAGAATAAACTTATAATAGTGCTGCCCTTTATGTAGTAATTTTCAATGTACAGAGAAAGTTTTTATTTCTTTCTTTTCAAATATTGATAGCTTTAGGACCTGCAAATAAAGTCACAGTTTAAACTGGCAGTTACCATTATGCATCTACAACTAAGCAACCAAGTTAGGTTACACTCACAAAAGTGCAAAATCCTCTAGAAAATGCTCAGTACAATAAATTTCACACACCGTTCAGTTATGAAAGAGAGTGGCGACTACATTTTCAGGTATTCAGCATCATATCTGAGTGGTGATGTGGTTGATTTCTGCAGCGTGAAACAGAACCAAACTTGGCAGTCACTACTTGGTAACATCAAAGTACATATAACTAAAGCACAGCAGCACAAGTAATTTTCCACATCTGACAAATAGTGGGAAGTAGAGGTAGTCTGCGGTCAGAGAGGGAAGAATATTGCTGATACCTCTTTGCTGCTGTGAAAACTTGCATCAATTTCAAATTGGAGTTACTACTTACTGGAGTACTACTCACACAAACTCAAGTTGACCACAGCCTGTATTTCTGTGAAGAAGGAAACTTTTCACCTCTGATAAACAAAATAAATGTTAGATTTTGGGTATAACTATGAATTTCAGTTAAGGAGAGATCTTAATCAAACTGATTAGAAATATCAACATTTTTAGAATTAATGTTGAAAAACTATATACATATGAGACAAAGAGAGAAGGGTTCAAATCCACAGGCTCGGTGTGTTCATAATTGCCAACTATAAATTGCCAATATGTGCACATGGTTGATGGATTGACGTAAAATGGACAAGAACAAAGTACAAGAAGGTGTGTAATGTTTCCGTGAACAGCTATCAGACTCTGTTCCTACATACAGTGTTCACTTATCTTGTTTCTGTTGTAAAATATACAACACAAATTGATATTCAGTCTCATAAATACATCTGTCAGTCCCAACACTGACACTATGAACATACTGTAGCTTAATACAATTTGTTTATGGTAAGGCTAAGGTCTTGGGCCTCTTAGATAAGAGTAAGCTTGGAAATGAAAAATGTTATTTATTTTGGTGTTTTTTTTATATTTTTTTATGAAGTGGATTTCAGTCATCGATGGTGCGTGGAGTGTCTGTTGAATATAAATGTTCATCTTGGTTTCAATATGCTCACAAATCTATACCAAAATGTGAACTGATACTGCAGTGATCACACTGTTAATATCTGAAGAATGTCTAGATTTAAAATAGGTTATTAAAAAGGGTAATTAAATTGCAGTTTAATAAAATGCTGAATTAATTTCAGATTTTAAAAACCCCAGTTGAAAAACTGGTGTTTCCTGTTAATTTAGTTTTTGACCTTTTTTCCTTATTTTCAAAAGAAGTAAATCAGAAAGAGAAAATTAAATCAATTTGCTGATATGACGTTGGTTATCTATCGGTCACGTTCACTCCTCATCTAGTTATTTTGCCACATGCTATGAAAAGAATAATTTGATTCATTTCTTCTAATTGGAATTAAATTGATGTAATAATGAGATCCTGCTGCTTCCTAAATTGCTTTCGAATGACAACCCGCTGAAACAGTTTTATGCCTTTTCGTGACAAAGAAATTCGTTGTTAACACTTTGTTCCCTGGCCAATCATTGACATGACAATACTGCTTTGAAACTGTTGCTTTCTGCTTAAGGGGGCAATATTTCAAACTGCTGTATTGTTTCATAGTTCATCGGAGCACATCATTGAGTTTATTTGTCTTGGCTTTGCAATGCTAATGGGGATTTACAGTGTAACTCACATCATTATGTTCATGGGATCTTCTTGTCTTACACATTCAAGACCAGGACCAAAAGCAAGTACAATAGATTAAACTGAAAATGTCACACTGAATGTCAAAGTTCAAAGGATAGGAAATCACAATCACAATTTAAATCGTTTTTTTTACACTGGAAAGGAGATTAAATGAATTTTCCATTGGGTTATTTACTGGAACCAGACAAAGTAGGACATACAGATATACATAAAGAGGTGCAAAATTAAATGCATGACCATAGTAGTCTGACTGATGCTGTATGTGGTGCAAATGAATAAATCCTGTCAATACAGTTATTATCATCCATTTGTCTTCATTCATACTGCAGCTGAAGGTGGCCAAGGTCAGACCTTTTCCCCCACAATACATAAGTGTTTGGCATACAGAAAAAAGTCTTTCCTTTTTCAATTCCAATCCAGATAACATGTATCTTGTATCAAATCAATGACATTGTCATTTGTGAGTGTTGCCATGACACTGAGCAATTATATTTGCCTTTTAGGAGGTTGTAATTTTGGCTTTTACAAGTATTAACATGGAGGACAACAACACACAGTTATGCAGAGAAAGAAAAATAACTTCAGACATGCTAAAAAAGATTTGCGGTTCAGTAAGGGTCCTTTGGTTTGACACCATTACTTCCTCTGTGGTGCCATGTATATAGACAGTTGTACCAAATGCAGCCGACTGATAACTAATGAGCAAGACCCATGGCTTCCCATGGATTTCTTTTCTACTTTTGGGGAGGGAGGGTTTGCCCTGAAGGCAAACAATATTTGGTTGCATTAGACCAAAAGGCCATTTGTAAATGGAGGTTGACTATTTTGTATGGGCTACCTTGAAAATGAGCTGCATAAAACATGAGGCCAAACAAAAGCAGCTTAAAATTGAAACACGTGTGCCACAACTGGAACATTTTGATATTGCCTATCTGATTGTTTTCATGTACTGACAACAGTGGACCTTCAGCAGGAAATGTGCACACCAAACAGCAAATCTGTTCAGCATGTTCCTGTGCCATTGACTACCCTGCCGATTTTCGTTCATTAGTTTGTATTTTTGAATGCATATATAGGATGCAGCAAGTTGTCTTAAACTGAACTAACAGGATTTTTGCTTCAGTATGAATTAGTAGTTTGAGCTCAGGCTTAAGATCATGTGAACTGCCAGGCTATTTGTTTACACCCTCAACGACACTTTGAGTGCTTTGAACAGGAGAGACATGTTGTTTCTGTCAGAAGAGAGAAGAGGCTATGAAAAATCACTCACATCACTAAGCTGTGAAAACATCTACGTGTTTGAGAGCATTTTAATTATATGCAAATATCACTCAAATTTAATCTTAAAAATGGTAGTCATATGACCCACAGCCGCAGTCCTGCTTGGTGCTGTGTTTAAAGAGACTTCCTCAATTCAGTCAAAGCTGAAAAGACCCAAATGCTTGAATGTGTTACACCCTAAAATAGACATGAAAGGCCATCCACAAAAATAAGATGTGAGCAGCAATTCATAGTTGAGCAAAAAGACCTTCAGTGTCAACACAGCACATGTCGTTTCTGTTTTCTCGACAGAGTGCATTGCTCTTGTGGTCACTGATGGCTCTTTTTCATGATAACCACTCCTTCATCAGCATGACCACCTTTGGTGCTGTTTTCAAACTGTGCCAGGATATGTGTGCGTGATTTATGGAGGTGTGATTGAGAGTGATTCGGCTGCCAGGGGAGCCAGCTAACACAAGCACTAGTTCATCTCCTAAGCTCTGAATAATCACTCTCTCGATCTGTCAGCATCAGCATCTGTCAGCCCCTCAGGAGGAACCAGTCGCCCATAGCTCCTTCATTCCTGTTGCACTTAGTCGCCTTGCTTACACCTCCGGGGGGCTCCGGGACCCCTGGGGCTCTTGCTATATTTACTATTCCATTTATGTCCTGGTATAAGGAAGAAAAGAATTGGCAAGAGGCTGAGCAGACTACACTACAATACTAGAAAAGACAGAAATTAAACTCAGCCGGTGTAGCGTGACTGAACAAATATTCTCTTTTTCAGCGGTGTTCAGTTGAACCCTCAAGTTCGACAAATGATAGCAAAGCAATATGACAGTAACAAGTAACACAAAAAAAAGCAATCTCCACTATGCCCCGAAACCAGACAGACGGAGACAAAAAGGAAGCAAACAGCAGAGCAGTAAACTGTCTCCTAAACAGCAACAAGCAGCACTCTGTCAATAGAAAACTGCACTCACAACTGTTAAATCTTTTGTCTCTCTGGTCCCTTTAATTACGTTTGGTAAAAGCTCCACTGAGTTAGGTCGGTAAAAATGTATAGGATTTCTGGCTGTTGAAATTTCCACTTCATGCCGCCATTTTTGGGCTGTTAATGCGTGACAGTGCTGCATTAAACTTTTACAAACAATTTTGTTGTTTGTTGAAATGAACATTTTTGCAACTGTGTCAACATCGTTGTCGAATGTAGATGCTATTCTGTAATGAAAGCGTGACATTTTTTATCTTTTTATCCTGTTTCAATGTGTGACAAGGGAAAGATACAAAGCTTTTTTTTAAACATTTATTGATCATATTGTTATGTGTCTCAATATACTGCACTGTCCTGAGCACTTTATTTTAGCTTGAATTGTATTAGAAACCCATCAGTCCCCTCAGTTCTGGAGAGAATTCACTGTTAACAACATTCAATACTGAAACTTGAACAGAGCAACAGCACTATATTTTGAATTACTTTTTTTTTATCAATGTGAGGTTTAGTTGTTTTCAATTTACTACAGTGACAATAAATATATGATAGTACACGCAATTAGAATTGGAGCCAAACGTTATGAGGCACATATGTTTTTCTCTCTCCACTGAAGCTTTTTGTACATTTTCCTAACATCTGCTGAATTTACTCACTATCTATCTTCAACTTCTCTGCCAGAGTTAAGTTTGACTCTTTAGATACATGCGTGCTTTGTCACAACACTTTTTAATTAAATGATACCTATGCCACTGAGCCTCATTATGCACAGCACCGTCTCCCATGCCACACTTCCATCAGTTGTAATTTATGAGCAGCGAGGTGCATTCTCAATTACAACATTCATATATGCAGAAATTCATCAGATTATCATCAGGCAGTCAATCCATCTCCAGAAGGCCTGAATCAGCTCATTTTAAGCAAGTGTTTATGTAGTGGGATGGAAGGAATTTGTGAAATGTGAGCAAAAGTTAAAAGTCATCGCCAGGGGACAATTCACAAAGCAAATTAAGTGACAAAAACACTTGTCACCTGCAGCTAAAGTAAAGCAAAGAAAGTTTGTGTGATGATGAGCAGCTCCTGTGAAAAGTTTGACCTTCCTGCTTGAATATAAATGATATATTTCCATAAATGCTGAATAAGTGAATGCATTATAGTATTTGAGTTTCGGTTTGGCAGTGGTACTTATTGCAGCTTGCATTATCCTAAGGCAAAGCATCAAATGCAGCTTCAATATCTCACACTAATGAATTACATACCCTGGGGCTGCAGTACTATGCCCATGGGCCCAATGGGCTTTTGTGAAAATTTAGCATTCAGCCCTACAGCATCAGTGCCAGACCTACTTGAATGCCTAATCACTAACTGAATGGCCAGCAATATAAACAAGACAACAGTAACACATGCTGCCCATTGATTGAGGTAATCCCCACTACAGCCAATCAGTAACTAAGAGGAAAAAAACACTAATGCAAACCCCTCTTCAGCAATTTTAAAAATGCCAAAGAGTGGCAGTGAGGCTCATCATTCCGATTAATAAAACTCTGATCAGTTGTGTTCAAAATATTGTGTGGCAAACTTGCAGACAGATAAATGCACAGACTGATCCAGAGTCTCTATATAACCCGATTTCACCAGGTGTGTCAGGTATGACCCTCAGCTGACCTTTGATGACTATATAAGACATCTACACAAAACCTCTGTCTACCATCTCAAAAACATCTCTAAACTGCGCCCCTCTCTAACCCTGTCAGACGCAGAGAAACTTGTCCATGCCTTTATCTCCTCAAGACTGGAATCTTGCAATGCGCTCTTCACAGGGATCAACTGGCAGGAGCATCCAGAAGCTCCAGTACAGAACAGTGCTGCCAGGATCCTGATGAGGGTGTGAAAACACAAACACATAATACCAATTCTGTTTTCATTGCACTGGCGCCCTGTCTCCTTCAGGTTTGACTACAAAGTCCTGCTACTCACATACAAATCCATCAACAGACATGTGCCTCCCTACCCACAGGAACTGATTATACCACAAACCTCCACCCGCACCCTCAGATCTGCCAACAGCTTGCTCCGGGGCCCCCAGCTCCACGCCATGGGGGATCGAGCCTTCTGCTCTGCTGCAACATGCTTATCTTCCTAACCATCTGAGGGCAGCACAGACCCCAGTGTCTTTTAAAAAAAGACCTAAAACCTTTCTATTCAGGAAGGCGTTTTCATCTTAACTCTTATTATTATTATTTTGTTTTTTTTTGTGTTTTATGTGTGTTAATGTTATTAATATTGTAGCACTTTGAGTTTCACTATGAATAAAAAGTGCGGTACAAATTAAACACATTATTATTTATTATCATTAGGCCAGTTCAAAGAACTAGTCACACACCCTGCATAAACCATAATGCAGGACCTAAAAGCTCCTCTATATTGATTTATCTCAAATCAATATTGTGGTAAATCATGGAGAGGATCATTTTAATACCAGCATGAAGACTTGTAAGTGAATAATCAATCCTCTTTAGTCAGTATTAGCATGATTCCTTCAGAGGGTTACCACACAGTGAGGTAAGGACAGTATTTAATTTGCACAGCAGCCACATAACACAGTAAGGTGGACCCTCAAACAGTAACAGGTCTTAAAGAAGAGAAGCCCTCTCTGATATTTTCACTGCCTGTTTTTGGAGGATATTTCTCACTCCAGCCACAGTAAAACAAACAGAACAGTACTATGTCAGGCTGCATGATTAATCCAGTGAAAGCTGTAATCTCGATCCATGTTTATATGCAATTTGAATCAGTTCAGCAGCTCTCGGTATGATAACTAAGCGCTGGAGTAGTCTTGCTGCCGGTGATCAGTATGCCACTAACAGTCAAAATGCACAAACATACTAGTAGTCAAATGACATGGTATCCAAAAGAAGTGCATCAACCACAGCAGAGAGCTTTTCTGATTCAAACATCATGATAATGATTATGCGCCTAGCTGTGTTACAGTATAGCAGCACCTCAGGGCAGTAAAACATACCTACAAACTTGAGGCATCACCATAAAATACAGTATGATGAATGCATGCAGGCTCTGTTTGTGTTATTTACGTCAGGAATATAGACACATTGTTGAGCTGATTTGTTGCATAGATTTCAGGATACTTCTTAAAAACTAGCTGAAACAATTTTCATCTGTACAAACAACTATTTGTATACAGATGGAGAATGAGTTTGCATTTTCTTTTTGGTGCTGTGCACGATTGTTGTTTTTTTTTCCCGGGTCATTGCTCAAGTCACATTTGTCTTTGTTTCTACTCTGTATGTTTAACCTGGGCTGTCAGAGGCTTTCAGATGGGTGTTGTTGGAAACATAGCACCCAAACCTTTCTTATAAGTCAAAAAAAAACAAAAAAAACAAACAAGCAAAAGTAGGTGGATACATAATTCAAAAACATCTGACATTAACATAATTTTCCTGGGTTTCCATGCATTCAAGATATTTTGGGGGGGGGGGGGTTACCTTATCTTATCTTATGTTTTTACTCTTTGAAGCCGTTTCTAAACAAGCTATGGTAACCATTCTTTTCAGGGACAAAGGAACATGTTACCCAGTGCAATGGTGTGGCTCACTGACATGTTCTTAATAGTTTTTGGACAACAACGGAGGTCTACAGAAAAGAGGGATACAATATACTTTGGATATACACACATACTAGTAGGATGAGTTCATTGTTGGTTTGGCTCTGCAGATGAGAATTGTTGACAATAAGAAAAATATAGAATATCACCGGCCTAATCCTTTAATATTAAAAAAAAATCCTCCTGTTGTTCTCTGGAGCTCCCTCTTCTTTGCTGCTAGCAGCTTGGACTGAGTCCTTCTGGACACCTTCCCAGGAGACCCCATCGCCCCGGCTCGTACTGCCACTTGCTGCCATTATTATTATAAAGTATTGATAGAGATGGTAATAAGGTGGCAAAAGTGATGATAGTTGTTATCGCAGTGTCATTGTCATACACTGCCCCCCTCACACTTAACATAGCATGCCTTCATGTACACACACATACAAAAATCAGCTATCTTATCAATAACACAGTAGTTTACTCTGCACATCACAGCAATTGTTTCTTCCTTTGGTCTAAAATAAAGTTGTTGTTTTTTTTGTTTATTTTTAAATAAATGACTTTACTGAGTAAAATGATGATTGAAAGTGGTGATGTGCAAAACTGTTAAAGCTGGGATTTTAGTTTAACATGTTGTCAAATGGTGTTTATGTGTACTTAAATGTCAACACAAGACAGCAAGGCATTCATTTTTCTACACTCAGGTTTGACAATAAATCCCATTCCAGTGACATTCCTTTTTTTCCCTCATAGTGATCATTACATGCTCTGCAGTCTCGCTAAAAAAAAAAATCTCATTGTCATATCTAGATGCTGAAATAAGTGTTTGTCTGTTATATTTACAAGTCTTGGGAGACCTGGTAGTTCACTTGCGAAGCAGATATTGTATTTTCTCTAAAGCTTCCTTTATACACATAGATTCCACTTTGATTTTAAGCTGGAAAACTCCTGTGGGGCTTCTGTGAGAATCAATGTGTTTACAGTACGTTGTTCGGTATCACTTTAAGACATGATGACTACAGCGAGGGGGCCAGCTAAAGGTGTGCTATACCTCTGTGGTGATCAGAATCTTTTTCCGTGTAATTGCTTGTCTTATGTGGCCTCCTCAAGTCCTCGCACCAGCCTGCGTAGAGGTGACAAGTAATTGGATAGGATGTCATTCACTCCTCTGTCTCACTGTCTTCCACTGACCTGGGATTTCTCTCCCGTAAGCACAGGAGCAGAACTAATGGCCATATCTTCTACAGGCAGCAACCTGAGGAAAAGGCCCTGGTGTTTTGATAATGCAGGTGACCAAGGCCACGGCAAGACAGAGATAAAGTGACAATTGTATCTCTGGCAATGCGGTGTAGTCTGTATGATATATCTGCTGATTATTCTTTTATGAAAAAAAGGCTGCAGTTAAATTCAGCAGTGCAGCTTTGGGAACTGTTGTAAGGCTTCCCCGATACTTTGTGTTAATTAATATTTTACCCACTGAACATAGCCAAAAGAATAAATGTAAAGTGCTTATTCATTTATTTACAACACAGGATACATTGACATAAACCCTGGCACTGGCTAAAACATTTTAAATTACACTACTGAATGATGATGCATGTGAGTTTGTGTAGGTGAAGTGATTGAAATGAAGTCACTAATTATATTAGCAATGGCTCAAATGACTATGAGCATGAGAAAGGGGTTACACAAAGTGGCAAACCCGCAGAGAATTATCCACCGACTCTGCAGTTCCTCTCAGCTCTATCAGAGTGTTCTCTGAGATCATTGATTTGGTTTTATAGACTGCAACCCTGCTGTTTGGTTCAATCTCACCACTCTCATCAACCTCATTTCCATCTGGAGAAGGCAGGTATTTTCCTCAAGAGTTGGTTAAGAGCAAAAATAGTTACTAGAAGAGTGAATATTGGACTATTCACACAGCTGGCCCAAAACAGGACAGGACAAATTATTGCAGATATTTCTCCATTTCTGCTAGATGTGTAAATAGGCAACTGTTTGCTACTGAAACAAGTTCGCCATAATAACTGTATAAGATTGTAATACAATGTCATGTTTACAGCTTGTTCTGCTGCCCCCTAGTGACCAGAAAAATCAATTAATGCTGGTTTTATGAAATATTAGCATTAAGGGAAAGCAGTATTTACTGTCTCAGGAGACAGGGCTCAGGCTCCACTGTCAAAGTCAAAGTCATCCATCCACCCTGACCTCCATACCCTCACTTTTCAGTTACTTTATCTCCTGCTTGAAATTGCCTAGTACATCTAAAACAGTCTCACTACGACATGAAGCTTGAAATAACACCTGTTATGTTTCCAGACCTTCACATTGCTATAGACAAACTGCCAAAGCTCAGGCTGCTTTCTTTGTTTTCGGTTTAATAACAGTAGTTATAAACATCTGTATTTGTTTAACCCTGTTCTACACATTTTCAGCATTTTTATCATCATCATCATCATGCCACTCAACTAATTTCAAAAACCCTTCTTGAGTTAATTCAACAATTTACGCAAGTAACTCCAAAGCATACTTCTGGTCTACTTTGAGTAGCACTTGAACCAACCTTCTTCTCTCACTGTGTGTGTTTCTGAGTGAGTGTTATGAGTAGAGGAAAAGGGTAAGGAAAAAAGTATTGTTCGTGCCTTAGATTATTCTTGACTATCAGAAATGTCTTTAAGGTCTGATTCACAAAAGAAGACATCAGCATCAGAAGTCTTTATACTTCAGTATTGATCTTCTCATCCAAACAAACATCTGCTCACTACCATTAAAAATGAATGAAAACTCATGATTAGACAGTTGTTTTTAAAAGCTTCTTCAGGGTTTTTAACATGTCAGATTTATTTTATGGCACAGACTTAGATTAGAGGAATTTGCTTTTACCTTTAATCAACCGCAAACGGTCCCAAAGTTGAGTTGAGGACAAATTCAACGAGGACCTCGAGTTTCCTTGACAGAGGAAGTGATTACCTGAGTCAGATAGCCTGCAGAGTTAAACCTGCAGAGGCTAAATACTTCACCTATCCTCCATCTGTCATGTGTGTTCCCTTTGTCCCTCAATTATTAATCAGAGGCTCACTCATTTTATAGTCATCTGTGGGAGGTCAAATAAATAATGACTGGAGAAACTAACAGTTCCCAGCATCCCTATCACTGTTTATCAAGCTTTCGCTAATTTCACCTGAATCATATGTGGCAATAAAAGAAACTATGTGAGTGTTGTAAAATACTTTTGCTTTCCTGATTGCCAGTACAGCTACAAGAAAACCCATTTTTGTTTGGTATAGACACACAAAAACAATACAGTATGCTTTCAAATGTGAAATTGAAAAATCACTCAATATACTCTGTAAGTCTGCTGTTTGCTGCTGTACATTGATACCCATACAATCACCTAAGCCAAAATACACAACAAAAAACAGTCTCTGGTCTGTCTTTATCAGGGATCCAAACAAAGTCATCAGCCACTGTGCAGCTACGGTAGTTGTTATCATTGAGTCCATTAGAGATGTGCAGACACCTCAGATTCCATTCATCTTGGAGACTTATTGGAAAGGACAGAAATCTAATGGATAATTTAGGAGCTCTGATAGTTGGAGGTGTACCTTCCTTCATCTCCCTCAGTTAAGACAGAAGACACTTCAGCTGCAGTGTCCACATGAGCCAAAGCTATGTTAAATGTATGGGAGAAATATATGAATGGTATAAATCATTGCTTCATGCTAGCAGTGGGAATGTACACAAGTCGGTTGGTCCACTCCTTTGGTCCAGAGTGAAATATCTCAACAACTGTTGGATGGATTACCGTGAAATTTTGTACAGATATTCATGATGATGATGATAGAGGATGAATGCATCTGACTTTGGTTATCCCTTGATTTTTCCTCTAGCGCCACCATGAGGTTGACGTTGTGGTTTTGAATGAAATATCTTGAAACATGTTGGATCGATTTCCATGAAATGCGGTAATGTTCTCCGCAAGATGAGCTGCAAAGACTGTGGCAAACCCAAATTGTAAATTGTCCAGTACTATTTACAACCAAATATCTGCAAAACTAATGACATTCACTTCAGTCTTAGCTGTACTTTGTTTAATCTAATCCAGTCATTGTGACCATGTTAACATGGCAACCACTATCATTTTTATATTTACTTTAACATGACTGGTAACGATCAAAAACAAACTTTGGACCTAAACTTGTATCCATCATAGTCTTGTTAGAAAGCACTGAGCTGTTAAGTGTAACATGGGTTTATGGCAGCATGTATCAGGACTGGGCACATGCACCAAACTGCTGACAAACACTGACAAAAGAGGTGATTCAATGACAAAAGAACTGTCAGTCAGCCGTTCAAAGCTTAAAAAACATGTATAATGTAAAATATATCAAGGCTTGGTTTATAAATGTAACCCTTGCTATTGAACACACACCCTTCACTTGTTACTTCACTGTAATGCAACTGTGTGTGCGTCAAATCCGTGACTGATCTGCTGCCAAAGAGCAAGAGATTTTTTTCATTAGCATCCCCATGAGGAAAAGGAAAACAAATGCTCAATATAGTCTGCCATGTGATTGTGAAAACAATACAGTACTTATGGCATTGTCATCTTCATTCTTGAATGCACACAAAATAAGAAAGGGAGTTATGTAAGCATGGGCGCGCATCAGGGAGAGGCGTGAATAGGATGCATGGATTTTAAACAACATTAAACCAGGTGCAGCCTGCCCTGAAAGGCTGCTGTCTGTCTGGCTTGGATTTTGTGGCTCATAAGTCAAGGCAGAAATTAAGACAAGGCATTCACAGCTCTGAGTGGGAAATGAATAATCACCACTATGCACTGTGCTACCAGATTATTAGGTACACCTGTAGTAACATTTTATACAATAGCTGTGCAATAAATCCTACCTTTATGAAGTATTATACTTTCGGCTTTTGTTTACACTGCATCAATGAGGTGTCATTTTGGAGGCTGTAGTTTGTGGCACTGTTGTCCAGTATTGTGTTATACTGAGATGTGTTTGCTAATATTTTATTGTGCATAGTCAACGACGCTTTGTCAAACCCCTCAGCGCCTCTTACAGACACACAAGGTACCCTCTGGCGTCTGTATATAGATGCAAAATGACTTTGGTTACACCTGTCTTTTTGATGTGACCTGGCATATCTGCGGGGTGTAGTTATCTGTCAGATATTGTACACTCATAGGTCTTATCTTGGTCTAACTGAGATACAGCCACAAAAATCCACATTCTGAGGTATACAATCTCAGCTGAGTGAACATAAATCTGGCTAAAGTCATGATATCACCAGCAGCAGCATTCAGTTGTCATACACCCCACTGACATGGTGAATAGAAAAGGGACAGGTAGCAGAGCAAGTCAGTGTTGCAGACTTTCTTGCACAACAGTTCTGCATTCATTCTATAGAGAACACTATGAAGGATACTATAGTACAACGCAACAGAGGAAAACTACTATAGGAAACATTTTGCTCTCATTGGGAATCCAAAAGATGCAAGAAAGCTCTGTACGCACTGCATTCTGAATAACGTCCATCTACCAATGCCCAAGCAATCCAAACACAAAAACTAAAGTATATATAGTATATACAATATATACAATGTACAATTGCCTTGCAATTTAAAAACATAAGCATGATCCTGGCAATATATAGAATTTTGTAAAAATGTAAGGTTGTAAAGCAGTTAGCTTATTAAAAAGATGACTTTTTAAGCAGCTCCTTAAAGAATTGCCTAAAGTTGTACAATATAATTACAAAAAATAGGAAATAGGTAAAATAAATGAAAATGGTCACAATGACTAGATTAGATCAGGCGTCATCCAATTGAGCTGGCTACTGATACCTTGAATCTTGTAAAGTACCAATCAAAATGTGTAAATAGTATAATGTATCATAAACTTTCAAGTATCAATATTTTGGCATTGTTTGGTTAGATTCATAGACCTTAGACCTTATTTTTTACACTCTATTCTTCATTTTATTTTATGTGGGCAAGGTTCTACTGTGGATTTTTGTTAAAGCTTAAAGGCACCCACTCTAATAATCCGCCTTGCTCTGCCAAGACTGTGTAGCAGTGATGTAGCGTGGCACCATATTCCCATGCTACATCACAGCCACGTGTGTGTTTTTCCAAAGTCTAGTGTGGAGTTACTATTTAAGACGAATATTCACAAAATGTATCACAACTTTGGTATATTTTCTTTAACGAAAACACACTACACTTCTCGGGGGATGTCTTAAATGTTTGTAGAAAAATATAGGTGTCGTATATAGATATACAAACATAACATTTAAGATAATGAAAAAAAGTATTGTTTTGGTATTGGAAACAAAACTCAGGATATTGTAATTGCACCAGTATCATGAAAAATATGATTAAATACCCAGACTGAAAACACATTTTTGGAGGCAGCGTTATAGTAGCTCTTTGGATCACAAAGACATGTGCCTCTCATCTGTTTCCAGTCTTATATTCTTATAGAGAAGCTGGTCAGAGTTTTACACCCAGTTATATTTTTAAGAGCTCATCTACTGGGACCTCCCACAGATCCCACCTGTCCCCTGCTGTAAATCTGCAGCCATCTTATAATGTCTGCAGATGATATGTCACACAGTTTGATCATAAAAAGTCTTGAATATCAGTTTCTGATGATAAGGAAGTAGCAGCTGCTATCTCCCTGTGGATTACCCTAAAAAAACATGAATTGTCACTGTACTTTCAGTTCTTCCCCAAAACACTGAGCCCTTCCATTCCCCAAAGGGAATGTTGAAAACTGCAGCACATCAGTTTCTGCAAACAGCAAAGACTATTTCTAGATCAAAAGTTGAAAAATAAAAATAACAAGACAGCGCTCAACTCAGTGCAGTTAAGCTCACAGATAAATGAGAAGTTATTATCATAGGTCCAGGCTCTTCCATTAATCACATTTTCCCCCACTTAGGTTTTCTGTCCTCCTGCATTAAATCCCATTGTAGAAATATAGGAGTTATCTTTCACAACAAGCTTAATTTTGATGGTCATGTGACAGTCTGTTGTCCAATCTTCCATCCTGCACCTTCGCAACACTTTAATTAGATTTCTTTATCAGCAAGAAACATGGAAACTATCATCCATGCTTTTATTACATCCCAGTTAGATTACTGCAACTTTCTATATTCCTGTCTGTGTTAGTACAACCTGTGAAAGTGTCAACTGGTCCACAATACTGTAACAAGATCCAAAAGAAGGCACATAACCCCTATCTTAGCATTTGTACATTGGCTGCCAGTACATTTTAGATTAGATTTTAAGATTTTAATGATCAATTTTAAGGCATGTATGGGGTTGGTCCCTGACTTTATCTCTGACCAGCTATAACTCATTATGAGTCCTGTCTGAGATGCTCTATAGGGTCTGTTAGTAGTTCCTGGGTCATGTCTAAAAACCAGAGGAGGCCGTACATTTGCAGTCAAAGCCCCCTAATTCTGAAACGACCTGCCAGCGCAGTTTCTTCATTTCAGTCTTTTACAGTAGAATTGTTTTCTCTTGAATTGTTTTGATTTTGTTTTTACTGTAATTATTTAACCTAATTTGTTACTGTATTATTTTAATCTTATTTAATCATTTTTATTATTATTCCACTTTGATCTGATATGTTTTGATTTTATCTCTTATTAAATCACTTTCTACTTTGTTTTTGAAAAGTGCTATATAAATAAAATTATTATTATTTTTATCAACTTTAAGGGCCCTATTTCTGTGGAGGCGCAACGACCAGAGCAAGAAGCGCTCTGGTACTTTCCTGACTTTGAAACTTGCTTTGCCCACCTGTTTGGTATTTTGGTGACCAGCGCAGAGTGCACGGTGCACAAATGGGAGGAGAAGACCAGACAGGTGGGAGGTTCATTCAAATGAAGCAGCGCAAAGCCAGTTGTTGTATTTTGGTTGAAATTTGGTCCTAGATGTTGTGCTAAAAAATAGAACCACGTCTGTATCTGGCGCAGCATTATTCTGCTACTTCTTTGGTGATTTTATCAACAGGATCAAACAAAATACTTGCTGCAAACGTGCTGCAACAATGTATTAATGCTTAAAATATAAATAATTTATTTCAATTAAACACTTGCCAACTAAAATCAGCACAGAAAATCACGTTTAATGTGTTTAAAGCAGGAAAATCCGTAATTCAGTCTGCATTGATCTATGAATGTGGATGATTCTTACAGTATCTGCTGTCCACACGTGCTTTATACTGTATGAAAAGCTTCTCCTTCAGTTCATTTAATCCGTACAGCATCTGAAGGCAGCAGGACTGATATGTTGTTAAATCCGCAGCCTGTGAGAAGTGCCGCGCCGTGCTGTTCACTGTGTTTACCTTCATTAAACCATCTGATGACACCAGGCTGCTACAGAATAACTACACACACCTCTACACACATCAGACTGGTCAGTTGTAACTCAATATTCAGCTTTTTTTATGAGGGAGACATTGGATTTTCCAACTTTTTTTTTTTTAGCAAAAGTAGCGTCTCATTTTATTCTTGAAACAAATTGCAGTGCAAATGCTGCTGTGTAAGATTAATTACTAAATGGTCCAATATAATCATATAAATGGCTTCACCAAATGAATTTCTTTATTTCTATCTTTATTATAGTAAGTAACTGATGAAAAAACCTACTCCATCTGTTGTTGGCTGTAGATTTGTGGTGATGTGTGTTCATGCCGTGATGCTCTGAACTGTCCAGACGCTTCCTGAAGAAAAGCTTTCCATTTGCTGAGTTTTCGTTATCACGCTTAGGCTACCTGTGATTGGCACAGCTGTTCCAGAGCTATGAGAGCAGTGATGTGATTGGCTGAGAGAGTATTTAGCACCTACCACACTGCGCTTGTCGTTGCACTCACGTAGTTAAAATAGGGCCCAGAGTGTGAATTTTCACAGCCAATGTCTGACATGCATAGAAACACAGAAGCCATCATATTACCTCCACAACAGAGGTAATAAAAGATCAAGATGACTCTGCAAATCCTAATTAAAAGTTCACCTGGTGTCCTTGATGATGATTAAGTGCTGGGCGTTTGGGGTAGGAAAATGATGCATGGCGCATAACGCATATATTAATTACTTGCTATGAGTGTCTTGCAAATTGATTTATTTTTTACGAGGACACACGCACATTGATCAACAATGTGCCAGTATTAGCCAAGAGGCTAATTTTCAACCGCTGTCCCTCAGTCACATGTTAAATTAGCCAAGTTAAGCATCTTTCCTTGCATTACACTACCTTGCAGAACACCCCAAACATAATTTCAGATGATCTAGTGATAAATGTGTGCTCATTTCTTCTCAGAGATTAATGAAAATGACTCGTCTAAGGAGGATGGTATCAGAAATTGATACTGAGAAACACGGGAATAGCATTAGAATTACATTTCCAGGGAGAATTTGAAGTATATTAGTTGTAGAATTTGTTCTCCAGTTGCCATGGGAGAGAACATGTCAGCTGCAAATTGGACTGTACATACTGTACACAGTCTATTTCTGTTCCAATAATGAGTTCAGCTTGTTAGATCAGCACTGTGGTTCACTCCATGTAGCACCTAGGGTCAACTAATGACTGGTATGTTCTGATTGCCACCAGATATCTGAGCCTTTACTTGACCTGATGGTGTTGTTTTAATTATGCATACTGAGCAGTACTGTACACACAGTAGCTCTACATAAAAAACATTTGCCAAATGTAAGTGTCATTATAGTCATGCTTTGATCCAAAACACAGTGTGTGAGGCAAATGTTTGTTAAATTAGAACCTATTAGTTTATGGAATTCATAGTTACCTGATTCAGTCTTACCAACTGCTAAGCTGAATTTTTCAGCAGCTGTTGTAAAATCCTACCTAGGGAATGAGTAACAAAAGGTAATTTCAAAATCTGTATGTAGGGTCTTACAACAGACTGCCAGCTTAGCTGAGACAAGAGCCTGGTATGTAAGTTTATCAACTTCCAAGTTTCTTCCTGAACTAGCTTTGCAGGCCTCGCTTCACTTGTGATAAGTAGCTTCTTTGGATATTCTGACTTTGTCATTGAGTTGCTTCTGCCATTCACTGGCTCAGGCCTCATGCTGCCAAATCAGATAGTCTGAGAGCAAAACCCACAAGCACCCTTTTCCCATTGCTGTCTGTTTATAATTACACTGGTGTTCTCTCCCCTAGTTACATCTTATTGAAATGCAACTTTGTGAGTGCCTCATTTAAATCTCTGTGAACTAGACTCCCACTTGAGTTCCACACAAGTTC
This sequence comes from Scomberomorus guttatus, assembly GCA_038419695.1. Taxonomy (NCBI): domain Eukaryota; kingdom Metazoa; phylum Chordata; class Actinopteri; order Scombriformes; family Scombridae; genus Scomberomorus; species Scomberomorus guttatus. The sequence continues at coordinate 22,041,745 of CM076456.1, read as the reverse complement.
AACATTACAACTACAGGGTTATGAAATTCAATAATAATATTTTCAACAGAATCCAAGGTTTGAAGGCTGGGTAGATGTAGTCCTGAGGTAAAGTCACTTTGCTGAGATGAATAATTATAAAACCATTTGTGCTAACCCCCCTAGGGAGTTCTGAAGATCTGCACTGTGATATAATTTCAATATAATTGCAATTTCTTGGTAAGGTTATATAAGGATATTTGGTTTGTGATCCTGTTGAGGTCATTTAATCTGTGCTCTGATTTATTGAACCTTTGCTAACCATAGGTGGAGGAAGGGCAACTCCTTCAGTAAATACTCGTTGAAATACTAAATTAAGATGACTCACCATGTTGAGCATAAAGATTACATAAAACTGCCCTATAATGCAAAGTTTAAGAGATGGAGGACAAAACAGTCTTTGTTCTGTATAAAGATTTATTTTAATATTCAGCCAAACCTAATTTGAGGCTTCAGCAGTCTGAGTTAGCAACATTAAACGATCTATTTGCAGCCATATTTATCTCATAATTATCTTGTAAATACTAAATAATTACTGTATTACAGTTTATTTTTCCTAAAAATAATCCTGATATGTTTAGAAAACATATCTCTGCTGAAAACCAGAGTTGTCTTGTTTAACTCCTGTGGAATGTATTCCATTTGCCCATTTAGGAAATGACACTCACACCATAAGTTAACCAAAAAATTACACTGTGAGTCCACATTGTGATTAAGAAGTCACTCATAAAAAAAAAAAATAATTCAACAGTCTTGCTTAACACAAAAGGCTGAAAGCCAAGCATTAGTAGAATTAATTAAATTGGTTTGTTGTGCCCATTGAGTCCAATAGGTCGATTCAGCTCTCCCTCTACTCTCAACAACAAATAATTATTCAGCTGCTTATCCAAGGGTAAGACAAATGAAAATGAGCAAGTGGTAAGACTGAATGAGAACAAATGACATGGCACAGCACCCAAAACTCACAAACAAACCATTGATGCAAACAAAACAATCATGCATAAAATATGTCATATATTTAAACCCCATACATAAGTTAGACACACAAAAAGTCAAAGGAATCACCATAGCTCTTTGTTTATGTTTAAAGAGGTCGGCATTGGTCACTTGTATACTATCATCAGTCATCAGTCACATGTAGAGCATGCTTAAGTTATTGCAGTTGAAAAAATAAATCAAACGTCTAGTGTCTAATTTCAGATTAAGAATTTAGGTGGAGGATGCATTAAGTGAAAGTTGTTAAAAAGTTGACATGAATTGCAGCTTCATTGTCAAATGATATATTGCAGCTACTGTCCATGCAGGAGTTTTATAACTCTCTGTGTAATCGTTATTAATCAATGAGCAAGAAAAAAGTTCTGGATAATCTTGCAGACATCGAAATCTGACATTTTGAATGTATGATGTTAATTATAGCTAAAAAAAAGGTGTTACTAAACTCTGTAATGGCCACGCTGGAATCTGAAATAGACCCAGAATTCAGGGTCAATCTCTGGGGGAAATTTAGAAGTACAAGATGAACTAATATTGACAGTATATCCCAGTATCCCCTATAATGTGGAACATGGACAGTTAAAAGCTGCTCCAGGTTATACTCCAAGTCATCCAAATAACTCTTAACCGTATTATACCATAGACTGTATAAAAATAATGGACGTAGCCACTGTGATGTCACTGTGACCATATTTGGACGAGAGCATGGAGCTGGGAAAGGAGCTGGTCGAGGAGCTCCCCAGGGTAGCAACGTGTCAATCAGCATACGCTGCTTTATCGTCTATTTTACTCTAAATGGGACCATAATTTAAATGATGAACATCATGCTGTATCGAAGAAGACTTGAAACTAGTGACTGAGACCATAAACTCTTATACATACAATCAGACTTCTTTTTGGAGCCAGTGGAGTCGCCCCCTGCTGGCCATTAGAAAGAATGCAGCTTTAAGGCACTTCTGCATTGGCTTCACTTTTCAGAGCCGGAGCTACTGCTTGCTCTTAACACCTGCTTCTTAGAACAGATCCTGTATAGGCATTTTTTTGCCACACTTGCCACATGGCTCCAGGGATGTCGGTCAGTTGGTCGGTTCACCACTGAACACTGGGGCAGACTAAAATATCTCAACAACTATAAGATGCATTGCCATGGAAGATGGAAAGGCATTCATGGTCCCCAGAGTATGAATCCTACTAACTTTGGTGATCCCCTGGTTTTCCTCTAGTGCCACCATAAGGTTGACAATTTGGGGTTTCAGTGAGATATCTCACCAACTATTAAATAGATTGCCATGAAATTTGGTACATAGCCAAACAGGCACGGCTGTGGGCTCTTAGTCTTGTTCGATCCTAAATTTGCAGTTAGATGAGTGACACAAGTGATAATTCAGAATGTAAATTTTGCATTGGCAAGCACTAAACACTGGCAGGATAACTGCACTGCAATCTCCCCCTCACTTCCACTTGTCTCTTGTATATCCTCTTTTCTGACTCGCCTGTTTCTGCACAGCAGTTCATCAAAGGGTAAAATAAAACAAGCACTCTTGATAGACAGTGCTCTGTAATCAGAAAATGACTCATATGGGAGTGTTTCTCAGGTAAGAATAAAATCCATTTGGTTTCACCTCGCTGTCTCTCCTGTGAGTTCCCCGCCGGGTCAAATACAGAATAAACACAGTGGGCTATTTTAACAGGTCTCTATAGATGCTGCTGTTCAAACACAGAACATGATTAAAATTTTCCTTCTCTCTTACTGTAGGTAGTGCCTCAGTGAAGAGTTCCCATCTTCTATAATTCTGAAGAGATCTTTTGAGTGAAGTGAAACATCCACCCCAGGATGAATATCATGTCATTAATTATCAAACAAAGGAGGATGCAGTGATGGAAATAGAGTGAAATGATAAAATGAGAAACCTTCTGAGTTGGTAACCTATTTACTTCCAGCTCTGTCTGCAGTAGGGGGTATAAGCACTTGTGCTGACAAAGACAGAGCACTCCAGAATGGTGAGCAGCTTGTCAAGGAAACCACTCTAGGAGGAAGACAAATACATTTTTTTTTTAAAAATCATTTACACATTTAGATTTTAGCTCTCATTGTATTTTCTGCCACTTTTCTCTGGACTCATACTGACTCAGTCTGGCTGAGACCTTCAGGTTTTGTAAAGCAAAAAGAAGTTCGTCTCATTACAACTATTGTAATTACAACAGGCATGTCATGTTTAGTTAAAGCAGCAAATAGTCTTTTATTTACGAACTGGAGTTACAATGAAGCTTCCTCACAAGCGAGTTTTTATAGAGCATATTAAGAACCCTGACACAAATGAGGAACAGAATGATGAAGTACTAATGCTATGTGACACTGAGGCTTAATTTATTTTGTAGTATGCAGCAAAGAGTGTCAGATGCTTTGTCTGTTCATTCCATGCAATGATAAATTACGTATACGGCCACTTTATGTGCGTGACCTTCACAGAGACATGCCTAACACACAAGTAGAAGGGCAATCACATAAGCTCAAAACTCCATACTGCCAATTTCTAGTAAGGGATCAAGGAACAGGACATGCTCCTGCCTGACTCTCCTCACTGCTGATTTACTGAAATCTTTGCACTTGGGCCAGTTTGCAGCAGCAGAACATGAGAACCTCCTGTCAGCAGGTTCACCTTATTTGCATTATCGGAGCTGAAGCTGTTGACTAATCAAATTCCACTATTCAGACTTTTTTTTGCTTGTGAGGTATGACTGATTTCTAAAATCATTTCGAAACAACTAATTCAGTTGGTCTTTTATTTCAGATATACTTTTGTTTCAGCTGCAAAAATTACCGTCCTTGACTCATCTATAGTGTTATTTGATTTGGGCAGTCTGTGTATTTGTTTCTGCATGTAGTTGAAATCAAAAGAAGAAAACCCACAAAAAAATCCCATCAGATCTAAAATAATTAGATTTATTGAGGACACTATTCTGCACACATGTTGCTCTCAGACAAAAAAAGAAACCTTTTATGTATTTCAATTTTAGTATTAATCGAAAGAGCCATTCAGTGATGAGATGACCTTCTATCTTTGATTCCCATCATTTACACAATGACATTCCAGACTGAATATTTCCAGCTGCAACAGGAATGATTTACAATTACTTTTGTCCTCAGTTACAAACTAGTCATGGCTGTATCTCACCCTATTCCTCCCTTAAGTCTCTAATGGAAAAATTCATCTGCGGGAGATTCGACCAGAATTGGAGCATTTTGAATAAGGGTGAAGTGAAAGCCCTGCACTGCTTGAAAGGGACTTCTGAGAGGAGAGCTGCACTGAAAGCTGACTCTTCTGTGAGAATATTCTCATGGGATTAAAGATCTGACTGCTAGGAATCTCCTGCCTTGTGGCTTTCACGAGACCAGCCGCCGGTTTGTATGACAACTTCAATCAGTTTCCTGCCAGTCAGAAGGAGGGACACGAGTTTACAATGATATCTCAATTGCATAATCAATGTAAAGGGCTTTTGAGGAGGCACGTCAAGTATTGTCAAGGTCGCTTTGATAGCTGGCACACGCAGTATACCATTACAAATGTGGTGCTTTCAACACTGATCAAATTTAAATTAGACAAAGCAGAGCATCCGTTTGTCATTCGCTTTTTTTGTCAACACTATGCCCAAGGCGCTATTTAAAGAATGTAGAGTGGATGTGTATGGGTCTAAAAAAGCTAGAGATATAGAATATATAATTGGAGCTTTGAATTATATTCACCTTGATCCTAATCAGGCTGACTTGCTGTACTAGATCTGGCTCACCCAAAGGAGAAAGGCGAGGAGGCAGATAACAAACCACTTTCTTTCTTTATTTAAAATTTTAATGAGACAACATTTGTGCACATTTGCAGGAATTTGCTGAATTGTAATGCCACGCTGCATAATTGATATTATATGAATAGAACAAGGGAAACATCTTGAAAGCTTTACAGTGTTTACAAAAAGCAGGGAGAAAACACTTAAATGAAGTGTGTGTCAAAACAAATGGTTGAGTGAGAGGAGAGAGAAGCTCAGCTGGAAGAAACTGTTCTATGAAACATCCTCAGAAGTCCTGTGTTCATATTTTAGTTGCACACGGTCATAATTCTTAATAAAACCCAGGTGACTATTTGATGTATGAGTGGCTAGCTTGCTGAGCAGCCAGATACAACATGTTAAAACTGCTTTGTAATAGTTTTTCTTACTTTTAACAAAAACTGTTTCCTCTTTTCAACTTTCATCTTTAGTGGTAAGCATATCTGGACTCTGGATTTGTGCATAGTTATCTTATTACTCCCATTTTCACAATATTGAAACCTGTATCACTACAGTGACATTTATAATTTAATCACTTTCTGTGCTTTTTGTGTTCAGAAAATGAATCAGTTTGCCAATCGTTACATTTTCTAGTGTTTGACATTGTGGCTTGATTTGTCTTTTTTAAGTGTTTAAATTCTACATTTTGCTGCTTCTAAGTCTTGACTGTTCACTACATTGTGTTACACTATGCTGTGATCTCACTGAGTGGCATTTGCCAAACGTTTCAGAGCATATAAGGTGCAATAAAGCAGCAGTTTTCTTCCTGTGTGAATCATATTTAAATTTTAAGCTTTCCATATGTAGCAGGAGAAATCCCACTGTGACGGGGATATACAGCTGTTGTCAAACTGCTGAAAACCTCAGAGACCACAGGACAAATCACCTGTTACTAGCCACCGTTGTGACTCTATTAAAATAAATGAATGAGTCTAAACAATTAAGCAACATCCCATTTCCCTGTTGGTTAACGTGATAGAAAGACACTTTTTATTTGGATGTCGGCAGTCATTTTAGTAAAATCCAAAATTAAAGTAACAGTTTAGGATTTTAGCTAAAGGCAGGTTAGCCTACTTAATAGCAAAGGAATTATTGGTCCACCTGGCTAACCTCTGTAGGGGTCAGAAAGGGGAAAATAAACTTGTTACACTGTTAGATATAGCTTTAATTATTTACTGTAATACATTCACAATTGTAAAGCAATAACCTTTTCTGATTTAGAATAAAATATGAGCAAACAAACCTCAAGAATCATGAACCATAGGCCCCGAACATGCTCCGTGCAAGTATCCTATTGGCCTTGGAGGTGATCAATATCAGTCCTCAAGGAGGCAATATGAGCTATTTAAAGCTAATATGAGTGTGTCCATGACCACAGTTGTAGCTTAACAAACATGGAGTCTGTGGAGGAACGTGTATGGCACGGAAAAAAGAAAACACTGATGATGCGATGTGCAATCGCTCATAGAGGATTCCTGTCTGAATGTAGCGGTGACAAAGTTCAGCTAGAGCTTCTCAAACTGGTCAGAATGATTATGTTGATCGTAAGTTAACCCAGAACCTCAGATTTCTTTTGTTGTTTCATGCTACAGCGACCCTAGCTACAATGCTCAGAATGCAGCTCATGCTTGAGTCTTGTTAAGCATTTTCAGGTGGCCGATCCAGAACGCAACAACGCATGAAAACAACCTTGCATAGCTCAAAGCGTAAGATTCGCATGTCTGCATGGAGCATGTTTGGGCCTTCGATTCACACATATTTATCACCAACTATTAACTACAAAAACAACTAACATACTAAATAACAAACTATTTTTATGTTTAAAGCTTGCGGGAAAAATAAACTATTCACAAAAAGGTTGCTGGTACAGATTAAATGTAATTGTAACTGCAATACACATGAAACTGGATTGTTGGCTGGGACACGGCAGATTTTATATGCAATAGAAATGCTGTATGGTGCTAACATGGAGTGGATTAGAATTTATCAGTGAAAAGACTTTAGTCCAGTGCTGGATAGTCAACTCCTTGCACGGGTGGTGAATTATAATACACATTGGCTCAGCTGTTCATTTTGTAAATTAGGCTTCCATTACATGGCAATAGTGGTACAGACTTTTATTGGTCTGACAGTTAGTTGACTTTCTCAGAGGGATGTGATGACACTGAGATACCTTGGACAGTCAGCAAAACAGCAGTTTCAGGGGTTTGATTATTTGTGGATAAAGAGCTAAATTACCCTGAGAAAGCTGGTCCAGACTAAGGTGGTTAAATCTTAAAATGCAGCTTGTGATCACAGAGAGGGTGTGAGGCAGCAAAAAGTTTGCTTTTTCTCATTTCTGCTACCATTTCTGTTAAGGAATATATTATCATTTTGTAAAAGTTTTATTTTCCTGATTCACATTACAATGTGAGTTTGCAGAGCATTATTGAAAATCATCTTTTCTAAAGTGTGAAAATGCCTTCTGAGTCAGTCCGTTCTCATTCCCAGGGTGTCAAATATCGATGCTTTGTCGCGCCCGTCGGCGTCTGATACCGACACATAAGGCATCCTTTAACGTCTGTATGAGACACACTGGGCTTTCAGCTAACTCCAATGTAAACCCGTCCGTGTCATTATTAGACGCCAAGAGACCGATGGCGTCTATATGGGAGGTGGGTTGGGTCGATGGCTAGATAGTTAGATTAGTTAGATGGCAAAATGGGGACTTTGCTGCAGGAGACTACTGTTCGCCTCCTGCTTCAAGCCACGAGTGTCACGTTTCCAACCGTGACTCAGGACAGTTTTTTTATCGCGGTGTTTACTGTTGCCATGACGACGTTTCAAGTGACCATTTTAACCCAAACCACAATCTTTCCCTAAACCTAACCAAGCAGTTTTTATGCCTAAACCTAACTAAGTGGTTTTTGTGCCTAAACCTAACCAGACCACACCAGTTGCTCTGAGCATTTAATATTGCCACGGATGGATCTACGTTGGATTTAGCTGAAAGCCCGGTGCGTCCCTATACAGATACCAAAGGGTGCCTTGTGCATCTGTATGAGACGCAGAGGGACGTGACAAAGCATTGGTATTTGGCGACCTGGGATGAGAACATGTTGGCTGAGTGTGGATGAAAGGCGAAAGCAGCAAGGAAAAGATGTGTTTGTATATTTTATACTGTACACACGGCCTTAATAGCACATCACTATGACGAAGATCAGCACAGAAAAAGTGTTGCTGTGACAGCAGCACGGTGAGATGAAAAGAAAGAACATCACTCATACCTGTATCAAGATTTTCAGACAAAAACAGAAACAGAAATGAATAAGTCTAAATAAGTGGGTGTTCACAGTTGAACGGTATGTTCTTTGTAACATTCAGGCTTATTCACACAGGAGAAAATATTATACTCATATTAGTGTTACAGTATGTTAGACTTAATTTGAATTCAGTTCCATGTGAGTAATCAGGTTACAGCAGAGCATGTCAAGACATTCTCAGATTTCCTACAATAATCCATTTCATGTCATTTGTCATTTGCAGCTGACCAGCTCTGTGAGGGGTCTTCATACCAATAGTATTGGTCACATGAGACCTAAATGTATGATTTAACCTCAAATACTGTTATTGTTTGTGTTTGTTGCTTCATTAGCATTACCTCCACCACAGGAGGTTCATTGTGTTCGTCTTCATCTGTTTGCCTGTGACCAACATCTTCAAAAACATCTTGAAAACTAAAAGCTTGGTGACCCTTTGATTTCATATTGCATGTACATTTTCCACGCAAAAAATGTTGCTTTATCCTTATTATATTGACTAATGATGACAGAGGAGAGTCTCACTCAGTCACTTTATTTTCAGAAAGAAAACAAAAAGTGTCGGTGTCACACTGATGAAGGTTGAAAATGTTTTGTCTTATGCATCTTTTGGCCACCTACTTGTACAGGTTATAGGAAACTGTGCACAATCACGCTCCCAAGAGGATCCTATTGGTTTTGGAGACTTCTTGATTGTTCCTCCATCACCACCGTCAGGCCACGCTTTGAATCCCTTTATAACACAATGCTATCATCCACAAGGTACAATATTGACTGCTTATCCAGTGACGCTAACTAACTAAAGAATGCATTTAACTGTTTTTTTTTCTTTCTCACCATAAAGGAAAAGAGCCCACTGTAAAGTATTCAACGCCATTTGGTTGCATTTGAAATCCTGGTAGGCTCGATCCTAGCACACAGCCTCCTCTGAGCTTTTTTTTTTATAGAAACAACAGAAGCTCATTGCAGCAGTGATGTTTGATTTTTAGCTTTGATGGTGCAACACTGTGGTAAAATTGCAAATAAATATACCCAGACTCTGAAATGAAATGTAAATGTTGCCTGACTGTATCACTGCACATGAGTTTTGTTTTTTCTTACAGACACAAGGCAAGGCGGGTAAGACTAGGTCCTGGGGCTTCAGCCCCATAAGCTCTTTGAATAATCCAGCAGGAGCTGAGATCCTTCTCATTAAGAAAAACCTTTATTGATTTCTCAATCTTTTGAAAATCATTGGCCCTAAGCTGATTGTTACGACTGAAAGTTCCCACATAATTTAGATGAACAGTAGACAGGCTGTGTAATTCAATTCTCCTGAGGAGCCTGGCAAGATTACATAGAACAATATTTTTATAGCCAGAAAAGGAAGAAATGAATGAATGAAACAAGCGACCATAAATGAGAAAATACAGTCGCTAATAAAATACAAATGCATTCTTTTAATCATTGTGCCCGCTGCAGTCTCAATACTGTACACTTCACTACTATACTCTAATGTATTGTTAAAATTATGTAGTATTATCACATTTTTCTCCATAGAGATACAGATATCTCACTTTCCAAACTATGTGGATTCCCTAGTCAAAAAAGCAAAATAAAAAACTTGAATGAACGTGTTTTTTTTAGAAAAGAACAGACCTTTGATACACACTATAGCCCCATCTGGGATGAGCACTCACTTGTATCCAAGAATAAAGCAGCTCTTTTCCTGTTTAGGTTGTAAGAAAGAAAAATAACTTCTGATAAGTGAATCATTTTCAAGACCTTCTACGAAAAAAATACTCTAATCTCAAGGATGACAAATGAAAACCTTTGAGAGAAGATCTTACTTCTTCAGCATACTAAAGCTGACACTGGATGAGCGCAGTGTCTTGCTGTCGTGTTTTAATGCAGATGCTTATGGGAGTCAAAATAAATCCAATTTAAAAGCTCTGTTTTGGAGGATATCAGCATTCTGAAGCCATAACAGAACTTTATATAATCACTTGAACAAAATGTGATATACATACTCAAGAGTTCAGGTGGCAAAAGCTATGAAATGCAAACTTTCACTTACGCAATTATATTCTAAAATAAATTTCCTCAACACATAAACTAGTTATATGCAATCTGCAACAGGGCAACAACTCTAATGTAATGAAATAAAACAAACCACACACAGCGCAATGCAAATCACTGCTGTGACCGCACAGTGATGTGTTACGAGGGTGTTTGCAATGGGAAACAGTTAACATCCAGTCCTTACTAGATGTGATTACACCTATCATTTTATCACACATAATTGGATATCAGAAACATGCAGAGAACTGATTGCTACCTTCTGTAGTAGAGAAAAACCCTTACAGGCTTACATGGTGATTGTTAACTCCGATTACAATCTCATGTTCTATTCTGAGTGCACTGCTTTTCAATGCACTGTAAGTTATTGGTAAATTTATAGCATCCTGTTAAAAGGGCAAGTATGGCTGTTTAAAAGGGGGTTTTCTTTGAACAGTCACTTTAAAGAGTTAAATAAAGAAAGTTAAAGAGTTAAATTGTCCCATTAAGCTGCAGTGTTTTAGTGCTTTATTCTGCTCTCCAAGACACTGATGAAGGTCAAGCTTAAATGGCTCCAGCTCTCTGTTTGAGCCAGAGACTCCCAGCTTAGCCACAGTTCTGGGAACTGGCTCACACAAAAGATTTATCCCACAATGCTGCTGGCCTAGATAGGCACACCAAACACACAATAGGGTGGCTGTGCATAATTTAGAGCACATCTTCCCTACATTGACAAGTCCAAAATTAAAAGGGAGCTTGTCAGCCAAATTAAGTATTCAAATATATCATGTCTGTGGTCTGGGGAAGTTAAATCAATATTTGCCAACATGAAAGTAATACTCAGACTTGTGACATAAAGCTCAGAGCTCCTGCATAGACGCTGAATTTGAGACACATGTGGGAGGCTTATTTGAACCCAGCTACACCAAATACGTCCTCATAACACAACACGTTTCATCTTCCAACTGAAGTTTGTGTTGTTAGATATAACTTCAAAGCATTGTGATACAGATTGTTACAGTCCCTCAGTTTTCCCTGGAGTCAAACAGACATTAGGAGGCTGTATTCAGAGGTGAGGCATCTTAAGTTTGAGATTTTCTTTCTTCTTTCTAAAGTGGTTTTCATTTCCAGTTAAGTAACAACGCATAAGCCATCTTAGCCATGCAAGGATGTCAAATCCTCACGCTTGGTGTCCCGGTTACATCCCTTTTGAACATACGCTCTTTCAAGTGAAATTAATCAATCTCTTTATCACTTGGGCAGTGTCATTACCCAACCACAGAGTGAGAAATGAAAGTGCTAATCGCACAGCAAGTGAGGCTTTTGTGTGGGAAGGCCGAGTTTTCCTCCTCAAGCTGCTTTGCAAATGCATTTTCAATTGAATTTGTGAAGCGAGTGAGGGATGAATCGTGAGATTACCTCAAATTCCATTTATAAGAGAGTGACGTATAACATCAGCTTTCAATACGGTTTTCCAGCCGTGACTCACTCTAAAATATTAGCTAACATCTACACAAGGCGATACTGTTTGTATATAAAATATTGCACATGATGAAATAAAGTAACAATTAAGTGATACTAATATATCAGTATCATGTACGGTAAAGAACACTTAGAAAATTTAGACTCGACATTCACAGAACAATAGGCAGCATACTGTTCAATGAAACCATGTCAGCTAGACGTAACTGGGCCATAAATCCACAGCAGAACATACTGCTTCATGATTATTTACTGTGCACCAATATCTCATTAACTGTGTCATGTCACCACAGCATACACATCATTATGGTAACAATCCAAGGCCTGTTTGTCACCACAGGGCTACGGATGGATAGTCTGTCAGGAAAAAAAAAGGTATTATTATGCTAACCACCCAGGTCTATGGACCTACTGGCTTGATGATATCTAATAGCAGCCCAAGGTTTATGTTCCCCAACAATTTGTGTCAGAAAGAAGAGGATTACTTTTCTCACAGAACTGGTTGCACTGAAAATAAATGTAGTGGTACAGTATTTTCCTCCAATAATGAGAAGTAGTAATGACTGACTCTGGTGTGTCTGGAGGACCGGAGTGTGTGTGTAACACTCACACATGAGGCATTTTTTACAACTGGTTCAGAGGTCTGTCTTGTTAAATCCTCACACTTGAACAGAAAGAAAAATGAACATATTTTATAGAATACCACTGAAGCAACCCCGAGCAACTAGGTGTAATTTCTCACTGTGTGGAATCTTTATTGACTACATCCAATAATTATGATATTATGAAATAGATTTGCCCTGGATAAGAAATATTTGAATAGTCATAAAGCTGCATTGATTAACACATGTATAACGAAGAGGAATAATTAAAGAGTTTACCTGTTTTCCATGAGAAATGATGGTCCTTAGGAAACACAATGTCTGGTTGGACTGGAATGGAAAAGAGAGACAAGAGGAAGAAGAGGCTGAGGTAGCTCCCAGCTCGCCGTGTCCAGGCAATGACCCCAAAGTCATCTTTTAGAGTCATAGTCCAGCCCATTTCTTCCTCTCTTACTCCTGCAGGGAGAGCACACAATTCATGAGTAACTCACTCATAAATATGGCCAAAGATGTGGGAACCAGAGGAAAAGATTATACATTGTGTGAAGCTAAAGTCTCAGACACTGCAGGCTACTGCAGAAAGTGTCCCACTGAAACCTCCAGCCCAGAAACATGACATTCAGTGTCACCTTCCAAAGTACGCCACACTGTGTCACACATGAATCATAAATCCAGAAGACAAGTGTGATACCATGCCTGCTTTTCCCCCCATATAGACCAAAAATAATTAGTCAGAGAGGCTTGAGCCTCTCTGCCTCCCAAGGTAGAAGTGGAAACATGTATTGAAGGAAGGGGAGACTTTAATCTTGGAGTAATACAGGGTATTAGTACCTTTTTATTGCAGCTCATTTATTCCTATCTCCTGCTACTGTGATTCATGTCCTAGGAGTGTTAGGGATTAGTCCTGGATTCACTAGGCCTCTAATTGCGTTGCACCAACAGAAAAATTAATGAATATAGAATTGAATCTCTAACACCTGATGCTTTGAGAGACTGACGTTGTGGTGTTCATGACTGCGGTGATTCATTTTCCAAAAACAAATTTTGTTGCACCGTAGCACTTGGGTATTGTGAGATTTGTTATTATTGACTTATCATCCCACAGAGCTCTCCCTGCAGTTCTTTGTCATTTTGCATTCATGAAACTAAAACTTGATACACAGCTAAACTTGTAATTGTAACCACATAATTTGGAAGAAAATTAAATATAATTGCGCACTTTGTATGTGTGTGTGTGTGTGTGTGTGTGTGTGAAAGTTCTTCCAACAAAAAGAAAAAAGCAGCTGATGTAAAAAAAAAGTGCTCAAAGATGCTCTGAGGCACACGCAAGTTGAGATGATTGTTTTGAGGTTGTACTATATCATTGATACAGACACAGTACACTAATTTATGTGCACACACAAAGTGCTCAATGGTTACACAAACACAGTATACACTCAAGTAAGATGAATACAAAAGGAAAATCAAGTAATGAACTTTGTGAGAGTTTGTTTTGACATTTTTGATTTTGACATCCAAATGTAATCATCATGAGACGGATGGTTTCTATGGGATCGTTCTCACAGAAGAATCAATATTTTTACTGCATCGTGACAATTTAAAAATACATTTTAGTTTAATTACCTTTTAACAGATGCAGATCACTGCTACGCAGTGGGTTCACCACATTTCATCTTGATAACAAAGTATCATAGCGAGTATCTGACGGTAGATTAACTACAGAGAGGCAGCAGGCATCTGAGATTTAAGATTATTTACACATGATGTGTCTATGAAATGCGCTGGGTGCTCAATTATTTTTGCTTGATTTCATTCAGGGAAATTAGATTTTTACTTTGCTGCTTTAGCTATGTTTTGGTGGGGGCAAAATTTGTTTAATGAGAAAGAATTGCGAGCGTGCAGGTGGCTTGGTGCCCAGAAGCGGACTGCCAGATGCCCTGTTTTTGATGGACTGTCCGATTTTCCTCAGGGTTTGATGTGTTATTCTGTAGTCAAAAGTGTTTTTGGGTTTTTTTTAAAACAGTGCAAATACAAATTCAGGGTTTGGCCTTTCAGTATCCGACTCTTGTTTGTATCCGTCCTCAATATCACTCTCCATTCTGTCCACACATACAGACACGTGCTTGACATATTTGAAATCTGTCAACCCGAAGAATAGAGATGAAGTTAACTGTTCTCCATTTATAGGACTCATCCCCTTGGAATAGAATGTTTGCACTTTTTTATTAACGCTGCCTTTGTCTCACATTTTTTGTTGGCCAGAGAAGGTATTCTATTTGGATGAATGAGCAGAGTAGTCTTACACAGCCATATGCCAATTAGACACCTCTGGTTGCTGATTACTAGCCAACCTCTCGGGCTGCTCTGCTCTGGAAGCCATACCTGACTGCACCCAGATTACATCCTCCCTCTAGCTAGTCTAATTTGACTATTCATAGGACAAGCAGCGCTCTCCATCGGCTGACAGAACATCTCACACCTGATTGGAAAACATGGTCTTGAACAGAAACAAGCAACGAAAACAAGCATGACCCCAAGGCATCCCAGTATTGTTTTTCAAAGTACACAAAGACAGACATTTGAGATTACCATAGTGTTAGATATGGTTTGCAAAAATAGGATGATTGAATAGGCTGACTTGCTTCAAGCCTATCAGTTTGAAGAGTTAGTGGCAATAGTGCTCATACAGCTCAGGCCTGTCTATGCCTGTCAGTAGAGGAGGAATACAAGCTATCCTGAAAATCTCAAAAAAGAAAAGCTTTTAAGCTGCTAAATATCTGGGTCAAAGGAATCATGCCAGGCTTTCAGTGGCCACAGAAAACCTGGCAAACAGCAGCGTGGCTCAGATGCTGCTGTGCATCCTATTAGATCTGATGGAATGCAATCTGCTTCTCTGTCTCTTGTGGTCCTTGTTTGGGGCTCACTCTGGATTCAGAGAGTAAGGACCCTGCAGCTATCATAAGGGAACAGATGATCAACACTCCACCCCCTTCTCTTTCACAGGTGGTCACAATAATTAATGTTTGATTAGATCTTTCCAAATGAATGGCAAAAGCTAATTTAGTATGCCAAGGCTCTGAACAATCACCATGTGATGCCCCAGCCTTTTTAAATAAGCCAAAGAGACAGTTCTGTCTGGAGTGGAAACAAAGGCATTTGATCCCAGCCCATTTACCAGAGATGCCATCCTCTTCACTGGATTCACACACAATTATAAAGCCAACCAGCTCATTCTCTCTTCACATTCTTATACCCATGCCCACATCCCTGTGCTCTTCTTTGTGCACTGCATCCAATATATTCAGGATTTTTGCAGATGTTTTCATTGGCAGGAATGACCGTGGTGCCAATCAAAGAATCAGAAATGCAACGCAGAATGTTGTTTTTATTTTTTTCTTAAATTCCTTTGATCGCAGCCTTGGCTGTATAACTGCTCTCATCTGCCACTGTATAGACTGATATTTGAGAATATTGCTGCCCATCTCCATTTTGTTCTCGAATTCTTTTGACACAGTTTGGGTTACTCTATTCAGAACTGTAAAAAAAAATATTAATAAAACAGATGATGACAGCTCTGAAACATACTATGTATCTGTTATTTCATCATGGCTGTGCAACAAATGGGTACTGCTGATTGAAAAAAAGGATTGAAAAGAAACATTTAGAAGAAGAAAACATTTTAGCTCATTATGAACAAATCTGCAACTAACATTTTATGTACAATTCCAACATTTAGTGCCAATGCATGAAGTATTGTGCCTTACATGTACTGTGCAAAGTGGAATGAGAGGGTGTGGAGGTTGGAGTGGTGGGTGGGCATGTATCGAGTCATAGGATAGGCAATTTAATTTAAATTGCATACGCAATTTATATTAATTGTATCCCCAATCTTTCCCTAACCATAACCAAGTGTTTTAGTTGCCTAACCGTAATCCCAACTTTACCATAGTCTTTTTTCCATAGCCACACTTTCCCTAAACCTAACTATACAGTTGCCATGCACAGATTTTGTAGAAAGTCAGAATTTTAAAAACATTGGCATGGAACATCATCCAGAGCTTTACAGAATCATCCAATACTGTCTACCAATAGGGTAAGGGAAAGATATAACAAAGCCATATGACTGCAACTTTAGAATAAGAACCTACAAATAGTTAATTGTCCTCTTAATCAACTCCCCAAATGCAAGCATACCTAGATACACTGTATCTGACACTGCAGAATTTGTAATATACACTGTACCTGAGCAAGATGACTGACAGTCATCCCTTTGGGTGATCTCGTTGGTGCAGTGGGAAACACTTTTTACTAGTCTTTCCGTAGAAGACAGCAGGAGCAGGGCAGAGGAGGCCTCCAAAGACGTTAAGTCTGACAGGCACGGTAAATCAGCTGTGCCAGGCCTTCCGCCTGAAGCATCATGCAGTGGCTTAATCCTGTGTGAATCAATGTGTAGAGGGCTGGGACTATGTCACACCTCCAGCAGCACTGAGTGGTATTAACTCCCTGGCGCTGGCTCTGTCAAGTTCCCACCCACTGATGTTCCTACTGGGGTTGGCACTGGAGTCAGCACAGCTACAGGGTCTGAGGTAGGGGAAGACAAAAAGAGAGAAGAAAAAAGCAACACTGATATGAACATCTGATACTACAGCATGGTAAAATGTGACACTTTACACAATGACATTGATATTTCTTTCTCACATGATGCATTGTTGATAACTATCTTGCATCGCAGACGTGTGCAAAAGCAAAAGGAAAATGCAATTGTATAGATGCAAAGAGGCGTCATAAAGATGCATGACCTGAAGGCAGCACCATTTCATTTATTTTCAATACACTAGCAGCACATGCTGGTCCAAAGGTATGACTTTGCTGTGATTTATAGTCTTCATCTGTTCTGTTGTATTCATTCTACTATTCATCTTAGCAGACAGATCTTAGAGAAAGTTTCTGTGCATATAATATGTTTCCCAAATTTAGACTTGCTGCAGTTATAGAGGGGAAGGGCACTGTCACTTGTGCATCGTATTACCACAGGGCTGGCTGTTGTTTGTGAATTTTTACATAAAACTGCTAGGCTTACAGTGGTGATTTGTTATTGCCCGTGTCACATTCTGACAGTGATATCAAAGACAAGAGTGCAGTCCAAAAGTTGCAGCTTAGGTTTTTGCTCTCCTATGACATTCAATGATTACCTGTCAACCCTCCAGCCAAGTCTGTTCTGAGAGCTCATCCAGAGGAAACTCTGATTCTATTAACACCTTCTGCCCTTGTCTCCCATCCACCTGCAATGCCTTCCTCAGTGGCCCCAGCTCTAAGCTCCACTCCTTTATTGACCTTCCTGGCCATGTTCCTGAAAACCCAGATCCCAGTGACCCAGACCTTATTTCCCAAGGCTTTTAAGTGCTTTGCCTAGCCATTCCATTTGTGGCTCAAATGAGCTTGTCTCTTCTGGCTGGCAACTAACTAAATAAAAGCCAACAAATAGGATGGAAGAAAGGTGTTCCTGGAGCAAAATCAATTGCAAACATGCACTTTCAGGTAGGGATAAAGAACTAATTTAATCTTTATTCAATTTCAACTTTCGACTTCTATTACAGTCAAAGTGCGTGCAGTACCTCTTACTGTTTTCTCACCTCTCTTGGATTTTTGCATCTAGTTGATAATGTAGTATATTGCTGCTGTGTATTTAATAAACAGACTACTTCTAAAAAATCTGAATAAATTGTTTGAACAGAGGTTTTCTGGGTTTTTGCAGGGATGCTAAAAACTCAAAAACAAGAAAATGAAAATGTTCACACAAATGTTGCAACTCTTAAAAGGAGAGCAATTTTTAGTTACGCTAGCAACATGGCTCTGTCCGTTTCTGTCTGTTACAACGAGTCCATCACTTTGGTCCAGACTGAAATATCTCAACTACTAGCCTATTGGATGGATTGAAATGAAAATTTGTAAAGATATTCATGTCACACTCAAGATTTTTCATCTAGTGCCATCATCAGACTATACTTGTAATT
Organism: Scomberomorus guttatus; assembly: GCA_038419695.1. Taxonomy (NCBI): domain Eukaryota; kingdom Metazoa; phylum Chordata; class Actinopteri; order Scombriformes; family Scombridae; genus Scomberomorus; species Scomberomorus guttatus. The sequence goes on along the minus strand of CM076456.1, from coordinate 22,023,478 downwards.
TTTTCCCAATGCTTTAGTTAATGACCAAGTAACTGAAAAACGAATGACTTTGTCTTTAGCACTGAATAGGAAATGTTAGCATAATAACACACGTAATAATGCACGTCAGCATGTGAACATTGTCACTGTCACTGTGTGTTAGCATGCTGATGTTAGCATTTAGCTTAAAACACTGCTGTGTGTAAATACAGCTGCACAGCCTCTAGCATGGCTGTAGACTCTTAGGCTTTGTTTAATTATACCTACTAAATATGCAGAAGGTAATTTCAAGAATATGTATTTCACAGGGCTGCCAACTTCTCATTATCAGTTATGAATTTGTTTTTGAGAGCGCGAGAAATGTGTCAGTTGCATCACAGTCTCACAGTCAATGTGTGAGAGTTGGCAGCCCTGATTTTATCTTTAAAAGAGCAAAGTAGTTTATATACTAGGTTAATTTATGCTGCCATATCCAATTGATACTAGGATGGTGCAGCCTCTACAGGCCTGTCCTCCACAGCTGTCTCTGCTCCACTCCACAGAGTTCAGCACAAAGACAGAAGTCTCTGCAAACCTCTGATGTGACAACAATCCAACCTAAACCTGCCTCATGCTTTTCACCTTCTTTCAGAAGCTGGTTAACTCACCTGGCTTGGCACTACCCTCTACCATCCCACAGCCAAAAGCCCTCTTGACACGACTACACAGCTTTCCTTCTTCATCACACGCATTGGTTTTCTTTAATATCCATCCCAGATAGTGCATTTATCCATGTACCCAGTCTTTGTGGTGTGTCTAGCCTGCCAGTGTCTCACCATCTAACTGCACGTGGATTGAATGCTGCCTTCAAATGGAGTCGTGTTCACCGTGTTCACAAGAAAAGTCCATATGAATGACCCATCTTGTAGTATTCACAACTTTGGAAGTGGAACTTTTTCTCAAAGCTCTGAGTTCAGGAGTTGTGACTTGTTCTTGACATTTTCAGAAATGGGTGGATGATAAGTTAATGTATTGTCATTTTTTTTCTTTTTTTCTAATTTTATCATATGTTTGAGGAAAATGTTGATATTCCCAACGGCCTCATCTTTTTCCTCTGTCATTATGCCTTTGCAATCCCTGCATTACGTTACCTGCACACTAGCTAGCTAGCCTGTTGTTGTGTTCTCACAACTTAACCACTTGAACACCAAGCATATCGTGTACATGACTTCCCATGTCGTAACCATGAGCTCACAAGTTCCATTTGAAGGCAGCAGTAGTTGAAAATTGAGACATTCACAAGGTGGTATGAAGCAACCTGACAAAATCTCAACATTGCCTGGCTTGGATTTTTATGTTGAGTAGATGCTGACAACCAAAAAACTGTATAAATACAGCACCAAAGTAAAAGCTGAGATTTCATCCAGAGCTGCTACCTGCATCATTTTGGGAGATCAGTAGTACAGCTATACATGATATTGTCACATTATATTATGGAAATGTTCTGCTCATATGGGTAGATGTTTAACTTGACCACCTCCTGCACCTCACCATCTGTCAAATTATTTTTATCCGGCACCTCTTACGATCAGTTGCTTTACTCAAAACACTATTTTTGGAGCCACACACCTCGATCAGAACAGGAATTCTCATTCATATAATCTGAATGTGTCTCCAAACAAACTCAGTTTTTCATGAATAGGCTTGGCAGCATAGACTCAAACCTCTATCATAAAACACTTTCTACCTCAGCAGACAAACATCAAACTCAGCTACGATGCTTTGCCAATAATCACATCACTACAACAAGCCATATATTTTCCAATGCTTCCAGAAATTGAAAATCATCTTCCTAGACTGTTTAGATGTTGTATAGGGCTGTATCTGAAAGGGAGAGGTATCTCTACTCTGCCAGCTCCTCAAACAGTCTGGCAGCCCAAGCGGCTGCTCCTGAAGCCAGGGTTGTGAACTCAATCAGCTGTATGTTTATCGTTGTGGCACTGAACATATACTATGGCTCTTTCTGCTAGCCGCTGTGCGCTGTATATGCAGTGGTATGGCTAGTTAAGCAAGCTGACAGGGTCACAGCATTGATAACAGCAGGAGAGAATTTTAACTCAGCCATGGCCCACCTAGCCTCACCACACAAAGATCAGATACCATCTATCTACTCCTCGCTATCTTCTTTTTTCTCGCACAATTGGGAAATTGGTTTTAGTTTGGTTTTAAATTTTAATCTCTACATTTTGCAGTTTTCTTTTTCTCAATGTCTGAATTCCTATAAAAAATAGCTCTGGGTTAGAAATTGAATCATTGAATTAGTCGGCCTGGAAGCACATGCTTCTTTAGAAGATTGCTGAATTACACTGATTAATTACAAAGCAAATATGATCAGACAGGGTAAATTTGAAGGAAGAAAAAAGTGGCACCAGAATATTTAAAAATGGACAAGCTGCAGAGAATCTCTTAATCAAATTAGTTACGTCAAATACTATTACAGAGAGGAAATCTTTATTTCAGTACACTTAAGTATATTTTTCATTTGAGTTGTAACTAGTCTAATTCATCTGAATAACAATATTTCCTGGGAAGTGATTAACATTTGATGAAAGGAAAAACCAAACCAAGGAAAACTGAAGCCTGCAGCTGTTTTAACATACAAAATCTCCTACTGCGCTGCTCAAAATCAAATGTCTGATCCAGAATAAGAATTATTGCTCTGTGATTGATTGCAGCTCAGTCTCATATGTTTATCAGAATCAATCAGGGGCAGGCACACGCTCTAAAAGAAGAATGCATGTGCTAAAATATTAACATAATGTTTAACAAAGAAGGCCGTCATGCATCAAAGCTGCTTTAGGCATATTAAAGGTGTTTAATTGTATAGCTAAATATTCATGCACCATTTACTCATTCAAGTTCCCCTGTTCAAAGTGAATCAATGGCCTTTGGAGTCAATTGACGCTAATTGATGTGATGCCTAAAACAAAGCCACAGAGCATTGCGCTGTTAACCAGATAATTCTCACTCAATATTTTTTCACACCATAAATATTTCATCAAATAGATGAAAAGGGATCTCAGAGAATGTCAAATTAGTAAAGAACAATAGCAGAACAAAAGCTGCAAAATTCTAAGCTTTTTTCTATTTATTGGTGTGAACATGCTAGATAAGAATAAAACAAGTCTCCCAGGACAAAAGTGGAAGCAGCTAATGTTGCTTTAGGTGAAAGGACATCTCTCATCTTCCTTAGCCAGAATGCTAATTGGTTATGTTTCAGGTAGTTCATCCTCAGTGAAAATAAAGTAAGTACACCCCCTAGAGATGCTGCGACAGCATGTGCAAAATAGAGCAAAAAGGATTTGGAGCAGACACAGACACCAAAAACAAATGTGTCTGCTTTGTGAAGCAGAGCTGAGAAATTATTCCACAAAAGACAGAATGAGAGAGATACGGAGCTTGAAAGAGAAACAAACCATTCCTGAATAATCGGATTTGTTAGTTGTGGCTGTTCCACCTGGCCTCCCAGCCCCTACCTCCCTTCATTAAAAAAAGCTTATAATTAACGCAGCACTGGCTATAATCCTGGTCACTCTGGCTCCCTTTTTCGATTGATAGGAGCGTCTCGTGGGACTGGGATATGCAGGTGAGCGTGTCTGAATCCTGAGTCCTGAGGATCCAGAGGGGATTGTTGCCCAGAGAGAGAGCCATCAGTGTGAGCAAGGGGGTGGCGTGACGGCGTCAGGATTAATTTTGAGGAGGCCTGGTTGCTGAGGCAGGCTGATAACATGGGTCAGTAGTTGCAGAGACACCTGAACCCTGAAGCCACGAGTATCCCTCTGGAAAATAACTGTTAATGTACTGAGAGTTGTGTGTATTTATCTGTATCTGTGTGTGTGTGTGTGTGTGTGTGTGGGCGGGGTAGAGGAGGGGTTGATACCTGCCTAGCCTGCAGAAGATGTCCAGAGATGGCTGAAACCTGCAAAAAGTCAATTATACTGAGGGGAAAACGTGGAGGAGAGGGGAACCATGGGTGAAATTAAAAGCCTGGTTCTTGTGATAAGTGGTGATGATTTGAAGTCTGTTCCCTTTTCAAAGTGGTAATCTAGGGTTGTGTAAAAAATGTCAAAATGTTCCAGTGTCTTGGAGAAAGAAGGGGGGAAATAGAGAGGAAATTGTAGTATTGTAGTTTGACACAACACTCTTTATCACTTTAAATGTTGGAAGTCTGCCAACCTTTTAGCTTGTTGTGTAAATATCAACAAAAACTCTTTTATGAATAGATCAGACTACAATATACTGACCTACTCACTGCCCAATATGTGCTGCAGTCTGACAATAACATATGTAAAATAAAACTACTGTATGACTTAATCCCCCTGTGCCACATCAAAGCAAAGCTTTGCATAATAAATGTGTAAAATTTTAGTCTTTAAAGAAGAATTGCATATTTTTAGATCAAGGCACAGTCAAGATGTTGCAAAGATTGAAAAAAAACAAAAAACCAAAAAAAAAAACAGAAAGTCTGTTAACAAGGCCATAACAGGTCACAGGTCAGCACAAGGAAGGGCACTGACATTCAAGAAGTGCTAAAAACTAAATAAATTGGGACTTGGAAACATACCTCAGGACTTAATATTCAAATATTACTTTGAAGATTCTAAGACAAGGTTTTAGTTCATGAATAAAGTCACCATTTTCATATTTTGAGTCATCAAAAACATTATGATTATCATTCCCTTTCTCTCAGTTCTAAATGTCAGAACATTGTGTTCACTTTGTTCAGTGACCTTTCCAAACCCATCAACACTGCCAGCAGCACTAATAACCCAGACACGCACAGCTATGTTTCTATCTCATACTGTGCTATCTACATATTTGAAACAATGAGCCAATTGCTATGCAATGAACTACTCTGTTTGTTAATGTGTTGAAACTCATGTGTGTGTGACATTATCAATCCAAAACTGTGGGGTGGATTAAGAAATAAGGTGGCACACATCAGGGTGCACTTTATCAGAGGTCTGCTTTTATCAAAAAACAATCAAACATTTTCAGCACCTGCTCATGGGCATCCACAAATATTTTTTCCTGCCATCAAACTGAAGTTCCAGTTAACCATGAACCATGAAACAAAACAAAGACATGCACTAATAAGCATAGGCAAACACACACACACACAGAAACTTTTAAAGTCTCTACTATGAAATGAAATGGGTAGAGTTTTAGCTCCACTGTGTCAGAGCTCAAAGTTCATATTGTGAGGGGCGAGGGGAAACAAGTTAGCGCTTTGTGCTTTAAGGAAGCACCAGTATTGTGCTGAGAGATAAGGGCTCAGGACAATGGAGAAAGGCTGCCTGAGAGACTGGACGCTGAGTCTGTTGCCGTCTTGATTATCAGAGAGCAGCCATGGATGGAGAGGAGAGAAGACAAGAGGAGGCTTGTCCAGCATTTGTTACTGGGAATTATGGTTCCATGTAGAGGAAAGGCACTCAAACGGGTGACTTCCTGTATTGATTGATGGGTGTTCCAGAGATTAAACCTTAAAGAGGTACTGCACACTTAAACGTGTTTTTTGAGCTGTAAACTAAATTATATGACTGTACTGTGATGAAACACATCAGTGCTGGTGTTAGTATTGACTTTGACACCAATTTTATAAACATTGGCATTTCATGAGTTAAATGTCACGGCGTAACATACGTTCACCTCAAGTTTTGGAACTTTGACTATCCGACATCATAACAGTATAAAAATAACAGAAATCACAAAAAGCATAATATGTCCCCTTTAAGAATAAAAATTAAGAATAAATTCTGCTTGGGCCCATTTGTCCTGTTTGTATGCATGCACCGATGGACAGCAAGCCTGGCCTAAATTAGAGGGCAAAATCTTTGAACAGGCGAGCTGAATGAATTGTGGTGATGCAGTCAGGTACTGTCAGGTACTCAGCAAAGAAATAAATGTAGTATTTACAAATAATGTCTGACCCTGATCTGACAGGCAGCCACGTGCACTGCAAATAAAGCAGCGCTTGCCAATAAGATAACTGATGTCACTCACAAGTGTTGACGCTACACAAGGCTGATGAGCAGGAAATGGAGATGATAGAATGCAATTTGTCACTCACTCCATGGGTGTTTATGTAGGGTGTAACATGTCAGATAATAAGTGCCTACTCTAGTATTGAATAGACAGGCAATGTTTTGGCAGCAGCAATTTAGCTCTTCCCCAAATGTGTGAGCATTTGATAGGAATTGCCGTCACTAATTGCAGGCTTTAAAAGAATAAACAACAATTTGGGAAGGTGATGCTGCTATGACAGGGTTATTATAGTTGGAGATTTCAATATTTATGCTGACGATTGTTCCAACTCAGCTGCCTTTGAAAACCTATGTATCACTAATTCATTTGACTTGAAACAACATATTTTGAACCCAACACTTAACCGTGGCCACACACTTTATTTAGTATTTACATATGGTCTGAGTGTTAGTTCCGTCAACTTAATTGATCTCTGTGTATCAGATCGCTCTTGTATTATCTTTGACACCATTCTCCAGGCTGTCACTGCTGATTAGAAACCGTGCACGTTCGCATTTTTAATGAGAAACATTTTCCTCTATTTTCTCTGCCAGTGTCAGTGAAATGAGTTCATCTGATATTGATACACTAGTAAATAAATGTAATTTCCTCTACGCTCGATACTGTTGCTCCTATAAAAGCCAGATTTAAAAATGATAAGCGGACTGTGCCTTGACTCACGGAGGACATCAGCAAGTTCAAGAGATACATTTTACTGTTTTTTTAACAGTAAAATTTGAACTATCAGAGCCTCTATTGTTAAAGACATTAATGACCTTTTTAGACAACCCTGCAGATGGCAAGCAACCATGCAGACGTTCTCAAACATTTATGTCTTTGAATTTTCTAAGGTTGTAACTGCTAGTAAATCTTCCATGTCCCAGTTGGACCCCATCCCTACAGCCCTTTTTAAAACGAGTCCTTGATAGCATCTCTAACTCAGCTACACATATCATTAATATATCTCTGGAGACTGGAGTTTTTCCCGATGCCTTCAAAACAGCTGCTGTAAAGCCACTTTTGGAGAGATATAGACATAGACATAGACCCTGGATTCCTGAATAACTACAGACCAATATCCAATCTACCCTTCATCAGCCAAATTCTTGAATAAGTAGTTTATAATCAAGTTTGTAATCAAACTTTATCAATATTAATAATATCTTGGAAAAATTTCAGTCTGAGCCAACCACAGCACGGTTGTTACCGTGTTACCAAAACAGCGAGTGATTTAAGACTCGGCACTGATAAAGACTCGGCACAGTGTCAGTTCTAGTTCTTTTAGATTTGAGTTCAGCATTTCACACATAACACATAACAACATTCTTTGACATCGTCTCGAAAACTGGGTTGGTCTCTCTGGTAAAGTGCTTGACTGGTTTCGCTCCAACATTACTGGCAGAAAAATTTACATTAGTCTCGGGGGACGTACTTCAGAGAAGTATGACGTGTCCTATGCTGTTGCATAAAGCAGTTAGCTGGGTCCCCTGCTTTTTCCCTTATATTTTCCATATATGCTCCCATTAGGTAATATCAGAGATCACAATGTGAATTTCCACAGCTATGCTGATGATACACAATTATACATGTCAGTCAAACCAAATGATTCAAACGCCCTGAGTTCCCTGATTAATTGCTTGTCAGCAATCAATATATGGTTGAGCAATAACTTTTTAAAGATAAACTAGGACAAGACAGAAATTCTTTTGGTCGGCCCAAAAGCCACAAGAGATATGCTGTAATCTGGCCGCTCTGGTCAAATCAGAAGTAACAGGCCTTGGAGTAATCTTAGTCTTAGACTCCAATTTGAATTTTAAACATCATATAAACAAGGTGACCTGTTGGTGAACTGTTTTTTAGTATTAGGAATATTGCAAGTATGTCCGTTTTTAACTAAAAGATGCAGAAAAACGAATTCATGATTTTATATCAAGTCGACTTGACTATTGTAATGCTCTTTTTACGGGTCTCCCTAGAAATATGATTGAGAAGCTGCAAGTCATCCAGAATTCAGCTGCCAGGCTCCTAACTAAGACAAGGCAAGGCAAGTTTATTTATAGACCTATAGCACATTTCAACAACAAAGCAATTCAAAGTGCTTTACATAAAACATAAAAGGCATCAAGACAGAATGTAAAAGCAACACAAGGCAATATAAAAAGACATTTAAATACAATTAAAAAGTGTTAAATAGGAAATAAAAATAAGCTAAAATTGAATAAGACAGATAAAAGAGGAGAATAAAAATTACAGTGCAGTGTGAGACATTGATCAAAAGCTTCACTTTTGGTTTAATAAAAGGCAACGGCAAAAAGAAAAGTCTTCAGCCTTGATTTAAAAGAACTGAGAGTTGCAGCAAAAAATGCAGTTTTCGGGGAGTTTGTTCCAGATACGTGGAGCATAAAAACTGAACTCTGCCTCTCCATGTTTAGTTTTGACTCTGGGGACAGAAAGCAGACCTGTCCCAGATGATCTGAGAGGTCTGGATGTGTTCATAACATAGTAGCAGATCAGAAATGTATTTTGGCCAAAACATGGAAGAGACAACATATCACTCCAGTCTTATCCTCTTTACTGGCTCACAGTTTCTTTTATAATTGATTTTAAAGTGCTTTTACTTGTTTTTAAAGTTCCTAATGGGTTAGAACCGGCCTACATCGCATACAGTTTGACATGTTACTGTCCTCCACATGCCGCTGCTCTTTTAGAGGTTGGAAATCGGGCCCATAAGAAAATTGGGGATGCTGCTTCTTTAATTATGCCACACAATTATGGATTTTTCTATCGAGACATATAAGAGAGGCCAACTCAGTAGTTTTAAAAACACATTTGTATAACCTGGCATTTTATCAGCTCCCTTCCTGTAACACATCCTCTGTTTTTAATGACCTTTTATTGTTTTATCCACATATCCCAGTTTTATTGGCCTTTTATTGTTTTGTTTGGTTTATTTGTTTCTATTTCTTTCTTCTTCTTATCTGTTTTTATTGATATTTGATTTGACTTTGTCCTGGTGCTCTGACTTTGTCATTTGTATGTAAAGCACTCTGAGCTGCAATCCTTATATGAAATGCGCTATACAAACATTATTATTATTATTATCATATTATTATTATTATTATGATTATGCAGGAGGGTGTAACATAAGTGGAAACACTCCAAGTGCACTATAAACAGATGAAGATATAGTTGACATCCTATAATATTAAGAATGCAAGAGCTAAATATTTTTCGGATATGATTACTGCAAACATGGTCTCAGGCGTCTTTTTAATACTGTTGATCACCTTTTAAATCCACCACATACTCTCCATAGCCCTAATTATCGCCAAGAAAACTACCCTAATGAACTGGAAATCAAGGAACACATTCAATATTATATTCTGGAAAAATCTATTAATCGAATATATATCAATGGAAAAATGATCTGCCTCCATTAAAAAAAAAAACACTGATTTTGACATTCATCTATACTCTAAATTCTTAATTTCCACATCAATTTCACTTCACTTCTCTTTCTGCCAGTCCACCATCCTCAGTAAACATGCACACCATCATTCACACACAGATATCTGCCATTACGCATACACTGTGATCCCTACAAATTTTTCATCTGACATACACATACACACATTCAGATCCCCCCCAGCTGCCTCTAATCTATCCCTCCCTCAAGTTTCATTTCACAAAACCAAAAGATGGCTCTGCATAATGGGCCCATCTCATATTGGGCCCAGGTGGCTGAGGGGGTTCAGGGGTCCTGGCAGGTTTGGACAGCTTGGTGTCTGAGGGACTATTCCCTGTTTAACCCCCCTTCAAATAGAAAGATGCTCCTCAGACCCAAATGAACAGACCCCTCCTGTAGGGGTGGGGGTGTTCTAGAGGGTATCTGAGGGAGCGGCCTAAAGCAGGAGAGGGCAATGAGAGCAAGGAAGGGGAGGAGGAGAGAAAGAGGAGTGCTACAGACAGACTAGTAAATAAACTATAAAGAGAAGTGGTTGGATAGGAGTAGAGAAAAAAAGGAGGAGAAAAAAGAATCTGTCCTGACCCATCCTGGTTTCACCCTAGCGCCTCTTTGTCCCTGGATGCCCCTCAACAGCACTGCAGCTTTCTTTTTTTTCTTTCTTTTTTTCTCTGTCTTCTCTTTTGTCCCTCCTGCTCTCTCCACTCTATATCCTTACACACAAACACCTACCCACACTAACACACACACCACACATGCATCTAGTATTAAGCCAAAAGTTTATTTATTTATTTTAATATTTAAATGTTATTATTTTGTTCATGTTGTTGTTTTGTTTGGGTTACTGTCTGGTTCTGTTGCTTCTCCCGTTTGTACTGTCCTGTGTCATATGTGTTCTCATGTTAATCATTTATCTTGCACTCAATTTGTGTTAATCGCTTATCCTGCACTAAATTAAACAATTAAATAAATAAACCCTCCACGTTTTAACCATTTGAATTCCTCTAGTCAACAGTGATCTTTTTTGATTGACAGAAGGGTATTAGGTCCAAGATTTCCACTTCCATTTTCTTCCTGCCCGATCGTTCCACCCTCAGCCATTTCACCCCAATTTCAGTCAGCACTCTAATGGACATTTTATTGCACTTACACCCACCTTCAGTCCAGCTGACATCATGCTCTCCAGAATTTTTATCAAAAGTTTAGGTTGGGTAGTTGCCCCCTGTCTTCTCAACATATTGTGAACATTTCTCTTTCCACTAGCTGCCTTCCCAACTGCTTCAAGACTGCCTGTGTCCAGTCGTGTCCTCAAAAAACCCTTCCTTTTATTGTCTAAATCATAGAAAAGAAAACTTTATAAGAGCTTCTGGAAGCCCTGTCAGATGATTTCAGTCAGGCTTTCCTAAATATCAAACCACCCTTCTCAGAGTCTCCAATGACATCTTATGAATGTAGATGCTGGAGCCTGCTCCATCCTCCTTTTGCTTGATTTAACTGCCTTTGATACAGTAGATCATGGAATCCTGTTAATTAATTTATTAATTATTAATTATTCTTATTAATAATAATAATAACAATACCTTTATTTATATAGCACTTTTCAAAACAAGTTTCAAAGTGCTTTACATAAAATTAAAAAAGACAATAAAAAGCTTACAATTAATAAAATATTATAATAAAATGATAAATTACGAAAGAATACGAAATACGAATCATAAAACAAACCATAAAATCAATAAAAAGCGAGTCTAAAATAGTGATTTTTTTTTTTAAAAAGTGACTGAAAAGAAGCCAATGTTTTAACTTCCCTGATCTCCTCTGGCAGGTCATTCTATAACTGAGGGGCCCAAACAGAAAAGTCCTGTCACTGATAAAGAGACTTAAGCAGTGGGTTGGTATATGTGGCACAGCCTTTCAGTGGGTTTCATCATATTTGTCAAATCTCAGGGTTTTTTTTGTGACCTGTGTCCTCAGACAAGAACCTGCTGGCTGTTCCCAAAATTAGACCCTAGGACTGAGGCCGTATTCAGACCAAATCAGGCGGCAATCAGGCAAATCAGGCCTCCTCCCATTCATTTGAATGGTGGTAGTGCGTTTAGGCTGCGGGCATTTTGGCCGCAGCGGCGCCATACCGGCCTGCAGCGAGAAGGTTGATCCAGAGTCAACTTTTGGAGAAACGCAACCCAACGTCATGCTGTGGGAAGCCTGGTTGGACTCACAAGAGTCGGCGATCAGACTGATTAGAGCTGTAAAACCCTACAAAGACGTAGAAACATTAAAAGTAAAGTTAGGCTTTGCTGTCAGCTTCTCAACTCATTTTAAAAAAGATTAGAGAGAGAGAGAGAGAGAGAGAGAGAGAGAGAGAGAGAGAGAGAGAGAGAGCAGCTGTGGTCGACCTAGCTAGAGAGTGAATGAAGAGAGAGAGCAGTGGTAGCAAGAAAGCTGGTGAGTCAGATCAATAAAACATTATTTTTTCATTGTTTCACAGCGGTTACATTCTAGAGCACACCCCCACATACCTCCGCTCAACCCTGCGGCCTAAGACTAGCTTTGCTGTCAGGCCATCCCAGCTCAGGAGCTCAGGCTCGCCAATTCACCATCATCACCATCACTTCTGAAAACTCACCAACAGACTGGCTAGCCAGTAATTTTATGTTTCATATGCTTGATATCTTATTACTTTATAATATGTTCTTTTTAGATTTTTATCTTATTTCTGTTTTATTGTTTTCTGCCTTGTTGTTTATTCCTTTATCCAGGGGCATGTGGTCTATTAAGTGCTCTGGGGCACTGACCCTCCTGCAATTCCAATTGTGAAATACGTATTTTAATTAAAAATCATTTTTGTTATTGTTGTGTTGTGTGTGTATATAAATTTCAGTTGTTACTCTCACATAAATCATACATAATTACAGAAACATGCCCCTGATTGGTTGACACCACATGCTGAAAATAACTGGATCTGGGGTGGAAAATTTTACGCCCAAGAAATATCACCAGATTGGGCGACTTTCCGCCCAATTGCTGCTTCCTTATTAGATAACATTTAACCCCGTGAAGGCAGGCAAAAACGTACACAGATCATTGTGGTAGTGTGGTGATAATTGTAAAGTGAAAGCAGTTGCTAAGTGGCCACCAAAAGATACTTTTTTAAACTTTTAGAAACCGCTAGCCTAGCCACTAGCCACCAGCAGCTGGCTTTCTGCTGGTGGTTAGTGGCACATGGTTACGCCAAAATACACAGTTACCTCAGACCGTAGTGGAAAAGTCATGCCACCGCCTTTATCTTTCGTTTTATCGTTTGTTTTGTGTAAAGCACTTTGTAACATTGGTTTTGATAAGTGTAAAACAAATAAACTTGGTTATTTTTATCAAATATCATAATAGCTGACAGAAGTGGATTGTGCTCTCGAATGATGGCAGCATATACATTAACACTGTCCACCTATCCCTAGTACATGATTGGTTCTAGTGTTCCATACCAACACTTAACATTTAGCATATGCTATGGCTGAGTCTCATCCGCAAGTATATAAGGTGGTTGTGACTGTGATCATGCTTTTGCTTCAAGGACTTTAGATCAGCCTTCAGCAAAGTCTCAGAGAGGTAAGTTTTTAATCTCTTCTTTAGTTTTTTTATGATGTCAAAAAGAGATTTTTTGCAATTTGTACAGTTTGTGTTCATATTTTTATACATCGTTGTCTGTCTGTTCTATCTTTCACACCCATAAAAACAATAATAATTGGCTAGCCCGTCCGCCACAACATTGTCAAAAAATGGTCTGCTGTGCAAAAAAGGTTGAGGACCCCCTCTGTATTCTAATATACTGTGTTCAACATATTGCTTCTTGTGAGTCCAACCAGGCTTCCTCTCCCTTGGACAAAGACAGCAGTGAGCGGTACAGTAAAATCCACGTTTATCCTCTCTATTATACCATTGCTACTCATCATAATTATTATAATCTTTGGTAAATTTAAGTTAAAGACATCTAAAATGTTCAACATTATCTTGATGAAAAATTTTTGACAGTCCAATATTAAGGAAAGGATTCATATTGTAGCAGGCAAAGGATAATACAATATGTGCCCTGGTCCTCTCTCTGCTAAACCTCTCATTCTGGATGGCATTTAAGGCATTTTCCAAAATATGGGATGCGGTTCATACTGCACGCTAAACTGATGAAAACTCTAACAGGAAAGGACACAAAATTCGCAAGCTACTATGCCATTAGGAGCTGAAGATACAGCTTATAGCAAGCACAAGGACAGCACTGTTGTGCCTATCCTGAAATAAGTAGTATACAGAATACCCATTTAGCTCAGAATATGAACAGAATATTCCAATGTCATGTCTCAGTTTTTCAGAAAGATTGATGACAAAAAATATTATATAGAAAATACATTTTGGAAGTGGTTTCTGCTGTCTGTATTCATCCTCGCACCAGTCACAATGTGTGAAGTACGAGGGTTTGACAGGCAGCTGTCAGCCTTTTCTTTTGTGTTTCAAACTAGATAATGGAGAATTTGTTTCTGTCATTCAATTGTAAAGTGGTTTGACACAAAGAAATGATGGCTTTAGATATAGCTTAAAGAAAATGATGTTGAATACAAATTTTAACTTGGCAGCTGGTTGAGACAATTATACAACACAGAGAGCCAGCACCTGTTTGTTTTTCAAGGGTAGAAAAGAAAAAAATGATATCTTCAAGTTCTCTTTATTTGAGACTTTATTGGGGCTCATAAAACATAGTATTGTGATTTTCTGACACTGAATTTATAGTCAAAATCCATTAAAATCAATTCAAACAATCCCACTTTGTGGCATGACCCAGTGGGATGGTATATTGCTGCTGAACTTGAAGCTTTCCTGTCACATTCACAGTATAACCAGCTTTTTTTTATCCTTTTACAGCTGTATTCATGAATAAAAACATGGTTGCACACATAAAATATCTGGTTACATCACCTATATTGTGTTCATGATGCTTTAAAAATACACGAATCTACAGATCATGTAATGAAAGGAGCGCTAACAACAACAGATTTCAAAAAGGTCCGTTTTCTTACTTTGAGTTCTTCTGCTTGTGGCCTACTTTTACCAACGTGCTGCAGTTTAACACAAATTACATGCCTGGGATGTCATTAGTGTCAGTGTATTCATGACAGCTAAATGGAGAAATGGGAAAATCTCCTTTTAACTATAACAAGCATAGAGCACAAAAAAACTTTGTTCCTCTGACCATGCAATATAATAACATGGTTGAAAGATATTGTATACTTGAGCTGCTGTTGTCTGTAATGTATGCTTTAATGTTTTGCCAGTGTGGCAGTTAAAACCATATCCCTGTCAGGGAAAATAAAGAGCAACTTCACTCCACCTGATAGAGAGTAGGATTTAGGAAAGGGCACACCAATTCCTTTTTTTTTTTCTCAGTCTGTACTTCATGTTACAAAAATAGCACCTATTGTATTGCCTGTCTTTATTTGCTGTAGAGATTTGTGCAAAGTGAATAAGACACACAAAGAAAGGTTTTCTTTCTTAACCGGTTAGTCTGCCGCACTGCTGACTCAGAGAATACGCCAGAAAATCAAACATTTCGTGGGTGGAAAACATGCAAAAATAGGCATAAATAGGGCCATGTTTTGATACCATGCTGGAAGAATGTAAATATTTAAAATGTTTTTATATAAGCGATTGAATCCTGATTAGCAACTTTAAAATGACCGTTAATTATTCATTTCACTTAATGAGTATGTCAGTATTGATTTAATAAGTTATTAAGATGCTATAGCGGTGGAAAATTGTATAGGCTATCACCCTCTGGTTGCACTCATTATGCCATACAAGGACTTTAATAATTGATTATGTATTAGTAACAGCTTAACCTTAATATAAGACATTCTGCATCACTAAGCCACATCATTTTTTAAATTAGATGGGTTTCTTGCCAAAGAATAACAGTCTACACATTCCTCTACAAAACACACACATTTGCCACTGTGCTGTGTTATTGCATCACATCACAAGCGAGAGGATTCATACCTCATTTGGACCAGTTTTCTCCCATGGATGCAGATGTAAAGACTGTATTGTATCCAAAGGAAAAACAGAATAGACATTTTTGACACATAATAAAACTGAAATGTCTAATCTGTGAAGTATTTATAGAAGTGATACAAGCTACAAAAGAGGATGACTGAACTATTCATCACTATTGCTTTCAGTAGTTTACTCACAAGAGGCAACCTTGTAGATATTTTCTAATACATGTAGCAGAATTTTAGTCACATGCAAAAAAAATTGTTCAGTTATATATCTGCTGGGCTGATACTGTAATGTAGATCTAAGTAAACATAAGAAAGAAAGAAATATTAAAAGTTGACATTTCAAGTAAGGAATAAGAAAAAGTAGTGAAAACCTACTACTAGTTTGTTTCATGTTTTGTTTACGTAGCCTCTGGAGCCAGCAGATGTCTGCCGAGGGGCAGCTTCTGAGAGCTGGCCAATCAGAACAGAGTGGGCTCCTCGGGAGGCTGAACTGAGGGACTGCATAAAGGGTCAGTATAAGATAACTAAGGACTTTTTTGATCTGTAAATCGTGCAAAGATATTCCAGTAGGGCCCCAGAATAAAAAATATAGATCTGGAAATGTGCATAATATGCCCCCTTTAACCTGACTTTTAGTCTCAGTAGAAAGAAAAGATTTCAACATGACTTATGTCAGTCTTCAAGATACAGCTCTTTGCTCTTTGACGAAGCGGAGCCAAAAGGTCAATGGAAAAAGACAACTTACAGGTTACCCCTGTTAACATACATTTGTGAACTGGGCCGTAACTCAGAGTCACTTGGAATCATGTTAAAACTGAAAATACTCCTACCTCATACTTGGAAATGACAACAAGCTCCAGATGTAGCAACACATCAAGAGCTGGGACTTGAATCTATACATAACATACAGAAACTACATCTCCCATTGACTCTGACCAGGGCACCCCACCACACCATAAATCTTTCACAGCTCCTGCTTTACAGTACAACCCAGAAATCAAAGGCTCTTTCATGAAAGCAACTCATTGTGGTACAGAGGCTTCTAATGCCAGCGAGACAAGAATGAATCAGTTACAGCCAGCCAAACAATGCCTGCAATAGACTCAAGATTCAATAGTCACATATGCATACAAGTACATGTAGTGAAATGTTGCTGCGTCAAACTACCAGGCAGTGCACAATGCAAGTACCAGAAAATAGAAAAGCTAAGATAATATTTACAAAATCTACACCAATATCTCTGAATGGAAGGGCCAACAATAAAAAATAAGATTGTTGATAAAGAGACAACAGCAAAATGTATAAAATTAGCAAAAATAAAACAAGCAAAATATACAAAATAAACATGGTTATAAAGTGAAGAGTGCAGATAAGGCGGCAACAGCATGTAAAAGGCAGTTATGCAACATATAGTATAAATATAAATCTAGGTATATATATATATATACAGTACATGAGTGAATGTCCTTGGGTATATGGTCCCTCACGAGTTTATTGTTCAGTCTTCATAGCTCTTATACCCTGTGGGAAGAAACTCTTCCTCAGTCTCTCAGTGTGTGATTTGTGGCTGCGCAGGCGTTTGCCTGATCACAGCCACACAAACAGTCCATTACTGGGGTGGTGGGGGTCCTTTACTAATCTCCTCTGCTTATGCATCTCCCGTTGTATAGGCTCTGCAGGGAGGGGAGCGTGGTACCCGTAGTGCACCCAGCCAATCGCACAATTCCCTGCAGGGCCATCCTGTCCTGAGAGGAGCTGTTCCCATACCAGGCGGTTAGGCTCCCCGTCAGGATGCTCTGCACTGCAGCAGAGTAGAAGGATAGCAGGACTTTCTGTGAGACCTTGAATTTCCTCAGCTGTCCGAGGTGATACAGGCACTGTCTTGCCTTTGCTGTCACAGTGTCAATATGTGTAGTCCATGTTAAGTCCTTGGTAATATGCACACCAAGGTACTTAAAGGTGCTCACCCTCTCCACTGGAGTCCCGCTGATTTGCAGTGAGGTGTAAGACCTCTGTCGTTTCCTGGCATAGTCCACAATCAGCTCCGACTATGTCATCGGCAAACTTTATGATGGTGTTGGAGCCTTACTTGGCCACACAGTCACGTGTGTATAGGGAGTACAGCAGAGTGCCAGGTGTACACAGGGCTGTTTAGACCCAAAGTTAGTCAGTTTACTGGCCAGCTTGGATGGGACAATAGTGTTGAACGCTGAGCTAAAGTCTATGAACAGCAATCTAACATAGTTTCCCTCCCCTGTTGTTAAGGTGGGAGAGTGTGGTGTGCAGTGACTGGGAGATGGCGTTACCCATGGATCGGTTTGGGCAGTAGGCAAATTGCAGTGGATCTAAGGTGCTTATTAACCTCTCAAAGCACTTCATGGCTACTGAGGTGAGGGCAACTGGGCAGTAGTCATTGAGGCAGGCAGGGGAAGCAGTCTTTGGCACAGGGATAATAATGGACAGCTTGAAGCATATGGATACCACAGGCTGGGCCAGAGAGAGGTTGAAGATGGTTGTGAACACTGGAGCCAAGATGTCAGCACAGGACTTGAAAGCCCGCCGGGAGATGCCATCCGGACCAGTTGCGTTCGTTGTGTTGACCCCCTTCAGTGCCCCAATAGCCATTTGCCACGTTCAATAACAATGGGATTCTCTGACTCATAAAACTGACTCCCTGATCTCATACCAATGAGCCTTGATATCTTTTTGAATCCTCAAACATAAACGGAGCTTAGAGGATAATGCATGGTGCTTTCAGGTGTGAGCTCCAAGATGAATGGCTGCGCTATTGCTGGTGCTGACTTCAGAGCTAAAAGACCCAGCATGGGGAGCAAGCAAACACAGATTATAAACTCCTGATTCAGAAATATGCCCATATTTTTACATGTATATGAGTCTGTAGAAGAAGTAATAAATATGTGGAAACATATACATACTGTATATGCAGCATTGAGCACCAGCAGTAATAACAGTTCCTCTATAGGACCCGAGTTCAGACAGTTTTGTTGCGTGCAGCTTCAGGCTCATAAGATAAGGTTTAAGTTTGGTTTGACCTGGTTTGAACAATTTGGCAGTGCAAACCAGACCTCTAACTACAGGTAGTAGCAAAATAATCTTATAACATTGTTGATTACCAATTAGATACTATAAATCATTTAATGTTGAATGATCTTAAACAGCACTATGGTGAGGGCCTGTTTAACAATCAAAGTTTCCAGGGGAACAGTCATGAACACTCATGAACATCAGTAATTAATATTAACTTGAAAATACTCTTTTCTGCATATAAAATACAACATTCACTTGCAAACACAACATACTTTCATATAGAATTGCAATAAATTAATAAATAAAAACATCTCATCTCATGATTGATACTGATTATGGCAAAACCGCTGAAGACGCTTGGTTATGTAACCCCTGCAACGCCTAATGGCCACAGGGTAGGTAGGGAGGGGTTGAAGATAAGTAAAATGACTTAATCAGTAGCTGGAACCAGAGGGCAGGTTTAATAGAAGATTGTATTAAAACTTTTTCTTTTGTAAGAAAATAAAATGATAGAGCCTAAGCTGGCATTTTTAACAAAAAAATATATACCTTCTTCGAATACTATGTAGCAGTTTCACAGTATGCCTATACAAAACCCACAATTCCCCTCAATATTTCAGCAGAAAAACATACTGTTAAAACCAATAACAGACATTACTTAAACCAAGTCATCCTCTTAATAAACCATATAGATGCCCTCAGTTCCTCTAAAGCAAAGCCCCTTACGGTGTAACAAAGTTCAGTTCTTTGGTATGTTCCTCAGTCCTTAGTTGTAGTCAGTCTATTCAGTGTTTAGGTCAGGTCCAGTCAGTTTTGAATCCGTTCTTAGTTTTGTTAAGGAAGCGCCATCTCATGGTGACACCCTGCAATTGAGGAGGAGGAGGGGGGAGGGGCTGGGATCCAGCTGGGGGCAGCGATCCTGAGTGGCTGGTACTGTAGAGCTACCACATAAATACAGGTATCTACAATGACAAGTACCCAGTTGGAAGTGGGATCTGTCAGTGTCGACACAGTGAGACATACCAGCAGAGCTGCATAGCAATACGCACAAAATGTAGACACGCTGTGGTAATTAAGGTTTGAGGCAAATTCTTGTATGTTATGAATTGTACATGCTTTTAAATAAACCCCAATTTACAAAAAGGAACGAGAAAGGTTTGACTGACATGTAAAACCTCTATCCACCTGATATCACTCTAACCCCAGAGAGGAGTTGAAAAGTTTCTAGGTGGGTTGTGTATAGGTTCTGACAGGGGCTGTGCATCAGCAGAGCGCTCTGTCTGACCTTCCCTGCTGTTGAGCCCATTACGCTTCAATTAACGACAGCGGCCTGCTGAGAGCAGAAGGAACAGCTGCTGGGCCCACATGGTGGTAATTCAATGAGAGTCCCAGACAGGGGGACACAAAACTTGATCCACCAATCAGACACACCTATGCACAAGGGGATACAAATTTACCCTGCTGCATTGGGCCTTGAGACGGAGGAGCAAGAACCGTGACCTGGAGGCTCTCACAGTATGCAAGAGCTAGTTGGAAATATTGCTGAGCTTCACCATATGGGTAATTTGATTTCACGTGCAGCAAAAAATCAGATTACTGGCAAATGGATACTCAACATTTATGTTAAAGCACTGCAGAGATTCTTTTCAGTTTTGTTTTTAGAATAATTTCAGTGGGAGAGTATGATCTCGTCTTTTAAATGGGCTGTCTGCTTTAGCGTTTTCTTTCAACCCTATAATATTAATGTCAGAAATGTTCCAATCCTACATAGAGTGCTTCAAACGCACAGAATATAACTTCATGCAATTAAGGCCAAGTCTGTGTGTGGTTAGATTCTATTCAATACATGTCATCTACAACTGCTTATAGGATGTAAAGTCAATTTCAGATGATTACATACAGTTCCTGTTTCTATCATACCGCAGCAGTAATGATATGTGGGCTTCATCTGCAGTCTCTATTTTAAGAAATGTGCTGTGCGTACACACGTGGGTCAAACAGCATGTGTACCTTCACTGACAGCACCACACAAAGATCTAAAAAGTAAGACAATGAACTGCGTACTAGACTGATAAACTATTCTGTGTTTTGAAAACTGATAACCAAAGCAAGGATTTCTTTCAAATAATCAACACGAAAGACACACATATCACACAAGGCTTTTTACACCATCAACTTTGAGCGGAAAGTCACCTTGAAACTTTGTGCTTATGATGCAAAGCAACACCAAATCCTGACAATGCAATTAACATGAAAAATGTGAAACAATATGTTTGCGTAGACAAGGTTTCCCCAAGTCCCCTAACAATGCCCACACCTTATCTGTAACTTCACCAGGAGTCTTGGAGAGTGTAATTACACCAGGACCCGCCAGCCTGGGACAGTGCTTGTTGGCCTGATTGGATCTCACCTTGACTCGACCTATTCAGCCTGGGGTGACGGAAACAACTCCCTACATCTCGATGAGGAACAATGCATTAGTTAATCAACTGATAAAAACTCCAGATAAAAGTGCCCTGATCCTATTAGACCTGGAAATAACTCTCCACTTTCTGCTGGCAGTTTTACTGTTGCTAAGGATGTAGTATAGCATCCTATAGAGTGTGTACCGTTTTCTAGGGGTAGTTAATGAGCAACTTCTTCTGAAAGCTGAGTCAGCAGAACTTGTTCAGAGGGCAGACAGACGTAGAAATTACACTTTGTCATCTTATAAGTGTTGTCTCTTTGTCACCTGAGGAAATATAGTTAAGGAATAAAAGGAAGGGACTATTACTCCTATATCCTTTTAGATGTAGACGGTGAATCCTGAGCAAACTAAATTGTACTTGTTTGTACTTCTTTTTCCTTAAACACATCTCCCAGAGCTACTGCACAGCACCAGAAGGCAAGAAGGTGCTAGCTGCAAATAAAAGTGTAAATTAAAATATATCAAGCATCCGCACACTTATCCTAACTACAAACAGGCAGAGCAGAGCTTTGTCAGAGCTGCTGTTTGACAAAACGCTTAGACAATATACTGGATGATTACAATTGAATTAAGTGTGTGAATGCTTTAATTTCTTTCCATTGTCACTACTTGTGTGAAAAAAAAGATTTTTTAAAGAAGAAATTAGAAAGACCCTCAGCCAGTTGTCTAATTTCCAACCCCTGAATGCTCCGAACAGGTTTGATGCTTTTTGCAACAAATTATGTGGTTAAAAAGTAGGAACCAAGTACCAAGACATGATATAAAGCTAAAATTTTCTAATGGCATTAATGGCCATGTTGAGACAGTGATCTATGGCAGCTTTAAGGCCTACTATATAAAACACAAAGAAGGAAGTTGTAACTGAAGGAAAGCAAACTACATTTTCACTGTGAATATTTGTCATCAACTGCCAGTGTTCAGTGCAGGACCTCTAAGAAGGTATGAACCAAACAATTAATTTCAGGAAAATAGCATCATCCTGTGACTGTTAGCGAGTGTTAGAGATCTTGTTAGAAAGACACAGGTGAATGATTTCTGGCATGTGACTCATCGAATAGTCTACACCATGGGGATGAGACTCTCTTTGTCTCTCTGAATCGTACAGTTTATTCAGACCTTCAGTAGCAGAGAATTAAGGCAGCTCTTTCACAACTGTCACATTTGAATAAACAAATCCGAAACAGGAAATTGAGTCTCGGATCAACACACTAACCAAAAACTGCTGTACTAAATAATGCATTCCTCATAACAACAATGTGCCGCAAAGACATGTGAGTCTGAGTATGGGAGGGCACTGCCTGCTGTGAAATAAATGATAATTGAAAACTTGACAAGTAACACCGCTCTCAATCTCCCAGAAACACATCTGAAATACAGAAATTGTAGACTGTTTTACAGACAACAGTAAAAATGGGATATTGTGGAAATTTTGATCGTTGCCGTACATCTTTTTTATTATTAGTAATAATCCTCCTATTTATACTAACACATTTCTGCCAAAGTAGTGTTTCATAGATAGAAGAACAGTTAAAAGGCAGTGGGATAAATACTCACAAAAACACACATTAACATGATGAATATATTGTTTGTGAAAATAAAACATGGCTGCAAAAGTCAGCGCCAATTTTACAAAATGTGTCTTTTATTAAAGTTTAAAAGAAGACATTGAAATTGCTCGCCTGATCTCCTCCAAGATGCTACTGAAGACCTTCTGAGCTCTGACAGCTAATGCCCTCATCTCCAGCATAGCCCTGGTGGCAGTGAACAAGAGATAAGCAGACCTCATAGTGTGCTAAAATGTTCTAGATTTTGTGAGTACCATTTAAGATGGGTTTGGTATAAACCGAAGGCAGTCAGTAGATCTCTGGAGCAAACCCAAGAATTAAGAGCATTAGGTATCTAATCGGCTGGAGACAAAGGCATCATTAAAGGGTTGCTGGAACAGAAGCGATGGTCTAATCTTTGAGATGCTCTTGAGCTGCTTTGTTATGTTGCTATAATGTTTAGTGAAAATCAAATCAAATTCAAAAATCACTCCAAGGTTTCCAACCTCCAATGCGACTATAGAATACCATGTTTCCTATTTACTTTGGAAACAAAGACCATCTCTTTGGTTAGCAGTGTTTCACATAAGGGAAATTATGTTAAAATCCAAGACTATGCCTGTTTGACAACAGTGACCTGGCTGGTAACAGTATACCAGTGAAAAGCAATATAGTGGTTGCAAATTACTTTGGATGCATGTACGGCAGAATGATAACAATAAAGGATCAAGACTAGAGCCCCGGAGAATCCCAGTAATTGTTGCTCTGCTAGAGGAGGTATTCACTACTGACACAGTAAATCTCATACAAAGGTCAGGAAAACAAATACACCCGTGGCAAATTTGCCAGCCCAAGAAATCTTTGACATTTACCATTTACCTTCCACCAGTAAATGGGATTTAGATTCAGAGGAGGTGGTGTATCGCTTAGAGAGATTTAAGCAGTATTTATCAAGTGAATTATCTTAACCTCTACAGGATGAATTGGCATTCAATTTTGTGCAGACATTCACAGTTCCCAGATGATGTATCCCAGCACCACAATGAGGTTGACATTTGTGGTTTTAAGGGAAATGTCCTAATAACTATTGGATTTCTATTAAATTTTGTACAGACATTTATGTTCCCCACAAGATGAATCCTAATGATGTAATGATCTGTGACTTTTGATCTAGCTCCATCATCGTGCAAATACTTTGCTTTATGACCAAAACTAATGACATTCCCATGAGCTTTTGCCGTACTTTGTGTTTAGTGCCAATAAGCTAAACTAAGATAGTGAACATTGTCATTAGCATTGTCACTGTGAGCATGTTAGTATGCTTGAGTTTTGACATTGTTGGAAGTATGTGTAAAGCATTGGAGTAACAACCCTTGACTACATTGAGCCTCTGTGAGCTGTTAGACATATCTTGCACAATCAGTTGATTCATTTTTGATCTATCAAATGATTACTTTTTATCAATTAGTCAAGTCCCTAGTTCGGAGTTTTAGCAACACAAATAGCTACATGTTTGTGTGTGGGAGTTCTGATGTAGTTAAACATTCGCAGAGCCATTTGAACCACAGATTTCCTAAGTGCAAGTTCTCTCTCTCTCTTCTTTTTCATTCATTTATGATCCCAACAGCTGCATCTAACATATTTAGATCTCTAATCTAATCTAATTTGAACTTGCGAGGTCAGTAAGGTCAGTTAGCTCTCCTGCTAAACACATTTTTTTTAGCTAGTTGTTCTCAGCTGTATAATATTAGCCAGCCACTGCATTTCCCCAGGACTTCAGAATAATGTCTAACCAGTTTTTTTTTTCATAAAAAATTCAGCTTGTTTAACTGACAGTAGCCTATTTCTGCCTCCAGTGCAGTTCATGAGAACTGAGAGGCCTGAGGTGACTACATAGCTCGTATCTGCATCCAGAGGCCACACCAAAGTACTCATTATAGTGTCTGGACTGTAGTTGTTATTATAAATTATCATTAAACATTAAATGTTGCTATGAAGTACTACTGTAAATAGCCTAACTCTCCCCACATTCCCTATTGTAATCCTGAGTTACATAAATATACACACACATACAAGAGTGACACCGAGCCAACAGCTCGCAGCCTGTCATTCAAACCCCCCAAAAAAACAAAAGAACAAAAAAAGAGGGAATACAGGACTTTTAAAATACTCAGCCAGCTGTATGTCAATCAAAAAACAGAACATAAAACATAAAAGATACTATTTTACTCACACTTCGTCTTGGCTGTATTTGATTTTAAATGCCAATTAAAGTTTTGTCAGAGATGCAAAATTTCAGTTTAGCATAGTTTCCATTTCCTGCCCTACATATAATGTTTTTGGTTTAATCAATCTTTTATATGAGAAAAAACGAGAAGATTATACTCAATGCTGTTAGTTTATTTTCATATACTGCAGGTCACTGAAATCAGTAAAGAGCTCTTGACAAAAATACAGCTTGTGTGCTGTGCTGGGAGGTGGTCTGCACAAAAGCATGCAATCAACTCTTTCACAATAAAAATAAAAATAAATAAATAAAAACAAGATCAACTTCAGAACAGCAAAACATTGGGTGATCTGTGTGTGATGTTATGGAAATTGTGCTGTTTAAACATGCAATTAAACTGAGAGCAGCTAACATTCATTAAACATGAGCCTTTCTAAGAATAACTCTGTGCTATATGGTTCATAAAGCCTGATTAGCTGTTTATGTCTTTGTGAATGATGTCCTTGAGCAACTTTTGGAGAAGAAATTGGACAAGAGCTACTTACAATTATTTATGTATAATAATAGTAATTATAATTATAATTATTTATAATGCTTCTACTGTTCATATAGACCATGTTACATCATACAATAGTCAAGTCTTGTGAGCAAAGTCTTGCCTGTGGCACTGAGGTCGTACTATCCTGTGATGTATCCGTCTAAACCCTGCTGACCTTCAGTTTGTGACTCTTGTTCCCACAGTTGTCCATGTTTGGCATATGGAGTCTTATTTTCATATCCAAACTGTTCCCACTGACATGTTAAATTATTCTGCAGTTTGTGTGACCTCTGACAGAAATCCAGGAACCAATTATCTGAGCCCTTTTGAGCTCTGTTTGGCCTCGTGCTGACCCTGATGTCATCCGCGAACTGATCTGAACAAACGCATGCTGCTCCACTCACCGCTAACCCAGTTTTTATTACAGAAAAACAAAATGAAAAGTAATTTGTACAACTTCAGTCTTAAATTCTCAAACTTTCCTAACCACCTACAGTATTGAGCCACTATATTTTATATCCATTTTATATGTGCAAAATTGAGTAGAGCCCCATCTTTGATGTGCAGTTTTAATATTTTATTTAAGCTGTATAAAATATACATCTTTCTCTCCATTCTAAAGTAGGTTATGTTCAGGAAATTTGCTGATAATACAGATATAGTCCCATTGAATAAATGCAGATAAAGAGTTAGCCAGCTGGATGAAACTTCACTGAGAAGATAAAGCCACAAGTGGGCCTCCATTCTAACTGCATCATAATTAAATGTGACACTTTGATGTAAAGCCCTCAGGACTATATTACAAATGGATAACAATTAAAAGAATATTTAACCTTGCACACATGAGGTCTAATTGTTGCTCTATCAACTCCTGGGTGGGAAGATGCTGCATGACATATGGACTTGCAATGTGAGTGCTCTATCTCCTTTGTTGGGTGAGGCACTTATCTGATTGTGCTTCCCGGATAAGAGGGGAAGGAGAAAGGGAAGGCTGAAAGTGGGACTTTATTGAACATTCTGTCTCTGTAGAGAACCCTGGGCTGGCTCACTTTGTGAAAGCAAAGACCTCAGCGTGGCCAAATCCAATCAAATGTTTTGAGGGCTGACAGGTCCAATCAGTCAGTGGCTGGTTGCTGTTTACCGCACTGGTTCAGTTTTCTGGTTTAAGACCTCTACAGACACAGAAGGGAAACAATGTTGGTGAAAAAAATACTAGACAAAGACGAGAGTGAAACTGAAAAGACAGCGTTTCTCTTACTCCTCCATTTTCTTGATGGCATCTTTTTTTTTTTATTGCATCATAAAAATTGTACCGTTCCATCATTCCAACAGGACAATTTGCTTATAACACAGCAAGTATAGTTTGGAAGCTGTTTCATCAACTTTATAGTAATCTTTTTCATGTATGTAGCATTTTGTGACCCTTACTTTAGATTTATATTAATCAATGTCTTTGACACCTTCACAACATGTTAGGCCAAGAACAAGGTTACACATACAGAAAAACTGAACCCGCACAGATCAACAGGTGGGTACTTTATGTTTACAGAGTTACAATAAATGCAGTTTGAGATCTGCAACAGTCTCTCCTTTTCTGTTTGGTTCAACTCATCCTCAGGTACTACCAAATACATGCACTGGGATGGCGAAACATACAAGCCTCTGTCTTCCTTCAAAAGACCTGTGGTGCAGTTTATTGGGTGCGATCATGCTGCCCTAAAATACTAAAGCAAGTGACATTAAATGTAAGGGTTTATGGAGACAGATTTTAGTATTTCATAGCACAATAACATTGTTATTCATGCTTTGCGTAATACAAAGAAACTTGGATTTATCCTAATATTTTCTATTTCTTATCAGATCAATCACTTAAACTCATTTACTCATTTTCATTTTCCCCTTGCAAAAGAGGAAAAACAGCGCCGCATGACAGTTACTCCAATCTTTGTACAATTAAGTTAATCACTTGACTCACCAAGACAAGCGACACCCTGAAGATTTTCTTAACATGAGGTTAATGTGTAATCATAGCAATATAACCCCATTATTTAATCACTTTATCACAGAATTCTTGTTAGCTGTCAATATGCAATAGCTATTCACAGGCAGTTATGATAATAACCCTAATGTTGCAATAATTCTTAATTATATACAAGACAAGCAGCACAGCAGAAAAAGGTACATTCAGGTTTTATGGAATAATAAATTATTTCAATAAGAATAAATAATAAATGACCCTGACTGCGTAGTTTGTTCATCAGATTAAACTCTGATGCTCCATCTGCCAGTCATAGTAAACCTGAACCACAATCAATAGACACACTAATCTAGATTCACATACCATCTGTGGCTTCAACATGATCGCCTGAATGTTCCTCACCTCACCTAGGACAGTGATAAAATTAGCCTGTCCTCGAAGACAGTGGCGTAAAGAACTCTAACAATTTTCTGCTGTGCTCCATCCACCTCTCACTGCAATTTTAAGAGAAGAGCTTGAAAGAGCTGTAACAAAATAATTCACTGTGTGTGAGAAAATGCAAGGGGTTTACAACTGACAACTCATGTAACTTGTTTGATCAATAGCGAGCCTGGCTTTAGTACTTTCACACAATGCGATGTGTAGGAAATATAGAAAATGAAATGTAAAACTGACACTTCAACGAGTGGCACAAATTGGTTGAGAGAGCATTTTACCGCAACTGAACTTGTAACCTAGCAACATCCCAGTGTGACAATAACTGTCTGTCAGCTATCATATCAATTATAGTTATTCCATGGTTTGGCTGAATAATCTTTTCTGATTGGCCGGCAGGTGTGCTTTAAAACCCTTTATTGCACACGTAGTTCGGCTCAAGTTTAATCACCGTTCTAAATTCATCCGCTAACCCAACCTGTAACCATAGCAACATTAAAGAGCACAGCTGTCAAAGCTTACTCGTTATGAAGTTTTAAGGAATGGGACGCGGCAGAGGGAAAAGCAATGGAAAAGAAAAGAAAGAAACCAATCGAAAAACACCACAAGGGAATGACACCTGAAGAGCTTAAAATGATAGAGGAAGAGAAAGATGAGATTACAACAATATAATACAACAAAGGCAACAAAATGGGCAGTTAATATACTGAGAGACTTTCTCTACCAAAAACAAAAGAACACTGATTTGGAGACATACTCTGCGAATATGCTTAATGCCACCTTACGTGAATTTTATGCCTCAGTTCAGGCTGGCGGCGAGTACAGTGTGTCGAGTTGTCACAACAACGATAAGCCCTTGCTTCATAACCAGAGGTGCAACTAAAGCAGCATATGTGTCCGACGGGGCTAAGGAATGTGGGATGAGAAGACGTTTACTCAACACAGTGTGAAAAATACTTCACAAAAGCAAAAGTTCTGCTTTCAAAATTTTGCTCAAGTAAATTTTACTTGTATAAATGTCATCAGCAAAATGTAAGAACCTAAAGTGAAGCACATAATGGCTCCATTCAGTGTTAATGTTGTTTTATGTGTTTTATTACTGATGCATTATTATGTGTAAACAGCATTTAATCTTGCAGCTTGTCAATGTTTAGCTTATTTTAACTACTTATATATAATGGTATGAGGTAGAAAAATGCATTGTATTTTAGAAGTTTATATGCTTTGTGCAATCTTAATCTTAATTGTAGCACATGTCAAATAAAAGCGGTGCAATAAAAACTTCCCCTCTGAAATGTAATGTAGCAAGAGGAGAAGTAGAAAGTAGCAGAAAATGGAGTTACACAAGAAAAGGACAAAATTACACAGGTAGTTGGGTAAACGTGTGAAGATATGTACATTGTCTGGTAATAGCTGTACGTGCACTGATCGAATTTGTCTGAACATTTGCGTATTATTGGTCCATTTTTGCCAATTTGATAATACTAAAGTGTAGTGAAGTGTAAACCTACCCATGTATTTACCGATCCGAACTCTACATTACATGTGGTAAAATCATAGTATAATGTGAATGTGAAATGCAGTACAGAGACCGTGATAATGATGCTTGTAATAATATCATTATATTTAAGTGATATGTGTATGTGTATCTTAGTATGTGTTAGCTATCACACGCACACTTGTATCTGCCCGAATGAAAGTACTAGATGCTAATGATGTTCCCTAAACACAACCTTTTTCTGTGGTTTCCTATTAGGTTCATCCTTCATTGTTTCCATCACACAAACAAACATGTAACTGAATCTGAATCATATTCTCACTGCTGTCTGTATAAATCAATGTATGTAGCAAGACATGACAGAAATGTTGATTTGCTAGTCAAGGTTATATACTGGATCTCTTCATCGTTGAGAATGCATTACCATTCCTGGGTTTGTGTGAAAACTGCATTTTGTTATCTTTTCAAATTTCGTAGCTAATACAGCAGATGTTGTTGTTAATGAGAGCAGCAGGCAGGTGTTTGTTTTGAGTGGGTTGAGTGCGTCTGGGACAATGTCCATAGGTTGGTTGTGTGGTGTCTGGAGACCATAAAGATGTCCAAGAAAAAAATAAATGGTACTTGCATGGTGCTGCTCCAAAGTCACCACGTTTGGAGGAGTGTGCAGCATTCGCAGTGAAGTTTATGTGACCTGACAATTAAAACTCATTTTATACCAGTACAAATGATACAGCATAATCCATGCTTTATGCTTATGCTTTATGTATTCCAGTTATACAGCCCACCCCTAATTAAGATCCATATCTATCACTTATATACAATCAGACCTCGCATGCCTAATTAATCAATTAAAAGACATCACCTGGCCTATGAACCGGAAATCATTTAATAACTGGGTACTCCTGCTGAACTGATGGGCCTGTAAAAAGGATGATACAGAGCCAATGAAAGTCAATGACATTTTAATGTGCTCAGATTTTAATAAAACAACATGCCTACGGCCTATTGAAAAATCCCTTTGATGGAAGGCTCTGACCTGGGGTAATACTTTATAACCATTTGAGCCTGTGAAATAATGTGCAAATTCAATAATGGTCGCATTATCTTCACAGCTCATAATAAATAGCTTTTGTTGTGCATGTGTGGATCTATATGGCTCTGCCTGTCAATGTTAAGGGACGTTAAGCATAAAACAGTATTTCACATGTGAAACATCTGTATCAAGAAAAAGGGGAGAGTAGTAATTTAACAGAGAAATACAATGTCAAAAGGTGAAAATATGTCACAGTTGGCTCTAATAGGCGTCTGCCCCCAACAACAGCGGTATTCTACAGGGAAGCATTTGCGGTGTCAGTTTGCTGATGTACGTGTGACTGTTGCTGTACATGCAGGCATTTGTGGCACCGATCTATGACTCGCGAAGCTCAACCTCTTTGAGCTGCTTTGCTCGAAAGGAGAACTGTGACTGTGAATAGCTTTACAGCCCAGCCTGAAACACATCATTGTGTTATTTTTATTTAATTGGCCACAAACGTTCAAATGTGGTTACATTTACAGTATCAGGCAACCAATCCACAAGGTTTCATTAATCTAAATATCCAATTCAAAAATAAAGGATTTATGAGCCTGGGGAAAGATTTGCTCTATAAGTAAAAAGCTTTTTGAAAAGGGAATCTGCAGGGCTCCACATTTTTAGTGAAAGACCAAGGGGTCTAATCCTCACATCCCCATGTCATTTATCTAGGTTTGGCCATGGTATTGTGTAGAGAGCTGACACAATAACTTAAAAATGGTTTTCATATGGAAATTTTGCGTCTCTTTTCATAAGGGCAATCTTGCACACACTCTGACAAAAAAGGCAATCCACAAGCGAACCCACACCATTCACAACACAGACCTAGTCGGTGAATGGCCCTGCAGCTTTTAAAAGTCAAGTTCATGTAGCTAATCATTTGGCATGAGATCAATTGAGGACACTTTTCTTTTTTACTGTGTCATATTAATTTGCACTGCCAATCATGCCTGTGGAAATAATATGCCACAAGAATTTAATGGCTGTGAATTCTACACCTAACAAATCAGCGCTATCACTAAAAAACACTCATGACAAACACTTTTAATAGCAAGATTGCTTTTACAACATCGCACCAAAAGCCAAGATCTGACAAACCAATAGTTTTACCTGCAAATAATACATCGGCAAACTACATCCCAAACCCACTTTCCTCCTAAAATCTTCAAGGAGTAAAACATTTCACATTTTTAAGCACCAACCAATCCAGAGCCCAGGGCATGATGTGGATAACCAATAAGCACTAGCATGCCCTGGCACTCTTAATTATGCCACATTAGTGTAAGGAGTGATTCCCATTCCAAGACTCTGG
Organism: Scomberomorus guttatus; assembly: GCA_038419695.1. Lineage (NCBI taxonomy): Eukaryota > Metazoa > Chordata > Actinopteri > Scombriformes > Scombridae > Scomberomorus > Scomberomorus guttatus. Next base: position 21,991,807 of record CM076456.1, on the reverse strand, counting down.
TGTTTGGCCAGGAGGTACTTAGCACCAGTATAAGAAACCAGCCAGTGCCAGTCATTATCCCATTGTTTGGAGGCACACAGTCTGTCCTAATTAGATGCAAAAGAGCAGAGAAACTGTATCTAGTGGCACTGCAAATGAGGATAGAGAAACACGTCACACTGCCTGCTGCTGCAGGTTGGGGTGTAATGAAATAATGAACTACCATGGGATCTTCTCCTGCGGAGAGCAAAACACACCAACAGGCAGCCTTTTGAAACTGGCAACAGTTGTAGAGAGCAAAAGGGTCATCACAAAAAAGACCTGCAACACTGATCCTCATGCCCCGAATGTCAGGGCATGTGATTCCTCACAGCAGCTCATCTATAGATCTTAAAAAGACCAAAACAGCTATAAAACCCAAACAGCTATAAATAAAAACATCAAGCTATTCGAGCAGTCAATAAAGATGTTTATGTGATGTTGGCTCTATTTCTCACAACACTTGGCATTATAGAGGCGGCATAATTTTATTGTTTTTGCTGAAACATGACTGCATATCACAATAGACAGGATGATCGCTGATCTAGCATCCATTTCTGACAGTGCCAGAAGGTTTCGTTGCATACAAAACATCCAAACAAGATAAGCACAGCTTGAAATTGTAACTAGGTTGTGTCTGTCAGTTCTGCTTGCCATTTAGGCGGGTAGCCAAGACTTTGCTCAAACTGTCTGTTTATTCTTAACAGTATTTTTGTGCTGCTAAATTTAACTTGTTCAATAAATTCTGCATCCACGTGTCACAGCTTCTGTCGGATGTTCATGGCCTGATTAAATGTACCTTAGCACAAGCATTTTAACCCAGAAAGTGTTTAATGATGGGACTGGACTTGAATCATCTTAGAAAATGTGATTCAGTGGTCCTCATAAACCCCTCCCACAGTATTCTCCTGAGCGTGGGTTTCGAAGTAATGATTGAAAGTAACAGAGGTTGTTGACCACATACAGAGGGACGAGAGACAGAGAGAGTCTACAGAAAGAGAGAGAACAGGAGACAATAGCCCCTTTTATACAGAGATTCCACAATATTGCCATAAAAAAGACCCGTCCCTTTCACACAGACGTCAATCTGGCAATGTGACTACCTCCGCTGCCAGCTTAATGGACAGAACAACAATACCCCCCCATTCCATGGTCGTACCTTTGATACAGAACGGCGAGGCAGAATAATGGCACAACATTTCTGCCTTCAACAGGCTGCGTAAAAGGGGTTTATGAGAGCGAGAGGGGGGAGGGTTACACTAACACTAACCAACCTCTGAAGACCAGGGCCTTGGGCTACCAAAACATCATGCACATGCCCACACACGCTTGCCTTTTAAATACACTGATAGATGTTTTAAAACTGTTAAAACTGAAGGTGAGGTCTCATTGCTAATACACTCACGTTATAGAAAATGTTTGTTCCAAAGTCAGAAAATGTGAGGGTTGTTAAAAGGGATTAAGTGTACATCTGTGTGTGGGTGTGTTTGTCTGTTTACACATAATTAAACAGTGTCAGAAATGTGGATGGCAATTAAGTGTAAATGAATAAATAGAATCATGTGGACTGCACAAAGTAAAGCAATATAAAATAGCCATGCACATCTCTGCTTGCATAAAGAATTGGCATGCAGCTATAAACCAGACAAAAGATGAAAGATCTCATATCGGAGAAAAGAAGAGGTTTGCAACACCTAGTCACTACGACTTGCAACCACTCATGTAGCAGTGAAATGTATACAGAAAGTCATATAGCATTATTACACAGCAGAGAAGATTATATCACTACTAGGAAAATGATTGATGTGATTTAACACATTATTTAGCATGGCAATTTGTACCTAGTATGCTAAATGATATGGAATGAAAGGCTGGCGATATTCTACATTTTTCCTTTTCCTATTTCCTTCCTATACCAAGTATTGCTTGTATAGCCAAAGCTTGATATAGTGTATTACTCTCTACTCTCTCACTACAAAAACTATTAAAGACACATAAACCAGCTGCACAATTGCACTGGATGACAAAATAATCTAATTTATTTTGAGGCAAATACACATATACTGTCCTGGTGCCATAAATACTCACTACCACATTATGTGTATTAATTCGTGGGTGAAAATAATCCACAACAAATGCATTATTTACTCCCCCTCTTTTGAGTAATATTTGCCAAAAACTATAGTGCCCCACTGTATTAGGAGTAAGTTAGCTTTTGGAAATATAGAACTATATATTTGTGACCTGTTTTTAAAGATGAATGTTTTCAGGAGGAACCAATGCGCTTTAAGCTGAGAGCCACAAGTCAGAAAGTATAATAAAATGGACTAATGCATTTAAGGTTTTGGTCTTTTTACTGGATTTAAGGATAATAAGAAAATGTACAATAAATATAGTTTTAGGGATCCTGTTCTGTGGATGCAAATTGTGCAATTGGCAGGTCTCCTCATATATTTATCATACTGTATATACAGTATGTTATTTTATATCTTGCCTGTATTACAGTATATCTGGACTTCTTTCTTTTTTTGGAACATGTGCTCTATCAAAATTCTCTAAATTGTGCAAATAATACCTCAATGTTTTATTGCAGCCCCGTCCTATAGTGAAGCCATTCTACATCACCGTGTCTGACTTCTGTTCAGCCAACATGTCCAATATGAATAGCCCTGTATTGCCTGTGTCTTGCCCTTTCATTTAAGATGGTGTTTGCACTCTTTAGTAGCAGCGGTGTCTGTACATGTCGAAACATTGGAGGAGATTGACAGTGACGTGCCTTCAAGGGAAATAATTTTTGGCCCTACTGTAGTAACGCCAAGTGTGCAGTATTGGAGCCCCTCAAAATTCACATCTTATTTATCCACTTGGATGCATCTACTTATCATGGTAAATCCGACAAGACGCAGTAGTGGCATTAAAGAGACTCGGTTAATAATAAGAACTTTCCTTTTAAGCAGCTCCAATGGGATCACTTACTGCTTTCACCTCTGCAGAATATGTCTGCATTACTAAGTGGTGAGGTATACATCTTCCACTTGCCAGTCATTACTTGTGACATGCACTCATGTAAAATATCATCTCTTCCTGATTCTATAGGACACAAAAGGGTGTTTGAATTCAAAACCAGTAGCCGAATATCAAAGTGGCATTACATCAAATCTGACCGACTGCAGCTGCACATTTCCATTAGAGTGATAGCAGGAACAGCATGTTTTCACCAGAGGTCATATGGTCTCTCCAGGTGAACAACTCCTTTCCTTTCTCATTAGATGTAATTACCGGTGACACCTCAAAGACAGTGGGAGAATAACGAAAAAGAAAATGTCAATTGAGACAGAAGGCAGGTACGGGAGCCAAAAAAAGAGACACATCTGACCATTAGGAGAAAATCGTATTGCTGCACTAATTCTATTACGTGGAAGGAAGATTTAGTGAATATAGCCAGTGATCCAAAGTTAATAGGGGTGATGGAAACAGGAGATCCAAGCTAAAGGCCAGTGGGCCGACAGGAGGCTGACCGGGTTTAGTGACAGCTTCCTTCAGCTGCCTGACAACTGCATAACACCCAAAGAATAACCTGTGTGGCCAGTTGGAAAGAGCTACAGACAAATAAGACGGACACTTGACAAAGACCCATGAGATAAGGCATGCTCAAGCTCCTACATTTGTATTCCAAGTGGTGTAGGGGGTTGGGGGCTATTGTAATTGAAAACTGTTGGGGTGTTGGGGGTCAGCAAATTCAATAGACTCAAAAAAAGTGTTTGTGTTCTGAGTAGCAATGTGATGTAGCCGAGCATAATGATTCTTCTGCTCAAATAATAGCTTCCAGATTGTGCCCTCTATCGGATTGAAGTGAAGAGGAAGGGAAGCCTGAAATCATCGGCACTAACTATGTCAAGGGTAAAGCTGGCGAAAAGAGGTTTCCCCTGAGGTCGATTTCTTTATGTAAGTGGATTCAGATACTGTTTTTTTCAGGCTGCTGTGAAAAAAATGACAATTGTTTGCCATAACCAAGCTTAAGTAGAATTTGTCCCTGGGGTCTTTGATTCAGCCGTATTACCGTTTTTGTAAAACTGGAGCAGTTAGCAGTGAGTGACAGAACAGCGTACACCATTTTAAGAGGTTTGATAAGTTAAATATTTACAGTTTGACAGAACAAAGCTGAATTAAAATGAATGAAAGACATAGGGCATATAAAAAGTGTGTATCTAGCTCTAGTGAGTGTCACCAAAGCTCCACCTTGAGTGATTTGACCTTCATCTGATGTCGATCCGATGCTTTACTGCCCTGTGTCAGCAGAGGTAATGAGATCAATGAATCCCTGGATGTTTCTATCACGGTTAATCACTCGATGAGCACGTGCAAATGTTTTTCATGACGAAACTAGAAATCCATCCTGTCATGCACCTCTTTTTCCAATGATGATCATCACAGCAGTTTGTGAAGTGTCCCACTCATTAAAATCTATATGGCAAAACTTAATGTCCAGTGGAATCTCAATTCTGCAGAGGCAAACAGATGTGGCAATTAAAAGACGTGTGACTCACAAAGAATAGTGTGAATTTAATACCTTTTTTTGCGCAATTTCTATTCTCTAATACTCATCATCCTAATGCATGTTACTCAGGATGAGTGCGGTGCATATTAAAATCTGTGATTATTATTCATATTCTATGCATACAGTATATTTACACTAGAAGATCCCAAGTGATGCGAGGATATTCTCTCTGTGGAGCTGAAACCTGCCCACCCCTTCTTCCACTGGGCCTGGCTCCAGGAATAAGTTCCCTATTAATTTGCTCTACAGACATTTCAGAAAATTAGTCTTTTAGCTTTGAACTGAAATCACTAGCTAATAACAATAATTTCAATGAAAGAGCGGGAGGTAGGCTCTTTAGCATGAGGAAACCAATGCACGTGCCCAAAGGGACTGAGACGGAAACTTGTCACTATTGTGATCCACTGTAATCAAAAAGAATTCATGCTGACCACAGCCTTGGTCCCCTGTGAATGGACAAAGGGTATGCTAATCCTTGCCTCACAAACCTTTTAAAGCTATCTTTCAAGTTTGCAGGGAGTAAGCGGTAGATACTGAAAAAACTTGCTCTACAGTTCGTGCTCATATTTGGTGCTCAAATGTATCCAGATGTATCCACAGAAGGCTGTGAATGCACCTCAAAATGAATTTAAGATACATCTAATCAGCCAAGCTACTTCCGAATTGGGAACGTGTGACCGCTACAGTGTGTAATGTGTCGCAGTTGTGTGAACATAAATGCAGCCCTGACTGCGTTGAAAGAGCAGCAGTAAGTCAGCTTCGAGGTACAATATGTGTACCTCCCAAGCACAGTCCATGCCCATGTCCATCTTCCTGTCTTTGTCTCATCATCATCAGTCACACCTTTGTTTCCAACATTCCTCCCGTCAGTTCGTCGGCTGCATAAAGCTTGAGCTGATTGTTTGCTCCGGTATATGCCACCTGTCAAAGAATCTCCATCACACCCCCAAAAAACATTGGAACAACAAGGTGTTGCGAGCAAGTTTTCTTTTTCCTCAGATAAATACATGGCAGCCAAGAGTTTCAATTAATGATTTGACAGTATGCTTCAGCAAGTGCTGCAAGTAAAAGCTATGTTGAGTTAAAAGGGGGGAAAAGGCCAATATTTCAGCAACATTTGCAGATGTATCACACCTCTAAAGTGCTGTTGGTTTTGAAACTGCATTTGAACTTCAGTACTTTGGTCATGCTGGAGATGAAGTAGTTGTCACGACAGATCCACACTGACACTCTTGGCGTTAAAAAAGGAAACCATCACAGGAAAGCTGTGATGCAGGCTCTATTTTTCTTTATGCAGAGCATCTTATCCATCAAACTTATTTGAACAAATTTTAATGTATGCTTACTTTACATTGGACCTACTGTGCAGATGTATAACTGAGAAGAAAAAACAAAATCATTTCAAAAACTGTAGCAAACTGGGATTTGGCTCTGGATCAGGGGCAAAAAACATTACGAGACATCTCGCTTCATTTCACGCCCAGGAAAAAGTGAGCATATTTTCAAATTTGGTATCACTGAATTAATGGAAGATGTGTAAATCAGTAAACTGAGCTCTGACTAATCCGAAGATGATCTGACAGAGAGCCAAAAGATTACAAAATAAAGACAAAGAAGAACAAACAACATTGGGAGACCTTTGGTAATACCAAGAATTTCAGCATGCAAGTTAAAAACGGGGAATGTTCAGGGAGAATGACACAATTCACATTGTTTATAAATTTCTAACACTGGGGGTGTTAAGCTTGCTAATACTTCAGTATTATTGAAGAAAATTCAATTCTGAGTTATTAAAAATAATAAAATAAATTGTAGAAGGTTTTTGTTTTATACAAGTCATTATTATTAATCATTATTTCCATAAAGTTTGCATATATATAGTAGAGATGTTCTGATTCAGGTGTATTTTAATGGATCATATCAGCAAAAAATAATGTTTTGCTTTCACAATCTGATTACTGATATTAAACGATATGGATGGCAAATTTTCTATATTTTTCTTATCATCAAAAAAAAAATGTACAGAGCCAAACCAACAATGAATTAATCCTATTTAAAAGCATTGTGTGTTATATCTTATCTCCTCTGTGCCGTAGACCTCCGTTGTTGCCCAAAAACTATTAAAAACATGTCAATGAGCCACACGGCTATACTGGGTGACATGTTCCTTCGCCCCAACGATTATGGTCACGGTAGTTTGTTTAGAAACGGCTCCAAAGATTAATAACAGCGATCAGGTTTTCAGTCTCTGGAGAGTAGTTCTGTGTAAGGCAGACGCCACTGCGCATGCGTAGGAATGCGGTTTCGTTTAGAAAACTTCGTTGTTGTTGAGCTACATATCACAACCTCTTGACTTTGTGCTACGCTGTAAATATTTCAGAACTTCAGTACAAAGTTCATTGAAGTGTTTTTAAGCTATATCAGGCTTTGGATACACACAATACTGTAAGAAGGATCAATTCATTGTGGATTTGGCTCTGCACATGAGATTTGTTGACAATGAGAAAAATATAGAAAATCACCAGGCATATCCTTTAAGGCTATCATACACTGATGATATGATCAATAATCAATTTTCCTACAGAGAAAAGCAAATTCACCATTTATTTGTCCAGTATGTGAGTTCTGTATCTGTCATTAAGTATCACTGCAGTGATTCATATTCACTGCAAACAGCCTCTTTGAGTGCCTTTCAGATGCATCTAATCCTATTAGCAGAAGGATGTCATTGACAAATAGCTTTCTACTTGCTCTGCCCTTTCATTGCACATTATATGAGGACAGAGATATACTATAATTCAGAGTGCCCTCAGTGCTGAATATGTATACACTAAGCCATCTGCCCCTTGTTCATCTTTTCTAATGAGCAAAGCTCTCACATAAAGAAAACAGTTTCTTTTGCAACACAGGACACCTGCTAACAGTTGACAACTTATTGTACTGTACACTGATAACTTATTGTTCATAACTTAGTGTAAATGGGATCCTTTTGTCTCTTAAGACAAATAAATTGCATCACTAATTATAAAGGTGCAAAGAAATAGATTCAGTTGTGCATTATGTTTGATTTGTAAAAATCAATTTGTTTGGGCCTCTTTATTTGAAACACCATTAAGCATTCAGACTGCACTTGATGTAGTCGCTGAGAGTGCTTTTGATTGCGGTAATAGGTAATACTCTATGTGTTAGGCTTGGAATTAGACAAGACTGCTATATTTATTCTTGAAGTCACTATGTATAATCGATGGTAAAGGCACTGAAACAGCTGTCACTGAGTGGAATATGAGGGTGTTTTTGTTTGTTTGTAGTTATCTTCATTCCATTTTTCCCTAAATTTTATTATTTATTATCAACATTTCAGAGTCAGTCAGAATTAATTTTTGGTGTTTTTTGTTTACCCACCAATTTCTAGTTTGTAATTAAATTTATTGTCAGACCAGTAATCTACAATATGTGTGCCTTTTATCTCACCACACATCATTCTCATATGGCAATTATAACTGAAAGTCAAAATTATTATTGTTGTTTTTCTTTAGTTGTACTAGCTGCAGAAACCCAGTGTTGGTCAGTCAGTCGGTCCACCACTTTGGTTCAGACTGAAATATCTCAACTATTGGATGAATTGTCATGAAATTTTGTACAAACATTCATGGACTCAAGAGGATTAATCCTATCAACAGTCTGACTTTTCCTTTACAGCCACCGTGAGGTTGACATTTTTAGAGATTAGTGAAATGTCTTGATGACTGTTGGATTGATTGTCATGAAATTTGGTAGAGATATCCATGGTGGCCAGATGATAAATCCTAATGATGTTGGTGATCCTCAGACTTTTCCTCTAGTGCCACCAGCTGGTTGACGTCTCACCATCTACTTGATGAATTGGCACAAAATATTCGTGGTTCACAGACGATGTCTCCTACTGACTTTGGTGATCCCCTGACTTTTCTGTTTGAGTCAAATGTCTCAATAACTATTGGATGGATTGGCATTACATTTGGTTCAGACATTCATGACCCCCTCAGGGTGTAATACCATTGATGATCCCATGACTTTTCATCCAGTGCCATTATCAGATCAAATGTTTTATTTATCTGATACTTTGGTTTACGGCCAAAATTCAGCAAAACTAATGATATTACCATTAAACTCTTTAGTGTTATCTCGTGCTATACAAAAAAAAGTTTTGCCTGTTATACACTAAACTAAGATGGTGGTAAGTATAGCCTCACATAGCAGCTAGCGGAGCTGTTGTGTTTGTGATTGATTGAATGATTGAATGATTATTTCATTTTAATTGTATCTACAGTATGTTAACGATTTGATGTTGGACTGTAAGTGTACACAGTGTTAATAAAATTAACGAAACGAAGACTGACAACAAGATCAAATCACTTAAATGCTGGACATTTTATGAAACAGGTCAGTTGAAGTGGGTGCTTCAAAATGAGCAGAACCAGATGCGTCTTTAAAGTAAAATCATACAGGGATTTCAAGTCATATAGGAGCCCACAAGGGACGAATATATAGTTAGCGGGAGACATCATCCCTCTATTGGCTTTCCTCTGAACAGATTGGCTGCCAGATGTAGTATGTTTGCCAAGAAACACTGTGCTCTCCTGTACAAACTCTAATGTAATCTCTTGGCCTTGGCTCCTTGTTATGTGCCCTGATAGGCTTATAAAAGATTAATTATCACATAAAGTCTCAAACATTAGTACAAATCCCCCATGATGCTGTAGGAATGAAGTCAGCAAACACACACACACACACACACACACACACACACACCATCCATGCATGCAGAAGTCATGCTTTTCATTCAAAAATGTTTTCTGAAATCAAACCATTGATTGCTCAAACTTGTCAGGTCATATCTGTAACTTGACCACCAGGCTCAGTGGGTGAAACACACTGCCTGCCTCCAGGAGTCCAATATACCACCCTCATATTTCAATCAATAATCAGGGTGGGATGCAATTAGTAACTCGGAAGCGTTGTGAGAGTCACGTGGCAGATCAATCGAGCAGAGAGGCGGCACACTCATTGGAGTGATTCACAGCCCAACAGTTTGTCCCCCGCTCAGCCTGAATCTATGCCGTCTATCTTCTTTATATGAAGCATTCAAGGCTGGAAATATGCATCTGTCAAACGTCCCCCATTACTCCGGCTGCCTGTCACACCTGGGGCAGCTCACAACCAACCAGAAAAAAAAAAGACGGAGTGTAGCTGTCAGCAGAGAACCCTCAGCGGACTGAAAAGGCACCAGCTTTCCCCATTTCTCTGGCTCTAATTTCCTCAAAACTCTGATATTTTTCTGGGTCTCTGGCTGAATGCTGGGTTAATGACGGAGGCTGTGTCAGGCAAGTAGCTGAGGCAGCTTCTTTTTGCTCCACAGCATTACAATATTGTTTTATATCAAAGTATCAAGGTATGGTAAACCAGATAGACAGTATATACTGCACACCAGTATAACAGTATGACTGTTTGCTGTGAGAAAGCTTGTGCCATGGATTTTTTTTTCAGTATTGTGTGCAGTGTGGGTTGCAGCGCCCACTACCAGTGCTACAAAACTGCTGCACTGTGGCTGTGCAGCTGCGGACTGTGGCCAGTATGGTTAAAATGAGCAAGTTTCCGAGCAGGTCCTTAAGATTAAAGTGCAGCTGATGCTTCAGCTCCTGCTGTTAATGTTTCCACTGCAGCGTGTCTGGATGTTCTCTCACCTCAACAACCAATGTCTTTTCACATCACAAAGCTATTTCATTTCTCTCCACAGTCCAAGAGAGTGCAGCAAACTATGTCATGAATGAAATATAAGCACACCGCTGTATTACTTATGAGACCTAACGCAACTTTGCTCTGAGCTATTTTCAGATTTCATTTAAATTCATCAGTGTGATGAATATTCTTAGTCCACACACACAGGCGATAGGGCATCAGTCAAGATGAACTTCGAAGATTAGTTATCAGCAAAGACCACCTTTCAACAAACCAATAATGTCTACATCAATCATTATTGTAAAAGCCTTCTTACAAGGCTCCTCTGAATAATTCTAGGGCAGCACAAACAGCAGCCAAGCCCACCAGGAGACATGATTCAAGTGACACTGATGTGCTTCACTGTTGAATTTCAGATGTAACCATGTTTCAGATGTCCTATTGTTTTTTTAAACTTCAAAGGCTGAACAGTGCTAATGGGCAATCTTAAACTCATTTATACATCTATCTCCTGAATGAAAGAGACAAAAAGAAAGGGCTACTTCAGTCATATATGCAAATTCACATATTCATTTCAAAGCTTAAAGTTTGAACGGGAAATATTTTCACTAATATCACTAATCTAACTATCACTAATAATGAAAAGCAATATAACTCCCACTATGACCTAACCCTTTCCTGTGTCAAGCAGCAGTGGACTGAATCTAATCATCCTCTTTCTCACAGTTTCCAGCACATTAAGAGTTAACGTTCCGTGCACACTGATTTACAATTTGTGTCAATTAGTCTGTAGCAGAAAATCTATTCCAACATACACGCATGTTCAGACACACAGAGGGGTGAGAGAAACCATCCTGCATCCTTTATTCTTCCACCGCACAGACAGATTGACTCTCCAGCAGGTTTTCTTTTCTGTATATGAAGTCACACTTGAACACTCCATAAATATACCAAAGAGACAATCTATTAGATCAGCTTCTCTGGATTTAGCTGCAGCTTAGTTCTGGGAGCACGCCAGCTCCAGATCAATAGAGTCCACTCGTCACCTGCTGATCTGTGAACGAACACCTGAGCTCATGCTCCCGCAACTCTTAACTCACTTCCTACCACCGGCTTTGATCAGCAGAAGCCCATTTCCATCTGTCTCATTCTGCCACTGTATATTTCTAATTCTCTCTTCTCCCACTCCTTCTCTGTATGAGGTCTATCTGTGTTTTTTATCTAAAGATACTTACACTCCTACACGCACTTCTCAGGTACACTCTTTTGATTGAAGCCAGATTCCTGAAGTTCTCATTGCTTACAAGTAACAAAAGCACTTATAAAAGCACCTTTTGAGTGCCTCACTAAGGTATGAAACAACTTAGCTCCCACTGCCCCTCTTAAGACAATCAGATCTCCACTTCAAATTCATCATGGCAAAACAGAGCAAGGAGAAACTAGAAATGTAGAGGAATCAATTTGTGCACACTGGAGAGCGAGCAATAAGGTTTTCTGTTTCTGTGTTGTTGCCCCTCAGCGCAAAGTAAATAAATCACTAAAAAGGTCTTACCTGGGCTCTTGGTGATGCTGCTGCTGTTTGTAACAGATCCTATCTCTGCCTATGGGACAGAGTCCGAGAGAAAGAGAAAGAGGAGGGGAAGAAAGCAAAGAGAGAGGAGGGGCGAGGAGAGGGAGAGCGAGCGAGAGAAATCAGGAGGAAGGAGAGAAAGTGTCTGTGGACAATGAGAGAGAAGCACAGACAGAGGAGAGAGCAGTGACAGTGGTGCTCTCACACAGCGTTGCGTTACACTGAAGGGGATGTGCTGGCTCTGGGAGGTGGTACTTCTCAGTCAAATGACATCTGCCTCTCTCTAAAAAACCATTGGCTAAGAGGGATGATTTCCTAATAAGCCATCCCTGCTGTCTCCAAGTGAACACTCCCCCTCCTTCTTTTCCACTGCATATGCATACACAGATGTATGCACACACACACACACACGCACACACACACGCACACAAACACATGCATAGATATTCTTTTTCCATGCAGCCTACAAAGAATGTCTTTGCCACCTCTTTTGTCTTCTCCCTCCTCTTCCTATTCTCTCTCCCAGCACTTCCACTTCTTCTCTTTAATCTCTCAGGTCCTCTCCCATATGTGCATTGTCATTTTCACAATTTTTGCAGGAAGTGTTTTTTTTTTTATCTTGCAATTCAGAATTGCTTTAGCTTTCGATTGTGCCTTCTGTTAAAGGATATTTCCAGTCCTGACTGACAAAGAAATCGTTAGCTTTTTGTGTTCTATACTGGTTAATGTATAGGCCTGCCTTTTAAAAGCTATGTCATTTTTCAGCTATTATGGGCAGAACCACTCTTGTTATGTAATGGCCATGATCGCACCAAACAACCATTTTGGACTTAAGATACTCATTGCTTTCAGTTCTCTTCGACAGATGCTTAAGTGGCAGAGATGTGTTAGTGTTTCCTTTGTTGGCATTTTGAGTTTTTTTAGTTTTTGAAGTCTCAACCAGATTAAACATCTTGACACAATAAAGGAAAAACAAACTTTGCAACTATTAAGTTTAAATCTAACAAATAACTTTGCATTGTTTACTTTTTACAACAGTCTGACTATTTCAAATGTGTGGGAGGTAAACATTAATTGAATGCTGGACATGAATACACTAAACAATTGAAGAGTTCAAGTAGTATTATTGGCTAAAATGAGTATATACAGTGGCTTATATCACCTATTCACAAAGCAGTTGTTATTGCCCACTGTATGCTACCTGCCCAGCACCAAACAGCAGACAAACAAAGTTAGCGATTATTAGAGTGGAACATTTAGCAGCCAGATATTTTTCTTAGGAGTTGATGGAGGCCAAACCAGAGTTAAAAGGAGAGCAAATATTGGACTTACACTATCAGGTGTTCTGAAACACTTCTCCAAATAAATTCTAACATTGCTACATATCTGCTGGATGTATAAATGGGCAGCTGTTCTCTAACATATATGCCTTAACAACTTCATAAGGTGTCAATATTGTGTCCCCAAGTGGAGCTTAGGCTCAGACATCATGACACCATATACCAAACATGAAGGAGCAGACAGCAAACCGGCAAATAGGGAAAGGTCAGAACTCACCAACGGGGATGGGCAGACGCCTAACAGGATACTACAGATGTACGGCCTTAAAAATTACCACACAACTGACGAATGTGTAATTTTTTCATTTTCAGAAAGTCAAAGGATTCCTGCAACCCTCAGTGTCTGCTGCCAACTGTTAAACATGGAGGGGGATGTTTAAGGGGCAAGTTACGCTAGAAAATAACTAGTTTGTACGACATGTTGTCCGACCACGTCGAAAGACAAAAGTGTTTATAGCCGTTCCAAACAGCCACACTCGAAGGCGGGGTGAAAAGCTGGCTGTCATTGAGAGAGAGAAATTATCATTGTTTTAAATATGAGGATAATGTAGCGCATATTTACAGTCTCTCCTAGAAGGCATTCATATTGCTGCACTCATTTGTACACACGAACAGTGCCAGACATAAATGTTTAACAAACAAAAAAATACTGAGCTTGAGAGAGAAGTTCAAACCTTGTTTACTTTCTCACCTCCGCACAGCTGGCCAATCACTGAGTAAAGTGGGTGTGAATTTTAGATTGTCGGTTTCAGAAAGTCACAGAACAGTTAATGAATGAGAATATAGTAAAACACAGAACTTTGTAATAACAAATGTCTTCATTGGGAGAAGTTATAATTGCAGACAAATACTGTACATTAATAAACACTTAAAATGTCCTTGTGTCTGTTTACGACTTCATTATAGTGTGTTTGTGCACTTGCATGTATTGGATTGCTCCAGGTTTAACTTTTATGTCGGACAAGATTGTGTTTTTTTTTTTTTTGCTTCAGATGTGTGTACGCGCCGAGACTCCCACTGCACCGCCAGGCTGGCCTCATTTGTAACAAAAGGGCTGCATTTTTTCTCGGAAAGCTAAAGTCAGTGTGAATGCTGCCTTAATGTTGTGGGCAGCCATTACTGGGCAGCAACAGTAATTACATCATTGTGTATACTCATATAACAACCAAGGAATATGAGACCAACGAATGGTGCAAACACTCATTTGTATTACATCATATTCCCTCAGGGTGTTAACATATTTCATGATGATGATGCCCTACATTAAGTACCACTAAACAAACTCAGGAGTGGTTTCATAAACACTAAGTCTAACTTGCCAGTCACCCTATCATCACTGGCAAGTTTCTGGCACACAGAATGCAAAGTCTATTTCTACTCTACTGTTATTACAGTGCTGGAGTGAAGTTGGGGCAGATGAAATGCTATATGAGCAGCAGGTGTTGGCAGCAGTGTTACAGAAGGCTTTGCAAATGAGTGGTGAAGCAGCAGCATAGCAGAGCAAAATGTTATTACAGAGTCCATTGAACTCGTGTGAGTGAAACAACTCAAGCTTTACAGTTTTTTTTTGTAGTTTTTAGCAACTTTGTCCACAGAACCAAACTAATATTACAACTTCAAAAAGACAGACTGATGTTTAGCCACACTTGGTTGATTAGGGAGCGGAGATAATGCAGTGAAAAGTAAAACAGCAGCCACCATAGGCGCCTGAGCAATGGAGGAAGTGGAGCAAATGTATCCGCAGAGTTGCGGTTTTGCTACCCCACCTTTTGTCTTATCATCATACAGTCCCTGCAATCAGGTGCTTATATTTAAACAGCCTATATCAATGATCATTTTACTTTTTTCAGGAACTGACAAAAACAAGTAACAATAAAATTACACATTTTTGGACCAGCTGGTTCAGTCAACCCCATCGCTGATCGATCGAAGCAGACTGACACTGCAGTGAGAGCGAGACCGACAGACAAACAGAGCGGAGCTTTTCCTCACAGCGCGAAAGTGTCTGAATGAACAAACAGTCATATGTTCAGTGGTGGAAAGTGACTTATTTAGATTTCTACAGACTACTTTTCTTTAGTTTAACTTTTAGTCAGACTTTGGATGGAATTATTTTTAAATACGAGGACGCATCGCTCCGTGTAATGATCTCTTCTTTCATCCAGCCGCTCTGCACTGTGCTTTCATTATTATGAATATTCTCTCATTTCCTCACACAGGGTAAATGAGAGGCACAAGTTTACTCTTGGGGGTGGTTTCGCAGTGAGGTCTAGTCCTCCACTGAAATGGCCCTTTTAACTCTTCAGGAGAAAAAGTCACCTTCTGTATTAAAACAGTCTTTGATTTGAGATAATGTAGGTTAAAGGTGCTTTTGAAGGTATGATTATTCATTCCTGTATAACATTACAACTACATCAGCTAGTGGTGCTGTTGAGAATAGCTACCACAAGAACCTGTGTGTAAAATAAACAGGTGGGATTGGAATTAGTTGCTGTGAGGCCATTTCATTCATCCAAATTGTTTGTACTTTGTTGCAATTGTTAGACTGTGAATATGGCTTTGTGAGTATTGAGAATATCAACGCTCACACTTAACTTTGTTTAACCAGCTTTAATTGATGTGTTGTAAGGCTATTTCATTTATATAAATTGTTTGTCCTTGTTTATCCTTGAAGACAATCTAGTAGCCTGCAGCCTACTACCATTTTAGGCTATGTAATATTTTTATAAATATAATTTCAAATATGAAATAAATATTCTTATAATAATTATTTCCTGTCCTGATCCACCCAATTATATACTGTTTTTGATGCATTTTTGGTTTTCATGGCATCATCAATCTAACTAGTGTAGACTATGGCCGTTTAGAGGTTAGGTGGTGTAAAAATGCAGGAAATTTGTTTTAAAATTACTTTTTTTTTCTGGTCTGGTTTTCCAAGGTTTTGTAAAAAAAAAAAACAGCTACAGACAAGCTGATTGCTCAAATAAATGGAAATGATCTCTTTGAGGTTTCAGTCTGATTTCAGAGCCTAGTAACGAATCAGTGATGAATGATTTGGTTTTAGCTGCTAATGCAGGACAATCCTCAGTTATAGTTCTTTTACACTTTAATGCATTTTATCCTCCCTACATGCCTTAAACATTTTATAGCAATTATTATAGCAATATAGCATTTTATTACAACCTGAATTCACAGGACGTTTGGGGTCGCCACTGATAATGCATGGTCCTCTGCAGAGTACTAGTTTTGGGGTCAGTCTCCTTTTCTCTCTGATATCTATCAGACATGTCTTCCTCAAAGACCAAATCAGTTTAAATTGTTATGTGTATGACGCATACTGATACATGATACTGTATTCTGAACATATTTCCAATAATCTTGGCTATGGCTGAAAGATGATTCATTTTTGAATTGAAGCCACATTTTGAAAGTATCACAGCTTTATAACAAGCTGCAGGTTTGAGTTGAAAGTTTAAAAGTTTTGGTAAATGCCAGGTGCGGACTGGCGCGAAGTTGGGGAATTTTCCTGGTGGGCCAGTCTTATGAGGGCCAGTCCAACCCCAGCATTATATAACCTATATACAGATATTCAATAGGTCGTCTTAGCTGCAGTGACACAGCTGGTGGAATCTGTAATAGCAGGTAGCAGTTGCCATCAAATCTAAATTTCTCTTAAGTGAAACGGTCATCAACTTTTACTGTAATTCGGTAAAATAAATTTGATCATTTTCTTCTAGACTACTCATCAATTCTTTTTCACATTATAGCCTATAAGCATATAATATTTGATAGCCAGCCCTGCAATAAAAATTAATGGTTACATCCTTTCCCTTTCTTGTTCAGAGCCATGTTCACCTGTTTGTTTAGATTGTAGAGTAAGGATGGAGGAGGAGGGAGCAGGAACCAGCACAGATCCAATTAGAGGTGCGTGCACTATTGAATGTTATTGCGTGACTGAAGTCAATTAGAGCACAATACATCATTCATATGATCAGGCTGGACTACTTCATTCAAGTTATTTATTGTAAATATGTATTTGCCTATGTCAAGGTTGGACTATCATGAATTTAATGAATACACAATATCTGATGCTCATGTCAGGTGGTCCAAATGACGTGTTTTTTTACACATGATTTCCTGCGATGGAGCAGGACAGATGAACCTGAGTCAGACAGGGAAAGTTTTGAGGAAGTTGAAGGGACCTCTATGGAGACAGGTATGTGTGACGACCAGCCAGTGCCACTGAACAATAGAGTTTAATTAAAGTATAGATATGTTTTGCGCTCTTATGTGGTCTTATTAGCCTAACACAAACAATAAAAAATGAACAGATTGTGATTTGTGAAAGTGAAACGTGTTGTGTCAGTTTGAATTTGGTATACCAAATTGGGCTCGCTTGACAGCAAATTCCCGGGCTGCTTTTTGTTGCCAGTCCGCCCCTGCTAAACGCCCACATTTTTCACTCCCAGTTTGTAACGCAAGCTTTCTGCTCAAAATGTTTTCTCCTCAGAGCCAGGCTGAGGCACGACTATGACGTCAGCAGGGGTTGTTTTCTCAGATTTGACAAAGCTTCTCTGAGCCACACAACACATTATACAACTTTCCCAGGCTGAGTAGTAACTCAGTGATGTGCCCCTTGTAGCAAAACACAACATGCTGTGTCATTTGTCATTTAGTCGTGCTAATGACAAATTAGACAACATTAAAAACATTGCTCTCTGTGTATTTTCATTCTCCACCTCCACCTATCTTTATTCCTCATTTTGCAGTTCATTATACTTATTAATGATCAGATGGGTTTAGTCATCACTGATGTCTTCTCCCTGCATCAGTTGTACTGTTGGAATATCTCTGTTGGGACACAAGCTTATCTGTTGGCTGTTTCAAGTCCTCCATAATTGCATTTTTGATGGACTCCTTTTATTTGACCCGTACTTTTCTCCCTGACCCACTGTGGGGTAATTGGCTGAGCTAGTGATAACCCCCCTGAGTTCTTGTCATTCTGCCCTGACATCCTTCTGCCACCCCATACTTTTATCTTTTATCTTTAAAAGAAATAAAACCTAGGATAATTGGAAATTTTCTGTCAACTTGGCTTCCTTGCTCTTCAGAAACAAGAAACTTCGCTTTGACAAGAGCCACAAAACATCATGCAGTACTGTGTGTACTCCACAGTATAGATACAGATTTATTAAAAATGGGATGATGCTAATTAATCTAACAACAAATGGGACTTTACTTAAAATTATTTCAGGTGTAGCTGGCCAAAAGATTTATTTGATCATTTCCTAAAAGAGCAAGTTTGCTCATTTACGAAGTGGATATTCAGACAAAGCTTTCAGTCCTAAAACAGCGAATAAAGAGTTGACTCCCAGTGTCGTTGTCTCTCTTCAGAAGAATTTCATGACAAGGCTGTACTCTGTATCAGCAGTGCGAGATGTCCCTCTCTTGAGGTTTTCCCTCACAAAAGGGAACATGGAGAGAACTCCCATAGCATTCTCCCTTGCCACACAAATTGGAAAACACTCTCTGAATAATCAGTCACAAACTGAAAAGCCACGGACCAAATCGAAATCTAGGGATGGCATTAATCCTGACAGTAAATTCACATCACCCGACTCTGCTGGGGCTGATAGCTGACTCTCTGCATCTCACCCTCTGGATACTCTTTTCCATTCATGGAATCACACGGAGGACTATGGCTGGCTGCCTGCGGTTTGCTATCTGATTATGCGTTTTATTTAAAGCTGTTCTTTCCAAGTACCAATCAGGCTTTCCATCAGGTTGTCTATTTGCCTTTGAAGCATTTAACCTCACATGTCAGTGTCAGCCAGAAGCGAGCTCCTGGAGCCATATCTTAAAATGGTTGTGGTTAAATTCACTTATCACATTAAGTACTGTTGGAGCTCATCGCATCAACTTCTTCAAGCAATGCAATATCTCCCAAATTATACCCCAGCTATAGATAGCTTATCATCTACTTCTAAAATAGAACATATCACCAACCCCCTGACATTGACGAGAGTAATTAAACTCAAACAAGGCCATAAACACAACAGAATATTTGCATAAAGGTATAAGTGGTGAAAACACTTTGTGGAAAACACAAAAAACACAATTATTTTTCAGCATGTACATAAGCAAACTCTCTAAGAGAATAGTGGCGTGTAATTCATTGTGCAGGTGTCATTCAAACGTCCTGATGAATAAAAGCAGTAGATGGTTAAAAAATGGAGTAAAAATCAGTGTCTTACTTTAGGAAACTGTTGACAGTGGAAGCCAAATTTCAGGTAATGTCTAGTAAATTGTAGAGTAAAATGTGAATTAAAAGCCACTTTACAATTGGAAAAGACATAAAAGCTGTCAAAAGCACACTGTTAAAAGACGATAATAATAGTGATTATATGTCAAGTAAAAACTGAAATGTAATTATGACACATTTCAGATTCATGATTACTGTTAATACTCCTTCACCATATATTCATTTATTAATTATATTTAACTATTATAACAACATGTTTTATGCATGTTTTGCATCTTGTAAGTCGGTGTGTTCTGTGTTTGCTTGGCTACATGACAGGTTTGTAATTGTAATTAAATTTGTAAATATAGTAGTTTAATATTAAATTATAATAATACGGTTTTAATGTTCAGTAGCTGCACATCTGCTGAGCATGTTGATAATGGTCACAAATTGTATTTAAAGAGTACAATTTATTCCAATAAGGAGAAAACCTTTTTTTTTTAATGTATGAGACTTATTTATTCACCCTTGTAGAACTGTGTTGCAGGTGTTTTCAAAGCCAAGACTCCCGTGAAGAGACAAGCGGTAAATGAATGATTAAAATATCCTGATGAAAATTGACTGCAGCAAGATAGCTTGCTGGGAAGGCAGCATTTTAACTGCTTGTGTTTTTGGGCTGCACATTTCTCTTGATTGCTCTGGTCTGTATTCACCACTGATGTTACGCGCACATACTCGAGACCAATAGCCCCTTTTTCACGGAAGACATTTTGACATGTCACAGTGGGGAAAAGCAAAAGTGAAAATAATAAGATTAATGATGGCTGAATTCCATTTAGCTGCTTTAGTTTCAGGGTCCTGGTATTGTGCGTGCTGGCTCACTGTCACACTGCCGTGGCTCACTGGGACACTTGAATAAAGCCGAGCTGCTAATGTTATTAGTAACACCTGTGCTTTTCCTACTGTGACAAGTCAATATCCTACATCGTATAAACCTGGAAGCAGTTAAATGCAATACAACCATATTTAAGTAAAATAGTTGACATTAAGTCTGTTTCATTGTTTAATCTTAAAAGATGAATAAATTACTTTCTGACTGGATTAATATGCGATTTTTAAGATGCTTTTGATTTTGTCGACATGTTTTTGCGATTTGTATTTTGATTTTTGTAAATGTAATCACTCTGTTTTTAAAATATCATATCTTAATTTGTCAACTTACCTTCCCACCCTAGTAGTCAAGGAGAAGAGCTGAAGAGGTTGGGTGTTCAAAACATCAACATAAATACCATTTTAATTTGAACTTTTTGTCTTTTTTTTTTTTTCATGGGACTCATTCTAAAGGATGTAATGAAAACAGCGCAGCCAAGAGACAGTGAGTAATTGCAGGCCTGGCAATGTTATCCATTACAGCTCAGAGTACTGGGAGGAGGGTAAGCTCACCCAGAAATGCTGTTCCTATTTACATTTAGACAAGCGTTTCTCTGATGCCAAACCCCCTCTCCCTCATGACAGGGTTAACAGTCTTTTAATCTGCTGTTGACAGGCAAAGTCATGTGACTGATAAGCCAAGGCGCAGGACAGTCTATATGGCAGCAGTGGTGTTGGTGAAAGTAATAAAGGATAACACCAGTTTCATGCAGGTTTCTCTTTACTTACTGCGAGTAAGAGGCTCACAGTTTTTTCACAAACAGTAAAAGCAGCTTGCAGAGTCATACTGCTGTGCTGATGAATGCAATCCATCATGGTAAATAACCTGTTTTACATTTTTCCAGGTATGATTTTATAAGGTCATCCATAATCATTGCAGTCGCAATCACATCAAAATTAAATCCATTCTGCCAGATGTGAGTGTGAACAGATCACTGCATGCTTCTATCATCCATCATCTTACACTTTGATAAAGTAAGGTGATAGATTTGATGGACATAGAGTTTGACTGAAAAACAATCTGTGACTGTGCAAAAGTCCTTTAAAAAAGTGTTTTCGAATTCCCCCTTATTTACTTTTGAAAATAGTTTTTCTTTTAGTGCAAAATGCAAACCACAAACCCTCTTGAATGAAAGATAAATTAGCTAAAGTAGAGCTGCAAAGATTACACATTGATAAAGAGAAAATTAATCACCAACTATTTTGATAATCGATTTAGTTTGAGTTCTCTGGTTCCAGCTTATTAAATGTGAGTGTTTTCTGTTTTCTTTAGTCCTCTATGACAGTAAACTGAATATCGTTGGGAAAGTGAATAAAACAAAACATTTTAGGTTGCATCTTGGTCTTTTGCGGTACATTAATTTACATTTTTCACCATTTTCTGACATTTTAAAGACCAAATGACTAATTGAACACACCTCAGTAAGCCACAATTAAAAAACTTCACATAAACTCATGTCAGATTTTCTGACATTTTTTTTAAAACACAATGTTAATGGATGGTATTTATTTGCACAGACTGGCAGTTTGACTTATGCCAATCTATGGGTAAATACACAGGCTTAGTTTGTGAGTAGTTGTTAGCTTGTTTGCTTTTGTCATTTACAACCAATGTAAGCAAACATAACTGTGTGCAACAAAGGTAAGCTGCAAGTGTTTGGTAGGGGTGAGCCATGTGCACATATTTCACTTTTACTATTATAATAGACTTTCTCTGGACAAAAGTACTGTGAAATTATAGCTAGGAAGCTTTCTCCCTCTCCCTTTATTCAATTAACGTAAATAGTAACCACCAAAGCTGGGATGGCCACACACAACACAGCGTGTGCATTCAGTGCAACAAATAATAAGTCTATGAATTACGGCTAAGTAGCTAGCCTTGATCTTGCCATGATCGAGACCAATACACAATAGTAGTATGTTTTACTCCTGTATCAAGGCTGAGACAAACAGAACAGCCATCACCAAGCATTGAGCAGACAGAAAATCTTTAAGCCTTTGCTCACTGATAAAAAAAGACCCTAAAACAATCAAAAGCATCATACAGCAAGCAACTTCTTACTACAGTGACAACCGACTCATCCTTTCCCAAAACTTCACCAGCTGCATAGGAGAAACCTCCGAAATCTAAAATACTTTTTAAACTTAAAAGAAATGTTATTCTTGAATAACTCTTTCTGGCTCTAAGGTACTGTGAAATTTGTGCCAGCTTTCTTTCTTTGTATCTTTATAACTCATCTTGCCTTCGCCCTTAGCCTCTCTGTATTCTACTACATGACTATCCAAAGGGCTTTTCCTCAATCGTCGACAAGCTCTATTATGAGCATGTGCAGCAACATAGTGATTTTACTATTCCTCTACTCGAGTCCTCTCACAAAACTTGCCCTGAATAATTGAATCTCCTTGATCTATTCTGCTCTCTAACTAATGAACCTCCAAATCTACTTAATATTGAAACATGATCACCTCCCATAGTGTACTTGTCCATTTATAACACGGAGCCATGCTGTCCTTCTTTCATCTAAGACTAGTCCAGGTTTAACTAAAACGTCTTCAAGCACAACTTTGTTACTATCTCAGATTCTTATTTCTTATCCCCCAAACTGCACTATGTGCATCAAAAACGCCAACCCATAATTCTACTGACTCAGCAGGGTTATCATATATCAAAAATACTGATTAATGTAGGGTTAAATAAAGACTAAACATCTACATCTACTGTCACAGGAAGGTACTGAATTAATTTGATGTGGACCCAAAATGGCTAATTGTTGTAGCAAAAAAAAAAAAATCCACATTCTATGTTTTGTTACATTTTGTGCAAATATTGATCCATGAAAATATAATGTTGTGAATCCTGTACTGAAATACTGTAATACCCATTCCTAGTACCCCAATAAGTGGATTTGGACCTTTCATTGGCAGAGAAAGCCTTACCTCAGTGTTGTTTTCTCAGGATTCCTCTTCCACAGGATTATTTGGGTACAATGATGTCCATATGTTCACACACTTTAACTCTCGAACCATTTAATTATTTATTAGCTCTGGTTCTTACCAACCATTACAAAAGGTAATTAGGCTGTTCTGTTATATACATTTAGACATCTAGCAAGTGCTGTTTAAAGACAGAGCCTAACAACTGCAATTTTTTCTGCCTTGGAACTGTTATAATATCAACTGAATTTAGGAGTGGTATTCACAAATACAGGGATCATGCAAGGTGCATTATGGGAAGCCTTATGCATTACTGCATCAAATTCTTCTTTTCCAAGAAAGCCATTTGCTGCAATTGTACCATGTGTCATGTAAAGTACAAGGGCAGGAATGAAAGCTACTACGACACGTGAGAAGAACCTAATGGATTTCTTCCACCCTTCCATAATGGCACATTTACACAAACTTCCACATTTAGCACACAAAACATAATTTCAGTGCACCCCCTGATAGGTGTCCTTAGTAATGCAAATGCTGTCACTGAGCAGTACACAGAGCTCATTTGTTTTTGAAGATAGAGACCAAAATTGAGATCACAGTGAACAGCATCATGTTAAATTACCTCTGCAGTTGGATATTGAAGAACAGCTGGGTCCTGAATTTAAGCTCAGCGTCATTGAGCTGTAATTTGTAAAACACAGACATCCACTTCCTGAGTGAGCGCAATTACAAATGTGTTTACAGGGAAAGTACTGTAGCCATTCCAATTACTCCAATGTACCAGAAAATAACTTCTATCAAATAACTACTCTGTCTTACTTACATGGGTGCCTATGCATCTGAAATTCATCCCTTTTGTTTTGTGGAGGATTGGTATTCCTTTGGGAACCATAGGAGGCAGTAAGGTAGGTACGAGTCCCTCAGAGGCCATTAGTGAGATGATTAAAGTGCTCCATCTCAGGAAATCATGTGTAAAAATAAGAACTTACCTTTGTAGGCTTAATGATTGCCAACTGCATGTAGTCTTAGTTTCTCTGAAGCAATAATGCATAAATAATTTAGATAAAACCTTTTTAATATTATATACCCATGCAAAGTAACATACATATATAAATACAAATGCAATATATGTAACATCTTTTTTAATGGTGTTTTTTTAAATACTAGTACTATTTTGACACGTGTCAGTGTGCGTATTGATTTCATATACAGTACAGTATATATGTTCAATACAGAATAAGTAAGTAGCTGTACAAAAGTTTGTTCTGTAAAGGACTATTGTTGTGGCCTGGTGCTGTTGACACTGAATTTTTCAAACCAAGCAGGAAATAACCATGAATTGGATGAGGGGATCCCCTTCTATTATGCTTTAAAATCACAAGCTACACAAGTACCATTTGAAACTCTATTTAACATGAAAACGACCAAAGAGAAAAAAAGTATAACACCAAGCTTTAGCTAAGTAGACACAGCACCATTAACACTGTGTTTTAATTCCAAGTGGGTCAATTTCGCTTTAAGATGGTCAGTGATTACCACAAATTCTGCTCTTTTTACATGATGAATCTTGTCTTATTTTAGCTGCAAGGTCATTCTTCATGTCAAAGTAGTTGAATTTCTGTAGAACCAATAAACTTGTGTGTTAAAGAGGACGTATTATGCAATATTATACATTTCCAGGTCTATGTTTTTAATTTGGGGCTCTACTAGAATATCTTTGCATGATTTACAGTTCAAAAAACTCCATTTACCCTTTATGTAGCCCCTTAGTTCAGCCTTAAGTCTGAAACAGGCTCCTGTTTCTTTAAGGCCCCCCTGCCTTAAAGAGACAGAAGCCTGTTTCAGACGGAGGCTGAGCCTACTCTGTTCTGATTGGCCAGCCCGGACAAGCTGCGTCACAGCAGACATCTAAGCTATAGAAGTAGGATTTCACTACTTTTTCTCGTTCTTTGGTCGAAATGTCAACTTCTCAAATACATCCGTACATGTTTGAGTCAGATTCTGATCCGAAATATTAGAATGAATGTCACACATTAGTGTGAGGTTCTTTTTGATATACCAGCAAAAAAAAAATATACTCAAAAAAAATATTTACATTGTTTAAGAAATTAACTTTAAATAATTTATTAAGACCAGTAAAATATCACATAAAAGAGTAAAAATTGCTAGAAATAAAAGACAGCCACTTAAAAATATGGAGGATGCGGCTGGCTCCTTGTCTCCTTGTACTTGTGCCAACACTGTTCCCAGGCCCTCAAAACTGGCATCCATGTACAGTCTAAAAGGGTGAGAGGAGTTGGCATACACCACGACAGATGCATTTGATAGGGCTCCTTTCAAGTGGTCAAAAGCTCACTGGCACTCTAGTGACCAGCTAATTGCAGCTGTCTTTTTTCATGTGTGGTGATACCTTGTGTCAGGACTTTCAATGGCACTGCCATCTTGGAGAAAGCAGGTATGAATCAGCAATAATGCCAAGAAAAGATTTTACCTGCTTCCCTGTCTGGGGTACTGGCCAGTAGGGATGTGCAGGGAACCCAGTATTTTTATTTGTATTTGTATTTGTTGAGGCAGCAAAATTATTTGTATTTGTATTCGAATAAAAGTGGAAATAGGCGTAACAATCCTGTTTTTGTTTTAATTACACTTCCAATTTTAGGATATTAAAGTGTTAAACAAAGTGTTCTTCAATGAACTATTTTGCAAAGTAGGGTCCCCACATCAGGTCTCAAACCCCAAGCTCCCAGACCAAGGACAACTGCACTGACTACTCATCCAAAGCTCAGCTCCACCAGACACACAGACCAGCAGCTATTTATACATCCATGACACATAGACAGACAAGGTAGGAGGAGAGAGACGGTGACAGCGATGTAACCTCGCTACAAGTCCCAACCTGCACGCTGTTATTTGACATGGTTTTATTTCCCGAAAACAAATTGTACCAAATAAATATTCGTAAAAACACACTATTTGTGCTTATCGGAATACCATTTTCAGATTCGGCTCTACCCCTACTGGCCAGTCCCTCACTGCTGCCACTTGAGCTGGATCCGTAGCCACCCCCTTTTCACTAATAACATGTCCTAGATAAGTCACCTCCTGCTGGAACAGGTGGCACTTTTTGGGCTGCAGCTTCAGTCCATGCTGGTGGAACCACCAGAACACCTCCTCCAGGTAGCGCACATGACTGTTAAAATCAGGGGGAAACACATCCACATCATCCAGATAAATCAACAGTGAGTCGTTGACCAGGTCTCCCCAAGCAGCATTGCATCAGCCTTTGAGACGTGGCTGGGGCATTACACAGGCCAAATGGCATCCATTCAAATTCGTACAGGCCAAAGGGTGTTATAAAGGCAGTCTTCTCTCTGTCAGAGGGGCCCATTTCCACTTCTCGGCCCTCAGCTGTAGGGGAAATTAAAAATCCTGAGGCCCTGATGGTCTGCGGGGGCCAGGTGCTGAATATGCCCGGCTGCACCACAACTCCGGCAGATGGGCATGCCCTGTCCATCCTACTGACAGACTGGTGCTGTTGTGCCTGCTTGCCACTGTCTCTTGTTGTTGCAGCTGTATGATGGTCGATGGGTAGGGTTTTAGGAGTTGGAAGGACTTCCCTGGTTGAGAGATGAGTTCTGTTGCAGTTCAGCCTGTATCTGGTTCTTTAGTTGTTCCATATTTGCTGTAGTTGTTTTCTGTGGGGCTGGAAAAGTGACCCTTTGAGACAAGATGGCATCTTCTCCATCTTGCAGCTCCTGTTCCAGGACCCGAGCTTCATGTCTTCATTCCGCCACATCTGTCAGCTCAATTCCAGCTTTATGGGTCCTGTTTGTAAACCAACCATAAATTGGTTGAGCAAGAGATCATCGCCCTTTTTAGTTCCACCATCATCCCTCCCTTGCCATCTGGAAACAAGTTCTTGCAATCTTAGTATAAAAGCACTCACACTTTCATTAGCCCACTGTTTAGAATTTTAAAAAAACTAGCCCATAGCTGTGCTTTAGTGGCTGGTTTGGCATTCAGTTTTTGCAAAATATCCAGTACTTGCTGTCCAGTACTTTTATCCCTTGAATTAACCAACTGCAGTTCAGGCACCCGAAACAAAATCAGCTTGCTGCTGTTGATTCAGTCCTTATGCCCTCAGTCTGGCTTCTACCTGAGCCCTCCATTCTACAAAATTTGTTTTTTCACCATTGAATTAAGGAATCCAACCAGCCCCCATAAACCATGGCATAACAAACTGTGCAGTTATGGGTCCGTTTCTTAACAGTGGAGCTGGTATCCTGCCGACAACTAAAAATAAAGTGTCACAAAATAGTGTGAGGTTCTTTTTAATATGCCAGCAAAAAATATTTCCACTGTTTAAGAAATGAACAGCTACAGGAGAACTTTAAATAATTTATTAAGACTAGTAAAATATCAAATAAAAGTGTACAATGTGCTCCTAAGCTAAAAGAAAAAAAAGGCAGCCACTTAAAAATAATAGAATGTGATGAATAAAAATGGGTACCAAGTAATTTATGTAACGAGACAGTCTTAAGAGTCCATAAATAAAAACAAAATTTATAATTGTCCTTTAACGTGGAAACAGACATCTTTTCAACTTTCCCCTCTAGCATTTCCAAGTGGTTTTATTGTTTGCACCACTATCCCAAAGACAAACGGATCGCTTTCCGTTTTCCTGAGAGCATAGCTCCATGAAGAAATGATCAGCACAACTTTCGAAATAAGAGAGAAGAAAGAAGCATGTTCACTTAAGAATTTGAGAACAGGCAAAAGCTATTGTAATGATGTGCATTGCATAGTAATAACATAGTTTGAGTAATGTTATTGCTTTGTACAAACAAGTAATTACAGGAAGGGTTGGCGTCAGGGTGGAGGAGGGAGTAGATCAACCTGATAGCCAGCCTGACTGGATACTGATCCAGTATTCTATGGCCGTAGGGCTGGTAGCTTAGCTAACGTTTTACTAGAGGGCTTTCTTCCCGTTAGCTATGGTAGCTAACGGGAAGAAAGCCCTCTACAAATCAAAAGACAAGTATATTCAGGTAGTATGCAACTAAAACGTAGCGTACGCAGATATAAGTAGTGTGTCATCAGGTTTGCCTGTGCAATATTCCACATTTATAGCAATAAGACAATAGAAAGAGGTTGGCCACCTGACAAATTATTATGAGATATAGCTACCATGTAGCTACCAGGGAAAACAACGCAAACAACACACAAACCTTAACAACAACCTTAGCAACCAAGGCTACGGAACGGACAGCCGTTTATAGTCATGCACAACAAGCCAACGTCAGCTCGTCAGCAAGGTAGAAAAAAATGTTACAAATGAAGCGTTGAGGGCAGCTACATACGTACGTTAACCTCAGGTTTTGGAATTTTGACCATGTTTAGCATAAATATCCGACATCATAACAGTATATAAATAACAGAAAACCAGAAAAAGTCACTTACACAAATATGTCCACTTTAATGAAAACAATATACAGGCCATATTTATTGCTCTTAAACAGCATATATGACATGCTGCAGAGACTGGAGGTGCTCAGCTCAACAGCAAAGACAGAGAGCTTCAAAACAACAACAAAACCTAAAATACCACCAGCAGTGCAAAAAGTAAATAAATGAAAGACATGTCTATTCTACAGCCACAATGAACATGCTGCTGGATAGCTTTTATAATTGTGCAGTTTTGCTGCAAAGTGCTTTTTGTGGCTACTAAAAGCACAGTAGTTGTCAAAGAGGCTTGGTGTCACACAGTGAAATAGTGTAAATGCTATGAGGGAAAAACTAAACAAAACCAAAGACAGCAGGCAGAAATTAAACTTAAAGCAAACCTTTACAATGAATGAAGCTTGAGCAGTTCAAATAAATCCCTACATGAAATGTTTTTATTACCACTGTATCATTTATACTTTGAGTGAAAACCTTTGAAAACTGCCTGCAGATTCAAGGTGATGTCTCCTGTGTGATGGTCTTAAGACCAAAATGAGGAAGAGGGTCATCAGATTGCTCCTACGGCAGGAGAGGAGAGTTTTATTTCCTGGCATGATGTTGGAATAATTAGTGAGAGTGACATGATACATAAGGATCAAATTTGACTGAAATGTTCAGCTATCTAATTTTCACTCAGTGTAGGTGGCTGCCTGCAGTATCTGCAATGTCAAGCCCGTGTCAGCAGTTAAAAAGACACTAAGAATGGGGGAAGAGAACATATGCAGTCTGCTTGAAAGTTAAGACTAATACACCGATTTTCCTTTTGAGAATGTCTGAGGATGATGGGATGTGCTGAGGAAAAAGAAAATATCAGATTTCTTCTTCCAAACCATCCACACACTCACACAAAGACTCCCCATCCCATGTATGGTTTATCTCACTCCCTCCATGATAGTCTGTCTGAAAAATATTGTTTAATCAATGTCCCGAAAGAACTATGGCCATATCAGCAGATCCAGCTCCACCTCATCTCCCCTGACAGTTCCTAGGTGACTGTTTGTCCCATTATTTTATCTCTGATACCTCCTCCCATGTCAGGTTGGTCCATAGCAACGTTCACGCTGCTGTCAATCTCACCTTTGTTCTGATGCTGCACCAAGCAAGCTGGGACTAGTTTGTGAATGCGTGTGAGGAGAGAAACTGACAGATGAAAGAGAAAATAATCTGGGGTCACAAGGTGTGATAAGATGACAGGAATGATCAAGAAACAAGCATCCTGTAAACACAAGCAGGGGTAGTGACATCAAGATTGACATACTATCTAAGAGTTTAAATTCACATAGAAAACAAAAAATGGATGTGAATTTGATGGAGATTTAGATGTCCAGCTCTCTGTGCAATTACTATGTGAGGGACAGAGGGACTACCACAGACAGATATTTTTATGGCCTCTTCATTTCCATCGGCCAGCTGCTATATGAAGACATCCAGCACGCTGTCACACATAACATATATTCTCTCTTGCATACAAACCCATTACCATGCGGTTTTCTATGATGTAACATGAAATTAGCACATGCAATGTAGCCTTGTCTCCCTCTCAACCCACCATGACAGATGGTTTATTACAGCATGTTTGTGACACCTCTCATTTTGCCCTCGATGTCATTTACCATTAGCATTTACAAATCACAATGGAAAGAGTCTCATTTGCAGCTGTAGTCTATAGCCATGACAAGGCGACACGGTGTTGGAATTACAAATGTGACGTGCGATTCTGGAAATGCCCATTTATAAATTGTAGAGGGACTTAAATTTAGGAAATGCCCTCCTAGTGCCTCTTCACCCTGCCAAGGCAATTTCCTGCAGAAAAGGGTGGTAGTAAATATAGTTAACGTGCTGAGGCGGCAGTGTTACACCAACACGCTGTTAAAACAAGACATGAGATATTGGAGTGATTCTTCCCACAATTGGGATGTGAAATCCTTAACCATAAACTAGTCTTGGATAGGATTAACCAAGCGAGGACCACCAAGACGGCTAAGCACTGAGTACCCCCCAAAAATACATCAAAGGGAGAAAAGACTGAAGACACATACTGTCACTACCTTGTTTCAAATTAGCCAAAATGTGTTGACGTGCTTTGTAACGTGATATCTTGCTACAAAGGGAACCAACAGGGAATGCCTTAAAATAGTCTGCACTCAAAATCAGATAGATATTGTGTACTGTGCCATCAGTCAAAGTGCGCACAGCATGCGAATGTTTACCAACTAAGCTGGTATGTGATGCTCAGATAAGACCAAAGGGACCAGAGAGGTAAGAGATAAAACATTGTTGAGTACTGCTTTCTGTCAAAGTAGAAGGATTTCTCAGTTAATCAATAATAGAGAACAGAAATTTAGGATTATTTTTGTTATTAAGGGTACGATTTTGAGAAGTAGGATTTTCTTGCTAGCTTTGTGGCTTTGTTGTGGTGTCGAAGTAAAGTTGTGTACAATCAGACTTTTTAGATTTGCTCCACTTCCTCTCAGCTTTACAACAATTAGCGTTCGTTTTGCCCGAGAGTATCGTGGTTTTCAGTGGTGCAGCGGTTGATACTGTTTAGCAATTTTTTGTTAAAGATAGCTCGAGATCATCACAGTTTGATGATAAAGGTGATGACATAAAGGTGTCACACTATTGATCAGAGATAGCAACATCCTGAACAGCAGTATCTCTAACCGCAGTATCCAGAGAAATAACAAGTTCAAAGGTTTGGTCACATTGGTGGATGGGCTCATTAACATATTGAATCACAATGAGGGTCACAAACTGAACCACATTCATGGAAGCAGAGTTTATCTACACGGATGTTAAAGTCACCACTAATAACAATCTTGTTGTAATCAAAGCAGATCTTTGACAGGAGATCAGCAAACGCAGAGGGACCGATAGACTGAGAAGTAGGACTGACACATCACACTGTATACTCAGGGCAAGAGCTCTTTATATTACCAAGTGAAACCTGACGACAGTTAAGGTGGTTGGAAAAAATAGCAACACCTCCACCACATTTATCACGTTTATCCTGCTGAACTATTAGGAAAAAGTAATTTGGGGTGAAGCTTCGGTGAGGGTAAAGGAGTCAGTTGTATCCAGCCACATTTCAGTGATTAAAAGTGCATCCAATTTATTGTCATCTATAGGTTTGCTGGCTATAAATGTTTTCCTGGTCAGAGAATGTTTATAGAAGAGAGCCGACATCAATACATGTGAAGTGGGAGAGAAATAAGGAGATAAAAGACTGTCTTAATTTAAATTAAATTATGTAAATGGTCACTGTTGGAAGACCCAGATTTCTTTAACATCAGAGGTAATTGCTGGTATAGCTGTCGGTAATGACTCAACTTATAATTGCATAAATAGATGGCTAGATGTATGAGTGGCAAGAACTGCAGGTAAAGCAGGTTTTAGGAGGTGTCATTTTTTGTCGGAAGCTGGAATGCACATGCAGTGGAGAAAGTATACTTCCTGACTAATCTGTCCTAAATCTGTCTCATAGCTAATGCTGTTAATCCTTCTATCCTACACCTGCACCACTGCCATTTTTTTTTTACTAGAATAGCTGCTAGCGTAGCTTGATTTGTCTTTAGCCAGGAGGCTTACAATTTAAAAAATGAGTACTCATACTCATGGATGACAATTATTATTGGAAGTGTAAACATGAAATAGATACTTTTCTTCATTTAATGTGGGAATGTTTTTTTTTTTGTGTGTCTCCTTTTTGGAAACAAGTAATTAAAAGTATCAGAGAGTGGTTACATAGGCCATTGCCAGAATCTCCCCAGCTGTGCTCATTAGGAAACCGGTCTCTACTACCACCGGGTATATCCAAGCAAAAACTTGCACTGACAGGCTTTATTGCCGCTTCAAGGATTGTTCTCCACCATTGGATGAGCCAGAAAAAATCTGATTTTGCTGAATAGTGATGGATGACAGACATTGCCTCTTTTGAATCTCTAATCACAAGGACTAATAATTACCAAGGGAACTTTTATGAAGTTTGGTCTAATTTTCTGATCAAACAATGCATCAGATGAAAAAGACAAGCCTTCTGGAACAACGATATAATGGAACTGAGAGCAGTTCAAAGACATACATACCAACATAGTTTACGTGTCAGAGAAGCCTTTTCAACCAAGAACTCGAAAAACTGTGGGACTCTGTGAAAGAAACGACCAACCTGAACTCTGACAAGAGGGAAATGCATGAAAAAAAGCAAACAAACTCATGGCACAATTTCTGTAATCCTTTTGATTCTGAAGGGCGTGATTGTATTGATGAATGTAGAAACCTGTCAATTACAGTGACATGTGATCCAACACAGGATAGAATAGTAATTAATCCAAGTGCTTTGGACAAGGTTTTTAAAAAGTTGCACATTAAGAAGGCCAGTGGGACAGATGGTATTTCGGCTCTTCTTCTTAAAACATTTGCTCCCAGCCTGGAGCTCTCTATTCCAGCTCTCGGTTGATACATGTACCATTCCTACAATATGCAGGGATACAAACTCATCAGGAGTGAAAGAGGTGACAAAGATGCAAACTCCCTAAGGGAGTTCGGGGGCATGTCCCCATAGAAGAAAATTTTTGAATATCAGCTTTAAAATGTGGATTTACAGTCCATTTTAGCATGAGGATATGGGGAAACTCACCCTAGAATTAATGTAAGGAAGTAATGGAAAGTAATGGAAGGGGCACTTAAAAAAACAATCAAGAAAGTGCAGAATCAGGTCCAAAATAGTATTAAAGTGCATTGCATCCACTATACAATAAAGTTCATCAAAGCAAAAACACAATATGCACAACAACTGACAAATCAAATGAGAGAGAGAGACATTTGATGCGTTGGCAATATTGTCTTTGTTACATTCATGCCAATAATACATATTGAATTTAATTGAAATTGAGAGAGAGAGAGGGAGACACCCTGGGTCTATTAGTATTGGAGTTTCATGCCATAGTCCAACACCAAAATGACAACTGCACACTAAGGGCCAAAGCTCCGATGCATTGACCTTAAATTGAAAAGAAACTACACTGGTAATTGGATAACTGAAATTAAAAACCAGAATAAGCTTCAATGTTATCAAACACTGAACAGAGAGATTGAACTGGCCAAACCTCCTGAAACTAAACAAAGAAAATCTTTCTAACAAAATACAGACTTGGGGAATCATAGTTTTGAGATAGAAAAAGGAAGACATTCAAAAACCTGTCATCATTGTGACCTCTTAGAAACAGAGACTGAACTTCCTTCTCTCATGTCGAAAATATGACAAGATAAGGGAAACATATTACCCTAAATTTGCAGAAATATTCCCACATTTTAACACCCTTTCAGAAACAACACAAAATACCAATAATTCTGGGAGAGAATGAGAGGCGCTTATTATTGGCAGCAGAATATGTAACAGCATGCCACAGCCTCAGAGAGAGGGAACAGACTAAAATCTTGTACTATGGTACTTCAAAGACCTGAAGATGTGGTGTTTCAAATGTTGTGATTTGATTGTGTCTACCTCTGATGATTAATATTATACTTTATTGGGCTTGGGCGATTGGGGGGGGGGGGGCAAGTTGTTGCGTGATTTTAACTAACATACTATAGTGTTATACAAGTAGCATAGCTCCTTTAAGGGATAACTCAGTGCATTGGTTGTGTGCGTAACAAATGTGTGGTTGAGAGAGAGAGAGAGAGAGAGAGAGAGAGAGAGAGAGAGAGAGAGAGAGAATGGGTTAGTCTAACCTGACCTGGCTCACTTAAGGTGGACTGATGTTTAAGGTGGACCAGCTATTCTCATTTGAGTGACAATCTCAGCTCCTCCTAAACAGAGAACGGAGAAATGTCTGGCTGCTGAGTCTCTCCCAAGTTTTGCTCAGCGCCCATGCTCTCCCCCTCCCCCCTCCCCCACCACCTTTTTTTTAATGGAAAAAGCGGGACATTATTCCTGTTCCGAAAAAACCTTGCCCACAGGAAAATAATGATTTTAGACCAGTAGCAGTGACATCAATAGTGATGAAATCACTTGAAAGCATTATGGTAGGAAACCTACAAAGTGAGGTACAACATCTCTTAGACCCCAATCAATTTAAAGATAGTAGAGGCACTAATAATGCTCTAAACACTACAACACATTTTATTCTAAAGCACCTTGAAAATCCTACAGCATATGCTAGACTAATGTTTATGGACTTCAGCTCAGCATTTAATGCTGTACTCCCTCAGATCCTGTTAAACATGCTGAAACAGATGGAGGTGAACCCCTATATAATCAGATGGTACCATGCATTTCTCATAGGAAGACAACAGCAGGTGAAAGTCAACTCAACTCTCTCTGACATACAGGTTATAAATATTGGAGCTCCTCCAGGCTGCGTAAGCTCCCCCCTTCTTTTCACATTATATACAAATGATAGTAGAAACCAGTGCACAAACAACTATATCATCAAGTTTTCTGATGATACAGCCTTACTCAGTTTACTGACAAAAGATTCAGACATTGCTATGTATCATAATAAGTCATAAGTCAGAGATAGAACAGGTTGCGCAGTGGTTTGAGGGGCACAACTTGATGTTAAAGGTAAAAAAAAAAACTAAAGAAATGGTCTTCGATCCCAGGTCTGCTGATGATCACGGCCCAGTTTTAATCAACGGGGGGGAGAGTTGAGCAGGCAACAACATACAATCACTTTGAATCTCAGTTACAATGGGCTCATCAAGTGGAGTATGTTTGTTTACAGTCAGCATCTACGAAGGCTCAGGGTCCATGGAGTGGATAAAAGCATTATGTTATTGTCCTACAGGGCAGCCTTTGAATCTATTATTCATTATGGCATCACAACATGGTTTGGTAACCTGTCCGTTAAACTCAAATCACAACTCCACAACCTGATCAGAAGGGCTGGAAAAATAATTGGCTTGCTGCCCCCATCTTCTCTCCAGGAGATATTTGAGGAGACAGTGAGGAAGCAGGGCCTTAAAATCACCTGTGACCCAAACCTCATCCTTCACAAAGAGTATGAGCTGATGCCTTCAGGCAGAAGGTACAAGTTACCAATTATAAATTTTCCTTAGTTCCACTATCAATCAAACTATTGAGCAGTAAGAGATGAAGTGTATGTGTGTGTGTGTGGGGGGGGTGCTCATACGGCTTTTTATCTTGTGACTCGTGGTAATTCCAAAGTTTTTTTGGAGGGTTGTTTAAAGGTAACTTTGATGTAGCCAAAAGCTAACGAAAGTAATGAGTAATGTAACGCTAGTTTTTCAGTCTGTAATATGTATTCAGTGGGAAAGATACTGAACCCCAAATTGCTCCCGATGGTTGTGCTAGCACCTTGCATGGTAGCTTGCTGCCATCGTGAATGAGCAGCAGAAACATTGTAAAGTGCTTTGGATAAAAGCGTTATATAAATACAACCATTTACCATCCACTGCCACCATCTCAAGAAAACAACTTTCCATTCACCCTAATCGTCTATGGTCTGACATATCTTCCTGCCTAAAGCACAAGACTTTTTGTTTCACGGTTCGCGAATATGAGAGAGATCATTTCATTCTATTATTATCATCCACCCAAAAATATCCAACAAATATCAACTTTCAGCTGTCTGAAAACTCAGAGAAGAATACAAGAACCTAAATGACACCATCCTGTTTTTTTAATAAAAACAGTATCATCTACAGTCCTCTCTCGTCTCTCTGCTACAGAGCTGTTAAGTGCATCTACTTTTATGGAAAATTACACTTACAGTATTTCTGAAAATGGCTACATTTATAGACGAAATGGGTAATCTTTAAACATCCTGAGGCTACTTTTTAGGAATGTGGACCCGGCTTTCAATCTCTGTAAGGTGTTCAACATCTGACATCTGGTTTCCTCATCCATTAAGAAGAATGTGATATTTCTTTCTCAATTACAGTTGTATAAAGTTTTTTGCCTCACCCAGCCACTCCGGTTTGTTTTCTGCCCCATGACTGCACATGCATATCACATATGACTTATGAAACATGTCTATAACAACATTTAACAAGGGCCTGGACTAGGTTTCTGTGCATCAGCCACATTACCAACCTCAAAATTCTTGCGCTGGAAATCATAAATTCAGAGTATTCGACAAGGCTACCAAAACAATACTTCTCTACTAACAAACCACTTACTAAAAAGTTGCAAATGTGGTTCCTTAGAAACACAGACTAAAACGTTCCTATGCACAACTTTTCAAAAGTTGCATTCATGGTCACTCTGGTTTTCATAAAAACTAAACAAAGTGTGTAGTGCACACTCTATAGTTTAGAAGGCTTGGAAGATTAGAGCAGTCACTACCAAAATGTAGTCGGGCCACCTGTTTAAAAAGATTCAAGCAGCATTCTCAGCAGACCTTGAGGTAGGTGAGAACTCACATTGATCAGCAAACCTGGCAAACAGATATACAATGGTTGTTCTTTGCTTAAGGCCCAGAAAATATTGATAATTGGACCTCTGATAATGAACAAAGTGGCACAGGTAATCAGTTTGTTGATGTGGTAATTTCTTATGAGGGTTTGCTTATGAATCTGTTGGAACTTGAACAATGTTATATAAGATTGCACAGACTGCACAGGGAGAAGCCTAAGCAAAACCGTGCACACAATGACACCACCATCCCCCTCCTCAGCGTATGGTCGGGTGAGTTGTCTGTAACCATACCATGCATCTCAGTGACAGGAGACAGCTGGCGTTTGACATAGGTCACCTATGCTGCACAATCATGAGTGCTCTCCAACTGTGGCAGTTCTCAACTTGTCCACCTATTCATTATTCATAAAGTCACTGAAAAAAGTGTAATTGCCACAAATTACCACCTACTGTAGCTTAAAGATGATGCAATTTAAGTTTTGAGACACTGAATTAATGACTCATCAAACTAAGGAAGTGCAAGCTGGCATATGGCTAATGTAGATTCAGAGAGGCCATTAAACTATTGTCATTTCACTCTATTTCATCATGAAAGGCATGGCTCATTTTAGAACTGTTTCTACCTAATAGGAGGAAATCAGTGCAATTTTTAATATTTTTTGACAGGGCTATGCAAAATGTTGAAAGACATGCAGTGACAGGAGTGAAACGAGGCATTTCACCTTTACTTCATTAAAACGCAGAAAGAGTATTTTATGCTGAATACTTTGAATATCTTTCACTGACAATGATCTTGCCTGCACTGACCACAAATTCAAAAAACTGTTCATGTTCAAGGTTTTCCTTTCTGTTTAATAGTGTAGAAATAAATTACAGACTGTAGAGACTCTACAATAACACTATGTGTCAAACTCACATTGAGTTTTGATAGAATACCTTGTTCTGTTGCTTCAGTTTTCTCAGGAGTTTTAGTGGATTTCTTTGCTAAGTTAGTAAACAAGTTAAATATTAGCTGACAGTGAGCAAGGCATGTCAGGTTGTAGATCAGAGGCATACCAACCTGTTCTCATTCCCAGGTTGTCAAGTACCGCTTTGTCACGTTCCTCTGCGTCCCATACAGACGCATAATGTACCCCAATTAACTCCAATGTAAACCCATCCACAGCATTATTAGATGCTCAGAGCAACTGATCCAGCCTTCCATTGATTCCGATGTTAACCCAACCGCGGTACTATACGACACTGCGAGCTTTATTCCCATTGGAAAACCGAGGATCAGCCATTCGGTTTGGGCACACATATTGGTGACAGCACCTCTCAACAATCAGTCAACATAGAGGCCTACCTTCAGTGATCCTTTTATGTCACCACTACTGGTCTTTTCAAATGGTGTGGAAACAATGAGCTTTTCCATAATTTCACGGCAACATTATGGCACCTGCCAGCATTAGCAGACTGTGCCTTGTGATTGTGCCTGGTAAGCGTTTCAGCACTGGCTTTGCTCATGTTTTTACAATGAAGGGAAATGAAAACAGCTGAATCTGGATCTGATAATGGCCTGTACAGCTGCTAAAGGGGGTAAATGAGTGAATGGGAGATAACAGCCTATAGCCACCAGAAGACCAATTTAAGAGTTGCGGCAAGATACAAGGGGATTGTGACGATGGCAGGCCTTTTGTTCCCAACCTTCAATGCAGCGAGGGCTCCATTCTCTCTCACTCTGAGGCCCATTCCCTCCATCAACAGCACGGATAAGTGCTGGTCCCACAGAGAGATGAAGGAAGAAACAGATTAGAGAGAACATCTGATGCACAGAAACACCAGCGGCTCCCCCAGGACAGAGAAAGACTGGTTTAATGTCAGCCCTGCACCCCATCACTCTCACAAAGGAACTGTGTCCACCATTACAATGAAAGAGGATAGCCAAGCAGGAGTATAAGACTGGATGCACATACATTAAATGTATAATTACTGTTTAGTTTGTGCAAAAACATTTGATTTATGTGGAGAATTTACCTTTCAAAAAATCAGCATTATAAGATATTCCATAATCACTTTTCTTTTTTCACTAAATTGTAGCACACATTCATGTTAATCAAGCGGGTTTATCTGTGCTGCTCTCTGCCATTAAAGACACAGTTTGGGATTTCAGTGTTTCTGGGGTATAATTTATCCCTTAACAACGTTGGGAACAGTGTTGGTTACTTGAAAAATGTAATCAATTACTCATTAGATATTACTAATTGAAACAGCAACATTACTTATTACTCAACAGCAAATGTAATTAGTTACATGACTTGTAATATTATTTTTGTTAGTCAGCCCAGCTCTGTCAAAGATGGCTTTAAACACCTCCACACAGACACACACGACACATTTTCTGTATTTAACAATCTGTAGAAATAGAAAGAAGAAAGATCTCTCACGAGTGACAAGAATGCCATCACCAGATTTTAATCTGACCAAACAGGGTATGACATTTCAGTTTGTCAGGAAAAAGAGATGACTGGATTTTTTTCAAAAAGTGTTTTCCTTGAGCAGCTTTAAGATTGCCTAGCAAAGCTACTTGTAACTACTACACTGAAACTCTTGAAGTTCATAATATGTGAACTAGATGTTGAAGATGAAATGATACATGATACTGGAAATTACATTTATATTGAGCAAAAGCATAGATAGTCTGTAGGTGTCATGATGAATAATAATACCATAATGAGAACATAGGTGAGGCATATTCACAGCAAAACTTCAAGAAAAAAAAAGGAAAGAAAAGGCTCCATGAATAGCGTACACCAATTAAGCCAGCCAGTCCATACACATTACCGGGAATGACAGATAAAGCTTTACAGCCATCTTCCATTTATCAGGTGGTCACCTTTTGTTGCAAGCCTGGCAAAACCTTCAGTACTCCTACTGATTGTAGTGTAACCATCTCCTTTGGACAAACCTGGAGCAATATTTCATCTTCACTGCATTTAAAAGAATCACATTTCATTAATCATCTTTAGTAGAAGTTCTTATCCCATGTGTAAGGATGGTCTAGCTGGAAGGACTTGGAAGGTGATAGGAGTCATACTCAGACATGTTGAATGACTAAAAGAAGGTGATTTATTTTCACCATGCAACAAAGAAACACGTAACTTCAAAAATATGAAAAGAAAAACAACAATTAAATCACACTTGGCTTAACTCAGGAAACTTAGACATCCTTCTCTTCTCCCTTCTCCTCCTTCTTCTTCTTCTTTGTGTTCATTGGTGGATTGCAAACCAACGTAAAAGGTACACACTGCCACCTACTGTATCAGAGTGTGTAGACTCATGACATTAAATCTTACAATTTACAATTTAATTTAGTAGATGCTTTTATCCAAAGTGACATACATCTGAATGTTGATACAACACAGCAAGGTTCTCAGGAGAGAACAAAACAAGTAAGTGCCATAAAGCTAAGTTCAAGTCTGATAGGAAGTAGGTGCCAACAGACAGTGCACAGTGTCAATGCATAGAAGCATTTTTTTTCAGTCCATCAAGTGCAGGGGGGTTTGCGAAAGAGCTGGGTCTTTAGTCCTTTCTTAAAGATGGAGAGGGATTCTGTGGATCGAATGGAGTTTGGTAACTTGTTCAACCACCAGGAGAACTACAGAAGAGAAGAGTCTAGCTAGCGACTTAGGGCCCTGTGGTAGTACCAGGCACCTTTCATTGGCCGAACGTAGTGAGCGGGAGGGAGCATAGACCTGGAAAGGTGAGCTGTTTTAGTTGCTGTTTTGTAAGCGAGTGTTAGGATTTTGGATTGGATGTGGGCAGAAACTGGCAGTCAGTGGAGGGATATGAACAGTTGGGTGATGTGCTGTTTTGGGCTGGTTGAAGACCAGCAATGCTGTCACGTTCTGGATCATCTGCAGAGATTTGAACATACATGCAGGGAGGCCTGCCAGTAAGGAGTTGCAGAAGTCAATGCATGATATTACAAGACCCTGTACCAGGAGAGCTTGCTGCATGCTCAGACAGGTAAGGTCTGATCTTCCTGATGTCGAACAGGGAAAATCGACATGACTGAGCAATTGAGGCCATGTGAACCTTAAAGGTTAGTTGGTCATCAATCATAGCACCCAAGTTTCAGGCAGACTTTGTGGTCATGAGTTGGGTTGATTCAAGCTGGCCTGTTTTTGTATAGAGAGACTGGCTGGGATGACAAGGAGCTTGGTCTTAGAGAGGTTAAGTTGAAGGCGGCATTCTTTCATCCATGCCGAGATATCAGCAAGGCATGACAAGACCCAAGCCGAAAATGTGTGGTCTTCCAGCGGGAACCATCGGAAGAGCTGGGTATCATCAGCATAGCAATGGTATGAGAAACCATATTGAGAAGAGAAGGGGACTGAGCACTGACCCTTGAGGAACCCCTGTGGATAAGCAGTGTGGTTTGGACATTTCTCCCCTCCAAGATACTGAAAAAGAGGTAGGACATGACCCAGGGGAAGGCAGATCCTGAGCTACCAAGCTCAGTGAGTGTGGAGAGGAGGATTTGGTGGTTAATACATGTCAAAGGCAACTGACAGATCTAGCAGCAATAGAGCTGAGGACTGACCAGCAGCTCCAGCTGAACACAGTGATTCCATTACTGACGGGAGTGCATTCTCAGTAGAGTGACCCCGCTTAAAGCCAGACTGATTCAGATTGTACAAGTTGTTCTCAGAAAGGAATTCAGAGACTTGTTTAAAGACTGTGCACTCAAGTATTTTTGATAGGAAGGGCAGGAGTGAAACCAGTCTGTAGTTTTCAGCCTGGGCTGGGTTGAGTGTAGGTTTTATGAGCAGCGGGGTGACCCAAGCTTGCTAAATCACCTAAATTCTGATTGGTTTAAAAAATGATAATACACCCTCTTCCTTAATCATGTCTCAATAATATAGCCTATCAACCCCCTTCTGATTTACTTGAAGTCTTGACCTGTACTTAGTAATACGCTCCATTCCTGCCCTGCTTCATGTACTATAGCTCTTAGTGTCTCCCTTTCTGAAATATATCTACAACAGTGTATTATAATGCACTGTTTACCCGGTTGCAATCAATATGTAAAATCAATATGTAAAGTGGAGTACATGCACTTCAACATTCGCAGCTGTTTTATCACAGCCTGGATTATCAGAACTAAAGGAAAACCGAGTTATCACTTCGCGCTCTTCACCTCCCATGACCCACTACACTTTAAGAGGTATTAACCTGAAAAGAGCACTGCATCAACATTTAAAAATGTAAATCCTTCTAATTTATTTTTAACTGCACCAGCACACCTGTTTCACTTGACATTTGCCTAAGTGCAG
Source organism: Scomberomorus guttatus (assembly GCA_038419695.1). Lineage (NCBI taxonomy): Eukaryota > Metazoa > Chordata > Actinopteri > Scombriformes > Scombridae > Scomberomorus > Scomberomorus guttatus. Next base: position 21,949,295 of record CM076456.1, on the reverse strand, counting down.
GAGCAAAAAAAGCATGAAAGACTGAAAATCAGTGTGAAATATAATAGAGCTAATTTCAACATTTAACCTCCATCCATCGATCCATTCATGGCTTGGAGCCCAGCTCACATTGTGTGATGGACAGGGTACATTCTGGACAGGTGGCCAGTTTATCAAAAGGCTGACACATAAACAACCATTCATGCTCACTCATTCTAGCTACTGCTACAGTTGTATGCAAAAGTCTGGGCACCCCTTGACAAATAAACATATTTTGGTGATTTTTTATTTGAGAAGATGTAAACATAGCCTCTCTAGGACATGGGACATAAAACACAATATTTTCAGCAAACATTAATACATAGTTACCTTTTATGTCATAAATTGAACATCATTGTGGCATGTGCAAAAGTTTGGGCACCCTTCATAGTCCGTACTTAGTAACACCCCTCTGACAGATATCACAGCTTGCAAACGTGTTTTGTAGTCAGCTAAAAGTCTTTGAGTTCTTGTATTTGGGATTTTCTCCAATTCTTCCTTGCAAAAGGCTTCTAGTTCTGCAATATTCTTGGGCCGTCTTGCATGCACACCTCTTCTAAGATCTACCCACACATTTTCAATTGTGTTTAAGTCAGGGAACTGTTAGGGCCATTCCAAAACCTTCAGCTTGTGTCTCTTGAGGTAGTCCATGGTGGATTTTGAGGTATGTTTAGCTTCAGCTTTTTTACAGACACAGTGATGTTTGCTTCCAGAATTTGCTGGTATTTAGTGGAATCCATTCTTCCCTCCACTTGTGTAATGTTTCCTGTGCCACTGGCTGCAACACAACCCCAAAGCATGATAGATCCCACCCACCATGCTTAACTGTTGGCAAGGTGTTCTTTTCATGAATGCTGCTCCTTTTTTTCTCCAAACATACAGTACATGTCAGTGCCACTTATAGTTAAGATATCCATTTTTTCTCCTTAACCTTTGCTTGCAGGTTTGAAAAAAAGGTGAAAATTACAGCAGCAAACAAGCACAATTCGGAGAGCAGCGAGATGTTTTGTGCAGAGATTGTCAGTACAAATGCCATTTCATTAGGAGGAGAAGGTCAGATGTATCCATCACCCTTGTTGAGATAAATGAACAATTGGGTGGCAGCTAAAAGATCATCAATTGATGAAAGACTAACATTGATCTACAGAAATAGGCCAAAACATTTTAGTGCCTAAAAGAATTGTTCAGCTGTGTTTCTTTAACAAAATCAGCCTCTGAGGCACAACCATAAAATGCTAAGCCTTTAATTAGCATGTTAAATGAATGCAATTCTCAACTATTATACATAATTACCAGGTGTCTGAGATAAGGGCCGATTATTAATTTGTTTATCTATATTAATTAGCACAGGGGTGACCTATGAAGAGTTGTGTTTATAATATTACATACGTAGACTACTAAGAGGAATTTAAAAGTATTGCTCCCTTGCTCAATACTTAATGACAGCTTACTTTACTACTAGACTTCTGAATTCACTGTTTTGTTCTTACATTCAGAGGAAGACGCCCAGTTTATCCTGAGTGTTAACATCCAATAAATATGTAAAAGATAAATATACTGTATTTTCCCTCCAGGTATGCTCTTTACCCTAAACAAAGCTGACACAGACACAGGCCAGTGTGAAATCTCTGAGGGAAGTCTGGTTGGGGAGAGTCGTCCCCCCAGTCAATGCTTGAATAATGCATGAAGGATCTGGAGACATCACTTAGAGATGCTGCCAATATCATCTGGGGCCCTGCCCACCCCTGTGGCTGCTGCCCTTTACCACAACCTTTAAAAGGGTGGATTCCCTTAATGCAGACGCAATTGTTTTTCAAAATACCCAAATGATAAGATAAAAATAAGCCATTTGGTTTTCACAATAAGGAGCATGGGTTTGCATTTGATGGGATGGACTGGGTAACAAGTAAAGAAAATGTTTGGGGTTTTTTGGAGGTTCTTTTACAAACTCATGATGTTGAAATACCATATTTTCCTATTTTATTTTATGTGCCTGCTGATCTATGATTGGCCAATAAGTCCCCCTCCTCTCATGACTGCAGACTTTTTTCATGTACCAGAGCACAAATAAAGATTTTAATTACAATGCATTAAAATGAAGGAGACTTTTCTGCCTTGATTAAATAGCACCAAGAAGGCTCAATAGAAGGTTCAAATGTGGGTCAAAGAAACAAAAAAAAAAAAGAATAAATAAATAGACGATTCAAAACAAAAATAAATAAATAAACACAGTGGGGTTAGACTGGACCCTTGTGTCATATTAGGTTAATGAGTAGACTATCACTACATACCATTCAATTGGATTAAAAACTACTCAGCCCCGTGAAAAAACAGTGGTAGCAGTTTGTCCTTGGTTGTTTGAACACTAAATTAAACAGAAGCACATTAGAATACAAAACATAACATTACAACAAACATTAACCTTTAATGTAAAATTTAAAAAAGCACCTAGCTTTACTTTAACACAGACCTCCCTCTCAGTCAGAGACATGCAGGTGACTGTAATCTGGAAGGGGCCATAGGTTAATAATAACAAAGGGAACTAAAAGCTGCAGTTACTGGTTGACCTGCTCTACCTCCTGAGCCACAGCCACCTGTAGGAAGAAAAAGGCCCAGGTGAGCTTTCAGCCCCTTTTTATACACTGCCCCTTGCTTGAGTCCTACAACACAACCCAAAAGCATGATAGATGCGTTGGGGTGCTAGACCCCCTGTTATCTTCCCCTCCACACATGTAAATTTAAATATTTTGTGTAAATTCTGCTGATGGAATGAGTTGCATTTAATAGCCCCAAAATCAAGGCAAGCCTAACTTTAAAGAGAGATTAAAGATGACGTCATAAGTCTAAATTAACATTTAGCACCTCTGAATGAAAAGTAAGTGTTCTGTTAAGCCAAAGCTCTTTGGGAGCTGATTCATTTTGCAAACCTGAAGGAGATTCTGCAACTCTGTGAAATACTTAAAATACAGTTTTGACTCTTGCAAAGTTACAACACTTCTCAGATCAATAGCAGTGGTAGAGGTTTGATTTTTGGGTTGTTTGTTTTGCTGTCTAATTTACTGTTTTTTGTTGCACTTTAATGGGTCGATGACTTTGAAGAAAGCCGACTTTTAAGACAACCATATTGTACTACACTGATAAATCGGACCTCAGTTAAAAGGCTATTCAAGAAATCAGCAGGAGTCCAAACTGATTCCAGTCTTTCAAGACTACATGACAGTTATCTGATGATTCACTTGTTTGCCCGTTGTGTTTTCATATACTGTGAGTGCACATATGACATTTTCTGAACTAGTGGTTACAGTGACAAACAATGGCTTCTTAAACCAAAACTGAGTATTTCTACTGAGTACTTGTTGTGTTCCTTTCCATTCTTCAGTGATGGAGAAGTTCTCACATCTAGTGTATGATTATGAAACTTTAACAGAGAAATATAACTATATAACTGCAGCAAGATAATGTAGTGGTAATGTGGCTGATCATAAATATCTGACCTCTCATTTTAATATGTCTAGTGTATGTTATATAAATAGTAATATGGGGTAAATACTGTAAAGAGAGTTGTAGTAATAAGCCTTTATACAGTATGTAGGGGAGTGATAGGCACAGCTGCACTTTGGCCTCCAGAGAAACTGAGGAAACAGGAAAGACAAACCTTTTTCTTGAAACAATGTAGAAATCTTTTGTGGCATCTAAATTTGACCTAACATTTCCCAATACAGGTTTGCACCCGGAGCAAAGCTGTGGCATCTCCTGGCTCTGTAAATACAGTATATCACTTTAGTGGTCAATGAAATCAATGTGCAGCTTTACCCAATGGCTACAGAGACCACCCTACGCCAGGAAGGTCACAGGAAGGTCCCCCTTTATAAGTCAATGTGTCTGACTCTGTGTGAGTGCTTGATGACAACTCTAACCTGCTCCACACACTCTAATCTCTGTAGTAAAGTGTAGCTATACTGCATTTTCAGGGAGGCCCGCAAAAGCCAATAGCTTATTACACTGTATTTGCAACATTGCAGCTGAATGCTAAAAAATTCCTAATGAATTTATACACACGCTCAGATCCAGTCCGCCCTATTTAGCAGTTTTTCTGTCAGTCACTGATCAGAGTTTTATACACCAGGAGATTCAGTCTGCAAGATTTAATAGCTTGTAAATAGTTATGATTCTGAATCAAAGCCACATTATTTCTAGGGGAAAAATTATTCTTAAATCCACTGACACATATGAATTGCTAATGTCTACTCAGACTCATTAGCGTTACATAACAAACTGTTGGATGAGTGCGTTAATGTGAATGTCACGTGTCTGCGCTAAAGAGTATTCGAATCTGTCTTTAGTCACATGTCAGCCAGCATTTTTCCCAACTGTCTTTGTCACCATGTAGAAAAACATCTTTAAAAGCACAGTTGAAACCATCTATATACACATTCGCAAGCCGATGGAAACTTTCCCCATTTATCTCTCCAGGAGGAGTCTGCTAGAGAGACAAACAGGGAAAGTTCAAGGTATTCTCATGTTAAAAAAACAAATCTTCACAGTGTGTTTAAGTCATCCCCAGGCTGAACAAAGTAACAGGAGAGTTTCATGCGCAGTCAAAAAAAAAAAACAATAGAACGCCTTTAAGCACAGTCCCTTCCTTTCCTTGACAGGTGCATGTTTGTTTTCTTTTAGAAGGCTGAGGCTGTTTATGGAGCTCCTTTAAAAAGAAATGAGTCCCATACTCCAGTTCTTGCCACATTACCGAATCAGATTTTCTCATTGCTGCTGTACTCAAATCGTTGATTTGCTTGTCATCATTTCAGTGGAAGATTTGCTGATAGTTTTTTTTTTTTTCGGAAGCCCAGTGGTGGTTAAGTTAAGTGTGTCCAAATTGGTCCAGCTCTGTCTTTACCAGGCAGAGAGCTTCTATGACAGCTGTTATACTTGTTGCAGGTTTCAGCAATTCCTCACGGCATGTAGCTCTTTCCAAAATCATCAACTTCAACCCACAGCCTCCACTTTACTGCTCCAAAGACCTGGAAGCAAACAGCAGAGAGCAACATGGCAGTGTTGATAAAAAACACTATCCATAGTAAGGTTAGTTTTGCAAAAAAGATACAATTAAAACCAAGTAATATCATAATTAATAACTGAAGTGCAAGCATAATATTTTCATCTCTTCATTTTGGCTGTTTGCCTGAATTTTTCTGTAAGGTTTAATTTTGCATAGTGAGAGCAAATAAATATGGCATTTGCTTTTTTAAGCAAACGAAGACATTTTGACAAGTTTTGATGTCAGAGCTGAGCGAAGCAGCATGGAAGATCTAACAGACTCACCCGTGCAGATTTGACAGTTCAGCAGTGGCAGATGATTCGGCAGAGTTGAGAGGGGCGGGGGTTCATTATCTCCTAATTACACGAGATAGAGCAGAGGCTTACTGAGCTGGAGCAGGAAAACACCTGCAGTGTGTCTCTTCAGATTCCATTGCCAAGCCTGTAAAAATGGTACTAACCAAAGGACTACAGCGCATGATAATGCCAGGCACCTTTGCAGACAAGCAAACGAGAAGCTAAAACCAGAAGAGAATGGTACGATGGTGTTGGATGTCATCAATTGTAAGTGGGAAAGTGTACGCAGCCAGTCCAGTCAGTAATTGAAAATACAGTCTGTTTCATTTTTTTTCATTTTGTTTTTCTCCCCTTGGCCAAAACATAGTTGCCCACTAAGACCCCAAACAGCCACCATAATCATGGGCATGAAGCATCTGCTTTATGGTCATGATCTTTGAGAAAATGTTAGTCACATCTGGTACAGAAATAGCCACAGGACATAATGAACCCTTAAAGCTTGACTAGATGTCATGCTGCATTGTTAACAAGGAAATGTTTGTTTCCAGACCAGCCGTGTTAAAGTAAAAAGGCAATTTTTTGTTTTCTTCTGGCAAATTTATACACCAGAGCCAGCTCCAGGCATTTGACAGTGGCTGACACTGTGACAAGGATAATATAATTTACTGAAGCTGAAAGTCCAATGCCTGACTTTACCTGAATTATTCCTGCAGCACGCTCTCTGGTCTTGGTAAGTAACAACTGTGGCAAGCTCTTCTCCTCCCTGTTACACACACTAAATCTTTGACAAAAGGAGCACGAAAGCAATCTGTGGCTGATCTGACAAAAACAGACTCATCAGTTGTCGATTGTAATAACAGTCGCAAAAATATCTTTTTTTAAAGTCAGATCTGTTTACAATAGAGACTGTATGATGACAGAATGATTCTTCATCCACAAGAAAGATTGGAGAAACTAAGTTAGCTGTACACAAAAGGTTTAAAATTCAATTGCAGTGTCTCCTGTGGCTCCTGTCACTGAATTGAGAGCAGCCCCTCCTCTGCTGCTGCTGCATAATGAGAAGAAACTGTGCCATCTAGTGGGAGGCTGGAGAACAACACAAATGATAGCAATTTCCAATAAAAAGTGAATAAGTAGCACAAGCTGTGTGCATCCAAGCTTTGCATTTATTTACCAGCCACTTTGTATAATGCAAATCTGTCTTTCCAAACAAATGATACAGATGACTGGTGTAATGAGGCAGGAAAACAGAACTTGATCTGAGCGTGTTATTGACCCGGACACAGATTTTGAAAATTGGAAATGGGTTTTATTCAGTTTAGTATTTAGTTGAACCTTTATGTCTGTGCTAAGTTAAAAGAGAAGCAGATGAATAGAGAGCATCTACATTCATCATAGAGGAATCCTTATTGGCCACCAATAATGCATTACCGTGATCCAACACTGTTGAATGACCTCCAGTTTCGCTGCTTTTCTCACAATGCCACAGGGCCCAAACAGGCTTGATTGTGTTTACAGGACCGGGTAGAGGAATAACTCCACATGTTTGTTTGTTGTTGTTTTTTTTTGTAATTGGAACAAAAACACATGAGGTATACTGCAGGGTACTGGCATCAAAACTCCTGCACTCAATAGAGGTAGAAACAATTCATTTGGTTCAATACCAGGCTAGTTCAGAGAGTGAAATTACATATCATGCCAGTGCTGCAGTGGGACATATTCTCTATTACTTAATGGAATACTGTTTGCTGAGTAGCAGGAGTACAGAAATAGGAGAGCCACAAGTAAAGCACCGAGAGATATAGAGTAGCAAGAGAAATATAATAATGCACACTTTCTTTCTGACCTTTCCTCTCTATACATATCCACAGTGGATTTCATCCCGTGAGACACTAATGGGAGACAGCAGACAGACCTGGGCCACAAAAATAGACAGCGGACCCGGCCTGGTCGGTGCATCCAATTAGCAATCATGGCAAAGCCTCAGCTCGAGGCTAATGGAAATGTAGATAAGATCCTATGGACAAATTGAAGGTACGATATAATAAGCGACTGGCAGATGGAGACCAGGAGCCTTAAGATGCTATCTGACACACGCGCTGGCCGGGGCCTGCTTCTGCTGACCAAGCATTAACAGCAGCTCTCAACCACAGAGCAAAAGGACAGTGAGATAATTATGTCATATAATAATGAATTACACTGGCACCAGTTCAGAGAATTACAGATAGCGTTCATCAGCACACCACTTGTTTGTATGGTCTATAATTTGGTTCAGTCAAATAAAGCCCCGGCAGTGGGGAATCTATTCATATATGCTCTCCTTTTTTCCTTCACAGAAGAATGAAGAATAATCAGAGAGGGGGCAGTCTCTGGGTACCAGCTCTTTTCCATTACAATGTCTAATTCAAGCCGCTTTGGCACTCAAGTGGAGACCAAACTTTCTGCCTTGTGTGTTGTGTCTCCGTACGGCATGCATATTTCATGTTAATGCCTTTCTAATTGCATCAATGAGCAGCGTATGGAGAATTGCATGTGGCTTGTAGTGGCTGGTGCGACTACAAGGCAGGAGTTAAAACATGCAGCGTCCTGCTCAGCAGAGTAGATCGCTGAGACTGGCTCCCCTTGTGTAATAAAGCTCTGGGCGGCTCAGCGGGGGGAGGGGGGTTCACTCTGCATGCAGCCATAGGTGATTTGTCAGTAAGGTTGAGAATGTGGGAATATAAGTATGGAGGCGGATCCGTCTGTGTATGTGTGTCTGTGCGTGAAGATGGTTTTCTCTGTATTTCATCACCTTAAATTATCCCTGTTTTTTTCTCTCTTTTTTTGTTGTTGTTTGTAAGCAAAGAATTGATTCTCCTTTTTTTATTGTAGTCTGATGAAGGTTTAAGCTGTGTTTACTTAGTTAGTGAGGCGTTCTTTGATTGTGGATATAGTCACCAAAAAAAAAAAAAAAAATTACCCCTGTGAGCCAATTTGTCAAACTCTGAATGACTGTCAGGATCTAAATACAGTGTTTGTTCTGTAATGATCGAGATGGCACTGCCATCTAAAACAAGCTAATGAGTCCCTAATGCTTGAATTTCACCATACAAATAGAAACTTTTCTCTTTCTTTTGTTGAGATAAACTGCAAAGTAAGTATGCCAAATCTGTGTAAATTAAGGGTTACACCTAATAGGGGTAATTAAATAATACTAATTAAGCTTCCTAAACAAACAGCTAATTACCTTAACTTTAGCTTCTGTGAGATAAAACAAAGTTGCTTCATCATGAACTGCTGAGGAGCAGTGGAGAGATAACCACTTTTTCTGGTTTGATGCCGCCTGCATATTCCATACTCAGCCTTATAATTAGAGAACATCACAGAGAAGACGCAGCTAAGGCAGATATTTACCTCAAGCAGATTTTCATTTAGCCATGTCTGAGCTGCATTCAAATCTTCTCAGAGCCTCTTTGTTGCCAAGCAACATGAACCTGAGGTACTTTATGGCATTCTAGTTATGGAGTTTTCCCTTCAGGCTTTGAGAATTCATATCTGAGATATACACTGACATTCCTGTCTTTTGACCTCAACAAAGTCAATCTTCAAAATTAGAATCTCGGTATGAAATGTACTGCTGATAACAGTGGTGCATAAACTGAGAAGGATTTCCTTTGATTCATATACGAAAGGTATATTTTTCCTTTTTCTCCTTCTAATTGGACATGTGTAGGACAAAGGAAAGAGGTTATGAAATCCACACAAGTACAAAACTATAAAACCAAGTTGAAATCCCTCAAGTGAAAAGTTAGGTTCAAGATGTCTAAAGTATAAAGACGTAAGAACAGGTTTCATTAAAGGAAAAAAAGGTGCTTTTTTCCCTCCCTCATTGCTGAAGATCCTGTTGCTTTCCATTGGCACGAGGATTGCCACTAAATGTACCCTCAAGGAATTTGGCAGAGAGCCAGGCTGACATAGGCGAGGTTAGAGAGTGTGACTGTCTGCACGCAGAACTGTGTTGAAAAGTGACAGTTTGGCCATGACCCACTCTCACTCTCATGGGGTGAGAGATGAACCAGAGTGGGCCTCTCACATAGTTGGAAGCTGTCCAGATTAATTAGAAGACATCTGAGAATACAGAGAGCTGACTCTGGCAGCCAGCTCCCCTCCCTCCCCCCCCCCCACAGTCTGACAGCGATGTCATTGCGAGTGGATATCTATCTGGGGATCTTGGGGAGTACAGAGGCTGCATGATTTATCAGGGATAATTTTGCAGCCTACCTGCTGAATTTGTAAACAACATTGATCAATCTGGCATAGCTTTTACAAATGACTGCAGTTTCTAAAAATGACAGATCATTACAATAAAGGTGGAGGGGCAGGAGGGTTGCTAATATGGATCATGGCCTGGAGATAAACTCAGACAGATTCTGAACAGCATCATTGATTTCCCATGCATCTCAAGGATCAACAGCACTTAGATGAACAACACAGAACCTTACAATGGGGAGAGACTGAAAAAAAAGTGTTGAGAAAGACATACTGGAACAAACCGCAGCCACTGGGACAAAGACAGCACATAAACCTTTTTGTGATTAAACACTGCTTCATTCCTCGTGTTTTACGGCACCAGCCCCGTGACAAGCGCCGAGCCCACTGTTGCTGCTGGATTCTCTTCTCTGCATATCAACTCCTTAATCTTTGAATGTGGCATTTTAATACTGTGTGGTGTTGAGGCGCAAACTCATAACACCGTCTGCAAAGATACAAAGGCTGATATTTTGGGTGTCTCTTTTCTGCTTGAGAGAGATCATTTGCTGAAGAAATACATTTTTCCAGGCTTTGATTCAGCATAGAGAATATGATCAGACTAGGCCACAGACATATGGAATAGAACAGAATAAAATAGAATGTAATGGACCCTTTTAAACATGGTGTGTCTTCAACCTTCAACACAGCTAAAGAGCCTGAGAAGTAGGGCAATGCAGTTTCTCTTGCATGCTGCCAAATGAAGTGTAATTGCCTGGGGAGCTGAAAATCAGACTCGGGGGTACAAACAGGAAGGCAAAGCTCATTCAGTACTCTGATCAGCAGGGATGACTGGCAGGTCATTGTTAGCATTCAGAAAACAAACAGCTCCTGCATAAAGAGCCTTGCCGCTCAACAGTGCCAACAAACAATGAGCTGGAAGTCACGAGGGACCAATGATATAACCGCGTAGGAGTAACTAAGCGATGGGCAAGAGATTTAAGAATATTTTGATAATGGAAATGTTTGGGCTTGTAATTAGAAATTGAAAATGAAGATATTAAAATTCAGTTAGTGTGGATGATCATAGAAATATAATGGCTCTGTGTTCATAGTGTTAAGACAGTGTATTTAAGATTTAGCCTGTGATCTTATAAGTAGGTCAAGGATGTAGAAGAATAATGAATTTATGATTCATCATTTTCATATTTGCATTGTTGTTTCCTGCATTCAGGTAAATGAATTTTGTTGTAAAACAAAAGCTCCTGTCCTATACCTTGAGCTCCTCCCACATCATATGCACCCAGCCCTATTCACTGTAAACCTGCATTAATTGATTCTTTGGCCACTTAATGGCAGCGTAACAAACTGTGAACTGACATTATAACATTATAACGTTGATTTGGCACACATTTGCGAAATATTGCTTATTTCATGTGGAGTCATTTTTATGGCAACCTGGTGAACGTAATTCCAAGATTCACTCTCCATTTAGCTCTGTTTCGCTCTCCAACTGCTGAGAAAAATATCTTGCTATTTAGCTGTGAAATGCTCCACTATGCTCACCAGCTACTCTCTAACTTTGCCTGTCATTTGGTGCTGGGCAGGTACAGAGGATTTATCTGAGCTTCTTGCAAACTACAACTGCCTGCTGCATCTGGAAATGAGGCTAATGAGAGCTGTGAGACTGAACCAAAACAGCAAAGTTGCAGGTTGTAAAACCAAAAAGATGAACTGAAAGACACTGAAACGCTCCATAGATTGAAGGGAATTGCAGAGTCAGGAGATAAATCTTTTGTGGGTTTGTCAATACCAACACCTCATATTACACAGTCATTTTTTTTACATTGTAAATAAAATATGATTAGTGCAGCTTGAAAAATGAGAACCCCAACAGTTGAAAAAGTAAAGTTGTCAGAAATGCTGCAAAACAATATTTTGTTTTACAGGAATATGCACAAAAAAAAACATTTGGAAGAAACATCGTAAAATGAAACAAGTTTTCCTTCAGTTACTACTATAAGTTTTTATAATGAGGTGAGAAAACGATTTATACTGCACTTAAAAAATGATTCTTTCAGCTAATACTGTTTATTTTTTCCCCTCACAAGCAGCAGGGTCCAAGGATTGTGATACTGGTCAGTCAGCTGGTCCATTGGTCAAATTGTCCATCCATCCGGCAGCCAGCAATTTAATTTAGAGTAAAATACATTAACAATCACCAGCTGGAGTGTTATTTAATTTGGTATGGCTATGCATGGTCCACACAGGGAAATTTCTAATGATTGTAGTAACCCACTGACTTTTCCTCTACCTCCACCTTCAGGCCAAACTTTCCACTTGTACACCTCTCAAAATCGAATTAAATTCAAATTTAAATTTACTGAACTTTTTCAGCCAGCGAGTGTCATCAGGTGGATGGTTGTTGTTATGGTGTGCACGGACCACTCCAGAATATTGTGCGTCTATGATACTGTATGCATTTCATATGCAAATAGACAGAAAGCTGTGTTGATGCAACCGTCTCTCCTGAGCACTGCGATTCTTGACCTGCAAGGGGAAGTGCTGCATTTGATTCACTTAGTGAGGAGGTGTGTATGCGGTGCAGCTTGGGAAGGGTGTTGAGGCAGGCTGTGTTTGAGTTCATTTAGCTTCATTAATGAGCTGAACACTGGAGAGGGGCACCGTTCTACATAAATCTTAGATGTAGCTGATGGACTACAACCCCTCAGTTGCAAAAATAAACAAAAGAATCATTTTAAAAATCATTCATACTGCTACATTCTTCCTCCAGTAAGCTGAACCTCCCTCTCTGAGTCCAGCAGCAGCTTTTTCCAGCTAGTTGCCTTCCTCCTACTCAGGCAAGCTTAGCTCTCTCTCTCTGTAGCCTTCCGTGCAGAGACAAATAGCCTCTGTAAATTACCTAAACACACACTGCCAATAATGGCAGTGTAAGCATTGCGAGAATGATTCACGGTAGGCTAAATCAATCTGAACAATACTCTTAGTGTGGCAAACTTTTCTACAGTAAGCAGTCTACTTTTGAGCAGTGCCATTTCCCTCTCAGCACTTGTCATTCATTGCTTGACTCAACATACAGTAGAGGTGGTCCTGAGATTCTGCTTAACTTCACATTTGGATTTTTTGGTTTACATAAACCTGTATACTGATTTCTGGCAGTTAATTGCCTTATGTTGCTTAAAGCCCTCCATATAAGAATTCAATTTGACACAGCAGTGCAAAGGAATGAAGTTACATCAAAGAAAGAAATGTCTATGAATACCTATACATCAAAAAAGTAATTAAAAAATAATAAAGTATAAAAGAAAATAAGATAAAATAGGAATAATAGATAGATACAATAACATAGATCTCTGTGTGTGTGTGTATGTGCAATGTGCGTGTGTATATATACAGTACATGTGCAATATATGTTGGTGGTGACAGTTTAACTGTGAGTGGTATATGGTTTTGAGTCTCACTCAGTGAAGGTAGGAGGTACTGGCTGTGGCGTTGTGGAGTCTGATGGCTGATGGCTTGAAAGAGCCCCCTAAGTGCTTTGAGGCACATGGCTGCATGAGTCTGTGGCTGTACGTGCTCCTGAGCCGCCTCAGCTTGGCATAGAGAGGATGAGAGGGGTTGTCTATGATAGCTTTCAGCTTGCCTTTCATCCTTTTCTCTGTCACTGCCTCCACACTGTCCAGTTCCACCACAGAGCTGGCCTTCCTCACCAGCTTGCCCAGTTTGTTGGCACCATGAATGCAAAGAAAATAACATTGGCCACGACAGACTGGTAGAACATCCATAGCAGCCTAGTGCACATATTGAAGGACGAGTGCCTCCTCAGAGAGAACAGCCTGCTCTGTCCTTTCCTGTGGGCCTCAGTGTTGTCTGACAAGTCCAGTTTGTTGTTGAGTTGCACCCCTAGGAACTTGTAGGTATACACCATCCCCCCCCCCCCCCTTTAAACCTTAATTATTCTTGCTTTAGTTGCAAGAAGCAGATATTGTACTTAACACAAATCAAGATGTTGACACTTTTTGCAAATATGCTCATATATACTTTACAGCATTGTATTATTATGTCTATGTGACAAATTTCTGTATTAATCAGTCCATGCTGATTAGTTGCATAAAACTGTAATCTTTAGGAGTCTGTGTTGTCACTGACAGATAAACAGGCCCGACCTCGGCAAAGGTATCAAGCTTTGAAAAAGAAAAAAAGGTATAATTTCCCCCAGTGGGCCTCATCACATTTCAGGATGTCCTCTGGAATCGTTTCAACAGGAACCTCCCTCACATTCTCATCTTCTCCAGGATAAATTGGCTGCCAGACAGCTGGTCTGGATCATTCTGGTCTAAATGAAGAGTGAGACAGAATAGACGGCCTTGTCAATTTGTTCCCAATATCCTGGCTCACAGCGCTCCCCAACCTGCCCACTTCAATCCTCTACACTATTAGGAGCATCTCAATTCATGCAGAAAGGAGTGGAGCTATTAAAGCAAAGTCATGTCAAGATGCTCAGCTTTAATTATTAGCGTATAAAAATTAAAGCCCTGATATCCTGTACCAGTGATGTCAAGAGAGAGTCATTTATTGGATGCGAGAGGGTGACTTTAATATGCAGCGAACTCTGATCCGTGGTTTACTACACAACAGTGGCTTTTTTATTACACCTGTCAGGAGACTTTCCATTTCATTCAGATAAATGCTCCTGCAGCTCCTCCAAGACCCTGTCTTCATCACTTTACTCTCCTTTTGGACACTTTATAGCAGTTTAGCAAATGGAGGCAGCACCGACGAGGTTTAGAGCAGGAGAAATGAATGCCATTCACCAACAACAACAGATAGAAATGCTGACACTGTAATTTAGAAGCTTGCGTAACCTTTGACAAAACCGTTTGGTAAGACACCTGGTCCCCCAAATTACTTTGCTGACATTAGGAAAAACAATCTGCATTTAACTTGATTTGTGTAAACTCATTTTCATGGACAAACCGCCTGTACAGAGATTAATGAGTTAATCCAAGCCATTCTCTTGTCCTCTCTGTGAATAAAGGAAGTAAATAATCAAGGATGTGGGTGTCATTATGTACTTAGGGTCTTTAGTCGTCCTGAATGCTGAGTAAAATTAGAGAACTTTATCTCAATTGTGCCTTATAAACACAAAACTGTTTGTGGAAACAAGGAAAAATGCCTCAATGAATCAGGCACAAGAAGACGATTACAGAGTGTATCAGTGGCCCACTTACAGTAGACACTTAGGGTTTGTTGATGTTTCAGATGGAGCTGGGTAATACTTCATCATAATGTGCAGTAAACGTTTCTACACTGCCTTTTTGTCTTAAGATGGACTTCTCCCACAGCACAGCATTGTCCAGGTAACTTTTACATGTGTCTGCAGAGCTCAGTTTGAAGCAGAAAGTCCAGGAACTAAAAGGGTAAGTAACAGATAAGGCAGTCTCCTATTATGTTTCCTTTTTCTGTCCACTGTGAAAATATAATTATGTAGCTAAAATGAAAATGCAGATCAGCATTTACATTTTGTTTTCATGTGTGAAAAATAAAATATAGTTATACAATTCAAAATGAATAGATTACTGTATCTGACAATGCTATGCCAATTTTCCTGCCCTCTATATATACAACCCTGCCATAATTGAAATGAAAATAAAAAACAGACTTTATGATTGTAGTTTATTATCATAATCGCACGACCCCATGATGACAAGGAAATAACAATTGAAATAGTCAATTGACATCTCATTATCATGTTTTTGTTTCACAAGAGTGCTAATCTTATTCAGCGCCATTTACATGATTAGTTTTGCATGGCTGTTAATCTCCCCTGTCAAAATACAATACAAATGAAATTCTTTGCATTTTTTTTTTTTATTTTCAAACAGACTTGTCAATCAAACTGTGTAGGCGGGGGCAAAAAGACAAGCTGCTGTTCAGTTTCTGTTCATCCCACACAAATAAGCCTGGGAAGGCTTCATGTTCATGAACTGATGCAAAAATCCAAACAAGCAGAAGGATCAGAGAGAGCAGAGAATACAAGGAAGGCAATGACAGAGAACAGTGAACAGTGTCCATTATTACACCTCCATTTAGTCTGTGTTTAGGCTTAGGCGAAATTTTATAGTCAACCCACTCACTGTCATTTTAATTTAGTCCTATGTTAGTTATATGCTTTCTCATAACTACGCATTTATATCCTCCCAAATCTACTGATATTCAGAATACCCTCAACAAATGTGTCTCTTATTGGCAACATTCAGTGCCAATGCAGAAAGTAGTGTTATGTTATATAGTGCAGTACAGTGTGGAGATTAGGGCAGTGTATGGGCATATACATTGTTTGCTTGTTCGATGATACAGCGCCTTACTCACCATGAGGAAACTGAAACTGTCTATTCATAAACGTTGCCAGCGAGCATGGTGCAGACCTGTTCAAAATCAATATTGGTTGTGATATGCTCAAAGAAAATGTTATCTGCATGTTGCCCTCCGAAAATGAATTCGCTAATGTAACAATTTAGAGCCAGGGTTGCTAGGAGACACGCTGTCAACTTTCTGTGGTACTTAACTGGAAATCAAGTGTTTACTGTTTACTTTTTTTTGTTTTTCCAACAACATGTTTTCAGTTCTGCAATGGATGATTCAGAGAAACAGCTACTGTAGTTTCCACAAAACTTTGCTCAATAACTCTCACCACTGGAGAGAGCTACAGTGTGCAGGACATGACAGATTTCAGCTTTACACTGAGAGGGAAAAAAATAGTATTTCAGTGCATCCATCCAGGGATCATTACTCATTAAAATCCACCTGTACTCTGATGACCTTTTATTTTAAAGGGTTATATCAACCAAAAAAATTTTTAAATCTCTCCCACTGCTATCAAGCCATGCAAATATTTTTGGCCAGATTTTAAGACGTCTTTCTACAAAATCTGAAAGCAATGGAGGTTAAAAAATGATTTGTCGTGCATTGAAAACATACATCTCATTGTTAAAAGTAGGTTAATAGTAATTCACAGAGCTCAGGAGAAACCTTTGTATGCTGTGCCTCAGCTAAGCAGCTAGTTAGCATGCAAAGTGACACTGATGAGCAGTGTACTTTTCCCCGGTGATTGTTTGTTTGGTGGCTCGTTCAACAGGTGCAGGACAAGATGTGTGTTAGTGGGAAAGCTAATGTGTCATTCAGAGTCTGTGGCTCTTGTGTTGTGTAGCAGGCTGCTGTCTGGCTCAGTGTGATCATCTACTCTGCCTATGATAGAATGCCACGTTATTTCTTTATGGAAGATTTAACTGGCCGTATGAAAACTGGGGGAGCCATCGTGAAGCCTATATAGAAATATAGAATATAGAAAATGAATTTCTCGGTTTCTTTTTTTTCCCTGAACACAGGGAATGAGATTTACTGAGCAAATACAGACGGGTGACAAATTAAAGGAAAAACTGACATAAAGTGTCTTAGTAAGGTGTTGGGCCACCACGTGCTGCCAGAACAGCTTCAATGCGCCTTGACATTGATTCTACAAGTCTCTGAACTCTACTGGAGGGATGAACACCGTTCCAAAAGATATTCCCTCATTTGGTGTTTTGATGACGGTGGTGGAGAAACTGTCTAACACATCAGTCCAAAATCTCCCATAGGTGTTCAATTGGGTTGAGATCTGGTCACTGCGAAGGCCATAACATATGATTCACATCATTTTCATACTCATCAAACCATTCAGTGACCCCTCGTGCCCTATGGATGGGGGCATTGTCATCCTGGAAGAGACCACTCCCATCAGGATGGAAATGTTTCATCATAGGATAAAGGTGATCACTCAGAACAACTTTGTATTGATTTGCAGTTTCCCTTCCCCTAAAGGGACATGTGGACCCAAACCATGCCAGCAAAATGCCCCCCACAGCATAACAGAGCCTCTGGATCCCCCCACTGTAGGGGTCAAGCATTCAGACCTGTACCAGTTTCTCCTTTAATATGTCACCCGTCTGTATGTATGCTATTTAAGCCAAAAGATGCAATGTAATTTCAGTTGGACTTTACTTTCACTCTGCTGCTCACTCTGACCCCTTCCCAAATCTGTGTGACGTGTATTGTAATCAAATTAATCTGAGAACACAACCTCCTCTCTCTCACTCACTCACTCACTTATGCCAACAATTTTCAAAATTATATGGTAGTCAGGCTGACACACTCTTTATTGGTAGGTTACCCAGCAGGCCAATATCCTGAAAATATGACCCACACGTGTTTTTTTTTCTCCTGTTTTCTTTGCCCAGGAGAATAGCAAACAATGGCAGCCTTACAAACCAATCACTTCACAAAACTCTTAAACCCTCATTTATTTCCAACTAATACTTGAAAACCATTATCCCCTTTAAATATGATTAGAAATGATTAGACTCAATGGATAACGATGCCACAGCAATGGACTATTTTCTGAGTGTGGAATATTTAATCTGTTGCTTTTTAGTGAACAATCACTGAAGGGGGTAATCTGATATAATGAATGACAGCCAGCCACTTTAACTGTGTTTATAAGGTGAAATAAGTGACTGTGGATCTGTAATCTCTGTGAGAATCCATCTGTGTAATGACACAGATTTTTCCACTAGATGGCCCTTGCACCCAACTGTGCTGCTTCTTCAGGAGTCATTTTTCATTAGTACCTAATCTGATTGCCATTTAATTCTTGCTCCAGAAAAGGCAAACAACTAACAATAAAAAGTAACTGAACATAACCCAGAGTTAATTTTAAAAGCAGATGGTGGTCTAATGCAAAAGTCATTACAGGCCCAATCTTTACTGATGTACACAAAAACAATTTATATTTATTTATTCTGTAGTATTATTTCGTGTATTAAAAGGCCTGTAAATTATTTTAGAGATTCAATAGCTTGCAAGGTGCTTTGAATTTTTGACTGTACCTTTAAAGCTCCCTAGGTTTTACTCATATTAGGCATAAAAGTATAGCAGGCATTGATTTTATGTAGAATTATTTTCAAGTATTGTTGTTTGTTTTTGCTTGTCAACCTGCGTCATACATGTTTTAAATATCCAAAACCCAAAAATAGTGTTCCTCATTGAAAAACAACAGCACATTATGCAGGGTACAATATGTTCCTACCATTTGAGGAAGTGGTTTGCTCACCAGACTGTGTCACACGCAATCCTCGTTTAACGCCTGATACTGAAATCATTTCACTAAGCAACTTGCAATCATCTGCTCATGAGCAAAATAGCAAACTGCAATCGCCTGCTGCCCAAATGAACAATGGGGTGTGCAGTGGCTGACAAATTCAGTGCATGAAACCGAAGAAAGTCTCTTTGTAGGATGGGAGATGTCAGTCACTATCTTGTGTTGGACATAAATTGCTCTCTACGCAATGATGGATTTCCCTCCCAAGGCCTCTCATAAACATCTCAGAACTGAACGGCTTTTTTTTTTCTCTTCACAAGTCAGCCTGTGGGCTCTAACTCACAATATTACAAGGTTTCTTTTGTTTCTTCTGGCAGCATGGTACCCTGGGATCCATCCACACTGGCCCAAATGGGGATACTGGGTGTCAGAGGACTGCTCAGCCTTGACGTGGCTTCAAGGCACAAGCTGAGCTGTACTGGTAGAGCTGGTAGCGACCATTCCTCTTGGTGATTTATGGGCTGAAGACGATGATAAAATAACGTGGAGGCCCGGATATTCTTCCAAAGGAAACAGTAGAAAGCTCAGTGAGTGAGGGAGGGGGGATAGTTAGGTCACGGTGTTTTGTCCAAAGCCAAAAAGTCATTGACTGGAGGGCAGGGCGTGAATGGGAGTGTGTGCAGGTGGTGCATGTGGGCTGTCCTGTCTTCATCCAGGCTGGGTCAGTTTACCTCTCTGTCCCCACACACTGACCTTTTAATATGGGCTATACCTCCTCTCCTTTCACCCTGGATTTTATGGCCCCATGTAAATCTCTCTCCGGTAACACAAGCTTGTCAGCCCTCCTCTAACTCCTTTCTTTTCAACACATTTATCCTCATGGAGAATTCAAAGAGGGACTGTGGCAGGGGAGGTGGTATGTGGGTCTACTTGACTTGAAATAGATTGAAAAAGGCAGAGGGATGATCAAAAAGGAGAAAGTCCAGAGCGAAACCTTAGACATGGGAACGGCTGGACACTCGAGTGGGCAAGAAAGCCCTTCTCAGATGAAAGGCAGTCTTCCATCAATAAGTCATTAAAGCAGACATGTAGACCCAGAAACAAGAACGCTGACAATCACGGTCATCTCCGCTCCAAGTGTAAGCTCGCATGAAGGCGGGGAGGGGGGCTTAGGAGAGATTGCAAGGTGAGACTAAAGCTTGGCCTGAAATTAATGAAAGATTATATGAAAACTGAGAATGAGTCAAATGAGGAAGTGATGAGCACCATCTGGTGGATTTTGCTTTTATGGCCTTAACTGCCCATTTATTAATTCTGCATGTTATGAGAAAAAACCTACAAGCTCCAAGGGCTTTCTATTTGTAATCAGGCTCTATTGCAACAGACACAGTGGAAAGTCAGTGCAAGGAGGTCACTAACTGCTCAGACGGGATTCCCTTTTACAACATGATGTTCAGCAATAAAATACCACCCAGAGCAGTCTGTCAGCTTTACGTCTTCAGGGCTGTTGGTGCTCTATTTATAGAAAGAGAGAAATACAAGGATGAATAAAAGCAAACAAAAACACTCAACTTATGACAGATAGTTTTCACCAGCTGGTGAAGGCAGATGTTGTTTTTTGATGTGTGTGCATCTGTGTGACCCTGTGAAGGAAAAGTGAGGCAGCAACCTTTAAAGGACTATAATTTTATCACTGGTTGTCCGAACAAGCATCTCTGACCCTGATCTGTCTTAGTTAACCAATAAGAGATATAATAGTCTGACAGGGGTCAGACCGGCACTTATTCATGTTGCTAATGTCACATTTTGAAACCAGGAAGCTTCTGGAGAGGAGCATATAACAAAATTTACTAGGCAGTAAATTCAGCTGCTTTAGGGGGTATAGTGACAGCGCAATGTTGGGTTTTATGCCATAAAATCTGTGTGCAGGGAGAGTAAAACCGTAGCAAAGGCACAGCCGTTGATACCATGCAAACATATTTCATGATGTTTCACACCTGATATGATTGCATTTTCCCAGCTATTTCAGTAATAATGTGTGATATCAAACTTGGGACGCCTTAATAATTTAAATAGTGTTGTAGCTGCTGAGTGTTGTTCATTTCACCTTTCCAAATTGCTTTGTATTTCTCAGTGTGACTGCCGTGAGGTGTTGGTGCATCACTTCGAAATTACAAATAACTGCTCTCAATAGGCCCGTGCACCGAATCCTAATCATCTGATAGACTTCAGCTCTAAGCCAAGTAACGATTTGGAATAGCTTTGTTGTACTGATTGTGCAGAAGACTCAGGACAAAACAAAGTCATTGTACAAATGTCACTCCATTTCAGCCATTAGTTGTGGGTCATTTTAACTACTTACTATCAGGCCTTTCATGGCTCTGTGCTTGTTAGGGCTTTAATGACTTGAGATTCCCTGAACAAACACAGAGTCAGGGAAGAGGTCACACAGCTCTCCTTTCACTCTCTCACTGTGAGGTCAGTTTTGTTTGTTTGTTTGAAGGGTTCTTACCAATTTGACACAGAAACACATCGTCCTAATTCTGGATTAGTGGCCTCCATTAACCCAAAGAGTCCAAAATGTAATCCTATTTGCCTCAAAATCTTTGAAGGTTTCTCATATTAATTACATTTTTAGGGAAAAGTGAAACAATGAGTAATGAGTAGCAAGATATAATTTGGTCAGTTGTAATGTATTTGGGCATCATGATGATTACCTGTGGGTAATCAGATGAAGCTTAGATTTAACTAACCCTTAATTCACTGACCTTTCACCTGTGCTTTAAAGGATGACTTCACAATTTTTGTCTTAAAACAAACATTGAAAGAGGTTTTTGTTCACTGTAATCATTCTACCCACTAATACTGGCCATTAAAAGATCCTTTCTAAACACGTTTAGAATGTAATTGTTGGGGCACGTCATCAATCAGTGTAATTGTTGGGGACATCAATTACATTGTAAGCGCAGTGGGGTATTTAAAAAGTATTTCAACTTTTAAATTAAGAAAAATATTTAAAAGTTTATCTGAAGTTAAGATGAGGCTTCAGCAGTCTCAGTTGGTCAAATCAAGTGGATATCTTCCAAACTTACAGTCTTTTTAGTATAAAATTGCCTCTTTTGTTTCCCCGTTTGAGCCTCAGTGGAAAGATGGCAACAAAAGGAGGGAATTTGGCAATAGAAAAGACTTTGAAAGATATCCACTTGATTTGACTAATTTGTACGACTGAAGCTTCATATTAGCTCAAAATAAACTTTTAAATACATTTGCTGTTGTTTTGTCCCCCATCACTTACATTGTAAATGCATTACTGTATAAGGGATCTCTTTGTGGCCAGTAACAGGAGGAATGATTACAGCAAGAAAAACTCAAATCTCAATTCATTTCATTTCAATTATCATTAGTATATTGTGTACTTTGTTGTGTCAACCAAGTGTTTATGTGTTTATAAAACCATTTGCTTTTTGTCATCTACTGTTAGTCCTCTGAAATGACAGAGGATCCAAAAGATCTCAACCCCCAAAGGCAACTCTTCATAAATGCTCTTATAAAAACAAAAGTTAAAAGAAGTAAGTTAAAGTTAAAAAAATAAAATTAAAAAAAGCAGCCTGTGTTGTGGTGTGGGCGTGATCTCATCTGATAGTTGTGTGATCTGTTTTGAAGAATTCCTACTGGCACATCTGGCACATTCTGTTCTTCACACTGTTTGTGGTTATGATTGTTGTAATTACTGTGTGTACTGTGTGTGCGTGTGTGCGCGTGTGCATGCGTGTGTGTGTGCGTGTGTGTGTGTGATGATTGTTTTATGTGACCAAACTATTTGTTAATCATGTCAGGTCTCTTTTGCAAAAGAGATCTTAATCTGAATATGTAAAACTGAACTAAACAAGAAGTACACTCAGAGAACAGCAGATGCCGCATGGTTGAAATGAGGTAAACCTGCTGCCTCAGGTGGCCAGTCGAGGAGTCTGCTGTCTTGTCATTTTAATGATGATGGCAAACTCTCTAAAAATTGAAAATGCTATGTGTGGACAGAAAACAGTCATTATGGATACATATAGCACTTTCATTTGCATTGGTGTGGATGTGGACTGAGTGTGTTAAGTGATGCATCATGAATGACTGGCAGTAGGACAGCGCTGTAGCTGGTCTTTTCCTGCCTAGTGAGCAGCTAATGGTGCAGAGAGTGGGGGAGACAAACACTGTGGCCCTGCTATGATGCCAGATGTGCTGTCAACTCTGTATTGTCGGCAACAACAAAGCCTACTCACCAGGCTCGGCGCTCGTATTCACATTCAGAATGAGATACACTGCCATAAACGTTTTTGCTGCTTGTGTCTGCCCGCCTTCTCTGAGTGCTACAAACAATCATTTATTCTTATATTCAACATTTAAGGCTTATTTTTCTCAAAACAAGAAAAAGAAATTTATTAGAAATTAATATCTCAGATTTAATAGAAGTATATGGATCTGTCAGCCCCTATATTCTCTTCATAATTAACATGTTACTTTTTTGACTGATTATGTCGCTGCTTATTTTAAGAATCAACCCCTTCTGAACAAAACCCTCTTTAGACCCTAACTCCCTGGATAATTTCAGACCAATTTCCAAACTGCCCTTTCTTTCTAAGGTTCTAGTAAAAGTTGTTGCTGAACTTGCTGCTTTTTAAAACAGAAACAGACTCTTTGAGATATTTCAGTTGGGATTTAGGGAAAAACAGTACTGAGACTGCACTCCTTTAAGTGATGAATGATCTGCTGGTTGCTGCTGATGCTGGAAAATCTTCAGTTTTAGTTCTGTTAGATCTTAGTGCTGTATTCAACACTGTTGATCATTTTATATTGGAATGTCTCAAACACTGGGTTGGCATCTGTGGTTCAGTTTTAAAGTGGTTTTATTCTCACAAGATAGATCTTTTAGTGTAGCCATTGGCAAGTCATGGTCATCCTCTGTGAAGATGACCTGCGGGGTACCTCAGGGGTCTGTCCTTGGACCATTCTTGTTCTCTCTCTACAGGTTACACAAGGGGCATTTCATCATAGGAATAATGTGAGCACCCATTCCTATGCAGATGACATTCTATTGTACCTCTCTTTTAACCCCAATGATTTTTACCACCTCAGCTTGAACAAGCAGGTTAACACAGTTGTCCAGTCTTGTTTGTTGCAGCTCAGGAGACTCTCCAAGATCAGTTCAATTTTATCCAATAGAAATCTAGAGACTGTCATGGGTGCTTTTACTTACTCTTGTTTGTAACTCTCTCTACACGTCTGAGCCAACAGAGTCTACATAAATTACAGCTTGTCCAAAATGCAGCAGCCAGACTCTTTACCAAAACCAAAAAAGGAGAGCACATTACTCATATTTTAGCTTCTCTTCATTGGCTCCCAATAAATTTTAGAATTGATTTTAAGATATTATTGATAACTTTTAAGGCCATATTGTTTTTACCATTGTTTGTCTACCATTTTTATTTTGTCTTGTAAAACACTTAGTGGCAGAATATGGCAGATTGGTGCATCAGTATCGTGAAAATGACATTTTATTCAAGAAATGTCTCGAAGAAGTTGATTTGTTTTGAAAACAGGTGAAATGATCAGATCTTTTTTACTTTTTTTTAAGAAGAACATAGATCTTAGGTCTCAATAATTGGCCAAATTTCTTGTTATAGATGGAGATAACCACACATACATAATGTAAATAAACTGAGACAGACACATAAACATACACACATTCAAACATGAAGAAACCCTATATGCTCAGACACGACACATGGAAGGACACACACACAGATACAGACACACAAAGAAACATAAATACTGACACACACACCTCCCCCATCACTGAGGGAGGGGTGGCCATCTGCCTTCAGCAGCAGCAACACAATGACCAGATCAGAGGAATCCACAAATGAGGAAGACTTTTCTGCTGTTAAAAATTCATTCCTTGCCTCTTGTTGTCAAACAACCCACAGCCTCTACAGTCACATTACAGCTGTGGTAGCAAACCAGGGTTCGTCTGAGGCTGCTCTGTTTGTTTCCAAAGCACCAACTGCTGTAGTGCCGATGACTTCATCACCTGTGGTTTTTTAAGAAACACATCACAAAGGTCATCTTTACCCTTGCAAAAACATTCAACTGTTCATTGCATAAGAACTTGTGACAAAACACTTTGTAACTGTGCTGACAAGAAAGAGCTGGTGTTTTGTCAGAGTCTGATGCCACTATGGTAGCGTGAAGAGACAAAAACAAGCCTCTCTGTAACAGTCAATAGTTCATCTTTTAAAACCTATCTGAGATGAGGGAAGTGTGACTTGCAGGCGATGGCTGCTATAGTGTCTCGTGATCTGTGTCAGAGTGGGGGTGGAGGTGTGGGAGGTTATTAATCTCACTGTGGACATCTGTGACATCTATCAGGAGGGCTGTCAGTCATCAGAGAGGGGAAGTGAGGGCAGAGTGGAGTGGTTTTATGTGAGTACGTGTGATGAAGCAGGCAGACAACAACAGCAAGACAAACAGGTTCACAAAAAGTTCACCCTGTCTCTCCAGCAGTTCAACATAACATAACATAACTTGTTTTTCTTTCTCTCTGTCCTTTTTCTGTTTATGTCTCTCTCCCTACAGCCCTCCATCTCTGCCCTCCAGTCTCCATACTCAACACTGTATGTGTGTATGAGAGAGTTGCACTTGCACATGAGGAGTTAACAAGATTTTTTTTTTTTTTAAACTTAAAAAAGGTAACAGTAAAAGAGGTAAGCGGTGTATCTGCAGCTATCATTCAATTATCAAGGCAGAGGTAAACGGGCTTGTTTGGGCCAAATATCGTAGATGGTGCCAACAAAATGTAGTACTGGGCTGTTGCTTCACATTCTTTGGAGACGCAGCCAAGCCGCCAGCTACACATGCATATATTTGCAAAAAAATATTTGTCCAGACATTTGCCTGAGATTATTTGATTGTATGAAAAGGAAAATACCAGTGAAAAGCAATGCAGACACTATGGCAAAGATTCACAAACACAGATTAAATGATTCTCATCTTTGCTGTGCTCAAGTTTGGGTTAGGGATGTTTTGAGAGCTTAGAATAAAATCAGATTCCATTTTTAAAGGACAGAATAGAGAGACAGCTTGGAGATGGATCGGAGCACTTGTTGAAGATATGCTTTATATAACCAATTGTAAAATGGATTCTTTTAAAAATTTGATTTATGACATCTTGCTGCCTCTGTGTGACAAAGCCAGTACGCTATCATTATCTATGTAGGAGAAATAGAAAAGCCCTGCAGATGATTTAGAAACTTGATGATAGAAGAAACGATCTTTCTCAGCCTATTATGATGGCAGCCAGCCTCTGGGCATTCAAAAAACGGTAAATCTAATGAATCATGGGGGATGAGAAAAGGAGAACCTAAAAAGTAGCTGTGCCTGATGTCGGGAAGGGAAAAAGGGAAAATTCAGTGGGCGTTGCATGAGTCACCATTACCGGAGCCCTGTCAGAGTCTACAGACGATGTTAGGTGAGTAAGACTAATAAAAGTCTGAACAACAGAAAGTTGAGTGGGTTCAGGTTACAGGTGCAGGACAAGGTCTGTAGCTATATGTTTACCTTGACAGTTCATTCCAGCACTGCCTGTGGTTACATGCATGGAGTAAGATCTTGTTCAAGCTGAACCGCTTACATAATAAAGTGTGATTAAGTTTCCATGTTAACATGCATAAAACCAGTTAATATCCCTTTCAGCCACCTCAGACATAACAAAGAAACCGGCACCAGTTCTCTGTTAATAATAATTAATCACCAAATCAACCAGGACTGTATTCTCAAAGGAATAGTTCAACATTTTGGGAAATGCGCTCATTTGCTTTCTGCTGGGAGTCAAATGAAAAGATTAATCACTCTCAGGTCTGTGCGTCAACTATGGAGCTGGAAACATCAGACCATTAGCCTAGCTTAACATAAAGACAGCTACAAGGGTTAAAAAAAAATCTGCCTACATCATGTTTGTTTGATTCACATGTCACATCATGTTTGTTTGATCCACACAAAAACCAAAGAGCAATGTATGTTTTGTAACTCTATCTTGACCACGTGCAATGACTTCCTGGAGTTGCCTGGCAAGATATCTGTTTCCCACTGCTTCCAGTCCTTATGCCAAGCTAAGATAAGCTCACCATCTCCCAGCTGTAGCCTCATATTGAGCATACAGACATGAGAGTGGTATCACTCAGTCACTCTCATGTCTCATCTAATCTAAAGCGTATTTCCCAAAATGTCTAACTATCTCTTTTAGAACTAAGTGTCTATATAGGGGGAGACTGGGGATGGTTGTAACAAAGAGATGGTTGTAACGGCATTACTTTCACCAAGAAGGGATGGCCTAAGAATCATGTGATCAATTTCATGTATGACCACTTCCTTCCTGACCTTGCATGTTAAATTGTATAGCTGTGTGAAGAAGTATGCAGATTTTACAGCCTAAATGCTGATTTTCAGGTAAGAAAGTAATTCTTTGGACCAAGTCTATATTTTGATTAGTACTGATACTGATTAAGTTAGAATAATGTAACTTGTATTAGATTAAAGTGTAGTCTCTCAGGTAAAATGTAAGGGAATTTCATCTATGCTAATTTCAAACTACCATGCTGCTACAGCTAGCTAAACAATGGCTGACAGGGGTGGGGATGGCTGTAACATCTTTTTAGTGTTACAACTAACCCCGTAGTGACAATTAAACACATCTTTCTATCCTACTCCTTTTTTCAGCATGACAAGACAGTGGGTGAGAAAAACTGACAGTCCATCAACAAAAGAATACTCTATTAACCATGTGACACTGAGCAGACAGTCTACTGACTGAAAAATGTGCAAGTCATTTTGTGACGAATGTTTCCTGAGTGAGGCGTCATGATAAGAGCTGGCCAAATTCAGAAATGTCAAGGGAAGAAGATTCAGGGATTCCTTTAGCCAAGAAAACATAAAAACCCCTCTTTTATGATAAGTAAAGGAGATATCAGCTCCTCCAAATACCTTTCCCCAGCAACAGACAACCCCATAAAGCAGGTGTTTCTGACCAACTGGCTTGCATTTACCCTGTCAATCTTTGGATTTTTGACGATAATGTATTTTGTTTGTGGTACTTGTGTGTAAAAGTTTGAAAGATCCTTAAAATTGATTAAGATTAAACAGAAAACTTAACTCTGTTGTGTTTAGCTTCATTGCTTTTTTGTGTGTGTGATTTTAATGTTTAAGTTCACTAGGAAAAAACTAGTGTTTTGTTTCTTGGGCTATATTAACTTTAATATATGTGTGAAAGATATAGCTCCTGAGACGGTATCTTTATGTAACAGATATATGATTATATGCGTTGATATTTTGTTGGAAAAAGATTAATATTTAAAAAAAACATTTGATCAATCTCACATGATCTAGTATCTCACAGTAGTCTTCACTGAGGACATGGAAATGTGGTTAGCAGAGGAAACAGGAACTACTTTTTTGTTGATACAGATCAAATGTTTCAGAGTCGGGTGTGACTGCAGTTCCATATATCGTTTTTCCAGAAGCTACAAATAACAAAATTAGACCCACCGTCACATGAGGGGCATATTACACTATAAGGTACATCATCATCGCTAATGTTCAAACTAAGAGGTTACTTCTCACAACACTCTCTAGACATTTATTTCACAGTTTGCTTAAGATGCTCAGGATATTCAAAACAGCATCCTGTCTCAACATCTGCTAATATATGTATATCAAAGTCTCCTAATTTTGTCAGATAACATATAAAACGAGATGGAAAGCTCCTGAGGGGGACAGGGGCCCTCTTTAATTCAATTACTATGTGCACACAAACACACACACACACATATCGGTCCAAGACATAAGCAGCTAGTGGTTACCACAGAAAGTAGTTCTTACAGATCCAAAGCTGCCCCGAAGGCAAGAGGCCCATGATGGATCAGACATTGATTTGATTTGAAGTGAGTGTGAAAGCTGCTGTCTGTGCCCTCTGCCAGAGAGGTGAACCATGATTGAGCAATGGCTGTCTGGAGGGTTCACTCAGAGAACTGTAAGTGGACAGGCTGGACCTGCTGCTAACAATCACCTTTTGTACAAATCGGCTGGAAATGAATTGTCGATTCACAGAGTGTGTGTGTGTGGGGGGCGGGGTTGGGGGTGGGGGGGGGCAAGTCCCAGCTGCCAGCTTTTCCACCAGACCATCTTTGAGTTGTTGCTTCTTAGACACACACATACAAAAGTATATGTATACTGAAAACTGCAAACTACTCTTTTTGCATGGCAGTCATTAAATATACCATATTTTTAGAATTGGTTCACATTAGGGAAGAGTGTCCGAGTAGTGATACCTGAGATTCTCTTGTTTATTCATAATAAAACTCTGGTGTTGGCTGGGTTACTTATCTGAAATCTTATCCACCTACACAGAGTGATACATCACAACTTCAGAGAGAAATACACGTTTCTTCTCAACAGCAGCGAACAGTTGAAAAGAACTGTACCCATCACAGTTAGAGCTGTTGCCTCTCTTGTCTTTTATGCGATAAAGCATCACAGACAAACTGAGCTGATAGCATGTTGCATGCAGTGGTGGAAGAAGTATAAGTAACAGTACCACATTGTAGAAATACTGGATCGTTACTATTGACATGTTACTTTGTAAGCAACACTTTAATGCATCTTATTTTATGAGAGGTTCAAATGTTTTGTACGTAAAATCTTAGCTGTGAAAAATAATTGGTAACTAAAGCTGTTAAGTAAATGTAAAAGTGTAAAAAATAGACCATATTTTCCTCTGAGTTGTAGTGAAGTAGAAATATCATAAAATGTAAATACTCAGGTACTTCAAAATTGTACTTAAGTTCAGTAGTTGAGTAAATGTACTTAGTTTAATACATTCCACAATAGTTTACTAATGCATGTAACAATACCAGATCTTACTGTTTCATTTACTGACTGTTTAGAAACTTGGTTATGTGTCTTGTTTTTTATATTTGTATCGGTTTCTTGATACTCTCAGTTTCCACAACAGTGATTCAACCTACAACTACCTCATGAAGGCAATTACGTTTTTTTTGTTTGAAGTACATCAGAAAAACCCCTGTGATGCACAGGAAGTGACATGCTTTGCACCTGTAATTTATCAGAGATAAGCAGTAAAGAGAAGTTTGATTGCAACCGAGACTGAGCAACCAAATAACAGAAACCAGAACTTCATCAGAAGAAACTCTAACACAACAAAAAACACAACAAAGAGCACTGTGACAAAGTCACAGCAAGTAAATATTTCAAGGAGTGCAATAAACACTTCAAAATACACAACTTTATCTAGGTACAAGACAAAAGTAAACAGTGAATGACAGCAGACTATGGAGCCAACTGAAACACACACACACTGCCCTTGCTGTCATTCAGATGTTATTGATGATAACCCAGAAGCTTTGTTGACACTCCTGATAATGACACCTTCTGCCAGTTGCCTTGGGGCTTTCCTCTCTGGCCACTGCAGCTCAAAGCAAATATCCAAGTGTCTTGCTGCTTGACATATAATAATCAGTCTAAACAATAAGAGTTCATACTGGCTCGCGCCCACCTGAGGCCTAAAAAACCTCCGTCTGTCTCCAGAAACGCTTTATCACATCATGCTCTTCAAACTCACAGTGTTGATAAGTCATAAACACTTGCTGCTAATAATTTATTAATGGATATTTCTCACCGCCTCACTGTTTGTCAGAGGAGAGTGTGTTTTGTCCAAGTCATCTTGCTGAGGCCGAGTGGAGTCTGCATTATAATTTCCAGAAGCATAATGAGAACAAACAACACAGAGTTTTCCCCTGGGGTGTACTACAAAGCAAGATTAGTAGGTTAGCCAGCTATGTTTGAGTTTAACTCAGGTTTTCCAGTATCACGAAGCTGGCTCACTTTTAACTGGGATAAATCACCATGACAACTTATGTTGAACAGTTAACCTGCTCTGGAGCAGGTTACTCAGAATAACATGAGACAACGGTGTGATGATAACAGGAAATAAAAAAGAAATTAGAAAAATAATCCACACACTGTTAATTGGCTCCCATGATTATAAATGCGACATCTGGGTCAGATCGACCTCATCAGTCATTAACTACTTTTCCACTCTTTGCTTCGGTAGCAGAAACAAACTTTTACGTTTTTTTATGTGATATATTCAGAATGGTTTCTTCATCATCCAACTAAATAGCAAAAAAATCACTTTATACTTAAGTCATATATAATAATTATATAATAATTCCTACATGTATTTACTTTTAATATGTGGAAATTATTTCTAGTGTTTCTACATCTTCTTATTCTGCTGTATGATTACAGGCTATCAGTTACATTTCACTTTGTTGAATATGACTTGTTGCTGTCGATAAAACAAGAAGTTTTCTGCAGGTCCTTGGTATCACCGTTTCATCTCATATCATATCAAGTACTTCATTCATGGTTTTGTTGATGGCGCTCGTGATTAACAACCCCGCCTCTTTCACATGAGTTGACAGAGTTAGTTGGTAACCAGCTTTGTGATACAGGTTATACAGGACGGTCAGTGTTAGGCTCAGTGAAGCCAGCTCACCTAAAGAGAGCCAGACTAAGGTGAACTTGCTTCGTAGTATACCCCTCAGCAGAAATCCCACTCAAAAGAAACACAACAAACAACACCTGTCATATCCTGATAAATCATGTGAGAACACAGTGCTATTTGTATGCTGACAAAGTGACTAGCGCCTGTTCTATATCCTGTCAGAAACAACTCTAAAGCATGGGCCTCCTAAATAATCAAAAAGCTAGAAGACCAGATGTTGGTCTAGGCACAGCAAATCCAGATATATCATTTACTCCACATCTTTGTTTACACAAAAACACAATAATCCTCACAGATTTGGGGCAGTGGGGGATAGGAAAAGCAACACTCTGTATCAGTGGAGGGATCTACAGTCTCTGCAATCTTTAGAAAAGAAAAGAATTCAATTGTGCTGAGAAAATAAACCCAAAGGCAGCCGAGTACAAAGGGCCGCGGGTCCCAAGCGAGCGCCTTTAGGATTCAACCGAAGAGTTGGCTCGAGGAGGAAACTTTATCATAGGGTTGAGGGAGCACAGAGGGTTAGTTTGTTTAGCTATAAATCCTGGTATTTTTAATACACAAGGGGAACTCCCTACAAACATGAGTCGTAACAATCCAAGACTCCTTTCAATGGCATTATGGTGTTCTTCTCTCTGAAATAGTACCAACAAGTCCTCCAAATTAAACGACCACATAGGTTGTTTGACCATGCGCTCCAGAACGACACATAGGAGCGTTTTCTAATCAGGCGCTTCTATCAGCAGTAATCGGCAGGACGACATCATTTGTCAAATCACTGTTAAAAATGATGTTTTATGACGTGGTTATGGTCTGGTTAGGTTTAGGCACAAAAAACACTTGGTTAGGGTTAGGGAAATATTATAGTTTGGGTTAAATTGATCACTTGAAACATGGTATGGGTTAAAGTTACTACTTCCTTAAAGTTAGGCAACCTTCATCGTCATGGCAACAGTAAACACCACAACAATCAGAATCCAGTAAGTCCACTTTTTACAAGTTAGGATCTAACCAGCCACCCAACCCGCCACCTCCGAATATGGAAATTTGTCACCTTTATAGACGTCATCTGAACTGCGGCACTTCTCCGGGGTCATAATTACTACAGCTGCTAGATGGCGTCCGTCACTCAATGGTAACTATAGGTCGTTTTTAGCGACTGACATTATGACCTATAGGGTTGTTTTTCTTGGGAGGACAGGCAAGAAAGACAAACACTTTTCTTTGTTTCCACATTCCTGGTATTAACTGAAAACATCATCGGTACCAGAGAACACACTCAGCAAAACAAAACATGTACCTGAGGTAAAACAGAAAGTTGGTATGTGATTTGGTTGCTTCACAACAGGCTCCCGTTTGATGAGTAGACTATGATTAAGAGGTTTTTTGTGCAATGAGCTTCTGACTCACCAAGAGCACAAACACAACATTTTTGTGCTACTAGACAGTGATGGCTTTTATTATCCACTGCCCTTTCCTGGAGACTGTAGGAAAAAGAAAATAAAACTATTTGTTTTCTGTTAGCTTCAGGCAGTCAATGCAGACGGTGTCATCTTTCAGACATGGAGGCACCGCAGGGGCAGTAAAACGTGTCTTTGGCCTGGACTGATAGATACTCCTCCACTGGTGCTTTGTTCAGGTCTGGCGCTGGACACATGTCCCCTCGCTCCAGACCAGAGCCTTACATCACTCATCACAGGAAGCTCTGTCCATCGACAAGGATGCTCATATACACAAATCCAGCTCGTCAGTTTTCCATCACAGTGTTTAAATAATAAATGAAGCCCGTCTTCTTCTGCTGAGTGGTGCTATAAATCAGCACTAAAAGGAAAGTGGTTTTACGCACAGAGGGTCTCTGGAAAGCAGAGGTTAAAATGTTAGGTTTACTTAAATAATCTGACACTAAGAGGTAATGCTTAAATGTTTCCATGTTTACTCTGGTGCTGCTCAGCAGAAGATGCTGAGTAACAGAATGATATGAGCTGCTTACGCTGCCAAAGTACCCTATGAAACTCTCACAAAATAAATACATTATTGGAAATTAAATACATATCACGCCTAAAGGTATCCTTTGCAGTTTGTAATGAAACCGATCATACATGTGGCTCGTTTCAACTTATATTTATGATGATTACTTGTGTAAGAGGCTAAAGAAAAAAAATCAAAGTTCTGTGCTGGCCAGTGTTTTTGAGACAAACTGCTGCTGACATGTTCATTTAAAAGTTTCTCCTTTAAGACTCCTGCTGTCAGAAGTTATAAGGCTGCCTGGTTTGGCAGCTGGTTTATACCCTCTTTCCCTCCTCTGGTCACTCGACTCTGGAAAGCTTATCTGCTGTCATCTGGCCTATTGTCCCTGTTATCTGAGGTGATCAGGCCTGAGCTCAGCCACTGTTCAAGTCTCCTCCACTGTCCTCACAGGCCAGATGGAGGACCTCCACCTGCAGAGAGCCTGAAAGAACACTCGCTGTGATCTTCTGTTGTATACAAATGCAGCAGAGGGATCTCCCAGTGTCTGGAGAAAAAAGCAACGTGAGGAACTCATACAAAATGCAATTGAAATTCCTACTACTTCATGTCTCTGATCTGCTGAGGCGGTGACAGCTATATAACCTTGTTCCTTTGTGAAAACCTGAAAAGAACAATCCTTTAATTGAACATCGAAACAGTTATGCAAATGATTACATTCAAATCATCTAAGCAGGGAAGTTTGCATTATGCTTGTATAATGCGTACACATGACAAAACCATGATGCACTTCAGGCCGTCTTGCCAGTGTTTTAATGCTGTTGAAAAGTAAAACCACAATAGAGACGTTGGTGAAAAAGGAAAGGGAACCCCGGTTGCATTTATCATGGACTCAGAACACCCTTCCTATGCAACAACAAGGTACATTTCTCAACCTTCCTTGTGGCTTGCTTTGGATCTGTGCCACAAGTGGAAATATATTCCTTTTCTAACTGCCCGAGGGCAGTGCAACCCATTTCAGTTTTTATTGGTTCATGCCCCGTTTTCTAATTCCACAGGGACTCCATGTCAGGACAGGCAGCAGCAGGATTCAGGGTAATCAGCGTGAAAATGTTCTGGAGTAAAAATCGCCTGCTTCCAGTTCTTGCCCACCAACGTTGTCAGACTAGTGGCTAAGAAATTAGCTTGTTAGCATTCCAGTAAGAAAAAAAAGAAAATAAGTTGGGGGCAAGACACTTGTGTTTGAGTTGCTATTGCTATCCTGCTGTGACCCCGAAATAACTTTACCACATACAGTGAGACAGAAAGATGAATATATTTCAAACTGACAAATGGACCCACAGAAACATATAGGCTCCACTAAGGTAGATACCCTAAACTCTATTATGTTGTTCAATTGAGTTTGGGAGTCATTCCGCAGTGCACAAAAAGATTGAAAACACTTTGTTCAGAAAACAAAGGCAGGTTATGACTCTTTTCAGACAAGTTAAAACTACAATTCCCTCCAGGGAAATAAACCATGCATCCTTCCACCTTTTAAACACTATGGAGACACAAATTTGTCATGCAATGAAACAGGATACTGAAAGTACTAATTAATGTAATTTAAGTTCAGCACACTGGCTGAGCTTCTGCACACCCTTTGCATTTCATAGTGAATTCACTGGCGTACTGTGACCTTGACTGAGGTCATGACAGAGTTTTAAAAGGGCCAACAACACATGAGGCCTCGCAGCAAAGTAGGAAGTTTAAGAGGGTGCTGTCCAAAGATAAGGAGCAAGCTTTGTCTTTAAAGTGGCTCTATTGTTCAAAATTCTTTCTTCAAACACAAACATTTAAGCAAGCAAGCAAGCCGGATGCTTTTACAAATATTTTTTCTGTGTGGAAATATAATCATTAATATTTGCCAGTGCCAACTTTATGAAAAAAAAAATGATTTCCACATGGCATTGACAGCCTCTGTTTTTACACACGCCACTCAAGTCAAGCAAAGACTGTGAGATTATGGTCACTCCTCCACAATATCTGCATTCATGTGATACGTTGCGGAGCTGAGTATAATTTTTCTGGTGTCATGTTTTACTCACTGAGGCTTGATGCATCTGGTCTTGACAGAACACCAAACCCAAACAAAGGCTCGGAGAGCATGAAGGATGAAGTCTGTTCTTCCCTGAGCAGACTTCACACATCGACCACAGAGAGATGGGAAAACAAAGGCACCCTGATAGAGCCTTGACTGATAGATAGATAGAGAAGTTATGCATTCCAGGGTGAATAATGAACATAACTCGATGCACAAACATGCAGGGACATTCAGATCATCTTTAGTCTTTTAAAAACAACTAAATCCACACTCCAGACCCCCGACTAACATCACAGACACCAAACCCTTTCATTGAGAGAGCAGAAATACACAATATATGCCATGAAACTGACTTAATACAGATTTGCTATGTGATTCTGACAATGTGAATAATAGTGTGACGGTAACAATATGAAATGGAACAAATAAGTATAGGATGTTTTTGCTACACTAAATCAAACTGCCAGAAGTCTAATGTTACTGCACAAAAAACTGAAATATTTTCTCTCTGTTACACTCTCACGAATATGTGAGTCTACAATACACTGGCAAGCATGTATTGAGTTGAAATACACATAAACCACTTTGCAGTGCCCAGACAAGAGATTAAAGCTATTTGAGTTACCTAAAACCCTTTGTGCATTTATGGGGTGACACCCAAAGTCAGCTTTAACAACAAAGACTGGATGTTATTTTCTATGTGGTGCTTTAAAAAAAAAAAAAAAAAAAAAAAAAAGTGAAGGTGATACTTGAGCAGAGGTATCATTACAAGAAATTATCCCGTGCCGACTTGCTGAGGGGCTGGGATGAGTTGGAACTGGAGGGCTGGTGTTGACTGAACGGCGCTGTTCATTCTTCTCTTTATCTCACTGGCATTCTTCTGCCTCATTTCAATAGCCATTCTTCACTGAAGAGCCCCCTTCGCTGCCGTTCACACTTCCTGGGATTTGTATTCTAAGTAGCTCACAGATCTTTTGTATTCTGGGCCGATCGCAATCTGAATCCTCACACTGACAGTGGAGGCTGCAGATATATTGCTAGAGCTGCCAGAGTCTTATGTATTATGAGAAGTGAAATCTCTTTTTGCCGAAATCCTGCAAAACAATAAGCTCCATGTACACACAAACTCCAGAAAGGATGATTGATTGCATTGCACTGATTATACCTAATTTTATTGCTCAAAGCTGCAAGACAGAGCACAAATGTTGCACTTTACTTTTTTTGTGTGTCCTTTTTCACCATTTTCTGAAAGGTGTGATTATGAAAAACTGAAAACACCACATTTAAACCTGTGTAATTTATGTCTGGTTTCAACATTTTCCTAAACTCCAAACATTCACTGAGTTAGGACCCATAGGACCTTCCTTTAATGAATAATAAATTAGAAGATTGAATAGATAGTTATAGTCTTTTTTAAATACAAATAAATTCCCATGTTGAGTTGAATTGAGTTGTGAATATGTCAAACATTTTGCTCTACTCATAAATGTGGCTGTTTCATGTGAGGACAGTAAAATGATCTAACGCAATCGGGCCTCACAATTCCAAACGCATACAAATGATTTTAAAAACAGCTTTGGGAAATTTTGAGAAAAAAACTTGTAATTGCAAAATAACAACATATGAAGGCTTCAGAAGAAATACTTCTGAAAGCGTCAAAAAAAAAAAATCTTCAGAAAGTGAGTCAGTGGAATTTCCGTCTGTAGTGGACGTGTAAAAAATGAAATAGTGTACGTTATTCAGCACACAGATGAAATCCAGTTCTGCCTGCAGACTGATAACAGAAAATGTCTGCGTCTGAATGCCGTTGATAAGAGTAACATACCAATACAGTGGCCTTTCTCTGAGCTGCAGATTCCTTCTGTTCTTCTCCTCAGGAGTCCAGCTGCAGACGGATCTGAGGACAACAAACACACAGGATTAGTCTACAACCACTTTGATAAGCACCAACAAATGCTTATTACTTTTGTTTAAATCCTGTGATGTGTTATTAATGTCTGTGAGTTATTGTTAATTATCAGATGATTATTATGTTATTTTGATATTATATTAAAGCGATAATCACTGAGCTCCTGATTTATTTCTCATCTGCATTTTTGCTTATCAGCACTCATTACTCTGATGCTTTATCACTGCATTTTCAGCCTGTTGCTTCTCATGCTAACTATCCTTATTCGAAAGAAACTGAAAATGAAATGTACATGGTTTCCCTCACACTGGGGGATTTTAGCCATACGACACACCAGGTGTTTGAAGCAGAAAATGAAGTGGATTGAATCACTTCTGTCAATACAGGGGAGAGGAGCAAAACAGCCTTTTCAGGTTTTCAAGCTCTCTGCCCAAAATATTATATTCATTTTAACTATTCTGCAATGGAGATCATACTCTGAGCAAACACAATTACAGTCAGTAATATTCGGGGCTGCTCTGGTTTCCATCCCATCTTTTAATAATAGTTGGAGCTTTTATTGTTCAGCCATGACTGCAATCTCTTCCCGAGCTCCATCATTTTGATATAGCATCATAGTCTCAAAGTTTTATTATAGCTCACTGCTGATGTTTTGAAATTCAGCTGAACTGTGGGGAGTTTGGGGGGATTCCAGGGCACTATAAGGTCATAAAGTGTATTGTGCCTTTAACAAAGTTGCTGAACCTTAACTAATCTCTGATATTGTGAGAATAGCCAATTGAGCACTGATATGTAGAATATGAATGTTCTATCTGATAAAGAAAATAAGTAATCCTGCAGCATCATCTTCCTCTCAAATCATAATTGCTTATTAATTTCCTTTGTAGGAGTTAAAGGTGTTTTTTTTTTTTTTGGAAATGTGCTGATTTTTTATCTTATTTTTTTTCTAGCAAAGCAGCCCTGGTGCTTTCAAAAAGTTAACAGAGGAACCGCTCCTCAACATCGACTCAATGAATCTATCACTGC
Organism: Scomberomorus guttatus; assembly: GCA_038419695.1. NCBI lineage: Eukaryota > Metazoa > Chordata > Actinopteri > Scombriformes > Scombridae > Scomberomorus > Scomberomorus guttatus. Next base: position 21,910,951 of record CM076456.1, on the reverse strand, counting down.
ACTCATATATCAAAGACACCAAACAGTGTTTGCATGCCTCATGGTGGATATTCAGTTTCAGACAACCGTCAGCTCGATCTGCAAGGAGGGGCGGGGAGTTTCATGTGGCCCAGCCCTGTCATCACTAACTCAACTGAAATCAGAGAAGGTTGGCCAAGCTGTGAGGGAATGAATGTTGAACACTTTGAGGCTCCAAGCTGTTTGATAGAAATCCCACATTATAAGGCGTGTGGTTCTTTTCAAATCCACTGGGGGTCATTTAGTACTTGGGAGCGCAGACATAACAGCACTTGAGAAGTGACAGGGTGTGTATAAAGGTGAGGACAGATTCAGACCTCCGCTGATGAAAACTGTCATCAGACACGGTTATAAAGTGATTTGTAGAGAGAAATATGAGGCTGAGAGAAGACCCCGAACAGCCAATCTAAATGTCAAGCCTCGCTCCGTGCAGAATGAGGAGGGCAGTAGACGATGTGGGGATGCTGAGCTGATGATATGTTACCAGAAAAGCCTGTGTAATCCTAAAATTGCTCTAATTTTCCAATAACTTCCCTGCAGGGACTTATGTGGAGACTTGATATAGTATCTATTATATTTTAGTGGCCTTACTGAACTTAATAGCAAGCTTGCCTGCTGTGGTATCACCTATATTCCTTTAGGGGTCTTCAGTGCACACAATAATGCATTAATAATGACATTATCACACTACTTTAATGTTTCTGTTTTAATATTTTATCTTTATGGATAATTCATGTATAATTCTGTTATAACAGCTCAGCCTACCTGTCCTATTCCCACAATGCATAGTATTAGTATAGTTCTTGTTTGTGAAGCTCTTTTTTTTCCTACTGCATTAAAAAAAAGGAAGTCAGATTTCATTCAGCTTTAAGAAATTTTCCATTTAAGCCTTTTGCCATGAAATAATTTCTCACAGTAGCCAAATAATGATGACACACTCTTGAACACCTTTTTTCTGCTTTGTCCCCAGAGGCTTGGTTCAGCTACTAACGTTTTTTTTTTTTCAGTTTTGAAAGACGGCATGAAAACAGACCAGGTTTCACAAACTGACATCCTCGTTACATTTGGCTTTATAGGCCAACCGTTTTAGGATAGTGCTCCTCCCTCGGGGGGGCGGAGTCAGGCGGCTATTTCTTGAGCTTCTGGGAGCCAACGGGTCACCTTGCCTCAGATGCAAACACACGCGCACACAAGTGCTGAAGTTACATTATCAACGAGTGGCTAACATGGAGGATGACATGGAGGTAAGTTTCTTTCGTGTTATTTTTCTAACCTGATATGTGCTGGAGGTTGTTTTTATAAATGGCAATTAATGTAGATAAACGATATTTTATACTATTATACTCCTCCCGTGTTTACATCTGTAAACCGACTTTTAAGTCATATAATAATATATAATTCACTTTATTCTAATAAATATATCCATTTATAAAACAAGCAGTTGTAAGTTAAGAATTAAAGCTCCATTTAAGTCAAAATTTAAGACACCTCTAACATAAGAAACAAGTTAGCAGATATTTTTACATAGAGTTTGTGCCTTTTATGTGATGTAAACAGCTACCCATCTAATTTTTTCTAACTTTTCAACTTCTTTTTCTTTCAGTTCGACCTTTCATATTACTTCTTTGACAACAGTTCTGACAACATGTCAGAGAGCTCTGGAGACTTTCCCCTGGACCTCCAGGAGCCATGTGGCAGAGCTCTCAGCACCAGCTTCAACAAGATTTTCCTGCCTACAGTTTTCGGAATAATATTCATTCTCGGGATCATCGGCAATGGATTAGTCGTTGTTGTCATGGGCTACCAGAAAAAGGTCAAAACGATGACAGACAAGTACCGGCTCCATCTCTCCGTGGCTGACCTCCTGTTTGTCCTCACGCTGCCCTTCTGGGCTGTGGATGCAGCCAGCAACTGGTACTTTGGAAGTTTCCTCTGTGTGTCAGTGCATGTGATCTACACAGTCAACCTGTACAGCAGCGTGTTCATCCTCGCCTTCATCAGCCTAGACAGATACTTGGCTGTTGTGCGGGCCACCAACAGCCAAGCCACAAGGAAGCTCCTTGCAAACCGAGTGATCTATGTAGCCGTGTGGCTCCCTGCGGTTGTGCTGACTGTACCTGACCTGGTGTTTGCCAGGATACAAGACACAGGGTCTTCAAACATCCACTGGAGCACAAATGTGAGCATGGACACCACCGACTCCAGGATCATCTGCCAGCGCATCTATCCGCAGAGTAGCATTCTCATATGGACCATTGTTTTCCGCTTCCAGCAAATCCTGGTGGGTTTCCTACTGCCTGGGCTGGTCATCCTCATCTGCTACTGCATCATCATCGCCAAGCTGTCGCAAGGCGTCAAGGGCCAGACGCTGAAGAAGAAGGCGCTGAAGACCACAGTTATCCTCATTCTGTGTTTTTTCTCTTGCTGGCTGCCCTACTGTGTGGGCATCTTTTTGGACACCCTCATAAGGCTCAACGTGGTTCCCCGCTCCTGTGAACTGGAACAAGCAGTGGATAAGTGGATTTCTATCACTGAAGCTCTGGCGTTTTTTCACTGCTGCTTAAACCCCATTCTCTATGCTTTCCTGGGAGTTAAGTTCAAGAAGTCAGCCAGGAGCGCACTGACTATGAGCAGCAGATCAAGTCAGAAAGCGACTCTCATGACAAAAAAGCGAGGGCAAATTTCATCTGTCTCAACTGAGTCCGAATCCTCAAGTGTTTTGTCAAGTTAACATTACTCAACTTCAGAGTCTGTGACTTGAAACTCTCAGGAGAGAAAAAAAACTAAGCTTTAATTCAAAGACCTTACTACATTTTGTACAGATGTAAAAAAAAAAAAAAAGTTTTTTATACATTTTGATTTGTTTGCCTTGTTTACTGCAATTGTGTGTCTCGTGATGGTTTTCATAAGTTTTATGTTCCTCAAAAGCAGATTGTAACCTTAGGTAGTGCCTCATTTCCATTAATTCAGCTTTACAATCAAGATTCATTTCATCTCTGCCGACTGTGATGCTGTAGTAAAGTAAAGGCATAGAATGTCTTGTTTGTTTTCAGGGATGGTAGCTGCTTTTGGAAACTGTACATAGTTCGTAGCATTTGTGTGTTCGCACTTAAGTTGTGTGATTATCTGAAAGCTATTATTTATTGCTGTCATTCACACTGGAAGTTTTGTAAAAGAAAGAAACTGCATTTTGCTTTTTTTTTTTTTTTACCTTTTTTAAATGTGTTTTTAATGTAAAAAATAAAAAATTCAATGCTTCTCATAATGATTGTGTGGTGTGCATTTTCACCCAAACCAGCTCCTCTTCCCCTCAGGGGTTGGGGGATGAGGTGTGTGTGTGTGTTAAAGGGAGGGGTGTGGGGGTCCTAACCCTTACACAAATGTCTCCACCTGATCTGGCTGGAAAGCAGAAGGAGGACTAAGCAAGCCCTGTAATTGCAGGAACATCTGTGCACTTTTACATCTTAAGCAGCCACGACACAAAAGCTAAAATCTTCAGTTATAATTTGCACCCATATGTCTCTTTAACAAAGAAAATAGCATGTTAAGCTCTCCTTTGAAATTTTTTTCTTTCTTTTCAGTTAACAAGATATACTGCCTTCATTATGGTTGGCTTGTAAACAAGTGTTATTCTCATTTGCCTCACAGAATGGGTCAATAGGTCATTTTAGCCATTCCCTGACTCACAAAACAATAAATAATAGTATTCAGAACACAGGCTTTATATTCTGAAAATGCAAATAGGCAGATTTTTGTTGAGCATCAACGCAAAATATCATTAAATCTGCTGGAATTATATAGTGACAAGATAAAAGATAAAAATGACAAAGTTTGAACACATGCTCGTATCAGTCTTTCTGTGGGCTCTTTTATCTGCACATACTACAGATTTAATCTGGGTGGACTGGTGACAGAATGATGTTCAAGTTGGAGACCAAAGGAAGTAGGCAACAATAGATGTCAAGGAGAATGGAGTCATCAAGTGGCCGCTGTGCAAAGCAGCATTCATTCAAGACTCCAATGGAGATACATTTCCATTTGTTTAAAAGGTGTGAAGTACCTCCATCAAGGCACAGGGTTAATGGACATTTTGGAGCTCTGGTTTCTCACAGTGAAACAGGATAAAACAAGGGGTGCTTTTCAGTTGGAAATGTTCCCAAATGTTTCAGAATTTGCATAAGAGGCCAGCTGCCTCAGCCTGTGCAAGAAGAGATCCGTGATTAACACTTTGCTGTGTTCAGATAAATCTTCTTCATCTGCTTCACTCACTGTTCATATTAACTGAATTGCAATGGTGTGCACATAGTAGGGTTACACAGTAAACTGAGGGTTCACAAGTATACAAAGAGACAAATATTCTTTTAAAACAGTACAACAGTCGTTGGACAAGGAGGACAGATTTGAGTCCACCACATTTCCATGTCATTTGTTTCATAGATTTGACCGATTATTAATGTGTTTCATATAATTTTCCAAATACTTAACCATCACTGTCATATAAAAAAACACATATGGACAGTGCTTTTAACCAATTTGCCCAAAGTGCCTACTTGAGTGTACACATTTTAAGTAGCCATGGCCCCCTTGGGAATTAACCCTTGGGTCCACGAGGGCACGCTGTCTTTCATAATTAAAGCTTTTGTTCTGTCTGTGTGATGACAAAACATTCACTGCTCAATGACACGCATCTAAAAATACACTATTTTAGATGCTATACTACCTCTGTAGGCATCATCTGAAATCTTGCTAAATAATATAAAATAATAAAAGTGTCACCTTCCAATGTGGCAAAAATACAACCTTTCAAACATCAGCAAAAATAAACTCATGTGCGTGTGTTTCAGTATGTGTTTCATGTCTGCTTTACTGGGTTAAAGGCCAAAGCTGTTGAAATGGACAGGAAATTGTTTCTACTGGTGATTCATTACCAGTGTGCATCCTAGAGCTGATTATCAAAGTGGAACTTGACACCATTGCCCAGTCTGTATAGACCCTCCTTTAAATTATGCTGTTGAGATGCATTTGTAGTAGTGCAAGATACAAATGGTCTGATTGTGGTCACGGACCTTTGCTGCAATTTATACCCCTCCCTTTGTCTCTCCCCACGTTTCCTGTCTCACTCTGCACTTCCAAACAAAGACAAAAATGCCCCCCAAAAAATCTGTTTTTTTATAAGTGCAGAAATCATTGTAAAAGGCTATTGCAACTCAGGATGAAAGGAACATACTGTAAATACCAAAGGTTCCTTTTGGGCAGCAGTGACCTGCTTCTCTAATGGGTGCATTGTTTTGGTTGGAAAGTGAGCAGCAGGAAGACTGTTTCCTGCATCAGGAGCTCCTGTGGCCAACAGCCTGAGAAAAGCTTTAATGACCCCCCACTGTATTCAAACCACCATCACTTGCCAAGCATGGTCATTCCTGCGAAGGTCACTTCATACCTGAATGCACTTAGTGCACTGGACCAAAGGCGTGAAAGTAATTTCCTAGATTATGTCACTTACGTGTTCATCTGGATGCAAAAAAAGCCCACACATGTTGGTCACTTGTTAGTCGTAGTGTTATAACCATGTGTTTGTGTGCATTTTTGGTTGGTGTAGCTACCATGTTGATTTTTCTTTATCTTGTATACTATTCATGGTTTTTCAGTATTAAGGGACCATCAAATTAACACGTTTTCGACAAGGTGGTATTAATAGCCCACACTTGGTATATTGATTTGAAACTGAAATAGAGAGACTCACCACATGCAATCTATACAAAATATGTCCTTCTACACTGCTATACGCCAAGTCAGACAAATTTATCAGCACCAATATAATGTAAATGTAAATTTCATCTATGAATTTTGACATTTTTTAAACCAATCATGCAGTGGCGGACTGAGGGGCAGGGGTGAAAAAATATAAAGGTCACCTGATACATTCAATGGGCAACAAATCAGCAGAGAACAACAATGAATGGTTGGTAGTAAGGCTACATCACCAAATAAGATTAACATTTTACAGGGTACTGTTTAAGGAAAACAACACCTACCTATTAAAAAGGATTTACTTTTTAAACATTTACTTTGCAAGCATCTCTGTAATAAGATACAGGGAGTGGGTAACGTTTTAAATGTTTACTTCCCAAACAAGTCTGTAGTAAAAACATGGAACTATTAACATTTTGACAATTAGTTGTTTTTTTCTTGTCAGGGAAGCGAGAAGCAAGATTGGTGGAATAAAAGGATAATTCTTTTGGCCATGAGTTTGTAAATCTTAATGACCTCATTAACATTTACCCTAAACTGGGTCTTGATCAGCTTCAATCTGGAGAATGATCGGACGACTCATGCAGTTGTCTCTGTAGGTAGAGCATAGGAAGAGTTTGTCTGTTAGCAGGGTTACGTAAAAGCTTCTCCTCCAGATTTGATAACAGTTTCATGACAGGATACTTTTTTTTTTTACTTTTTACCATGCCTAGGCAGAGGTTTGGGTCTAGTAGGCATCTCTCTAATTGCTAATGGCTAATGCAGACGTACTTTATCTCTCTCATCTCCTCCCTTGCTGCCTCTAGCTGTATTTTGCAGATCCCTTTGTATTGTCTCCAATTTTCTGTCTCTTCTTGGCGTTCTGTAATCGTAGGGTAACCCAATGCCAATCTCCCTCTCTACAAGTGCAAGATAATCCTAAAGGGAATAAAGAATACTTTAATGATTTCCCTAAAGAATTGACTACACCATAAGGTTGATTTCCAGTTTGTACCAGATATTTAGTATAGAGATGGCTAAGCAAGTATGTATCTAGCTATCTAGCTATCTAGCTAGCTATCCATCCAGCAAATATTTTTAGCATGTTACAGAGCTTTGGGAGGGCCTAAACATAAAACCAACTTAGAAAATACAGTCAACATACACTAGTAATGCATCCTTAATCATATGTATTCTATACACTTCTTTTAATTGCAAAAAAGCCTTGTTATGTGACCTACCTAACAGGTAGGATCAAGCTTACAGTTTAGACTGCACTGACCCAAACAATCTAAAGGGTTTGTGGCTGAGAAAACTAGTGAGGACTTCTCTACCAAAAACAACTGAATGGAATAATATCAGTTACAACCACTACAACATGATTTTAAGGGTGCTTTATTTTCCTAATAGTCAGCTGTTGAAATGGACAGGAAATTGTTTCTACTGGTGATTGATTACCAGTGTGCATCCAAGAGCTGATTTTCAAACTGAAACGTGACACCATTGCCCAGTCTGTATAGACCCTCCTTTAAATTATGCTGTTAAGATGCATTTGAATTCTGAGTAGGGCACCCAATTCTGCATTTAAGTGTGTTAGACTAAGTTGTACCCCCACCCCCCACCCCCGATTTTTTTTTTAGAAGGGCACCCATACACAACCTCCACCTCACCCCCATTACAACAGCAACTCATAGGGCACTGACTGCATTACATCCTCTTCATTTAAAGGTTACATCCTGTTTTCTCGTATTTGGGGTTACTTTACAGGGCACTATCACAATTTCATCCACTAAAAGGGAACCCATGACAGCACTTCTTTCCAGATTGTCACATATAGAGGCCCTCTATAGGGCATTTAATCCTGATTTACCCATAACTGAGACATTTTTGTAGATTTTCTCCTTTGTGCGGGCACCTTAGAGGGCACTTTTGCAATATTTTTTTGTCCTCGGGGGCACATGACCTGATATATACATACATAAATATATATACATATATATGAATATGACTTGGCCTGTTTGGAGCACTGAGCTTTGTTTCATCTTGTTGAGAAAATCAAAAAAGTCCTTTTTTCCAGATTCTTGACAGACAAATTCTGTCATTTTTCATTAGGTGTTCACATTATTTTGTCTAGACCAGCCGGACGGATAAGTCAGTGGGAACAACCTCCATTCACTCGTTTCCAGTCGGATCCCAAAACATCCGCGTATTTGGTGCTCCGTCCAAACAGGTCCTTCCTTCCTGTAGCCGTCCATGCTCTGAACAGCTGATGAGGTGCCACTCTCTGTCAAACAGCCGTGAAACATTTTTCTCCTTATTCTCCAAGAAAATAACTCGAAATGACTAAAGAGGAAGTCCAGGGGTAAGAAGGGTGTCCAAGTTACTAATGTCATAGATCAACAGCACTCACACACTTCCGTATGATAGCGCTACCAGTGCGGATAGCAACTAGCTAACGTTAGCATTGCCTTCACATGCAGCAGATTGCGTCATCTGATAGTTTAAGTACAAACGTGTTAAAGTTTACCTATGAAAGCAAAATGTTTTAAAATAGCAGAAATATAAAACCAAACACAGGACGAGCCTCAGTGATTCTGGTTAATACACATTTTGTTGATTGAACACCAAATTACATTGAAAATCTCAGTGTATGATGGCTTTGGTTGATATACGAGTGACATTACTAATTTAAAAAAAAGGTGTCAAGACCTGTTACAAGTCTTTTAGGTTTTCTGGTGAATTCGGCTTATTACAACCTGATTAATATGAAGAAAATGTCCACCTTTGTACTTGTTTCACTTTACTTTTGGTGGCAGACTCAAAGGAGGAATCTGAATGAAATGTTTCCAAATGTATTTTCAGTGACGCCGAATTGAAATCTGTCTCTTTCTGATTCATGTATATATAACTTTTATTTAAACAGGGAGGGCCATTGACAGCAACCTCTCTTATACAAGGACGCCCTGATTACAGTACATAACAAAAAAAAAAAAATCTGGAGTCACGTCAGTCCGCGTTTGTGCTGTTTCACTACGAACAACACAACATTAAAAGTTCAGATTCATCTACTAAGTTGGCAAACCTCAACCTGTCAGGTCGTGTTCGTGCACATTCCTCTGCTGTGCTCCTGTCAGTTTACCCTCTGGTCATGACCCATGTCACTTTCAGACAGGAAGAGTGTCAAGTTAGTCTGTTACTTTTCTAGTTACTTTTTAACTTTAATGTAGAAAATACACCAGACCAGAAAGACAGAAATCCTCTATGGTGTAATGCAATGTAATACAGCAAATTTGCCAATAAAATATCCCAAAAAAAGGCAATTATAGGTTCCCAATGCCAAAGGTGACAAATTCTAATGTGCTGGTGGATCAATAAGTCCAAAACCCAAAGATATAGATAGAAATAAAAGAGTCAAAATAGTCAATCCTCACATTGGAGATATTGGAAGCAGAGAATTTAGCTTGAAAAATGACTGAAATCATTAATTGATTATCAGAATAGTTGTCAACACATTTTCTGTAGATTGACTGATCAGAATCAACTGATCTCTTCAACTCTAAAACCCGATGCAACAACACCACAAATAATAGCTTTAGATATTAACAATGGATTGAATCACGCTGTAAACAACAAGTACGAATTCTATGTTTCACAAATGTGGGATTGGAGGAATGTGGTTGTTTTGGCATTTTAATGTAAAGAGCTTTAAATTGTTCTGGTAACTTAGTGTTCGTAGTGACTAAGCCTCATACGTGAACTGATAACATTTTGTCTTAACTGTTCCTGGTCCATTTATTATCATTTTATGATATAATATAATGAACTTGTTGGACTATGTCATCATATGTTCCTCATGTGTGAACTGACTGTTGGCAGTTACCAAATGTAATAAGCTTAACTTAGCTGTTTAAAGAACGGGCTGCCGCAAAGTTTGTTTGTGTACTGGTTTGTCAGCAGACTGTAGGTGTTATGTGGTTAGCTGCTCCAGACAGTCAGACTGATATAACATGCCTGGGGGTAAAAAATAGATTGCTGATCCAGATTAACAAATTCAACTGGTACATACAAGTAAACCAACCTGAGTGTATTTTCCTTGGTCTAGGTTGTTGTCTGAGTGCAGTCCAGCTGAAACAGATTGTACCAGTAAGCTAGTCGTGCTATGTATGTTTGGGTTGTTTGTTAGTTCCATAGATGCAGCAGCTATGCTCTGGAGCAGGTTACCAAAAAGTATATGCCTGAGTTTAGGTGTCATGAAGAAATATTTTATCCTAATGCAATATTTTTTCACCAAAATTAAAATTCAAGCACTTTGGCTGCTAGTTGCCTGAACAGTGGTGTTAGTTTGGCACTACTTAAAGTATTAAACCTGGTCTAAAGTCTTCCCTCGGATGTAAAGGGCATCATCTGTTCTGAATTTAGTTTCTTGTTTAGCCTTTTTTGCTATTCATAGTGAGCCTTTGGTCCTTGTTGTTTCCTCTGACTAACCCATATCACTTATAGGCTTCCTTGAGGTCTAGACATCTGGCCTGTGAAAAACAAACAGCACTCATTCATTGACCTGTAGTCTTAGTCCATGTCTACAACGGTTCATGCAAGGCTCATTTGGAGTGCAAAGTTCAGTCTGTTTATGATATTAAGTCTGCAGTCACATTTATTCCACTTTTATCTTTCACAGGTCAAAACAGGCTTTGACCTAAAATATAGACATGTAACCTTCTCAGCAGCTAGCGGATACTGCCCTAATGTTGCTCTGATGTTAGCCAGCATAAATCACCTGTATTTTTATATTCAGTTTCAAATGCAGTAACTTTAACATACTAAACAATAAAGCACACTTATTGAGCATTGTTCTAACATCACAGTTAAAAAATCAAAAAGTTTTATAGTAGTTTTGACTTAAATTCATATATACACATCTGTGCTAAAGTTTTAGGCACTAAAAGTAAAAAGAGGAAGCTCTCAAAAATAATGCCATGAATAGTTTTTCAATTAACTTCATACAAAGTTCAGTAAATAGAAGAAACATATATAGAATCAATATTTGGGGTGAGCACGCTTTGCCTTTACAATAGCACCAGTTCTCCTCGGTTACCCTGCCCACATTTTTTCAAGGTAGGTGATAGGTAGGTTGCTCAAAGCATCTTTGTGAATTTGCCACAGTTTGTCTGTGGATTTAGGCGTCTGAGTTGCTTCTGTCTCTTCATGTAATCCCAGACTGACTCAATGATGTTGAGATCAGGGCTCTGTGGGGGCCAAACCATCTGTTGCAGGACTCCTTGTTCTTCTTGTCGCTGAAAATAGTTCTTCATGACTCTGGTTGTCTGTCTGACGTCACTGTCATGCTGCAGAATAAATTTGGAAACCAATCAGATGCCTTCTTTGATGGTATTGTATAATGGATAAGAATCTAAGCATCTAAAGTGCGATTTTGAAAAAAGATGAACGATCTTGAAAAAATATCTGATTGTGATTATTTTGACTGATATAGCAGTTGCGATATGATTTGCTATATTACAGGGAATTATCACTTTTACGTCATTATTCTCACTTTCATTGAAAAACATATTGAAATGATTATGGTGTGATTTTTGCGGGGGATCTGTATCAAAGATGTTCTCTTAAGTCTGCAGAATATGATGTGTAGGCCAGGACATCTTAATTTAAAATGGTATTTTGACACACATTTCACCTTTAACAAACAATGCGCCTCCTGCGAGACGTGTGTGTGTGTGTCTGTATTGATGTTTGCTTGTTTCTACTGTCCTGTATGTTATATTGTGCCCGAATTGTTACATCTACACATAAAGAGTGTAGTGATATATTCAGTTTCAGTTTTTCTTTATGGCATCTCTGCTTTTAGCTGCTCTCCAACCTCCCATCCCTCCATTCGCACATGGTACAGCTGTTTATATATTTTTTTTTAAAAACAATGGGTTTAAAGGCTGCTCAGAGTTAAAAGCTAGACATAGCGATGGCTCAGAATTGGTTTTCCCAGGCGGCCAACAACTTCCTTCTGGGATGCAGGAGAAATAGAAGGTGGAAGTTGACTTAAATGTTTATGTTGTGTGTTTCTTCCTGTTCCAGGGCGACGGAGGAGGATCAGCAGGGCCCGTCAAAGAAAGCCCTGAAGAAACAGCAGAAGGAAGCCGAGAAAGCTGCAAAGAAGGCTGAGAAACAGGCCAAGCTGGTCAGTGGTGCCTTTTTGTCAGGGGGGGGTAACATCCGTTGCCCCCTTCTTACAGCTGGTAGGGCTGTGACGTGCGGTTCTGCTGGGTATTGTGGGTCTAAGGAGGGTTGGTTAGCTAGCGGGGGGACAAGAGTATCCATTGTCTAAGTATTCCTGTCATTTTGGCTTTGTTTATGTTCACCCAAACAAAGTGCTATTTCCCTCTACACTGAGTGCACAACATATTAGCACCTCCTTCTTAACAGGCAACCATTCCACTCAGATAAGCTCTCAGCTTTTCATTGCCACAGGGTGGAAAAAAGTGGCTCTATTATTCACAGATTCAACAGCATGACCACCAACAAGGTGACGTGTTTGCGAGTACTTTGTGTCTTTACATCCAATGAACCATGCCTATCAGTTGCCAGCGTCAAAGTACGCCTGTTCTTTTACGGTACAAATGCAGTGCCAAATGTTTATAGCATGCAGGCATCTGTATTTCATTGTCACAGATGCTGCTGGTTTGATCTTTTATCAAGTTAAGGGTTGCACTGATCCAACTTTTTCCAATACCTATACTTGCTGATATAGAGTACTGATCCAATACTTATAATCCCTTTTTTTTTTTTTACAAATTTAAAATCCCCTGCCCCATTGAACTGGAATCATTCTTATAATTTACCTGCGACTGTGAAACATAACATCTTAACTATAAATGGAGACAGCCAAGAAAGCCAATGGCTTAGTTGGAATGTGGAATATTTAATGTGGATCAGTGACGTTTGGCTGATAACTGATCCACTCATTCATATCCACTATCGGGATCAATATCAGTTCATCCTTATATTTTTCATTAGACAGTCCCTTAAAGCCAAATTGGCAGGATATGAATGAGCGAAAACTGTATCCATTGTTCGAAAATGTGTCATCTAGCTCGGCACCGGCTTGTCCAAGACATAATCATCAGTCTGCTGTCATTCAGGTGGATTTTATTGGCGAAAGCTGCAAGGTATCCTGCTTTTCCACCTGGATTCACCCAGTCAGCACGTTTCATGGAAGAGGCAGGAACCTCTGAACCTCTGCTGCATGGCCTTGGGGAAGATTTGAAAGCTGAGCTGAATGTTTATTGAGTGTTAGCTGTGTTATTTTCTGCTGTGCGCTTTTTATGCTGACACTTGTCACTTTAGTTGCTCCGTTGTAGGTCTGTCGCTTCATGGCTATTGCAGGTCTATATTGATAAATACATCAATATATATATAGTGGATCATAAGCTGCAATGTCATCCATCTTGTGACTGGATTATCATATCCATATCAAGGATGGGTGATTCCAATTCACTCCACCAGCACCAGCCGTTTCCATTCACCAGTATCAATTTGCATAGAAAATGGAGGTGTAACTTCGCCAAGACTCATTCTCATCGCACACAGGGAGTCATTTGCCCAGAAAATCAGTGCAGAGATAAAGAATATCTGTCCACTTAAGCTGTTTCTATTACAAAGTAATATCTCCCACTGCCATTACTCATTGTCTATGATGTGTTAGAGCAATGTGTAGAGGAGCTGTGCATTCCAGAGATCTGAGGCTTGGCTCTGGGATGGAGCTATGATTTATTAATTTTATTCAAATCCCTGATAGCACAAGATGAAAACACAATTTACATAACTGTTGTAGCAAAATGTTACTCCATTTGAAGCTGAATGTTTTTTTTTCTTTTTTGAACATTTTTATGTTTGAATTCAATTCGATTGTCCTCTTGGTGTTATTTCCTGGCTATATGCCCTTTAAACCCACTTTGCCTCTTTGTGTTTCAGGCTGCTGAACAACAAAGCACAGAGGAAGATGTAAGTATCACAGTTCTCGTCCTCTAAGACCAGTTCCCAGACTTGACTCTACCTCTGCTTTCACACCTTTGCAACGTTTTGTATGCAAATGCCCGCATGCAGAACTTCATGCCTCTGTATTCTGTTGATCATTTTCTCCTCTTCTCTTGATAAGCTTCATTATCTGTGCTGTTATCTCAGATGAAGCAGACAGACTGACGCTTATGAAATGAAAGTGGCGGAGTTGCTTTTGAAAACAACGGAAAGCCGATGTGCATACACTAAAAGCAGTGTGATGATTTGTTTAGCAGTTTAATGAAATGATTGATCTTCACTGCTGTAAGATGAAGTGCTTTTATCCTTTCAGGACTTTGCCAAGGACCGATATGGTGTGTCGGCAATGGTCCAGTCCCAACAAAAACTGGGTTAGTATGGCAGCTGCTTCCTCCACTCATCAGCCCACCTAACAGCCGACCCAAACATCTACTCACGACTACAAAACAGATCAATTTGATATTTTTGTGCAAATGGGACACATTCGTCTTGATGTGGCTCTGATGTGCTGTCTATGCTGCAGTTCTTTTCCATACTTGTGCACAATGTCAGTGTAGGGAAAGAAAGACATTGGTACATTTCAGAAGCATTTGTTCATTCATTGTCATGCAGTATGAAAAGAAATTCACAGAAACAAAACAGGATACACAGGAAACACAAAGCCTTCCTTTTGATTCGGGCAAACGTCTTGTTTTTATATTTTATTTTTTTTTTCAAGGTACCAGGTTAGTTGGGGAGTTTTATCAGTGAGCTGCATTGCACTCAGTTTCCTGTAAATCATCTAACAGTCAGCAGAAGTGGAAGTCTCCCCTTGAAAATAACCTCTTAAAAACTCACTGCTTCACAATCTACTGTGTCTTTTTATTTATTCATTTGTATCTCTGATCGGTAGTCTTGTAGATTCAGAGGAGGGTTTGACAGATATTTTGTGATGAAAAATTGGGTGATGAAATATGATTGCAAGGTCCTACCTTTATCTTGTGTTACGCACAAGGACATTGCAAAGTCATCATTGCACATTATTGATATAAAAGTCACATATGGGTCAACTCCATGTTGGGGAAACACAAAGCATTGGGGTACAAGAGGCATAAATGGCACATTCCACCTTAACATCCACTCTACAGGTGAGGAAATTAACATGAGGAAAAAATATGGCATCCTGAAATGAAGAACGTACAGCAACCCTCAAATTATATGTTTTGATACAAGATGACATCCTGATACAGAACTTCTCAGATTACCTTAGTCTGGCTGTCAAAAGTTACAGATAGCACTGTTATAACTGATTAACATTGTAAAAAACTAGTAGTCTGTCCTTTCATCAGGAATGCGATGATGTCAGTGATAATTGTGGTGACTAATAGTGTGTGATAAATCTCGGATGAACGTGACAGAGGCAGCAGGAAGACCTGTCGAGGTCGTCCATCTGTCTGGGTGCTCTTTCAGCTCCAGTGGCAGCAAACAAAGTGGGGCCTCGCTCACCTGCATGCCAAGCCCAGCAGTGGGGGGGGTGGAGGTTGAGGGCTTTTATGTGGGTTTGACGCAGAGCTCTCAGCCAAAAGGGCGGCTCTGTTTTCTCTGGTGTAGCCGCGGTGTCTGCCTCTCCTGCGTGCTGATAATAAGGAGAAAGCATGCCTCTCAGTGACACAGGTGAAACTGGAGTCAATTTGTCATGAAGCCCACAAAGAGTAGGAGAGTTAGACAGGTTTTCAGCAGGCCTCCTAGTGTGTCTTATTTATTAGGCACATCTGTAATTTGAGCCTTATATTTTGAGTACATCTACACACGCCCATGCATGCTTTATTCACATTTCTTTCTGCCCTTTAGGAGGGTGCGAGGTGGGTAGGAGTGATGTGAGGTTCTTTGCACAGAGGCGGGGAAATAGACCCTGATTTTTCTTTTGAAGTAATAACAGTTATATGTGTGTGTGTGTCTGTCTGTCTGTCTGTCTGTCTGTGCGTGTGTGCGTGAGCCAGACAGGGTGTTGGTGCTGGTCCAAGACCTCACTCCGGAGAAAGCTGACCAGCGTATCTGGCTGCGTGCCCGAGTTCACACCAGCAGAGCCAAAGGTGAGATCACCCCCTCGTCTTTGTTCAACTTTTTTTCGGCTTAGAGCGTTTTTCTTTTGTGCGAAAGACACAAACAGCCCAGATTAGATGACCTCTGTGCTAATCTTTGGTGTACTATAGGGATATACATCTAAAACTTCTGCCCTTGGGCCAGATCTTCACCCTCACTTTGTTCTCTTCAAGACCAAACAACAATTCCAGTTGCCTTTGACTTGGTGCTTTTAGATTTCCCATGACCTAGATGACTGACTTCAGTTTGAGCAACACTAAAGGTCAGAAACTCAAAACGAAACAATTAGCTCTTTACTAAGAAAATACATACCAAACTGTACCCCAGTATGAAGTATTGAGAATTTGACATTTCCCTCCTATTGTCTGCAATATATTACTCTGTGAGGAATTGTGCAGACGCTTAGAGAGCAGTTTTTTTCCCCTTCCTTCTCATGTTTAGCAAAGTTTGACGACTTTAGGGTGTTTTTGACATCAGAATAGCATTTCACTGCCAACAGTGAGATCAGATAACCTCTATTTGCTGGGTTCCAACTACTGGCAGCCATGAAGTTGCTCTATTTGAATACAATGAAGCTACTCAGTCAGACGCATTATTACAGCCCTGTATGAAACACCTTGTTGCTGTCTTGCTTGATTACAAATAAACTGAGGTCTAAATGATGCCCTTTTTAGCCATTTCCTTTCAAGATAACTTCCAGAGTCAAGAGTCACTTCCCCCCCACTCATGTCTTCATTCTTTCTACTTGCTGTAAGGATGTCCGTGTGAGCAGAATAACATCCTGATTTGGTCTGGGATGAGGTGCATCTGTTGGTGGGATTGTGACATTGCTATTATCCCCACCACCCACCTCCTTCTCACAGGCAACAAACATCAAAGTACCTGGGTGGTCCGACTGTCTACTGCCCCAGGACTTTGTTGGCTAACTTGTTTACACTGTTCCTAGGTGTGTGCGTGTGTGTGTGTGTTTGTTAGGAAGGTAGCAATCACCCTTTCTCCACACAGTGCTCTTCAAAGAGAAGGATCCATTCACAAATGTTTGACACTTTAGATGTACCATCCTGTAGATGACAAGCAGGATCAGAACCTTTAGACTGAACAAACTCGCATTGCTTCAGACAGAGCGTCTCAGCTTTTATTAAGATATGCCCAGAAAACGGGTTTAAACAGCCCAGAACTATCAATTGTTGTTGTTTTGTTTTCAGGGAAGCAGTGCTTCTTGGTCCTGCGTCAACAGCAGTTCAACGTGCAGGCACTAGTCGCAGTGGGAGATCGTGCCAGCAAGCAGATGGTCAAGTTTGCCGCAAAGTGAGTACGGAGACTGCGCTTCCTGTCAGAGAGGGGCAAAACAATGGTGGGAAAATCCTGGGCCCTAATAGTCCGCCGATCCATTTTCACACATACTGAGAGAAGTGGAGGCTGAGAGAATCAATCATTTTTCACTTGACAACAAAAGCTGGCTGTTAACACGGTGGGATAAAGCGGCGTTTTAATGGAGCGGTTCCTGTCGAGATGGTAGATACAGCAACTTGGATCAGAAGAAATACTTAAGAGCCAAGCATCATTAGTCATGTTAGCAGTCAAATTGTAGCCCATTATTGGCAGTCTATGAATGAACATAAATATCAGCAGATATGCACTTTATTAAAAGGGCTAAAGTGGAAAGACTGATAATCTCAGGAGGGCTGATTCATGAGATGATTGTACATTTTTTTAAGTGTAAATCCACATAAAAGTATTCTTGTCATAATTTACTCAAAACATTCATCATTTACTGAAAAAAATTCAATGTGTTTGTAAATCGGGAAGCATGTTTTTGCGCCCTTAATTACCATGAATTACATAAATGGAACAGCCTCAGACATTGCTAAATTAGGAAAGGGGCAACACCTACGACTGCAATCCGCCAGACCAAAATGACAGTTATGACATTGGATAATAAAGAACTTGGGCAATTATGAGATTGCAGCAGTATTGAACAAGTTTCAGAAAAAGCTGTCATGTTGACAGAGAATACAGAACAAGTGTACACTGTTTCAACCTTTCAGAAAATCTTATAGAAAGTTTGAAAGTTTGCGGTTGAAAACTGTTAACCAAGCGGCACATCACAGACAACAACAGCAGTATCAAACATCAGTGGGGAAATTTCAGGCTTTATCATCCAGACAGTGACCTCATATAGAGAGTTGTGCTCTGGTGATCACAAGTTGTCTCTCCAGGTTGTCCTCTCTCGAAAACACGTGGGACTGAGCAGCATTTTAGCCGCAAAATAGTCTGTTATAGAATTACAAACACTGAACAGTTATTATTTTAGATGGCATCTACAACAAACGACAAAGCCATTATTTCTTTATTTTATGAAATACTTTGAGAAAACAAGGGCATACTGTGTATTCAGTATTGCCAGATTAACTATAAAACATGGGAGATGTAAATAATGAACGATGGAGCTTATGTACACACCTGCCTGAGTCAGATGTAAACAAGTCAGAGCTACTAGTTGTTTAATGAATACCCCAATGCGCATAAATTACTATGTTAAACTCATTCATTATACTCATGTTTCATAAATGAGATCCAAATAGCCTCTTGGCGGGTAGCTGCAGTATGTCGAGGTTTACAGGAAGCTAAACTCAAACATGAGTGCATTTTTCTAATGAGAGGAAGGTCAGTGCTGCTCAGACCTGAATCTTGACCTTTGTTGCCTGAACACACTGACCTCAATCTGTTAGAAAATGTCAAAATCCCCTGACTGCACTACAGTTCCTCTCAGTCACTCAGCTGACCTGCTCCCAGCTGTCATTGAGATTCAGCTTCAGTGTGTGTCATCTTGTAGTGCAGTGTTTTTCAGTCCTGGTCCTGGGGGCACCCCGGGCCCTGCATGTTTTTTAGATGTTTCCCTGCTCCAACACACCTGATTCAAATAAAAGGGTCATTATTAGGCTTCTGCAGAGCTTGATGATGAGCTGAGGGGGTGCCCCGGGACCAGGATTGGAAAAACACTGTTATAGTGCTTTGTAGCTTCAGAAAAATCACAAAGACCAGTGATTTTAAATTGTGTTTTGTTTGTTATTGTAGAAAAGTTGAATGCATGTCACACAGGAAATAGTTTTTTCTTTTGTTTAGGACATCACTCACATTTCAATATATTTTTGTAACGGTCAGACGATTTCATTTATGTGTTACTTCCTCAATCTGGTTCTGCAATGTTGTGGTTGGGCAGTTAGGCTGTTGTGTAACGTCTCACTACCTAACAACACAGCAAGTGAAAGGGATTGCACGGTTACCGGGACAACGTGGTTGTACATCAAACACTCAAAAAAGGCAAAGTCATGCTGCAATGGAACAAGTTACAAAGGGAGTTTCTGAGGTATGCTATTAGGATCCAAATGTTTTGTGCTTTTTTTTTTTATATTAAAATCTTTAAAAACAGGTGGCACTTTGGCTTTTCTGGTTCATGTCTTATTTCACACACTTTGGTGTGATGATTGACAAGCTAAGTAAGACCCTGGATTACAAGTAAATCCTCTCATAATCACACTGAGGACAGTGATGACATTGCTGGGGGAAATCTCCTTTCACATATTGTATGCCCAAGTCATCCTCCTCTCACTTGCACAATTTAATTAAGTGATCTTGAGGCTCTGAAACCTTCACTCCGTTCAAGTACCTCAGGAGTGCTGAATGTAAAGGAGTAGAGAAGAGTGGCTGATTTGGGAGCAGCATCTCTGCAGGTCTTGAAAAGCCATAAAAAAACGTTTTAATTTAATTTCCTCAAAAAAAGCCTCAGTTAATAAGTCTTTAACTCACTTTATACAAGTTTTAATTATTTTATATGATGTATATAAACCAAAGGTTGACAGTAGATTGTGCACACGAAGCTGTTTAATCCTTTGTGTTCATTTTGTCTCATGTCCCTGGTTTTCCATCTTACTTTGACCTGTATGATTGTAAAACGAGTACTGAATTGCATTCTAAGTTGTATAAAACAGTCTTAAAAACCTGGTGAACTCTGCAGAAACCCTGTGGGAGGTGTGTTAAAGGATAACAATAATTATGCCTGATTATGTAGTGTGAAGTTTGCAAATTTAATTCAATCTTGAGTCCCCTGATCCAGTCGGGGCGTCTTGAAGAATCGCTGATTTGGATCACACTTGTTTAAAATAATCATATCGTGGTGCGCTGTGTTAGACCCTCGATTGCCAGTGAGAGCTGAGCTGCAGTGTGGCAGTACTAGACCTGCTGAAAGTAGTTTAAAGGGTCAGTTCATCCGAATTGAAAAAAACATATTTCCCCACTTATCACTTGTCATATGTAGCCATGCAGTTACTTTTTGGTATTATTTGCTGTGATTGTGAGATATTAGTCACTGAGATTTCTGCCTCCACCGTATGACAATGGAGGGGAATACAATTTTATATGTGCTGCTCACTTCATTTCTAAAATTACATTTCAGAAATCCACCAGCAACATCTCTTTGCGGACAGTGCTGCCTTTTAAACTGGGTGTAATTTGGGTGAACTAACTTTCATTGATTCATTAGAACTTACCCAAATACACACAATACTTCACTCATCAAGTCTTTAAGAACAATGCCTGCTGAAAGCATAGCCTGTTTTTTGCAGCCATGGCGTCATCCGGATCTTTTATTTTTTCAGTCCTAAAGTTGCTTCAGCAGCCTGTTTTCATCCTTTTTATACCAAATCCAAGCAGTATTGGACCCAAATTAAACCCATTTTGTGAGCAGGGCTGCAGAACCAGTCAACATTCTTGTTCCTGGGGCACAGATTTAGTATGAAATTGGTCCTTCTCCTCTTTTCTCCCTGAGTCACATTTCTCATCTCCATGTGATATTGTCATCTCTCAATCTTGAGTTAATCAGTCTGCTTCCCTCAGTGTGTCCTGAATGTGCTGTCGCCAGCCTCTGGGCCCTGCAGCAGAGGTTATTAATGTGGGGATTTATTTATCTAACTGATCTACTAGAGTGGAAGGACTATGGCAGCAGCTGTCGTGGGGCTGAAGGGACAGCAGTACCCCAGTGTTCTGTCCCTCATTACTGCTTTTTAATGAGGAGGAGTGAAGGATTACAGCAGGTTTCCCATCTGGCCTTGCACAGCATGACAGTGTGTGTTGTTCCTCATATCTCTGATGCTCTGGTTTCTAGTGAGAAACCTGCGTGAGCAGATCCTGCTTTGTTTTGAAAACCCCTAGAAACAAAACTGAAAATGAATTCCCTTCACAGGCTGTGGTTAACTTTCACTTATTTATATGTTGGGGGAATTCTTACCCCTTCTCTATCTATAGTATTAAACTGTTTTTGTAGGTACTTCCCAAGAGCTGTCAATAGGATGGAAGCTACAACCCTTTTGCAACAACCTGCTAATCAGTTGTCTCAAAGCTCAACCATCCACCTTCAACTCACCTGTTTTTATTTACTATTTACTTTCAATTTTCAAAAATAATGTGGTGACAGGAATCATTTAGTTGCAATTAATTTTGGAGTACAATTTGGATGTGTTTTTTTTTCTTTTTTTTTCTTTTTCTCTCCCGGCAAGGTTCCCTAACAGATTTGTCTAACTTCAGATGTGTGAAGATGTGCAGTAAAAAGCTGAACATAGCTGTATGAAAGCTGTTGTGGCTTTTCAACTAGCCCCTTCCTCCCGCAGTTAGCAAATGTCATTGCAGCAGTTTTGGTTTGAGGATGTGAGGAGATTTTTTTTTTCTTTAAATACGCTTTGAGTCGTCACCTTACTACCTAACTGAAATCACGCATTACCTCTGAACATCACACATTGAAAGTGATATGCGTATCTGCAAGTATCAGTCACACTTTAATGGAAATATTGTTCTCGCGCAGTTAGCCTCCCACGCAGATGTGTTTTGTTTGGTATCAGAGTTGTTAACCCTCTAACTGTCTCCAACCAGTATCACCAAGGAAAGCATCGTAGACGTGGAGGCATTGGTGAGGAAAGTGGAGCAGAAGATCGAGAGCTGCTCCCAGCAGGACGTGGAGCTTCACATTGAGAGGGTGGGTATGCTTTAAAAGTATGTAAACGTCCACACACAGTAATGCACTAAGCACTGACATGCAAAAAACACACAGGTGTGCTTTATTGTGTAAGTCAGACAGGTAGTGTACTCTCATTTTAAGCTGTTCACACAGCGGCACGTGGCCGTCAGTTGTTTATGTTGTAATTGGTGCATGATATTAGTTGCTTTTAATGTAGAGCAAACATACAATTTGAAGGGTAGGGGAGAAAGCATTAGAAGGAATATAATGTGTCTCAAAAAACTAAAACATGGTATCGCAGGGCTCAGAGGATTGCATTCGATTATACAGGTGTATCATATAACATCCACCTGTACACAAAAACCCAACACACATAGTCAAACCTTCACACATTGAAGAGGTGTTAACAGAGGATGTCTTTCACTTTGACTTGTTTGGTCTGTATGTGCAGTCTGGGTACTTTCCATTGCCTGTACGTCTAATGGAAACGTTTGTTGCTTGTCACACCCTGAATTTAACGTTCCCTTTTTTTTTTTTTTGCTTATCAGATTTTTGTCATCAGCCAGGCAGAGCCTCGTCTCCCCCTGCAGTTGGATGATGCTGTCAGGCCTGATGGAGATGGGGAAGAGGTGAGGATAATTGTAGGGATAGATGAAGGGGGGCATGGATACTTCACCCAAAGTCCTCAGTACTGGAGACACCCCATTGCCATTTTCTCCGCTGTGGAGTGTGAAATATTGGCTGACACCCAAGGCTGATCCTATGTGTTGTTTTCAATTAAGCAATGCACTGCAATTCACTCTGATTGTAGAAGAGCTTAGCTGCATTAGGTAGGTGATTAAGGCGCTCTTAAGAATCCGCAAAATATTGCCTCATGTCCTCCCAAAGTTCTGTGTTTTAGCTGAACAAAAGAAAAATCTAACCACCAACAATTTAAGGGAGTCAGCGGTTTTAAATGGAAGAGCGTGAACCTCCAAATGTGGTACATTCTCAAGGTGAAGCTCGTTACTGTCAGGCGCTTGTGACACCAGTAAGACAGCTCAGTCTCAGACGGAACAAAAAGTTCTCCACACTTTGCTTTAATCTAAAAAAATTCTGACAACAAATTCTGTGAGAAACAGGAATGCTGTGTGTGAGTCCACTATCTGAGACTCACATTTTGCATGTCAGTACTGGATAGGAATGGTCTGACTATGCAATGACAACAACATAATTAAAAAATATAAGCCTTAATTTATCTGTATACTTGATATCAAAAGCAGAATTGTAGCACAAAGTGTACTAACTTCACCCTTCACTGAGGATTTTGTCTAAGGAGAATAGAGACGTGTGTTTTTGAAAGAGTCGGGGATTGGGTAATTAAACTAAACAAGATCAAGAGCAAAGTGGCTCGCGCTAATTAATATCACATTCATCACGTTCAGTCCATAATCTCACCTCGTTTGATTCCCCCCCCCCCCTTTCATGTACAATGTGCTTTCATAAGAGCCGAGCTTACAGAGCCGTCCTCTGAATTCCAATTAAGGAGTTTTGTGCATCGACGCCGAATTGTTTGAGAGAATTGTGATGTATTCAATAATCCATTATTTTTGCCACTCACAGTGCAGGTTGTCATTTCTGGCTGTTACATTTTGTGGCTGCTGTATGTGATTTACAGTGATTTTAGTTAGATTCCTGATTCCACTCAAGACAGTTTTATACATTTTGATACAATATCTATTATTCAAAATTGTATAACCATAAAATAACCCTAAATCTGTGCTAATAGCTACTTCAGCAGACATTGTGTCTTGTCGAACAAGTTAACACTAACAGGTTAGCAGAACTAGCTGCACCTTGAGAAGAAAAAGGCCTCGTGGCAGAGTTATTGGGCTGCATTTTGGGAAACAGCATTGATTAATGTATAATGGATGCAGTGTCATATTTTTTTCTGTAGCTGTGGTTCCATCATATCCAATATTTAATGTTATCTTACTAATTTATATCTAATATTATGAGCAAATAAATATATGGGTCGCACCATGCCAGAGCCAGCTGAGAGCCTGTCTTTGTTTATCCAGTAAGCCTATCTCTGCAGCTGCAGCAGCGTCCCAGGTGTTTTCTGCCAGTATTCAACATGTCAGTCACACACTTGGAGCAGCACCTGCTTTCCCAAGAGTAACGGGGCTTAACAGCCCTGTCTATGTGACTGTCTGCCCATCTAACCTTTTGTCCCTTTGCGTGGGGCTTTTGGGAGCAGGATGTGGCTACACAGGCTATTAGCTCAAACCCCAGCCGGCCCTCTGAGGAAGCCTGACATCCATGACCCTGGAAGCTGTGGTTCCTCCCGTGATGAAACATTTACTCTTTCATTTGTTTTAGTTTTTTCTGTCCTTTTCTTTTCTCTCTTATTGCCGTGGTATCTCCCATTGCAGATGTCTTTTGTTGCAATTGACCCAATAATAGTTGCTGTATGGAATAAAGCCACCACATTTTTTCACCCCCTAGTTTTTAAGCTGTATGATCACAGCAGTTGTACAGTGTGTAATAACGTGGACCAGTTTTGTCTTTGTTTTTAGAGCTACAGCTGATATTTAAGCTAGGATTGTCATGCCAAAAATGACTAGTATTGCATGTTTCTGTATATTTTCTTCCTCATGAGGTTGGAAAAGACCCTGTGAGAAGAAAAGGAGCTGAGCACTTACATTGTTGAATATTTTATAGGTGGAGGGTTTTTGGTGATTTGATCATGTTTTTTTTTGTGTACCCTCAGGAAGGCAGAGCCACAGTCAACCAAGACACCAAGCTTGACAACAGGGTGATTGATCTCAGGGTAAGTTGCTACCAACCCTGAATACGTGACAAGGCCTGCAGAGTATTTGTCTCGATTTGTCCTGATATATCTAATCTCACAAGTGACATGTTTACGTTGGAGACGTAACAACGTCTGGCATGGTAAAAAAAAAAAAAAGTTGTTAGTTCGAAGCACTACCTGTTCATACAATGCAGTTTGCTTTACATTTAAAAAGAAAAATTACAGGGGAAATGTAAAGCAGTTTTTTTTTTTTTTTTTTTTTTTTTTTTTTTTAACAAGAAAGTGAAAGCAGACAACGCTATAAGCCAAGTATGTCAAAATGCACAGCAAACCACTGCTGTTCTAAAGGTAAAAAGGAAGGCCTGTGATTTAGTGTGCTGACGCTATCTTGATGAATCTTGCAGTGTGGGAGATGTTGTACCGACACAAGCAACAGTAGAGACAAAGCCGCAAAGTGTCTTGTTGTTTTGATCTGTTCCTCCCACGTGGATGGTGCCACATGCAGAAAGGTGCTATCACACCACAGCACAGAGCAACAACACCTGTTTCTGTAGCACTACACTTTGAGCTCATGGACACTTTAGAGCCCAGCGAAGCTGTAAAGTGGTCGGCACAACGGCAGACAGACACTCCAAAAGGGAACCATAAACCTTCTCCAATAATAATTTAGTTCTAAAGAAGTCCCCTTTCAACTTGGCCATCCTTAACCATAAGGGCCTTCTCACTCAAGACACAGTGGAAAAGTTTACTTGGTTCATTTGAATTTAGTTTGTATAAGTCAATTTGGATCTAATTGCGATCATTTTGACTGATATTGCAATTGTGATATGATTTGTGTTATTAGAGGGAATGATCATTTTTACATCATCATTCTCATTTTCATTGAAAAACATATTAAAATGATTATGGAGTACGACAATATTTAATTTAAAATGGTATTTTGACACATTTCGCCGTTAACAAATATTGCGCCTCCTGCGATTTGAAAATGGCAGTAGGCCATATTGCCATTTTGATAAAATTTCAATTAATTGTTCGGCCCTCCACATGAGCGAGCCGCAGCAAATATTTAAACTTTCATTTTATGCTGTGAAACGAGGCTGTGGTAGAACGCCACCACAGTGGGGTTTCAAACCAGGTTCAGGCTGTAAGGAGGATAAACTGAGAATTTGGGGAGAGACTTACACTAATCAACCACCTACCCACCTTGATACCCACTCGCTGGAGACATGCTGTAAACAGGAAGTACTTTCTAATGCTTCAGATGCTTTAATGTGGTCCTACACAGGGTTGGTTTCCCAGCTTTAACATGTGGCACAGCCCACTGTGTGATACATGACACAAATGAGTCATAACGGTATTGCGGGTATAGTTCGGTTGGCTGCTTTTTCTAGGCTATGTCAACTGTTTTGAAGCAGGAGAGTTTTACGTTTTCCTTCACTTCTTCTTTTTAAGTGTTCATATTGGTAAACGAAGGAAAAGATGCTGTTTCAGCCAGACAACCCTGTCTGCAGATTAATGATCTCTTCAGTATTTAGACATTATCACCCTGAAAGCCGGTAAAGCTCCATTGTAGAAATCCTGTGGTCATTTGAGATGAGTCAGTCGATTTAAGGGAGTGTTCTCTTACGTTCTGACATGCTCTGTCGGCTAACTGTTGCAGTTTTGGGGTTTTTTGGGGGGGCTTTAGGTTACATACTTTACAGTAATCTCCTGGTTTTCTTTGTGCAGCTTTACTCCCCGCCTTGGTTTCAGTATTTATATTCATAATGATGGGTTTAAAGTTCCTGGGGCTCTTGCTGGGTTTAAATGGATGTCTTGCCCTTGCCAACACATTAATGTTTCACCCTTCGTATAGAGAAATCGGCACTTTTCACACATCTGTTATGATTGTATAATAAATCCAGTGAATCGCGCTCAGTGTGGTAATGCTGCTGTGTGTGGCTGTGTGTGTATCCTCCCAAAGACAACCACCAGCCAGGCCATCTTTCGGCTGCAGTCGGGAGTGTGCCAGCTCTTCAGAGACACCCTCACCAACAAGGGCTTTGTGGAGATCCAGACCCCTAAAATCATATCAGGTACAAACACACTCTCTGTCACATTGCTCTTGCCTCATGGGAACACTAAGACTAACATGTGTTGAATTTTTTTTTTTGATTAGATGTTTCAGTAGAAACTTTTTTTCCGCCCACAGGTTTACTGTGAGTCAACCTTGTGACAGTTGTATGGTTTGACTTCCTGTATGGGCTGTCCATTTTTTCATGGCTGCAATTCAAATCAGGAACCCCACTTAAAGTTCACAAAACGGTTTCAGTGACTAACCAAGCCACATCTACGTTCCACATGCACATCTGCATTAAAGCAAACAATAGACAAGGAGGTCTTTGAAAGAGTTTTGTTGTTTTAGACCAATCAGGATTTTAATCCAGTCCACTGGGAATTTTGATGCATCGACCAACTCTTCCATCAACTCCACCACTTTCACATTTCCACAATGCCCTTCTAATTTGACAGGGAAGACTTTCCTTAATCTTGCTCCCAACAGACTTCATCCTGCTTACTGAAGGAACTGTAAAAAAGAAAAACTTAAAATTCAAACAGAAATCTTCTCACCAACATTCAGAAGTGAGAAGCTATTTGAACTTTTCCCTGCATAGTGTCTCTCTTATCCTGGTATCTATTTCTTAACATCAGGTGTGACAGATGACTTGGTATTCTGCATAAAATGTACCTTGTGAAAAACTTTTCCATTGTTCAGCTGAAAAAAAAACATTGTTTAAAGGATTAGGTTTTAGGAAGGACATGGGTTTTTCTGTACCAAAATGACTTTGGATAACTTTGGATAATATCCACTTGATTTGACTAATGTGGACACCTGAGGCTTCACATTAGCTTCAGATAAAGATTTAAATATACTTTGTTTTCAAAGAGAGAGAGCATGAGGAAGGGATCTCTCCTATTTCAATTTTCATATGGGCACCTGTCTATTTTTCAAAACTGACTTGAAAATGTGTCAGCCTGTTCTTTTCATGCTTAGAGAAAATGCTCAGTATATCCTAGATAATGAAAGCAAAGTGAGTGGAAACAGAATTTGATCTAAACATGAATCTAAAGTCATTTTGAGTCAAAATGATGTAAATAAAGACTTTCTGTCAGTAGTTCAAAATAGTTCAAAATAGTACACTAATCTGTAGTCCACAGCCTCCCACACGTGTCTCATATTTGAACTGAACTGTTGCGAAACCTGTGACACTTCCTCTTTTCTTCAAGAGCCAATTATATCGACTCAGCCTGGCACCACTAAATTCAAAACTGGCGCTTTTTTATTTTGGCGGCAGCTGTGAATCTACACTGTGTGCTTTTCGCAAAAACCGCATCTTCCTGACTGCCACCACCCATAATACACAGAATGAACAGTTTGTGCTGTACAAAAAACCCCACCCTGGTTTTGACGACATGAGAATATCAGATAATGCCCTTTGACGCATGTAACAAATAGGAAACCACAGTTGAGTTATGTAAATCTGCCCTTTTAAAATTTTGAGATCTGTATTTGATTAATGGGAAAACATGTGCCAGGCAGTTTCTTATTTGTGGATATAGTTTTTATTAGATGAGCATTAAGAATCCATTGCTTTAAATGACTTTTATCAGAATTCAGCAAATTGCTGTGAAAACGTCTCTGGCACAGTTTTTTCCAGACAGTTCCAACTGAAACAGAGTGCTGGATGGTCACTGAGTCAGCTGAATTCATCAAAAACTCTTATCAGCCCTTGTATAGAATGGTCATTTTGTGCTGGGGGGGGGGTTTAATCTTCTTTCATGTCTAAAAGTTTTCTTTGTCCACTTCTAGCTGCCAGTGAAGGTGGAGCAAATGTCTTCACGGTGTCTTACTTTAAAACCAGCGCCTACCTGGCCCAGTCTCCCCAGCTCTACAAGCAGATGTGCATCTGTGCTGACTTTGACAAGGTCTTCTGTGTGGGTCCAGGTAAGAATGTCTCCCATCTGTCCCCTCAAAATTCTCATTCACTTACGGCAAACAGCAAAACGAGCAGCAAGAGTGCCATGAAAACTGTAGACCCTATTAACTGAGATTACAGTTTAAAATGGCTCCAAATGCATTTAGATTGTTAAACTTTAACAGACCTCCCTCTGTTGCTTTCACTGTGGCCAAAGCTGCTTTAGAGCTTAGTGTGTTGGTGGGACAATGGGACTAGTAAAAGACTTTATGGTGTTGTACAGACTTTAAGTCAAGTCAATTTTATTTATATAGCACCAAATCAGGAGGGAGAGAGAGGAAAGAGAGGATAGCACACAGCAAGTTCCATATAGAGATGTATACTAACAATAATAATAATAATTGTAGCAGTGGGTGTTGAGCAGGATCAAGGGGGCAGTGGGTGGCTTGCAATCGCAGATCCAGATTCTACAGCTCTGGAGTCAGAAATACCTGCAGAACGGAGAGAGGAGAGAGACGAGGAAGCACAAAACTACAGGAGAGAGAAGATGCCGAGTTAGTAACATGCATTAATGGGACATGAATGTGTACAGAGGGAGAGGAGGAGAGAGGAGCTCAGTGCATCATGGGAAGTCCCCCAGCAGTCTAGGCCTATAGCAGCATAACTAGGGGCCGGTACAAGGCGAGCCTGGCCGGCCTTAACTATAAGCTTTATCTAGAGAGGGTGTCTGCCCCCCGGACCCAAACAGGAAGGAGCCTGATAGTTGAACGCTCTGCCTCTCGTTCTACTTTTAGAGACTCTGGGAACCACAAGTAAGCCTGCAGTCTAGGAGCGCAGTGTTCTCGTGGGGTACTATGAGCTCTTTAAGATATGATGGTGCCTGACCATTAAGGGCTTTGTATGTGAGGAGAAGGATTTTAAATTTCATTCTGGAGTTTACAGGAAGCCAGTGCAGAGAAGCTAAAAGGGGAGAAATATGATCTCTCTTTCTAGTTGTTGTCAGTACACATGCAGCTGTATTCTGGCTGGAGAGTCTTTAGAGACTTATTAGGACAGTCTGATAATAAGGAATTGCAATAATCCAGCCTAGAAGTAACAAACGTGTGGACTAGTTGTTCTGCATCTTTCTGAGACAGGATGTGTCTGAATTTTTGCAATGTCACATAGGTGAAAAAAGGCAGTCCTTTGAAATTTGTTTTATGTGGGAGTTAAAGGACATATCCCGATAAAAGATGACTCCCAGATTACTTACGGTGGTGCTGGAGGCCAGGATAATGCAATCTAGAGTAGCTATATCATTAGATAATGTGCTTCTAAGGTGTTTAGGGCCAAGCACAATAACTTTTCAGTTTTGTCTGAGTTTAGTAGCAGAAAATTGCAGGTGCAATAGTACCCCCATCTCTGCAGGCAAGCAAACACTGCCGCCATCTGATTGAGCATATACAGTATGTAACCAAATGCATAAATACATTAGATCCTATACACCACCATCCTTTTTAGTTGTATCTGTTGATACCTGATTCTGCCCCAAGATAGATTAAAACATTAGGCAGAACGATGCCCAGTCAATTCTCTACTGACAGAAGCGCGGTCTTTGCTTGCTTCTCTGTAACTCCGCCAGAGAAATCAAAGGCCTTAAGGTCATCGCTGCTTCTAAGGCAAGAATGTACTTATCGCTGTTGCCTTAGTTACAGTCGCAGCGATTAAGGAGAATTGGGATCAACTCTCCTCAAAATCCCAGTGGCCAGAAGTACGAGTGTGTTTAAATGTTGCTTCCACAGCTTTGGAGCCTCTATCTGAAATCAGCTACAGAAGTCCACCGGGGAACAAAAAAAAAAAAGTAAACACAAGGCCGGTCTTCGGCACAGAGGAGCAGGTGTCATGCTTTTTGTGTTTGGAATTGTTTTGTTTTTTCTTAGTTGTTTCAGTAGATGTATTCATGGGTCAGATGCAGAAAACTGTGTAGGTTCTAGACTGAAACTCTGCATACAAAGGGAGAAATATGCATAATACACTCTGTGTGCCACATTTATTGGTCTATACATATGCATGGGGTTGTTTTATGAGTCTCAATCATTGTGAAATTGTGTGCGTGTGCACATGGCTGATTTCCACTCCATACAGGCATATATAAAGCCCCACCCCCCCTTTTTCTCTAGCTTACAACTTACTAATTTAAATGTATTGTTGATATTTTGATGTACTACCTTTTGAACTTCTACTCTTCAGGAGATGTAGCTAATTGCTTTGAGATGTTAATCACGCCGAGCAGGTTGGATGATTATCTACCCGTCATCATAGAGCCTGTCAGCCAAGTGGTGTACAACACCGAATATATTGTAACCAATTTATTGGCTCATTTTGACCACCATTTGTCAAAACGCTGTCTATACATTTAGCGGTTTAGATTTAGTGTGCAGGTGCCACTCTTTTCATTGATGCTGCCTTTTGAATAGCCTCGCAACTACGTGACGTGCGCACAATTACCACTCTTCAATAACGGCCCTCCAACGAGCACAGAGCAGCCACTTTTCTGTACGACCATTACACACAGCTCTGGCTAATTATACGTGGCAGCTAATTGTACGTAGCGCTCATTAAGTCATTCATCATAAATGCACCTGTCATCAGCAGTGAAGTCATCCAACTTCCGAAAGGTAATGAGTAATTATTTAGTTTATAGCACTCATCACAACAGAGTTTACATTGTGCTTCACAGTAATGGAAAATGTAAGTAACTTGTGATAACATTGTAGCAGAATTACTCATAGAAATGTTAGTGATACTCACATTTTAAGTCATTGTCCACATTGAATGAAATTTCATGGGGTGAGGCTGAATTTAGCAGCCAGATTGTGAATCTCTGGACCTTTTTTGATGGACATTTGGCTCATGACCTGGTCAGGTGCCAGATTTAGTAAGATGACACTGCATGAAGAGGCATTTTAACAGAAGATGTGTTGCCATGTTTCCTCTCCTTCTTGCTGCAGTGACACTATTCTATGTTTAGACATTAATATTAAGTCTCAATCATGTCAGTTTTCAGAGCGGAGGACTCCAACACCCACCGTCACTTGACTGAGTTTGTGGGTCTGGATATTGAGATGTCCTTCAATTACCATTACCACGAAGTGATTGACTCCATCACTGACACCATGGTCCAGATCTTCAAGGGCTTGAGAGACAAGTAAGATCAAGATTTAAACAGTAAAGGTATTTTTAGTTGGCTTTTGAAATGGGTGACTTGATACTTTCCAAATGATCAGGATGTTATCTTGAAACTTTCTGCGATGTCAGATTACGATTGCACCTGAAATACATTTGCAAATGACATGCCATAAGAGGCTCAAGTTTTGTTTTCCAATTTGACACGAGCCGAATCTTTACAGGATCAATTCCTGGGGTGAAGATTTATGGGATGGCAAAAAGTCAAAATATTGTGTTTCTTAGCAAAGCTGTTTCAGCGGGTGAATCCAGATTAAGTGCTGTCACCCACTGCTGTCTGCTCTGTTGAAAGTCAGTGAATTCCACTCATTCTGTCAAGAGAATTGCCAACAAGGAAATGTTACAATGTGGCTTTATTGCCTCCTAGTGGTGTGAATCAGTGCAGCACGTGTAAAGAGACGTTAGAGCAGAGTGACTGGATAAAAAGATGAGGAGGTGAAGCTCTTATGATGTACAGAATCTACATATTAAGCCTGTTAACTGATTATGAACTGCAACATCTCATTTACTTTCAAAGGGTATTCTTTACTTTACCAAATTATTTTAAAAAGACACTCGTCAGTTATTATTGACTGGAAAATAATAAGTCGACCTCAGTTCTTGTGCAGGCTTCCTATATAAAAGCTTATGAAACTTATTTTGCTCTTTTTTTGCTAACATGCTGTGAATTTTGTAACTTTTCTCGGATTTCTGTTCTGTAAGCTGTTTACTTGAAAGGATGAAAACTAGGGGACATCTGGCTGACAGTCTGATCTGACGTATAATTGCAAACGTATTTCTGAAGAAAAGAAGAAGGGGATTGACATTAGACATATGGGGAATAACTCAAACTGGAAAGCATTGTTGCAGAGATGGATCATATAAGGTCATTTGCTAAACAAGCTGCATTTTGCAATCATTCACTGTTGGTTTCAACTTGTGATCACTGTTCTGCTTCTTCCTCTTTCTCCGTGACTGTTTTGTTTGTCTTTTCCTCTCATGACTTTCCAGTCTGTTTCCCCTTGACGTAATCAATAATTTTGCATGTGCTTTTGACAGATTTTCCAGCACTTCAAGCGTCAATGAGTCTGTCTCTATGGAGCTCTGTTAGTTGTCTCATGTTGCTTTGAAAATGTATGACAATATTGATTGTTAGGTGTCTTTGAAAAATGGATAAATGCTGCTCTTTGGTGTTCAGCCCAATGTGACCCACCGTTGGTAGTGGTAGTTGTGATTTAGTCCCGTCCATATTTTTCCTACCTTAACTAGCTCTGCTTTGCTCTTTTTATAAGATAACAATTACGGTGATGAGCAGGAACAACATTTGAAAGTCAAACACAGTAAAAAATTATAAGAGAGGCCTTCAAATACTAAAATATTACTACAAAGCTACCAGTGTGACCCATGTCAGCTTAACTGTCAAAGGCAAATTTGCCTAGCATTTGGCTGTGTGTGGGTGGGAATTCTGTACCCAGGTTAGTAGTAACTAACGTGTGTGTGTGTGTGTGTGTGTCTGTCTGTCTGTCTGTCTCTGTCTGCATCAGCTTCCAGACTGAGATTCAGACAGTGAATAAGCAGTTCCCCAGTGAGCCTTTCAAATTCCTGGAGCCCACTCTGAGGCTGGAGTATACCGAGGCTTTGGCCATGCTACGTGAGGCCGGGGTGGAGATGGGTGACGAGGACGACCTCAGGTCAGAAATGGCTACACGCCCTGTGCCCCGCGTCACACTCGTCTTGTGGGATTATTTAATTTGCTAAAAGCAGAAATAAATTTTTACTTGCGTGTGAAGAGAGGAAGTGCAACACCAGACCAGTAACTCAGCAACATTTTCAAGTATTTCATGTGACTAATGCTGACAGACTATTGTTTGTCATATTGTTGGCGTAAAATTGTCACGAATATGTGACAATAATAAAGTTATCTGTGTTAAAATGAATGCCTTTTTTTGTTCTATAGTACACCCAATGAAAAGCTGCTTGGCCGCCTTGTTAAGGAAAAGGTAGGTTCAAATGTGTTTGGCTGTTTAGTGTCATTTGAGTGTATAAATCTGAATATTGCTTGACTGGACAATGAAAATCTGCCTCCGATATTCTTTTTCTACACATGTAATTCCAGTCAGACAAGAGCAGGAACTTTGTTAATGGTTTTCAGCAGGTTAAAGAAAATTCTTCCTCTCACACATGTGGATTTAACGTACTACAGCATCAAAAAAAAAAAAACAGCTAACCAAGGCGGTCTAACTATCAGGTCGTAACACCTTGAGCCACTGAGAATTTCCAGAATTCTCCAAGTGGTGTTTTTCTTGGTGGACTTACAAATAATACAGTAAAGGACCGTTTATATAGAACATCACATTTCATCTATAATCACCGCACATGACTAATATGAACAACAACAACATCCCAGAGCAGTTAATGCAAAAGGCAGACACATTGTACAGAGCTTTCAGAAGGGACAGAATCATCACATCATGTGTTTTGCTGCAGTGAGGAAGATGTGGTTATATAGGCCTTTTATTACATAAAGGAAAAGTGGAAACACCTGTCTTCATTAATCCTCAATGTTTGAATCTCCCTTTTTCTTTTTCAGTATGATACTGACTTCTATGTGCTGGATAAGTACCCACTGGCTGTTAGACCCTTCTATACAATGCCCGATCCAAACAACCCTGTAAGTCTCTCAGTCATACACACACACACACACACACAGTTATCATCTACATAGTGAGGATTGCAGTAACATTGATTTGCAAATGAGTTTTGTGGTTGACCTGTGGTTGAACTTACACTGAGGCCAGAAAGATGCTTTGGCCTGGACGAGGACTCTTAAGCCTTCTGTCCTTTCTGGATATACTGGCTGGCAAACACCACGGTGGGTTTTTGTTACGTTAGTAAAGCTTCCTGTAGTGCAATCATGACAAATTCAACCTCAGTACTCAATACAATTTTTATATCATCACGGGAAACCAACCTTTGTGTTTTTCACTATTTGTAGTATCTTTGGGGAATGTATATGTGATCCATATTTGGCTTCTAGCACCAGTTTTTTGGATTCCACTAAACTGTTTGATGCCTTTGCCATGTTTTCTACTTTTTTTTTTCAGTTTTGTACTGCTGTAGTCCAGTGTCAATCCAGGCTGCCGGACTGTTGACTTGCCGTCCTTCTTTTAACTTTCCAAGTCTTAAATGTCTGTGTGTTTTGTCTGTCTGGGTAAACTGATATGTTGATATCCTCATTCTTGACCTCACGGGTGATTTTGCTTTTGTCCAGAAATACTCCAACTCGTATGACATGTTCATGAGGGGAGAGGAGATCCTGTCCGGAGCTCAAAGAATCCACGACGCTCAGCTGCTGACTGACAGGGCAACCCATCACCAGATCGGTAAGAACAAATGCAGCGATGGATCTGTTAAAGGGACATTAAGTGATTTAGATAAGATTTTGTCTTTTGATGGTTTGGGTCATGACTTAAACAAAACATTTGAAATAAAAAGTAATTTTAAGTTTTTAACAACTGAACCTCTTTTTTTTTAATGATACTGCAGATCTGGAGAAGATCAAGGCATATATTGACTCCTTCCGGTACGGCGCTCCCCCACATGGCGGCGGAGGCATTGGTAAGGAATATATGTTTTTTTGGAGGCACCCACAGGATAAAGACCATTTTCTTTCTTAGTGAACACAGATTATCTGTTTTTAATAGATTTCAGAATATTGTCAGAGTAGAAAAGATTCTCAGGTGCTTTTACCCTGGTTTCATGGTAATACATAGGAGAAGTGGGTAGTTGGCATGAGCATAATTTTGCACCTGCGTCTCAAGATCACTGAGGAGTGTCTGATCTGTCATCTCTCCCAGGCCTGGAGAGAGTCTGCATGCTGTACCTGGGTCTCCACAACGTGCGTCAGACCTCCATGTTCCCACGTGACCCTAAGCGCCTGACGCCTTGAACCTTTTACCACACGGACATTCATCACTGGACTAACACGCAGATGCTTGTGATGGGGAACATGTTTAATCCAGAAAGGGGAGAGGGGACAGGAGCTTGTGTCACACTATGACTCTAATGTGCCACTACGATTAACCATTAAGATGAGAGAATAAAGTATTTGCAACAGTAGGGTGAACTTTATTGATTGGTGTGCATAATTGTCTTAACAACAACAAATAATGGATACATTAAAGTGAAAGAGGAGTCTGCCAGTCATTTAGGGAAAGGTTGTAAAGCTGCACACACTTATTCCATCTTTTAATCAACTAGTCAGTATTTGTCTATTTGTCTTTTCTAAGGAGATGTTTAAAAAGGCAACTTTAATACAGAGCCCACCCTAAATCCCACCTACTACCAGCACAGACAAAGGACTAATAATGATTGTGGTCTCCTGCAGTACACCTGTAACTACATGTCTTTTGTATGTAATTAAATGACTAAACATAAATAATAAAAAAACTTCTCAAAACCATAAATTGCTTGGTCTCCATTTTTAAATAACCTGTTTGTACAGGTTATGGCTATGTCAAACATGGCCGATCCGCCAAAATACTACTACCTAAAATAAAAAGGCATAATAAAATTATTAAATAGCAACCATTCAGAATACAAAGCTAAAGTTTCGCTCTTCCTTCAGATTTACAAGATGTAAATCACTGCTCTGCTTCATACAGTGGAAGAATAAACCAAAGTGCTCAAGTATTAACATAAAAAAATGACGATATATAGTTACATTTATAGTTTAGACTTTTAACATTGACAGCTGGTAATAAAACATCCTAATTTGCACACTTGTGGGCATGAAGCATTATGATACTGTAAGTCCAAGCTCCAAGATGTGTTCGACCTGTGAGCTTATTCATTTGCAGCTCCACTGATTTGGAGGATGAAGAGGAAAATGTGAACAATGTCAATGTAGAGAGAAAGAGCTCCGTAGATGTACTCTTCTGGGCTGATCGCCAACTCCCTGTTTCCAATAAGAAGCTGGGTGTTGTATACTAAAAACTGAAAAAAAAACACAGAGAAAGAGAAGACGGACCAGAGTTCAGTCATCAAAAAAAGCGGGAACATGGGTTTGTGTGCTTGAGTTGTCTTTGTTGAGTGCAGTGTGGAGATACCATAGAAAATATTGATTTTATATACTGTTTGTCTTGTTAATCCCAAATATAGTCACACACATAAAGTCATATTGAAAGATCAGGAATGTGATATGGAGCACACTAGCACATTATAGTTGCTAAACGTACCATGTTCATCATATTAGTTTAGTGTTTTAACATGCTAACATTTACTAATTAGCACTAAACACAGCGTACAGCAGAGGCTGATGGGAATGTCCTTTCTTTTTAAACCCACGTGATTAACATTTTAACCTGATGATGGAGCTGGAGGAAAAGTCTGGGGATCACTAAAGTTATTGCAATTCACGCCGGTGTGCAACAAGAATTTTGGACATTCCACATCCCTCCATTTCCATTTGCTACTACTCCCAGAGCAAAACTGTTACCACAGATAGATGAATTTACTGATCCCATGGCCCTGCAGCATTAACAGCAGGACAAACTTGATGGGTATAAGGCTCTAGAGTCAAATGAAGAAACGCCTCAACCACATCAAATTTATGCAGGTGCTGGTAGCCTTGGATCTCCGCTTGACCGCACACAGACTTGTTCGTTTCATCAGCTTCTTTCTTTATTCAAACAGCATAGTGAATGAATCAAAGCCCAACAATTCAGTTTACACCCTCATCAGAGGCCAAACAGGAATAATGGGTTGAAAACCACTTTTTATACATTTTCAAACATCACACAAGGCATCCTGTAGGATAATTGCATCATGATTTATGTTGGGGAGACAAAACGACAATTGAAAATTTGGATTTCAGAGCACAAAAGCACTATTAGGAGACAGGATCTAACTTCTCCTGTAGCAAAACAGGAGAACAGCCACACAATTTCTAGTCTACACTTTCAAGGCATTGAGAAAGTGAGTTGTAATAAATGAGGTGGCAATCTGGATCTATTGCTTTTGAAACAGCATTTTAGATACATAAACACACTATCGCCACATGGACTAAATGAAGAGCTAGACTTGAGGCGTTTCCTTACAAGCTCAATTTAACTGTTATTATTTAGCTTTGATACAATTTGTTGGAAATTATACTGGAATTTGATTTTTTTTGTTTTGTTCTTTTGGCCGGATTGATTTGATTTAACCACAAGATGGCGCCATAATGTGTAAAGCAAACACAGGTAACAATACAGGAGACGCAGATGATGGCTTGATTACTGAATGATGTAATTATTCTACAGGATGCTGTGTGTGATGTTTGAAAATGTATAAGAAGTGGTTTTCAACCTATTATTTCCTGTTTGGCCCCTGATGAAGGTATAAGGCTCTAGAGCAAAATTGTCAGCATGTTGTTGGTCTTGCAACCAATTGTGTATTTCAGGCTTTAAGGACCATTATGCCTCTTGTTATTCAATAACCTTGTAATACCAAGCTCACAAGCTCTTCATAAATCCAGAGAAAGCAGACTCACCAGAGTGTAAACGATGGCTCCAATTGCAGCGTAGAGCATATGAAGCCAAGGGACCTGTTGAGTGACATAAGAAAGGCCTCTGAATGTGAAATCAGTCACACAGATACACTCTACTGAACTCCTCGCACTGAGGAACACGAGCAGAGAGAATAAATTAATGAATTTGACCAAAGAGTCCTCACGTATTGGAAGGAGAGGACGATGGCTGTAACAATCCCAAGAATCATGAGCAAAATGGAAGCAATGCAGAGAAACCCCCCGCAGGAGGTGAAGTCCACCTGTGATGAGAAACAAGTCATTAACAGGATGAAAGAGAAGGTAATAGGCTTCAAGCCACATGAAAGAGCAGTCAAGATAATTTAAAAGAGGATCAGAATGAGGTCAAATAAATAAATAAATGAATGTAGGGTGGATTTGTCATGTAGTCGCCAAAAAATGTAACTTTCTGTCATCTCGAGTTGCATCAGACAGTGAAGTTGGATTCACATCTCAAAATGTTATAAATATTTAAAGGAACCCAGTGCGCCATTGTAATGCGAGACAAAGGAGTTCTTTTACACTGACAACAAAGACATCCTCTGACAAGCCACGGGCTACTGAGATACAGAGAGACACAGTTTACAGCTACATCTACCTTGGTTTGAAAGCAGAAGATCGTGACAGCTACACAAACTAATGCTGTTATTCCCATTGCGAGAAGCACTGCTTTTGTTTCATAATAGCTGCAAAAGATACATAAAATGATTAAAACAAAAATATAAATGATAAAATAAGAGAAACATCACATACATTATTATTAGAATGTAGTGTATTTGCATATTGAGGTGCATTGAGTTGGAGCCAAAAACAAACCTCGAGATTGTTCCAGCCATGTAAGACAAGGCCAGAGTCTGTAGGATAAAACATGAAAACAATGTGTCATAGAGTACGTTTGAGCCTCTTTCAGGATTTTTTTTTCTTTCTTACTGGCTGTCTTTGTTTTGTTCGTTTCCAGTCTTGAACCAACACATTATATAACTCTTCACAATATGATAGTTTTGCCATATGGGTCAGCTGGACCACATTCACACAAACAATACTTACAAATACTCCCAGCAGCACAAGATTCCATGGAAAACGCCTCCTACAAATACAAATTGTAATGAATATTTTAAAAAGTATACAAACAGAAGTATCATTGCTGGTGAAGACATAACATTAACACGATTTAAAACTATTAAATTTATTCAGACAGGCCGGGGCCATGCTTACCTCGGCTCTTTGCAGCAGACAAGAATGCAGAAAACCAAAAAATAAACCACACTATGGAAAGATAAAACACTGAGATTGTTACTTTATATGACAGCATGTCATGAGAATAATAGCAGTGAGAATATCGGCTGATTCTGAGGCGTTGCGGCTTCTCTCTTTATGTTTTTTTTTTCCAAATATTTCTGTTTTTTTTTCTAACTCACAAAGATGCCCAGTAGATGCCAGGATATCTGATGACAAACAGCTTCACTGGGTCACTATGAAAGCACAGATATAAGGGATCACTCAGGGGACTGTTCCCTGCACTCGAATACAGATAAATTAAGCAGTCAGATGGAGTATTATACTGGGTTGAACAGGGACACTTACACAAATGTAAAGACAGCAACAACTGAAAAAGTGACAGCAAGCTGTGCTGTTAAAATTAAGTAAACCTGCCCAGAAACACAAAAACAAAATTCTGATCAGCACACAAGGAAAAATATCAGTGGATGATATTAACAGGATTGTCAGTAGCACTCTGAACAGTAAAGTCTGTGTGTGGCATGACCAATGATAAAAACGCTTACCTTTCTGATGAAGGCATGCCGAACAGATGTGCTCTCCCACTGGCTGCTCAGAAAATCCTCCATGTCTCCTGCAGAATTGGGGATAGCGAAGTAGTGATTTATACGTTACCTATACAACTGGGAGCTAATCGAAAATATAATGCAGGATGCGATTAACTGAAGTCCTGTGTCATTTCCTCAGAACCTGGGTTGGATGCGGGCACTCCGGCAGACAGAGTCGGTATTGTGGTGGGCATCCCAGATGGAGAGAAGCCAGGAGCTGCCCACATGCCAGCCTGTGGGCCCCAGTAGCCAGGCGGGCCGGGGCACACGCCAGGACTCGGGCTGTAAGATGGAGGTGGTGGAAAAGGGGAGCCATGTTGTGTCTGGTGGGGGTAATCTCCATACTTAGGATGGTGCAGTGCGTCCTCATAGGGTGGAGGATTATCTATTTTAGAGGTCATGATTTTACAGGACCACCTTAAAGAGATGATAAGTGGTGATGAGCTTCATCAGGCATACTGGAGACGTCTGACTACTGGTTGTAGGACACATATTGACAAGAAATCATGAAAATATACACAAACCTACAATTGCCCATGTGTGGTCAGAGTGTCATTGTCACAAGTACAAAATAAAATCAGGTTCTTATATTAATGTGACAAACAACACAGTTAAAATCATATTGTAACAATGTTAAAAAACCCCAAACAGTTTCACAAGTAAACAGTGTATTTATGGAAAAGCCATGACCTAAAACAAATACCATATAAAATACGCCAGTCACACTAGAAACGTCTATGGAAACAATGGCACAAATGAGACTCTGTGTGCACATTCTAGTCTAATCTGAGCAATACTTTCAACATAAACAAAAAGAAATTAAACTGTACTTACCCGGTGGCTTTACCCTAAGATGGGAGCACTGTTCCCTTCACTCGTCTATCTCCTTGGAGGTTTGCAGACTTGCACCACGGGAGGATGTCATCTTTGTAACAGGATATGGTCACTGAAACTCACACTGTCACTCATGTTCTCAGAAAGCTGGAGACTCCAGTTGCTCAGGGTCCTAACAAAATAATACAAATACTATTTTAAAAAAAACAGACTGTCGAGTGAAGCGTCCTACAAACATTTAGTTAGATGTTAGGACACATGCTCCCAACATTGAGTGACTTTATTTTGTTTTGTTTTTTTAAGCAGTCAGCTGACTCAAATGTTATTAAATAGCCTACTATACAGCCTGTTGTAGTGTCTCATTTTCAGCCGCAGCCTAATGTTAGTCAATGTCCCACCTGGAACGTTAGGTGTCGCTAAATTATTAAAAAGTGGACCGAAACCAGTTGGCTCAACTCCATATTTATGCCAATGGTGGAATGAGCTCGTACAAGGATATAATATAATATAATATAATATAATATAATATAATATAATATAATATAATATAATATAATATAATATAATATAATATAATATAATATAATATAATATAATATAATATAACATTAAAGGAGAAAAATAAATACAACTTTTAGAAAGTGAATAAGCAATATTGCAAACCAACCTAAATCATCTGCCAATGTCATCCACAATGTTTCTCAAGAGATGTGATGTCTTTAAAGCTTTTTTGTCTTTAGATACCCTGCAGACAGAATCACAGAATGTCTGAAGTTCAACATAAAACACATTTTTCTTTTGAAGAAACTGAACTAATTTGGCTTTGTGAATATGCTGTTTGCCCAAAAGACACAGCATAACAATATAGTCAGTGGTGGAAAGTAACTAAGTACATTTACTCAAGTACTGTACTTAAGTACAATTTTTCCACTCTACAACATTTCAGAGGGAAATGTTGTACTTTCTATTCCACTACATTGATTTGACAGCTTTAGTTACTTTTCAGATGAAGATTTGACACGATGGATAATGTAACAAGCTTTTAAAATACAACACATTGTTAAAGACAACACCAGTGGTTTCCAACCTTTTTGGCTTTTGACGTCTTACAAAAAGCAGTGTGTAGTCGGGGTCACATTTCAGATGTCTATGAGTTGTTAACAGCTCCACCAAAT
This sequence comes from Scomberomorus guttatus, assembly GCA_038419695.1. Lineage (NCBI taxonomy): Eukaryota > Metazoa > Chordata > Actinopteri > Scombriformes > Scombridae > Scomberomorus > Scomberomorus guttatus. The sequence goes on along the minus strand of CM076456.1, from coordinate 21,868,711 downwards.
AGTGATTTTTCCCTCTAAACTTCTCACATGGTTTCATTTCAATAAATGTTCAAATAATCCAATATTTCAGCAGAAATCAATTTCTTCTTTCCTCTCCCATTAATCATCTCACGACCCCTCAGATTTATCTGGTGACCCTTTGGAGGGGCCCAACCCCTAGGTTGGGAACCACTGGACTAAACTAGCTAACTGTATATAAAGTAGTTCAAACTAGCTCCACCTCCAGCAGCTACAACAGTAACATGCTGCTTACACACTGATGCTTCAGTATTAATAATATAATGTCATATATAATAATATATCAGTCAGAGGGACCAAATCACTACTTTTACTGCAATACTTTAAGCTAATACTTATGTACTTTTACCTAAGTAGGATTTTAATGCACGACTTTTACTTGTAGTGGAGTATTTGTACATTGATGTATCGGTACTTTTACTTAAGTAACGGATCTGAATACTTCTTCCACAACTAATTATAGTAAATTAACTTGCTTTTTGATCCGCTCTCGGGTTTGGCGTGTGTCGTTTATGACGTCATGACGCTCCACTTCAGAGGCTATGGCGCTTCCTGACTGGATGGTTACGCTGACTGCCACCGCATCCTTCTTCTGTTTCTTATGTTTATGTGTCCGCTTCAGACGCACAGGACAAGTGCTGTGGAGACATTTGTTCAGTAAGATAATGGCTCGCACGGAGAGGCCGTTGTTCAGAATCGCGTGAGTGTCATATGACCCGCATTCATAAAACGAGATGTTGTCATCGGAGGGGGGGGGGGGGGATTCTCGTTAGCGTAGCTTAGCAACATCTAGCGTTTAGCTCCGTTGGATGCCATTCTTCAGAGGCAGCCCCACCAAACTACATTCAAATATGTTGCCTTTTAAAGTTGCCAGGACTAACATTACCTCTGAAACTGTGGTTAAAGGCCTTTCCTAAACCGATAAAAAAAAACTCTGCGTTATTTGGCATACACAGGAGTCACTAACATATTTAGGAACTGTGTCATAATTAGGGCTTTAATCGAAAAATGGCTCCGCATGATCTAATATTTCGTGGTATTTTAACTAATGTAGTTTTTAGCGCCTTGGCCACGTTAGAGTCGCAGATATTTCACCTGAGTCCTTATTGGGGAGATGGACGAAGCAGCTAGCGAGCCTCAGTGTTTACCTTCCTCTTTGACTTGTGTCCCAGGTACACGCTGTACACCAGGACCAGACTTGGGTACATGTACTACAAGAGGCAGGTGAGGAAAGCCCGGGAACATTACCCTGCCGGACACTCCACAGCTCTGCCCATGGAGTTCAATGGTAGGCAGCTGTATGGATTTTATTGTTCATTATGTTCATGCAGTGTTGCTCATATGTTCCCTGGTTATTGTGGGGGGGGGTTGGCTGCCTGAGTGCTATTCACAAAGAAGAAAAGGCCCTGTTGATTGTGTCAAACATACACATGTATGTACAAATATATAAATATATACATAAAGTACAAGATTCTAGTCATTCTTACTTCAATCAATGCAAATTTGCTTAACATACTTTGAACACATCATACAATGTTACATGTCTACGCACCAGCAGTCTGAGGAACTCATAAGACTAAGTAAATAACACACACACACACACAGAGCAAACAAACAAACAGACAGACACACACACAAAGTGCAATCTAAGCACTGTGCAGTATTCCAGACGAATAACTTTTTGTGCCTCTTCAACCTTTTGTGCAATATCTGCTATCTGCTATCTTTTATTGTATATTTTATATGTCTTTTTACATATATTTATTTCCTGTTTTTACTGAAATGGAGCCTCCGAGCCAAAGTATTTCACACGTTTGTACTTGTATAACCGGAGTGACAATAAACATCTTGACTCTTGAATCTTTTACCAAATCTAGATGAAAAATGTAACATTGTCATTTCTTTGTCTGCCCACAGGTATCAAAATAATTCCCATCTCAGTGCTGTCTGACAACTACAGCTATCTTGTAATTGACACTGCCTCCAGCGTTGCGGTGGTTGTAGACCCTGCAGACCCTCAAACAGTTCAGGTGAGTGCCTCAAGAGTCAGCGTCAACTGTCAGCTGAGTGTTTGTTTGATACCCAGACATACATACACATGATTCCTGGCTGTGTTCAGACCGATTAAGGACTTTCAGATTGAAACTGCTTTGCAGAAAACAGCAGACTTTTTCCTCTGCAATAATCCTTTTTCTGTTGTAAGAGGAGATAGCTTGAGGCATTTCTGCAGTACAGCAAAAAGTTGAGACAGGCCAAATATTTGCTAGATCTCATTGCGACACCATTTGGGTAAAAAAGAAATCCCTTTGCCTCTATTCCAGTAGCATGTTGCAGGTGTACTTCTTCTCACGTACTGTTAGTGGTTGGGATCTGAATTTTCTTTCAGAAAAGATCAAATATAAACTACCATCATAATGATGAATATATAAGTCAATATAAGAACAGATATAGAATTAATAGCATAATCTCATAGTTGCTGTTTCTTTATAGTTGCCATATTGCAAAAGCTACCCTGTTGAAAGAGAGCCAGCATACAGTTTAATGACATGGGAGAACCCACTGTGAGATTTAGGTATTAAGAAACAAAATTGCAAGTATGTTTGTAATTGTAGTTCTAATGTAATTATAGACTATATTATAGACTATTTCTCTTATCGTAAAATCACTTTTCAGCCTCACTTTCAGTGCACTTCAATTTTCAATCACTTTTTTTTTTTTTTACTGTAGCTGTAGCTGTTGACAATCAATAGGAGTAGTGAAAGAGTGTTGTAAGCGCATTCTCAGCTGCATCCATTAGTAAAATAACAAATGCTGTGCTGTGTCAACAATCTGAAGTATTTTGCAGCCCAGCTGGCTTTTGAATAAACTGCAGTTGAATAGTTGATTTAACATGGTGATTAAAGATTTTAACAGCTCACATAACTTTTCAGGCAGTTCTTAAGGAGGAGGGAGTGATGTTGGAGGCGATACTCTGTACACATAAGCATTGGTGAGTTTTCTAGTTTGTTTTTTATATATCCTTGTTATTTTAATGTGTGGTTTGTTTTTAGGATTTTATGTATGAATAACTTGAGGAGATGGGGCTAAATATACCAAGCAGGACAGATTACAAAAAATGTATACTGTGTCATGTGAAGGGAGGTAAATGTGGTGTTCACAATCACTGAATTTAACACATTTATATCAGCTCTAAGGGAAACACCCACACTAATGAAAAAAAACTGAAATGAAACACACATATTTTCTAATTTTTAAGAAGTTCACCATCCAGACTTCAACTAGAATAAAGTGTATGTGGTTAAAAGTGCTTAGTATAGATTGAAGGCCAAATCAAAAACGAAATTTTCTAATGATTCTGCAATACATTGTCCTGTCCAAATCACCACAGCAAGCCTCTGCTTTCTGTCCTATTTACAGGGATCACAGTGGGGGAAACAAAGGGTTGAAAAGGCTTCACAGCTCATGCCGAGTTTATGGAAATGCAGCTGATAACATTCCTGGCCTCACACAGTAAGTCCCTGCTAGCACAGTATGGCACACTGGGTCACACACAATCATTCTGACTGTACTGAGTCTTGTCTTGTTCTCTCGATCAGCACTCGGAGCAGCTGACTTCACAGTAAATTATGATGGTATGATAAACTGTTGGGTTATGTCTCAGGGGGGTGGGGGTGGTCCTAAGAATGGGGTCATTGCTATAGGTTTAGCAATTTACTTCCCAATGCCTCTGTCGGCTTACCAGTGGCTGTTCTGGGTTTAATTTTTCTTGTAATGACCTGCTGCTCTGATTGTCTGACTGTTTGGTATTAAGGCCCAAACGCACTAAAAGCAATAATTGACGCCTCATTTGATAATTGCTTCATTTGACACGGGTCATTTGATGCTCCTATGGCGCACTGCAGGCATCAGATTTGAAATGCCAACACCACAGAACCAACACAGATTTGTCCTGTTGTTGTTTGTATTTATTGCTGCATTAGTATGTATGAATGAAAATGAGAAATACAGAGGAGGAAAATGAAACTAAGAGCGTCTGTTTCCACAGTAAATCATCTGTCGAGTGTTTGATGGTTATTTATTTGTGCTTTAGAACGTGACCGTCATGAAACAATCAGAAAATAAAGTTTTATTTCTCACATTCACTGCTTTGTTCTCTCTACCGCCGCTCCCTCTCTGTCTTTGTCTCTCGCAGCTCAATCGTGCTCTCTCTCTCTCTCTCTCTCTCTCTCTCTCTCTCTCTTTCACCTGCAGAAAAAACAGCTTTGGTCGCTGGGTCCTCATTTGACACTCTAAAATCTAAACAAGTTCGGAGTAGGGGCATCAAGGCAGTTTGATGCGCTTCATAACGCTTTTGGTGCGCATTCGGCCTTTTAAAACAATAGATGAACTTGTGTGTCAGATGCTTTCAGTGCGTTTGGGCCTTTAGAGTTGCATCAGAGCTTCTATAATGGCCCTAAATTTTAAGTTTACTTTGATTGTATAAGATATTAAATAAAAAAAATAACATCTTACATTCTCCTAACTGTGTCTCAGCTCTTCTAAATCAGATTTACTTGTCTTTTATATACTCTGTGTATGCAACAGCTTTGCAAAATAGAGGCTCAATTGGCAGCAGGCTGTGGCAAATGAGTGGTATTGCGTTGATTTTGCTGTTGAGTATTTTTTCTGTGTTGTCAGTCCTCTCTCACACAAGGATTCGGTAACAGTCGGTCGTCTGCACTTTAAGGCCCTCTTCACCCCTGGACACACAGTGGGCCACATGATCTACCTCCTGGATGGCCGGGCAGTCGGTGCCCCCTCCAGTCTCTTCTCTGGTGACCTGGTGTTCCTGTCAGGATGCGGTAAGTTGCACAGAGAACAGGATCCATAATAATAATAATTATATAGAACTACATTCTGGTTCACAGCAACTCTTGCTTTTATGTAAAACACAGAGGAGACACAGAAACCTCTTTAACCTCTCACAGAGACGTTTGCGATGTGTTTGTTTGGAATCATTGTACACGTAATGCAGGTCCTTGTACCTCCTGATGAGACACTGAATGCAGAGATTATAAGGAGGTAAGGAACTGATCGTTGGCTAATGCAAAGCTAAAAATGCAGCCAGTGTAAAGAAATACAGGTCTCTGCATGAAGACAAGTTGACGCTACTTGAATATGTAATTAGTTGGCATAAAATGGCTTAAAGTGTCGAATGGTATCCATAGGTCAGGTCGACCAGAAAAGGGGAAAGAGCTCATGATCTTTTATCTGTATGGGAGAATACCCAGTGGTTTATCTGAACCACATTCATTTATTTACATACTGATCTTACACCTCAAGACCAGCGGTTTTCAATTACAGTCATTACAGTCACTTCTATTACAGTAGTAACATTAAAATTCATGGATCCATGATTCATCTGCCTTCCTTTGATGCTTTATGTGGTTTACTCCACTTACACATGCAAGTTGGTGCTAACTCTGCTGACTGCTGCTACATGCTAATCGTACCTTTTCCTATTTCACCCCAGCAAGCAAAGTTTTGCTTTGCCAATCCCAATGTAACAGAGTGTGTGTTCTGAAAAATGCAAGGCAATGTAAAAATCTTTATAGCATGGCTATTGGCTAATATCGAATACTTTTCATGTTTTTTGGTTATTAATTGCACCATATGGTTGTTGTTTTTAGTACCATGTGTATTAGTAGTACAGTAGCATACAACCAGCTTTACTTAACACAACTTCATGTACTTAATGTAACATTGCTAATGTCCTTTTTAATAACTTTCATGACCACTGATTAATCAGAAATAGGTTGCTTTGTCCTGAGCAGCTGACCGTGTTAAAACAAAATCACTGTTTTGAGTTTTGAATTGGTCTTAAATTACATGTCAGGTAGCAACGAAAAGATCCCAAAAAGTGTGGTCTTCTAAATGCAGATACAAGACCTTTTGAAACTCGCAGATACCCTGAATTAAAACTCAGACTTACTTGAGTTCAGTCAAATCTGTTCTTGTTGTTTTTCAGGGAGGATGTTTGAAGGCAGTGCCACAACAATGCTGTCATCTCTGGACACGGTTGGCTCCTTAAGTGATGATACTCTATTATGGCCCGGTAGGAAAACCTTCACAGTTGAGACTCAGTCCCAAACAAGTGTGTCAGTGTTTATCATGTGGATGTGGTTTGAATGTATACCAGCTTGATTTTTGTACATAGCAGAAATGCACTTATTTACAGTCAAGGTCTTGAAAGGAGTTGTACGTGGACGTCTATGGGGTGTAAGATTTGTGTGGTTATGCATGTCAGCATGATTTTTTAATTTTTGTCCTCTGGCTATCCTGCAGGTCATGAGTATGCAGAGGACAACCTGCTGTTTGCTGCTGAGGTTGAGCCACACAACACTGCCAGGGAAAACAAATATCAGTGGGTGCTGCAGCAGAGAGGCCAGAAGCTGTGCACGGTGAGAATGATATATTGCCATTGTTATGCCTCTCTAGCACGCCAACCCAGAAAGGATTCATGTTGCCCAGCACCTGGGAAGAAGGGCTTATCACCTGCCTACAGTGTATGAGTTGTCAGTGGCCGAGTGCTCGCTCTCCTCTCACTTCCTCCTCTTTCAAGCTGTCAGTTGAGTCTCATCTATGATACAGTCTGCAACTGAGCAAAGGTTCGCTGTTAAGTGAAGTGTTTAGCAGAATTTAGATGAGTTTTTTTGTGCCAGCTATACAGCATGCCACTAGAGGATTTGCACATCCCTAAATTTTGACAACTTTCATACCCAAAACGAATTAAATGAGTGACTACATTGTTTTCTCTGCGTCATGTGCATGCTGGGTACATGACATGTGGCTTGTCTGTTTTTGACATGTTTTGATCTTTCGGGTTGTTTTTGAATATGATGGGCAGAGCAAAGGTAAAGTCAAGAAAAATACATGCATACAAACAACAAAGAAGGTGTATAAACTGATGCACCAAACACCTGAAATACTGTATTTCCATTTGTTCTACTGGTTGAGCCATGAAAGAAACATTCCTTGGGCAGGAATTTTAGTTTTAATTAGCTAATGTGAAAACACATAGGGGCTTTAAAAACACGTCATCCCAGATATTATTGGCTGATGTTATTATATGAGTATAATTGGGAAAAAGAATTTGACTTAGTGGAGTTGGGATTTGAACAGACTGTGATTGTTGATATTCATAGGCTTGTTCTGTAATAGGCCCTTTTTCACAGCGGACATTCTGACTTGTCATAGTAGGAAAAGCACAGGTGTTAATAATTAACATTAACAATGGCTCTGCTCTATGTGACAGTGTGACAGTGAGCCAGCATGAACAATACTAGGACCCTGATGCTTTAAAAGCTAATTTTATTATTTGCACTTGTGCTTTTCCTACTGTGACATGTCAAAATGGCTTCTGTCAAAAGAGCGTATCATCATGTCATGTCATCATGTCATCATCATCATGTCATCATCATCACATTATTACCATTGCTGAAATTTTAAAAAAGCAGGTACAGAGGTTTATCTGGTTTGCTGTGATGTTACCTCAGCCTTGGCTAGTAGACCTTTGCTGGACATCCATTAGCTACTTATTGAAATGTCTTTGTGGTAGGGATGGAGGGGTTGCTCATAGAGCTTTACATTAAACAATATGAGTATCAAGTGTACTATTACACACCTAGTCAGCACTGGGGCAGAAATTCACATTGACACTTGAGCTCCTTATTCCTGTTTTAACTGCCTAATTTCTGTAATCCAGGATTTTATCACCTGGATTGATAATCACTGTGGATTATGCTCAGATAAATAAAATAAAATAAAATTGACAGCAGCTAAAAGGTGATTTATTGTTGAAGAGAAGTTTAGAATATTGTTACTATACTAAATATTGCATGGTTTTCCAGTGTGAACACACTACAGACTCAGACACTCAGAACCTGCTTAGAATCAGTGTGTAGTATAGATTTGGGACACAGTTCATGCATGTCAAGTTTGAGGATGACTGCTATTTGACATACACTTCATTTTCAGAGTCCCTCCACTATCGGAGAAGAGAAGGAGTACAATCCTTTCCTGCGCAGCCAATCGGCAGAGCTCCATCTGGCCCTGGGCCTCCAGCAGTTCCAGGATGAGGACTGGACCCAGTTCAGGGCTCGGGTGCTGGAGGAGCTACGAAAACGCAAAGACCTATATAACAGGAGATAGTACTGGGAGCACTAAGACCAGACGTCTGCTCGCCCGTACTGGCCAGTGGTACGATAGCAGCATGTGCAGTAATGATAAGCTGAGCTCTGAGGTACTTTAATAAAAGGCTAAATCTGATCAAACACATCGGTTTTGTAACATTTAAAGGGGCATTAAGTTTTCAACCTGTATCAGTGACCACTAGGAACATAGTTTCATAATTAGATAATACTTATCATTAATCTTGTTACCTCTCCACATGTATATTATGGTAATTTGGTGTTTTCAGACAGAACATGCGTATTTATTGCTTCCTTAACAAAGAGACCTGAACAATAAGGTAGATTTGCATGAGTAGCTCTCTAATATTTTACAAGTAGGTACAACCAGATTTCTGATTATCATGTGTTGAAACACTGGGTGACAAACGGTCTGCACACTACATGGAATAATTCAGCATGTTAGGTACTGTATTGTTTACTGCACAGCCTGGTTCAATTTAAGGGCAAGTAATGAATTGTCTGTAAAATCCTTTGGTATGCTGGCTGTATGAGGTATGCTGGTTTCACATTTATAGTTCTGCTGAAGAGTAATTACACTCTCCACAAAGTTGTGACTTTTGGACTTGAGTATTTGATTGTGAATGTTTGACATTACTTTCAGCAGGAATGGTACTGTTAATTTAACAAATCACAAACACGTGTTGTTGTCGGTACTTTGTGTTAAAGTCAGCACAATGTACGGAGAAAGTCTGTACACTAGCCTTTCATGTGAATGTTTGTATGCTGAGTCTAAGAGCCAATTTTCTTTTGATTTAGAATAGATGTAACTCACCTTGATGATGCATGGGATTGAGATACTAACCCTGATTTCCCCCCCCCCCCCCCCCCCCCATCAGTAAGTTAATATTTCACTCATGTTCTCATGAAACAACAACAAAATATCTACAAGTAGGCCTGAAGTGGGAAAACATTTTTTCTCAGCAAATGTTTTTGCTGAACTGTTTCTCGTTTAGAAGTGTATTTTTTAAGTGGTAGAAGTTACACTGCTGGAACAGCAAGATATGTGAAGAATTTGACTGGTATTGCATTGTGATGTATGAGATATGACTGAATCGCTGTTCGGGGGGGGGGTTGATTTATGTTGTTAGCCTGTAGAATTACTCTTGACTGCCAGCAGTTATAATTCAGCCAATTATACTTACAGGGTGACGTTGATTCAAGCAATCAGTATACACTTTGTCTTGCAAACAGTTCTGACTGATGTTTGAAAATGTGTGATATTTAAGAGTAAGAGGGTGATGGAATTACAAGATTTTCTTTCTAAAATGACGAGAATGTGCCATCGACTGCGGCACTCGCTTTAAAATTTCAGAAGGAATGTTTTTTATAAACAATTTGAAAGCTTTGGGAACCAAAATTGTACATATTTTGTAATATATTTAATGTTTTATTATACTGTGACACTGTAGTGGAGGAAAGCTATTTCAGTATAATAAACACGTTCTGATTCCCATGCACATTTGAATATTTCTGTTGCTGCTGTCATTTATGTTGAGGTGGGGATGGGCCAGAATGTAAAGGAATAAACCTTTAACGTTTTGTGGAGATATGAAAGCTCTTCAGATTCCTCTGTTGCTCCTGCAGAAGGACTAAAATGTTGTTCTGTTTTGTTTGATGCAGATTCACATCTTATTTGCATATGTTTGAGTTACGAATAGAACCACACGGGAGACTGTTTTACTTCAGGTTACGTTTTAATGAGAAAATATGAACTCCATTAGACCTGTATATGTGTTATTTGTTGTCTTTATGAGTGTTTAAAAGTGACAGCTGTGTTATGTTTCTAACTGTTACAACTTCCCTCAATAACCCACCTTATTCGCATGTTAACGATGCTCTAAAAGAAAAGGGTAAACTGGTGATAGAGCAGCGTATTAAAACATCAGAACAACAAACTGTTGTGTCCTGGGTCGACCTCAGGAGACACATTTTAAGTCTGTGTTTCATCTGTATAAATCACAGGAATACAGAAGACTATAGAATCAGGAATTGATCAGCAATCATACAAAATGAAGGAAAAATAAAGATAATACTGTTTGATTCAATACTAAAATGCCCTTGAAAAGTCTAAACCTGTGATTCTTTTGGCACAGTCAGAAGCAGGCTTGCTTTGGCTGCTGATTTTTTTTTTTTCTTCCCAGAACCTTGAAGGCCTAAAATTTCAGATTGTCTCGTCACATTTAAAGGTCCATGATCTGTGAGAACATCAGTATCTTATAGAACAGGAGAGGTTTTCAGATTTAAGTTTCCATTCTCTGCACGTCAGAATTCAAAATGGTCCACAACAACTTTAATCTTCTGTACCTTCTTCAAATTACCACAAATTAATTAATTTACCCTAAGAATGTAGATTTTGCCTGACAACTCTATTGTAAATATAGAAGCCAGAATTATGATAAATTTGCCATTTGCCAAGTCTAAAATCAAATGCCAACTTTTAATTTAGTTATTATTTATCTTTTTATTATTATTTATTTTTTATCTTTGACTTTGATGCACACTGATAGGTTTAATGATAGATTTTCTGTTATTTCTGACCATTAAATACAAATATATTATCACTTAATGAGTGTACATGTAACATTTGCAAGGCTCTCTCTCTTTCTACTGTAGTTTGACAGCAGAAACATGTCAGTCAGGCCTCAGGAGCACAAAGTGTCTTACCATAGAAGTCCTCCTAAATGGGCTAAAAGTACAGTTTTCTCAAGAGTTTTCTCTAAAGACCAATTCACAAAGCTGCTGAGAGCAACTCCGGGGGACTCAGATCCCTAAGCTCCTAAAACAAGGGGGGCAGGGTTGACTCCTTGCTAGGGATTACATCATGTTTCTGAGTTAATTTACTCACTATGTCTACTGTGATTGGTTGAAAGGTGACCGGTCTGTGTCTGTAAAAAAAGATTACTTTTCCAGGGGCGGGCCTACAAGCAGGATTCATGACATCACAAATAGTTTGGAAGCCAATCCTGGTCCAATATTCAACTTACACGAGTGTGATGTGGAAACTTGAAGCCTCCAGTGCACAAACACTGAGAATGGACTTTACAGTGAAATGAGACATCTTGTGTCCAGAAGTTAAACTTCTGAAATTAAATACATTTGCACATTTTAGATTCTGAAATTTTTAGTGAGGGAGAACGAGTAGATGTGATTTTAAGGATTTTAACATACCAACTTAAGATATTTGCACTTTTTTAATGGAAAAACTATATCAGAGTCTTATATACATACATACAACATGTCTGGAGGGGATCTTTAAATTAAATTGCCAATTATCTTTTTAATTGTATTTAAATGTGTCTTTTATAATGTATTGTGTTTATTTTACATTTTGTCTTTTATATTTTATGTAAAGCGCTTTTAAATGCCTTGTTGTTGAAATGTGCTATACAAATAAACTTGTCTTGCCTAAAATTTTTTAAAAAATGAAATTAAAGTAAATGAAAAATAAAGAAAACAAATAAAATGATGATAACTGACCATTTAACTGAGATAGATACTTTTAGTTTTGGGATGTTTTGTGAATAGGTCTTTACAATCTCCACTCCGTTTCCGTTACTGCGCTCCGCTCCATGTTTTCAACCTGATTCTCACGAGTACATACACACGTATCAGCACACGGAGGCGTTACCCACATTCTGCGACCCGCCCCTACTCTGCCTCTGATTGGCTGTGTCCCTGACATTCGTAACCCCTAACCCTAAACCTACCCAATCTAACCAACGAAGGTGACGAGTACTAGCCAATCAGAGGCAGAGTAGGGCGGGTCTTCGTGGAATGCGGATGTGAAAAACAATTGGCTACACAGAGCAGCAGGTTGTGTGTTTTCTTATCAGGCAGGGATTTATCTGTCTCAAATCACGGTTTCTTGGTCAACATGTTGAAGGCGGTTATTTTAATTGGAGGGCCCCAGAAAGGTGAGGAAAAACTAAATCTCTTCGTTGTCATGCTTTTTAAAGTCAGCTATACGTGGTTAAAAGCGAAGCTAGGCTGCTAATGCTAACAGTTTGTTTATTAGTATCACTGACGTGGCGTAAGGAGAGGACGCCGCACAAACACAAACATACAACAACATTTAAGAATCGATATCCTAATAGATGTTATGACCAGAACACTAACTGACAACATGTAAATAACAGTATTAGTTAGCTAATGGTAGTAGCATAGCATTGGCTCATTTCATTACCTGTTGGGCTTATTCTCCCCTGTATCAAGTGAACGTACTTAATTTTTTTTTTAAATAGGCATTTTAGGATAACTGCAGATGAACTACAGTACTAAGTCAAGTAATAAGTGTAATTATGGCGTTATGATATACTCTTCAGTTCAGCATGTATTCAGTCTACCATTTAAAGTTGTTTAATTAAAATTTCAGCTGGCCTATTTTTCCAATAACACACAGTGCTGAATTTTAAAAGCAAAGTAGAGATTTGACAGAAATGAAGTGCTGCTGCAGATCACTTCTATGCGTCATTTATTACCAAATCCCCAAATGCTTGGTTGCTTGCTTGTAAACAGGGACGTTTTATAAATGTCAGAATTTTGGAGTTAGTTTGCTGTTTTTTTTCCATAAGATAGGAGAGGAGATGACCTATAGTGTACTGTTTATGTCTGGAAGAAAATGTTATCTGAACTTTTATCTGAACATTGCTTTGCAGGCACAAGGTTTAGGCCGCTGTCATTTGAAGTGCCCAAACCCCTGTTTCCAGTAGCTGGTGTGCCCATGCTGCAGCATCACATTGAAGCATGTGCCAAGGTGAGTGTCACTGCAATATCAAAGTCATTTTACAGTGAAAATGTATTATATGGCAGATGTGCATCAATGGTTCCATGGCCAATCTGGAATTTAAAGTGGATTGAAGTTACAGTTTCAGATATCTAAATGATTTGTTTCTTCGCAGTCCTATTTCAAGATATCATTCTTGGTTTATAAATGTTTACTAATATAATTTTTTTTGTAGTTATTTTGGGTGTTATTAGTGTTAAATTTGGCTGGTAAGTTTTGGCCCTGCATAGCATCACTTGCATCCCGATAAAATGGTAAAGAGCTTGTCTTTCCAGTTGGTTGGTGTTAATCTGTGTCTTGTGATGCAGAGAATAGCTTGTTCTAAATGAAATAAGTCCAATAATGAACATGTTTTGTGCTACAGGTACCGAATATGAAGGAGATTTTGCTCATCGGCTTTTATCAGCCAAATGAAGAACTGACCAGATTCCTTTTTAATGCACAGCAGGAATTCAAAATTTCCATCAGGTAAACAACAGAGCTCAAACACAGGTAAACAATAGAGCTCCTAGCTACATCTCTATAAACAAGTACAGATATACTTAGTAGCTTGTATACTCTCCATATAGCAATGACATATATTTCATATTTTAGGGGCAGCAGTACTTTTCTTGCCATGGTGCACCTACACTGTTGAATCACTGCAGGTTTGCTGTTCTTCTTGACTCTGCACCACAGGTATTTGCAGGAGTATGCAGCCCTGGGCACTGGAGGGGGCATCTATCACTTTAGAGATCAGATTGTCTCCGGCAGTCCAGAGGCTTTCTTTGTTCTGAATGCAGATGTCTGCTCAGCATTTCCTCTAACAGAGATGCTCAGCTTCCAGAAGGAACACGGAGAACCAAACAGCTTTGTTATCCTCGGGACAACAGTGAGATTTCATTATTGACAGTTGTTATTGTCTTTAATAGAACATGTAAAACTCTATCGGAAAAAATTTCTGTCTGTGTTTCGGTTACTACATGTTTTGCGTTGTTTTAGTATCCTGACTATATTGAAATATTTGTATCACATCCTTGATGTTAAAACAGAGAAGTTAATGTATCCTAAAGCAGTCTGCCATTCTTCTTTTCTCAGGCAAACAGAAAGCAATCCATGAATTATGGCTGCATTGTTGAAAACGAGGAAACAAACGAGGTATTTAACCCTTCCTGTCTTATTTCCCCCAACAGTCACGCATTACTGTTTCACCTTGCAATCATAACTGCTCTTTTTTTTTATTCAGGTCTTGCATTATGTGGAAAAGCCAAGCACATTTGTGAGTGACATCATCAACTGCGGTATATACCTCTTTAACCCAGATATCTTCCAGCACATTGGCACAGTCTTCCAGAAGAATCAACAGGACATGTTGTTGTGAGTTGAAGCACTCCCTCTCGGGGATCTGTGTGTGGGAATGCATGTGAATACTATTTATTCCATTTCTTTGGTTCTCTTCATTTGTCTTTTTTCCTTCCCTTCTCCTGCCATTTCTGTTTCCTTACACTATCATCAGATATCCATACGATGGGTAAGTTGGTACATTTAGGCTGCACGGTGTGGTTATAGAGCACGTAGTATGTGGTGTGAGCTACAGTAGGGTCCAAAAGTCTGAGACCACTTTCCCATTCAAGTGAATGGGAGAGTGGTCTCAGATTTTTGGACCCCAATGTATATAAATATAACCCATTATAAGGCTGAGATTGATGCTTTGTGAATGTTGCTTGTGCCCTTCCTCTGCGCACTTTTCCTCTAAATTATAAATCTTCCATTTTGGATGCAGCTTCTTTTTTTTTCATAATTTGCCCTGAAAATGTGCATTATGGGGGCATTTTGGGGAGTTTGCCTGGCACAGATTAAGCCTTGTCCCACACCAAAGACAACATTCAGTAAAGATATCCATTGGACAAACTCCTTAGTCTACTATTAGGTTTAATCTTTGTCCAGAAAAGCAAACCCTATTGTAGCTTGTTCTCCTGAGGATGTCAGACTTTCTCACGTCTACTTTTATTTTCTTTTATGTTGTCCCTGTTGTTGTTTCTGTAGGTTAGCAAAAGACTAATTAGATAGCTTGGAGATGTTGAAACTTTGTGTGACATAGTTGCCAGTAAGAATTATGTAATGGCTTTGTACCTTTATGAATACCCTCTATTTGTTAGTTGCTAGACTCCACACTTTGTTTTTTTCTGAACATTAAAAAAAGCTCCTTTCTGATTACAGCCTAAATGTGCATGTGGAAAGACTGCACCCTGCTCACTCACAGAAGCTGTAATAACACATGGGATATTTTTTTGTTTATTTGTTTGTTTTTACATTTTTTTTTAAACACTTCTCACTTTTCGTGTTTTCATGTGTTCATTATGGTGTAGTAGATCTAATACGTGGCACCCCAAGGACAGTTGAAATACAGTATATCACAAGAGGTCAAACCACACTGTGCATAATTCACCTGCTAACATCAATAGCACTTAAATCAAGATTGGCACTGAATCAGCACAATTTATGAACACATCAGAGATACTTGAAAGAAATGAAAAGAGTTATACTGCAAAATCTCTCAGGGTCGACTTTGCCTCTAACCATGTCCCCTCCTTTTTCGGTAAAACTTCGATTATGGGTGGAATCCTTTTTAAAATATTCTTTTCATCAATATTTAATACTCTGCTTCATCTCAGGGCTCTCACAATACACTATGCCAGAGACCCTGATTAATATGGAACATGTAGACTCATCTACTTAAGTTCTGGATCACTACTAGATAATCAGCTTTGGTTTCAATCCAGCACTGACACCATCAAAGTTATTATCAGTGATGCATTTTAACTCGGTGCTCTCATTTAATTCTGGGAGCTGGATAGTAGGGCAATAGATTCATGTTTCTGTTTAGCTTTAAGAGGGACTACTCGGTTGGTTTTGCACATAAGTGGATATTTTAGAAATCTCAAAGACTATTTAAGTACAAGTAGGGTGAAGTTAAAGCACTTAAAATTCTTTAAGTGTTCTTTTTTCATTACTGGCATAATTTTTGTCACAAGAAATCCTGTATATTTATGTTGGTCACTAGGCAATCAGAGAATGGTAAAGTTGGACACTAAGGACTAAAATCAGCTTTTAATCAGTATGTTTGCGCGAGGCTACAGATCCTGGGGGATCTGAGGGAGAATCCTCAGCTGCACTGTCTCATCATCCACTTAGTATTTAGGTTATCATGTAATATATCCAATTTTATGCTATGGCTTTGGGAAATAGGTGCCTTATTTTTTTAAAAATGGTTTACTTGATCCTTCAATAAATTTGGGGAAAGAAAATATTGAAATCATTGCAGCTATACCTGATAGTGAGTTTAGCTCTGATGTCAGAAAATTGAACTAAATCAGTTCAACCTTCAGGTTATAATATATCTTTCTGTATGGATCACAACTTTGTCTTGATTTTCATTCTCACCTTTAACTTTGTACAGAAGCTTTTATTTTAATAAATGAGGCCCCTGGCTCTGGTTTGTAAATCTGTCCCCCTGCAGAGAGGAGCCAACCAACGGCTGGCACCGAGCGGAGGCCATCCGGTTGGAGCAGGACATTTTCACTGCCCTGGCAGGACAGGGCAAACTCTACGTGTATAAAACCCTCAGCTTCTGGAGCCAGATAAAATCTGCAGGGTGAGTCTATATGTCATGAATGCTGTCAGATTCAACAAGGAATACATTTATCTTCCCAACATGTACAACCCTGTAGCTTGTCAGAGGAGAGGGGAGACATTGGATTGGCATAAGTCTAGGCCCCAATCCAAAATGAACAGTATAATGCAGATGTACGGCTGTAAAAAGGCGCCTTATTGTTTTTTTTGGTGATCTTTTCTCAGGTCTGCAATTTATGCCAGTCGATTGTACCTCAACCAGTATCACACAACTCATCCTGAAAGACTGGCCTCAAATAAGGAGGGAGGGCCCAAAATCAGTGGTGAGATTTATTGACCTTCTGTAGCTTTGTTCCTTTCTAATGTTGGAGTCGAGTCTTTTCATACTTCCTCTTGTTTCTCCAGGTAACGTCTATATTCATCCTACTGCCAACATTGACCCCACTGCTATGGTAAGCGTCTTTCCCTATTGTATTGCACTTTACGCCATAAATACATACTACATGTGAATGACAAGTACTATTAATGGCACACCCTCTAAATATGCAGTTATTGTGAAAACTATAAAATACAGGTGAGCTCATTACACAGTGTCATTGGTTCCTACCTGGAAGGTTGGTCTTAGTTATTTTACCAGTTGCAGTTGTGCAGTGGTGATCACTTAAGATAATTTCTTCTTTTTTCTGTGCAGTTGGGTCCTAATGTCTCCATTGGGACTGGAGTGACTATTGGTGCTGGGGTCAGAGTTCGCGAATCCATCATCCTTCATGGTGCAACTCTTCAGGTAAGCCTGTGTGAATATGCAGTAGTTTCTATGTATGTTGCACATAATGTGCAAGAAGAAACACTATTCTAGTTGCTGGTTGCTCTGATTTTGTGCACTTTCTTGAGGCGCTCTGGGGTTTTTCCGTTGAGTTTTGAATTGAACTGGGACCCAAACGAATTGCAAATTTATCTGCCCATTCACTGCTGGTGACATCCTAACATGTATCTTTAAGCTCCCCTGTCACACAAGAAATAATGTTGCATTCTTGCAATGATGTCATTTTTAACGCTTTGGAGGCTGGCATAATTTAATCCCATTTCTCCAGTGATGACTGGGTGCCTCCAAAATGAATGTAGACTGCGGACAACTTATTTGCTTTCATTGCGTATTGCCCACAAGGACAATTTGTTAGTTGAGCTACACTTTCAAATAAACACCCCGTGATTTTAATCTGATGTTATAAGTACACTGATTTCACCATGTGCACTGTGAACATCTGCTATCTGCAGCATATCTGAATACCTAAAACACTGTTTAACTTTTAACTCAAGATGTTTTTTGTCATTATTTCTCCTAAAGGATCACTGCTGTGTTTTGAACAGCATTGTGGGATGGGATAGCACGATTGGCAAGTGGGCAAGAGTAGAAGGAACCCCAAGTGACCCAAACCCCAATGATCCCTATGCAAAGATTGACAGCGAGACCCTCTTCAGAGAAGGAAAACTCACACCCTCTATTACTATTCTTGGTAAGCATCATCTGACCTTAAGTGAAACTTGCATTCCTCAGATGAATTGTTAAATATTCATCAGTATCAGAGCTGTTTTTTTTTCTTCTCCTCAGCGTTTTCTTCTGAGGTTCTCAGAAATGTAAAGGCTCAACAGACGAACAGGAAGCATTACTGAAACGTTGCATTATGCCATCTGTCATTTGTCTTCATCTTAATGCTTATTGTTTTTTTGCTTGTGCAGCCACGGTGGAAATTGCTGTTTAAGCTACCTGTTTTTTCTTTTCTTCTTCTGTTCATTCAACAAACCAGAAATGTGAAATACATCATATCCTCAAATGCCAGAAGTGAGATTTACAACAGAAATGTAATGTCATGGTACCGTGCATTGCACTACACCGCACAGACTAAATACAGCCTTGTTTGTCTCCTCAGGTTGTAACGTGACCATCCCCTGCGAGGTGATTATACTCAACTCGATTGTCCTCCCACACAAAGACCTCAACCGCAGCTTCAAAAACCAAATTATACTCTAGTTAATCTTCCTCACACCCTGTCCACTTACTGTCACTGATGAAGGATGCAGCTAGACGCACGCCGGCACTGCCTCTGAGTTACTGTATATAAGATGTCAAAAGGGAAGATATGGGACATTCATTAAATAGTTTTGAAAGATAGATTTTTATATATTTGTCCTCAAGGCTTTATGCATCATTGGGTGTCAGCAATATTAGAGTGAGGCTAATCACGCATGTTGATTCACCTTGAAAAGTGCTGTCATGCCAGATGTTTATATTGTTTTTTTATTAACTTTACCGAACTGTAAAATTACCGCTGACACCAGTGTAATATATTTGGTTGGATGTAATATGATGTTAAAAAAAAAAAAAAGATGTTTATAGATGACCATGTTTTGTTTCTCAAGGGCATTCTTGCCAAACTTGAGACTAACAGGAATCATTAGAAAATAAAAATTACTGGCTACAGACTGTGGTTAATTTTTAGAGGTGATTATTTGTATGAAGCTCTGATTAAAACCTTTTTAGCATCTTCATTGTCAGTAAAAATTGACTACCAGCAAAATAAATCAGTGGGGTTGAGATTTACATTGCAATCAAGTAATGATGCTTCTTAAAATGTGAACTCAGCAGGGGGCCTTGAGACTCCGCTACATAAACAGCAACAGCAGATACTTAAATTGTGCATTCGCAATCACTAGAGGAACTGTTCGAGTTTATGGATACAGCACATTAGCATTTACTTATTAAGCCCTGAAGCACTCGTGATCACTTCCGCACTTTTGTTCCAATTATTGCAGTAAGAGTGTTTATTAAGGAGTGATGTAAATTGTGATGCTGGAACTGCAGCATAATATATTTTAATCACGTCTCTTCACACACCTCCAATGAAAGGCAAAAAAAAAAACAAGTTAATGTACATTTTTATTCATGATGAGTTTACTTCAGCTTTCATATGTAGGTGCCTGTGCGCTGCGTTGTTTACAGTGTTTTATCCTCTTGGTGGGATGCTCCTCAATTGGGCTGCAACCTCAACACCCCACATGAAAGGCATCTCTGAAATTCATTAGATCAAATAGGCTTTCTACTCCCTTAACGGTGAAACATTACATCTGTTTATGCAGAGAACTGCTCACAGTAGGGGTAGAGCTTGTAGATCCAAAATACAAAATTATTTACTGAAAAGTTAGTAACATGTTGTTGAAAGCTTGTTCAGGTTTTTTCTTCTGCCTGTTAGGGAGCTGAGGTCAGAAACCTAATCAGTGCTCAGCAGGCGAAGCACAGAACCAGGGACGGGGGTGTTAAAAGAAGAAAATATCCAGGACAGAGCGACATAAACCATAAGGAGGGAAAGATAGCAAAAGTGATGTGACAAAAGCTGGATTTAAATCTTTTTAAGATTTTTTTTTCTGCATTTTAGTCTGGTGAGTCAGAAGACATCTCAGCTGTCAGCAAGTGTGTGTACCCACCTTTTTCAGTCTATAAAAAAATCCATAAAGTAGAGATTTTAGCTTCTCTGCTCCTCTAGTTTTTATGACAGCTTGTTTTCATCGATCTCCTTATTGTAGGTTGTCTGTAAGTTACATTCAATATTATCACCTGATGACATTTATCAGATGCACCGATATCATTTCTTCCATAACCAATCCAAGTGATGACATGGTTAATAATGTCAATAATTGTCAATAATATATTTGGAACTTTGAAAAATGAATGCAACATGTTTATTCATACAGTTTTAACATTGTGAGATAACCCACAGTAGCCTTTGGTGCAAGGCGTTTATCTCGACAAGCTGAAATAATTAGCACTGACAGCAGGAGGGAAAAAGGTCACTCAAAGGTGGCGGCTCTTTTGTGACACCTTTAGTGAGCTGTCACAAAAGATCGGCAATGATAACGACTCTAGTCTTTGTGCCATTCTAGTTATAATGTGTCCCGGGCGACCTGAGGTCACCAGGTGAGGGGAAAGAAAATGTCACTGATGAGTATTGGTGACGTACTAGTCGAGTACAAAGTGTATATTTAAACAACATGATATATCCATTCTATATTTTTTGTATAACATGTCGATCATGCTGGTTTCTAAGCCTCCGCAAAGGAAACAGTACTTTTTCAGCGAAGGACAACATGTCAAAACTGAGACACAATCATCTCAGTAAAATACTTCTGAGGTGTTGCAGCTCAACAAAATTCAAAAACAAAAAGTCAAAAAACAAAATGCAAACTGTAGGGCCCCCAATGATACTTGTGCAACTAAACCGAATCAATCATCTCTTGCCTCTGATTTACAAACTGGGGTTACTTGTAGGTCACATAAAACAAACAGCACAGCAGCCATCAATCCATCGTTGTTGGATTAAATACTTTCACTCATTGGTAGTTCAAAGAGAAAGTATTTATCTCACAAGGGGGAGTCCGAGAAGCTTCAGACATCCTATGTGCAACTATCGAAGGCAAACAAATCATGAAGTAGTCTAGTTGATTTGACACTGTGGATTCTTCATGACTCTACAAGAATGAACAGTCATTACAAAAGAGGCTCAGCAAATCCCACAGAATTACATCATTGAACCTCTAATGCAGGTACAACCTACAAGGGCCTGTTCAATACTTTGCGACCACAAAATACTGCCAAGAAAAATATAATTTAGTTGAATCTCTGTGGCAGTCTTAAGCAAAAAATTAAGCAAGTTTGTCGAGGCTGCTTTATATTGTAGGTGTTTACCTTCCTGTATTCCCACAATATATTTGCTACTCATTTCAAGCTTTTCTTACGCTAACAACTTCCATAATCAGACAAGTCACTGTCATGCCAGGGGATGTGCTCAACACAGCACAATATAAAAGGTCATCTGTAAATGAAGCATGAGGAAAGCCAAAGTGTTTCTATTACCCTTTGGACAGTCTCATGTGGCTGAATGCATTATGGTCCCACTGGTTTTTAACAGGAATCTGTGATGAGGACACATGTAAGAGTTACGAGTTGATCAGAGGGCACTAAGATGTGACAGTACAGGTTGTAAATGAGGGCGTAAATACAGCAAAGGTGCTTGCAAATTTTCACATCAGTGCCAATTTGGTAAACTAGGGCTTCTGGCTATATCAGGGTGTATGAGAAGTAGAATAACGCATATACATACTAATATTTCACAACCTGAGTTAGGTGTATCTAGCATAGCAATACTTCGCTGTCAACCACTAGCTATTGTATTTCTACCATCATTCCTGCCTGAAGGTGCCAGCCTACTAATCTCTACTACTCAGAAATGAGATGCTCCTATCTGAAGGTCTCTAATCACTGCCTATATGCGTATGTAAAATTGACATTTAGGGAAGAGCATTTTGTCCAAAGAAATTCCTCTAGGAACCAGAATGTGGAGGTAAAAATACAGAGTATTCATCCCTTTAAAGGCAAGCATCTAAATATGCTCTTTTAAAAATCAATTTCTTCCACTTCCACAGGTTAGAAGTCCTTTTAGGAGCCACTGACATGTCGTCTGCTGACATTCAGATCTCTTTGAGGCACAGATTTTGGAAGTTGCTGGCTGCTGAGCTTTTTTTTTTAAACCACATTTAGCCATAGTAGCCAATGACAGCTGGGTAGAGGTTTAGTACAAAGACAAGAAGTCTTGAAAGCACTCAGAGGAATGGAAATTTGAGCATCTGCGATTCCATGACAACTAGGCTACACCATCTGCTGAGGAAGCTCGTATAATACAGTGAAAAGCTCCAGAACTGCTACTAAATGTAGTGGTGAGATCATACTTCTGTATTTTTGTTTTTGTCTGTCGTTCCCACTGTTCAGTTAGAAAATGTGATGTCATTCACTGTACTTCATTGCAACAATCAGAATTTAGCAATGTTTGAATCAAAATAAGATGTAGATGCTGTGGGGTCTACAGCTACGCTAGCAGCTCTGTGAGGCTACACTCAGGCACAACGGTGCTTTAAGCTCAATACTAACATCAGCATGCTAAAATTATCACAATGACGATACTAAAATACTGATGTTTAGCAGGTATAATGTTTATATGTTCAGTAGTTTCAGTAGTCAGTTCGTAGTTTAGCTTGTTTATCATTTGCTTGAGCACTAAACACAAAGTATAGCTGAGACAGATGAGAATATCATTAGTTTTGCAAGTATTTGGTCATGAACCAAAATGATGATGGTGCAAGATGAAAAGTTAAGGGATTTGGCTTTGCACATGAGATTTGTTGAAAATAAAAAAAATATGGAAAATTGCCAACCTTATTCTTTAGGATCCTAATGCATCCCGAGGGGGACATAAATGCCTGTACCCAACTTCATGGCAATCCATCACGTAGATGTTGAGATATTTCACTCTGGACCAAAGTGGTGAGCTGACAGACCAATACTGCGATCCATAAAGCTGTGCCACTAGCAAGGCTGAAAATAACTGGCTGTGTGATTGTCATGTAGTGATATTAAGGCTTAAAGGAGAGATTTTTGGGTTCCAACTACTGAAGAGATTTTTACTGGTAAACCTAAAACCCAGACTTCAAAAATGATGTTTCAAAAAAGTATATGTAACGGATTTAATCTTGATGACTGCATACAGTAAATTCAGGTGTGAGGTAGGATTTATTCTCCACTGCTTGTGATGCTTACAATAATATATGCAATAGTGTGTAGAGTGAGAGTGAGGTGCCTTTAAAGAGTTTTTAAATCTCTTCCGCAAAATCTGTATTCTTCCTGTGTGTGCTTTGACATTTTAAGATGTGCAGATAATTTACAAGCTAACACTAAATACCTGAGGCCTTTGTTAAACGGCTGTGGAGCTGGAATGTGATGGCAGCCTCCTTTAGTCTCTCCAAAGCAATAGTTGACAAGGCCACAGATAAGAGTCCACTTTGCCGAGCATAAACAGAACACGTCTCCTTCTCCGACTGCTCCCCCTGAGCTACTCTGTAAAAGGAGACGAAAAGTTGTAAAGACGAGGTGCAAGAGAAGGAGATCAAACATCATAACAGTTTTTTCGTGCAAGGTAGGACTACACACTCCCACTGTTGGACATATTCCTCTTACTAATCTCATTAAGAGGAGATTATTATTGTTTTGTTTTCTGTCACAGTTTGTGTTTATACTGCAAATCTGAAATTGAGATTCTTTATTGGAAACATCTAGAATATCTTTGTCACATTGCAGTTCATGATTTCCACCATATCAACAGTAAAGAAATGTTACGACTAGAATACAAAAATCAACTAAATATAGCAGCATTAGTTCGCTTAACATGTATAATTAAGTTTCTGGTGCTAATAAACAGCTAAACAAATAGACACTATCACAGATGTCTGTGATGTTCCCACATTGATAGCTTGAATGCAGTTACTATCATATAAAGTTTTTTTTGTTGAGAAAGCAGACCAGCTAAGAGATAAGAATGATTGGCTGCAACCCCAGTGGACTATCCAATGCCTGCTGATATTAAAGAAATAAAGAACATAAAATCAGTTTCAGCAGGCTTTGTTTCCTCCCAGCTATTGCGTGTGTGTGTGTGCGTTTAGCTCTGGCATTGGAAGCAAGGCTGACTACGGGCAAAGGTCCAGGGATGTTTCCACCTGAGAGGGCAGGTGGAGGGTTTGCGTGTCTGCACGCTGAAAGGATGATGCCTAACAGAGGCCTAAAGGACTGACAAATGAGCTGTCAAATAGAAACTGACATCTCACACTGCTCAAATTCACGTGGTAAAGAAAAATAGCATTGGGCTGTCATGCATCACCAGTGAATGCTAATGTTTTGCTACACTGTGCTCTGAAACATCAGAGTGCCGGTTCCCCAGTTCCCCTAAGAGGTGTAAAACAGGCATTTCTGTTCTTCACTCAGCATATGTGCTGTGTTCCACAAATGTTAAGTCAGAGTTGTTGACTTCTGACTTTGATAAATGCGGTGTAATGCCTCCTGAGACAGAAACGCCAACTAGACGACAAATTTGTCTCAACTTAAGGATTATAAGTTGCTCATGTTACAAACATGACAGCACTTACTGTCAGCACTGTGCAGAAATATGTGTTTGAACTTGTGCATAATCCTTAAATCATCTCTAAATCACCCACATTTAAAAAAAAAAACTAAACAGTTTTATGCTACTGTCTTTTCTTTATCTTCAAGGTGTCCTAGGTGGGAAGGGTATTAGGCTAATTTAGAGGGAGAACTTACCGTGATATTTCAATAAAATACAAAGAAAAAACTAATGTGTATAGCTGAAGATATTGTATTGTTGTATTACAAATGTAAAGCTGCACTTAATAAGACAAACAAGTTAAATAAGTTTGAATTTGCCACGTAATTGTCTCATATATACATTTATGTATATATGAGAAATGAAATGTGGCATTAGTTACAGCTCTTGAAACATAAAGTCATGAAGTTGCCATGCGGTTTGATTAAAAACCCATTTCCATGTTTTGTAGCTCAATTTGTATTTTTTGTGTCTTTCACTGTATGCTTTGGCAAGTTTAATACTGAGGGGCTTAAAGCCACGTCACAATCCCCACACTGAAAACAGTCTTAGTTCCACTTCTCAGCAGACTGAACTTTCATAAACTCGGCTGCTCTCTCTCTGGTCAAATACCTCTTAACGCAGGATTTAACACAGACAATGTCTGAAAATAAGTAAAAATCATTAAATGTGGAGCAGTACAACTGCATGAACATGAAATTGGGTAAACGTTTATGACTCACAGTGCACAATGCTGCCATAAACTTGTAATATAAAGCACAGCACACTGTATTTTATCATCTCTGCTCCTTTTAAAAGTATTGGTGAGGGCTTCTAGATATGTAGTACAGGGATTAATAAAAGAACAAACTAATCTAGGGTTTGATACTTCCTTTCCCCAAAAGACTGTACAGTAAATCAATTAAAGTAAATCAAATAATGAGGCATTCATCAGGACTACAAGAAGCTATTACACACAAAATCTTAGCAGATTGTACCAATTACTTTGAACTGGCATTGTTGTGGTGTTATTAGTGTCTGACTGTGGACTATTTGTGCAAAGTGGATGACCTTTGGCCAAATAACAGTTTTATTTTTAGCACTTGACACAACAATGCAATGGCTCTGGTCTACATATTACGTAAGCAGGTGCTGTAAATGCTGTGTGATGCTAAAGAGCCCCTACATCTCTCATATCAGTATTTGTTACTGGACTACAAATTCCTGAATTCCTGAGTGAATGAATGTCAATATTGTTGGCAAATTCCCCAGTCTTTATAGTCTTATTAGTAATTTAAAGCTCCACTTAGCTACATTTTCTGTATTAAGATTGAAAGTAGTGATGGAAATCAATGCAGATTTCAGCCACTTTCAGCCCATTTTTGCAGTTCCCTCGCCTGATGTACAAACAGGGGTGTGCTGCACCTATCAAAAATTATTTGCACGAGCTGACTATGTGCTATCCGTCCAATTTGAAATACTAATGCTAGAGCTATTTTCCCCCAGGAGGTGGTGGATCAAATAAGAGCCAAAACAACAGTAACACTTGTATTTGATGGTGGACAAAAAGAGTACTCCAATGGCCATGTTGTTTCTATAGGTAGGCCAGTGTTTGCTAACACTTTAGCAAAAAGCACTTGGGAGGTTGACATCATAAACTGGCTGTGCTGTAGTGCGTTGTCTGCCCCCGGTGGTCAAAACATCACTTTATGCAGCTTAAAAGTCTTTTTGCTGCACTCATTCCTCATCAGTTTGAAAGATCCAGTGGATTTCTTGTTTCAAAATGTAATATACGCCTTTGCATATTCTGTGAATTTTGCTATACTCAATAGTAATTAGTTAATTAATTTATTAATTGCACAATTAGGAGAGGAGGGTTAATCTCTGTTCGAACTGCCTCTTCTGCAATTTCTTCCATTTCACCCCTAATGGCCTGTAAAGCACATCTCCAATGTTTTCAGTGATTTGGCCTATTATATAAAATTTAACATAGTAATTGAGTGAAATGCAATTCTGTCTGATTATCAGGCTAGTGATATAAAAATAAACTTGACTAACAGATCAGCTGTGATTCCTACAATAATACACATAAAAACTCTGCTTACAGGATCTCTGCATCTTGTCAGAATAATGCTTTAATGTGTCAGCGGTGCAAAATGTTAAATATTCAAATGTCATTGCCATTAATAAAATCTGTCAGGACATAAAAAACAACACCTTTAATCAAGTTGTTGATACGTATCTAATTTTATATGATCATGCGATGCCCGCATCTGCTCTGTCATAGCTGATATCAGGGTGTGAAAAAAGACTCATCAATGACTGACAGCCAGTGGAAAAATAAACATATCGGTAATTAATCACAAAGGACATCTATTATTTGTTTTTTTGCAAAAGGGTTTATGCGTCTCTTACAGTTTACTGCTCTTGTGCAGAGTGACACTGGCTCCCATGTGGCCCAAATTAGCCAGTGGAGACTTCTCCCTATCATTCAGACACGCAATGTATTTGCAGTCATGGACCAGAAACCACACATCAACTGCTGGAAAACCAACAGGGTGCCAAAGTCTGAGCCTGCCCTCAGGTTAAAAATACTCAGATCACTCACTTGTACTTAAATGATGCAAGTGCTCGACTGTGGAGCAGCAAACGCTATGATGCAGTACAAAAATGATAAAATGACACAACACTGAAACATTAGCTTTGTCCAAAGTATGTTTTATCTACTCCAGAGTTTCTCATCATATACATATATATTTTTATTTAATTGCTTTATTTTTCTTTTAATAAATAATAATAAATCCAATATTACCCCTGCAGAGATGTGATGGAAGAGCACAGAGTTTGGGCAAAAACCACTGATCTCCAGCTTTGCCGTCTTACATTCTCACCATATAGGCTGCCTCAGTTTTGAAGTACTTCTTCATATCCACCTCCACCTGGTTGTGGGCGTGTTTCAGTTTCATCTCTAGAACGCTTTGACCATGACTGATTTCATCAGCTGCTCTTTGTATTTCTTGAGCTCCTGCTCAGCAGGAAGCTTTCATGTGGCCTTAAAGTCTTAAACCACTCCAATAACTCTGAGATCATACAGGAAAAAATCACATTGAATTCATTATATATCTTTTTTAAAACCTTTTTTTTAGGCTACAAAAAATATATTAATTTCAGTTACATTATTCCATACATCATGGCAATGCTTTATGACAACTACAAACAATGTTTTTTTTATAAATGAAATTGACTAAATTGTAAAGGGAAATAGGAATGAAAGGACAGTGAAATGTTTGTGACATCCTTTTTTATTAGAAGTGACGTATTTCTAATAAAAAGAAAAGTTTGGTACCTAATTAAAGTGATCTAACATAAAGATTATGTGTGTTTGCCTTATAACTGAAGCTAGCAGTGTCTGTGTTTGTAACGTAAGGTAATGTTCAGTGAAATCTGCCATTTATTTTTTATCAGCATGATTGCTAAGTGAGCCACTGTGTCCCTAAATATTTGTATTTACAGTATTACAGTATACACTATATTGTATTGATTAATCACTGTGGTATTGTAGCTGCTGTTTGAGGTGTTGTATTTGACTTTGTTGTTAAGTAAGGTATTATTGCTGTTATTTTGTCTACCCAGTGTAGCCTACTTTTTATATTATTTCCATTTGATTACTTGCATTTATTTAACCTTTATTCCAGTATAATTTTCCTATGAGCTTTGATCTGCTATATTCTGCCTTCAGTCATTTCATAGCCTACTGATACACTCACAGAGCACTTTGTTAAGAACACCTGTGCAATCTAATGCAATCCAATACAACAGCTCTGTCATAAATTTTACATTTACGAAGCTTATACATTTTCAGTTTTTGTTGACATTGTCAGAAAGGTGATAGTTCTACTTTATGTTTATTATTGAGCTGCTGTACTTGAGTGCATTATATTGAAAAATGTTCCTAATATTTTGCCCCCCTTGTGTATGTTAATGGGGTGAACAAAATGTTGTGTTAGATTGCAAAGGTATTCCTAATAAAGTGCTCAGTAACATGTTGTAATGTTAGCAGAATTCACTGCTTAATAACAAAAATGCAATGACTATGAGTATCAGGCTACATGATAAATAAGAGGAAGTTTTGTGCTTTGCACTCCTGATTTAACAGCTGAAGGATTAAACATAAAAGTTCTCATATAGTTTGTGGTTATTCGTGTTAAAAATTGAATACATAACTACTTTATGTTTGTATTTTTATTTTAACATTAAACTTTTGGTTTAATGGTTAAATATTATGTTTTCAATATCAAACATTTCTTTTTTTAAAAACTTCATTTAGACCTTATTGTACAATTTCTAGTAGAGACATTGATTATGCATTCCTCAAGAAAAAAACAAAACAGATTGAATCTCAATCTGTCAATACATCAGGTTTCAATTAGATTTCAATACATAACTAAACATATCCATTATGCCATAAAGCATTTATGTATTGAGACCCTATCTACAAATCACAAAGATGACCTGTGTGTTGGCAAAGATAATTAAATAAATAAATTAAAACACAAAGTCTTGGTCAAAACACTAGAAACTCTGACTAGAAATAGCTTGAAAGAGTTTTTATATTGGCTGGTGTTTATCAACTAGTATTAGTAAAGAAGAAAAATAATTGTTTAACTCATTGATAAACCAAGTTAGTGAGAGTTTCTGATTTTGCATTTACATTAATGTATGTGCTATTTACCCATAATTATTGATGATACTGACCATATCAGATATTTCTTTAGATAGATTATCTTCCTAACTTATATTAGAATTTGGCGTGTGTCAAATGGAGTGACATTTTCCATTTTAATACATAGTAGCCAATAATCAAACACGCTTTTTGTAAGCTTGAAAGGTGAACGTTTGTAACTGGCGAAAAACGCGTAGGGCCCTCTGTAGAGCCAGTGTTTGGTTTGTCCGTTCTGGGCTACTGTAGAAAGTTGGCGGTACAACTTGGCGTTCTCTTTATACATCCATGGGCGGGCTCCGCGGAAGAGGACCCGCTCCCTATTAAGGCAACGAAAACGATTCTTATTTTCAGGTGATTATACACTAATTAAAACATACGTGTGAATATTATATTCTATTACTGCCAATTGATCCCCCTAAATCTTACACACGTCCTTTAACGTGTCGTCCCATCAGCCAAGCAACAAGCTAGCCCCGGTTTGTTTCTGTCATGTTAGCATTTATCATGTATTTACGTTCCACATTAATGTTGAGCAGCAGAAATAATATTTTTCATCCTACCCGGATAAAGGATGTTCTCATAGCGGTTAGGTAAGTGTCGTTAAAACACCTGTGGGTTGTTTTTCAAAGTTTGGCGTTGAGAGAATGACATGAATCAATGCAAAAACCAACCAACGTAAAGTTTAAAACGTTGATTTTGGTGTTAGCATCTGGAAGAGCGTAATTTTTAGCTCAATGTTGAGCGCTAGCAATAACATGCAAACGTACTGATACAGATGCTGGTGTATTCAATCAAAATCTATCCATCCTGATTGATAAGACACAGTTTCTATTCGACTTATGTGACTTCAAAGGAGCAGGTGTCCGCCCCAGTGATGATAGCCTGTAGCTAACGCTAGCTGTGTAGAAATGTGTTGGAAAATAAGTTACGCAGTTAATAAGTTTGTATTTTAGATATTTGTATTCAGTTTGAACCAAATTGTGAAGATTTTTTTTACTTGAACTTAAAAGACATTTTCTGTTGATAAAAAAAGCCTAATTAACCTACATTGCAACACAATATGAAGGTATAGACCTATTAATATGTCAGCAGGAAAAGCAAAGGTGTAATTCATATTAATTGGCTGCATTAGGTGTTCTAGGGTCATGGTGTTTTTATACTGTATCACTGGCTTACTAAGAACCATAGTTAATGTTATTAATTACACTAGTACTTTTCCTTCTGTGAAAAGTCAGAAGGCCTATAAAACATTTCAAGTTAAATAATTTTGATTTGCATTGTTTATAGCATACCTGTATATAACAGTTATGGGACTTGCTGAACAATATATAGCTTTTAACAAGCTCATTATGATTTAAGTAAGAAATGACATTTATTTAATGGTGGAAAAGGGTTAATATAAGTGAAATACTATATAGAATATGCTTAAATGTGATTAAAGGAAATTAGCTTACAAAGTATTTATGTACTTTGCATCCTTGAACCTACATGTGTAGAAATGTTTGCTATATGTATCGCCAGCCTGTACGCTTTTGTCTGAGATCTTAAAGGATTTGTAGGTCATTTGTTCTTTATAATGAAAAATCCAGACTGTGGTTAAGTGTGTAGTAGTGGGGAAAATTACCAACATTTTCCGGGGGAGGACCTCTGGACCCTATACCAATAGCTGTTCTTTCCATTCATTAACTAACCCTTATGTGCTCAATTTGAGTGTGTTCAGAATATAAACAGGCTACACATAATGTGGGGTAGACCCTGATCCTTAGTGGTATAGTCACACAAATGCTTATGAGTAACCACTGACAGTTGCTGGAGAGCAGAAGGGCCAAGCAGCCATGCAGCCAAGTGAAGCCTTGATAATGTGGGGCTGGAAAGTGTCTTGATTTATGCAGCGAGGTAGATGGTCCAAATGTATCCTCCTGCAATATTTATTAGACATGTACACCATCACTCTGCATTCTGAATGCAGTGGTGGTGGGTGGACAGAACACTATGCATTGCATTGCATAATGCAGGGCTGTCACATACTAATGGAGGATGGCGGTGTGATTATTTGCATCATTTCCATAGGATCATAATTCTGCACATTCTGTACATTTAAGATTAAAGCATCTGAGGAGCACCCTGTCCTGGGGGT
Source organism: Scomberomorus guttatus (assembly GCA_038419695.1). Lineage (NCBI taxonomy): Eukaryota > Metazoa > Chordata > Actinopteri > Scombriformes > Scombridae > Scomberomorus > Scomberomorus guttatus. The sequence goes on along the minus strand of CM076456.1, from coordinate 21,837,231 downwards.
GGGGGGTGGGGGTGTTTGCTTCTGCTGTGCTGGCAGCAGCTGTCAGACAGCTCCTGCATTAAAATAGACTTATGTATATTGATGTCTTGTCAAAGTATAGTTATGTTCACTAACACATCAGCTTCCCTTCATCTGAATGCAGGTTACTCAACTAGAACAGTCCACACATTGTGCAGTCAGAATAATATGTTCTTCCTACTATTTACTTTATTTTGTTGGATACTCCACTATTTTCAAAAGGATTTTACAACAAACAGAAAAACCTACAAGCTTGCCATAGTTGTTGTTGAATTATAAACTATACTATAACTATAACTGCAATAAACTATACTCTAACTATGAAACTGTTTTACCAGAAAAAAATGATTTTTGGACTAGAAAGTAACCTCTAGATGAGGGTTTGTATTCTTCAAATGAGAGTAAACAAGTAGGGCTGCAACTAACGATTATTTTTTTGTATCGATTAATCTGCTAATTATTTTCTTGATTATTTGTTTTTCTATAAAATTTTAGAAGAAAATTTTTAGTGAAAAATGCCTGCTATAATAGCTCATTGTGACGTCCTCACGTCTTGTTGTAATTGACCAACAGTCCAAAATCCAAAGATATTCTGTTTACTATCATGTATGACACAGGAAAGCTTCAAATTCTCACATTTGAGAAGCTGAAACCAGAAATTCTTTTGCATTTACCCTTAAAAAAATGACTAAAGCGATTAATCAGTTATCAAGGTGGTTGCTGATAAATATGCACAAATATGCATCAACCAGTTGGTAATGTGGGTCCTGCGGTAACTGTGTGTATAGTACTGCAGGTTTTATATGCTGCACAAACTGAGCTTTGCTGATACTAAAACAATATTACAACAATATTTCTCTGTGATCGAGGGTAAACTCTGAGATTGCTATTTGAGAAACATAAATATACACAATAATGGGCATTGATTTGTTATGAATAGTTTCTTTGTTGGACTGTTGATCTCACAGGTCTCCAGAGGTTTACCATCCAGGCAATGTCTATACCATATTTTCAGAGTGTGGCTAAGGCACAGGGCAGTGCAATTACAGGTAGGAACAAAGTTTCATTTTTTATTGATGAAAACCCCTGTTTCCTAAACTGGGACTCCTGTTCATTATTACTCTTGTCAAAGATCAAGTTAAAAGTCCACTTCTCTTTCTCCAGTAGAGGGCACTGTGGGTATTCATTAAGGCCAGACTTGTCTTGTATGTGACCCCCAGTGATTACAGTGTTTGAGCAAAGCTGTGTTGTATTTGGTTGACTTTGTGGCACTTTGTAGCATAAGAGGCTCTTTTCTTTTACTTATTTCTTCCCCTTGCACCTGTAAGGACAGCAAAACACACAAAATTAAAATACATAACATTTGTTATTGATCGAACAAACCTTTGCAGCAGATTAGAAGGTTGGGATCCCACTGCTAGATGCAGATTCATACATAAGCCTTAAAGCAGGTGTTTGTTTAGTCTTTGATATATTCATGAGTAGAGTGCACAAAGTCTTATCACTGGGATGTTGATTTAAACACGTAAAAACTGTATTTTCTGAGGAATGTGGTATGCAAGCAAACATTAACATAGACCAAATGTGCAAAAAATCTGTTTGAACATGTTTTTTGAAAAAAAATTAAATACCTACAGTGATGCAAATGAGAATTGATACATCAGAGAAGGAAAAAATATGTGAAATCTTGCAGGTTAGTCTCCACTACACTATGACTTTCATCACACAGTCTCTATAATGCTGCCTGTTTGAATGAGAATCAGGCAAAGTTATATTAATGGATCCTTTGGACCCTTTCTCTTTTACCTACCCTTTTCTTTTTACCTCCCACCCTCCTACTGCTCACTCTTCCCCTATTGCACATGCATGCACACACTTATTTTTTTATTATTGGTGCCCTCCAGTCTCCTCATCTGTTTTTTTCTGTGTATATAATGAGTTTTGCTCTCTAAATTAAATGCTCTTGCTGAAGCTTGTAGATAAAAAAGTGTCATTCTGATGGGAATAGTCATGCAGAATCTGTTATGCTCCTGGCTTTACAAAACATTGTTTATAAAACACTCAAAATTATCAGCTGGCAGTAATAAGACATTGGATTTACTTGGCACATTCATTTAAATGAGATGGGATTTATCTGTGTGAGACATTATTTGTGGGCACCTGACATTACCATTAATTGTCATCTTAACTGCTGTTAAGTAAAGTCAGTTTTATTTGTATAGCCCAGTATCACAAATCACAAATTTGCCTCAAGGAGCTTTATAATCTGTACAGCATACGGCACCTCCCTATCCTTTTTTAAATTTATTTATTTATTTATTTATTTACAAGGGACAGTGCACATTAATCAACATTTCAGTTTCCACATCAATGTAAATGTGCCAGAGTTAGCTAATGAGCAAACTTTCATCCATAGTCCCTGGGCAGGTTATTACAAATAATGACTTAATGTCATCAATACAATACAATGCTTCAACAAGCACTACAATACAATACAATTCAATACAATACATAAACACATTACAGAAGTAACAGAGATAGATAAAAACAATGAGAAAAAGGTAAAGGCAGTGCCAGAGATGAGGTAGCATGATTACTCATGATTGTAAGTTTGGTTTGCTTTAAGCCATATCTTAAGTTTATGTTTAAAGGTAATTAGTGCTGTCTCTTAATTCAATACGTATACTATTCCAGTAGTGGGTGGCTCTGACTGAGAAGACTGTTTGCCCAAACTTGCTACGTCTGTATTGTACAACACAGTCCCCTCTGGTAGTTGCCCTTGTTGCCCTGCTGCTACTATCCTTCTAAACTGGCTCAGTGGGGGAGGTGTAAGCCCATGTGAGACCTTAAAGATGAGGCAAGCATCTGCAAAATGTTTAAAGCTATCTAAATGTTTATTAGTGTCTGTTTGTAAAGGGACTCAGCTGGTTTCAGAGTTGTCATGCTTGCTTGTGACCTGCTTGTAAGACCGTATACTATGTGGGAGAAGATCATAGCATGCATAAAGAGGTTGGCTGCCTCTGTTGTTAGGTATGGTCTTATATGCCTAAAATTAGCCAGGTTGAATGTGATAGTACTGGCCACCTTTTTAACATGCTTTTTAAATGACAGATTCAAATCTAGAATGACTCCAAGGTATTTAAAATCAGACACCACCTTGAGCTTTTCGCCTTTAACAAAAACATCAGATTGGTGGGTCCCTGTGGGTTTCCGTGAGAAAAACATACAGTCTTGTTTATGTTCAGGTGTAAACATGAATTGCTTGATGGACCAAGGCTGCAGTTGGTTTGTTTCCAGCTTGTTTGTTTTTAGCATGTACATAAAGAACTGTGTCATCAGCATACATTTGTATGCTGACAGATGGGCAGACAAAATAGGGCCCAGTATTGATCCTTGAGGAACACCAATGTTACAGTTAACGTATGTTGATTGTGTATTGCCAATACGTACACTTTGCTTCCTGTTTGTTAGATATGAGTTCATCCATTTAATGGCATCAGTGGAGAAATTAAAAATGGATAGTTTTGATGTAATGGAGTACCTCATGGTTCACAGTATCGAAAGCCTTCTTTAAATCCAGAAAAACTGCAGCTATTTCACCACCACAAGAAAGTAGCAGTTGGCTGTTTCTGTTGAGTGGCTGGTGTGAAATGCAAATTGCAATTGCAGAAAAATATGTCTTCACAAGTTGGTTTACTCTGCATCTAATAGGAGACGGAAAACTGTAAACTGGACATCAGATAATTGACAAGAGAAGGGCACCTCATGTTGGCTGTATTATCTTGCCTCATATCACATTAATCATTAGTCATCATTAATCTTTGGCTCATTGGCCACTATAGTGTTGATGTTTAAGAGAAAGAAATGTTATTTATTGTTTTCCCCACTGTACCAAAACAGAACAAAACTGCAGTGAATTTTGAGAACCATTTGAACCATTGAACACTAACTCACTACTAACTAGCATGAGGAGTGTGTAAACTGCTACCTCCGTGACACATGATCTCAAGAGCTGCTACTGTGCTTCTCACCAGCACGCAATGAATTTTACCAGAAGAACTCTCCCTGCTCCATTCCCCTCCACTTTGCAATTGCACAGGTTGCTCACACCGAGGACACAAACTGTTGCTGAAACCACGCACACTGCCAGTTGTGTTTTTTCGGAACGCACAACCGAGCAAGAGGTACCACAACCAATAATTAAACCCTGGGTGGTAGGTGCATGTACAACCCCTCCACCAAGTGTTTCTGACTTGTGCAGACTCACTTATAAAAGATCTTATTGTCGGACATATTTTCTAGGAATGCAATTATCTTTTTTTAAAGCTAATGGAGGCTGGCAGCCTTGTAATTACAGATGTTCTTAAACCTGTTTTCTGCTTTTTCCTTTTAACCGACTCTTTGAAAGGGTATTACATCCTGTTAAAAGCACACCAGTGTACATGGAACAGTTGTCATCATGTGTACAGACAGGGCATGGCAACTCTCAGCACTACTAGTGTTCATAAAGAACAGATTACATCTGCAGTGTAGCAGATTGTGATAAAATGCTGTCAAATGCAGCCATCAGGTGACTTATTCTTTTACCTGAAAACATTTTTCAATAAATTCCTTACCACCACATTGACAGTTAATGGCAGCCTACACTTGTAGTGTTTGACATATTTTCACAAGACAAAAGGACTTTTGGGAGTTTATCTGTCTCTTCAAGAA